>OX326947.1:14495000-15768762 GCA_946800315.1 Misopates orontium
GTCATCTTTTATACCATATGTAGTAGAAGATTAAAATTGTTTCAAATATCTTCCATTCCAGACATCGCATCAACCATTGAGTATCTATTATTTTAGTTGAACTTTTTGCTGACTTTATGGTTGATTGCTAGTTTTGTTCGATCTAACGGCCTAGCTCTCTAAACTTCCCATTGTATGTATGTATGTAGGCGGGTTTCTAACTTTTAGTTTGTCTCCCTTTTAATCAAAAATTGGTGGTATCATATGCTTTTGATACAATTTCTAAATCTTCGCCTTGGCAATTCCATACACTCTGGCTTCTGAGTAGTTCAATGCTGATTGCTGTAAACTCTCCCCCTGCCGCTAACGATCTATTTCTTCATTATGAAGGTTTTACCAATTGTTCTGAATTTAGTACCTCTATAGCATCTGATTTAGTCTACGAACAGCTCTTATTTGACTCCTGACACAAAATTTCAAAAGTTTTTTTGTGCCTTAGTATGGTTGACTATAAATTGAATAGTTGACACCCGGATTAGATGGTCTTGTGCGTCTGAATTTCGTTCCCACTCTAGAGTTGAAGTACTCTTAACAATCAGATTGCAAATTTAGACATTATTTCCTGAGCTAACCATCAATAGGTTCTAAATAAAACCAAAATACTTGAATCAGTTTCTAGTTTTTATTTCATCTGGCAGTTGTTTCAGTGATTGTTTTCGAACTTGTTCAGCTTGTTCTCATTTTGATGCTAACACGATTATTACTGTTTCAGGTATCATTTGTACCGAGATGACGACATTCTTGGAACCTTGCACGACTAAGTTCTTGTCAGAACATTATTACCATGTCAATGAATAATTCATTTACTGCAAACATAACTGGTTTAAGCCATGTATTAGTTAGTTTTTCGACTGTGCTTTCATAGCGTGCGTGGATGTTTAGGTACAACGAATTCTTATTGACGAAAAATTTTCAATGAGTGGAATACTTTTGAACTGAATTTGTGTAGTCCCATATCTGTTATCCTGGGAATTATTAATGAGATTATGTGAGTCACTTGTTTGGTGCTGCAAATTGTTTCTGCCTATCTTCTCTTATAATAGTAAAATCAAAATTTCTGATAGAATGAATAAACTCTCCTTGTATATTGAAACTGTTGCCTGCCTAGAGCGAAGATTAATGTTGAATGATTTGTTGTTATTACATTTGTGGTTAAGTTAATAAACTTATTCTAGTGTTGTTTCATGATTGTTAATATATTAGAGTGGTTAAAATAATTTCATGTACTAGATATCGCAAGTATTAGATATTGAAGTCTGTATTTCTTGATGTATCCTATGATTTGCTTCATTGGTAGAATATTGAGAGTAAGAGTTCTTTGTACTAGCCCATGAAATAGTAGGCTTCAAAAATATTTAAATCGCGCCACTGATTTCAGAGTAAGAGTTCCTTGAACATGATGATCAGATGATGGTGGTCTGTTGCTTGAGTTAAAACTGTGCATTGCCAGTCGATATTATGTACTGTGTTAAAATAGTGCTTCACTTCCAAAAGTCACAAATTTTGCACTTACTCATCCATAAAATTAGCATGTTGTTTTGTGAAAACTAAAACAACATAGTATATTTACTGCTTTAGACTGAATTGTGGCCTATTTCACCTATTGTGGAGTATACTGGTTATAACTTGTCTTTCAAAAGACAAAGTGTTGCATTTTCTGAAATTTTGATGAAATAAGTGCTGTTATTTGTTGAGAACAGAAGTTTTTTTTTTTTTTTTTTTTTCTCTAAGAAATTTCACGGGTGGCATGCCCTTTTTTAATGATGAAAGGTAATTTTTAAACATCGTCTTCGTAGGTGTAAGGCTTTCTTATTAGAATTATGCAATAAATTACTATAATCAAAATAAAAGGTGAAAAATATATCTATCTATACGCATCACACTATTTTCGTAAAGCAAACATTGCACAACCGCATTAAGGAAGGGGTATTAGTTTCATGTTCAATATTGCTTCTGTTTTATCAAGAGACACTCATGAATGATCCTCTGACCAAAATCACATAACCCGTGTTCCGTGAATACAGTAGATTAGGAAGGTTAAACTGAATGTAAATGTCAAGTAAAGAATGTATCGACCGCCTTTTACTGAAGGTCGAGTATAAATGTTCTTTGTGATTTTAAAATGGTAGAATGCTACTCTCTTTATTTTTATTTTTTTTATTAAAAGGTTCCAAGTTATCCCTAAGAAATTATTTTATATCATTTTGGTGCTTTTTTTTTATTTTTTATTCTCGTAAATTAAGCTGTAACTAAAGATTCTTTTCTATTATTATGTGTTAAAACAAGTTGTACCTTCCATTTGTTCTTACGATGTGAAATCTTGTTTTAGTTGAGCAAATGAATCGATCAACTTCTTTTAGCATACTTAGAGAAAGTTAAATATTTTTCTCACCAACCATACCAATTGGGAGTATATTTGTATTAGTTGGAAAAGGTTTGGCGATGGGTTATTCCTGGTTATTTTCAATTTCAATAGACTAGTGATCTGAAAGTCTAAACCTTTTCAAATCTATAGCTATTTGAGGTGGAAATCTAATGTCGGTTTTATTCAAATTATTCATAGCTTCATACGCTTTTAATAAGGTTCTATATCTGCACCTTCTTGCTAATTCCTCACACAACGGCTTCTGAGCAGTTTCATTGAAGATGGTTTTATTGTGATTATGTATGAGGTCAAATTACTTAACTTTTTCTAGAGCAAGTTTTTTATGATTGTTCAAGTGTTACATTCTGTGGTTAAACAATGCCACGTATTTGATATCACAATTTTTTAATGATGTGACAAAACTGGAGTCGGTCCTAGTCTCGTGGACTTGTTCAAACTTTAGAATCACTAACTGCATCATAATTTCTTAATATAATATCAAAAGAAATTAAATTATAAGGGGACAATTGTAAACAAATACAAGCTTTCTACTGGATAATCTTATATTCAAGCCGACTACTTTTTGAGCACGAGAAGGCCCAATGTAATCCTTGTTGGGTTGCAAGAATCCAAAGTTGATTTTTCATTCAATGCCATTTATGCGGCCATACCTACAATCCATTTACAAACAAACAAGAATTTGATTACAACAACCAGAAGCAGATTTTTCATTTATTGCCAACTATATAGCCTTAACTACAACCATGTATATTTGTGTATTTGTGTGTTTTAGAATTTACATCTACACCCCCTAGATATCTGATTACGTAAATCATCACTAAAATTCGAATAATTTTAAAGATCACGAAATACGAAAAGCTTATTTATCTTTCAAATTCTTAGGAGTGCTTGTTGTTATTGAAACTTTAAAGAAATTCGTGATATTGATTTTTTTTTTTAAACTGTATGGTTTGTTTCTTCAATACTGGAAAAGATCTTTACAATTGTATGTATAATTTTGTTAGATATGTTTATATACAAATTTAGGCGTTTTATGTTTAAAATTATATCTAACGTCCTAATTTAATTAGGGATAATTACAGCTACACCCCCTGAGGTTTGGTGTAATTACACATACCTCCCCTGAGGTTTGGGAAATTACACTCACCTCCCCTGTAACTAGGGGTGGGACTTTGGGTCGGGTAATTGGGTACCCACCCGACCCAGTCGGGTATTTCCCAATTGGGTGAAATCGCCAAACGGGTGGGTACCCATACCCAATTTAAATATTGCGGGTGGGTAGCGGGTAGGTGAATGCGACCCATTTGGGGTTTGGGTACCCATTGGGTATTTAAAAAAATAACAAAAACGATTGCTACATATTTTTACTTTAAGTTTCTAACACGTTTTCTATCATGAAACAACACTTTTATTCTTTTACAAAAAAATGGCAAAACTCCCTTGTTTTGAGCACAGCTCGAGCAAAAAAAGCCCTCAAGTTTGGGTATTTTTACCCCTTTTAAGATTTGGTGGGTACCCAATACCCAGTTCTTGGGTACCCACAAATTTTGGGTACCCACCCATCGGGTACTTATTATTTTGGGTGGGTATTGGGTAGCAATTTTTGATACCCAAATAATTGGGTACCCACCCAAAACTACCCAATACCCAAATACCCGACCCATTCCCACCCCTACCTGTAACTAACTTATGCTATATAAAAGACAATAATGCCCTTCATTAATTTTGTTAGAGAATCTAAATTAATTACAAAAGGCTAATTGATTTTTCTTTTTTCTTTTTGGTTTGATTAGCTCTCATTTTTTCTCCTTTCTTTTTTCTTTTAGTTTTGTAATAAATTTGATACTAAAATATTATTAAATTTGCAAATCAAGAAACCTATGTTTGCTTCGTTCTTTTGTGCATTTTTTATTGAGATGAATGAGGAGTTCTTAGCATATTGTATTATTTTATTTTATATTATTAGAAGAAACTATAATTAGTAAACATTAAAATAATATAATGAATTTTTAAACATTTATAACTAAATTTAAATAAATGAATTAATTAAATAGATGTGTGTTTCTTTTTAAAAAAAATACTTTTTATTTTTAGTATTTTTTAATAATATAATTTTATTGTTGATATTTATAAAGGTATTTGTAGAATCTAAAAAAATACTATTTACTTTATATAATAAAACCTACTCAAACATTGTATAATATCAATTAAAATGGAACAAGGGTAAAATTGGAAGTTTTCATCTATATATTAAATAGAGGGACTTTATTGTAAGGTTGATGCAATCCTCAGGGGTGGTCTGTGTAATTTCTCAAACCTCAGGGGTGGTATCTGTAATTACACCAAACCTCAGGGGGTGTAGCTGTAATTATCCCATTTAATTATGCCCCTCCTAGCCTACTATAAAAGAGAAAAAAAGCGAAGATTTTCTTTTATCTTCATGTCAAACATAAAAACAAATGCAATATGCAACACAGTTTCCGTTATTTTATCATGCACCTTTTTAAACGGGGTAAATAACAAAAACTACCCCTCTGTTATTTCCAATTGACAAATAACACTCTGTATTACTTTTACTAGCAAAAAACCCACTTTAAAATATAAAAATTAGCTAAAATCCCTGCTATTATATTATTAGCTGAGCAATCTTCATGAATTAAAATTTTACATCAAACATATGTTTACTCAAATAATGATTACAATTTTTTTAAAATTTTTTTGAGTTTTTTTCTTTTTGGAATTATTTAAAAACGGAACAATAATAAATAATACCATATTTTTTTGCTTCTACAGACCTTCAGAGTGATGTTCTTTAAAAAAAAAAAGATTAAAAATACACGTAAAATTAAAATTGACCAACATTAATTCCACACCCATCAACCAAATAACAATAAAAATCAAATATTGTTATCACTTTCAGCACATGCGGATTAAATCACCGTATAGGCGTATACATGTTTTTGCTAATTTTGAAGTTCAAAAGGGGTCATTTGCTACTAAATCAACACAATGCCCTATTTGCCAATTACCTCCCCATTTTAAAAAAAAACCACACTGCTCCACACGTGTGAGTGACGATGAACACGTTTTAAAACCAAATCCCCGTGTTTGTTTCTCTCTCTAAACCCGCCCTTCTCCCCTTTTCAAATCCCTTTTACACACACACACCGCCATTCAACACAAATCAATCCCCTTTTAAAATCCGCAAAAAAATTCTCTCAAAAATGGCGGAGAACAGAGCATCGGCATCATCTCAAGAAGAAGAAGAAGAAGATCCAGTTGAAGCGTTCATGACTCTGGACGATTGGCCTTCGTCCTCATCGGAGACTCTGCTAGTAGGTTTTGTGATAGTCAACGTCGTCGGTCTACAGTACTACCAGGGCAAAATCAGCGGCCGAGAAGTGGTGGCTCTGGTTCGCGAGGAGTTGAACCCGTACGATTCGAACGCGATTAAGGTGTTGAACACGCGGTCCGTACACGTCGGACACGTGGAGAGGGCGGCGGCGGCGGTTTTGTCGCCGTTGATTGACGATCGCGTCATTATCATTGAAGGTTTTGATTTTAACTGTTTTGTTTGTTGTGTTTTGTTGATGATGTTGTTTTGAATGTGTGCGGGAGTGTTGTTGATTAAGTGTGGGTGTTTTGTGTTTGTGCGGTGAAATGTAGTTGAAATGAGTTTGTTTGTTGAGATATGTGTTAAGGGCCTGATTTTTTGTGATTGTGACTGTAATATAGGCGTAGTAGAATTCTCTATTTCGATTTGTTCGTGTGTGGATATAGATAGTGATTCCAGCTGAAATGACGAGTTGCAGTGTTTGTGTTGAACTGTTTTCAAATTTGAAATTTGTGCTTAGCTTTGTGGTCTTATATTATTGCTGAAGTTAGTGGTTGATTGAATTTTGTACTTCAGTTGTAGTTCATGATAAATTTTGCATCTTTGTGAGATATGCTCAATTTTCTTCTTGGGTTTGATATTATGGTCAAGTGATCAAAATTAATTAGTGTTGTGGACTTCTTTGATTTGTTGTTTAGCCTCAGGCATAACACGCAGTTTCTTTGTTGGTCTGTAAAAGGTATTGTGCCAAAACCAGCTGGAAGAGAGAACAGATTCAAAGTTCCTTGTCAAGTTCACATATTCGCAAAATATGAGGAGTTTCAGAGAGTAAAGTCGGCAATTGCAAGAGGTGGATTGCATTTAATTTCAGAAAGTAACACAGCTTTCACGTTATCACAGGCTATGGCAGTGAAGGAGACCAGAGGAGTTTTAGTTGAGAAGAGTGTGGATGAGATATTCAAAATTCTGGACTTGAAAGTGTGTAATGAAGGGGCGGCCGAAGCACTGGAACCACCAAAAACCATGATTAAGTCTGAGCTTTTTTCCCATCAAAAAGAAGGATTGGGATGGTTATATAGTAGGGAAACTTCAAATGAATTGCCGCCGTTTTGGAAATCAAAAGATGGTTTTTATGTGAATGAATTAACTAATTACCAGACTGATAAGAGGCCTGAGCCTATAAGAGGTGGTATTTTTGCTGATGACATGGGATTAGGCAAAACTCTAACTCTCCTGTCGTTGATTGCTTTTGACAAATGGGCTTCTTCTGGAGTTCCATTTAGCAATAAAGCTGATGAGGAACAAGGTGATGAGAAAAGCATTCAGTTATTTGGTAAAAAGTTAAAGAGGGGAAGAGGTAGCAAAAGGGCAGAAACTCCTAACAAGAAGAGAAAAGCTGAGGATCTCTACAACAATAAGATTGGAACTTCATTTGATAAACCCTCTCATCTTTTGGAGCCAAGGACTACATTGATTGTCTGTCCACCTTCTGTGTTTTCTGCATGGGTGACACAGTTAGAGGAACACACGATGGCAGGAAGTTTCAAGGTGTATATCTACTATGGGGAACGGACAAGAGATGCTGAAGAACTGCAGAAGTATGATATTGTACTAACAACATACAGTACACTAGCTAGTGAAGAACGATACAGTCCTATGAAGAAGATTGAGTGGAGGCGAATTATTTTGGATGAGGCACATGTGATTAAGAATGCCAATGCTAACTATAGTCGTGTAGTTATTAACTTGAACGCTAAGCGCCGATGGGCTGTTACAGGCACACCCATTCAGAATAATTCTTTTGATTTGTTCTCTTTAATGGCTTTTTTGAAGTTTGAACCATTTTCGATTAAAAGCCTTTGGAATAATTTGATACAGCATCCACTCTCTCAAGGTGATGACAAGGGTATTTCTCGGCTGCAGGTCAGTATATCTTGCCTTGTATGTAGTACTAATTTTGTATATTTCCTTCTCCTATCTAATCGATCATTGTACTTTGCCAAATTAAAATATGTTGATTTTTCAATAAACCATCTGCAGAGTGTCTGCCCGAGGCCATATTTCTCTACTTTATGTTGAATGATGTCAGGATACTTCCCTTTACCAAGCATTTGATTTGGGCATGTACTAAAACATGGTTCTTCTTGAGTTCTTTAGTCTATTTCCTTTACTTGTTACTTGAGAAGTCTGTATATGATGGGTTTGTGACTTGATATAGATACATGTTTGCATTCGGACATGTCTAAAAATATATACTTCTGTAATTTACTTACACGTGAAGGTAGATTTGCTTAGAATGCCTTTGAAATATCCAATTCAAAATTTGTATTAAAAGAGATGACATGATTTGAGCTGTCTGGGGGCACTAACACCATATTTGCATTTTTCTCAAACACCTAATTGATGATTGCATACTTAAAACTCTAAATTTTAACCGAAGTAGGGTGGTAGTTCAGGATATGGGAGATGGAATGGAGGGGCAAAATATTGAAGAATTCATGCTCATAATGCACCCCAAAAAATTAATTGAGGTGAATGTCAAAATTATACAAATGAATCTCAACTAGGATACAATACTAAGGTGGTAGTTTAGTTGACTATTTCTGGTTCGAGTCCGAACATTTGTTTGGTTCTGGAGGAAAGTATTTCTGACAAAAAGTACTCTTTGTTTGCTTGAGTAGCACTCTCCTTTCAAGTGACTTTTTGGAGCATTCTTGCAAGTTGTTTATAATTTGTTTTCTGTTCTATGACTCAACCTGTAAGGAAACATCTATGATGCGATAACTTCCCTGTTTACTGTATTCAGGTTCTCATGGCAACCTTATCTTTGAGGAGAACCAAAGACAAAGGTTTGGTTGGTTTGCCGTCCAAAACCGTTGAGACCTGTTACGTAAACCTCTCTGAAGAAGAGCGTGAGCTTTATGATCAGATGGAAAGAGAAGCTCAAAATATTGTTAAGGGCTATATATCTGCTGAAAGCATGGTGGTAAATTATTCTACAGTACTTAGTGTCCTTGTACGACTTCGTCAAATTTGCACACATTTGGCCCTGTGCCCCTCAGATCTCAAAGCGCTACTTCCACATAGCAAAATCGAAGGTAAGTTAGATTCCACCACATCTTTTTATGTTTCTATGTCTCTATCCTGCTTTCAATTCGTCGGCATGATCGCATGTAGTAACAGGGTCTTCTACTACCGACTTGTATAATGGATTCAACTAAATTGTGCAGATGTGAAGAACAACCCAGCATTACTGGAAAAATTGCTTTTGGTGCTACAAGATGGAGAAGATTTTGATTGTCCAATTTGTATATCTCCACCCACAGATGTTATAATAACATGCTGTGCTCACATCTTTTGCCGTTCTTGCATTCTCAAGACCATAAAAAAAATGAAACCTTGCTGCCCTATGTGCCGCCACCAACTTTCAGAATCAGACCTTTTCCGAGCCCCTTCAGAGGCTTCTCAGACAACCACCGGAGAGTCAGCTTCCGGTTCATCGTCGAAAGTAGCGGTCCTCTTAAAACAACTTTTGGAAATTAGAGAGACAAACCCATTTACAAAATCAGTCATCTTCTCCCAATTTCGGAAAATGTTGCTTCTCCTAGAAAAACCACTAAAAGAAGCTGGCTTCAAAGTACTCCGATTAGATGGATCCTTGAGTGCAAAAAGAAGGGCGAATATAATTAAAGAATTTGGAGAACCGGCCCCAGAAGGGCCCACAATCTTGCTTGCAAGTCTGAAGGCTTCATGTGTTGGGATAAATCTTACTGCTGCTTCGAGAGTTTTCTTAATGGAGCCATGGTGGAATCCAGCAGTCGAAGAACAGGCCATGGATAGGGTCCACCGGATTGGACAAAAGGAAGAGGTAAAAATTGTTAGGTTGATTGCTAGAAATACCATCGACGAGAGGATATTGGAGTTCCAAGAAAATAAGAAGGTACTGGCGAGGAGAGCATTCGGTAAAAAGGGAGCTAAAGATCAAAGGGAGATCAACATAAATGATCTACGTGCGTTAATGAACTTGTGAGTGTTCTCACCGTAAGATTTTGATGAAAGTTTGTGTCAGTGGATGAACATAGTGTAGATCCTCCAACTCAAACAATCCGCCTTCTTTTTTTGTTGTACAAGCATGCTTATACAAAGGCGTCGGGGTTATGCTATCATAGAAATACCTTAACATTTTGTACATGTGAATACAATGAGATATTCACTAATTAGTTAGACAAAGATCTAACTCTTGGATATTTCGCTTTTTTTTTACAATGTCAACCTCAAGTCTGATGCATGCTCCAAGTGATATTCAATTTTTTTTTTTTTTTTTACATTAAAGTCTTCACTATCTTTTAAGGTTTTCTAATAATTGTTTGTATGTTTACTTTTTGACATTTTACGTCGCCTGATCAATTTCTTATGGTGCGAGTATCGGTTATCACTAAGGACTCGCACTTTACTTTCCTTGTTTGGGTACTTTTGGGATATGTCTTTATTTTTTAATTTCTTGACGCAGAAATAAAATCTTGATGTAAAAATTATATTTTACCTGTATCAGACGTTCGTAGTGCACGTAGTGTCTTACTGTCATTTCCAGTTCTAAAAAGGTTTTTCTTAGTAAATTAGACAATAACTTACTTTTTTGACATTTTTCAAAGATTAAAAAAATATCTGGTTTGCTGAACTTGAAACTTTTATATTTCGATCAGAAAGTTAAAAAACGAACACATCTTCAGAAAATGTTGTGAAATTTTAATCTATGTTTATTAGATAGAAATAAAACATTCTGTCTGCATGATTTAATAATTCTTCGTGGTTTGTGGCTTTGTGCACAACATAAAGATTCATAAAACAGTGTAACGATGTTTGAATTAGAACCTGTTTGAGAACTGGTGAAAAAATAACACTCTTCAGAAATATTATAATATAATTTTCGAAATAAAATTACGTGTGGAAGTAATTAAAAGGCGTAACTTGATTCTTTGTAAAATATAAATAAATCAAATGTCAAACTGGATCGATGTATCATTTTGTAAGTACTACATGTTCTGAAAGTTTCTGCAGTATTTCAAGAATCGTGAGGTGGCAATATCTTTAGCAGATAAAAAACACTAGTACTCTTTGTACTGTACTGATAAGTGTCCTCAATATTCGTTTTATGTTTGAGGGTACAATGGTACATATATACGGATACATGAAAGTAAGATGTTAGCTTAGCTAGTTTGCTATATATGTACTACATAGATCAATACTTAGCAAGTTACAAAACCTTTTCCATTGGACATGCAAATAACAATATATCTATAGTGTTCTTGCATTGTGATCAAGCTGACTCATTTTTTTACATTTAAAGTTTTACTATAGGAGGCACTTCTAACATTTATTTGGACAAGTGGAGAGTGTATTTCGAGTTCCGATTTATGCTGTTTGAGGCGCAAAACAACTAATTTGGAAGTGGTGTAGAAGGAAGTGAAGACACAAAATAGATCGATCATGACTATTAATCGCAGTGAAGATGAATGTTGTATACCGACCTATGAAAATGACGAGGAGTCTAATTTTCTTGATGAGGTTTTGTGTATCAAAATGATTCTTGACAACAGAGAACAGGTCTGTTTTGTTATTCATTAAAAAAGTATTTTTGTTTCTTTTAAAGTTTTGATAGACATCGGACGGCGAACTTTCTTCGTTACTATAGCTTGCTTTATTAGACTTGAGTTGATTATGTCCTGATTCTTGTGTAGTCACATGACTCGTTGTTTGATTCGCTGAGGAGGCTTCAGTTGATGAATGTGTCCCTGGTGACCCTGAAGGTTCAACTATAATCCTTGCGCCTTGGTTTATATTTTCAGATTTTAACCAGACGTTCTTAGTGTACTTTGTTCCTATTCTAGGTTACTGAAACGCTCTCAGGAAGCACAAATCAGAGGGTATTCGGTATCTTGTTAGGGCATTACTCGAGTAAGGACATTTATCTCATACCTCAACAGATTGTTTTTTGAGGCTGTTAATCGATCATTATATGTGATTGTAGCGACAAACTTGTGGTATAATCTTGTTGCAATACTCGGGTTTGTTCCCCTGTTAGATATATGTATTGATTGCAATGAGAAATATTGTCTTAGCATGTTGCACTTTGTTTACTTCATTATTAATCTCTTATGTTTCTAAAAGCTTTACTAATCAATTGTATCGTTGATTCATTTTATACATAGTGCAGTTTTCTATATGTAAAAAGAAAGCCATTAATCAGACTCTGCTCTTGCTTCTCTATTGGTTTTTAGTTTTAGCTTTGGAGCAGCTGTGAGATGAACGTGGTAATACTTCCGTCACTTCCTTCTTTTTTCATTGCATAAATGTCTTGTAAACAATTTCTATGCAGCAACTGGATAATGATGATCGACGCGTGGTTAGAGGCTAATGCAGACACTGAAGGTACTTTTAACTTGAAAGTTGTGTTTACTAGCAATTTTTCCCTTGATTTATTCGTGTTTCCGTCTCAACTGATGATTTATATCAACTTGGTCACTTCTTAAAAATGCAGAAGTTGCAAAAGAAAATGTGATGAAGCCAAAGGTTGCTAGTGAAACTGAGGTGCAGCAACAATCTGTTAGTGACAAAATTGAGAAGAGCTCACTGCCACCCCCAAAAAAGTGTTAGGCATTTTAATCATAAAAGTGTTTTTGCTACTTTGATTCTTAAATCACCCCCCCTATAAGTTATCTTTGTACCAGGTTTTGGATTATACTAAGGGTTTGATTGAGATGAAATTTGAGGCTTCTAAGAGGAAAATCCACGAGCAATACCAAGAAATAGCGAAAAAGCAGAGAACACGACCCTTGGAGATTCATCAACTTCCAAAACAGAACGTTGTACGAAAGAATCAGAATATGAGGCCTAACAACTAGTAAATTTGCAACGGAAACACAATTAGGATTTTAGACATCATTACCCATCTAAATGTCGCATGTTTACTTTAAAACATTGTCTCATGCACCATTGCGATCTATGTTGCAGAAATACTTCTAATTTTCTATGTTGCACAAAACAATTTTTAGCAAATGTGTACATAAATTGTGTGTTTAGACTTTACTAATGCAATATTATGGGTTATTCTATTACGCATTAAAGAAAACATTAAGTAATATATATTGAAATATTTATATTATACAAAATAATAATATAAAGATAATATTAAGACTAGAGATTTGCCCGGATTTTTTGGTCTAATCCCTAATAATTAAGATAACTAATCCGCACCCTCCCCTAAGATTTAATTATCTCAATTTTACAACGCGTTTTCACCTCATTAAATTTCAGTTATATCCTCGTACAAAATCAAGTTTCCATAATCAATTTTCCTAATCCTCCCGTGTTTCTTCCTTTATTTTATATATTTACAGTTATCAAATCCCTTTAAATTCTCTCAAGGAAGAAGCAAATTAAAATTCTCGTAAGATTATCTTTTCTACAAAAGGATAATGCTGGATCGGAATGCGCATACAGGTAATAAAAGGTTTCAAATTTTATTACTAAATATACAGATGTTTAAACCAAGAAATCAATTATTTCTATGTAATATTTAAACATTAATTACAAGACTATGATATGAAAAATTCAACTTATTAAATTACGTTCCATAAACTCTATAATATATTTTTATTCTATAATCGAGTTAGAAGAACACATTTATCATAAAGATAAAGACTTGCATTTCTGTCAGTTTTTTTAATAAATAAAAAGAAAAAGCTCGCATATAGTGGTCAAAGTTTGATGAAAAGCGAAAATTGCTACCGAATCATTGGAGGAATTTTTAGGAGGAAGAACTATGGAGTACTCTGAAGTCTAATTGTTTTGACTTCTCTGCATACATATAACATAAACAAATATTTTTCTAAATTAATTTATATATATATATATATATATATACATTTAATACCTTAATTACTTATATATATATATGTATATTAAGTAATTAAAGTACTGTATATATACATATAAGTTATACAGTGTATATTAGGTAAGGGTATTTTAGAAATTTCATGAGTTATGTAGGTTTTATCTCATATACCCAACGGGACTTCATTTGAGATAAAGGATTTTGCAGATTATTAATCTCAAGAACCAAAGAATACAATGAAATAAGTTTTCTGTTTAACTGAGATTATATATCTCATTTCTAATCTATACTAAGATTTCAGAGATTTGGCCGTTGTGTATAGAATTATAGATACGCGGAAGATCTTCCGTTATATGACTTGGCTTAAAAGCAAAGCAAGATTTTGTTTTTCCTAATCCGATTTTGTTTATCCTAATCCTAGTGATTAATAGCCCTATATATATATAAACTATATATACAGCAAAACCATCCATTCTGTCATATTAACAACACTCAAATAAATTAGTCATAGTTTTCTTAGGCCAGGCGATCGAAGCGTAGTACTGAAATTCATCAATTCTCAGTTAAGTTCTCCATTAATAAGTCAGTCAACATGATGATGAAGAAGCAAAATTCTCAATTCCCACTTCTGGGAAAAATCAAACTTGGCGGGAAAGCCATGGATATGGAGTTATGGTTTCGTGAGTCTTTCAACGTCAAAGATTCTGTTGATATCTTATCACTCATGGAGGCTGCAATCACCGTTGCCGCCTTCAAACACCCGAAAGAGCTTTCTAAATGGCGATCGGCAATCATTGACACCCTCCTCTCCCTCAAGCCACTCGACGACGATTCGAGAAACAAAATCAACAAGTCAGAAGAAACAACGTCGGTCAAGATTGACGATGATCAACAAACTGCTGTGATGTACCAAAAGCCGGTTCTGTCCAACGACCGTAGTGTCGGAGAAAGTAAAAATAAGATTACAAGGGGGGTTCTTGAGACTAAGGACACAAAACAGAGCAAGGAGGCGGCGATTCTTGATAAGTTCTTGAAGATCAAAGCGATTCTTGACAACAACAATAAAGAGTCGCATGACGTTTTGTTTGATTCACTGAAGAGGCTTCAACAAGTGAATGTGTCAGTTGAGACTCTGGATGTTACAAAGATTGGAAGATCTGTTAGTGCCCTCAAGAATCACAAATCAAAGGATATTTCGGATCTTGCCAAGACAATAATCAGGTATGGACATTAAATCATAGAATATTTTCTTTTTGTTCTTAAATTGTTTTTCGTTTTTGCTTTGGATAAACTGTCATGAGAAACTTCGACGTTGTAATACTTCTTGTTGTTCATTGTTTCTCACAACCTGATCTCCTTTTCTATGCAGGAATTGGAAAATTATGACAGATAAATGGTTAAAGGCTAATGCAGACACTAATGGCGTGGATGATGATGATGTGGAATTCAACACGAAAACAGATGTTAGTAAGCCAAAGCCCGCGTGCCCCAAATATCCAAGCACTAATCCAAAGCACGGAAAGGCTGAAACGAAGACAAATGATGAGCCTATGATGAAACAAAATAAGCCCCAGATTGACAGTGTGACTAAGGCGCAGCCGAATTCTGATAAAGGCGTAACTCAGAAGAAACAATTGCCTCCACAGAAAAGAGTATGCATTTTATTCATAGAGATGTTGGTTTTTCTCAGCTATTTTGATTCCTTTTCCTCACTTTCTAAATTATCTTCTATCAGGTTTCTGATTGTAAAACTGAGGCATCACTTGAAAGGAAACTTGGGGCTACTAAAAGGAAATTGCACGAGCGTTACCAAGAAACAGCGAAAAAGCAGAGAACAACGCGACTCTTGGAGATTCATGAAGTTCCCAAACCGTCTGATGAGCAAAGGAAACAGGACACAAGGACTTGCAGTCGCAACAGGCGATTTGGCAAGTAAATGCAGCAGATTCCCTAGCAAGTTCATTTTTGTTGTAGATAACCGCCTTCTCGTTTTTGGAAGTAGCAGTTTTAGCATACGTTTTTTACATATTTGTAATGATTGTCGGACGACGAAGTGCAACTTAGTGATAAAGCACTTCACCTGCAGCCGATAGGTCACAGGTTTGAGTCCTCTTGGGGGGAAGTGGGGAACCACTATTGATCCCCATTAAAGAATTGTCATGAATATGTATTTTAACTTTTTCTTTCCCTTTATTGTAGTGAAAGGATAGACACATTACTATCTTTGTATACATACTGATGGTGCACTGAATTATGTAAATATGAAAAGGCAATGGAATCTAACTGTAACTCTTTGTGTAACCATCTCTCTGAGTTTCTATTATTAAGTTAATTTGCTATTAGCATCCAAACCATGGTGTCTATTTGTGTACCAGGTGGTGGGAGAGTTTATTTTCTTCTGCTGTTCCCTTGCTGCTTTTCTATTTTATCTGAAGCTTTAGCTTTATATGAACTTTATACTTATCAACCATAACAGGATTATGGATGTTTTAATCAATTCTTCGTCAAAACATGATTTAGCTTAAAATATACAAATATCTCCCATCTCTCAAGCCCTACTACGCACCCTTATATACATAAAACTCTCTATGTCATTGATTAATGAGGATAGCAAAGTACTTTTATTTTACCGCAGATCATCTCCTAGATATAATTCTGCAAAAATGTGCTTGTAAACTGCAAGACTAATAGAAGGAGATAACGAATATCTCCACTAAAGCAACTGATGATGGGTGTAACCTGATTATTAAGTCGAATTCCACAACATAAATAAACTTCTACACATACAATGAGAGAAAGAAATTTAAACTGGGTATAATATCTAAAAAAATACTTCCATGATATAAGTTTCCAGTGAGTGGTTAATAGAACATAAAGACAAGTCCCACCACAGTGCAAAGCCATGAACAATGAATAGATGTAGAGAAGCAATTTCAATAATATATCAACTCACAGGAAGGCGTAGTAAGCTTGAGCGTCGTGAAAGAAGTATATCATATAAGTGTCAAGCACCATGCGTTCTCAACAAGCTGATTCTTCCCTTCTCTTAGATATGAGCAACCAGATCGAGTTCATCCACCGAACGAGTGGAAGACTTGGAAATCTAAGAACGATGTAAAAGAAATTCGTAAACTAGTCCAAGGTGATCAAATTGACACACTAGACAGTTATACATAAATCTCAGAAACCATTTAAAAGAAAAAAAAAAACAACTCAAAGATAGAAATAACAATATATAGTTCAACAGAGGCCACAGCCAGTCATCACGATCAAGCAATTTACCTAGAAGGCAATCACACGGTTCTCAGCCTCCTTTCAAACAACAACAACAAGAACTGAGTCAATAAGCTCAGCTCGTCTGAATCATGTAAACATGAAAAGGCAATGGAAATGAACTTTGTTTAGCTGTAACCATTTTTCTGAGTTCTTATTATTGCTAAGTTAATTTGGTTTTAGTATCCAAACCACGGTGTCTACCTGTGTATCAGGTGGTGGGAGAGTTTATTTTCTTCTGGTGTTTCTTTGCTGCTTTTTTATTTAATCTGAAACTCATGTTTTATATAAACGTTACATTTTTCTATCATAACAGGATTATGGATGTTTTAATCAAAAACACGATTTAGCTTAAAACATGCAAATATCTCCCATCTTTCAACCCCTATTACGCACCCTCATATACATAAATCCGCTATAACTTCTTATATGACAGATTATGTTTAAAACTACTGAACTAAGAGTTTGGGGATCAAGAGTTTTTTTCCAGATTAAGATGTACTTCTAAAGTGCGACTGCAATTGTGTTTCTGATTGATGAGCTACTTTTATCAATTATCATAGATCAGTTCCTAGATATAATCCTGCAAAAATGTGCTTATAAACTTGAAGACTAATAGGAGGAGATACTGAATATCTCCACCTAAAGCATCTGATGATGAGTATAACCCTATCAATAAGTCGAATTCAATAACATAAATAAACTTGTACTCGTGCACCGAGTATAATATCTAAATACCTTCATTATAGAAGAATAAATTCCAGTAAGTGCCACCAGAGCGCAAAGCCTTGAACAACGAATAGATGTAAAGATGCAGTTTCAATAATATATGAACTCACAGCAAGGCGTAGTAGCGTCATGAAACAAGCATCGTATAAGGTTTCAGTGTCAAGCACCATTCATTCATCTGCATTCTCAACTCAACAAGCCAAGTCTTCCCTTCTCTTAGAGATGAGCAAGGTACCCATCCCAGCAGATCGACTTCCAAACGATACAAAAGAAATTCGTAATATGTTCAAATTGATACACTAGACAAATTAAACACAAATACCAGAAACCATAAGAAACAATAAAAAGATAGAAAACAACAATAATAACAACTCTAATATACATTTGCAGAAACAATAGCAATATATTTATGTATAAATAAAAACTGCTAATAGCTCGATCAATCAGAATTGAGTGGATAGCTAGGCTCGATCTATCAACATTTCCAATAACAAAACTTTGAAGAATCGTGATAAACAACTCTAAAATCTAAATTGGCTCAGTAGATATTGTGTAAAAAGTATATTAAAAGAAAATTAGAATTAATCTTACACTTAGCTTGAATTGATTTGATTCTCATAGAAAAGTATTTTAAGATAGAGCGAGTCTATGTGGGTAAAACTCAGAATCGACGGTTCGTAGGTACTGTTTCCATTCTCTTCTTTTTTTATTGTTCTTTGATCTAGTTTCCCTTCTCTTTTTCGTATGTCATGAATGTATTATTAAATTATTAAGATTTATTATTTATTATAGTTTTGAAATAAAAATCAATTGTTCATCAATTAACAATTACTAAGCTTTTAAAAGAAAGATTCATAGGCCATCTAATACTCCAAACTATAGTGGAGAAAATACATAATAATTATTGATTTGTTTTTATTGAAATTCAACTTGTATCTTTTGTTTTATATTGCTAATTATATTAAAATGTAAAGTTCTTTAATCAAGATTCTACCCAATTTATGCAACTTATGCATGATGATAGGATTATTAGTGTAGAATGTAGATACACAGTTAGAACAAGGTTATAATAAAATTAGTCATTATTATTAGATCATTAACCATTTAGTTTATTGAATTAAAGTCAATAAAAATAAAAAAAAAATAAAAAATCTTTCCATTTGATTTCTGAAATAGACGTAACTATTAGACTCTTTATGCTTAAGAAGATACTGCTCTGCTACGTTGCCTATGGTTTTACAATAATTATTTTCTAAGATACAATAACTACTATTTATGATAATATTATTTCAAATATCAAGAACATCGAATCAAAGAAAAATGTTCTAAACTTTCGTAATACAACACAAGGAGGAAATGATGGAATGAACGATTTTGAACTGAACTCGGCGGTAGTTAAATTTATCAAAAAGTTGGCGTGAAAAAAGAAAAAGAAGAACACTATTGAAATTATACTATCTAGTATCTACCCCAACATAGTTAAAAGACTTCATGAAAACCAAAGTTTTAACTATGGAAATTTGTATGAATATGAATAAGATCCTAACAAATCTTCCAATTTTAATCGTGATTCACATTAATCGCAATAGATTCAATTTCTCAATATCCTATCAACAAAAAGTAACAAAATAAAAAAATTCCTTTTGCAAAACGCGCATATGCCGTAATTTTTTTTGGTTAAATAAAATAAAATATAGGGCTAAATATAAAAGGCCTATCTTCTCCATTAAGAGTTCTCAATTCTCAATTTCTCATCTGATTAATACGAAACATTTTGCCCTAATCCCCAAAACCTGAAGAATCTCGTCCTCATTGACCTTCAACAGACTCCTTCAAATTCGATTTCAGAGGAGAAAAATGGCCGATTCAATGGTGGTTAACGTCGATCCACCACCTGAATTTGATTACAACGGCCTCTCAGTTCCGCCCTTCGACCGCGATTATTTGTACCGTGTTGACGATGATCAGAACAACGTGTTGTCGCTCGACGATTACGGTATCGATTTTGCCGGCGGTGATCGGAACAACGATGTGTCGCTCGATGATTTCGACATCGATTTTGACCTAGACAATCTCTGTGAAGAACTCGACTTTGGTCAAGTGCGTCAATTCGATCCGCAACTTGTATTCGGTTCGGATGATCCTCAATTCGCCCCTAATTCTGATCAATTCTCGAATCATGTAGTTTCGCAATCAACGTCTTCGGAACAGTGCCATCTTTTTGGGGAGGGTGATCTATCGGGCTCTGTCAAGGCTTTGTCGCCCGAATCGAATGGATGGAATGGCGGGAGCTCTGAACAGTGGAGTGGTGATGCGAAGGGGATGAATTGGCCTTCGCCGGTGTCTCAGGGTTCGGGTAATTGCAGGTCTGATGTGTCGGATGATCCAAACGTTTGCGCTGACAGAGTGGTGAGTGGTTCGCCTAATTTAAGCAAATGTTCGGTTAAGGTTGGGGAGTTTGAGCAGAGTATTAAGTTAGGGGAGGCTGTTAAAAGGAATAATGTTAATAGTTCCTTGTTGAAAAGGAAGAAGGGAGATGAAGATTTGGTGATGAATAACAATGTTGGGTCGAGAGGTAATAAGCACGTGAAATCTGATATTAACACAGAGAATACTGATAACAATAGCCATGATGAAGTTGGGTTGAGTGAGGAGGAGAAGAGAAAGGCGAGATTGATAAGGAATAGGGAGAGTGCGCAGTTGTCTAGACAGAGGAAGAAGCAGTACGTTGAGGTGTTGGAGGATAAGGTGAAGGCCATGGATTCTATGATTCAAGACTTAAATTGTAAGATTTCTTATTTTATGGCAGAAAATGCGACCCTGCGGCAACAAATGTGTGGTGGTGTTGGTGTAACACCGCCCCTCCCAATGGCAACACCGCCTCCTGGGATGTACCCACATCCAGCCATGATGTATCCGTGGATGCCATATATGGTCAAGCCACAAGGGTCTCAAGTGCCGCTGGTCCCTATACCGAGGTTGAAACGGCAACAACCAGCACAGGAACCCAAGTTAAATAAGAAGGTTGAAAGTAAGAAGAACGAGGGGAGGAAGACCAAGAAGGTTGCGGGTGTTAGTTTTCTGGGTTTATTGTTTTTCATAATGCTGTTTGGAGGATTGGTTCCAATGGTCAATGTGAGGTATGGAGGAGTTAGGGAGGCATTTAGCGGTTCTGGTGGGGGTCGGTTTAATGAGAAGCATCATGGGAGGGTGTTGATGGTGAATGGAACCAATTGTGGTGAGAAATATGGTCATTTGAGGGAATTTAATGGTATTAATAATGAACATTGTGGTCAGAGCATTCATGGTCCTAGAGGGGAGCCAAGTGTTGATGAAGTTGTTAGGTCAGGCAACGGGCGCGAACCTCTTGCTGCATCATTGTATGTTCCAAAGAATAATAAACTTGTTAAGATAGATGGAAATTTAGTTATCCACTCAGTTCTAGCAAGTGAGGAAGCCATGACTTCTCATTGTGAGGAAGGTGGTGATACTGGTCTGGCTGTTCCTGGAGATTTATCCTCTGCTATTCGGGTTGCAGATGTGGGAAGGAATGTTGTCAGACACCCTCCGCTCAGGGCGCTTCCATCTGGTTCAGAAGATGAGGAAAGTTTGAAGTCAATAGAAACTGATGGAATGGTTCAGCAATGGTTTCGTGAAGGCCTTACTGGTAATATTCTCTTTATTTCATCTGATGTTTGGTGTTTGTATAAATTTAATGAATCACTTTCTTTTATTTGAATTGAGATTTTGAACTCTAATTGAGCAGTTACTTGGAGCGTGATAGTAAATTTAGTGCTAGAATAACAGCTCAGATTCAAATAGAAGTGTGTGATTTTTTAAGGTAGCATATTGGATAATAGTACTTTCATGCATAGAGTTTGCATGTCTCGTTCATTGTTCTGTTTTTTTTTTTTTTGTGTTTGCAACTCGTGCCTCTGGAATGTCGACCTTTTATAAGGCCGCCCCCTTCCCCCTTCCTGTATGCTGGTCATCTATTTGTCTTGGAGATTTACGTTTTGGTGCATATTTGGAGCATAAAGATTTGCTGACTTTAGTATTTTGTGTGTTACCTTTGATGAATATTGTCAAATCATTTTCGGTGATGCTCACATATCTTTCAAACGATGAGTGCTACACGTCACTCATTGCCTTACGACTAAAATCTGAATAGTTTACTACACTGTGGAGTCAAACTAGAGGTGAATGGTTAATTGGTCATAGATTATATTTTCTAGGATAATTGCATTTACGTACGGGTTTGGATACAGAAAGTTCCCATGATGTCTGAAAACTTACATGTGCACCCTTAAAAAAGATGAAGAAACATGGGACCTATTTGTAATGTTTTCTAGATTTCAAAGGGTGTACTCATTTTCTTTGTAAAGTTTTAGTAGGTGTTTCTGTAATCAAACAGTAATATAGGTTTGGGTAATTAGACCAAACCTCAAGAATTATAATGTAATCCTCTTTACATAGCCCTGTAAAGACATCTTGCCAGCTTTACAAACTTTGCTTTGTCCGCAGATGAGCTTTTATCTTGAATTCTTGATCTTGGTTAATTGTTCTGTGTTATTTACCACATTAGAATTATGAGATTCGTCCTTTACTTTGTTTTCAGGCCCATTATTAACCTCGGGCATGTGCACCAAAGTTTTTGAGTTTGATGTATCATCAGCCATAGTTCCTGTGCCCACTTCAAGAAATATCTCCGAAGCTGGCAGTCAGAATTCAACTCATGTTGGCCAATCAAGGAACAGAAGAATCCTTCGAGGTGTCCCTATCCCCCTTTCTGAATCCTCTCACAATATTTCTGCAGAAAATGCAGAAAGAAATTCCCGTAAAGAGAACTTGAATGGAATTAATAATTCATCTTCAATGGTGGTTTCTGTGCTCGTTGATCCAAAAGAGGCAGGCGATGCTGATATTGATGGTGTGACGGGGACGAAGTCCATTTCCCGCATATTTGTTGTTGTATTAATCGACAGTGTCAAATATGTCACCTACTCTTGCAGGCTCCCTTTCATGGGATCTGCGGCTTCTCATCTATGAGGATGGAGAAGCTAGTGTCTGGAGTATTTTTAGCCAGTTTTGTAAATAGTCAAGGCAGAAAAAGTTTTTATGACGCACATATTTAACTGTAACTTTAAATAACCATCAGACTTTTAGATGCAAAATGGATACTTTATGGTGGGATCGATTGGAAACTGATGCAGTAATAAAAGTGCAACTCTTCTTAGTTTTTGTGAATGTTCGTTTCATAGTTCTGTTTAGGCCACATTCCTTGTTTGGGAAATTCATGCCTTCAATATCTGATTGCATTGCGCGAGTTGCATGGAGCTGTATTTGTTTGGAATACAACACGTAATATTTTCTGAAAATGATGGATACAAACATGAAATGTCTACTTTTGTTTTTTTAGTACTTATGTTATAATGCATTAATATAAACAATTTAATATATGATAGTTCAAATTTAATTCATAACATATCAAAAACTAATCTATGAAATGAAATGATTTTTCAAAATATCTATGCAACATCGAGATTTTGATATGTCAAAGCTAACTGGATAAGTTAACGAAGTTACATAACTCAATCAACTTTCCTAATATATATAACTGCTTACTTGTTTCAAATATAAGAAATCATTATATTACATACACTTCATGTGATAAAAGAGTTATTCCTCTTAAAAAATAAACCAATATAATCCCATAAATCTTTTTACTAAAGGGGTCGGGAATCTGTTAACTGACCTCATTAAACAAAAAATCAAATCCGATCAAATCGGAACGGTACTTGATTCATTTGCGGAAAAAGAAAAATTAATCTTCATTAAACTCACCCAGTGTATATATTAAGAAAGATTATTAATCATTTATTATTTTTATCTCAACCAAGTTGACAAAATATTTAAACATTCTAATCATAACTTTTATATGCAACTCTTCTAAATCCCTTTTAATAATATATTAGCATAATATAGTAACTACGAATTTATATATCTCTCATAAACTTAAGTATGCCCGAGATTCCACCTCTTATACCAGCAAAATTTAGACAATTTTTACCATTAAGATAACAAGAGAACGTTAATAGTTGCATTTAGGACCACTTTAAATAACACGTACTAAAGTACGTCGAGACAACCTTAACTAGGAAAGACAACACATTGCTTGATGTGGGGCCAGGTGTAAGTATGTAACATTGCTTCCAAGTGAGAATGTTTTGTTTGGGCTCTTTCTCCCAAAATTTTATACTTTTTTAATTTAACTAACTAATTCCTACGTATTGCTGCCGTCTTCTTTGCCAACAACAACAACATTATGATCCATTTCACCAAAACATAAAAAACTCCGAACAGAATTTACAACAAAAACCCAAAATCTGAACAAAGGAGAAGAAACAGAATTTGGGGGCTATTATTGTTTCTTGTTCTTGATCAGAGCTAGCTAATTGAGAATCTTTGTTTGAGGTAAATGAGTATGCTTTTTTTTTTGATATTTTTACTCCGCATTTTTGACATTCATGTGATATGTGATTCATCTGATAAGAATCAACTGATGGATTTATTGAACGAAACCCATTTTGGATTTTGGTGTTTCTTTTTGAAATATTGATTTTTTTCAGAATTTGCATAGATATCGGATCACAAAGTTCTTGTTTTAAGCGTTTTTTCCTATAATGGGTCGTGTTTAATTTGTTCCTGTTTTTGTTTCTCCTGCTGTTGAGTAAATGGAATTCTTTTCACTTAGATTGTGTTGTTTTGTTGTAAGCATGGACAAATGTTAAATGTTAATGTTTTTACAAGATAAATTTATTTTCCCTCATGGTTTACTTTTTAGCTTTGTTCAGTGTTGAGATTTTCAGAGTGAGTGATCGTGTGTAAGATATTAGGAATAGTGAAGTGGTTTTATTTGATTTCTGCAGGCAATTAGTTTGGAGACCTTAAATATGAGTAACAAAACTAAGAGAAGAACTGCGGCCGAGCATGGGGACACTGGCGAGGACTCGGTTCTCGCGACCATGATCAGTAACAATGAGGATTTGGGGCCGATGGTGACGCTTTCTTTTGAGACAGGGAAGCCCGAAGCACTTTTGCAACAACTGAGAGTTGTGGTTAAGAAGAAAGAAGTTGAAATTGAGGAGCTTTGCAAGCTCCACTACGAAGAATTTATTCTCGCAGTTGATGAGCTTCGTGGTGTCTTAGTCGATGCAGAGGAGCTGAAAGGCGAGCTTTCCAGTGATAATTTCCGGTTACAAGAGGTTGGAAGCGCCCTACTAATGAAACTCGAAGAGCTTCTTGAATCTTATTCTATCAAGAAAAATGTTACGGAAGCCATTAAGATGTCGAAGATTTGTGTTCAAGTGTTGGATCTTTGTGTGAAGTGTAATGCCCACGTCTCTGAGAGTAGATTTTATCCGGCGTTGAAAGCTATTGATATGATTGAGAAAAGATATTTGCCTAATATTCCTGTTAAGACGCTTAAGACTCTGATAGAGAAGAGGATACCTATGCTAAAATCGCATATTGAGAAAAGAATTTGCAGTGAAGTTAATGAATGGTTGGTTCATATTCGTAGTGCGGCTAAGGATATTGGACAAACGGCTATAGGGTATGCTGCATCTGCTCGTCAGAGGGAAGAGGACATGTTAGCTCGCCAGAGGAAAGCAGAGGAGCAGAATTTTTTGGGTTTGGAAGATTTCACCTACACATTAGATGTTGAAGAAATTGATCAAAATTCTGTTCTAGAGTTTGATTTGACGCCACTTTATCGAGCTTATCACATTCACAATTGTCTTGGGATCCAACAACAGTTTTGTGATTATTACTGCAAGAACCGATCTTTACAGCTAAAGTCAGACTTGCAGATATCGTCAGCACAACCGTTTTTGGAATCTCATCAGACCTTTTTGGCTCATATTGCTGGTTATTTTATTGTCGAAGATCGAGTCTTGAGGACCGCTGGAGGGCTTCTTTCGCCAACTGAGCTTGAGACAATGTGGGAGATTGCCGTGAGTAAAGTAACAGCGATATTGGGGGAACAATTTTCTCTTATGGATACAGCAAGTCACCTTCTCCTTGTGAAGGATTATGTCACTCTTTTTGGCGCTACTCTCAGACAGTTCGGTTATGAAGTTTCTGCAGTTCTCGATACACTAAACAGTAGTCGTGAGAAATATCATGAGCTTCTTTTGGCAGAGTGTCGACAACAAATCACTGATGTTCTTGCTCGCGACACGTGTGAGCAGATGATGATGAAAAAGGAGGCGGATTACCAGGCAAATGTTCTCTTATTTCATCTTCAAACCTCAGATATAATGCCAGCCTTCCCATATATTGCTCCGTTCTCGTCCATGGTGCCTGACTGTTGTCGCATTGTCCGTTCATTTATTAAAGACTCAGTTAATTACTTGTCTTATGGGGCGCAAATGAACTATTTTGATTTCGTCAAGAAATATCTGGACAAACTCTTGATTGATGTCTTAAATGAAATTATTCTCGACAAAATTCAGAGTAATACAAGCGCGGTGTCTAAGGCAATGCAGATAGCTGCCAATATAGCTTTTCTTGAAAGGGCTTGCGATTATTTCCTCCAACACGCTGCCCAACAGTGTGGAATATCAGTCAGGTCGATCGACAGGCCTCATGGCGGTTTAATGGCTAAGATTGTACTTAAAACCTCAAGGGACGCTGCTTATATTGCCTTACTCTCTTTGGTAAACACCAAATTAGACGAATTTATGGCACTTACCACGAATGTGAACTGGATTCCCGAAGATGCGGCACCACATGCAAATGAATACATAGGTGAGGTGGTTATGTATCTCGATACTGTATTATCCACTGCTCAACAAATTTTACCTTTGGATGCTTTGTATAAAGTTGGTAGTGGTGCTTTGGAGCATATATCAAACTCTATAGTTGCAGCTTTTCTCAGTGATAGTGTGAAGAGATTTAACGCCAATGCCGTTACGACTATCAATAACGATTTGAAAGCATTGGAGTCTTTTGCAGATCAGAGATTTGACTCGACTGGACTAAATGAGATATATAGAGATGGGAGCTTCAAAAATTGTTTGATAGAAGCTAGACAGTTGGTAAACCTTCTCATGAGTCCTCAGCCAGAGAACTTTATGAATCCGGTTATACGTGTGAAGAACTACAATACTCTCGACTATAAAAAGGTCGCTACTATATGCGATAAGTACAAAGATTCGGCTGATGGGATTTTTGGTAGCCTTTCAAATAGAGCATCGAAGCAAAGTGCAAAAAAGAAGTCGATCGACATGCTGAAAAAACGACTCAGGGATTTCAACTGAGAGGTTGGATACTTTCTTTATTAGCTGATCATTTTCTTTTTAAAGATCTCATTGATTTTTAAGGTATGTAGTGAATAGTTTGTGTAATGGATTTTAGTTTAATGACTTTAATCCTTCACATGACTGAGGGTGCTCTATTTTCTTGGCTTTAATTTGCAATTTAAGGTAAGCTCTGACATTCAAGTGGATCTCACAGCAGAAAATAAGAAAATAGATTGGGGTTAATTTATTCTCTTGCATCACTATTATTGAGTTTCATTTTCCGAGGTATCAATTCAGTTCTTTAAGCATGGAGCATCCTGTATTATATTATGTTGGTCAATTTCTCTGTCTGCCTTTGGATGGCTTTGGATTGTCTTATTTTCTCGTGCAATATGTTGGATTTGCCACACATCTAACAATTTCGGTTTTTCCATTTACATATTAATAGATGATATGTAGTTAATAATCTGAATTATTTGCTGAAAAATTGTGGTTATGCAAACGGAGAAATAAGACTTGCTATACATGTCATCTGAATGCAAAAAATTGCTACGAAAAATCTTGTATGAAAATGTAATGTTGAATACAAAAGTTACCAGGCTATGACTATGAGGGTGTTTTTGATATGCATTAACAACTTAGGAATCGTACAAATAATAAAGCGTCATTGTAAAATAAAACTTAAAGAAAATTTAGACAAAAGATTTATAGATTTATCAACTAGGTAAGGTACCACTGGTTCACTAAGTAATTCAAAAAATATTTTTGCATCATTTTTCAGTTCCTCGTTTTCATTTTTCAAGAATATTATAATTAATATTTGCGAATTGGCCCCCATATGATTTGTGAACCATAATTGCATATGGATATACATTTTCACCATTGAACAACTACGTAGAACATTTAGCGAGCGCACAACCATTGCTATTGCCAAGTATTACCAACGGCTACACCCTCCTTGATCTTTATCGATAGACAATCCATTTGTAGCAATTTATAGCCATTGCATATAAACTCCAACGGCGGCTCCGTGGCAACAACTGGCCTAAGTCTTTACCGATTGTGTCGGTACTCTATACTGACGAAGTTCCCCTCACTAAATCCTGTTGGTAATATTTATTACCGACGGATTTTCCGCTTTCACTAACGGTTTTTTTTTTGTCAGTGATAAGAGTGTTCCTTTATAGTGAATGAAGAATATAATCTCATAGAGTTGCACTATAACAACAACAACTGGCCTAACTTCTTAGTTGCCCGCTAGCTACCAGAAGTAAGAGGACCATGACGTTATCAAAAATAAATAATGGACTCGAAAGTGAAAAAAAAAAAGCTTTATTAAGAGTCCAATAGTGGACTCTGAATCATATGTTAGCATATTGTCGAAACAAATTGATTTGACACAATTATTCAATATGGACACTCGGAGAAACACTGTCGTCTAAAGTTTTTAAACAAAAAAGTGTTCTTTTCATTGGATTTTCTCAACATGGTTACAAGCTCAATGATTTACTCAAAAAGAAAAAATAGAACCAAAAAAAGGAAACTAAAAGGACTCACCCTCTTATTTCCTACTGCTCTCTCTCTTTAGTTTCATCAAAATTAACTTATAATTTTGGAGCCTCAATAGCTAACATGGGAGCGTGTGGAATTGGACCACTAATGGCTATTGTCGGAATACACATTATTGTTTTGGCTTCATTTCTCTGAATTTCAGCAACATTTGCTTCAATATCTTCATTTAATATCATTCCATTTTTGTTGTTTCCTGTTTCACCCTTAACTGGCTCAGGAATTTCCTCTGCTACCTTGTCTTTGTGTTCCTTGTATTTGCCCCACAAAACTGAGTATAGTCCAATCACTATCAACACTGCCCCAAGAATCCTGAATTTGTAATTAAACACAAAAAGAAACCAATTTTTATTGACTGAAGAAAAAAAACAAAATTGATTTTGTGACATAAAAAGAGGGATTTAAATAAAATAATTACCCTCCAACATATATTTTTTCTGCCAAGATGAAAGATCCCATGATGGCAACAATGATCATCATCAATGGACTGAAGGCAGTAACAAAAACAGGCCCTCTTTTTTGCATCACAAGTCCTTGCACATAATATGCAATGCTTGATGAAATAATACCCTGCAGTGGTGCAAATTGAATGATATTACTAATTGCTATTGCTTAAGAAAGTCGCGTACTAGATTTCTTATTTCAAGTGTAAATTTAGAAAATATCGAAATTGATTGCACCGCGTCATCGAACGATTAATTGTTGTTAAATAGAAAAGAGGCTTACAGCATAAGCAGCTGCAAGTAGGTTCATGTCCCAACCAATGGCCCAAGCATTAGGTCTGTGTTCCATCACAAAGGTGACAACAATAGATTGAAGTGTTCCCAAGAAGCACACAAGTGCTGTCAGTGAAAGAGGGGCTGTGTATTTTCTCATTGTTATTGCCTGTTCAAAACAATTTAGAAAAAGATAAATTTTATTTTCTACTAGCTAGCAAAAAAGTAGTGGGATTGCCTGTTCACAAAATTAAAAATATTCAATATATTTTATTTTCTATTTGCATGAAAATAAGGGGATTTTCTTGAATAATAATATATTTACAACACATATATACCTGAAGAATGAAGAAAGAAGCCCATGCAAAAGTGGCAATGATGAGGAGAATTGAACCCATAACCCAATTCTTGTCAGAGTCTTGTGTGGTTTCACTAACATTGGACTGTGTAGAATGTGATTTGGACCACACAAAGTTGATGACATCACCTTTGTAAAGTGTCATAAGCATTGCTCCAGCCACTGTTACTATTGTTCCTGCAACCTTTGCTTGACACCTTAACTTCTTCATGTCCAATATTTCCATCCTAAATTGGAAATAATGTTAGTTCCTTTCTTCTTTTTTTGGGGTCTAATGTGAAGAGAAAACTAATAAGGTGTATGTATGTATGTATACCTGCAGAGAACTGCCATGACAAATGTCATTGCAGGGAGCATGTTACTCATGGCACATGAAAAAGTTGGAGAAGTGAATTTAAGTCCAGCATAATATAAGTTTTGATCAATCACTGGCCTGTCAATTTTCAACATTAAGATTAATATTCAAAATTGAGACAAGTTTGTTGACATGGTATGTAGATATATAGACACTCACCCAAGAAGTCCCAACACAAAAAGCTGCATGAAGATTTTAAATGTAATATGTGGCCTCACTTTCCTGTGCAAAAGAGAGGGTAACAAATCCATAAGTTTTCATTATTAACAAATTATTGAAAACAACAACAAACGGTTTAGAGATTAGAGCTGAATTTACTAGAATTTGTATGGTGTTACCTTTCTAGTATTATAGCAAATGGAGCAATGACTGCAGTGGCAAAGGCATGTCTATAGACCACAAGCACATAGTGGCTCATGCCTCCATTTAGTGATACTTTTGTCACAATATTCATTCCAGCGTACCCAAATTGCAAACCAATCATGGCTATGTAAGGCTTAGCCTTCTCGTAAAAACTACCAAGGCGTCCTTTTGCTTCCATTTCTTCTTTTTGTGAAAGTTAGCAAGATTCTACTTAAGTTAATTAGCTAGAGGAAGTGGAAAATATAAGAAGTTGTACTAGAGAGGAAAACACTATGAGAAAATGTGTTTGTCCTGAGGAATGAAGTTTGTTGCATGAATATTTATAGGCACCTTGCTAGGGGTGGGATGGGGGGGGTATTTGGGAATTTCACTAGCTTTTAGCTGCATTGAATTGAATATCCTTATTTTGTTATATCCATTTGCCGGTGATGAATCTCATATGACGCAAATTGGAATTAATAATGTTGAGTGGGCTCCATCTTAAGAAAATCTCATCCAAATGATAGGAGAACCACCATAGCAAATGTGTTAGTGGAAGCTTATGCCATTAAAATACTTCTATAAGGTTTTGGTGGGATTGTGAAACATAGATAACTTATGGTTATAATTTTACTATAGTACTATTTAAAAAGGTTGTGTTATCAATTAATTCATAAATTGTTGTCCACAAATTCTAATACATTACAGAATAGGGCGCAGAAAATTAGTTCAGAACAGAACATCAAACGGGTAAAAAGGTTGATGAAGGATGCATCTGTTCTGCTTCTTTTCTCGGATTCCCACTTGTGTATGCAAGCACTTAGCATGCATATTATTTGCTAAGCTTAATGCTATTTTATGACAGAATGTCCACTTTATAAAGTTTTAACTTTGCATACCTTTTATTTTAAAAAAATACCAAGACTTATAATTTGGAAGTTTCTGAGTAACAAAGCCGATTCTAGTATTCTTAATCGAACGTATCAATATTTGTAACATGTGAGAGGAATATTTTTGCCTCCCTCGTTATTTTTGTTTATAATGGCAAATAATTTTGATGCCATTAAGTTAATTAATCAAGTTTCTGAAAGTAAATTCATCTAATCTTTCCAGAGATTTAAGAAGGGACTCAATTAGAACACATTATATTGAAGATACAAGAAGATGAGCATATAGTACAGTAAGATCAGATCTTTTTAGAATGGAATAACATCTTCTAGTACAAAGAATGTATGACATATATTTCAGTATAAATGTCTGCTTTTCTAACAGATTTATTGATGTCACGTTTTATCAAAGGATGCCATATTCCTTAAAAGTTAGAACCAAGATGATGGGAGCTGATTCTACGACAGATATCGACAAGGGAAAAATGCAGATAGTGAAGAATTTTGTCCTCGACAAGATGCGAAATTTAAGCATGTCTTTCAAATTTATTTGTTGTGCATAGAACAAGTTTTCATGCATTCGGATGTGGTCAATTTTCTTATCAGCTCGGTTTTTGCACAAACTTGTATCCCTCTTTGGCAGGCAGCAGTACATGATTATGATGTACTATACTACAAGAAAAACTCTAGGATGCCGAAAGTTAGATTTATTTGTCGATCAGAAATTCGGAATATTATTCATCTATGATAGGTTGCTTCGAGTAAATTTTTCTTAAGAGTATTCCGCCTTAGTGGAGAGACGAATATATTGTCCACGAAAAAGCTAAGATGCATAATTTGCACGACTTATAGAGTTTCGATGATTTTGTTGCAAGTGTTATTTACCTATCACAGCCAAAGAAATGCAGAAAGAAAGATCAAGTACTTCCACAATTGTGTAGAGCCCATGTAAGCCAAAGAGATCATTTTCCCAATGATCATGTCTTAGGAAGTGACTTCACTCGTCACCTAGGCCCCTAACCTCATTTTCATTCTATCCAAATTTTTCAAGATTCCAATGCATGTGTCACACAAAGAGATGAGAATGAAGAAAACAAAACGTGGTGGCCTCAAAGGCAAATCTTTTGCCAATTCGTCGGGGGAGAATGAAAGGGAGCAAAGCAAAGTGGAGCACCCGAATATGGGCATCTATTCACCCCATCAAATCGTGTCATGTACTGCCCAAGACCGGCAATTGGCTCATAGCAATAGGAACTATGGTTTAGTCATTTATCGTCGTCACAAAGATATGATGAAATAGAGGAAGAATTCTTATCTAGGTCTATAGTGGTCACAAATTTTCACGCGATAGTTACATCTACGCCTTCTAAGGTTTGGTCTAATTATAACAGCAATGAGAACCATGGTGTAGTCATTTTTTGTCACAAGGACATGATAAAATAAGTGAAAAAAGCCTTTCTAGAGGATAGATTTATCGTAAACTTTGTGGTTAACAATTTTTCATGGGGAAATGCAAGATATGCACTAAATCCTTTCGTGATACTTAATTTTTTATTTTTTTGCACGAATCTTCTAGCTCATATTTTCAAAAGTCATGAACCAAACTCCTAATTAGATATGAGTTATCAATTTTATCTTCTTAATAAGAGAGAATTTTATACCAAATTTTAATAACATGGGGGGTATAATATTGGTGCATGATTTTTGATAATAGGAAGGGATTTCGTACAAGTTCTCTGATAACATGAGAGACATGAGAGAATTCAAGGCAAAAGAAACACCATGAGGGTTGGTGCAAGGTTTGTGAAAACACCAAGGAATTTTGTGTAAAATAAAAAAATACAATTTAGTTCTGAATTTTGATAACACATAGGAGTTTTATGCATTTTTTCGATAGAATTACTACATCCACACCCTCTGAAGTTCGGTCTAATTATATAAACTTTCTATAATGTTTGAATAGTAAAAGTGAGGCTACTCGAAACCTCAAAAACATGTAAAAATAGGGTCTATAATTTGTAACATTTTGCAAAAAAAAAAAAAAAAGAAGGTGTCTATATAAATATACAAACATTAAAGGTGCCTATCTGAATGTACTAGTTATTCCAGAAGTAAGGATGTTTCTGAAAAAAGTCAATGTAAATAATAATTATCTTATTCTTCATTTATGAAATCTTGTGGTGATAATTATATATATTATGTATCTAATATCGTATTGACCATAATGTGACAAAACTATAGTTCTAAGATAAGAATCACACTTGCTTGAAGGGCCTGAATGCTTGAGTAATGAGGGGAAATTATTGGGAGCAAGACGAGTTGGGTTGGCGGGTGGGTGGGGTGGGGGTACTCCCACAAAGGTTTTCAGTTTTGGATCTTTTGTGTCTGTTCCAAGAGGTTGAAACAACTAATTAATGCCTGTTTCACTTTGCTTTTGTCATCAAATATTTCATTGTTTTTAGCAGAATACGTGAGAATCCACTAAACAATTATTGGGGTTCAATTGGGAGACAACTGTGGGATTTGAGTTTCTGCTGAATTTCAAAATAGGCACCTGATGTACATTTTGTTTGATTCTGGAGTGGGGTGTAATTGGGGGAGGTATAGACTCTTGAAGGTGGTAAAAAGACGTACGAAGACATGAACAATATTCTTTTTCTCGGTTAATAAGTAATAGAGATCTTGATAAGTCATTTCACTTTTCATTAATAGGAGAGTTTTCAGTTAGCATTTGCACTTAATTGGGAAATTGGGTTGATGTGTTACTTTGATTTTAGTTTCTCCTCTTAAATGAAAAACCTTTATGTTAGGTAGGTATAGTTCATATATATTCGATTATAATTCTTTGAAATATTATTGTCAACAAGTACCTTATGTTTAAGGAATAATTTCATTAGATCTCAGTAAAATTTAGTGTGATTACAATGCCATTCCTTAAAGTTTAGAAGAATACAATTAAACTATTTAAAAGCTTTGAAAATGTCTCAGTTTATTATAATTTTAAGGAAGATTTACGTAGTTAAACGAAACTTTCTGAACGAGTCTCCAGGAAGATGTATGTAGTACTACGTAGATATTGTGCTTTTCCCGACGGTTAAAAACCCAATTCCAAAGTTTGTTTCTAGGAGAGAGTGAGTGAAAATATAGAAACTCATATTTCGTTTTCTACCCAAATTCAACAAAAATTCCTCTTTCTCATCCATTTCCTATCAATCTCCAAAATCTGAATTTGAAAACATATAACAAAACTGTAGATATGGACTCTTTATTGAAATTATAATTAAGTTGAAATGAATCCCCATATTTACGTCAAATATTTCGATGGAAACAAACTTTACAACGAAAATATTTAGCCAAAAATTAAGTTAACCAAGGATCGTACTTCACGCATATTTATTAGGTCACTGATGGTATTGTCTTTTTTAAAACGTTAGGAGGCATGCATGTTGTAAAAGAAAAACATGAAATGATACACAATTTTAACCCTTTGTACCTTGAATAAAACTATCTCCTCATATAATTGTGATGGAACTCTAACTCCGTTTGGTTAATGCTTTTGCTAGTATGTTGCAAATTTAGTTGTTTTAATTTTAAACAATCATTTAAAAGAAAGGCACGAAATATTGGTTTGTTCCAAGTTGATCAATTTGGTTAACAGTAATACGCCTAGAAAAGGCGCTTTAAACTTCAAAAGATAGCAATCATTGTTTCTTTTGTTTTTGTTTTTTCTCGAGTAAAATACCACAGAAAACTTCACAAGGCACATAAGAGCTAATGCAATCCAAGAATATATTAAGATATTTCCACTGATTTCACATCATCAAAACATGATGAAGACCCTGAAATTAGCCTTTTAGCAATAAGATAATATTTGAACATCAATCAAAAAGGGAGCATCTTTCAAGCTATCTAATAAACAGGCATCGTTATTGTCAGAGCGCAAATATATATTATTGTCGAAGTAATTATTCAAACTTCTATGTATAATATTCATGTGATAAATAAGTAAACACATTTTATGCCATGGCGATTATTTGAGCAGAATATATATGCATGCACAACATATAAATATGAAAGTCGTGCTTAAATCTTAACTCTTTAACAATTAAATTCAATGAATATAGATAGCTATAGGACTAAAATTCCTCTCTATCTCTGCATTATTCCCACTTGTCTATATCTCTGTCGTAGAATCAGCTCCCATCATCTAGGTTTTAGTTAAGGAGTATGGCACCCTCTGATAAAACGTGACATCATAAAATCTTATTAGAGAACAGATATTCTACAAATAAGGAATCAAATCTAATGGAATATTTCAAACATTATTATGTCGGAAGAGGTTGTTCCATTATAAAAAGGGGATAATTAATCTTACTCTATAATATATTTATGCTCCTATTTTTGTAGCTTCAAAGCGTTTTAACTGAGTGATCCATTAATTAAGTTTTCAGATAAGATTAGCAGAACTTTCTTTCAGAATATCGAGGATATTAGAATCAGAATTATGTACCCTCTTATAGATAAAAATTACTAGGGAGATGAAGATTCCGTCACATGTAAGAAATATTAGCCGACCGTGCTTTTTGTACTAATCAAGAATCTATACATGATAAAGGTATTTATAACATTTAAAAAGGGTCAATTGCGATCACCCCTATCATTTGGGGTGTTTTGCAAAGTGCTCCCTAACGTTTTAAAAAGAGCACTTTGCCCCCTAACGTTTGTAAAGTTGTCCCCTGAGTCCTTGATCTACCGTTCATTGTTGCCACGTGTCTATCATTTCATCCATTAGATTTGGCATCAGGGGGCAAATTGCACATTTTTACAAACGTTAGGGGGCAAAGTGCTCTTTTTGAAAGGTTAGAGGGCACTTCGTAAAACATCCGAAACATTAAGAGGCAGAACGCAATTGACCCTTTTAAAAATGGTGAGAATCATGACCCCTAAGAGAAAATGGTCACTCACATTTCCTACTCGCTGTAATATGCCTCATAATCAATATTTGAAAGAATCTTTTTGCTGAATTTTTAAAGCGCAATAGGGGTTTATCTTAATTGAACCTCAATTTCAACAAAATGTCATCTTTTCCCTTCAAAATCTTATTATATATTTCTTAATTTTCAAACTCTAATTGTTAATTTTTAAAACCTAATTTCGAGGACTGGGTTGGAGGCAAAAGAAACCTTTTTAGTGAAACTAGAATTAAAATCATGATAAAACCCTGGTTTAAATTCTGGCAAAAACAAAATATACTAAGAAAAAGATTTTGCTGCAAAGTTGACCAAAGACACTTTACACAATTTTAAACCGTTTGAGAGCAGCTTCCACTTTTTTGAAGTTTAGGGAACAGTACTACGTCTAACCCCTAGCTAACGTAAAGGGTTTAATGCTTTTTAACCAAAAAATAAAAATATGAAATGCAATGTTCCTCAAACTTTATAAAGTGGATCGGATATTCTGTCATAAAATAGCACTAAGCTATCAAATGATCTCCAGCAAAGTGCTGCCTACCCAAAAAGGAATCAGAGGAAAGAAGCTGATTGATCTTTTGTCAACCATTTTACGTGTTTGATGTTTTGTTCTAGTTGCTAACTTGCATTCAAATATGCTCTTATTGTTTGTTAGCAAATAATTTAACAAATAAGGAGAAACAAAAATATTTGAGAATGAAAGCTAAAAATCCTGCATATCGAATTAGTTTGATAAGTTGACATAGGTGGAGTGGTGGACTACTAAGTCATGGTATTAACTAGATTACTATTTTCCTCGTAAAAAAAATATATATATAAAATAAAATATAAAAAAAAAAAAAAAAAAACTAAACTAGATTACTATTTTTCGACGCGGCAACCCTGTAACGTTTATTAGAACTTGCGGGCACAATTCTTATATGCGTTTGATATCACTCACTACCTTTTAAATTATAGTATTGTAAATTTACAATAGAACGGGTTCATGAAAGAATCATCTACGTTTCACAATCCACCACAGCCTTATTATTGAGGTATTTTAATCGCATAAGCTTCCACTAACACATATCACTTGGATGAAATGTTTTTGAGATGTAGCCCACTCAACATTATTAATTCCAATTTGCGTCATGTGGGATTCATCACCCGTTAATGGATATTGCAAAATTAGAAAATTCAATTCAATGCAACTAAAATCAGGACAAGTTCCCAAAATACCCCCATACCCGACCCTAAGCAAGGTGCCTATAAATATTCATTCAACTATAGCTTCATTCCTCAGGACAAACACATTTTCTCAGAGTGTTTTCCTCTCTAGTACTACTTCTTATATTTTCGCACTTCCTCTAATTAACTTGAGTAGATTAATTCTTGCTAACTTTCACAAAAAGAAGAAATGGAAGCAAAAGGACGCCTTGGTAGTTTTTATGAGAAGGCTAAGCCTTACATAGCCATGATTGGTTTGCAATTCGGGTATGCTGGAATGAATATTGTGACAAAAGTATCACTAAATGGTGGCATGAGTCACTATGTGCTTGTGGTCTATAGACATGCCTTTGCCACTGCAGTCATTGCTCCCTTTGCTATAATACTAGAAAGGTAACACCATACAAATTCTAGTAAATTCAGCTCTAATCTCTAAACCGTTTGTTGTTGTTTTCAATAATTTGTTAATACTGAAAACTTATGGATTTGTTACCCTCTCTTTTGCACAGGAAAGTGAGGCCACATATTACATTTAAGATTTTCATGCAGCTTTTTGTGTTGGGACTTCTTGGGTGAGTGTCTATATATCTACATACCATGTCAACAAACTTGTCTCAATTTTGAATATTAATCTTAATGTTGAAAATTGACAGGCCAGTGATTGATCAAAACTTATATTATGCTGGACTTAAATTCACTTCTCCAACTTTTTCATGTGCCATGAGTAACATGCTCCCTGCAATGACATTTGTCATGGCAGTTCTCTGCAGGTATACATACATACATACACCTTATTAGTTTTCTCTTCACATTAGACCCCAAAAAAAGAAGAAAGGAACTAACATTATTTCCAATTTAGGATGGAAATATTGGACATGAAGAAGTTAAGGTGTCAAGCAAAGGTTGCAGGAACAATAGTAACAGTGGCTGGAGCAATGCTTATGACACTTTACAAAGGTGATGTCATCAACTTTGTGTGGTCCAAATCACATTCTACACAGTCCAATGTTAGTGAAACCACACAAGACTCTGACAAGAATTGGGTTATGGGTTCAATTCTCCTCATCATTGCCACTTTTGCATGGGCTTCTTTCTTCATTCTTCAGGTATATATGTGTTGTAAATATATTATTATTCAAGAAAATCCCCTTATTTTCATGCAAATAGAAAATAAAATATATTGAATATTTTTAATTTTGTGAACAGGCAATCCCACTACTTTTTTGCTAGCTAGTAGAAAATAAAATTTATCTTTTTCTAAATTGTTTTGAACAGGCAATAACAATGAGAAAATACACAGCCCCTCTTTCACTGACAGCACTTGTGTGCTTCTTGGGAACACTTCAATCTATTGTTGTCACCTTTGTGATGGAACACAGACCTAATGCTTGGGCCATTGGTTGGGACATGAACCTACTTGCAGCTGCTTATGCTGTAAGCCTCTTTTCTATTTAACAACAATTAATCGTTCGATGACGCGGTGCAATCAATTTCGATATTTTCTAAATTTACACTTGAAATAAGAAATCTAGTACGCGACTTTCTTAAGCAATAGCAATTAGTAATATCATTCAATTTGCACCACTGCAGGGTATTATTTCATCAAGCATTGCATATTATGTGCAAGGACTTGTGATGCAAAAAAGAGGGCCTGTTTTTGTTACTGCCTTCAGTCCATTGATGATGATCATTGTTGCCATCATGGGATCTTTCATCTTGGCAGAAAAAATATATGTTGGAGGGTAATTATTTTATTTAAATCCCTCTTTTTATGTCACAAAATCAATTTTGTTTTTTTTCTTCAGTCAATAAAAATTGGTTTCTTTTTGTGTTTAATTACAAATTCAGGATTCTTGGGGCAGTGTTGATAGTGATTGGACTATACTCAGTTTTGTGGGGCAAATACAAGGAACACAAAGACAAGGTAGCAGAGGAAATTCTTGAACCAGTTAAGGGTGACAACAAAAATGGAATGATATTAAATGAAGATATTGAAGCAAATGTTGTTGAAACTGATCAGAGAAATGAAGCAAAAACAATAGTGTGTATTCCCACAATAGCCATTAGTGGTCCAATTCCACACGCTCCCATGTTAGCTGTTGAGGCTCCAAAATCATAAATTAATTTTGATAAAACTAGAGAGACAGCAGTAGATAAAAGAAGGGAAGTTGAATTATGGATTTTTGGTCTTTTTAGCTTCCTTTTTTAAGTTTTTGGTTTTATTTTCTCTTTTAGAGCATATGAGGGATTGTAGCCTTATTAGAGAATATAATAACGGAAGTTGTTTTTTTTTTTACGTCATTGACTCATTGGTTTTCCAAATGTCCACTTTGAATAATTACATCAAATCTATTCAGGAAAAAGATTTATTTTGACAATATGCTGACATCTGTGTCCAATATTGGACTCTCAGTAATGCTTCTTGTTTTCACTTTTCAGATTAATGTATGATTAAGCAGAGCTTCTAAAAGTTATTATAATTCTTCATTTTGATAATTTAATATTCAAAATTTTCACCTACAAATATTAGGAAGATATTGAGTTCTTTTATTTTTCATAATAGAAATTAGTATTGACGTCCAAGTTCTAGATGGAACATGCTCTAACACCATTGTTGGAAATAAAATATATCAATTGAACGTTTTTTAACAAGAACCAAAAAAATTTACAAATTTAGGAGTACACATCTCCTCATTATTCTTCTTTTTACTCTCTTATATCTTGGATAATTGAAAACACGTCATATAGCCGCTATGTATACTAGTTTCATTTAATAGTTTCAAGGCTTCTACTATTTTTTAAGAATATTAGAACTCTCCTACAGTCATTGCTAAATGTAAACGAACTTTCTACGCTGTATCAGTTTTTTGGTACTTAGGCTTTTATAGAAAATACTCAAATGTTTATTTAGTCAAACTATAATACTTTGGATCGACAATTATAATACACTAACTTTAACAGAATGTCCAAGCACGAAAACTGCCCACACGTTGCTAAATGGGGTTAAGATAATGGATGTAGGGCGGAATTCACTCTTGTCATTTGGCCTGCAGACTAGCTAGGGCTGATCCATCCGATCGAGTGTTCCTCATTTTGATCCTACTGACCCCGTTTTCGCATTTTAATTACCTCTCTCTTTCTCTAGATCTCTCTACTAATGACGCTTTTGTTCTCTACATTGTGGATTTATTTGTGAATTGATTTGTTTACCAATAATTAAATAAGAAAAAAAAAACCCTTCGTGTTAACTACATTTTGTTCACTTTTATAATTTCATTTTTATAAAAATTGAGTCTTGGTGTTCGGCTTGTGTCCTGGGGTGCCAACCTAGTTGGGATTCACGGGCACAACATTTCGAATACCAAGTCTTCATTTTTCACTTAAAAAAGAGGTATTGTTATAATTTATAACAATTAAAACTTTAGAAGAAGTTTTATAATTAGAGCGCATTGCAGAAGGTCCTATGAAAAACGACAAAGTGTACTATAGACTTAGCTTGTGTAAGATTAATTCATCATTTCCTTGTGAGATAAAATTGACTAGACCATGGTTCCCATTGCTATGAACCAATTGTCGGGTCATGGGCAATGCATGACACGATTTGATGGGGGTGAATAGATGCCCATATATATTCGGGTGCTCCACTTAGCCTTGCTCCCTTTTTCTCTCGTCGACGAATTGGCAAAAGATTTGCCCTTGAGGCCACCAAGCTTTGTTTTCTTCATTCACATCTCTTCGTGTGACAAAATGGAATCTTGAAATTTTTGGATAGAAAAAAAAGTAGAGGTTAGGGGCCTAGGTGACGAGTGAAGTCACTTTCTAAGACATGATCATTGGAAAAATGATCTCTTGGCTAAGAAGGGCTCTACACAATTGTGGAACTTTATCTTTTTCTTCCACGTAATTTTTTTAGGACTGTATTTCTTCTAACTTCTAACCAATAAGTGAGTTATGTAGAAATTAAGTCACCTTATATTTTTTTCCTAAAATGTGTTAGGAGAGTAGAGGTCATTAATATACAGAAGCCAAATTTATTGTCCAACAATATTATCAAATAGATTGCAACATGCATGCTCTATTACATGTAGGTCCGAGTGATCATCAAATTAATCTTAAAATCAGATTTTTTGTTTGTCGTAATATTTGTTTTGTTCATCGATCTCTTTTCATAAAATCAAATTTTGTATTTTGGAGAATGATCCTTGTGGGTGGTTAAGAGTTTATGTTTTAGTCATTATCTCATATTTTTTGATTTATGCAAAAAATTATTTTTCTAATATTTTTAATTATTTTCTCATAGTTTGGTTATATATAGAGGACATTCAATTTTGATTGTTGAAAATACCTTGTGGAGCGTTCTATCAAATTTGTATTGCTCTTTAATTATCGTTTCTATAACTTCCGCTATGCCAGCAAGTTATGTCCATAAAACTTTTTTCCTATGTTCTAGACTTATCTAACTTTCAGTATACTGGAGTTTTTTCAAATGCATGATTCATTAACTTCCAAAACTAGTACATCAGAATATAGTGCTGCCTGCCAAAGAGGGATACAAAATTGTGCAAAAAATGAGCAGATATAGTAACATCAAGCTAATAAATTTTAAATACGAGCTTAAATCTTGTTTCGAAGAATTAAATTCATCGAATCTTGCACAGGACGAAAATTCCTCATTATCTGCATTTTTTCCACGTCGATATCTGTCGTAGAATCAGCTCCCATCATCTGGGTTCTAAGGAATATGGCATCCTCGGATAAAACGTGACATCATAAAATCTGTTAGAAAGCAGACAATATATTGAGATGCATCATACATTCTTTGTACTAGAAAAGTTTATTCCATTATAAAGAGATCTGATTTTACTGTACTATATGCTCATCTTCTTGTATCTTCAATGTGTTTTAATTAAGTACATTTTAAAATTTTTGGGAAGATATATTAGATGTATGTACTTAATTACTTTCAGAATCTTGATTAATTTATTGGCACATTCAGATTTATATATGTACCCTTATAAATGAAAACTATGAGGTAGGCAAATATTCCGATCACGTGTTACAAGTGTCGATACGTTTAAGAATACTAGAATCGACGTTGTTACACGGACACTACCAAATATAAGTCGTGGTATTTAAAATTAAAAGATATGCAAAATTGAAACTTTATAAAGTGGACATTCTGTCATAAAATAGCATTAAGGTTGCAAATAATATGCATGCTAAGTGCTTGCATACCCAAGTGGGAATCCGGGAAAAGAAGCAGAATAGATGCATCTTTTAACCCGTTTGATGTTCTGTTCGATCTGGTTGCTAGCTTGCCAACCAAATATATACTCTATATATCAACCAATTATCAAATTCAATTAACTTATAGAACCGATAAGGATAAATCAATAATTTTGAGCATGAAAGCTAAAATAGTAGGTATCTTATAAAGTTGATAAACGAATGAGTAAGCCTTTATCTCAATTTCACTACGTACTGCAGCCTCTAATCATCAAAATAGTAAAATTCCAACAAGATGACATAGACGGACCCGGAATCTCGTGTTGATTGATATACCATATTTTGTTACACGCAGTCATATGACACTTAGAGAGTTATAAATCTGCCACAGTTCATCTAACGAAAACCTCACCAAGTTTCTAGTCCTTCTAAGAATTATCAGATGACAAGACCATCGGGTTAACAACTACCACTTCATAGACCACCAGCTTACCAGACTGCTGCCTCGCCTTCTCAGACCTCTCTAGCGCAAGAACAGCGAGTTGTATGGTTTTCACCTTCTCATGCATGTTTATCATGAACTCATTGGCATTGGTCAAGCCTATTAGTTGGGCCACATAGTATCTATAAATATGCACTCTCAAAAATTTAAAATTCTTACTTCCGACTTTCTTTAAGCTATAGATTTCTCTCTAAACGTGTACTCTTACTGACTTGAGCGAGGAGTGGTCTTAGCTCGAGACCATCCGACAAGCTTATGTATCTTGTTTGAGTGTAACTTTTCCAAATCAAGTCGAGGATTCTATAGTTTGAGAGTCAATCGAGTGATTCTTGATTCGACTTGGGGTGTCCAAGTAACCGAATAAAATACGCCGGCATCAATAATAAATTAGATTTATTAGATTTTCTTTCCACAATTATTAGAATTTTTGGACACAGTTTATGAATTTGATGACACTGCCTTTTTAAATGGTATAGTAAAATATAGCCATAACTTCAAGAACAATATGTTGATGCAAGGATTATCTATGTTTCACAATCCACCAAAACCTTATAGAAGTATTTTAATGGCATAAGCTTCCACTAACACATTTGCTATGGTGGTTCTCCTATCATTTGGATGAGATTTTCTTAAGATGGAGCCCACTCAACATTATTAATTCCAATTTGCGTCATATGAGATTCATCACCGGCAAATGGATATAACAAAATAAGGATATTCAATTCAATGCAGCTAAAAGCTAGTGAAATTCCCAAATACCCCCCCCATCCCACCCCTAGCAAGGTGCCTATAAATATTCATGCAACAAACTTCATTCCTCAGGACAAACACATTTTCTCATAGTGTTTTCCTCTCTAGTACAACTTCTTATATTTTCCACTTCCTCTAGCTAATTAACTTAAGTAGAATCTTGCTAACTTTCACAAAAAGAAGAAATGGAAGCAAAAGGACGCCTTGGTAGTTTTTACGAGAAGGCTAAGCCTTACATAGCCATGATTGGTTTGCAATTTGGGTACGCTGGAATGAATATTGTGACAAAAGTATCACTAAATGGAGGCATGAGCCACTATGTGCTTGTGGTCTATAGACATGCCTTTGCCACTGCAGTCATTGCTCCATTTGCTATAATACTAGAAAGGTAACACCATACAAATTCTAGTAAATTCAGCTCTAATCTCTAAACCGTTTGTTGTTGTTTTCAATAATTTGTTAATAATGAAAACTTATGGATTTGTTACCCTCTCTTTTGCACAGGAAAGTGAGGCCACATATTACATTTAAAATCTTCATGCAGCTTTTTGTGTTGGGACTTCTTGGGTGAGTGTCTATATATCTACATACCATGTCAACAAACTTGTCTCAATTTTGAATATTAATCTTAATGTTGAAAATTGACAGGCCAGTGATTGATCAAAACTTATATTATGCTGGACTTAAATTCACTTCTCCAACTTTTTCATGTGCCATGAGTAACATGCTCCCTGCAATGACATTTGTCATGGCAGTTCTCTGCAGGTATACATACATACATACACCTTATTAGTTTTCTCTTCACATTAGACCCCAAAAAAAGAAGAAAGGAACTAACATTATTTACAATTTAGGATGGAAATATTGGACATGAAGAAGTTAAGGTGTCAAGCAAAGGTTGCAGGAACAATAGTAACAGTAGCTGGAGCAATGCTTATGACACTTTACAAAGGTGATGTCATCAACTTGGTGTGGGCCAAATCACATTCTAACCAATCCAATGTTACTGACACCACACAAGACTCTGACAAGAATTGGGTTATGGGTTCAATTCTCCTCATCATTGCCACTTTTGCATGGGCTTCTTTCTTCATTCTTCAGGTATATATGTGTTGTAAATATATTATTATTCAAGAAAATCCCACTACTTTTTTGCTAGTAGAACATAAAATTTATTGAATATTTTTAATTTTGTGAACAGGCAATAACAATGAGGAAATATACAGCACCTCTTTCACTGACAGCACTTGTGTGCTTCTTGGGAACACTTCAGTCTATTGTTGTCACCTTTGTGATGGAGCACAGACCTAATGCTTGGGCCATTGGTTGGGACATGAACCTACTAGCAGCGGCCTATGCTGTAAGCCTCTTCTTTATTTTATAACAATCAATCGTTCGATGACGTGGTGCAATCAATTTTGATATTTTTCTAAATGTATATGCTTGAAATAAGAAATCTAGTACGCGACTTTCTTAAGCAATAACAAAATAATAATATTAATCATTTTTAACTGCAGGGTATTATTTCATCAAGCATTGCATATTATGTGCAAGGACTTGTGATGCAAAAAAGAGGGCCTGTCTTTGTTACTGCATTCAGTCCATTGATGATGATCATTGTTGCCATCATGGGATCTTTCATCTTGGCAGAAAAGATATATGTTGGAGGGTAATTTTTCAAATCCCTCTTTATATATGTAACAAGATCATATGTTTTTTTTTCTTCAGCCAATAAAAATTATTTCTTTTTGTGTTTAATTACAAATTCAGGATTCTTGGGGCAGTGTTGATTGTGATTGGACTATACTCAGTTTTGTGGGGCAAATACAAGGAACACAAAGACAAGGTAGCAGAGGAAATTCCTGAACCAGTAAAGGGTGAAACAGGAAACAACAAAAATGGAATTATTATTGAAGATATTGAAGCTAATGTTGCTGAAATTGATCAGAAAAATGAAGCACAAAAAATAGTGTGTGTTCCTGTATTACCCATTAGTACTCCAATTCCACAGTTTCCAATGTTAGCTGTGGAGGCTCCAAAATTTTGAACCGGTTTTGATAAAAAAATAGAGAGAGGGCAGTAGAAAAAAAGAAGGGAAGTTGAAGTATGGGCTTTTTGGTCCTTTTAGCTTCTTTTTTTTTTTCTTTTTGGTTTTATTTTGTCTTTTTGATATGGGACTTGTAACCTTTTTGGAAAATCGAATGAGAACTTTCTTTTTTACGTCATTGACTCATTGTTTTTCCGAATGTCCATTTTGAATAATTACGTCAAATCTAATCAGAAAAAGAGATTTGTTTGGACAAGCTACTAACATCTGATTCAGAGTCCACTATTGAAGTCTCGGTAGTGTTTTTGTTTCCATGATTTCTGAGTTTTGGAAGATAGAACAGCGGTTCTAAAATCTATCATGATTCTTTTGTGACACATTTTGTATTTTGCATATCATATATTATGGCGGCATGTTTTATCCAATTAAATTAATTAGAGTAGTTAAAACTGAGAATAGAGTAAATAAAATTGATAATAATTTTTCTTTCATCTATGACAAACTTGTACATATATATATACATATATAATGCATTGAATAACACGTAATAATAAGATTTAAGATAGTATTGAATAGCATTATCGGTTGTTGACAAAGTGTTTCAAGGAATGCAGGTGGAGTTTTTGGTAAAATTAAAAATTAGGTGTTACGGTCACATGAAAATACCACTCCAGTAGTCCTAGCAATGTATAAGTTGTTTGTTTAAAAATTTTGTGTGATGCTAAAAATTAAATCCTAATTAATTATAGTCCTTTTTCCGCCTTGTGGCTTATAATTGATATAATCCGACCAATGCTACGCACTATATGTTCTAAAATATGTGTTACGTATATATATATATATATATATATATATATATATATATATATAATACAATATTCTATCTCATTTGTGAAAGGACTAATTAAGAGAAATGAAAAAGTGAACTGAACAAATTGAACTCCTAATATAAAATATAAATTATTGATGATAATAATATTATAAGTTTCAATATATAGATATATTCAGGATACTATTTTCAAACCCCTGATAAAGTAAACATAAAACACTTTACCCTCATGGGGGGCTGTGTAATTAATTGAAAAGCTAAAGTGAAAATGGTGTTTTTCTGACTTGCCTTCTTTTAGTAATATAACTGTTATTATTTGCCTTGTATAATAGCAATTGTAAACTTATTCTTGTCTTTGGATTTACACTAACCTCTCTATTCCGAATATACTTAAGTATCAATTGATATTAATCCTGATGATATTCATTTGGACAAATTCCTATTAATCTTAATTAGGAAAAGGATAAACAAATATGAGATTTAAGGGTCTTTTCCATCTAAATACTTGTCTAGCTACATCAGCACAATATGCTTCTACATTAAATACGACACAAAAGCAAGATGTATTAATGCTTGGGCATCAACAAATAGCTATCAACGCTACATATGCTTCCTTATAATTCTCAATACAAGGATAAGCTTCATGTTTTCCTACTACCAAGAGAACCCCATAATATCATTTATTTATTTTGTAAATTATGGTAGTCAAGTTCAATAACAAACTATATGAATAATCTAAAATCTAGGTTTGGATATTTTTTACTTAATAGATTATTTTGAGATTTATTTCAATTTCAAATATAAGTTTTTTTTTTCATTTTCAATTTTTCAAGAAAAAAGGTTTTCCATTCTACCCTTACAAATTTTAAAGAGAAACTAAGATGATGAGAAACTTCATTGCTTCACTGATGTCAACCTTTCGTTTTCATATTTTTGTGAATTTAACTTTATGACGAAACTTCCCTATCTATCTTTTCTTGTGGTAATTAATTGTGTCCTATTTTGCTGAATGGGACAAGAATAAATTTCAAACTTTAGTTAATGCCTACCGCATTAAGGAATCGAAGCGTGGATAATCTTGCATGGAAGTCACTAAAACCGACCAGTAATTGTGCAACGTCGAATCTCCACATAACTTTGTTTTAAACTTTGAAAGAATGAATTTGTTTCTTCATGTGTAATTGTTGCTAAGGCACTACCAAAAGACACTTTGTCCTATTGCTAGGAAACACTCAACATAACTTAAAATCAACATCACAATTTCTCCATTATCTTAAAAAATATTTAATATTTGTGGTCTTGTAAATAATGACCGTGATCTAAATATTCAAAGAATCTTGTCTGAACATAATTTGCAGAAACAATTCTATAATTGATTGTATGTTGCAGAAACATATATAATTTGCAGAAACAATCTTGTAATAATTTGTTATGTTATGAAATACCTTGATAAAAATTATAGCTGTAAGATATATATTTCCGATTTTTATTTTATTTTTTTGGTATATATAGCTAAAAAGTCCTCTAATCTTTACAAAATTTGGTCTAAACAAAAATAGGAACGCTGATGTATGATGTTGGAATTTCACGTGTTGTTTGAGGAGAAAAATGGAAAAGATAAAACATCAGAGAAATTTGCTTCGGCCAATAAATGAAGAGATACCATATCTTCTCTGTATTTTTCTACTTGTAGCTATTATAGATGGATTTGGAGGCTAATCGGCATTGACTTTAGCTCAAAACAGGATTATCATCACATGCTTTAATATTTTTCTTTGAAGTATTAGCTTTTTTCTACTTTTGAGTTTACATGGCTACACTAAATAGATAGAGGGGAGGTACGTAACAATTAAACAAAGAAAACAAAGTAAACAAACTAACTTCTCGTAATTCACGCATAAGCAAAAAAATCAACTAAGTGAAGAATTTGCTCGAAAAGTTGTAAAATAGTAATCTTTGACATTAAGTAGAGGGTAAGTGGAGCAAAAAGGAGAATTAGATTTTCACAACTACGAAATAATTTAGTAAATAAAAGTAATATAAAGCTCAAAACGTAAAAAGGAGATGATGCAATCTAAAAAAGTAAATGCACTTGATGCGTATACGCGATTACATGAATCGTCACCCGAACAGTTGCAAACACTTTTCATGTTTTCAAATATTGCTAACTTTAGTTAATTATTGCATTTTTTTATGCTAGACTAAACTTTAGGTATAGTTTTTTAAAACAATTTTATGTGTAACAAGAAAACTTCAAATGGGGGAGTGCTACTTATATAATTATTTTCTTCTTTTAATTAGTGCTACTATTTTTTAACGAGATGATTCATGTCGCACTTGTGATTGCCAACAAAGAACTCATTGCTTAGTGCTACATATTTGATATGAGAATGCGACTTCTTACTACACCGGCCACTTTAAGTAATGCATCTTAATTTGAAGTACTGTACATGTGTGTGTATACGTACGTAGTTGCGCAAATGTGGATGCTAGCAATATTTTTGCAAGTTGAAGACCGATCCACTTGGATTGAGTTATTCAAGTTTAAAACTTTACAAGGTTACAAAAAATAAAAAATAAAAAATAAAAATCAATATCATTATATTATAAGGCTAGCAGGAGAGGTTTCCTCTGAAAAATCAGTGAAGTAACTTTAGATTCTGTCCCATCGCTTCTTAGAGAACAGTTTTTTATCAATATCATCGTTCTGATTTATTAGTCTTAAATCGTTGAAAGAAAATTATTTTTAAGTATTAAATTCGGGAACCATCTCCTTCTTGGAAAATTATTATATGAATAATTAAAGTTTGTTCTACTATATTCATTAGTTACTACTTACTACTATATTCATCAACTACTTAAAGTTTGTTCTTGTTTGGAATAACTCAGTTTTTGTCATTTATTATATGAATCAGGTAAGTTTTCTTCAATTTATTCCCAAAATATATATATAAAGTTCTATTTGGAGCAATCGTTCATCTTTGGTTGGTTCTCCTTGGAGTATGTAAAATTGCGGGATAGATGGGTGGGCGATGGGTCAATTCTCACCTTGCCAGAAGTTAGGGCTTCGTTCCATCCACGCAGGTTTTGTGCCTGAATCTCAGAGTCCATTATGTTTTATGTTGTCCAACAATAATGCAAAAGGGGCTACAGCTAAAGCCCAATATGAGGATATTAAGTGGGGCTACAGCTAAGTTCAATTCTTTTAGATTCGAATTAAGACCTCGTATTTTGTATAACTAAGTTCAATTCCAGTCTTCAATGTCTACATAATTGAGTATATTATGTGATTCACACTTAATGGAACTACAATGGGAACACAAAATATGAATACACATAATGCATTCAAATATTGATACTATATTTGAAATGTAAATTTTATTTTCTGTAAAGTGTAGTTTTACATGTGTCAAAAGAGAAGATAAACATTAGTTATGCTATTTTCTACTTTTTACCTGCAGTTCTTATGCATAACTTAATCTTAAAATGTGGAGTACCTTAAGTTATAGGCAGAATAGACACTCAATGAAGCTCCATGAAAAACAAAGGTAAACACATAGCATAAAAAGGAAGTCCATTTAGCAAATTTTCATAATCTGCAATGCAGGCAATTCAATATTCTCAAACCAATAACTCTAGCAACATACCTGTCAACAGATATTACACTTAACCTTCATTTTGGTTGATCTATCTATGACTAGTTACAAAGAATCAAAGATGTAAACAAGGAAAAGAAAAAACATAAATTCATTATCCAAAGCTTAAGAATACTAGATTCTATTACATTTCACGTCAAATGTAAAGTTGAAAACATGAATTTCTCAGACGATGCAACATGTAAGGCAAGGAAATTCATGTCGACAAAGAGAAGATTCAATGCAAATATTATCACAAAGCGTAGCATGACGAGTCAAAGTAACCAAGATAGAGCTGTTTGCTTGAGGTCTACAGCTTATTTCAAGGCAAATTGCCCCTAGACTTCATTATCCACAGCAGAAATCTTTCTAATAGAATTTCCTAATCATATGAAACGTCGCATGATGAGTCAAAGTAATCAAGATAAAGCTGTTTTTGCTTGAGGCTTACAGCTTATTTACAAGGCAAAACTGCCCCTAGAATTCACTATCCACAGCAGAAATCACAGAAATTCCTAATCATACCATGCACTCAAACGCCTTCCAATCTCGAACGAGAAATAAGCATCAAGACAAGCATAGGCAACCTGAGCTTTAGTAAGTGAATGATTATCCCAAGCGCTCAAAGTGATGTTTTCCGGCTTATTCACGTCTTTCCCAAGAACCTCTTGCGCTAACCCTTTCAATCCAAAGCCTCGTAGATTTTGCTTACCCAACTCTAGTGCTGCCCAAGAACGCAGGTCTCTCGTGTTTTCTACCTCCAATCCATAATCTTCCACAAGCTTTCTTACATCATTTTTTATTCCTACCCCAACAAATGTATAGTCAGAGTTGCCAAGAAATTCTCTGAGTCTACGAGGAATATTTGGGGCACGAAGGATTTGGTATATGAGGCAAGATTTCCCAACACATAGTTGAAGGGTCGCCACTGGATGATCACAACCGGTGGTTTGGTTTGGACGCCATTCGATATCAAGCCCCACAATGAGGCGGTGCAGCCGACATTTGTTTGAGTGTTCAGTGTTGTCGAACCATGATATCACCATAGCAGGATCATGGGTCACTAAGGTTTCAATCTCGTCATTGTCCAAGATGACATCGTAAAGCTCATGGGATTTAAAGGGCACCTCGTTGTCTCGAATCGTTATCTTCATTTTCACGGAATACAGAAAAAGTTTATTCCACTGACGAAAGCTTGATACGTAAGTGATTTAATTTAAGTCATAAAACGAAAGATGCTACTTCCCCTGATGCCGCCTTGACAGAAATCGAAGGTTTATCTGAGATGTAAGAAAAGTTTTAGAATATCAGTCAACCATTCAATCTATAAAACAAGATCGCCAAATGAGTCGGCAAACAAATCAATCAAACTGGACTTCAAGAAGCAAGGAGCAATGAAATCTCGAAAAACAAAAATGTCCTAGAAAATCTTTGAGACACTGTGTCTCATATTTATGCAAGAAAATTATGCATATCTCATTCTCCCCCCAATTCCAATTTACCAAGAAACTAAACAACAAAATGGCATAAACAAGTTACAAACATGGTTGATTGGAACATTCATTGTAGAAAGATCATGAACATGCACTTAATCCAAAAAATAACGGCTATAGAACATCAAAATCTTGTTCTAGGTATGTGGATTGTCAACAAACATAAACCCTATTCAACAATCGGTTTTATTTTCCCCCAATAATTTCAAATACACAAAAACTAAAATCAAGAGCACAACATCAACACATCAATGTCAAAACGATCGTAAATTTCTCAAGTATCAAGATACAAGTACAATTTTACGCAAATAACATAATTAGCATAGAGATCTAAACAAAGGCAACACAGAATCGGCTGATATTCGAAAGAGAATTAAAAATATTCGAGAAGAAAATTCATACTCTAGATTAAACTCAGAACTTAACGACTCAGAGTTAAAATGTGAGTGTTCAATTTCATTTGAAAGTTTTGTGCAGAAGAGTATAAGTGGTAACTGTTTGCTATTATTATTGCGTAATTATGGGAAATATATTTGGCAAAAATTAAAGTCGATCATTTATAGAATTTTAACGGCTAAAACCTTCATAAATGAATTTAGCGGGTTTAGATATAATTGAGTCAACTCCTTTGGGCTAGGATTGATTGACTAGAACAGCAATGGTCTAATTTCATTTGATTGACTAGAACAATTGTCTAATTTCATTTAATTTTAGGGATATAAGTATAATATCGAATTTATCAATTCTAATATAAAAATATATATTTTTTGTATTTTGAATAGGTATAATAACTTATTTTATAGCATGTATAATTGATCATTCATGCACAATAACAAATATTAAGTTTATGGGTTTCCACCTGTTTTATTTGAGTTGACTGAGGTATTTACCTTCACACTATATTTCTCTTTACTGTATATTTTTGTTTATACTAAGATTGTAATGTTGTTAGTTCAAAACAAATTTTGCTAAGTAAAGCGTGTATACGATTGGTGAAAAATATTGTGGTTTAGCCATACAATTTATAATTTAATCCAAAAAAGGTGTAAATCGTATACTTTTTACAGTTAAAATATTTTTAAAAATGTAAATTTCGTTTAATAGTATTGCTTAAATTCAAGTTTTAATATATTGATCATGCTGCCCAACTATATTCAAAATGGCTAGCTAGTGGAATGGAACGACAAGAACGAGGCAAACAGATTTAATGTTCATCAATCAATCCAATTTCCTCTTAAACTGCCATGTTAGAGAAGATGAAACATCATGTTAATGTAGCCTAAGATTCGAATCGCTTCAAATTTGCTAGTAAAAAAAAGTGACGTATTGATTAAAATTAACTACCAAATTCTCATTACTTATTTATCGAAGAAATGAAAAGACACTTAATATTGGCGTAATCCAACTCCCTAGAGAAAAAATTTAAATTTGGCGCTCTGTACCAATTACATAGACTGCCTTTCATTCGGTATTCCTTTTCCTATATATAAGAACGAGAGGGAGAGTGATCAGAAAACAGTCAATCTTTATCAGAAATACAAATGTTGGACCCCTATATCATCACCTTTGAGTTGACAACACAGCCACCGTGCTCCGACACCGATAAACATTACTGGGTCTCTTTCGACCAACTTATTGACACCACCGTCACACATGACCCCGCCATTGTTTCTCGCTGGATATCTGAAATCGAGCACCGCCATGTTTCTTGGCATCAACACTAATGCTGATCACACCAGCCCGGTCGCCACCCTTCAACTTTGCGTCGGTAGCTGTTGCCTCATTTACCAACTCATTCACACCCCTGAAATCCCTAAAGTGCTTGTTGATTTCCTCTCCAATGCAAACTACACGTTCGTGGGAGTTGGAATCGAATCCGACTTGCAGAAGCTTAAAGATGACTACGGGCTGGGAAGCAAATGCCAAAGCCGTGGATTTGCAAGTGCCTATTGGAAGAATGCGGGGCTTGAGACTTTTGTGAGGGTTATTATGGGGTGTATAAGCCGGAGTGGTTAACGATGAGTAAGTGGGATGAACTGCTGCTGACAAATGATCAAGTCACGGATGCTAGTGTTGATGCTTATGTGTCGTTTGAGATTGGTAGGCGTTTGAATGCCTCCGCCTTTTCTGGTTAATGTCATGAATCTGTCAAGTAGTTCTTGCGTTTTCATCCTCTTGTTTGAGTTTATGTAGCGCAGATCTTTCAATTGTAGTTGGGATGCATGTTTCTCTGTTGCTTAAACGTGTTTCATTGTTTTGTGACTTGCCATTTGGAATGAAATATTGGTTTCAACAAAAAAAAGTTAAATTCTGGGCAGAATACACACTCAATGATGATCCATTCAAAACCAAGCTAAACAAACGGCATAAAAAGGAAATTTGTTTAGCAAATCTACATAATGTGCAAGGAAATTAATATTTGTAAACCCTTGACTCTAGTATGATTTCTGTCAGTTTATATAACACGTAACAATAATTTTGATTGATCAATCAAACTAGTTAAAAAGATGCAAGATGAACAGAAAATAGAAAGAAGAGAGATTCATAATCCAAAGCTTAAGAATACTGAATTCTTGGTTCTATTACATTTCACATCGATGTAAGATTAAAATCACAAAGTTCCCAGACGTTGCAACATGAAAGACGAGGAAATACAGTCGACAAAAAGAAATTCAATTCAAATACTGTCTTGTGAAACGTAGCATGACGAATCAAAGCAATCAAGATCAAGTTGTTTGCTTGATGTCTACACCTTATCTACAAGGTGCCCATAGAATTCATTATCCACAGCAGAAATCTTTCGAACAGAAAATTCCTAATCATACCATGCACTCAAGCGCCTGCCAATCTCGAATGAGATATAAGCATCGAGACAAGCGTAGGCAACCTGAGCTTTAGAAAGTGAAGGATTATCCCAGGCGCTCAAAGTGGTATTTTCCGGCTTATTCATGTCTTTCCCAAGAACCTCTTGCGCTAACCCTCTCAATCCAAAGCCTCTTAGGCTTTGGTTACCCAACTCCAGTGCTGCCCAAGAACGGAGGTCTCTCGTGTTTTCCACCTCCAATCCATAATCTTCCATGAGCTTTCTTACATCATTTTTGACTCCTACTCCAACAAATGTATAGTCAGAATTCCCTAGAAATGCTCTGAGTCTACGAGGAATATTCCCAGCATGAAGGATTTGGTAAATGAGGCAAGACTTCCCTACGCATAGTTGAAGGGTCGCCACAGGATGATCACAACCGTTGGTTTGATTTGGACGCCATTCAATATCAAGCCCCACAATGAGGCGGTGAAGCCGACATTCATGTGAGGTTTCAGTATTGTCGACCCATGTCTGCACCTTACCAGGATCACGTGTCACTAAGGTTTCAATCTCGTCATTGTCCAAGATAACATTGTAGACCTTATGGGTTCTAAAGGGCACCTCGTATTGTCGAATCTTTATTTTCATTTTCACTGGAAATAAAACTTGATATGTAATTGATTTTAAGTCATAAAATGAGATTATAAAATGAAAGATGCTACTTCCCCTGATGCGGCCTTGACTAATATCGATCCAAGGTTATCTGAGAGGTTAGAAAAGTTTTATGATGTCAGTGAACCATATCAATCCATAAAACAAGATTGCCATATGAAACTGGATTCAAGTAGCAAGGAGCAAGGAAATCTTGAAAAACAAAGAGGTCATACATATCCTACAAATTCACACTGACTCATATTTATGCAAGAAGAATATAAAGTTATACATTTCCCAATTCCAGTTAACAAAGAAACTAAACAAATATTCTAAACGACGCGGATCATTGGAACATTCATTGTAGAAAGATAATTAACATTCACTTTTTTATAAAAAAACAATCAAAATTATACATCTCCACTAATCAACCAAGGAACTAAACAAATATTCATCACAATGGCATAAACAAGTTACAAACATGGTTGATTGGAACATTCATTGTAGAAAGATCATGAACATGCACTTAATCCAAAAAATAACGGCTATAGAACATCAAACCCAAACAATTTTTTGAATTTCAAGATAGAAGTACAGTATACGTAAACAACACATGCATGTCGGACAGTGCTAAAAATTAAAATAACATAATTGCTAAAGATATCTAAACAAAGGCAACAGAATCATACTCTTGTAGATTAAACTCAGAACTTAAACGCTACTTCATCTTCACAACTCAGAGTTTTACAAATGAAAGAGATTGGTAGTGTTTAACTTCATATCAAAGTTTTTTGCAAATGTGAGTGGACTGGTAACTGACTATAACTGTTTTGCAATTATTGTGTATTTATGGAATACGGTCCTACGTACGTCAATTGACCAAAGAACAAAAGAGTCGCTATTTTATAGAATTTAACGGCATAAACGTTGATAAATGTAGCGGGATCATAAATAATTGAGTCAACTCTTTTGGGCTAGGATTGACTAGAACAATGGTCCGATTTCATTAGATTTTCGTGTATTCTTCTCATCAAAAATTTATCAATTCTAATCTAAAAATCAATTACGTGTATTTTTAGTAACTGAAATAAGTTATTCTCTATAGTTTATATATATAATTCTCATGTCTAGATTTTCGTATCAAACCTCAGTTTATCCATTTCTTTATCGTGTACCAATAATTGCTTTATAGTTTACTTTGTACACTTATATTTGTGTAAGTGTATTATTTCTCTGATTAAGGTTGCAGTTAGCATAGGAAGACAATCTATCCTTCATTAATAATCTATGTTAAAAAAAGGTTATTGACGTTCAAACAAGCATGTATTCGACCAAGTAAAGCCGCAAGAAAGTACAATGACTTGTATTCAAAGAGTTGTTATAATTTTGGTAGAATTAATTCATACACAAACACAATTATTGATATATTAATTAGATTTCTATTTTTTTTTCTTTTCTTTTGATGTCACGTATTAACCAGCACAATACTAAGTGCAAGTAAGGGCCACAGGCCGACAGCCATATACGTACGGATGGGTCTTGACAAGTTGTTAGCCTTATGTGTTAAAATACATATATTCAATAAACGAAAACTCCAAACAAGAAAAGTGTCATAAATACAAAACATGAATTTTAAACTTTCTGTCAGATAATGCATATTGATCTTGATTATTCTACTTTTCTTCCATCTTCGTCAATCATTCATCATATTATATTATGTTATATCATGATAGTGGTGCCTACCATATATGATATGGAATTATCATCTCATCAACAAGTTTAAACTTGTAGAATAATTAATATGTATTAACTCATATATAATACCTTATAAATTGAAAACACATCTCTCACGTACAATTTCCAACACATCTCTCACGTACAAACTGTAAAAAAAGATTGTTATACCTTATAAATTGACAATTTCAAATTAGTTAAGAACAGTGTTTTGAACTCATGTCCTTTATCACTGGAGCTACGACACCATATCGTCATCTCATCTAAAAGCTTAAGTTCTCTGAGATAACCTTTTTATGTATATAAATATATAGAAAGTTCTTACATTTATTAATTTGTTAGTATTCTCCAACGTATAGCAAGAGTATAGACGGTAGAACATGCTAAGACTTGGAGATTTTGACAAACATTTCGAGCAAGCATTAAAAGTAAGTACAAGAAGCATGCAGATTATGAGATTCATACTAGCAACAAATCACAAAAACCCCCAGAACCAGGAAAACAGAGCAGATTAATGAGATTAACACGGTATGAACGTAAAAAGAAAGAACATTATCAGTTCAAAAATCGAATAACCAAGAGAAATTAGTATATGGATTGATATTAACCAGAAGCAAATGTAACGAGAAGAAGATTAATTATTTTCTATGTAGCTGCAAATTCATTGTAATACATTCTATAGGATCCATCAAGATATAGTAACCAAATGAGGAGTCTCTGAAGTTATATATGGACAGAATAGCCAATAGATGAAGCTACATACACATAGCATAAACAGGAAACTCGTTCCAAAAAAAATTTATCCACAGAAAAATAATCTTTTGTGAACCAACAACTCTAGAATAATTTCTTTTAGCATATATAACCAACGATAATTATATCGATCTATCAATGACTAGTTATAAGATGAAAGTAATAAACGATAATAATGAACATAGCCTTGTTAACGATAGCTTTAGAATACTGAATTCCATTACATTTCGTATCAATGTAAGATGAAAAACACGAAGTTCTCAGAAGTTGCAACATGTCAGACAAGGAAACTCATAATGCAACAACTATCATATGAAACGTCACGTAATGAATCAAAGTAACCAAGATCAAGCCGTTTGCTTGAAATTGCCCCTAGAATTCATTATCCAGAGTAGAAATCTTTCGAACAGAATTTACTAATCATACCATGCACTCGAACGCCTTCCAATCTCGAACGAAAAATAAGCATCAAGACAAGCATAGGCAACCTGATCATCAGTAAGAAAATAATTATCCCAGGCGCTCAAAGTGATGTTTTCCGGCTTCTTCATGTCTTCCCCAAGAACCTCTTGCACTAACCTTTTCAATCCAAAGCCAAGTAGATTTTGCTTACCCGCTGCCCACGAACCCAGGTCTCTCGTGTTTCCTACCCCCAATCCATGATCATGCCTGAGCCTTCTTACATCACTCTCAATTCCTACTCCAACAAAAGTATAGAAAGAGTTGCTGAGAAATTCTCTGAGTCGACGAGGAATATTTGGTGCACGGAAGATTTGGAAAATGAGGCAAGATTTCCCTACACATAGTTGAAGGGTTGCCACCGGATGATCACTATTCTTGGTTTTATTTGGACGCCATTCGATATCTAAACCCACAATGAGGCGATGCAGCCGACATTTGTGTAACTTTTCAATGTTGATGACCCATCCCTTCACCTTACTAGGATCATGGGTCACTAAGGTTTGAATCTCGTTCTTCTCCAAGAAGACACTGTAGACCTTATGGGTTATAAAGGGCACGTCGTGATCTACAACCTTTATCTCCATATTCACTGGAAATAGAAAAAGCTTCTTCGACTGATAAAAGCTTGATATGTAAATGAGCTTTTAAAATAATCGATGCGACTTCCCCTGATGCGGCGTTGACTGAAACCGAGAGGTTAGAAACGTTTTAGAATATCAGTCAACCATATCAATCTATAAAACAACAGGCCAAATGAGTCACCGAGAAAACCAACTAAACTGTACTTCAAGAAGCAATGAACAAATAAACCTTGAAAAACAGAGAGACCAATCGCTTTCTACAAAATCTCCGAGTAACGCATATTTATGCAAAATATATATATATATATATATATATATATATATATATATATATATATATATATATATATATATATATATATATATATATATTCAAAATCATAAGATCCCGATCCCAATCCACGCAGAAACTACACAAATATTCATCATAATGGCATAAATTATTCATAAAAATGGATGATTGGAACATTCATCTTAGAAAAATAATTTAACATTCACTTAATATAAAAAACTTGTACAGAACATCAAAATCTTGTTCTAGGTTTGTGGATTATCACACGTACATTTCAACAAATTAACACTAAACCCTATCTAATCAACTATCAATTTTACCCCCAACAATTTCAAAAACACAAAATCTAAAATCAGAAACTAACAATATCAACAAATCAATGTCAAAACAAACGCAAGTCAGTACGCATTTCTAGTCCAATATTATAGTACAGTACAGTACACGTATATGCATGACGCATGTATTAACAATGCGGAAAAAACACAATATACCTAGATCTAAACAAGCCAACAGAATCGGTTTAATATTCAAAAAACATTGGAGAAAAATCATACTCTAGTAGATTGAACTCAGAAACTTATGCCCATGCGATAAGCGCTACTTGACATGCACAGAGTTTTTATTAATTTCGTTTAAAAGCATTTTGCCAGTATTATAAGAACTATAACTAGTGATGATAACTGCCGCTATATTGTTTGCGCGTTTATTGAAGACGGTCCAAATTTCGTCAATTATATATATTGGTCTGGTGATATTACCTAAAGTATATCTTACGTGTATTATACTAAAATAACTTTATTTTGTAGCTTATATAATATTCTCCTACCTAGAATTTTTTATATAAAAAAAAATAAATCAAACGTCATGTTAACCATTGTTATCTTCAATCAAAAATTGCTCAATACTTTAATTTCTACTCTTATATTTGTCTAAGTAAATTATTTAATATATGTAAATTTGATTTAGTAGCTCGGTGTGTAATTTTATTTCAGGCCTAAATTTTATTCCGTAATGGTTGACTACCCTCAATCGCCTCCTATTATATTGTTAAGAGTTCGTATGATAGTCCAATAGAAAGATAGACAGACATACAATAATTTACTTGCTAGCGTATAAGGTCATTTTGGTGAATATCAATAAAACCCTTAGTTCTGGATATATCTATTAAATTATTAATAATTAAAGGTATGTGATCTTTTCAAGGAAAAAAGTCAGTTATCCTCTGAATCCCTTTATTTTATATCATTATTATCCCTTGAATCCTTTTATTTCTATTGTGTGATTGCGTTCATAAAGAAGAAAGAGGATAAGAATATACCTCTTAGAATTTCCTCAAGATTCGCGGATTGTTTAACACTGAAAAGGAAGATAATAAGTTAATTCATTCACAAGGCTTCCAAATGGTAAAATAAAGAGAACTAAATCTATTGATTCTCTATATCCTATAATTCATAACATTTATATCTTAATTAGCAGTACTCCTCCCTTAATTCACCCTATAATTCATCCATTTTCTTGTTTCTTGACAATAAAGTATTTATCCGCGAGATACAAGTACGTGAGCTTTTGGTAAGATATCTCGAGTCTCGACTCCAATAAAGATTACTCATTAATTCAACCCAATATTTATTTTACATTGTGTATGCTTTGTAAGAAAGAAGACTAATTAATTCAACTCAAAGTTATCTTACATGTTACATACTTTGTAGTAAAAAAATATATGTTAGAACTTAGAAGTTAAATCATCAAAGCACAACCAAAGCCAATTTGCAGAAAAAACATTTCTCGAAGAATATATAATTTAACAAACAAATTAGCTGCTGCCATAATCTTCATGAGCGTACGTAGCACGTCCGATACTATAAAACTCAAATTAATTTTCACCATATATACTTTCCGAGCATATGAAGTTCATTAACGTTTCGTTATCAATCGAATGACGATGATCTAGCTTAGACTCCGTGGAATTCTTTAAATTTTAAAGAGTTTCTCTAAAACTTTTATTGGGGTAATATAAGAAGAAACAACGATTTGACGCGTTTAGAGCAGAAGTGCGAGAACATTTGTGGATTTGATGACACCATAAATGCTAGTGGATAGGAAATAGTTATTTCATTTATATAATAATAGCAAGTATACGCCGAACTTGCAACATTATTGGTAAGCTCATTTAATTTTGATTCGACATTCAAACAACCACACACCAAGCCACCATTCACAACTGACACAGATAAAAAAACAAAATACAGTGTAATTTCGAAATAACTTGAAATCAAAATAGTGCATGTTTAAGCCAATAAGGTAAATTATAGGTAAGGACGACCCAATGTTTGAATTACAGGGTCGATCGATCGAGCTCTTTGAGTTGATTGAGTCAAAGTAAAGTACAATTTTTAAGCAATGTACGATGTATGTGTAGGTGATTAGCTTCGACTATTCTTTATTAAGGAGGATATATATCATATTGACTTGGAGAGTCGATCGAATTTGACAACTACGATTCAACATTTATTGATTCGTCATGAGTCTAATTAGACGTTGGGGTAGTTAGGTCATGTACGTGAACGATGAATGTATATCTAATTGTGCTTGATTATCGAGTGTATAGGTACTTCCCTAATCCCTTCAACTTCTATAAGTCATAAGGTATAAGAGATTCAAACATGTCATGTGTTCATGATCAAATATGTCATATCAATATGTTGTACTTGTACCTCTAGAATGCAATGGAAAAATCTTCAATGTATGTATGAGCGCCAAATTCAGTTTTTTTTCTTTTTTTTTTTTTCGATTCTCTTCCTTCAGGGAAGTTAAAAGTTATACATCAAGCGGTTATCTGTTTTCCTAAATTAAAATCATGATGATAAAAAGAATTAAAATAGATACTCACAAATTACATCATAATATATGTCACTGATTAATGTTCTTTGAAGTATATCGGTATTAAACTATTAATCGTCTATTAAGCTTCGTTCACAATAAAATTGAACACGTACGTGATATGGGCTTAATACTATAGCCTTTTAGCGTCGCCAATGCGTTTGAGAATTGAAATATGTGAAGGCCTTGTGTTCGATGATACAATAATGTCATACATACACAAGTCGAAATTAAAATTTTAAAACGGAATAGTAATACGAAGTTAGCTATCCGTCTATCATAAATAATAAATAGATTCATATGAACTGTCACTGTGACGGCTGAATATTCCCGGTCGATCTCCGAGTCTATTGAAAACTCTACCTTTCGGGTTGTATACGTGGAAATGACTATATCAGTACGGCGTATAGTAATAGTACTCTCGATAAAATAATTTACATTTCTATCCCAGAAGAGAGTATAACTATATATAGAATCATTAACCCACAAACATATATTGCTCTTGATAAGTTGATATTAACACAAAAACAAAATCATTGATAAACTGGTTAGTTAATATTTTCTTTCAATATTCAATATTCAACAACGCCAAACTACATGCAAGTAAGGTCCCTGCTGCCCTAAATACGAGTTGCATGTTGCAGTCAAGTTGTGTGTCTTAACTCTTATGTGTTGTAATATGGATATTCGATAGGGACAAACACACCAAGCAAATAACTAGAAAACATACATTTCTAGATCAGGAATTATAATCACACTTACAATTAGAAGTACGTACAAAGATATTATAGAGGGGATATTAATTAATTACTCATTATACCTTAACACAATCTTCACCGTAAAGATGTCACTAAAGCCATTGAAAAATTTGGACGAGATTGTTCACAAAAAAGTTGCTCTCATAATCTGATCATATCTAGGCATAACTAGAAAACATGCATTCTACATCGAACTAATAATCACAGTTACACACATAAATAGCTCGACCTAATTACACAAAACTCTCCTACAGTTTATATAATTACACAAAAAAGTTAAAAAGAAAAAACATATTATAGAGGAGCGATTAATTCTATTCATTATACTATAATGCAACTTCCACCACAAACACGTTAATAAAATCGTTGACAAACTTAAACGATATAGACTATTGCACTGTAAAGTTTCACAAGAATCACACTAATCTGGTACGTAAAATAACAAGCAGATCATTGACAGAGTTCACAATTCAATTCACAACAACACATCACAAAATCACACAGTTCATATCATTATTCATCACTGAAACTATATGCAGTACTGTACGTACGTAAAGCTTCACAAGAATCATCGATCATCCAGCAAAACATTATCATCAATCCGTACGCAACTGAGTACTCACATGACCAATTTCACCAACACATGATGATCACAAAAGCCACAACAAACCTCGAGATCAAAATTCAACACCACGAATCTTCAAGCTGCAGCATAAGCTTTCAAAACCCTGCCGATCTCAAACGACACAAAAGCATCAACACAAGCATACTTCACCTGCTCCTCATTCAACCACCGATAATCCCACCGACTCCTCGTAATCCATTCCGGCTTCTCAATCTCCAAATCAAGCACGATTCTCGCCAAACTCTTCAACCCTGCACTCACCAAATCTCTCCTCCCGTACTCATCCGCCGCCAAACACCTCAAATCCACGCGATTCGCGTCGCCGCCGATTCCGTAATCGTTCTCGAGCTTCTCCAGATCGGAATCGATTCCGACGCCGACGAACGTGTAGTCTTCGTCGGAGAGGAAATCGATCAGCGATTCGGGGATCTCAGGAGTGTGAATCAGTTGATAGATCAGGCAGCGGCGGCCTACGCAGAGCTGCAGCGTCGCGACCGGATTTGTGAAGTAGCGAGTGTTAGGGCGCCATTCGACGTCGAGGCCAACGATCAGGCGGTCGAGGCGGAAGCGGTGGATTTTTTCGACGGTGGAGATCCAGTCGTCGACGGCGTCGGGATCGTGTGTGACGGTTGTGTGGATCGAATCGTCGTGGAGATCGACGATGTATGTGGTTTCGTTGTCGAATTGTTCGAGTTCTTCGATTTCGATCGTCATTTTTTGGTTCTTCTGAGTTGGTTTTGATTTGTGAGTGAATGTTTAGTGTTCACTCTGTTTTCGTGGGGAAGAAGAAGGTGTGAGAATGAGAAATTGGAAACTGAAAAGTTGTTTTTGTTCATAGAGGAGGAATTATCTCATGCAACGCAAGCGTATATCAAGTGGTGTATGATTTTTTTTCCAATGGCTGTGCAACGGATGATTGTTTTATAAATTTGATATTTTTTGAATATGGTGTACGCGGAGAATGTAGTGAATAATAACTTCTTTCTATGGAGCGCCAAATTCAGTTTTGATTTTCAAATTTGTTGGGGAGTTAATAGTTAATATCACGCCTTTTTTCTATATTAAAATCGTGTTGCTATGTAAAACTTAAAATGCATATTCAGAAATAAGGCCATAATGTCGCATCATGCATGTGTTAGCTGTTCTTTTGAAATCAATATAAATGGTATTTGGTATGTTAAGCTTCTTTCACAGTAAAATAGAGTATATGCCAATGCGTTTGAATATTGAAATAATGGAATGACGAGCAATTACTGGGGCACGAGTACCATCGCAACTGTGAATTAGGCCAAATATTCTGTTGTGAATAACGAATGTATAGATGAAAGATAATAATTTTACTATTCCGTAATTTACATTTTATTAATATTTTTAACTTTTTTGTATATATAATAGTAGGTAGTGTCATTTTTATTTTTATTTTTTGGAGCAGATAGGGTAGCGTCACTTTTTACATAAAAGTGTAACGTTTTGGTTATAGAGCGAATTTAAAGTGGGAATTTAGGAGATATATTCCGTGATTCTAGCTCAGCTGCAGAGTTGAATAAAATAATTTTTCCATTATAGGGGAAATCAGATTAGATCACGCAGCTCTTTTTTGCAAGAAACAGATTAGTGAACTCAATATATGTCGCGAGCTGAGACGAACTTATAGGAGGTAGTTGTTTAAAATTTTAAAATTATTTTTATATGGGTCTGTGGTTGTTAGATTTGTATAAACTAATTTTTCGTCGGGTAGCAATGGTGCCAGAGTAAAATTAATGTGTCTATATACTTCTATTAGAAATTTAGAACCTAAATGTACAATTAGTGAAGAAACTTAAAAGTTGTAATTCTTTCAGAATGATATTAATTACGAGCATATTAACTATGGATGATTACCCTCGCATGAAAATTGGTATACTTATCTGTTTTAACAAAATGTTACTTTATACCTAGCGGTATTCTTATATTATATTAGTTTCGAAAGGGCTTAGATTTTTAATATATTACTCTCTTGATCTTTGGTTTTATATGAAATAGTACTGAATATCATGTAATTTAAGAAAAAAAAGAAAAAAAAAAACAAAGTCGAAATATGCAGGCAAATGACAATGTTTACTATCCATATTATGCAAGGAGATATTGCTTTAGCAGTTTTACTGATTCAATTTGAGGGGTGACATAAAATTAGTCGCATTAGCAGTTTTACTGATTCAATTTGAGGGGTGATATAAAATTAGTCGCGCCTCTTCGTCTTGTTTGATAGTCTTGAGAAAATATTTGTTTGGACATGCACCTTAACAATTGGTCTAATCACTTACACTTTTCCTAAACTTCGAGTAATTATAAAACACCCCATAAAGCATTAAACCACTAAAAACAGTACATCTATAAGTGTTTCTCAATATTTTAAAGGATGTCTGTACTATTGTTCAAACCTCGTAAGAGTCTATATGTAATAAATGGTCTGTTAACACTCAAAAAGCTCAAGGGTGTAACAATAATTATCCCTATATGTTACGATCAGTTTGATTAGTAGGTCCTCTTCACAACACAATCAGCATTGCAACTGTCATGGCACTTTTCGCTTGAGTGCAGTTTCAACTAATGCTTGAACAAATCAAATGCTCAGTTATATATCAGCATTCCATTCAAGACATACAAAAGCTTACATTTGATTCACAATTTCATATTATCAGGATCATATTTCCTACAAGGTAATTCGTTCAGAAAAAACACATCTCTTCAGCAGTTCTATCCCTAGTTTAATGAAGCACAATACCATGTAGGCATGTATAACCACGCATTCGTGTAGAATCACAAGTCATGAGAGATTTAGAAACAAAAATGCCATGTTTAGACATGTTGAAATTACCTCCTTAAATTTATGTTTAATAGATATGATCATATACAACTCAAGAGCGCAGTGCATGTTATCACAGACGGCCCGTCACCTCTGTGACTTTGACCTTCATGCATTGCGCCACTGAGCTTTTTAATCCTATATTTACAAGCACAAGACAATACATTCGCAACTCAACGTTGAGGCTTGCCCTTTTGGCATAGCTCCCACCAGCAAAACTCCTCCACTTTGCGCTAATTTTTTAAATGGATATTGTACTCAGAAGCACTTTTGGAGCCTTAAGGAGGCATATTGGCTCAAGTAAATGATGCTTCTCGGTTTATCCGGCTATAAATGCAATACGAGTATTGTGAACAGCGGCAGAGCCAATATATTAGAGGCGGAGAAGATACCTGCAGAAGCTGCAATAGAGTATACTCAATTACGTGCAAAAAGCAACATGGTCATGAACATCATCAGGCTATGACATGCACAATGATTATTCCTACACACCATGATTTACTTAAATTGAGGAATAACCACATTTACCCAGCCATTTGGCCAAATTACAGATAAAGTTTGAATAATTACGGAGACACCTCATGAAGCTTAAGAAACACAAACAAAAAAAGTCGGTATATCTATAATGTTTTTAAACTTTAAGAGGTTTTTTATAACTATTCAAACTTTACTGGAGACTATTTGTAATGTATGTAAGTTTCAGGAGGTATTTTTGTAACTATTCCAATAGTTGTAGATGTTCTATAATCAGAGCAAACCACACGAGGTTAAAATAATTATCTCTAATATTAATGCAAGGCAATGCAATGCGCATCTTCCAGATCAAAAGATTAAACAGCTCCTAACAGTTCAAGATTGGCAACCTTGCTTTTTGGTCTATGCTACATACATTCTAAAATAAGAGTCATACACCCACGACTATACAGAGGCCGCTGGATCCATGACTAACCTCTTACCGAGTTGCTCTATGTGAACCACCGCGGTTATTGGATTTTAAATCACTGTTTTACATGCCCACTACCAGCTATAATTTGTCAACCGGAGATTAAAGCAAATAGGACGATCTGAGAATTCTTGTATAAAGTATGCCAATAGGAATCGGGAAAACATATTTGTTTACATAATTATGCAACAAAGAAGAAAATATAAACTCACATGGAGAGGGCGAGGGTGAAACTAACGGCATTACATCCGGTGACCTTGCATGAAATTCACCCTTAGATGGGGGCTGACTATGACCATGAGCTACATTCGGCAACGGACTTTCTGCAGGAGTCGGAGATATTTTGGTTGGTGGGGCATCTCTCTGCCTTGGTTGAGATGGAGCAAGATGAGGTGAATAAACCGGTGGCACAGAAGGGGCCCCACTAGGAGGCTTACTGTTTATCCAAGGAAACCCATTATTGTAACCAAAATGACAAGCGGGAGGCTCTGCCGCTTTATTACTCCCTGGTGCTGGTGCTGGTGCGGGCACGGGTCCATGTGTTGGTGCTCCATTTCCTATAACATACCCACCCTTCCCAATTGACGGTGAAGGTGAAGGTGAAACACGAGGAGCAAGATTGGGATAATGGTCGTGGGATTGTGAAGGAGATGGAGAAGACAATGGTGATGGTGATGGTGATGGGCCAAGGGAGTGTTGCGATATGGAAGAGAGACGAACTTGCTTAACTCGACCAAATACAGTGTTGTTAAGACCAAGATTCTTGGAGTGTGAATCATTAATAGTTTGAGCCAACTGCTTGAACCTTGATCTCGAGGGATTGATACCAACAGCCAAGAAAACTTGTGCCTGAACCGTCGTGGGGGGATCAACTGTTGAACCCCTCAGATTAGTCAGCTCTATATACAAGTTCTGCATTTCAGCGAGAGAAGCAAACAGAGATTAGGACGAAACATACAATTACATCAATATAAGCATGACAAGGCATATTGTTCATTCATATAAATAATGTCATATAATTATAAAGACACTACTTGAAGCTTTAAAAACAAAAAGGGGACGTTTGGAATGTTTTTCTAAACTTCCATCAATGCTTCATTAATTATTCAATATTAAGGGGTGTCTATATGTAGTGTTCTTTCAACTTTCACGGGATGCCTGTAATTATTCAAACATCAGAAAGAAAAAAAAAATCTGTAATTGGACCAAACGTGGGGGGGGGGGGGGGTAAGATGGGTGTAAATGTCATTATCCCTTTAAATAATAAAGAAACATGTGCTTTAACTAAAGAATGCAAAAGCATAACGTTCAAACCTCGGATGGCACAAGTTGTAAGCCCGTCTTTAGTTGGCTCGAAAGTTCGTCGAAATTTTCCAAGATTTGATCAACGGAGAAGTTCAAGGTGAAGTTGAAAATGATCTGAACACTTTGCATAAGGAATGCATTCTGCTCCGGACTAGCAGTTATCCCTCCACTGAATTTGAGCACATCAAAAGAATAGGGATCCCCGAACAAAGATGCAGAGAAACGAAGAATTGATTGACGTGTGATTAATAACGTAAATAATTCTCTAATTAAACTTCGGGGAGTCGAGTCAGATTGAACTGCAAACACAACCTTTGTTATGTTCAGTCCAGCTTGTGATTCTAAAGATATTATTTCTACCTGTCACAAAACATTACAATTTCGTCAAGATTTAGGATGAAAAGATAAAGTAACCTGCTTGAATGAAAAGGGGGATGCCAAAATTTATTTTGTAATCTGTTTCCCCAACAAAACAGATGGTTTAAGGGCTATTGAATAAGAAGAAATTAAGTTAATGATTAATAATTATACAAGAATCATGCTAAATCAAACAGAAGTAGCTGCCGAAATGTAGCTGATTGTGTCGTGTTTCAACGGTTTATGAAGTACCATCTTCATATCCAAAAAACAAAAAAAAGCTATATGTCCAAATGACAAGTTCTGCAGGGGGGGGGGGGGGGGTGGCAATAAAGTTGAAATATAATAGAAGCAAGAGCTGCCAGAAGCACTAACTTTAGTATTGGAGAACCTCATTTCATCAAAAATAGCATTCTCAAGTAGCAGAATATTGTCTTGGAGAAAAGAAGATGGTTTCTTCAGCATAAAGCTTGCCACTATATCATGACCTGGAGAGCATCAGATAAAAAATTATGTTACATTCTAAAACAAAATAACAAAAAGATAAGAAGTCCCAACTTAAAGAATGAAAAATTCTACGTCAGCATGACGATTGGCATATTTCTTTTTTTTTTTATTTGTAACAAAGGAGTTTTGTTGGAGGTCTTCATGCAGCAACTCAGTTGAACTAAGTGAGCTGCCTCAACCAGTTTCAGCTCAGGCGCCAATTGCACCAACAGCACCAACTTAACTTTTTGTTAGTGTCGTTACAAGTTTCATGTGTAAGTTTGTAACTTCTTGTCCCACCAAATTTCCAGTTCATTTATCTATCTCTTAGCTCGATTAGTTTGTATGCTATATAGCTTAGATGTGCTGTAACTTTTCATTCAGTTACTTATCCTTTTGTAAACAATCAATGAGTTTTCTCTCAGTTTCAATATACATATCAATATTTCATATTCTCTAAATTCGATGCACAATGTGTTTGTGTTTTGATTACTTCAATGGAACACAAAAACATCCAGGCCCATGAGTTTTGCAACTCATCCAATCAAGTTCCGGTAGACCTCTTTGCTTCTGGCCAATCTGCTAACTCAACTTCACTTTCTCCCTAGTGCAGGCAAATAGAAAGATCGAATATAAGCACCACAGCATTTCACTAGCTCATACTAAAAACTTCGAAGCAACTGTTGCCTTGGCAAGAAAAGTTGAAAATATTAAATAGCTGCACTGTGAGCTATTAACTCGGGAATCAGAATAATGGAAAACTAACAATGTCTGCAATTTTCAGGGTAAAGGGGAATGCTTTTTGGAAGGATCCCCGTCATGCAACCTGTATCACTATGCCTAACAAATTTATGGCTTCTTTCAACTAAAACTTATATATTGGCTTAATCAGAAGTGAGTGCAGCGCAAGGGGTCAATGTCATCAATCGACGACCGTCGACATTCACAGGTTATGATAAGTAATATTTACTGAAAATTGGCTCGGCTGATGGAAATCTTATGAAAATCCGTAGACCAAACTCGTTAGTAAGTACGATGGTGATACTTTTCTGAAACTTGTATTGCAGTCAAAAAGAGAATTTCCATGTATCCACCTGTTAACTTTTATATGTGATGAATATTCACATAGGAACAAGAGAGGACCGCAAAAATGCAACAATTGTATAATTATGGCATATCATAATGATGATGATACGTCTTACTCTTGGATAGTTTTGCAAGAACCAAAGATGTAACAATGTACATGATAAAATTTCTTAATAAGGACTTAAAAAAGATCAAAAGACAATTAGATAGCACATATGCAACTAGGGGGCATTTCGTAGGCAATAAAGGATTATATGGATTATAATAACTGAAGAATGTACTATAACATTTGGGAGCCAGTTAGTAAGTATCACTTGATACACCTTTCATAAGGGGCATGTAATCCGGGGTGACATTCTCGGTACTACATAGTTAATAAAATCCACCCTTCAGGGTGGATTATTGTCCATAAGGCAAAAGAGATACGATAAGAGATAAACAATGGTTTCATAATCATGCAAATATCGTATTACAGTCTCCCGTATTACAGTTCACAGCTAATCCTTTCTTGGAGACCAAACGCCGAAAAATTAGATACTCAGAGAACTATTATCTCAAAGATACAACTTGACCTTAAAAAGTCCTCTATCTTATCTCACATTATCGTTTCTCAGGGGAAAAAACAGCTACAATAAAGAACAAAACCTTAATTGACACAAAATTAAATTTCCCAAGAAATCAAATGCACCTACTCCACCATAAAATACATTAAAATCAACCACAACATAATTTTACAAAATCCCAAAAACTAATAAGTCACTAAGGCACAGCAAGTCCCAAAATGCCACAAATAGAAATTAATCAAACTAACACCATAACACATACAAAACAGATCACAAATTACACTAATCCAAAAACCCAAAACCAAAAACCAAATAATCACAACAAAGCACACAAACCTTCATAATCCAGATCCAGATCCTTCTGATCCCCAAAGTGGAAAAATGGCAACCTAAACAAAGCAGACAAAAGCACTCCAAAACCAAGAACCAACACAAGAACACATTTTAAAGACACCAGCTTTTGAACTCTACTGCAGCCCAAACAACAGCACCCACTGTTGTTTCTTGAACTGGGGTTTGTATCCTGTGCATCAAGTGTTGTACTTGGCAAAGATTGCTCATTTTCTCCCTTACCCATTGCAGCAAATCAACAATGTGGGCTTATTCCTATGTGGGTTTTGATCCTATGCTCCTCCATGACTCTTCTCTTTTGGTAAAACAAAGTCCATAGTTTTCTTCATTTTTTTTTCTACTTTTTTCTTTTTCTTGTTCCTTGTAGAAAGAAATAAAAATGGAATTTTTTTGGTTGAGTGGGTGGTGGAGTAATGGAATAAATATTTTTTTTTTTTTAATTTTATTTAATTTTTAGGGTAAGATGTTGGAGGATGGAAGTTTGTGGAGCAACTTCAGCAGATCAGCTGTTCTTTTCCTAGTTGTGAGATAAAGACAATTAGTACTTAGTTGTCTTTTTTTTTTCTTTTTTTCTTTTTTTTTTTTTTTTTTGAATTCTGTGGTAATAAAGTGTGTAATAATAAGAGGACTTGAAATGGAAACACCTGTAAGTGGTTAAGTTTGTGTGGATAAAGAGTCATTGTTTTGAATTTAAGTCTTCATTTAGTGGTATAAGTATCATTAATTAATATGTCCTCATATGATATACAGTGAATATTGATTAATATGAATCCTTTAGAATTCATTAGATCTATTTCTATGTGTTTGTTCTTAATTGTTTAGAGTTATCAATCATCACGGAGATAACGAGTTGACATTTAAATAGTTAATTGGAAAGTGGAAAATGGAAGGACCATTTAGCTGTGGTGTGGTGGGTTTTGCTTTCATTTTAGTCAAAGTGAGAAAGAAATTAGTGATATAGTACTAATAAGCATTAATGTTTTATATGGGGAAAATAAAATAATACATATATAAAGAACTTTTTATTACAAAAGTAAATAAAGAACATTTGACTCGGGCAGCCGAGCCATTCACGGGAAAATTGAAAGATCCCATTTCTTGTGGGGCGCACCACCCCTGCGCCCGTGACCCTAATTCTATCTCATTTATAAGTCTACTATTCACTGTGTATTTGCAAATTCTTAAAATAGGCTAAACTATGCTCTTAGTTTAACTTAAGTATTTTATGTGGTTGATTACTAAACTATACCTAAACAACTACTTTTTAAAACATAAAATGCATACGATGTAGAAGTTGCTATATTTCTACTTTGGCTTGAGATAATTTCTTTTTAAATACATAAAATATGATTTTACATTTTTCTCCTCTTTGTATTAACAATGGGTTAGGCTGGACTTATGAAACTTGCTTTGATGATTTGATTAAAAATTAGTTGCTTGAATGTATATACACGTCAAGTATTTATATTTGTTTAAAAAAATGTTGTTAATATAAAATAGTTTAATCATGTACTAATATAATAAAACAAAAAGTACAAATACATCTTTGAAAATCGATAATAGAAATAATTTTTCGATTCATAATATATTATCTAATTTAATTATGTTTTTTTTTTTGGTAAACAAAGTAGAAGGATGTCATCAGTTTACATCTTTAGCGAAAACAGAAAACAAGGATCGTGGGGGATCAAGTAAAAAACTAAATCCGCGATCTCTAGAGGATGGGAGCTTGGCGATTGCATCTGCAAGGCAATTCATCGTGTGTTTAATCCACCGAAACTTATAGTCCCATGGTTTGTGTAGAAGTGCTCTACACTCTTCAACATTCGTCTTGAGCGGATGGTTCTCAATTCTTTCCTTCATGATCAGCATATAAGCATCCTTAGAGTCCATTTCAACCTCAATTCGTTGTATCCGCTTATCCCATGCCATTAAAAGTCCAAGACGAATGGCCTCCACTTCTGACTCCATAACCGTAGGTTGAGGAATAGTTTTCACAAAACCCCATTGCCAATTCCCTTTGTCATCTCGAAATAATGCATAATTAAGGACAATATAGTCAACATTACGAGTGTTTAAAGATCGGCTTTTTCCTTTCAAACACTCAGAATACAACTCTTTGCAAGCTTTTAAATATTTCCAACATCATTAACTTGTAACTTGAATATATTTTTTGAATTTTACTTTAATTACAATCTTATAGTTTTAGAAAAGAATTTGCAAATGACACCTTATTCTTTTTATCGAAATGTGTAAAAAAAAAAAGAATTTGAATTTTTTTCGATAAAATACGGGATGCTTTGGGTATCATTTTCAAAATGTTTTCACCGTTTTTTATGTTCTTTTTATAAAAAAAACTTTTGACTCGTATAATTACGTTTTGAAAATCAATGTCTGTAATGAAAAAGAACAACCTCTTATGGCATTCTGCACTTATTTTGAAAAGTCTAGTGGTGCATTTATTGTAATCATAAGTGTTCACATTATATGTACATTGTCTTTCTTGAGATCATACACGACTGATTTGCACATTTACGACCTATTTATACATTGAAGAAGAAAAACTAACTTGTGAACCCAACCAAACCCAAAAAAGAAAAAAACAACAAACACACTCTCGTGGTTTGCACGAATTTTGAGATTCTTATATGTTTAGAGAATAATTTGCAAACAACGACTTAATCTCTTTCGCGAAATGCGTGTGTGTGTTTTGAAATTTGTTTGATAGATTGTGAAAGATACAAAAGAATAATATTGGTTGCTTTTGGTATCATTTTCGAAATGGTTTCATTGATTTTTAATACGAGAAAAAAAAAAAAGCATATTTGTTAGTCTATGTTTTTTTTTTAAAAAAAAACTTTTGACGGGTACAATTACGTTTTCAAAATCAAACGACACACATAGCTGTAGTGAAAACAACCTTTAACGTCATTGTGCACTTTATTCTGAAAAGTCTAGCGGTGCATTTATTTTTGTCATAAGTGTTCACGTTATATGTCCATCGTCTTCCTTGAGATATATTAACGACTCATTTGCACATCTATGACCTATTTAATACGTTGAAGAAGAAAAATTAACTTGTGAGCCCAACCATACCCAAAAAGAAAAAAAAAAAAAAAAAACAACAAACACACTCTCGTGGTTTGCACAAATATTGGGATTCTTATACGTTTAGAGAAGAATATGCAACAACGGCTTATTCTCTTTCGTGAAATGTGTGTGTTTCTTTTTTTGAAGATATTTTGATAGAATGTGAAAGATACAAAAGAATAATATTGGCTGCTTTTGGTATCATTTTCGAAATGGTTTCATCGCTTTTTAATACGAAAAAAAAAATGGTAGTCAATGTTTTTTTTTTTACTTTTGACTGGTACAATATGTTTTTTTTCAAAATCAAACGGCACACATATCTGTAATGAAAATGACATTTAACGTCATTGTGCACGTAGATTCTAAAAAGTCTAGCGGTGCATTTTTTTTTGTCATAAGTGTTTACATTATATGCATATGTCCATCGTCTTCCTTGAAGATTTATACATGACTCATTTGCACATCTATGACCTTTTTAATACGTTGAAGACGAAAAACTAACTTATGGGTCCAACTTGACCCAAAAAGAAAAAACAAAAAAAAGCAACAAACACATGCTCGTGGTTTGCATGAATTTCGAGATTCTTATACGTTTAGAAAATAATTTGCAAACAACGCCTTATTCTCTTTCCCGAAATGTTTGATTTTTTTAATTGAAGGTGAAAGATGCAAAAGAATAATATTGCCTGATTTCAGTATATTTTTGAAATAGTTTCACCGATTTTTAATAAAAAAAAAAATTGGTAGCAGTTTTTTTTTTAATAAAAAAAAACTTTGACTAGTACAATTACGTTTTCAAAATCAAACGACACACGTGTCTGTAATGAAAACAACATTTAACATCATTGTGCACTTTATTTTGAAAAGTCAGTGTTGCATCTATTTTTGTCATAAGTGTTCACATTATATGTCCATTGTCTTCTTTGAAATATATACACGACTCAATTGCACATCGATGACCTATTTAATACGTTGAAGAAGAAAATCTAACTTGTGGGTTCAACCAGACCCAAAAAGAAAAAAGAAAAAAGCAACAAACAGACTCTCGTGGCTTGCACGAATTTTGAGATTCTTATACCTTAGGAGAAATATTTACAAAGAATGCCTTATTCTCTTTCTCGAAATGTATATATGCTTTGCTTTTGTAAAATTTCCGATAGAATGTGAAATATACAATAGAATAATATTGGCTGCTTTTGGTATCATTTTCAAAATGGTTTCATCGTTTCCTAATACAAAAAGGAAAAAAACATATTTGGTAAACAACCTTTTGACTGGTACAATTACGTTTTCAAAATCAAACGACACACATGTCTGTAATGAAAACAACCTTTAACTTCATTATGCACTTTATTCTGAAAAGTCTAGCGGTGCATTTATTTTTGTCATAAGAGTTCTTATTATGTGTCCATCGTGAGATATATAGATGATTCATCTGCACATCTATGACCTATTTAATACGTTGAAGAAGAAAAACCAACGTTCGGGCCCAACCAAATTCCAAATAGATAAAAAGAAGTAACAAACGCACTCTTGTGATTTGCACGAAATTCGAGATTTTTAAATCATTTTTATGTCATTCCAAAATCGTTACATATACAATGGGATTCTTCGTATGCCTTTTTTTGGGTGGTATGTGAATTCTTAGGAAAAAAGAAGGAAAACTAATTATTTTATCCTCGAATTAAGTTTTTTTAAATTGTTGCGAATTTAGTTTTGGCGGTTCAAGAGCTTTTTCAAGCTAAAGATCACACAGTTCTAGATGGTGTTTGTAATTATTTACTAAAAGGGCTTGTTGGCTTATAAGGCATACAAGCTTTTATTTTAGTGTAACGCTAATTTTTGCTACTATTTGTCTAAAAAATGTAAAAAAAGAAAAAACATAAGTCACAACAATAGGGTTTTGGGTGCTTCTAAACCATGGTATTTTAAATTAGTTTTAAACCAAATTCTGATTAATTATTTCAAAGGTTTCATTAAGTAGCTGAAGAAATTTAAGACACTTACAATTTCTTGTCAAATGTCAATTTAAGTGACTATAAATAAAAGGTAGTGAACAAACTCCTTTTAATAAACTCTTGCAAACATCCTTAGAAGTTTATGTAGAACTTCTTACTTATGATGGTCTTTTTTAAAATACATTATGTTTGAAATATCTAGATTTTAGATTGTTTTTAAGCCCTATTAACTTATGATTATAACACACTTTCAAAATATTAACTAAAGTTACAAAATTATTAATTTCGATTATTTGAAAAGAGTTTGCAGAAACACCAATTCAACCAAAAAAAAAAAACATTAAAAACAGTAAGAAAACATGAATTTGTTTGGTAAAATTACACTACTTCAAGTGAAATTTGTGATTAATTACAATTATATTATAATCCACAAAATGAAGTAAGACCCGATGATACATTACTAGTCTGTCAGCACAAATAACACAAATCCATGGATCAAAGTTTTAATTTTAGTGTAAGTCTTGATTTGTTAAATATTGTAAACTTTATGAATTTTATGATAGCTTTTCTATATGTTTCAGAATGTCATAGCAATAACTGTCGTAGAAAACTTATGAAATAGTTTTACGTTTCCTTTCGATAAAGGCGGCAAAAAGTCAATTATAAAACTTTCTCTGCTTTTCAAGAAAAACATATCAAAAATTTTATCCATATATTCTACTAACTAATTTAACATTTTGACATATAGAAAATTATGGCATTTCGTAAGATATATACCCTAGAGAATCTCTTGACATTCCGTTATTGGACGCAATGGCATGTTTTCACATACAACAACAGACTTTCTCGACGAGTGAAGTGAGCACCTTTTACATTGAAAATGTAGCTTTTAGCTAGGTTTTTTTAAATTTGAAACTTATGCTTTATTCGTGGAAATGTTTAAAACACAACATTTTCTATTCTTAACTAATTTCGCACAAATTTTCAGTAGGTGCAACTTGCAAGACTATTCAATATCTCAGACGGCCTAGCTAATTCCTACACCAATGGATCACTATGAGCCCAAAATAGCTCACCAAGCCTGGTCTCGACTTGAAGCCCAGCTATATCTTTGTTAAATTAATAGAAAGAATCCATGGCCATATTAATGTTAATAATGTATCAGATCTGATTATAGTTTAAATCAGATCAAGTTTTGTAGTCAGTCATGATTCTGTCAAGCCAATCAGAAAATAAAATAGTTTTTTTTAATAATAAAAAGTTATATAGCTTAGTTAATGTTTGTTTCCTTCTTCTTCTTCATGTTTTAGTGGTAATTGGGATCAATTATTACCTCACCCGTTGCACGAAAGACTATGTATGAATATGATTTGTACAGAATTATGATTCTGTCACTTTTATATCGTATATTTGGTATTTCTGAGTAACATTTCACTTTCCATTTCATTTCTTTTGATAAGAACTTCCTAATTCAATTAAGTAACAAATTTACGTGTCATAAGACTCATAACACATTTGTGACCATTAGAATCAGAATACTTAAAAAATAGTCTATTTTATCTATAGATTTCATTTTTGAATTCTCATTTACCACCACTAAATTGTAGAGTCAGTTCTACACAAAATTTGACTAAAAGTTTACATTTTTACATTAACAAAATAGCTCAGATTCACTACAGATTTAGGTGGAAGACCAACAGTGGTACTATTCATTACATTTATATGATGACTAAAAAGTTTAATTTATTTGTACTGCGTAATAAACTTAATATCAAATAAAAATTAAATGCTTTTATCAGAATCATTCACGATTTGAACAACTTGTTCCCAGAATAAATAAAACAATTATTTAATAAAAAGGCCATTCTCCAGTATCCTGAGAAAAAATTGATCTAATGAAGATATTATCATTATAAATATAAAAAACATCTCTTCTCTTTTCTGTTCTTAGCAAAATCTTCGAACCGCTTCTCTTTCTTTCTCCATTTTCGCATTTATAATATTATACTTAAAAATAATTATATATTATACATATTATAATTTGTCTAGGGCTCGCTTCCAATTTCATTTCCACACACTCACTCACTGAGTAAATTCGAGTGTGTTCATTTAGCGTCTTTTTATCTCTCTAGGGTTTTTGCTTTTGCCCTAAATTTTCAATTAGGTTTTCGAACGAATGGCGGGCAAAAATGTGATCTCCGATGACGAAGGTACAGTGTTATCGGAATATTTTCGCCGAAAAAACCTAATGAGAAGTGGCTGAAGAATTATTGAGCTTATTATTATTATTATTATTATTATTTTTTTTTTTTTTGAAATTTTTGTGCGATTTTTGAACGCAGATGAGGTTGAGGTCGAAGAAGAAGAGAGAGAAGAGGAAGGAGAGCAGGTCGATGATCGTGAGGAGGACGAAGAGGACGAAGAGGATGGTACGACGCCGTATACTCTTTGCCCTAATTTTACGGAATACCTAATTTAACAGCGTAGTTTTGTGTATTTTATTGTCCTGTTGTTTTAATTTTTTTTGCAATTCGGTTAGTTTCTTGTTACATTTTTGTGTATTTTGTTTTGGGTGATTTGGGGGGTAGAATCGAAGGTTAAGTTTCTGACATTATTTTTTAGGTGAAGAGCACTGTTTGGTTGAAGTATGATACATGAAGTGAATGCATGCAATTGAAAGTTGTTTTTCGACGAGTTTATTTTTGGGTTTCTTCCTACTGAATGGCTAGAGTCTCGATGCATTTCGGTGTTACCGTTTTGATGTTTTATGTTAACTATAACTGGAGGAGAATTTCTTTGATTTCTCCTTTTTTGACTATGGCAGAAGAAGGGCAGGATGAATTTGAGAAAGATGGGTTTATAGTAGATGATGTTGAAGATGAGGAGGAAGAGGAGGAAGAAGATAGGGCTGATAGCGACGAGGAGAGGCAGAGGAAGAAAAAAAGAAAGAAAAGGTTATTTACTTGTTTGTAACCTCATAAGGAATTTTTATGGGAAGATGTATCATGCTCTTTTCTTTAGTTGAAGAAGAAAAACGTAATGGGGTTGTATATGTTACCTTGTGAACTATAGGGAGTCTGAGAGGAACTACGAGCTGGATGAGGATGATTATGAGCTCCTTCAGGAAAGCAACATTTCTGTGTCTCGTCCTAAACTTGTAAGTTCTTTTTGATCTATTTGATACTTTTATGGTTTCCAAGCTTGTTTTGCTGAATTTTCAGTTACTTGATGTTTTCTATTGGTCTTATATTTCAAATTATTAGGGAAGTAAGAAGTTTAAGCGACTGAAGAAAGCTCGTAGAGATACAGAAGAAGAACCCTCCGGGCTTTCTGATGAAGAGGAGTTTGATGGAAGTGGAAAGGGAGGCCGCACAGCTGAGGAAAAGCTGAAACGAAGTTTATTTGGTGACGATGATGGTAATCTTGGTGGTATCATTTTCTTACATCTGGATTTTAAGTAATCAGTTACTGGTTCTCTTTAATTTTCCTTAAATGTCATAGGACAACCGCTTGAGGATATTGCTGAGGAGGATGAGCAGCCAGAAGAAGAGGAAGATTTGGACATGGGTGAAGAGGATGAAATGGCCGATTTTATTGTTGACGAAGAAGATGTTGACGAGCATGGTGCTCCAGTCAGGTACATTGTATATGCTCATTATCCAAGGCAAGTGGCTCTATTCCTTATTTTTTTGTGACTAAGTATACATCAAAACATGTATATACAGGAGAAAGAAGCCCAAAAAGACCAGGCAACGTCCTGGAATTTCATCATCTGCAATGCAGGAGGCTCACGAAATATTTGGTGATGTTGAAGACCTCTTGAGGATTCGCAAGCAGGGAGTGAAGGACAAGTCTGGTGAAACAGGTGAAAGGAACCTTGAAGATCAGTTTGATCCCAGTGTACTTTCTGAGAAATATATGACATCGGAAGATGAACAGATTCGGGAAATTGATGTTCCTGAAAGAATGCAGGTTTTACAAGAATTTGGTTGAACATTTTTACGTTCATATTTTCCCGGGTGAGGTTTTGTTCGTTGATTCATCTCCCATTCATACATGTAGATAATTGAGAAAAGTACTGGCTCTCCTCCGACCGATGTGGATAGTATCGACATGGAAAAGGAGTGGATATATAATCAACTTGTCACTGGTGTGGCGCCTTTGTTTAACATGAGTGGTGCCACAAATGATGAAGTTGATGAACTCAAGGACCAAATTTCAAGAGTTTTGGAATTAATGCATGTTCAAAAATATGATGTATGCAATTTATTCATGGTTACTCCAGCAGTATGTATGCACTTTCTCTTATTTGTTTATCAATATGTCTATTCATCTTGCAGATTCTATTCATTGCTATGTACCGGAAAGAAGACATTTGGAGGCTATTAAAGGATCCTAATGAGACTCAAGCAGACAATGAAGATGATTTTAGCCAGAATCCTCCCATGAAGTGGCACAAGGTTTACTTAGGCATTCATATTCATATTACATCTAATTATTTTGAGACATGTTTCACTTTGCTTCCTCATCGGTTGGGATTAGTTAGTATTGACTGTAGAATGGTGCCTTTTTCATTATGATATTTTGATTACTGAATGTTGTAGTAAGTTAAAATGTCATCTACATTTTTAGAAGATTGATAAAATTTGGCTTAGTGAACTGGCCATTTTCATTTTATATTACATAATTGTGTTCATTCTTGGATTGTCATCTGGAAGAGTTCACTGAGATATTCAAGGAATCGTGTACTGCAGGTGCTTTGGACAATACAGGATTTGGATCAAAAGTGGCTTCTTCTTCAGAAAAGAAAAAGTGCACTTCAGTCATACTACACTAAGTTGTTCGAAGAAGAAACGCGCAGGGTATATGATGAGACGCGTCTTAAGTTAAATCAACAACTTTTTGAATCAATAACCAAGTCACTCCAAGCCGCTGATTCAGAAAGAGAGGTTGATGATGTTGACTTGAAATTTAATTTGCATTTCCCCCCGGGAGAAGTTGTCGTAGATGAAGGGCAGTTTAAGAGGCCCAAGAGGAAATCCCATTACAGCATTTGCAGTAAAGCTGGTCTATGGGAAGTTTCGAGCAAGTTTGGTTATAGCTCTGAGCAATTTGGTCTGCAGATTTCACTGGTGGAAATGGTACGTTTAAACCACTTCTGATTGCCCATGGTATCTGCAATAATTAATTGGGGTTCTTCCTTGCAGAGAATGGATGAGTTGGAGGATGCAAAGGAAACACCTGAGGAAATGGCTTCTCGTTATACTTGTGCAATGTTTGATACTCCCCAAGCTGTGTTGAAAGGTGCAAGGCACATGGTATTCACCTTTTTTTTTATATATATTTTTTTAAATTTTACTCATCTAATGTAGACGATTCTGAAGGGGACTTTTATCATGTTGGCTAACATTCTCATTGTATAATCCAGGCGTCTGTTGAGATTAGCTGCGAGCCTTGTGTCCGGAAACATGTTCGTGGTATCTTTATGGATAATGCTGTGGTGTCAACTAGTCCTACCGCTGATGGAAATGCAGCTATAGATTCTTTTCACCAATATGCTGGAGTGAAGTGGTTACGGGACAAGCCACTTACAAGATTTGATGATGCACAATGGCTTCTTATTCAAAGAGCTGTAGAGGAGAAGCTCCTGCAAGTTACCATCAAGCTACCGGAAACAGTTCTTGATAAGTTAATAAGTGACTCAAATGACTATTACCTGAGTGATGGTGTTAGTAAATCCGCCCAGTTATGGAATGAGCAGAGGAAACTGATACTTCACGACGCTTTTTACAATTTTCTACTACCTTCAATGGAAAAGGAAGCGAGATCCTTATTGACTAGTAGAGCGAAAACCTGGTTGCTTTCGGAGTATGGCAAACTATTGTGGGAGAAAGTGTCCGTGGCACCATATCAGCGGAAGGAAAATGATGCCAATTCAGATGAAGAAGCTGCACCGAGAGTTATGGCTTGCTGTTGGGGACCTGGAAAGCCAGCTACGACTTTTGTCATGTTGGATTCATCTGGAGAAGTTTTAGATATATTGCACGCTGGGTCCCTGAGCCTTCGAGGTCAAAGTGTTAATGAACAGCAACGCAAGAAAAATGATCAGCAGCGGGTGCAAAAGTTTATGATGGACCACCAACCGCACATTGTTGTTCTAGGAGCAGCTAATTTGTCGTGTACACGGCTGAAGGAGGATATTTATGAGGTATTCATGGTTGACTTGCTTGTCTTTATTTTAATTTTATGTTTACAATATTATGTGCCTTCTCGCGTCCACATTCTTTTATCGCTTGGATAATTATGGATAACTTGAGGTGACATTTGATGTTTTATCTTTACTATTATCAGATCATTTTCAAGATGGTGGAAGATAATCCTAGAGATGTCGGTCATGAGATGGATAATCTTAATATTGTGTATGGTGATGAATCTCTTCCACATTTATATGAAAATTCACGTATATCAGTTGATCAGCTTCCTTCACAAGAAGGTAATAGCTTTTTCCAGAATTTTCATGAAAGAGTTGGAGACACTTCTGCCGTATTTTATGTTTTGGTTATCTGCGTCCTGTTTCTTTTCTTTTCTTTTTGAATCATTCTTTTCCCAGTTTATGCAATGATGTTAAATTTTCTATTTTAGGAATTATTAGGCGTGCTGTTGCTCTTGGGCGCTATCTTCAGAATCCACTAGCTATGGTTGCAACATTGTGTGGACCTGGTAAGGAAATATTATCCTGGAAGCTTAATCCCTTGGAGAACTTTCTGACTCCTGATGAGAAGTATGGTATGGTGGAACAAATTATGGTGGACGTTACTAATCAAGTTGGTCTTGATCTTAACTTGGCTTCCAGTCACGAATGGTTGTTTGCGCCTCTGCAGTTCATCTCTGGGCTTGGACCCAGAAAAGCTGCTTTTTTGCAAAGGTTCCTAGTGAGAGCTGGAGCCATTTTTACTAGGAAAGACCTGTTGACTACCCGTAACCTTGAGAAAAAAGTTTTCATAAATGCAGTTGGATTTTTGAGAGTGAGACGTAGCGGATTGACTTCCAACAGTAGTCAGCTTATTGATGTGTTAGATGACACAAGGATACATCCTGAATCTTACGGCCTTGCACAAGAGTTGGCCAAGGATATTTATCGTGAGGATGTTGGTGATGATGTGCATGATGATGACGAAGTGATGGAAATGGCTATAGAGCATGTCAGGGAGAAGTCTCATTTATTGAAGGGCTTGGATGTTCATGAATATGTGGAAGCGAAAAATCGCCAGAATAAAAAGCAAACCCTCAATGATATAAGATGGGAGTTGCTTGAAGGCTTTCAGGATCGACGCAAACCATTTGTCGAACCAAGTCAAGATGATGAATTTTACATGATATCAGGAGAGACAGAAGAAGCATTATCTGAAGGAAGAATCGTGCAAGCAACTGTTCGTAGGGTTCAACCTCAGAGAGCAATTTGTGTCCTTGAATCTGGTTTGACTGGCATGCTTAGCAAGGAAGATTATACTGATGACTGGAGAGATATCAATGAATTAACTGATAAGCTGCGTGAAGGTGATATTTTGACTTGCAGAGTCAAATCAATCCAAAAGAATCGCTATCAGGTGTTCTTGACTTGTAGAGAAAGTGAAATGAGGAGTGACCGTTTCCAGAACCATCGAATGATGGATCCTTATTACCATGAAGAACGCAGCACCTTACGCTCTGAGCAGGAAAAAGCTCGTAAAGAGAAGGAGCTTGCGAAGAAACATTTCAAGCCAAGGATGATAGTTCATCCTAGCTTCCGAAATATTACAACTGATGAAGCAGTAGAGGCGAGTTATTTATCTTCTGTTTTAGTGTACTATGCTGCATAGCATTTGCATGTATCTAGATGTTGAAAGTAGTTGTGAGATTGTTTGCCAATATAATTGATAATTGTGGTATTTCTCATGGATAGTGGGCTCAACCAGGGGGTTTGAGAGACATCCATTGCGCAGCTTATAAGCTGTGTGCAGCTACATTGGTTGTGTTGTGGCCTAGATTCTGCTATTAAAGTGATAAGCACAACTTTGAGTGTACAGAAAAACCTATCTTTTTCATTTATTCTTCCCATCTGATTAAACTCTTCTTTTTGTTATGAGAATAATTTTTTTGATGGAACCATATACTTGTTGATCTTTCTGAATCCTTGCCTTTCTTATACTTCTTTTGCTCAGTTTCTGTTGGATAAGGAACCTGGTGAAAGTGTTATTCGTCCTAGTTCTCGTGGGCCGTCATATTTGACTCTAACTCTTAAAGTCTATGATGGGGTATATGCCCACAAGGACATAGTTGAAGGCGGAAAGGAACACAAAGACATCACAAGCTTGCTTCGGATCGGAAAAACACTGAAAATTGGAGAGGATACATTTGAAGATCTTGATGAGGTATTAATGCTTTTAACTAGGATTTAATGTCTCGTATTATGGAATCCTGTATGGTTTAGTGAGTGTTGATATGAAGATGGCTCAAGAATTCTCTCGAGTATTTGAACTGACAACTTATCTCCATGATGTTTCTGCTGAATAATGGCGTATAATAATATTTGTGGTTATATAAGAAGTTTCTCCTTTCGCTTTGGTGCATCCCTTTCTCTTCTTGGTGCAGTCTCAAGTTTGTTCATAAAACCTATGAAATTATGGATGTGTGGCTTATCTTGTTTGAGCTGAATCTGCTTGCTGGTTTCTGTACATCGTCATGTGCAAGTCACTTGTATTTAGTTAAGTTGGTATAGTGATCTGAACTCGATCTAGTTATATTTGTAAGCCCCAACATCATATTGTTGAATTTGTGATTTGTCAGTTTGAATTAGCCTTTTCATCAAATGTTCCTCAGGTTGGTTTGACCAGCTCGTTTTCTTGTTTTGCTTTCTGTGTCATCTGAATAAGACAGACCATTGTTTACGTATTACATGGTTAATATGTTGGTGTACGCATTAATTCGTGTTCCTTTTCACGTTGATTTCCTTCATTCAGGTAATTGATCGTTATGTGGATCCTTTGGTGGCTCATTTGAAGGCAATGCTTAATTACCGTAAGTTCAGGAGGGGCAATAAAACTGAAGTTGACGAACTCCTGCGGATCGAAAAATCGGAGAATCCAATGAGAATTGCTTACTGTTTTGGAATATCTCATGAACATCCTGGCACATTTATACTGACTTATATAAGAAGTTCAAATCCACATCATGAGTACATAGGTCTCTATCCAAAGGGATTTAAGTTTCGAAAGCGAATGTTTGAAGACATAGACCGCCTTGTTGCATATTTTCAGAGGCATATTGATGATCCACATGATTCTGCACCATCAATCCGATCAGTTGCTGCCATGGTGCCAATGAGGAGTCCTGCAGCTGGAGGCTCATCTGGGTATGGCGGTGGCTGGGGAGGAGGCCAATCCATGGACAGAGATAGACCTAGAACTGGTAAGCCTGCTGCAGTTTATTTGTGTTGCAAATTGGCATCCATCTTATATATGGTATCCAAGTGTATGCCAAGACTGGTCTCCAGCATTCAATATGTTTACTGTTGCATGTTATTATTGTTATTAATCTGTTCCGAGTTGTTAATGATGCTCACCTACGATTTGAGATCTTTATTAAGCAATCTAAATTCTTAGCAAGTTTGTTGATCTTTTGTTTACAGCTTCATTTTTTTCTGTCCAATGCTGATTGTTTTATTTGGCATTTACTTCGTTAAAATTTTAAAACCATTACCTTGCGTTCCGCTGCTGCCTGTTTTTGAGTTTAGTTCTTACTTTGTTTTTTACATTAGAATCTTGAAGTCAGGTGGTACTGATGATTAGATAATACCTGGAAATGACTGGTGAAATTGCTTCTGTGAGGGATCTGTTGATATTTACATCTTGTCAGCACTAAAGAAGTCTTTTGGTTACCTGAGTGGTACCTAAAGTCAAAATGTTTCATGTGTGATAGGGATTCTCCTCTGATTTTGGCCAAAGTTCCATGTATTGTATTCCAATCAGATTGGAATTGGCTGAGCTTTTTCTGAGTTACTTTGTTTGCATTTTTGTGATTAGAGACTGTTAATGCTTTTCGTAATCTGAACAGTTTTCCCGGTACTTGAAAGTATCCCTCATCTTGGGCAATTGATTGAATTCTGTCAAAGTTCTATGTAACTCGACTCCTTTATAATTCCGCCTAAAAACGGACAATGAGTTGGATCAAGGGGTTGAGTGATTTGAGCAGTATGTAATGGGTTTTTAGGTGGGAATGGTACTGGCTGGCTACTGGTAGGTGAGCAAGACTTGAAGTATAGATGGAGGCCTCTGGTTCCCTAAGGGATGGCTGCATGTGAATGTGTTATTGAATGCACTTAGCTCTTATACCCATGTTAATCGTACGTCAAACTCCAAATTTGTATGGTTCATTAAGTGGATGAAGGTTCTCCTTTAAAAAATAGTTGCTTAATTTGTTGATGGAACGCTTACTATTTCTTTACTAGATGTACAATCACAATTCTGCTTCTAATTTGATTTTGGTAACAGGGAGAGGTGACTACAGAAATGGTGGCAGGCATGATGGGGATTCAGATCGTCCATATGGTGGGCGAGGCCGTGGTCGTGGCCGTGGTCGTGGACGTGACTCCTATGGTGGTGGGAGGGGCCGGGATAGGCAGGACTCCGACCGTGGGGATTCCCAGAAGTGGGGTAGGGATGGTGAAGATAGCAAATGGGGGGACTTTCCTGGAGCAAAAATTCAGAATTCGCCTGGTAGAGAAGCTTTCCCTGGTAGTTGGGGAGGTGGTGGAGGGACTGGGGGCAGTCGTGGTGACGCCACGGATGGTGGCGGCGGGTGGGGTGGTGGTGGGGGTGGGAGCAGCAGCAGTCGTGTTGCCGCTGTGGATGATGGTGGAGGTGGTGGGTGGGGAAGTGGTGGTGGTAGTCGTGGTAGCACAGAAGATGGTGGTGGTGGGTGGGGTGGGTGGGGAGGAAGTGGCGGTGGTTCAGATACTGAGAATGCTGGTAAATCCGGTTGGGGAAAGTAACAAGAAAATGCTAAAACTGGTGGTGGTGGAAGCTGCTTTAACTAAATAATTTGTTACTGATGTATTCACGGCAGAGGGTGGCTAAGCTTGTTTCTGGTCACCTTAATGATATACTGGAACGACATATTTTCCATCTCTGTATGTAATGTTTCAGTATTGCATCTATATTGTTCTTGCTTTTGGTGCTCAATGGATAAAGTATTAGCATTTCCATATATTTGAAGTTGATTTTGTTATGTGTATATCGAACGGAAGATGAAGCTTTTGAAGTGGTTAGACACTTGGATTAGAAACTTAAAACGTTGAATTACTGACTACACTTTAAAAGGTTCCAAATTATTAGAACTCTGAGCAGAATGCAACATTACCACCTTAAGTTTGGATTGGAAATATAAAATAGTTTTGGGGTATGTATGGTTGCCCATTTTGAATTGGGCCATATTGTAGTGGGCCCAAACAAATTTTTGGGTCTTTATCTACCAAACACCAAATCTTTTTAGTTTTTTTTCAAATTCGAATATGTAACATCATAATAATGGTATAATTTGAATCATTTGACTTTTGTTTTGCTATTCTATACAAAATCCTATGACCTTAATAAGTTTAAGTGACAGAATTCTGTTTCTAGGACTGTTTTCTCAATTCTTTTCCATTTTGAGCTGTTGCAACTTTCAATTTTAATAGAAAATTCTCTTTATTCTTATAAATTCATGGATTAGGCACCGGATTATGAATCTTTGAGAGGTAGGAGGATAAATTCTAGTCATTTAAATTGGGTGCACAAGAATATGACTTATGAGGTATCAAACTACAATTGAGTATTGACTAATTCTAGGGTCCGATTATCAACTTAACTAAAAATAAATGCTCAAATAATTTCAGCAATAGTACTTCACATGCCTAATAAATGCAATACGTCTTTCCACTTGGGAAATTAAAATCGTCGGTGAGAGTAACGATTAATCAATTGATGGTGATCAAATTCTAATGTTTCAAATATACATCGTGGTGATCAAAACTAACGCTTTGCGTACAACTTTATGCGCCGCGCATGATCGCTCTATTATCCGTTAGTGGGCGTTATAATAATTTTGCACTTGTACGTATTTCGCTATAACTTGAAAGATGGTAGTTTTGCTAATCTAGTTGCATTACAGCTTAACATTAGATTTCGTTCTTTAAGTTATTTTAACCGACTCGTCAATGGTGTTAGTGCACTGAATTATAATTTAGCAAAATGAGCGTAATTTTATAGATCATCATAAAACAAAAAATCTTATTTATGAATTATCCCAATTCGTTTCAGGGTATCAAATTAACATTCAGTTTATTTTCCTACGGAAAAGGAAGTACAAGGTACCTTTTAAATTACAATATTAGACCGATATTTATCTGACAGTAAGCTGCATTTATTGGATTCTTTCAAACCTAGTAGTATTAGGAAGTATTTTTGTTTCATGAAATTTAGAAATCTAAAACGAATATCTATAGTTTGATCCGCTGAAGACTTGCCGTTCTAATTGCTTTATAGCTTCACATGGAATTTCTTTCTTTAAGTTTTATTTTTAATTGACTCGCCAATGTTGTACTGAAAATTCTTTAAATTAACAAAATCATGTAATTGAATAGATCGTCCTAAATCTCAAATTCCTAATTACTTTAGATGACCACATATTAGTCGTAACTAAAAACTTCAAAAAAAAAGAACATATTATTATCCCAAACCCTACGTTTGGGCGAAACAAAACTTTAATGTAACAATATAAGAGAGTTTGAATTGCCCTAGGAACATAATAGTTTTAAAAGCATATCTTGGTTCTTACCTATATCCTTTTCTCCTCGTCAAAAAAGGAAACGGCATTATTTGAGTAGTTTAGATAAGAATCTAAAGAAAAATAAACATCTCTAGTTTTTTATATTAAGATAATTAAAACCAACTTAGAAAGAAAGTAATAAACCGTTTCTTTCATGGATAATTAAAATATGTTTTGTTGCTTAATATTTAAGCCGTAACTAGTTGATTATAAATACTAACGCCCATCTCTTAATTAATTCACCCCCCTTCAGTTTTTTAACCAAAAACCTAGAAATATTCAAGACATTCTCTCTACTACGTACGCACTACAAGAAAAGTCACAAGAAAGAATTAATTAATGGATTTCCCTATTGTTGATTATTTGACCAATCCCGTCACCGAAGAGGAGTTGCTATACGCAGGCATCATGTTTAGCTGGAGCGATGGTAATAATATAGTTCAACAAAGTGATGATCATAACTACATGATCGACGTCAATCTTTCGAACGACGAGGGCCGTCCGATTGATAATGGCATAGTTGAAGAAATTCATGATGATGAGTGGATCAGCATTAATCTTTTAAACGACGAGGATTTTCAGATTGACAATGGTATCGACAAGGAATTAGCTGTAGAAAGTAACGACCACATGATCCAGAATCTTGGTAACGACGAGGGCCCCCGTCCGATTAATAATGGAACAGTTGAAGAAAGATTTAATGAGTTGATCGCCAATTTTGTGAACGACGGGGATTTTCATATTGATAATGGTATCGGCGAGGAATTAGTTGAAGAATGTGCTGAGTGGGTCAAGATTCTTTTGGACGATGTCGATAGTGCGATTGAGAATGGTATCGACAAGAAATTTGTTGAAGAGAGTAAGGACTACATGATCATGAATCTTGGGAACGACGAGGACAGTCCGATTGAAATTAGTAGCGACGAGAGTTTCGTTAAAGAATGTAATGAGTACGTGATCAAGAATCCCGTTACCGAGGAGGAGTTGCAAGACGCAGGCATCAAGTTTCGCTGGAATTGTGATAATAATACAGTTCAACAAAGTGATGGTCAAAACCACATGATCAACAACCTTCGGAATGACGAGAGCCGTCCGCTTGATAGTGGTATAGTTGAAGAAAGTTCTGACGATTGGATCAACAACCATCTAAACGACGATGATCTCCCGATTGATAATGGTATCGACAAAAAGTTAGTTGAACAACGTATTGAGTGCATCGACAATTCTCTGAACGACGAGGATCTTTCGCTTGATAATGGTATAGACAAGGAATTAATTGAGAACATTTATGAGTGGATCAAGAATCTTTTTAATGGCAACCATCGTCCGATTGAGAACAGTATCGCCAAGAAGTTTGTTGAAGAAAGTAATGACTACATGAGCAAGAATCTTGGAAACGACGGGGACCGTTCGATTGAAATTAGTAGCGACAAGAATTTAGTTGAAGAAAGCGATGAGTACATGATCAAGAATCTTGTGAATGACGGGGACCGTCCGATTGAATATGGCAGCGACGATAATTTAGTTGAAGAAAGGAATGAGTTCATGATCAAGAATCTTCGGCCGGGGTTCAGATTTCGGCCTAAAGACGAAGAACTGATTCGGGATTTTCTCGCTAAGAATATGCCGCTGCCTCCCAATATTATTCAAGAAGATCAGCTCTATAATCACCATCCTCGCGATATTTGTCGTAAGTATTTTAATTAGGTTAATATTCCATGTACGTATTTCATGCATTCTTTTCCTCTAATATGATCATGTTGAAAAATTGTTCTCCTACGTACTTTCTTGCATGCATGCATTTTTAATTGATACGTGTTTCTGTTTCTTGAAGTAAGTGGGAGATTTTTTTTTAATTTGTTAAAAGATTAGTAACGTTATTTCTTTAAGAGACGGAAAACCAAGAAACCTATAGACGTCGGACCTTTTAGTTTTGTGACAGAAAGCCTGTAATAATCTGGCGGATAAGATATGCTCTCGGCGAAAATAAATAATTTAGGGCAATATAATAGTTCTCCCTCGGGTCAAATGAGTTCTGCACATATACAAGTATGAAATATTAGAATAAATTAGATTAGTAAATGCATGTGTATAAATTAGATATACTAACTGCTGCAAGTAATATTAGGTAGTCCGTACAATCTGATTCTAGAGGGCCCGGTAGCATAACATGTTGTTCCAACATATACATATGCACGTATGCGTACGTGTTAATTTCAACTATCATTGATCATTCCAAATTCTTTGACTTCGTTTTTCTATAGTTTTTACTGATTGTTACGTTTTCAATTAATGCTATTACAGAAAATCATGAGTTGATTCAGGCAAATGAGTGGTATTTCTTTACTTTGAGGCAAAAAAAGTATTCTAATGGAGCCCGACCAAATCGAACAATCGGAGGCACCAACGGATTCTGGAAAGCCACAGGAGGTGACGTGAAAATAACGACAGGACAGCACGAAATTGGTCTTAAAAAGACGTTGGTGTACTATGAAGGAAAGGCGAAAGACCGCAATGGAGGGAAGACTAATTGGATCATGCACGAGTACCGTATCAATGATACTGCAGCGTCACAGATCGCAATCCCTAGTACGAGGTCCAACTCGAACGATACAATGGTATGCAATTTTATTATCAGAATAGAAAGTACATGAGTTAATTATTGCGCCGATTGACGTGTGAAAACAATTTGATTTTATAATGTTCATTTTCTGCACTATATTATGTATCCATGTGTTTGAATATTTTAACACTCTTTAATTTGTGCAGATGGACTACGATTGGGTTTTGTGTAGAATTTTTCACCGACAAACTTCAAAACCCAAACCCAAGGACAATGAAGAAGTTTCAAGGTTTTCTGAATCTTTTGACATTGAGAAGTAGCAGCAAGCTAGGTACGTCTTGAAGTTGTTTATAGTTTTGATTCTCATATTGGGTGGTTTTCGAAATAATAGATTACATGTACTTGAAAATACGCAAAAGTGTTTGTAGGTGTTATAAGAGAGAGTCCCATTAAGTAAATATTGTATGTTTAATTTAGTATTCCTTTCCTATTAGTCTTTGTATAGATTGTATATTTAATTTAGTATTCTTATCCTATTAGTCTTTGTATATATAGGATTAGTCTTGCTTTATTTTTTTTTATATTTGTTTTAATGAAAGGAATACTAAATTAAATATACAACCTATACAAAGACTAACAGGAAAGGGATACTAAATTAAATATACAATATTTACTAAATGAGACTCTCTGTTATAGGTGTAATGTTAGGATGGTAAAAATTGAATAACTTAAAATGATACAATATTTTGCTATCTTTATAATTGGCCATCATGAGTTATAGTATGTACATATTGATCATAGTTATCCCAGTAACTACATATTGAAATTTTATATTTATGCTATTATGGTTTTTGCTTGAGTTCCAATTGTTTAAGATTTTTGTATTAGGGGGTTTTATAAGACAACAAGTCGAGAACCAGACAAATATGTTGGTTTAGAACATTACTACAAATTGCATCCTTGTTGTTTTTCCTTTCATGTGTATTAGTGGTCGTTTCCTTTATTAGCGTCTTTTCTGTTCTATTGTTTTTAATTTAATTAGCTATAAATGCAATTGAATGGAATGAGACACGCGTTGAGTTAGACATGTGCTCGTCCTCACGTGATTTCATATAGATCATCTATTTTATTGAGAAAAATACTTAACTGTTGTATAAATGTTTTTCATTCAGATTTTAGAACACAACCTGGCCGAAGGTTAAGTTTCATCCATCTAATCACAACACTATTTTTCAACAGAATCATTCATTGGAAGTGGCGCAAAAAGATTGGTAGTGAGCATGAAATTAACTTTCTCCCACATATCAGAGTTGGTAGCAACACAAGGCTGAGTATAAGCTGGAAAGAAAAGACTACTTGCAGACATTGAGGGCCTATGATATGCTCAGAGCCTGAGAAGATTCGACGCATGAGAGTTCAAGACTAATTCAGAGTTGTCCGTTTTCCAGATTAGCATGGAATCCTTAGTTACGTTTAGTTTTTGGTGTACTTGCTACAATGGCTTTTACATTGTTTCAGTGGTAATCAGTACTTTAGAACTCTGTGATGGCTTGATTTCCATTTTTTGATGAGATACGTAGGAAGATTGATCACCTCCAAGTGCCGTCATATGTTTTCATATAGATCAAATTTGAAAAAAGTGCATGGGCTTTGTACGAATGTATTTATAATTCTTTAAATAACCTTGGATCAACTCTTTATATTTACTTTTCTTTTCCCCTACTTTCCATACCTTGGAATGTTCATTATATACTTGAGAAGTGAATTTTGAAGGACCTTAAGAAACTAAAAATGTAGCATTAATAATTAAACTCTCATAGGGAAGATTAAACACAACTTCTTCAACTTTCCCCTATTGTTCCCGTCTTTTCCTTTACTTTTACCAAATCTCTACTCTATTCAAGTTAACTACTAATGGAAGATTCTTGTTTGGAGGTTTGATAAGAAATGCCGTTTTCTCTAAACTATGACGTTATTTTGTTAAATGAAACTTATAGTATTTAATTTTAAAAAGGGACAATAATCCATATTATATATCATGGGTTACAACAAAATGTTTGAATTTTTAAAATATTTGGTATGGCCTGGAATTCCTTCAGTGCCCTCTCCCCGCATTTTAAAAACATTCAATCCAATAATAGATTGTTAGTTATTTGTACAAACAATTAAGAGTATAATAGCAGAAGCTCTTTTGCTAATTTTTGAATTTCACAAGAGGTTTTTGCTAATAAAACTAACACAAAGAGATTTTCCAATTAGGAATAACACAGCGGTAGGATGTTGTTTGGGTTCAGTATGTTTCGGTCAAATTCAAACGTAGTAGCGATTTGCACGATCGTCCGGTACACAAAAGCCAAAGTACCTTGACATGACTGCAATGATATATAATTGATTAGATACAAAGCGTTATTATCTCTTCATCTCGCAGACTTTTGCCAGATAAGTTAAACAAGTTATCAACTGGTACTTAGTTTGACAGTAAAATGATCCGAGCAGTATCTTATTTTCATAAACTTAATTTCACGGTTTATGTCCTTAGGGCGAGTTTTGTTACCAAATTACCGAATTAGGATATTCGAAGAGTGCAATTACACGTGTACAATATAACATATTCTCGGATTTGTTACACAAATATGTTATGCCCCCAATTACTTATTCTGAAATTGGTTTACCTTATTTGTCTGCCGGATAGGTGCTAAAATACCTAATATACCCTCTGGAGGGGCAATATCATAATCTGGCTCATGTCTTATCCCCCAATTGATTTAATACATGGGTCCGACCACCACTTCCCAATTGGGGATTTGGCCTGCCACTTAGGCGCCACGTGTAATTGCACACACAATTATTACAACCAATGTTGTTACACCCCCGATTCTCAATTTTCTGTCATTATTGCAACCAACCGCGTCCACAGTAATTTAGTCCTTCTTTCTTTTGACGGAAATTGGGCAGATACACATTTGATTGTAACTGGAAGTCGTCTTATAAATAAAACCAGCAGGTCTCCCTTTGACTTTGCATATTTTGTTTCTTTGAAAAAAAAATGCATTAAAACCTCTTTTTTGAGTAACATGCACCAAAGTAATTTATGTTATAGGGAATTCCTTTAGATTTCGAAATCCTACACCAAATTTATGTCTTCTAGAGTTTGCACCAAATCCCTTTTTGTAATTAGAGATATGCACACAATCTCCTCGTGTTATTAAAAACCATGCACTATACCATCTCACATTATTGATAATGTACAGCATTCCCCTAAATAGAAAAGGTGTTTTGATGCATGATCTTTAAAAAAACAAAGGAGTACTGCGCATTTTCTTTTATAACAGGACAGAGAGTTTCGTGCAGGTTTATAAAAAGCGTGCCTGGCTTTTGAAAATACTAAGGGATTTTGTGCAAAAGAAATCGCACAAGAGGGTAATTAGGTGGAGGTATTCTAATTAAAACACACGGAATTTTACCGTTCTGCCCTAATTATTAATTTTTCTTCGTGTTATGTTATGTATCTTTCTTGTTTATTCAGAATCTATATATTATTAATTGTTCTTCGTGTTATGTATCTTTCTTGTTTATTCCCAATATGCATTTCTATATAGTGAACTAAAGGACCGCTTTGTATAGAATTATGTCCATTTGACTCTAGATTTAATAAGAGTAACCAAACATGATGGAACCCATATTAATCCATATAAATACCCAAGCATGTATGGGCAACCATACATGCTTGATATTCTTATAAGTTGCATAAATGATTAAGTCAGTTGTGTTGGACCCTTGAAATTATGGTGTCTTTAGCAACGTGCTGTGAAACCTATTAAAAAATGTGTGAATTGTTACCTAATCTTTTTTTTTATATATATAATTAAATCACCTAATCTGTTGGAAAAATGTCTTTTGTCCCTTCAGTCTTGTTCATTTTAGACACGTGACATGTTTGTATTGTAGTTCGTTATATTTGACATTAGGGCAATCCGCACACTTTAGAATATACTATAAGTCGCACATATTGAAAGGTTTGAGAGACATTGCAACGAAGCACATACTTTGAGGAATGATTTTTTATTTCCAAATTGTAATTACTGATCCCCTAAGTCCGGATTGGTGGTAAACATGTGATAATTAAGTGGCATAAATTATTTATTTCATGTTTCTGCCCGTAAAATTATGTTTAAAAAGGTAGAAGCTAATATTATGTGAGAGTTTGTCTGGCACTTTTGGTTAGAGGTTGATAAATTCAGAATCATGATCTAAAATTGTCAAAGATAAATTAAACGGCTTGTCAAAAGAAAACACAAATACACTCTTGTTAGTTGAGGGAAAAAAGAAAAGAAAAGAAAAGACTGAACGACTGATAATTATAATTTACGCCAATAGCTAAAACTACCTCACATGATGAACTCCAGTTACGTGACTGCCTGAATTCTGGCTAAGTTAGTAGAAGCTTCAAACCATGTATTGAGTTATTTCAATGTATCTAAAATACTCATTTGTGTGGTTTGAGCTCTTAGGCACTAATTTGTTGCCTGGGTCATTTAAAATACTTGAATGCATTTTGTGTTTTTCCTGTAAATATTAATTCGTTACATTGTGTAATAGCGTTTCACAAATATAGTCAAGTGATGTCTATTGCTAAGAAGGACCTGAAAGCCTATCATCGTGATTATATGAAAGTGTTGATTGTTTTAAGATTAAGTATAAAAATGTCAATTTGTGGAAGCATTTCAAGAACCTCAATATTATTGTAGAAGTTGGATGCCTACTGTGTTACTAATCTTCATTCGTGTGCATGTCTAGTAAAAGTGAAATAAAAAGAGGATAAGTCAGAAAATTTACTTAGTACTGAAATTAAGGATACTATAGCATTTCAAAATTTACAAGGATAGCAGAAGTCTAATCCAATCTAGAGAGAAAAAAAAAGAAGCTATAAATGCTGGAAGAAAAAAAGAAAATGCTAATTTCAATTGATTGCTTGACAAGTTCAACTTTGCTTGCAACACGAGGAGGCTGTGATTGAGGGCGATGATGATGTTGATGATGATGAAGACTATGATGTGGAGGGTATGTGCACCACCTTAATCTAGAGCTCGGTTTTTCTTGGTTTGTGAATAGATTTTTGACATTTAACTGCATATTCCATGCACGTTTAGTCTCTGGTTCTTGAACTTGGAATATCTTACTTATCAGGTTCTTATGAATAATCTTAGCAGGAAGACATTCCTAGAGGCATGAGTTCTTTTGCATCTAAGATGCAAGACTTGTACTTTCTAACTAAAGTTGTAAGGTATTTTTTGAAATGTTAAGAGTATGAGTTGTTTCTTAAGCTTCAGTTCTGTGATGATTCATTGTGGATTCACGCAGTTTGCTCCCACTATGTATGTTAAGCTGCTTACATGATACGACGTGGTTTAAGAGAAACAAATTTTGAATAATAACAAGTTGGTGGAACTTTACTCTAAATTTGAAAATCAAATGATACAAATGATAAGATGGTATGTATGGGATCTACAAGGAAGTCCATGATAATGACTTCACGCAGAAGGATAGGAATAAACAACTTTAGCATAATAAGCTGCCGTGTAACTGCATGTGAATGGTAAATCACTAAAAAATTATTAATCTTAAGTTTTGTGATTGATTTGATTGTGAACCGGTCAAGTTGGACATTTATGAACTTAATCAATCTGTCATTTTCTTGTCTTTTAACTTTGTCATTGTCTTAGAAGTTAGAACATTGAGAAGGCATGGTGAAGAAATGTCTTAGCATAGTGTGGTTTGGTTTTTCATTGAAGGAATTGTTCTATGAAGAACTCAACATGGGATGAATCAAACTTGTTTATGTTGGCAGGACAAGAAGATTCTCGTGGACGGTCAAAGCAGACCGAAGTGCGAATAAGAGCCGAGCTGCTAGGCAATGCTAAAACTTGGAATGAAGCCTATCCCAGTAGTAGGCCTGAGTCACCATTAAGAAGAGCAAGAACGTCTGTGATTTTTCAAGCCACTCTAACGGTTCCTGTTACTATAAATTCTCAGCTTGACCATGTCCTCATATTCTGACTGAATTTAAGTTTTTGCGCACGATGTTTCAGATACTGTTTGTCATATCGAAGAGTCCAAATTCAGTTAGTACGCAATTTTTGGCCAGGCGAAGATTGAGGATTTGAGCTTAAAACTGCAAACTCAAGATGCAGAGCAGTTCAAGGCCTAATCTAAATATTAATGCGCCAAAAACTGAGCCAGCTGCCTCACCTCAGGATGATGAAGATGTAGACAATACTGGTGTTGACCCAAAGAATATAGAGCTGGGGATGACGCAAGCTGGAGTTTCAACTTTCAAGTGCTAAGGTTGTCAAAAGTGACTCGAATGGATCTATTGTCTCCCCTATCATGGAACTTACTACCTAGGTAAAATATTTTCCATTTAGATAATGGGGTTAAATTTTTCTCTGATTATGCCCGAGGTATTTTGCACTATTGGGGTTTCACATGGTCTGTTTTCCTTTGTTTTCTCCTTATAATATGTTCATATCACATTTTTTTTTGTGCTATTAACTTAATAAATAAATGATTTTGGTTATATATTACTTTTTAATAATATTTGAAAGTATATATTTTTTTCTTTATGGAGCTAATAATGGAAAAGCTTCCACATTTTTAAAAAATATATGAAAAAGTTTCACATATTAATGTTAATTTCTTTGGTTTGATACAAATGCAATAAAAGAATTTTATGTCGATCATTGTAGAGCAATAAGGTGGTAAATTATATAGAATAATATCAATAAATAAATGTTAATAGAATTACGGGGGAAACGCAGTTATGACTAAATCTAAATTTTAAGTCACGCACCACTACATGATGCAATTTTGTAACACTTGAAGAACCTTGATGACTTTCTGTAATTTTAGTCTTATAGAGAACTTAGGAACGAGTATGTAAATGCACAATATATTCTTGAGATTTGAGTAAATTTGGATAGGTAGGGTAGCTGATGGAAGAATCGAAATAATCGTTTCAACCACCGGATCAAATCAATTTTCGACATCTATTTGATGTGAATACTATGAATAGAGACTTTCTCTCATTTTCAAATCATCAAGGACTAGTGATTCTTGAGATTGCATACATTGCCTTCGTATTCTTTTTCTTCTTTTTCCAGAGTTATTTAGCATTTGAGTTACGCTTACTTGGTAGAACTCGGGATTGTTTCAAGCCAAGTGCTAGAACATAAGCCAAAAAGCTAATGAATTTTTTTTCTTAAGTTTCCACATATTTTCTAGTCTTTGAGATTCAAAATGATCATGTAATGTTATTCTTTTCAACTTTGTTATGCCACATTTATCCAACCACGCAGAGTGTGAAGGTTATGAAGGAACAAATATGCAAATGGAAGGTTATGGAGGGTTGAGGTTACAAATACATACCTTAAGTAAGTATTTTGTACATCAAACTGCAACTTGACATCATAATTTTCCGAACGATCCAAGCTCACAAATCAAATAAATAGTAAATATCACACTAGATTTTACACTTTGAACCATAAAGCCCAACAATAAAAACTTTTAGAATCTTCTTGGCTCTCGATGAATTTCAACATAGTCAATCTCTACCTTGGGAATACTTATTATCTTGTACCAATCTTCACCTTCCTCTGATCTGCATCTGTCTTTAATTTTATCGCTTTCTGAAATCACCAATGCTTGCAAAGAAACTGGTAGACCATCTCCAGGCAATGACTCAATTTCTGGGCATCGGTCGATGGTCAACAATCGAAGACTAACAAGATTGATAAGTGATGGTAAATTAGTTAATTGTGGACAATCAATGACACTAAGAGTATGAAGCCAAGGAAAACTGTCGTCACTAATTCGTATCCAGTGATTTAAACTTGGCATGTCTTTTATCGTGAGACACTGCAATGATGGAAATCCAGAAAGTCCTTGGTCGAGATACAAACAATTGGACATGTCTTCAATGTGAAGAGACTTCAAATTCTGAAGCCTCCCAAGAGGTATAAGGATGTTATGGTGTTGGCAGCTTTGTAGGTGAATACTTGAAATCTTGCATAACGGATTACCAAGCCAACTAGGAAGCATGACACCGTTGTAATTTGTTATTGATAACTCCTTCAAACTTTCATGCGGACAAAGACCTGCAAGAATTTGTTCTTCAGTGTTTCCAGATCTTGGGTCATCCCATTCCAACTCAAGCTTATCAAGGCCTGATTTCATTGCCAACATAGCTTCCTTGGCCTCATCCACATTTGATACATTTTCAAGATTTTTAATGCAAATGGAACCTCTTAAGAACTTCATGTTCTTGAGCTCTCCAATACCACACCCATTTATGCTTCTTCCCACTATAAATACACTTAGAGATTGTAGATTGACTAACCTTCCGAATCCCGAGGGCATGTGATTAAGTTGCCTTACATTCAGATGAAGATGTCGTAGACTGATCATTTTCTTCATATGAAGGGGCAACTCAAGAAGTTGAATGCATCGATCAAGCTTCAATATCTGCAAACCAAAAAGATTTGTGATCGAATTTGGTAGCTTTCTGATGGGATTTTCAGAGAGATTGAGATAGCGAAGATGTTTCAAATGTTCAATGGAATCATGCAGCTCAACAAGACCAGTACAGCTCAAGTCCAAAACTCTCAAGGATTTCATCTTCAGAAATAGATCGTATGAAACTTGTAAGATTCCAATATGTTCACGCGTTACTCTGAAAGTCCGCAAGTTTTTGAACCAAGGAAAACCCTTTAACGTTAACTGTGTTGAGCTGTCATAATGCAAAGAGAAGTGACGTGTATTGCGAAAGAATGGGTATTCTTCATTTGACATTTTATCTTCTAAGCGCAAACATGTACGTGCAGAAACTAACTGAGCCACGCTGTGAATAAGGTCGTGCATTTTATATACTTGCTGACCACGATTATTAACATGTGGGGCTTGAAAAAACGACCTTAGTGTCAATTCTTTGAAGTAATCAACGCCAATGTCCTCCAAGCTTAGTTTTCCAACAGGGTGAATTAATCCTTCGGACATCCATGACAAGACTAAATCCTCCACTCCAAACTCGTAATTCTTGGGAAATATAGAACAATAAGCAAAACATTTCTTCAAATGTCCTGGCAACTGAAGATAGCTAAGGGCTAAAGCTGGAAGAATATCATTCTTACCCATTGGTAAATCCCATATCTCGCTTTTCAAGACAAATTTCCATTCTGCAATATCGTATTTGAGACTCAACATGCTCCCTAGTGTCCTTGCTGATAATGGCAACCCTTTGCATTTCATTGCAATCATCTGCCCAATTCTTTCAAAGTGCAAAATCTCTTCCCCTTGGGACGCCCATCTGTTATTGGAAAATACTCTTTGTCTCATCAATTCCCAACAACTCTCATCAGTCATAGTTTGTAAATCATATGAGCGAATCGAGCCAAGAATTTGCGACACTGTTGTGCTACGAGTGGTCACAATGATTTTACTTCCTTCACACCCAACACTGAAAGGTGAAGACAAAACATCCCAATCTCCATATCCTTCACTCCAGTAGTCATCCAACACAAGTAAAAATCTCTTGCCCCTGATCAAATCCTGAAGCTTGACCTGAAGCGGATCAAGGTCACACAAGTTGCATCTTTTCCCCGTCAAAGACTCTACGATCGACTTGGTGATCCGAATGACATCAAAATCCACAGACACTGAAACCCAAGCTCTCAAATCAAATCTCTCGACGACTCTATCATCCTTATACACGAGTTGAGCAACAGTCGTCTTGCCAATACCACCCATACCCACAATCGGGATCACAGAAACATTTCTTCCCCGCAACAACAAGAATTCCACAATCTCGTTGATCTCTCTCTCCCGTCCAACCACGGACCTCCCGTTCACCAACGAACCTCTACCACAAGAATAACTAGTACCGTAACCACATCCAGACGTCAAATTCTTATTGCAACTCAATTTGGTCAACTGATCATTCATGAAAAGGGCATCCATCTCCTTTGCAATATCCTCCAAATTCCGGGTAATCTCGCTTATTTCATGGGGAACAGTCAACTTAAAAGATGAAAGAAGCATGTTTCGAACCTGATTATTGTCTCCGATAGTAGTAGTGTTGCATTTTAACATGTCCAGTGAAATCCCATCGAGCAGATCATCAGCTGAATATAAAAGCTTCTCCACATCCTCCAGCCACAGCTTCCAGGCGTCATTGTTGGAGGACATACAGTGGTTTTCTTCGACATGAGCCACCATAGCTCTGATTCTCTCGATGGTTCTTTGTAGTTTTCGAACGTGTTCGTCTACTCCCAGGATTAGGCTCGTCTCGTTCACAGTAAAAGTGGTGAGCCTGTCGATGATCACTTGAAGTGGAGCTGATACAACACCGGCTTGCAGTATTGAATCCATTACTCAAGAAAATCACTCTACAACACCAAACTTAGAATGAATTTCTTTCTTTTGCCGAGTTTCGGAAGAGTTAACGCGTTTCAGTTTTCTAAGTCAACGCAACATGAGGTCTATAAGAATCATTTTCTCACTTTTGTCTACTTGTAATAATTTAAGTGTCATAAAGAAAAAATGACAGTAAATTGCAAAGATTACCCCCGTATTACTGGTGATTAATAAGTAAAACAGAATAACATAATTTAACTGCACAGCTTCATCACCAAATTCCATAGCTCAATTCTGAAGTGATCTTTTGCATTTCTTGTGAGTTTTAACCATACACCTCACAACATTCTTTTAAATAAGAGTTATAAATCCTTTTTAAATATGAAGTATCTACAACAAAAGACTGAAAGACATGGAGTAGATTAATACACTAAGTTACACAAAATAAATATTAAAACAAAATACACAATACGACGTTTACAAAAATTTTAGAAAAAGAAGAAGAAAGAAATTGATTTTCTCGATTCTGATTTATATTTGTTGAAAATTATAGATAGATAAGGTCTAAAATGTAGATTCTTTTTTGTAATTGAGGTAAACTTATAGTACCTAAAATAAATGATTCCTTATTTTAATATCACTAAGCAAGAAAACAAATTATTGGCCTTTGTGTTCTCACTTCGAGGAACTTTCCTCCCTCATACACGCTGTCCTTCAATCAGCAATTCATCCTACCAAAGGTTTGATCTCGATTTTTTATTTACTTTTTTTTTTTTTGTTCCATTTGGATTACAACAAACGAATTATTGCAAATTTTAGGTTATAGTACCCTGGTGTATATGTTATGTTACTGTTTAAAGTTCTCAATTCGCAATAATACTTCAGAGTTTGAGTTTCTTAGTCGTCAATTGATTGTTGGCAGGCTGTGTTAATGATTCTTTATATTTTGTACTGGTTGTTTAAATTGAATGGAGTTGAATTGTTAATCACTAATCATTAACTTCGGTTTTTATGGACTGCTCATTCATACAAAAGATCATGGAGAAAACTAGGCACCATCTTAGTGGATTTGACTTCGGTGTTTAGAGACTGAAGTCGTATACTTATCTGATATTTCGCAATAAAATTTTCGACCAGAAAACGCAAAAAGTCAAAGGGAAATCTTCAAATCTGCATTGTTGCCAAAATTTCAAAAGCTCTTTGAACCTTTATGTGTTTACTGAATTTTATGAACAGGTACAACAAGAATGGAAGACGAATCTTATCAGGAGTTCAAGAAACTCGTGGCTGAGATCACCGGAGGGGCAGAGCAAGTGAAACAGCTCAGGGCATCATCTTCTTCTCCAAACCAGGAAAGGATTTTAGAGCGAATGATGGCTTCTTATGAGGAGGCTCTGTCGATTCTTAATGGGAAAGCTGCAGAAGAACAAAGACAGTCACTTATATCCTCGTCATCTAATCATCCTGCTGACTCTTCAGCATCTGTCGCTACAGGTTTTCAAGAGAAAGATTTGAGCAGTGGCTCTAAGCTTTCTCGTTATAAAAAACGAAAGAGGTGGTTAATGTTTGTCTTAACCTCAAATTCCAATGCCATTCTTGACTGAGATCTTTGTTCAAACTTTTCTTGTTGATTCTCCGCAGCCCAATGTTTCGCACTGAAGTCGTATCATCTGATAATTTACCGAGTGACGGGTATGCATGGAGAAAGTATGGTCAGAAAGATATTCTAGGTAGTAGGAACCCAAGGTAATAACTCTTTCTTTTTTGGTACATCTTGTGGTCTCATAAATTTTGTGACTTGAAAGTAATATCTTTGATTTCTTAATACTATATCTGTCTGATTATATTGGAATATGATGAGAAATTATACAGTAATCAATCTGACCTGTTAGAAATGCATGAATGCTGAATAACTGTACTTTTTATGATCCGATGCTTCTTTTATCGGTTGCAGAATGCCAATGACTAAACTAGGTCTAATGTCAAATTGGGGATTTTTCTTGTTTATTTACTTTATAAATACAATTTTAACTGGTGATGACAGGCTTTTACCATGTTTCTTATGACAAGTGACAGAAATTTATACCTGCAGGTCATATTTCAGATGCGTACAAAAATATAGTCAAGGTTGTCTGGCGACAAAACAGATTCGTAAGTTGGATGATGACCCCAGTAAATGGGAGATCACGTACTCTAATCAGCACACATGCACGGGCCAGCCTGCAGCTGTACCACCGGCATTGCTGGAAGAGCAAATGTGATAAGAGCCGTAAGACCTTTTCTTTTGGAGGTGATTGTTACCGTATAGAACTTATGAATCTGATGGCTATCATTTTATCCAATCATCCAAAAAGTTGCAATATCAAATAATGAGATAATTGTAACCATAAGTTTTAATACTTGGATTGTTGTTGTCAACATCTATCATAAACCTTACTCTGGTAGAATTTTCCCATTTGGGGCTATCTAGACTTAAAGTTCGTTCAAACATTACATGTAATTGTAAAGGGAAATAATTTGGTTTGTGGTGTTATAGCGTTTGGAAATTCATTAAAGATTCTGCCAAATTGCATGCACCCTTTTAGTTAAGTTTCTTTTCAGTATTTGGAAATTGATAGATTCTGTTAATTTGCATGCATCACATTCATTCAGTAAGTTACTTTTATATGTTTGGTAATTCATCAAAGATTCTGTTGATTTGCATGCGTCCTATTCATTCAGTAAGTTTCCTTTTATGTGTTTGGAAATTGATCAAAGATTCTGTTAATATGCATGCACACTCATTAGTAATGGCCTATAACTCCCAACTTTACTAACATCATACTTCAACCTCATATCACCAGCCTCTTGGTTCCATCCACCCAATACCTTTACCTATATCCTTAAATGGAAACCCCCACCACAGGGTTTTATTCAACTCAGTGTTGATGGCTTGGCAAACAGAGTCTTGTTGTCGGTATTTGTGGTAATTTTCGAGACTCTTCTGGTTGTTTTCTTGCATTTTACTCTGTATCGACCAATTGAGTGGAATTTTGGACACTTTGTGATGGGCTCCTCTCGTTTCCTCTCTACATTTTGCACATCTTGCTATTTATACAAACTTGTCTTTTAATACTTATGCTGCACTGCCCGACCAGAATGCAAGACCTCCTCGCCCGCTTGGTTGTGCTCCCACGGGAGATTCATATGACACTAGCTCTAACGAGGTCTAAGGAGATCAATGATCATAATAACCTTTTGCTATCTGGAGTGAATCAACTAGCCAAGTTCTTGGCAAAATATGGTGCTACTATCCCAGCACGCACCCAAGGCAGGATAGATCTTGCGGGATCTCAGTGTGTCGTGCGGTATCCCGGTGTACTGCAATTTACTATGTCAGGGATGCTTGTCCTTCATGGCTCCCCCCTTTTAGCTTTATGATGTCTCAGCAGGTTACGCCCCGTTGTTCCCACTACCCTTCCATGTGCCAAAACTTTTATTTTGAAATAAAAGTGTAGACTTTGTGCTTGTTCCGGGAAAAGAAAAAGAAAAGGGCAAGTGTCTTATAACCTTTTAACTTGAAATAAAAGTGTCTGGCTTTGTCCTGGTTCCATACAAAACAGTAAACAAGTTTCTTCTGAAAACCAAACAGGGAACTCTATAAATTTGTAAGTGATGGGGATAGATTCTCAATTCTCATGTATTCCTTGATGGGGACAAAGAATATGTCGAATGAAAATACCAATATTGTCCATAATGATAACAGAGAAATCGGAGAAAAAAACAACATAAATTATTAACTTCTTGAAATGATGTATTGAATGCCTTTCTCTCTAAAAGCTGGTGGTGGAAACCCATGACCTCTTATTTGGCCCGAGCTCTGATACATAATAGAATTTGAAGCCCATTGGTTTCCCCCTTAAAATGCCTTATTAAGTGGAGAAGAAACTTCTCTTTGTAAACACAAATTCAGGCTCTTTCCCAAGCAATGTGGGACACTTCTTGACACGCCCCTCACGTGTGGGCCGATATTAACTTTGGTCTCATCTTGTGGGTATGTCGCAAGCCCATCATACTCTGATACCATATTGAATGTCTTTCTCTCTAAAAGTTCAAGCTTGTAGAGAGGCTTGACATATATTTATTTATACGTCATAGTTTCTTGTCATACTAAAAATCCAACATTTGCAATACCAAAATTTTGGTAATGAAGTTCTCAACTTTACAACAGTCCACGACGTCAGATAAACTAAATATACTTATCGAAAGTGTCTGAATTCTCGAACTGAAAATAAAATATGAGACCCAAAATCTTGAGATCCGTTGTATTGTTATGGAATAAAAAAGATTAGACCCTTGAAAAGGAAAAAATATTATGTTGTTGTTCTTGGGCAACAAGGTACAATTTATGGCCGAGATGAAAATATTTTCTAAACTATCGAACACTAAGTAATTCTATCCGAACTTTGCATTTATACCCGAAATCGAATTATATGCTGCACATGATCGTTCTAGTTGCACAAAATAACCTCTCTTAAAAAAGACATACATCCATGAACATAGAAAAAGAACATGACAAAAGTAGGGAGAGAATAATGAAATTATCCCTTTAATACATGGTTCAATTAAAACTAAACTAAATAGTCAAATCAGAATTACTAAAACAGCCTCGTACATAATTGTAAACTAGTAATTTTGAGCTGATTGGAAAGAGATGAAAGTGAATGAAAGACAAAAAGAAGGGCAGAATATTAGAATACATTAAGGTCAACATTAAGCCTTACAAATTGCAGATGTCAACGATACCAAGAATACATTTCTTGTAATGAAGACTTGAGACAGACCCTTAATCCAAAGAAATTTCCTTGAAATCAATCCAAATATTTCTCACATGCGCTATCTTGAACCAGTCTTGCCCTTCATCCTTGCAGCATGTCTGATTGATTCCAGGGCATTCTCGGATTATAAAAGATTCAAGAGAACTCGGCAATCCTCCTTCAGGCAAAGAAACTAGCTCCATGCAGTGACTTATTTCCAAATACTGAAGAGCATGGAGATGCGACAAAACCGGAAGAACAGAAAGTTTTGGACAATATCTAATGGAAATATGACGAAGGCATGGGAAGTCACCATCTTCTAATCCAGTCCACTTTCCAAGGTTAAGCATGCTATCAAGTGTCAATTTCTCTAGCCTAGGGAACGCATTACAACCTTGAGTTCCATGTTTCCTACAGAAAAGGCTACTGATGTCATTAACACTGTTCATCCCAACAATACTGAGAAATTTAAGAGAGGGTAGTTCCCCAATAGAGGGCAATATGTTGCAATTTATGCACTTGAAGAGGGTGATGCTAGCAAGTTCAGTAAAAGATGGATTGCTGATCCAACATGGAAGTTTTACACCCCTGTAAAATAGTATCTGCAACTCCTTGAGAGAAAAATGTGGTTGCAAATGCTCGAGAACTTCAGTTTCAATTTCAGAATTCTCATTCCCTTGATCAGTCCATCGGAATTCCAACTTTTCTATGTACTTCTTATCACCCATTGCAGCTTCCTTAGCTTCATCTGCATTGCGAACATTATCAAGTCTTGAGATACAAAATGATCCTGCAATCTTATTCATGTTTTTCAACTCAGTTATGCCACATCCATCATTCTTGCCTATAAGGAAAGCACGCAAAGTACGAAGATTTACTAAACTTCCCATTCCTTTGGGCATGATCTTCAATTGCGGAACAATGTCAAGATCAAGATGACAGAGATTAATTAATTTTCTCAATTCTTTTGGTAATGCATGAACTCCAAAGCAACCTCTGAGTCTCAAAGTTTGCAGAAAGTGAAGACGATCAGTTGATTCAGGCAAACGTTTGATAGGAGTCTCTGATACATCTAGATACCGAAGAGATTCTAAATTTCCTATGGAGCTGGCTAATTCTGATAAACGACTGGAACTCAAATCTAATGATCTCAAACTCTTCAAATGCAGAAAAAGGCCATTTGGTAATAGTTCGATTGAATTACCACAATCACCATGCACAAGGAGGGTGCGCAGTTGCTTACAATCTTTAAGAACATCAAATGATGTCTGATCAAATCTTTTGTGGTGTAAAGACAAGTGTAGAGTAGTTCCTGTGATCTCATCCAAGTTATCTTTCTCAAGTCTTAAGTATTCACTTTTTATCGGGGGCCATATTAAAGCTTTGGAGACATTTACTTTGTATTTCATCTCCCCATAAAGATTATCGAACTTTGAAGGTAATATGTCTTCCTTATCAACCAATATGTCAAAGTATGTCTTAGCCACGTCGTCCATCCTTTCCACTTCCACATCAAAGCATTCTTCAGCAATCCACAATTGTACCAATGTATCCCTCTCAAATTCAAAACCTTGGGGAAATAGACTGCAGTGTTGCATGCATCTGTTATAAACTTGTAAGCGGGTTAAGCCGGTATCTCGACGTGCTACTCCTTCAGTAGGATTTCTTGCAGTTTCAGTATGGTATACACTCTTGTCATCCTCCAAATGGAACTTGGGCCTTTTATTAGGACTATTTTGATCAGCTCCTCCAAACGATATAGTTGTTATATCAGATATAGAAGGTGTGAGTCTTTTATTAGGACTATTTTGCTCAGTTCTTCCAAACGTTATATTTGATGTATTAGACATAGAAGGTGCAGCAACGAAATTCTCCTACACAACAAAAAGATAGCGTAAATATTGCACATGGGAATTGCAAACAGGAAGGCAACATCATAGTTTTCAATTTTTCATGACGGTGAAGAAGCCTGCTGAAATAATTAGATAAATATAATGCGATAGAGCTATTGTGCATATTGAAACGTGGAGCCCAAAGTTTATATTTGTTACCTGTGAAGGCAACTAATCAGTCGTGATTTGCTTTAAAAGGATGCAATGTTGCTAGATTGTCTATGGCATTTCACTTCTTTCCAGTAATATGTATGTTATACTTTTCTTTCAATTGCACAACTTTTTGAAAAAAATTGATCCATTTTAGTGCTTTTGTGACATCAATTTGAACAACAATATCTATAATTTTAAAGGCGGCCAACTAGGAATCTCATAAAGTAGGATAAACCAGAAGCCTTCTCATGCATAGACACTCAATGTTTTCCACAATAATGCTTGTTTTGTGTGATTATATAATGGCATCTACACTACCACTACCACTCATTTTAAATCGCCAGGACAAAAGGTCATAATAGTAAATAAAACAAACAATCTAAATATCGTTTCCGAAGGTGGTTAAAACGAAGATAAAGCTGCGCTATATAAATACATCCAGTTTATAGAAGATAAGCTTATTATTAAGTTGGATGAACATGAACCTAACCTTGTGCTTCATAAAACTTTTGGAATGGTGTTGAATGAAAGGATGATGAATAAGTTGGGCAATAGTCCTTCTCCTCGAAGCACCTGTCTGCATACAACACAAGAGAAAGCTCCAGAAATCCTTTGATGGTTTCTTCTTCTTCTCCGGTGGTGGATATAATCTGGCTATTGAACTCCATTCGAATGGTTGTTCCATGAGTATGATGGAACCATCTTCGGATTTGGTAAGTAACACTTCCTGACTACTGTCTTCGTTGTACTCCGAATTCGCATAGGAACCTTTATACAACTTGAGAATGCTCAGTCCAACGTTCCATATATCCCATGAATACTTCTCATGAATGGCCCCAATTTCACCACCGTCGTCTTGAGGCGGCAGTAGCGGTGCTCCAGAGAGAATTTTGCCGAAATACGAAACCTTGACTTGGTTCAAAGAGTTGACAAAGATATTGGAGGTTCTCAAATCACCGTGCGAAATATCGTTCCGGTGTAGATAGTGCAATGCCAAGAGCACTTGATGAGCGATGTCCGCAAGGTCGGTTTCATCCCTAACATCAGTTCCGAAGAGGTTTCCATTATCCATATAATCCAGGAGAAGATAGATGATATCGTCACCGATCATGAACATTTCGTGGATTTTCACAAGGTTTGGATGATTCAGTTGCTTAAGGATCTGAATTTCATGGTGGATTTGTTTGCGATGACGAGCGGAGAGGCGTTTGTTGAACTTTTTCAAAGCGTAGATCGCACCTGTGACTCGATCGACGGCTTTGTACACCATACCACCATCATCGCTTTCGACTCCCGCTATTGAGCCTGTTATCTCCAAATTGGAGAATTCAGCAGGACGGTCTGCTTGCTCCCATAGATCCTGAGCTCGTTTCTCATAGAACAAGCGCTGAACTTTTTCCATACTTCAAGAGATGAAAAAGAAATACTCCGATTGCGGTCAACTGAGCTGATATTTCTCAGTTGTACAAGAAGAATCTGGCAATTGAGGAAGACAATATTGACCAATGATACTTCCTCTTACACGTGTATGGACCCCACTCACATGGTCCCCTCATGTACCAAGGATATGGGGTGCAGAATGGTACCGTGCACCCACAAACATGTAGCCCACATGCATGTGAGAGTAGTTTGTTGTTGTTGTGTCACACGAGGTCGGAGTAATGTAGACTCCCAATAAATAAGATAAATATATGAAAACGTCAAATCTCTTATTGTAATGTATGTCTTCGGTTGCAAATTGTCTCTTTACTAAAAAGCCACTTGTCCTACAAAAACACTAGCACCCTATCCTAGACAATAACTCGGAGGCATCTTTCCGTCGAAAAGTTAATTTTTACAGGAATTGGGAACCTAAACATTAGGGAGTTTAATGCATTTGTCCCGAAGATTATAATGGAAGTTGCATTGGAATAAGAATTGTGATGTTTGCTTGTGTAAAATATTAGTTCGGATTGATTATAAAACTAGAGTAATTTGACATTTTGCATAATTTGTTAATTTAATTTTTAAGTATATTTGTTTGAAATTCAAATGAAAAAAAAAACATAATTCTTTTGTACCACTTACATAACGTTAAGCATTTTTTTTTATCAAACATAACATTAAGCTTATTCTAATGAAAGGCTATCGTAACAATTTTGGCTTCTAAAATTCTTTCATTTTTCTTAATTTACTAATCAATTTAATGAGTAAAAAGAAAAAGAAAGTCAAAAACAGTTATTTCTCATTTTTGATTTTCTTTTCATGTCTGTATTTAGCTTATTAACACAATTAATTTGGATTATTGACTTGGTTGATTATTAATTTATGCTTTTCTAGTTAATTTATAATCAATTATTAACATTAGGATTGTTCTTTCTTGATTAGAACATAAAACGAAAAGTTTAATTTCTGAAAAAATAATCAAAAATGCTGCACATTTAATTTAATCTATTTTCTTTTTCTGCATGATAGTTGTTAAAGTACATCATGTGCCAAAAAGAAAAAAAAAACAAAACTTGTGACCTAAGAGTAATAAATCATCATGGTGGCAAAGATTAAGAAGTAGTAAAGGACAAAAAATAAAAAGAAAAAAAGATTTAGTCAATTTACTCACTCAGTAACCTAAAATATAATTAATACAAGGGTGCAAATAATATCTACGACATAGACGAGGAGAAATGTATAGTGCAGTTTGTGCAGAAATCTTAAAACATAAAAGAACTAGACAGGAAATTTACATAAAATAAGTTGGATATAAAGTTTATATAACACCAAGATCCAGGATACACTTTGTATTTTTCTCGAAACTGTATATTTTTTTCTTTTATTTTTGTGAAGGATTCAATGTTGCTGCTGAGTACCAGTCACCATTATATATAGTACATACATAATCAAGGCCAGTCACCATTATATATAGTACATACATAATCAAGGCATCATGAAATTTTAATCATTCTAAATGGGCATCTTACTCATTGGAGTATGTAATGAAAGGAGTAAGTTTAGCAGTCTACATTACAGCAAAAAGTCCACATTGATCCTTATTAACCAGGACAGACAGAATCTGATTCCACTCAATTTTTTAAAATACTAACTCAAATATTATTACTTGAACTTGCAGACACATGAGGAGATATATGACTACAAAAAAAAACATTAGCTTCAAAGTGCAGCACCAACCCCCTCTTCTAGGTTTAAAGACAACAAAAGACGCCGATTTAACCAGAAGAATGGTGAGATCTTCCAATTAATCAAATTCGCGGTTAACTATCTCCACCAAACTGCTTTTGGAGGTCATGGAATGATACCGTGGCAGATCCTCTCCTCTTAGCTTTCTGTTGGGATGAATGTTCCCTCCATCCAGTCATGTATATTACCTGAAATTTTAGGATGGTCAAACTATTAAAAAGGAAATAGTGAAAATATAGATCGTCAGGTGCATTTGGGGGAACTGCACAGTGAGCTGTAAAACAGAAAGTTGAAACCAAATCCTTGTATTCGTTCACACGCAGCAAAAACTCGAACACGTTTTTTTCCCAAATTTTTTCTGTGTAGAGAAATTCTGTGCTTTTTTTCCAATTTCAAGAGAGTGAGGCAGTGTTATATCCTTGTAATTAGGAAGAAGAAGTTGTAATTATTTTGCAATAGTGAAATTCTCCGATATCTGCCCGTCTCATGATTTCCTAAGTCCTAACGTGTATGACGCCATAGATTTATGCCCAAACTGATTTCAGGAAGGCCTCATTTACATAAGAGTTTTGTAATGCAAGAGTAATTACAGGTGAGAGGAAATAATCTTTTTCAAAAAAAAAAAAAGTTCTGGGCAAAAACCATCTGCATGAATGATCAACCGGCACAAAAAGTAATCTTAAGAGCTGATGAATCCTAGTTGGTCAATTTTCCTCGTACACATGGCGCAAGTCTGCAACACAAATAAACCAAGAACTTCTGGCACATGCAAACTTCAAAGTTCAGAGTGAGACGGCTGAAAATCACCTGAAATGTCGCTGGGACGGTACCATCTTCAGCACCAAACATAGACTCATAAACAGCTGCCGTTGCCAGAGCCGTTTCTCTCTTCAAAATCTGATTCCAAATCAGATGAAATATTAGAGGAAGAAGTGAAAGCTTAAGAAAATCTGAGAATGAACTTATGTTTTCTAAGGCACATCAAAAAATGGGATAGTTAAAACTCACAAGTATTTTCAATGTGTTCATTCAGATGTTTTGGACTTGGTTTATTTTCTGATCGTTTGAAAGAAAAAGTCATGTGGCTTTGGGAAAAAGAAAAGTCCAACAGGTAACCGAAACTGCTAAATCTACTTACATTGCGCCTCTGTAGTAGGGCATTAGTTTCTCCCATCGTACGAAGATGCTCTATCAGCTCCAGAGCTACCTTGGTGGAAAGACACAGCATTACACTTGACCAGAAACAGGACGCACACCAAAACTTACAAGAAACTGTGTAGGTCTTATTTGAAGAAATATAAGTACTTAAGTTCAAGGAGCAAAGATTTGCAAATGAAAGTTATCCAGAGCTGAGGTCACAAATGCAGACCATAAATATGCTTTACATTAAACTGCAACATGACATCATAGTTTTATCAAAATTCTCAAAGTAAATTAATGGTAGGATCAACTTGGATTTTAAACTCTGAGCCGACCACAAAGGCATACCACTGTTATATCTCACAGTGTACTCATCAACGTCAACTCCTGGAAGAGAAAAGCCTGCTCTAGTCAACAGATTCCCAGCATCACGTACCTATAAGAACAAATAAACTATTAACTTATCTGAGTATTTTTTGTTACTTTTTATTGAACTATGTGACTAAAACTTTTAATATTATGACTAATATAAAATCCAACTTTACATGCAAATACAATGAGCAAACTTGTTAAATAGAATTCTATGATAGAAATGAATGCACCTACAAAATTTAATAGAAGTCTTCTGTGTACACAGACTTTCAGAACATCAGTAGAATGTTAACACTTAACAAGCTGCCCATTTAAAACAGAATGAGAACTTAAGTTTTAACTGAAGAATGTAAATATGACAGACGGTAATTTTCACAACTCAAGACAAGCAACAGAATATTGGAATATATACAAATGTCAACAGCACGATATGCAACCATATTACTGTCATCAAATTTCAGATAGTGACAGTGATCAGAAATGTCTATCACAGACTTCAAACGAAATATTCAGCTATTCAGAAGATCATATTGCTAGAGATTCCATGAACATTAAGATAGTATGACCCTCTCGAATAAATACCCCGTTTAACAGTCTTTTGTGGTATATTTCAAAAGATTTGCTTAATACCATGAACGGGCTTGCTGTTCTTCTACATAAAACAATTCCTACAATGAATAAAGAGTAACAACTTCCCCAAGACTTCAACTTTCGACTGTCAATCTGTCAATCATTCTTATGACAAAGAAACTGTGGCCCCATATTAAATTATAATGATTACATGTATACAAGAGCCTACTCTGCTTGCCACTAGGTTGGACTGACTGTAGCTGTGAGACTAGCACAGTTGACAAACAAGATAAAAAAGGATCAACAGATGAATGAGAGAAGTTACGTAGAATACAGTCCCCCTATAATCCCTTGTTTTTGGAAATAGCCTGATATGCTAATGCAACAGACGTGTTGTCTTGCAAAGTGTTATTTCTCATATAGGTACTGCATTACAGCTATCAGATATCCATACAAGACAAGCGAAATTACTTTCTGGAGTTAAAAAGATACTTGTGCTAACGGTGACAACCGAGGACTGATGCCTCCTTCACGTTCCATTTGTGCTACCGTACATGCTACTCTCAGCTCCCTGAAAGACGGATAACGCAGAAATAAATTAGGCCATTCACAGTGTACAGAGTTAGAATAGCAGCATAAAATTATAGAAATATAACCTTAATGTTTCTCCACCAAGGATAGCTGCCAAAAATAGGCCATCGGGCTTCAGAGCCAATCTACTCTGCCAAATCAAAATAAAATAATTTTCTGATGAAACTGACAATACTGCACTTAACAGTTCCGGAAACATAAAATTCAAAACAAACAAATTGAGAAAATTTAGTCAAGGAAAGTACTGAAATAGATCTGTAGTGTAAAATATGAACAAACATAAACCTGGATCATGGAACCCGGAAGATCATTTGTCCAATGGAGTCCCAAGCTACTAATAATCAGGTCCACAGAACTATACAAGCACAAACAATTTCATATCACTACTGCTTTCTTTTATAAAGAGATGATGGTACCGAACTACAAGATGAAGGATCTGAGTTCCTAGATTGCTACCTTTCTTTCATGGGCAAATATTCTTCATCGCCCCCGACGAATGATATCTCAACATTTTTGTTTGGCAAATCTTTTTCAGCATCTTTACATAATTTAAGCATGTCATGGGAAGTATCCATCATTATTAATTTTTCGATGCCACCTGAAACGAGAAAAAGAAAAGTCATATGCTTGATATTAGAGAAAGTGGTAATGTAGGAAACAATTATTGTGACGCGGGGATGCATGACAATTGGCTTAATTATTGTCTTAGGCTTCATACTCTACCCATAAGAAGTCACTTTACCAAAAAAAAAAAAAAGAGGCTGTTTCCATACGACTGTGCGGAATGGGAAGTATTAACTATTATGCTTTACAAGAAGAATTTGCAAAGATGAAAGTAGAGAAGAGAAGGGGATCAGAGGAATAGAAATGAAGAGAAATGATTTTCCTCGTGAGGGTTGAGCTCTTGAGGCAAATCAAAACACAGATTAAAGTTACTATAAATTTTAAAACTCTGAAACTACCTTTGGTTTAAAACTTAAGATATTAAAAGGAAACTCTAAAATCCACAAAAGCATCCTTTTTTTACCAAAAGGTTTTCTTTCTTGTCAATAGTTCAAAATCATCATTTCAGGCTTCTTACTGAAAAAACACAGATGTCAACTTACCAATGCTTAAGTAATATCACATACACTGCCATCTTATGAAATTGTCATATAACCAGGCATTACTTTCTTGTTAAACTTTCAACTAAAATTACTTACTCAGTCAACTGGTCAAAGGAGAAAATACTTAGATGATTTTCTAAAGCTAATATCACCTAGCTCTTGTAGGTTCTAATCCATTATACCCATGTACATGTTCTTCACATGCTTTTCAAAAAAAAAAATATATATTACCAAGGAAGAAATCCAGCTAATAACAAAAAGGTTCAAGCAACCCTCAACCTTTCTTATTCATAATTACAATGTATATCCTTCAATTCTTCTTTTAACCTGTAAGGAAAAAATGAAAATGCAATTTCTTCTTTGTTGAAGATGAATACGATATTGAGATAGGTAGGTTTAGAATGTCTACAGTCGTCCATTGAAACTTTCTCTAGGATCTATCAATTTTAGAAATCATATTGCCATAACAAGATTTGTATAAGCAACTGTAGGTTCGGTTATTCCAAGACTGTAAAAGCACACAGCTTCTTCTCTAAATACCCATTTGCAGTACCCTTTCATATTATTAGGGGTGGCAAATGGCTCATTGAAGTTGAATTTGGATCCAACTTAAATGGTTCTGGTTTTGATCAATCCAAGTTGAAAGTGGATTTGACACATTAGATCTACAACAGATTCAACTTAGTTTGTGTTGGAGTGATTCAACCCATGGATCCTAAGAACACATGTCTTTCTCAATTCATATTTTGCCTGATTTATCATGGCTCTTAAGCATATCTGCATCTGCCTCAAAACCTTTAGTTCCCAACTTGATTGAATCTGCCATGGTTCCATGGCAGATTCAACCCAACGGGTCTGAGTTGGATTTGGGTAGATCCATGGACCCAAATCCAAATTGCCACCCCTACATATTATTTAGTAAACATAAAATTTTCTGCCTGTACAAAAAGGTACAATTTGATTCATCTCTAACAATTTACTATGCCACATTATATAAACCTATTTAACACAAACAAACAGTTTCTTCATAAATTCTCTGAAACCCAAATCTTAAAATAAATCATACCAAAATGAATAGATAGGAGAGAGACAAACTTTAACTCTCACCACGCCCATTTAATAAACGCAGAATTGCTTGCATGGAACCACCCATGCATAATGCTGTAGGAAATGTCTTTTTACAGTCCTACAATGGCACAAGTATGTGACGTCAATTCATGGAATCGACGTAAATTCGTACAAATTTTCAGGAAATATTGTCGACCAGAATAAAGAAAATGCAGCAATGATTCTTCATAATAGAAAATATGTTTTGTTTCACAAGCCCAGTCATGAAGTGCAGGTCATAGAGCCGAATCTCCTAAAACATCTCCATCGTGATAAGGTTAAAGCACTAACTGAATCACATAAATTCCCATGATTCTGCTTTCAACATGAGTTAACTGAGAGTCCGAATAAAGGCTTGAATCACTACATTTTCCATCAAACTAACTACTTGCAGCTTTAGCTACTAGTAGAATCTTAAATCCAACCATCGCAATTATCACATACAAAACAACTGAAAATAGCTTTGTAGCATAGTAATACTAAGCAGAAGGCAAACCTGAGAATCCTCGGTGAAAGAAACAGACGAGAAGCCAGATTTCAAGTGGATACGAGATACACATAAACCCAGCCTATCAACTATACATGACATGACAACAATAATTTTACTCAAAATATGATCCCAGCACATAATCGTAAAGTTGAATTGACAATAGTACCAGTTAATAATTACGCAATAATAACAATAAGACCACAAATTTTTCAAACCACTCTATGAGCACAAAATAATCAGCAATTAACAAATAAACCAATTTTTGCAACAACACATTTACTCGCTTAATAAAAACATTCTAAAGAGTAAATAAGAAATTAACAGCTCCACCTCCAAACGATCGAGTAGATTCTCCGCCACGGAATCGTGCAAAGGATCACCTGGACGCATTAACCACGCAGCTCTATCTCGCTGTAAGTAATAGTCAAACAATAGAAATAAATCTGAAAAATTGTCAACAAAAAAGTAGATTCAATTGAAAAGGGTAAAAGAGGTACTAACTTGTTTGCGCTTGAGATTGCGGTCAAATATTTTGACTCTGGAGCTTTGGTCCGTGCAATAAAGCCTACTGCTACTCCATAGACCGCCGGATATTCTTCTCCGGCAGAGATCGGCGGCAGCAGCAGCTCTCATTTCTGAAAATAGATTGAGAACTATTTGCAATTTACTGCGTGTGTGTGTGTGTTTTTGTTGATTATGAAATTAAGTTTTGCCGGTTAAGTTAAGTGTAGTTTCTTAATTCGGTTCATGAAGGATGTTGGGCAGCATGTGGGCTCTTAACTTTGGCCCAACTGCAATAAAAAAGAGTGCTAGGTGCCAAGGTAGCTCGAGGTGTGAGGTCGTGGATTCTCAAAATGCCTCACACGATACAAATCTAATTTTATTTTGGAGGTTCATAGGCAGTCAAAGTAAAATTTAATTAGAATTGTGTCGTTAATTTAGTAAACCTGGTTAGGTGTAATTGTAATATGACATGACGAAATTAGTGAAAACAAATTTGGCTTGACGATTTCGGGATGTAGTCAATTTGACAAACTACATGAACAGATCTTTGCATCTTTTATTACTTGCATATACAATCAGTCGTTGTATTGCTGAAAAACACAATTTTTATCACTTTCGTGCATATTGCTTTGTATATGATCAATCATCGTATTGTTGCGTAACACACGAGTGGAATCTTGCTCGAGTCAAATGTGAGGTGAATTTGGATTTCCAGCTTTGAAGCTTTTATTAGTTGAGGTGATAATACAATCATCTTTGAAAAAAATATTACACGTTGAATATGGCATGGCACATTTGAACTAATATTTAGTAACATATTGGATTCATAAAATATCGCTCGTCTTATAACTATAAAGATTTAGTAGTCCTTTTATTATGTTAACTATCAACGAAAAAAAAGGCTGCACAAAAAAATTAACTTAATAGCTCATTACGATAAATTAAGGTGACTTTTCTATGAATATGCCGTTATAGAGTGATTTTTATCTGGACAATAATAACCAAATCGTTCAATGTGACAATACAAAATGTACAGTGCAAACTCACAAGTATTAATCATATACTATTAATATAATCTACAATTATAGCTTCGATATATAAATATCGCTACAGCACAAACAAATATATTTTCTAGATTTTCTCTAACTGTGCATAAAATAACTTTCCTCCCCCTTTGTAGTATGTATTGTGCCATTACTTAAGTTAGGCCAGAATTGAGGGACAAGCATTTAGCAAAAGACAATTCCATTGATACTTCATAAAACACTAAGACATATTCCAATTCGTGGAATCTGGCATTCAGCAAAATAATGCCCCTTGAAAACTAACCAAGGCAATACATAAGCTACTTGTAGACACATACAGTGATACAACTCAGACAACACAGAACCTACTATACAATATATACTATATAACAATATTTATATTGATAGACTACTATGACCAAATTCTAGTCCTCAAACCCTCTGAAGTGTAGCTATGACTCGCTAGGTGGAACTACCCTTTTCCGCATCAGACTCTCAATAAATGGGTACATTCTTTTCCTGCCACCTCTTGGCTTTGAGCGGAATACTTCATCAGACACTTCAAAATCACCCTGAACACAAAAGTAACCACAAACCAGAAGATCAAACACGTGGCCAATGTAACTTTTATAATTACAAAGGTGTGAGTATGTGGTCTAACTCGAAAATCAGCAAGCGAACACTTACTGGAGTATAGGCATGGCTTCCTGATTTCTCGTGTTTGTCCCTCGCATGTTTATAAGCAAATTTCTTGTCACAACCAGAAATGCAGCAGGAAAACGGTTTAAGCTCCATGTGTACAGCTCTAATGTGCAGCTTGAGATTTGATGCCTGTGCAAGAGAAATGCACAACTTATGAATAACTCCCCTGAGCAATATATCAATGACTGATCTTGCACACAAGAAAATTCAACTACAAACTAAATTAGTAACTGGGTTTTGGATAAAGGTGGCTTACATTTGAAAATGTTAACAAGCATCCATCAAAACTACACTTAACACTCTCCATGGAAACCTCTTCTTCATGGGTGCGGAGATGACGCTTTATGTTCTTTTTTAATTGCTTCTTCCCACATTTATCACAGTCAATGTATTGATGACAAGATCGAATATGCTCCATAAGACACCTCTCACTGCTGAAGTACTTCATACAGCCTGGCTCTGAACACAACGCCTCCATGGTATCCAACTTAACTGCAGCCATGAATTTCTCAAGAGGGTCAGAAAGCAGCAGCTAGCCAATTTATTGATAATTATGGAAATTGTAAAAGCTTGTAAAGCCCTAAGATAACTTCCAACAGAGAAAATTCATAAGCACTAAACAAATTACCATGAGAATCTTCATGTTTACGCAATTTGGATGGATAGTTGAAGACTTTTCCACACCCATGTTCTGGACAAACATATTCCTTAGGGTGCCTAACATCTGCAGAAGTGGATTCATCATGGAATTCATTCATGTGACGCTTCATATTCCCCTGATAAGCAAATCTCGCTTTACATTCCTCAACGGGGCACTCAAACAATTTCCCCTCATGTTGAAGCATGTGCCGGGTCAAGTGATCCTTCCTTCTATAGCTCAAATGACAGTCATCCACAGGACATGTAAAAGGCCTCTGCAGTGTATCAAGTTACAATGAGAAAAGGAAAGCACAGAGGCCACGTCAAAGATATTATAAAGCTCTAGTCCATCATGTATCCAAGAAGAAACCTCAAACCTCATTATTTAGCTCGCGTGATAGAGGCTCTTGAAGGAGCTTCCCAGGCAGTCTCCCACCTGGTACTAATCCATTCAAGACAGCAGTGCTGCCTCTTGCATTTTGGAGTTCTTTTCTGTGGGATCCAATGCTTCACGCTCAATGACATTAAGTCTAGTTTCTTTACACCATAATTTCAATCTGAAAGATAGTCTATTTCCATAGACAGGGTAGAAAAATAAGATATATCACAGGAAAATATAGAGGGATAAACTCAAGATAAGAAACAAAATAATGAACAAGAAATGAAGGTTATAACCTTGGTAACACATTTTTTACAAAATTGCATCTAAGTTGTAAATTTATTTTTTCTGTGAAAAAATTTAATTGACACCTCCAATTTCCAAGGCACTTCGACCGATTGGCAGTTCTCTAATTCCAGAAAACAAAGTACATAGTGTTTGAATTTGGGCAAAAGATTTAAAAGAAATTCTATTATAAAACTCATGATACAAACGTCGTACTTCCTAGCCGTTATTTCTACATGCATGAATTCAAACACAATCACTAATCTCCAAACTAGCACTGCATCTGTATGCTCATATATACCTAAAACATAACATAAGGCCTGCAGAAGATGCTACCAGCCTTCACTACTATCCAGCAAAAATATTAGTTCATAGACTCTAATGAACAGATAATCTTACAAAAAAATATTTACACATAAGCAACAAATTAAGCTAAATCGAATATAAAAAAACTGAACAAACCTCCAGAGAATGACTCTGCATATGCTGTTTTAGATAAGCAGGCTTCGTAAAACTCACACCGCACTTTTCACAAACATTCAACTTCTTCCCCTCAACTTCTTCATTTTCATCCTTCTCCTTAATTTCGTTCTGCATTCACACACAATCGATCAATTTCAATTCACCAAAACCACAACAAACAAAACTAATACATATGCTGCAAAATAAAAAACCGTACAATAGACAATAAGATCCATACCTGGTGATGAGATAGAACGTGCGAAGCAATTAGCGCTTTTTTTGAACGGCAAATTCCACAGTACTCGCAGTAGTATCTCCTAATGTCTCTGTTAATCGGACCTGCGGATTTATCTCCTTCGTTCTCCATACGCAAAATTATACGTATGTGCTGCTACAGATTTACAGATTACGTGTGTTATTCGGATATTTGCTCGTGAGCGAGAGTGTTGACGAAGGGAGGCGCAAGAACCCTAGATCTGATTAGGGGAGAAAATTGAGTTTAGGTTTATATAGCACGTGCTGACGTATGCAAGGTGTTTCGTGTCATTTCACCACTGGTATTTCTCTTTTTTTCTCTCTTTTTTTTTTCCTTTTAATATCGATAAATTGGAAATTGAAAGATATTGTTTACGAAAAATTAGAGGCGTGAATGATAATGATATCAACTTTAGTTTCATAAGGTAGTTCTTTTGTATCACTTTTGGTACTAACAGATTTAGAAAATCAAAGTCAATCTAGTTTCTAAGAAGTTTGATCACATTCAGGAAAAATTATTAGGTACAATGGCTGCATAATGACGTGGTATAGCCAATGGTTGAGATTAAACATAATTTTTAAATGATAGGGAAGTAACTTCTCTTGACCAAGCTATTGCTTCAAAAAAAAAAAAGTAACTTCTCCATATTTCATCACAACCCTCCATTTACACTAATAACCGACTTGTTGCACCACCTCATCATGCAGCCGCTGCATCATTATTATGTGCAGTGGTTGCATGATTAGATGGTGCAACCAATTCGGTTATTAGAGTAAACACATGAGTGGGATGGAGTGTAAGGAAATTATTGTCTTATAATTTAGAAAATTCATTTAATCTCAATCATTTGTAGCACCACATCATCATGCAGCGGGTGTTTGTAATATTTTTTCCAAAATGACCCTTTTCAAACTCAATTATCAAAAGGGCACTTCATAATTTCCAAAAACAATAACGGAAAAAGGAAACTAAAAATATTTATATTCAAATCTTTAAAGTTTGTAAAAGATCTTATGTCCAAAATTATCAATAAAATATGACTTGCATACCACCCCTAAATATCGAACCACCAAAATCGTAGGTTTGTCGTCCTGTCGTTACTTGGCCAAAATTGAGCTCAACCGCCACGACCTAGCCACATGACAAGGTACAAAGTGTATTAGGAGATGAACTACGTTTTTTGAAGTGTTACATGATGCGCTCCAATATAAAAAAATATGATCATATGGAAGTTGAAATTCGAGTTACTAGCAAAATTAACCACCCATAACTTATTTTCTTTACAAACTTCGGATTAACTCAACACCACTCATCCATTAATTTAATGGTTGGATCTACATATATTTTGTATGAATTTGAGCAATAATAATTTCAATAGAAAGAAGATAGATATTTTATCTTATCATAAACAATTAACCACAAAATTTAATTTAAATATAACTAATATCTTATATTCCTTTTATTTAACCATCTTCAATATTTGGAATATATATGTATATATGTCTGTGTTGTTAGAGTAAGCTTTGAAATGATATTTGTCTTTTAAACCAATAACTAGGGCATTGTATTTCTTATTTTATTCATTATTATTTCATTTTTTTAAGATAAACGGCTTTCATTCGTTATGAAAGGTGGCAACAAAGGGTTACAAAATTGGAAATCCCCCGTCACAAAGCCCCTTCCAAAAGAGGGACCTCTCACACTCTATGGTGGGAGATAGCCCATGCGGCAAGATTGTGCGCCGCAACATTGTTCGCAGGATGTGTAAACTTAAATTTTTATTTGGGCCAACATGCCCAAAAGCGCCTAATGTCACAAAACCAACGAGCTCCAACTAATGCATTTGTCTGGATAGTAAAATGAAGTTTATAAGATCATGAGAATTCGATTCAAAAATGATCTTTGATATCTTAAATTGATTCGCCTTGGATGTGACTTCGAACATAGCTTTTGCTTCAACCATGGTTAGGTGGAGACAAGAAAACGTCGAGGTAAAGGCAAAAGAAATGGACTCATTCTTGTTTCTCCACACTATACCAGCATAGGCGTATATCTATAAATCCATATAGATAATTATAAAAAAAAAATATAGAGGCTTTTAGAGTTCGCGTTTTTTATTTGTAATATCTGTAAATTCATATATTTACAAGTTTAGTACTTTGAGTTTCGCTAAAATTTTAGTTAAAAGAACCATACGAACAAATCAGCGACAACATAACGAATTAAATATTGTGCTAATGTTGATTTTTCTCTATATGTCTTGTTAATTAAGTACAGGCGCGGAGCCGGGGGGCATTGGGGGCTCCTGCCACCCTGCTCCAGCCCCACCCCCTACTAAGTTTTTCCCAATTTCTTTTTATTTGTTTTTTCCTTTTAGTTGATTCAATTATTTAGATTCACTACACTTTATTTTACTACTTTTGTAAAATTTGTCCTAAAACCCTCTTACTATTTTCGTGGAATGAATAAATAAAAGGGTGATTATCCAATATAACATTAAGTGTTAACTTATTCTTAGACACCTTTACAATAATTTGTTTTGAAGGAAAAATAGTTGTAGAGATAAAAAGAAATCAGAGACTAAAGTTACTTTCATAAATATTGCATTAATCATACACAATATTAAAAATTATATTATTTAGTATTTTGATATTAATTATTCATGATATTATACTCTCTTAAACTGTACGACACAATTACAAAGTTTTAGTTAAACATAAATAATAAAAAATCTCTTGGTACGTTTAAAATATAAATATTACTATGACATGTTTTTTGTATATATTTACGTACTTTTTTTTTTTTTTTTTTACAAACTTTAGCTATAATTGTGTTACTTTAGAGTAATTGTTTTATAAAAAAAAATCGTAAATATATGCGTCTTAGTGTACATTTATTTTTAGGACTATTTATTATTTTAAAAAGTAGTTAAAAATCAATTAATAATGATAATGATAATAATATCTATTTTTTACATTAAAAAAAATCACGTGATCCCGCACCCCAAAACCAAATTTCTGACTCCGTCCCCGATTAAGTACAAAGAATAAAGTCAAGACCAGAGCTTGCAAACATGTTTGAGAATATTAACATTCTAAATAATCAAAATAAGGATAGACTTAATATAAAAAAATGGTGAGTGTACATATTGTAATTAGTGTGATCACAATTATGAGTGATTTTCTTTCTTGTCGTATAGTCCTTTTTTTTTTTTTTTTTTTTTTTTTAAAACAAAAAAATACCAAATCGAGTCGGGTACCAAGTTACCAGGTCGGGTTATGCAAGCGGGTTATCCAAAAGCCCGAATTTCTAAAGTCGGTATAATAATAGGGGTTACGTAAGCGGGTCAGGCAAAAGCCCGAGTTTGAAAAAGTCGGTAGGGTTATCTTATACGGGTACTATAAATACCCACAATAGCTCCTTCCCTTCACATAACTCACTATTATTCTCGCGGTGCAAAATCCCCAATCTCAATCCCCAGGTCAGTTTATTCACTCGAACCCTAATTTTTTACGTACTTAAATTGATTCGCGTTCTATCAGATTCTCGTTCATATGCTAATTTTGTTCAATAGGTTTAGTTGTTCTCCTGATATTGTTCTGTAATTATACCAGGTTCACAAATTCCGTAAGCTTCGTTCTTTTTGTTTTTCGGAGGAGAGAGAAGATTAGATTCTCATTGTAGATTGCTCAATATGTTCAAACCCTAAGTTGCAAGCTGTTGATTTCTCCTATACAGGTCATGAATTTGCTATCGCTAGTACGTTTTTTTACGTGTACTAGCTGTTATAACATGGTAGCAGGAGATTCTGTTTATCTGTGATCTGGTGTGACGTGGTTCTCTGAAATATTGCGATTAGTTCTTTTGTGGTCGTAGGGTCATTTTTGGATTTCTGGTTGGTGTTTCTCATATTTACTATTTTTTTCTTGTTGGCCGCAGGACATCTAAATTCCAGGTTGGTGAAAGATTTCCAAGATTACTATCATGGATGTGGACTCGGAGATTCAGAAAGTGAAGGAAGAGAGGCAGAAGATGGAAAAGGACCTCGCTGCACTCACCTCTCTTACCTTTGACACTGATCTCTACAGTGCAAACAAGTTTGACGGATATGAGCAATCGATTGCTGTGAATGACGAGGATGATAATGCTGATGCAACCGAGAATGAGATTGCTCGGAAGATGGCATCATTTACTGCCCCAAAACAGTTTTTTAAGGAGCCTCTGAGGACTGGGGAGGATGATGAGATGTCAGGATTTAATAAGCCTAGTAAGATTATTGACAGGGAGGATGATTATAGGAGGAGGAGGTTGAATAGGATTATATCTCCAGAGAGGAATGATCCATTTCTGGATAAGACGCCAGGGGCTGACGTGAGGACTTACGCTGATGTGATGAAGGAAGAAGCATTAAAGAGGAAGGAGGAGGATGTAAAGAGGGAGATAGCCAAGAGGAAGAAGGAAGAGGAGGAGGGAGCAAAGGACAAGGAGAAAGATGTGGAGAAGCCGAAGAAGAGAAACAGATGGGATATGTCCCAGGACGAAAATGCTGGTATGAAAAAGGCCAAGGCAGGTTCTGACTGGGATTTGCCCGACTCAACACCTGGAATTGGGAGGTGGGATGCCACCCCAACACCTGGTAGAATTGGGGAAGCAACACCTGGGGTTTCAAGGAAAAATAGATGGGATGAGACACCAACACCAGGACGACTGAATGATGATGCAACTCCTGCTGGAGGCGTTACGCCTGGGGCAACACCTGCAGGAATGGCTTGGGATGCAACACCAAAGTTGGGAGGGCTGGCGACTCCAACACCTAAAAGGCAGAGGTCAAGGTGGGATGAGACGCCGGCCACTATGGGCAGCGCCACTCCAGGCGCCACTCCTGCTGCAGCTTATACTCCTGGTGTCACTCCATTTGGGGCTGTTGATATGGCTACCCCAACACCAAATGCCATTATGCGTAATGCCATGACTCCTGAGCAGTATAATTTGATGAGGTGGGAGAAGGATATTGAAGATAGAAATAGACCATTAACTGATGAGGAACTTGATGCAATTTTTCCGCAAGAAGGGTATAAGATTCTGGAACCCCCTCCGACCTATGTTCCTATAAGAACACCTGCCCGGAAGCTTCTTGCGACTCCCACTCCGATGGCAACACCTCTATATAATATTCCCGAAGAAAATAGAGGCCAGCAGTTTGATGTGCCTAAAGAGATGCCTGGTGGTCTGCCATTGATGAAACCTGAGGATTATCAATACTTTGGTTCGCTGCTGAATGAGGAAAATGAGGAGGAGTTATCTCCAGAAGAGCAGAAAGAGAGAAAAATTATGAAGCTCTTGCTGAAAGTTAAAAATGGCACTCCTCCCCAGAGGAAAACTGCATTAAGACAACTCACTGATAAGGCAAGGGAATTTGGTGCAGGCCCACTATTCAACCGTATTTTGCCACTGCTCATGCAGCCTACTTTAGAAGACCAAGAGAGGCACTTGCTGGTAAAAGTTATTGACAGGGTGCTTTATAAGTTGGATGAGTTGGTTCGTCCATATGTGCACAAAATTCTAGTGGTTATTGAGCCTCTGTTGATCGATGAGGATTACTATGCTCGTGTAGAGGGCCGAGAAATCATCTCTAATCTCAGCAAGGCGGCTGGATTGGCCACTATGATTGCTGCAATGCGTCCAGACATTGATAACATTGATGAATATGTTAGAAACACCACTGCAAGAGCTTTTAGTGTTGTTGCCTCTGCACTTGGGATTCCGGCCTTGCTGCCATTCTTGAAAGCCGTGTGTCAGAGTAAGAAGTCTTGGCAAGCTCGTCACACAGGTATCAAAATTGTCCAGCAGATTGCTATTTTGATTGGTTGTGCCGTTCTTCCCCATTTGAGGTCACTTGTTGAGATCATTGAACATGGTCTTAATGATGAAAATCAAAAAGTCAGAACTATTACAGCTCTGTCTTTGGCTGCTCTTGCTGAGGCTGCAGCCCCATATGGTATTGAAAGCTTTGACTCGGTGTTGAAGCCTTTATGGAAGGGTATTAGGTCCCACCGCGGTAAAGTCTTGGCTGCCTTCCTGAAAGCCATTGGTTTCATCATTCCTCTCATGGATGCTGTATATGCCAGCTACTATACAAAGGAAGTTATGGTGGTTCTGATCCGCGAGTTCCAGTCCCCAGATGAAGAAATGAAGAAGATTGTACTGAAAGTGGTGAAGCAGTGTGTGAGTACTGAAGGTGTGGAGGCAGATTATATCAGAAATGATATTCTTCCAGAGTTCTTCCGCAATTTCTGGGTCAGAAGGATGGCTTTGGACAGGAGAAATTACAAGCAGCTAGTTGAAACAACAGTGGAGATAGCAAATAAAGTTGGTGTTCCTGATATTGTTGGTAGAATTGTTGAGGACCTGAAAGATGAAAGTGAACCCTACAGAAGGATGGTTATGGAAACAATTGAGAAAGTAGTCACAAACTTGGGGTCATCTGATATTGATCCTCGCTTAGAAGAACTGTTAATTGATGGCATACTGTATGCATTCCAGGAGCAGACTAGTGATGATGCCAATGTCATGCTTAATGGTTTTGGTGCTGTTGTGAACTCTCTTGGCCAGAGAGTGAAGCCATATCTTCCCCAGATATGTGGAACCATAAAATGGCGGCTCAACAATAAGAGTGCAAAGGTGAGACAGCAAGCAGCAGATCTTATATCTAGGATTGCTGTGGTCATGAAACAATGTGGAGAAGAACAATTGATGGGTCACCTTGGTGTTGTATTATACGAGTATCTAGGGGAGGAATATCCTGAAGTCTTGGGTTCAATATTGGGAGCCCTTAAGGCTATTGTCAATGTTATTGGTATGACTAAGATGACTCCTCCAATCAAGGATTTACTTCCTCGCTTGACTCCTATCTTGAAAAATCGGCATGAGAAGGTCCAAGAAAATTGCATTGATCTAGTTGGTAGAATTGCTGATCGTGGGGCTGAGTTCGTTCCTGCAAGGGAGTGGATGAGGATATGTTTCGAGCTTCTTGAAATGCTTAAAGCACACAAAAAGGGTATTCGAAGAGCGACAGTGAATACTTTTGGTTACATCGCAAAAGCCATTGGCCCACAAGATGTTCTAGCAACCTTATTAAACAACCTCAAAGTCCAAGAACGTCAAAATCGTGTCTGCACAACCGTCGCTATAGCAATTGTTGCAGAAACGTGCTCGCCTTTTACGGTCTTGCCTGCTTTGATGAATGAGTACCGTGTTCCTGAGCTTAATGTCCAAAATGGTGTTCTGAAGTCCCTTTCCTTTTTGTTTGAGTACATTGGCGAGATGGGTAAAGACTACATATATGCTGTCACTCCACTCCTTGAGGATGCTTTAATGGATCGAGATTTGGTTCACAGACAAACCGCAGCTTCAGCAGTAAAGCACATGGCTCTTGGTGTTGCTGGTCTGGGATGTGAGGATGCCCTGGTCCATTTAATGAATTATGTTTGGCCAAACATCTTTGAGACGTCGCCACATGTTATTAATGCTGTGACTGAAGCTATTGAAGGGATGAGAGTCGCGTTGGGTGCAGCTGTTGTGTTGAATTACTGTCTTCAGGGATTGTTTCACCCAGCGAGGAAGGTTAGAGAAGTTTATTGGAAGATATATAATTCACTTTATATTGGTGCGCAGGATGCACTTGTTGCTGCTTATCCTGTGCTGGAGGATGAGGGGGACAACGTCTATAGTAGACCTGAACTGCAAATGTTTGTTTGATTTGGTATGTAATCTTTATCGGTATACGATAAACTTGTTTGTCTATTTAGGATTTTGGCTGCTGTTCTGGGACATAGCAATTTGCTAGGAATTATAGTTAATGACCTCGTGGTATGCGTTACCGTATTAGTGTAAACTGTTTGCATTTAAACGAGTGCTTTATTACAGTATCCTTGTGGTTTGATTTTGATTTGAACTTTAACTGCTTATTTGAATAAAATGTGAGAATGCTTAAGAGTACGACTTATATTTAAGTGATTTTTATTGATGATGTGTTATGTTGTGATACATTAGTTACACAGTGATAGTTAGCCAGGATTAGACTATGCAGCTTGGAGAATGCTAGGTCTTTCTCAGCAAATCGATTGACGTTAAAGAATACGGAGGCAGTATAACATTCATGTTGCTGCTCGCGTTTTGAAGTGGATTTGTAACTGGCGCTACCTGCACCGACAAGAAAACTGTGAGAGCGAGAAACTACTGAAGTAATTTCTTACTTAACAGAAGTTTACACTGTTACTTTATTTTCTCAAATACTTGCATAATTATCACAACTAACAGAATTAATGATATTTTAATGTCAAATAGTTTCATAATCAACATGAGTTAAAACGAGGACTTCTTTCTCTCAGTATATTTTACTGACAGGTATGAGTTGATATGCTAACTCTATTAAATGAAACAAATTATTACCTTCTTTGGCTCATCGAACGAATTTTCATCCATCACATTAGTAGATGTAAGTATAGTCATGGTAGACCCTGCGCTTTCAATAGAATTATTGTCGAGACCATCAACTGAGACATTGACTGTGACTGCGCTGCTTCCAAAATTAACAATCTGGAACAAGAAGCATTTAGAGTAAAGTAAATGATGAGATCGTAGACTCAAGTGCAAATTCACTCTCTGAAGTAAGCCTAAAGAATTGTAAACGGTGACTCAAAAACCAGAAGACTGGTTTTCCCTTTAGTACCAAAAAGATTCTATAACAATGGAAGTTCAAAACAAAAAAGTAAATTTCTACGAAAAGGTACAGGAATTTTGAGAGAGGATACTAAAAACCTTTATCTTCAAATAACTTCTGTTATTTTCTGGATTTTTCCATGCAATGGCTGATGCAATGAGAGAAGTTGAAGGAGGAGGTTGTAATCTGGAGTTGAGAAGAATGGCACCATTCGAGTCTTTGAAGATATGCTGCATCCAGTAAGTAGAAGTTCCGTAAGCCCTTGATGAATCGAAGACTATTGCAATGCCGTCAAAGCTGAAAGAAACATCCACTCTTTGATTCAGAAAACTTTCACCAGATGAACATATAGGAATTTAAAAACCATAAAAGAGCACCTTATGTCATTGATATTTAGAAACAGAGGTGCACTGCTCGCCATTTCAACAACTTCACTGCAACGAAACAATCGCGGATCCACATCAATGACAAGTTAAAAAGATGAAAATAAAGAGCAGATGTGTGACAGAATTATCTGATTACTGTTATTAAGCAAGATTTAGTTCGAAGCGTGAAGATGAGAATTCAGGTGCTCGGCTCGACAAGACACAATTATACGCCCCAAAATCAACACAAATAAACATCTTTTTTAAAGAAAAAAGAATGATAATTATGTATAAATTATGTATGTACCTATTGGTCTCTAGACCAACAAGGAATGCAGCTTCAGCAAGTGCTTTTAGAAGATTTGCTCTGCCACCTTTGCCATTACGATTTTCAGTCCCAGAATACTCACTCACAAATGCCTATTGCAAATTAGATAGGTGAGAACTCAGACGCACTTGTGGGAAGAAAAATATATGGAAAGATCAAGAAACAAGTAAAAGGTACACCTTTGGACCGCTGCGTGAGGTGAGATCAAAGTTGTGAGCCATTGAAAACATGGAATTTGCGTCCCTGTAAACCTGAACGAGGAAGCCAAAGATTAGATGTAGTAAAGAGTCAATAGGAAGAAAACAGATCCCTAAAGATCTGTATCAAGTTGATGATCTTACATGAAAATCATATAGATCTGCTGGATGATCTAACTGTCTTGTTGACCCGTCGCAGTTTGAGATAATCTTGATATCCGGGTATGCGCTCTTGATTGCGTCATGGAACTTTAGGTAATTTCCTGATATTTGTGGAAGACATCAAATGGAAGACGAAAGTATTGAACTAAAGGTGAAAAATAGAAGATCAAATTGTTCTTCAGAAACTTATGTACTGAAAATTTCAAGCTAAGGGTACACTGCTAGAAAAAGAAAGAAAAAAGAAGTGACTGCAAACCAAAGTATTCGTCCAAACTTCAAAGAACAAATACCAAGATAGTTCTTGGTTCCACAATCTTGATTTCCACTAGCAACATATCGTAAATCGAAAGGTTTAGCGTGTCCCATGGAAGCTCTAATAGAACCCCACTTAGACTTGGGGTCTCCTCTAGCAAACTCAATAGCATCAAGAACGTCCTGCAATAAATAATAACCAGAATCCAAAGAAGAGAATCTTTTTTAAGTCATTTCATTTGACTATATAATAAAAGATGAATCAAAATTTTAACTCACTGAAACCTGAAAGTTGAAAGTAATGATTAGCTTATTACAAGAAGTACTCAAATGATTCAGATGAAAAGCAAAGAACACACTTGTACAAAAGGTCTAATCGCTGAAGTGTCAACTTGATCATAATGACTGATTCCTGCAGGGACATAAGAAAGATCAATAGTGACAGGAGTACTGGAAAAAACAAACAAACTGTAACTGAGACATGTCAATACCATTATTGAAGACCCAAACTGGCAATGCACCTAAATCCTCAGCAAGCTGCAGAATTGCAAACAATGTGTACATGTAATCAAGAAGAATCCAAGAAACCGCTTCGTAAAATGTGACAATAATAGAAAAAGCTAAGAAGAATCGCATGTTACTTGAAGATACTCAAAATAACCAAGTCCATCATCCGTCCAATACTGCCAAGTATCACCAAAATGTCCAGGTCTCTCTTCCCATGGTCCAATTGTTTCTTTCCATCGGAAGGTATTCACTAACCACCCTCCCTCCACAGACTTACCACCTATTAAATATTATACCGTTAGAAATTTTTTGAAACAATAAAGATGAACTCCCTTTCAGTTTGTGAGCACTTAATGATCCACTGCTGAAACATGTCAATGGCATTTCTAATATATTGGATGACTAAAGAGATGTGTAAACATAAGAAAAACGGACTTTACTTCAGCCTTTAAGACTGTAAATTGTAATACAGAACATACTGTTGATATGTAAAGCTAAAAAATGTTCAATTTTAGTACACAAATCCAACCCAATCTCGAATTCTACGTGAAACAGAAAATCTATGATATAAGTACCTGGAAATCTGATAAATCCTGGCTTCAGATCTGCAAGCATGTTGAAAAGATCATCACGAAAACCGTGTCCCTGTATCAGTAGTTAGTGAAAATCTTCAATTCCACTTACAAAGCTACTACAATGAATGTTGTTAATTGTGAAAATCAAAGAAACCTTATCAAATGCTACTAGGAAGAACATAATATAAATCAAATTCTAAGTAAGCACCATGCTTTCTTCAGGTGAATAGTGTTGGAGTTTTGGACAGTAACAGCAGCATCTGACCAAAAGCTGTAACATATCTTATATGTAGTCATTTGTTCTTCCAAATGAACTTTGATTAAGTCGAGGCCTACACTATTTAGTATCTTTTTTCAGTATAAAAAGTTTATATTCCTTTGTCATAATACCGTTGGAACTTGAAGTCTACTATCAGTATTTCACTACGAAATTCCTATGAAACTATGTCATGATGCCTTATTTTGACTCCTTGAGCAAAGACTTTGATCTTTTTGATTATTATTGCTAAGAGTTTTGTGAATATCTCTCTCTTTTAAGGCTGAAACAAGCAACTAAAAGTGAGCATGGATAAACTAAGCCATCAATATCAGACCTTAAGTTACTATGAAGTTACTAGAAATTAATAAAGTTATGTACCTTGTGTGTGCTTAAGGGCATTGCCGACACTTGATCAAGCGATATAATACATTTTTTTGTTGTTGTCAACTGCAATCTTGAATGCTGATCTGTTCCCTTTGCTTCCAGCACAATCTCTTTCTTCACCCATTTAGAAACATTCGAATCTCTGCATTAGGAAATATGATTGTAAGGTGTTAAATTATGACTTAATGGAATCAGTAGGTTTAATAAAAGATATACACAGCAGCTAATCTGAGCCCTTTTTACATTATATTAGCTGTGGCTAGTGTATTCAGTCCATCTGAACCGACAAATGAAACGGACATGTCAAGGGGTTGCGATGAATGGACATAAAAAGTCACTTTATATGTCTTTCCTTGTTCAATATTCTGCACGAATGATAAGAAGGTTATCACCAAGATGTTGTGCAAGAAGTGAAAAATAATCCTGCATGCAATAATTACCAAATATGATAGATTATAGTAACTGTAAGAAGAAAGTCACTAGACCTTGGTCATATAGGAATACTTTGAACATTCTTAACAGCTGACATCTGAGTTCAGACCAAAGTATTGCTATATTCACGGTGATAATCGAAAGAAAGATAATAGCATAGCAGTATAAAAAGGGAAAATATTTCTTACCATGCCCCAAAATCCAGGGTTATAAACACCAACCCCTCCAGCTGGACAGATATTGGCACCGTGAGTGTCGCACATTACGTCCATTCGAAGTGCAACCTTATTCCTACCGAAGCAGGATGAACGGTCTGTTGACACTACTAACAGAGATTCGTCCCCTATGACCGACCAAGGACTGATGTTAGTTGGAGTATTCTCACCTCCAGCTTCAAAACCTGGAAATACAATTCGTATGACGGATCAACTTCGAATAATATCACGAATCAAAAATATTACCAGTTTTAGCCTCTAATATGTTCTCAGAAGCATAGAAAGGAACGGCAAAAGGAAAGGGATAATAAAAGAAAACGAAAGCAGGGAATTCTTTAAAGATAAAGCTTGATATCTCCTTTCTGGAAACTGCTACTGCTTACTCCATTACATGACATAGATAAGGAGGCACTTTTACACTCCTTAACTAAATTACTGCAATTGATTGTTCCATTTCCTTACATTTGATGCGAGCTAATCATTGAAGGTAAAATATCATAACATGGTTCATTGAAAGATTCTTCAACATACCACAACACTTAATGGAAGACAATGGTTCTGAGATATATAACTCATGGTTATGAAAGAGAGCATCTTTACTTCAGCAAATCTAAAGAAATTTTAACCAACCTCTGTTACTGACGAGCTCTGCCCACAAACCTCCAGCCCCAGAATGATTGATCTCCTTCAGAGTAAAGGAGAAACCACAAAAGTTAATAACAGATGAACATACAAAAGGATACACATTCAGATGCATTGTACACATCAGACTCAATCATTGAGTTCTTAAAACTGACCTCAAATGATATACCAAACATCGTCTGAGGTATCTTTTTCCCAGAAATTTCAGAAGCATTTACAGACAAAAATGCTGTCTGAGTCGCATCAATCCCAGTAGCACAACGGTGATGCAATATGAAGCCCGTAACAAGAAAGAAAAGCAGCACTTTGCAAGCAGCATAACTCGGCTCCATCTCTCGCTCACAGCATTCAACTGTTTGAGCATTAACAATAAAAGACAGAGATAAAGTATAGGCCAATTGGGTTATATATTGCAATAACAGTAGTAAAGGTTTAACAGGAATAACTGCCTTTCACAACTTTAAATTATCAGCAAAACTAAAGCAACTCTACGAAAAAGCAGCCAAACTATTTGCTTAAACAGTAAGTATCCCACTTGCTGTAACTGAATCACTGAACCATCAGAGAAAGATTGCTTGCATCCATCTCAAAACTAAGCTATAAGTTTGATTGTAAAGTCTTTCTTCACAAGGTACTTTAGATTTTCCATCATAATACACCCAAGTGAAGATTAGGCAGACATCGAGACCGAGGTCAAAGATTCAGTAATTAGTATGAAAGAGCTTCATCATTGTACCTCAATAGATAAGATAACATTATTCTATATTGCAAGTCCATGTTATTATATGGAAAGCAAATGAATAAGGTTGAAACTTGAAATAGAATGCATGGTTTTGTAAACAATATAGAAGATTGACATAACCTTCTTTCCTAGTTGAGTATCGAAATATATCGAGAGATGTGTAAAACTTTAACAAGATTAAGAATAATACTATCAAGGAGAATCTAGTGAGAAAAGAAAGATTTCGGCGGTTAGCATTTGATAAATTTGAATTACCTGCAAAAGGCAGATCAGTATGGAAAAAGAGAGGGAAATTAAAGGTAGTTAAGACATAGCACTGGTATGTGTTTTTATATTCTCTGTTTGCGTGTCTGATTATTGTTAATGACATACTGATCTTTGTTGTTTTGCTTTAAGACAAGAAGATTTGTTTGTGTCCTTAAGCAGTAAAAGGTTGAAATTTTTTCCTTGTAAGTTTCCCGTTTATCATTTTATGCTTCTTTTCAAAGCATTAGATAATGTAAGAGAAATAAATATAAGTATATAGTATAAAAATTAAGTGGTGTAATCTTTCTCTCTATATTTATGGAATAAACGTCCAAGTCATTACATAACAACCTACAAAATTACTTGCAAGAAATCACTCCAATCGATTACATCTATCATACTTGTTATTAGATAAGAGTGAATACCATAAGAAAACAAAATATCGAAGAATTCATTTTGATTCTAACAATTTTCAGTAATGGTTTTAGGCTTGTTACACTTTAACAAGAATTTATTTAGAACTAACAATTTTCATCAATTGTTTCAGGCTTGAAGTAAAGTATCAAAAGAGTTTGAAGAAAAATAATTATAAAATTATGGTATAACTCAAATATTCAAGAAAATTTCATAAGAAGAATGAGTTTCATTACACCCAGCTCTGATACTCTAATTGAAAATTTGAAAATTCTATTGGTGTTGGTTAATGTTCACTGGCACAATATAGATTCTAGCTTAGCTATTGATATCTTGTCTGCTAATTAGCCTGTCCATATGTTAATGAATAAACCCTCAATGTGAACAAAAACAACACAAATATAAAATTTTACAACTTCATATACTATCCTTCTATAATTCTATTCCATAAAAGAGTTTAGGCATAGAGGACCCAATTTCAGACTGCATAGGAAGTCCTGCTTGAATCAAATCAGCTACATCAGGAAATAGTACGCGAACTACTTCATGAGTATGCATTATTCATAGTCATCTACACTATTTATTTCTCATAATTGTTGTCACAGATCATCTTCATCGCTTTCGTACTGCTAACAGCCAAGGATTCTGTCGCCGCCTTTTGATTGTTCACGTTGGAATCTACAACAGATTTCTTGACACCAACAACTCTGATTGACAAAGACATTAACCTAAATTTGCAATTATTGGAAGTCTTTCTCCTCTTTGAACCACCACCTAATATTCCCCCCATTATCTGGCGAAAGCTACGTCAAATCTTTAGTCCCTTACATGCAGATTTTACAAGAGCTTCATCTTTTGCCTCAAAGTTCAGTCCATTATCCTCATTCGAGTGGCGTTGCAGAGCTTCCAGCATTGCATTTACAATAACTGTTAGAATGTATGGACTTCAGAGATCTCATCTCATCTAAAGCTGCAGGAATATTCATTTCTCATGACTCTCCAAAGTTGTCTTCTTTCCGTTATGTTATGCATGTTCCATATCAATTTGAGGGGACGCAAATAATGAGTTAAGAGTCCTAATTTAGTTAGACTACGAAGTCTAATCATACTATTTAATATTTATGGAGGATTTATTGGATAATACATAAGTTACACTGTTACAGTGATTTTTGGGTTGGATTACACTTAGCAACCTGGAGAATGTTTGGTTTTCTCAGCAAATCTATTGACGTTAAAGAATGGGGAGGCAGTACAACATTCATATTATTGCTTGCGTTCTGAAGCGGACTTGTAATTGGCGCTACCTGCATCAAGAAGAAAAATTTATCATGATATAACATCAAGTTACTCGACGTAAATGACAAGATCTCAAAAGTCTTCGTTTCCATACGAGCAAATTTGTGCAAATGGAATAAATTATTACCTTCTTTGGCTCATTGAAAGAATTTTCATCCATCACATTACGAGATGTAAGTACAGTCATGGTGGATCCTGTCCTCTCAATAGAATTCTTGTCAAGTCCATCAACTGAGACCTTAACCGTGACTTTGTTGCTTCCAAAATTAACAATCTGAACATGATGCATTTACAGTAATTGAGTAAACGACGGGATGGTAAGAAGAAGCTCATTTATTGTCTCAATACATTTTAAGTTGCAAACAATGACTTCATAACCGAAAATCTTCGTAGTACAACAAAGGGGGGATTATATTCCAAAGTTTCTGAAGTAGGAGGGAACCTTGCATTTACTCTAACAAATGCATAAGCTAATCTTTTGTAAGGATGTGTGCAGTATGGTGTATGTGTGGTTCATTGCGCGTCTAAAGACAGTTTTTCTTTATAATGCTCAAATGATTCTCAAATCACAAAACAATAAAATCACTCAAAACTGAAACTGTAAAAGTAACAGAGAAGCTACAGTATCTAGAGAGAAGATACTCAGACCTTTATCCTTAAATAACTTCTGTTATCCTCAGGATTTTTCCATGAAATAGCTGATGCAATAAGAGAATATGAAGAAGAAGCTTGTAGTTTGGAGTTGAGAAGAATGGCAGCATTTGAGTCTTTGAAAAAATGCTGCATCCAGTATGTAGGAGTTCCATATACCTTTGATGAATCGAAAACTATTGCATCTGCATTAAACCTAAAAGGAACATCCACTCTTCGCTTCAGAAAACAACATATAGACGAACATATAGGAATTACATAGGCATAAAAGAACACCTCCTATCATTGACATTTACAAACAGAGGTGCGCTGCTCGCCATTTCAACAACATCACTGCAACGAAAAAATTGCAGATTCACATAAGTGAAGAGTTAAATAGAGTGAAGAAACAATAAGGAGCAGATGTGCGAATAGGGGTAAACTAGCAAAAGAACAGTTAGCATTTTCTCTATTTGGTTCTTCAAAGTATCTGACTATAAGGGACAAGCAGTGTCAAATATCATGTTTCAATCAGAATAGTATTAGTAGAGAAGGATAATTCACAAACTCGACCAAATGTGATTATATGCCAAAAGAGCAGACAGAATTTGACATGAAAAGAATTATCAACGAACCATACAATACATCATCAGGAAAGCTACGTAAAATAATGCTTTATACCTATTTGTCTCCAGCCCAACAAGGAACGCAGATTCAGCAAGTGCTTTTAATAAACTTCCTCTGCCAGCATCATTTCCAGTCACAGCATACTCACTCACAAAAGCCTTGCAGTTTATACATGAGATAGATAAGAACTCAGAAGCACTTAGTGGTATAAAAAATCATTGAAAAAAATCAATAAGCAAGTAAAACTACACCTTTGGACCGCTGCGTGAAGTGTGATCGAAGTTGTGAGCCATTGAAAACATAGAATTTGCATTTGTATACACCTAAATGCAGAAAGAAAACATCAGCCTCAGCAAAGAGTATCAGGGAAGAAATTTATAGTAAAGAGGTGATCTTACATGAAAATCGTACAAATCTGCTGGATGATCCAATTGTCTTGTAGACCCATCACAGTTTGAAATAATATTGATATCCGGGTATGCCCGCTTTATAGCATCGTAGAACTTTAGGTAATTTCCTAAATTTATGTTAAGAAACAAACGAGATCAAGCCATCTAATCCTTATAGATAATATTGTTGTGGGTAGTGATAACTGTAAGGGGAAAGATATGGAAGTTTTCTTTATGTAACGCACTGAAGAATTTTCAGAAAAACCGAAGTCTACACTAAAGTATTAGTTCAGACAAATAAATACCGCGATAGTTCTTCATTCCACAATCTTGATTCCCAACGGCAACATATCGTAAATCAAAGGGTTCAGTGTGTCCCATGGCAGCTCGAACAGAACCCCATCTAGTACTATGGTCTCCTCTAGCAAACTCAATAGCGTCAAGAATATCCTGCAATAAAAATCATGTTTATATATCAATTGACCTATACTGTGTAAATCAGCATTAACTCCTTCAAGTAGAAGAGTATAAGAAGAAAAACATTAATGCATCTGTATATTTCAATGCCGTAGTGAAAATTTCTGCGAGAAATGGTAAAATCTACAACTAAATACCAAGTTTATCATATTTAACCACAGAAGTAGAGTTTTAATTCATTTGAAACTTGAAAACTGTGCTTTTATTTGTTGATCTTATAATTTTGACGAATAGCATTCAACCATATTTTTAATGAAACGAAAAGCCAACGTACTCGTACAAAAGGAACAATGATTGAAGTGTCGACTTGATCATTATGACTCATTCCTGCAGAGACAGGAAAAAAAAGTTTTAACTGACATAAAACTTCATAAATAACAAAAGAAGATGAGAACTGAAACATTTTAATACCATTATTGAATACCCAAACTGGCAATGCACCTAAATCTTCTGCAAGCTGCAGATTTCGAACAATGTTGGAATGAGAACACCAAAAACGATCTATAAAGACATGAATATGGTAAGCACCAAAGCTCAGAAGAAGCATTTATTACTTGGAGATACTCAAAATAACCAAGCCCATCATCCGTCCAATACTGCCAAACATCGTTGAAATGTCCAGGTCTCTCTTCCCACGGTCCAACTGTTTCTCTCCATCGAATTGCATTCACTAACCATTCCCCTTCCACAAACGAACCGCCTATTGAATGATATATCAAACAAATGCTTACTTCAGACATTGTGAACTTTTTTTCAGGTCACTGGACCAAATTTAAGTGATACGTTGTTATAGATAGAAAACTTAACTATCAGCTAACCAACAAAAATTTGTGACGGTAAATTCGTAATTTGCTAAATGTAATGTGGACTTCAATAGCAATCCGAGACATGTGTGCTTGTAGTTTAGAAGTTGAATTCTTTGTGAGACAATCCAGGAGGAAATCTATGCTTTGAGTACCTGGGAATCTGATAAATCCTGGCTTCAAATCTGCAAGCATGTTGAAAAGATCGTCGCGGAATCCGTGTCCCTGTTCCAGGAGTTATAAAAGAACTTTCAGTTACAAGTATTACACTTTCCATTAGAACATGATCTAAGGTTGCTATAAAGGAAGCTCAATGTCATATCAAAATAATCTGGAAACCAAGAATACATAAAACCTGATGAGAAAAAAAAAATGCATGCCACCAGAAATTCCAGGTGTTTCTTCAAATTAAGGTTAATTACAGCAGTAATTGACAGGCTCAGGAAGCCGTAGTAGTATGTCTTTCATTTAGTTATTTATTTCTATAGATAAACTTCCATAACAGTTCTAGCCTCAATTCATTCGGGATCTTCATGCAAACATGTTGTATTCCCTTATCATGAACAAGGACATTAGTAGTGAGTGTATTCCTTTATCATGAACAAGGACATCAGTAGTGGTGTTTCACTACGGAAAACTCCCTTAAAACTATATCCAAGGCCTTATCTTAGCTCCTCGAGTAAAACGATCAACTAACAAGTGAGCAAGGACAAACCTTTTGTTTAGTATCATTAGAAACTTCAGGACTTTACTAAATTCACACACCTTATATGTGCTTAAAGGCATTGCTGACACTTGATCAAGCCATATAATGCCCTTCTTTGTTGTTGTCAACTGCAATCTTGAATTACTATCCGTTCCCTTTGCTTCCAACATGATCTCCTTCTTCGTCCAGTTTGCAACATCAGAATCTCTGCATTAGCAAATGGGATTGCAAGATATCAAATGATGACTTAATCGATTCATCATTGGATATAAACATCAGTTCCTCTGTCTGAGCCCCTCATACCTTATACTACCCGTGGCTAGTGTAGTCAGTCCATTTGAACCGACAAATGATACGGAAATGTCAATTGGTTCCAATGAACGAACATAAAATGTCACTTTATATGTCTTTCCTTGTTCAATATTCTGCAAGAAAGATAGAGAAGTTATCACCAAGAGGATACGAGAGAAGAAGAACTACTTCTGCATGCAAGAACTTCGCCAGATGAAGAATTTAATAATTCGTGAATTATCTGCAAGAGTGTATTGCTCCACATAAAATTATAATGATAAAACATATCAGGAAAATGTGCAAACAGTCCACAGAGTAAGATGAAATAAAATCAATAGAACCTGGTCATATAGGAATACTTTGAGTATTCTTAACAATTGACAGATGAGCTAGAACAATATTATTGCACTACTAAAGGAAAATATTCTCTTACCATGCCCCAATATCCAGGGTTATAAACACCAACTCCCCCTTCTGGGCAGATATTGTCACCATTGATACCGCACATGACCTCCATTCGTAGTGCAACCTTATTCCTATCAAAGCAGGATGAACGGTCTGTTGACACTCCTAACAATGATTCATTCCCAATGATGGACCAAGGACTAATGTTTGATGGAGTATTCTCACCACCAGCTTCAAAACCTGCAAATACCATTTGTAAGAAGAAAAAGAAGAACGAAAAAATTAACGAACACTGAAAAATACCCTCAAAGTGACAGGTGGACACTCTCTGAAACAGTGCTGACGAATTGTTCTCTCATTACGTTTAGTATGGCAGATAGAGGGGCACCAGTGACTTCTATGATGAGTGTTCCTAAAGTTATTGTACTTTGCTTTGAAAGTGACTACTAGCACGTATAAAACTTCGTTTTCAAGTTGAGTATATGCTTCATACTTCTTAATGTTTGATGTAATACGGATAAATAAAAGGATCCCCTAGAGTCACAATAAATGTTCTATCTAAAGTTTTTAGCTTCTGCTAAGCAAAATAAAATTCTAACCAAACCTCTGTTATTAACAAGCTCTGCCCACAAACCTCCAGCCCCCGAATGATTGATCTCCTGCAAAAAAGAAGGAGATACTATATAAGTTAATAACAGATAAACATACAAAAAGAATACACATTGAAATGCTTAGTACACGACATGATCTCGTTCTCAACCTAACGAGTCCTCAAAACTGACCTCAAATGATATTCCAAACATCGTCTGGGGTATCTTTTGCCCCGAAACTTCAGAAGCATTTACAGACAAGACTGCTGTTGGCTTTGTATCAATCTCATCAGCACAACAATGATGCAATATGAAGACTGTAAGAGAAAAGATAAGCAGCAGTTTTCGAGCAGCATAACTCGAGGCCATCGCTCTTCTCACTGCATTCAGCTGTTCAGACACCTATATCAGTGCAAACAAGGTTAATTTTTTTAGCATAGTAACAACATGAACTGGAGAATTTAGACAACCTTGTTTGAGAGTTGAAAACAGGAATAGATCAACATTGGGAAATTGTCCAAGTCACTCAATCATCACAGATTATTTATGGATAACACATACTCTACACAGAGAGAGAGAGACAGAGAGAGTTGACTTTTGAAAGTGCCATGGATATGTAAAAACTTAACATGATCTCAAATGATTAAAGATTTCATCTTTTTAGCATTTTGATCACCCCAAATTACCTGAAAATTGCAGATCAGCTCCCAGCAAATCGGCCTGATCAATTTGGATGTTTTGATAAGATTGAAATATTATTGTAGATAAGTTGTGGGTATTTAAAGAAAGAGAGGGAAAAGTAGTTAAGACATGATACTGGTCTTTATTTTATCGTTTGTGTGTTTGATCTATGTTATCTTTGCTTTAAGACAAGAAGCTTTGTTTGTGTCTTTAAGCAGTAGAAGATTGAAACTCTTCCTTGAAAGTTTCTTTGTGGACCCCAAATTATCATTTGATGCTTCTTTTCAAATCATTGGATAATGAAACAGAAATAAATATAAATATTACGTGGCTCAATCACTCTCTCTATACTTATAGAATAAACGTCTAAATCATTACATAAAACAACCTTATCTAGAAACAAAATTTCTAGTAAGAAATCACTTCTAGCAGTTTTCAATTTTCATTAATGGTTTCACGGGCATAATATCTTATAACTAGTAATAATATTCGAAAAAAACCTGGTTTTTATTTTCAGAGAACATTTTAAAAAAGTTAAAAACAAGTTAATTGACTGAATTCACATAACCTGGAGCCTAAAAAAAAAAACTAAAAACTTAGCATAGACAGATAAATGAACAATTAGATTCTAGCTTGGCTCTTGATAACTTGTCTTCTAATTAGCCTGCCAAATATACTGATGAAAATAAACCTTCAGAGTGAACAAACAAACATACAGAGAACAGATATATGATGATTAATTACTAAACCATATATAGATTGTTTTAGAGACAATATCAGCTCTTTAATCAATTTAAAAAGGACATTATCAAATAAATTTGTTTGAATTCATTCATCGGTAAACTAACTCAGTATGTTTATATGTACATATAATGAATTCACCAGAATCTAAACTTGCATAAGTACTGGAATCACATCAGCAACATCAATCATCAGAATATAGTAATGGTAATGGAGCTGCCAAAGAAATACGGATGAAATTCATACGAAGCGACATTAAACTCAGAAAAGTCCAGATGAAGATGTTCTACTCAATCGAAGCTACAGATGAAGATGTTCTACTCAATCGAAGCTATAGTGAAAAAGAAAAAATTGACGTGATTCTTATTTAGTTCATATAGCTTACTACAATTATTTGGTCGTTGTTGTCGTCACTCACATTCATCACTTTCGTACTTCTGGCGTAAAGATCGTAACACACTGCTTGTAGCCTCCTTAACAACCAACGATTTCATGTCCTGTTTTTCAGTAGCATCCTGATTCTTTCTCCCCTTTGAACCACCAACTAATATCCCCTCATCACCATCATCGTCGTCGTCATCATCATCAACATTGATCCTTCGCACAATATCATCCATATTTTGTCTCTTAAACACAAACTTCACAAGAGCCTCATCTTCCTCCTCTAATTTCCGCTCCTCCTCCTCCTTCGAGCGATGCAGAGCTTCCAACATCACGTCAACACTCACGTTAGCACGTCTAGACTTCATCGATCTCATCTCATCTAAGCCAGCAAGAACATCCAACTCTCTCTTCGAGTCCAACGCTTTACTCTCTAACGACTTCATCGCATCATCACACATCTCCAATCCACCATCCCTTTTTTGTTTCCCTTCCTCATGATCCTCACCACGCCACGGCTCGATATTCCTCGATGCACCTGATTCTATAATGTAGTCTGAGTTTTGAGGATCCGTCTTGAAAGTTATTTCGACCGAGCAATTCGTGCACTTGAAATAGAACCTGAAGACTTGAATTTTTGCAAGATACTTCTCTCCAACAACATCTTCTTTGCGACAACTGAATTTCGTTCCTTTGGAGATGTAATGACCGCAAGTGCTGCAGCGGATACTCATCGGAAGCACCATGCGGACGTTCATCTGCTTGTTTTTGGGTTTTCGTCTACGCGGAATCTTTGCCGGATCAAAGTCTGGTGGGTAGTATTTGTTCATAACTTTTCGTTCTCCCATAATTTGCAATAAAAGAGAGGAAACCTGAATGAGGAAAAAAACTTGGAAAGAATTAGAGAGGATTAAAGAGAAAATAAATTAATGAATTATGTAAAGATGCTTAATAATAAACATATGTTTATGTTTATAGGCTAAATAAGAAAAAAAACCTATAATACTTTAGAGTAGTACACGAACAAGCAGTACAGAAGAGAATCATCCTAATAGAATACGATCTAAAAACAGTGTCAAAATTAAGGAAACAATATGAAAGTATCTTCTTGAATCTTATCCTTAAACTTGTGATTTGATAAGCATTAATTGGTACTCTCGAAGATTATTAGCTCTGCGCACGTGTGAGTAAGTTTCTAATTCTAGTTGGACTAGGTCTAGGACTGTGAAGAATTGTCATCAAACTGAAAAAGACGTGGTGAAACCTAAGTCACATAATCCTTCTTCAATGGCCCACGCACTGCGCTTTAGTCGCTCTCACGAATTGAGTGCCACTGCTCCTCATTAGCACGCATTAGGAATTCTTAGTTCTCGCACTAAAAATTGTTAGTTCTTGTAGTAAGAATTATTCTTTATACACATTCAAATTTACATTTTGCTACACCTCTCACTACTTAATGTGTCTAGTATCTTTTTCTTGGACTAAGTTGAAGCTAAAATAGGACAAAATAAAATTAGAAAAACAAATAACTCTATTACTCTCATTAGAAATCAAAACTCACACCTACTTATGAATTGAAAAGTAGACATCAATGGCTTATGTGTGTTAAATATAATTATTTATTAGCTACTTTTTTTATTTATTTTTATATAAATATATATATTTAATTATTTTTAATAAACGCACTAAGGCGCACTCATATTCATGAAATTTAAAATTTGGCGCACTGCGCACACGCTCTCGCACGCGCTCGCACACCCGCACTATGTGACTTAGGGTGAAACTAACATCCTCATTAAATTTTTTCCTTATATTATAGGAAATATAACTTCCTGTAATCTTATACCAACTATGCATCTACACAAATAACCATCAAACTTAAGCCGCACAAAAAGAAAAAGAGAGTTGATGTATTCAGAGTAAAATCTCTAATGCCAGAGCAATAGTTATCCACCACTTTTCATCACAAAAGCAGAATAAATTCTTCAAGTTGCAACATTTTAACAGTGGCGGAAATAAATTAATTTTCCAGATTGCGCTGTTATTATTATTATAATTTGTTAAATATTTATAGCATAACATAGAACTTTGATTCCTAGATGCACCATCATACTTCTCTAACGATCTCATATATCATATTTTGGTATGAAACTTGTGTTACCTTATTAAAACACATCACGGATCTCGAGCTACCTAGTACATGATTGTCCACTGACCACTCGCGTCATTTATGACGCTGATGGCTATAAATCACATGTTTGACTATGACATCATCATATTGATGTCAACAATCAGTTATCACAAATCTCAAATATTTGGTCGATATTTGATCTAGATATTTAAGCACAATTAAGGAGATAACTAAGGAACCAATTGTCTATAAATACACCCTCGTAAATCATTGGATCTCGAGCCACCGAATAGATGATTTGTCCAAACTTTACTCAAATAATTGGGACACGCTCGCATCATAAGTGATGATGATGGCTATAGTCACATGTTTGACTCTGACATCATCATATATGACGTCAACGGTCTATTACCATAAATCTCAAAGATTTTGTCCAGATATTCAGGGACAAATTAAGGAGATAACTAAAGAACTAACTGCTATTAATACCCCTCATAAATCATTGGATCTCGAGCCACCCAATAGATGATTTGTCCAGACTTTACTCATATGATCGGTACGCGCTCGCGTCATAAATGATGTTGATGGTTGTAATCACATGTTTGACTCTAACATTGTCGTATATGATGTTAACAATCTATTAACATAAATCTCAAAGATTTGGTTAAGACTTGATCCATATATTTAGGCACGAATTAAGGAAGATATTTAGGCACGAATTAAGCTGATAACGTAGGAACTAATTGCTATACTTCTCATAAATCATATCAAGGTAAGTTGTTTTGGCTGTTCAGAATTACTAAACTGCCATGATCGACTCCAATCACCGTCATAACCGACACTGATATTGACTGTCTTAATTGACACAGCTAACTCTATCATAAACGACGGATTCTACGCCTACATTTTAATTACTTTTTCACAGCTAACCCTTTTTTTAACGCTGTTGCAACAATTACTTTTTCTAATTTTTTAGAAACAAGTAGAAAGGTCCTCGAGAGATAAATTTAACAAAACTGTAATATATAAATCAAGCACAATTTCTCACATTATACTAAATATTTAAAACGTGATAAATCACTATTACTTAATGTGCCATATCAGCAAGCAACATTAATTACCGTTGTGTCGATGAAATCTATATGTCCCACCGTGGGACCATAGTTTTACAATATTAAAATAAATAAATAGAGAAAATAGAATCGTTGAAATTTATAATATCAACAGACACAAACAATTCTTGGTAAAAGCACCAAGAACACTCAGAATCCACTTCACAATTACAGAAAACCAAGCTCCAAAAAAACTCCATCTCCATCTTCAGGTTTACAGTTCTTTCTCCAATTGAAGATCTATTTATTCTCTTTATCTGTTATGTGGTGTAAAAAATGGTGTATTTTGCATTTCATTTATGTCTTGAGAAGTTTGTGTTTTGTTTAAAATTATGAGTTTTGTGTCCTTGAGACTTGTAAAGGTGAGATTTTTCGGCTTTTTTCGTTGATTGCAGAAGTGGGTTTTGTTGCTTTGCATGTGTTGTTTCTGATTTTCAATTGCATTTCTCGTTATGATTTTGTTGAATTTTTTTTTTAGGGTTTTTGATGAAATTTAGGCATTTACTGTTCATTTTTTAAAATTTTTGGGCTTTTAGTGGATATTCAGTCTAATCTCTGATTGTGTTTCTTGTGCATGTTTGCAGGAACCTACAAGATTTTTCTGAAGTATGTGCAGCTAGGTTTGGCTTGTAATATTTGATGTGGTTAATTTGTTGTTGTTGTTGTTGTTGATGTATAACGATTAGATCCGGAGATTAGTGTAACTTAACTGTCGGATTTTAGTTGATTGAACCTGCATTTAGTAGCTTGTGTGGTTAGTTGAAATGGAGCATGGTCTAGATTCTGGTTCAAATGCTGCCCCTGTTTCTATTGATAAATCTAGAGTTTTGGATGTAAAGCCACTTAGATGTCTTGTCCCAATCTTTCCGAGTCCATCTGATGGGTCGTCGGTGTCAATGCCTCAACCTTCGCCCTTTGTGTGTGTTCCTCCTTCTGGTCCTTTCCCTGCTGGAGTACAACCGTTTTACCCATTTCTTGCGCCAAAAAATACCCAAAACACAACACCTGATCCCGAAACCCGATCCAGTAATTTGGGACCCAATACCAACATACCAGCTCCTGTTCCATTAAATTCATATAGGACTCCGGTTCCTCAGACAAATGGGAGCGCTAGTCGACCTAAGAGGTCTTATACAACTCGGGCATCCGCATCTGTGGTTAATGAGGACAATGGGCAGAACAACGACTCGCAGAGTCAAAGTGAGAAGTTTGTGAGTGGGTTTAGTATGCATGTCGCCGATGCAGAGGTTGGTGGAAGTAGTTCAGAAAAGCGAAGTACTCGTCTTAGCAGGAGAAGGTCTGAGAATGGTGGTGAATCTAGTGTGGATTCGCTTGTGAATAGTGTTCTAACATCATTTAAGCTTGAAGGGTATGATGAGCTTCGACGAGCAAACGGTGACAAAGATACTGTTGGAACCATACTTTTGGTCTTTAGTCTTCTCCGTAGAAGGCTTACACAACTCGAAGAAGCGAAAGATTCAACTCTGGGGATCAAACGTCCGGATTTGAAAGCCGGTAATCTTTTGATGACCAAAGGAATTCGGACAAATCACGCAAAAAGAATTGGTCATGTGCCTGGGGTAGAAGTAGGTGATATTTTCTTCTTTAGAATGGAGCTCTGCCTTGTTGGGATACATGCTCCGAGTATGGCTGGAATAGATTACATGAGTGTCAGGCTTACCAATGATGAAGATCCTGTGGCTGTCAGCATAGTTTCATCTGGTGGATATGATGACGACGGGGATGATGGAGATGTCTTAATTTACAGTGGTCACGGTGGACAGCAGAGAGATGGACAGACGTCTGATCAGAAGCTTGAAAGGGGAAATCTTGCTTTAGAAAAGAGTCTGCACCGTGCCAATGATGTGAGAGTCATAAGGGGTGTAAAAGATGTCAATAATTCTAACGGTAAGTTTTATATTTACGATGGCCTCTACAAAATTCAGGAGTCGTGGGCAGAAAAAAGTAAGTCGGGATCCAATGTTTTTAAGTATAAATTGGTTAGGGTACCTGGGCAACCACAAGCTTTTTCATTGTGGAAATCGGTTCAACAGTGGAAAGATGGAACTGCTACTCGAAATGGTATTATTCTTCCGGACTTAACTTCAGGCGCCGAGAGCCAACCTGTCGCTCTTGTGAATGATGTAGATGGTGAAAGGGGACCTGCTCATTTCACGTATATTTCTAACCTTAAATACTCCAAACCTTTCTTCACATCAAAACCTTCTCTGGGTTGTCGTTGCACCGGTGGATGTCAACCAGGTGATATCAACTGCGCTTGTATTATGAGGAACGATGGAGACCTCCCCTATTCTGCACTTGGGGTGCTTATGACTAACAAATCTCTGGTACACGAGTGTGGATTGACCTGTTCATGCCCTCGAAACTGTCGGAATCGTATTTCTCAAGCAGGTCTGAGAGTCCGCTTTGAGGTTTTTAAGACAGGAAATCGAGGTTGGGGACTTAGATCTTTGGATCCCATTCGTTCAGGAGGTTTTATATGTGAGTATGCGGGCGAGGTTATCGAGGCAGTTGATTATGATGATAGTTTTGTTTTTGATTCGACTCGATACTTTGAGCCTTTAGAAGCTGTTCGAGATGATCCGGCCGACTATAAAAAGTCCCCTTTCCCCCTTGTTATTAGTGCGAAAAACAGTGGAAACATTGCTCGTTTCATGAATCATAGCTGTTCGCCAAATGTAATCTGGCAGCCAGTTTTACGTGAAAGTAACAGGGAATCTTATCTCCATGTTGCTTTCTTTGCCATTCGACATATTCCTCCCATGCAGGAGCTGACGTTTGATTATGGGAAGCCTGAGAAAGGAGACAAAGGAAAGAAAAGGTGTTCATGTGGATCTGCCAAGTGCAAAGGGTACTTTTATTGATTGTGACAAGCTCGACTCGAGGGACTTTGATGCGCTTGATGCCCCGGGAAAATGGTATGATTGAAATGTTTTCTGCGGGCCCGAAATTATATAATTTCTCATTTTTCTGTAATCCTATTTTTGCATAGTGATTAGGTGCAGTTCAGTGTTCTTGAACTAATATTATTTATTCACGTCAGCTAAGATGTTATCCGCTTAAATGCGGCTTGCAGATCTGATGCTGCCTTTTCTGTTCATGGAAGTTGATGACCGGATCTTGGAAGGATCGGACCTCAAATTATAGTATTAGGAGTTGCAGGTATGGAAATGAATCAGAACATTTTCATTAGGTTGGTTCATGTGATTTGCAGTTAGTTATGTAATTGGTGTAGTCTTTTTATGTATGATAGTGTCTGAGTCGTACTCTGGACAATTTCATGGTAAAGTTTGCTTGGTCTATGACTTTCCTTCGTATTTTGTCTATCCTTGGAACTCATATGAGTTCCAAGGATTTGTTTGCGGAGGTTTAGGATTTGAAAAGCCCGGCCTTTTGAAAGTAGACTTGAATCTGTTTTCCCTTTTGGACAAATGGTCGATGTTTTAACGTGTGTACTCTGTATTTTGAATGTTAGAAGACTTATTGACCAGCTCTTGTGTTGATTGTTGGATCATTTATGTGATGCCTCGGGGGATTTACCGAGATATTAACTATCGCAAACATATGCTATAATGTTAGAAATTTGACATAGTGATTGCTTGCTTGATGCCTTATTTGTGTGTGTGCGCCAATCTATTGCAATGTAACGTTGGAACAATATTTAGTGTTGTATATAGGAAAATTGAGCTTGAATGTACTTAGCAGCATGGCTTTCCTTTGCTTGGTTGCCTGTTTCAGCAAACGTTCTAAGGTTCAATTTTCTTGTGAAAATATATGCATTGGATCAAAATTATTGAGAGTATGCTTATAATATTTTGTTTTATCTCACTCGCAGCAATTTTGTTTGGTAAATTGCGGCTATCTATCTTTCAAAGTTATTGAGATTTTTTTGGACTCCATTGTTATAATTTTGTCATTCTAAAAGAAATTTATTATAATAAATACAATGATAAAAATTGTGCTCACCAGTGTCGTGGCATTACTGTATACCTGGTATTGGTATATATAGATGTTCTCCATGTACCTAGTTTAAACCCGAATTATCCCCATTATAGTTGTAAACTGTAATGGTGCATTTATTAGAGCAAAATTATTTGGAAGAATTTGGTTGAATTTGTATCTTTAAAATGATTTAATTTTCTCTTCAGACACATAGGGAGAAATTCGTGATTTTTGGAAGAGTAAGATTTTGATAATAGTATAAAATAAATAACAATTCTTACAATTATGATCTAAGTCCGCGTTATGTTTTCTATGTATAATAAATTGCGGTTCATAATTTTGGTCACGCATTTTTAAGTCTAAGTTGAGCATGATGAGGAATTAAGACCATATTCAGTGTTTTTATTTTTTCTTCGAAGAACTTAACCAACCTTAAAACGAATACTCACATTCTTTGATTTGATAGGACGTGACAACGAAGGTAACATTTATAACATTTAAGATGCCAAGTGCTTCCTCAAAAAAAAAAAAGATACCAAGTGCTGATATGGTTATCGTGCCAACATGTTGAGTGAACAGCTTACAAACAGATCAATTGTATAAGTATTAAATAATTGATCATGGTGGTCAAACGTTAGGAACAACTATAGCCCAAAACAAGGAAAAATAAATAATAATAGTGTTAACAATTATATAGTAACAATAATGACAATAATATATCTTCGGCAACAGTAATACATTTGAGACACTTTCTCCAGTTCTCACTTGGAGTAGTCTTTTTCTTCTAATAATTGAGGTAAATCCAATATTTAAAATAAATTTTATACATCATTATTGTACGTAACTAAGAGTGACAAAATCATTGAAAGGTGTAATTTACTATTTTTTACAAAAACAAAAGCTAATAAAACTTATAGAGTATTCCACAAATAACAACACCGTTAATTCACAATTTACTCTTCATCAAGTACTCAAAACTTATATCATTTCATAAGTTTTACTTTCAAACTTCAAGATGAGGAAAAATCTTAACAGTTCGTGATGACCTTTTAGATTCATTTAACTTGAATTTATGTGTTGAAACTTGAACATAAGTAGTTTTCTATATGTATGATTATTTAATTGTATAATCATGGACTTGTATATATTAGGCGGCGGCAGTTAGAAAACGAATAAAGATGTAGATTAATAGATACTGCAGGTAGTAAGAATATCCGTTTTAGTCACTTTTAATGGCAGCTGGTTATTGATCAACAAGTATACATTTGCCCCTCCTTATTTCCATCTCACAAATCTCTCAAAAGTCTCAAAGAAAAAGATGAGAGAAACTCAATAGATGCTTGTTTTTCCATGCAGTGGTGATGAGACATCAGTAACTATCTAGACCGAGTTGGATAATTCGACTCCTTTAATGCATATGGAGGTAGAAAAACCTGAACCGCAGAGGCTTTATCGAGTCTGGAAGGGACGCAATGTAAGCCTTTTTCTCTATGCTTCTTCTGAAACTCTGAAAGTTATTGGTTGATGATTGAAAAATAGATGATCAAACTTCTAGATGTGTACTAAGATCAAAGTATTGATTGACATAAACTTACAACAATTTTTCTGCATTGTTAATTTCGAGTTCAGAATTCAGTTTTCTGATTTAAAATGGTATCTCATCTGTCTTAGAATCATAAACTATAGGTTCTGTGCAAATGGAATTCTTTACCTAGTTTAGGTGTTTATAGATCTTTTACCAAAACAATTTCATGTATCAATCTTGTGGTCATTCATAACTATATTATGCATTTGATATCACAATTTAATGTGTGAGAACTGGAGCTATAAGGTCTAAAGATCTGGTAAGGCGAAAACCGCCTAGTGTGAACATGTTACTGTATCTTACTTTCATCTAGCAGATTGTTTGAATCGGAAACGTATCTTACAATTTCCTTGTCATGATGAACTGCTCTGATGGGAAACTTAGTACATGCGTAGTATCTTTTTATTGCATAATTTTCCATGTCAAGAATCGACTTAGATGCTGGTTAAGTACTTATTTTAGTTCTCTTGCATGTTACAGAGATTCTTCTTTGGAGGAAGATTGATATTTGGTCCCGATGTGGCACGTCTGTTTTTCACCATGCTTCTGATCACAGGACCAGTTCTTATATTCTGTATAAAAATCTCATTTATCATAAAAAACGCTCTTAGGCTAAACAAAAATGCTCTTCCTTGGTATCTGGTACTCATCATGGCCGTTGCACTAACAGTACTGGTAAGTAAACTATCCTCAAATGGTTCTCACTTTGAGTTGCACCAAACTTTTATCATCTCGACTTAAACTCTGGATAATATGTTAGTTGTGTACAAAAGAGTGAACTTTACTTTAAACACTAAAAGGTGTAATTATCAAAATAGCCTATTGGGGTGATTAAAAGTGCTATAAACTGAATAAAGGTGAATAAATTGGTGAAAAGCGTTATAAAAGTTGTTGATTTAAGCTGTTTGTTTATATCTGGACTATACTGCAGGATATGTTCTTTCTCTTTCTTACCTCCAGTAGAGATCCTGGAATTGTTCCCAGGAATACAAAACCTCCTGAATCTGGAGAAACGTTTGAAATAAACGCTCCTTCGATGGATTGGGTAAATGATGGGACTCCACATTCAAGACTTCCACAAACGAAGGATGTGCATGTGAACGGTCACACGGTTAAAGTGAAATTTTGCAAAACGTGTTTGCTTTACCGACCTCCTCGTGCATCTCACTGCTCCATCTGCAACAACTGTGTTCAAAGATTTGATCATCACTGTCCTTGGATTGGTCAGTGCATTGGTGTAGTAAGTGTTCAACCTAAAATGACCGCTCAATGCTCGAATGTGAACATTATTTTTTCTTTTATCAATTCTCCTTTTGAAGAAATATGTTTGGCTTGTTTCATACGTACCTAGATTTTTCTTGTTTCATTTGCTCAGAGGTTTTTGATGGAAAAAATGTCTGCTTTTCTTTTACCATTTCTAATGAAACACTCAAATTTGTTTACTACAACAAAAGCCAAATGCTTCTTCTAGATAATTTTTTTGTTTTATGCTTTCCTTGTAAAACTAACATGATCATCTTTTTTGAAAATTATGCAGCGCAACTATAGGTTCTTCATCATGTTTATATGCACATCCACAATCCTGTGCCTACATATTTTCACGGTTTCATTACATAATGTCGCGAAACGGAAAGGCAGGTTGTGGAGAGCCATATCATCCGATATCTTGTCGGGTTTCCTCACCGTATACTGCTTTGTTGCTGTCTGGTTCATCGGTGGCCTTACATTTTTTCATTTCTATCTTATTAGTAAAAACCAGGTGATTTTTCTTTGACAAGCTAAATATTAGAATTTTGGGAGTTACAACTATGACCCTTTACTTGGGTCTAAACTTTAGGGGATGTAGATATAGTTATTCCCAGAATTTTTGCTGCTATAACTGCAACTGATGTAGTTCCGTTTTCTCTGTGAATTAAATCAGACCTCGTTTTTTGCAGACTACGTATGAGAACTTCAGGTATCAGTACGAAGAAAACGAGAATCCACATAACAAGGGGATGATCAACAACTTTAAAGAAGTATTTTTCACTAAAATCTCACCTTCGATGAATGATTTCCGAGCATTTGTTATGGAAGAAAAAGATATGGTTGACGTTGAAGTACTCGCAGATCAGAATATCATGGAAAGAAGCATCACTAGCTCAATAGAGAAAATGGATACTGAAGTGGAAACTAAGTTTGGCGAGGAAAATGGCGTTGCATTTCCAGATATTATGCATGATTTGGAGCTGTATTATGGCATTGAGAACAATACGAAACTTAGGGAGGGAGGCCAAAGAATTGAACATGAACTGGAGGCCACTAACAGCTTTATAGTAGATATTGAGGCGAATACAGATGAGAAATCTGACTATGTAGCATCAGATCAAATTTACAATACAGAGAATTTCTCGAGATAGTTTTCTTTTTATTGGAGGATAGTTCGATAATGTCTGATAACAGACACCACGACAGAGTGAGATTTTTAACTCGTGATGTTAAACTTGAAAAATTGAAAGACCGACGCTGGCTCTCAGAGTTTGAGATCAAAAGGTTGCAGCCTCAAGTACAAAAGTTCACATTTTAACAAAATAATACATGATCTGGCAACAGGGTGATGGAGCAATTCTTTTGAGACTGAAATATTGTAGATAGACCTGCATATAGTAATTGTTTTCGCCTACTCCTTTTTCACATGTTTATATTTGTTACAATGTGTTGTTTGCCTGTAATATTTGTTAACAACATTCATACTGTGTTCATAAGGCCCTTTACTATTACAAAGTTGCACCTTTTTCAAGCCTAAGCTTATTTGTCTGAGAAGCTTGGATACAGGAGAATTGTGACTGATACTAAAGTTACTGCTTAAATGTTTTTCATCTACCATGAAAATCCACAATTGAATCTTCAAAACAAAGGATTCATGACAAGTACGATCGTGATTAGCATCGATAAATCATAAATTAGAGATATGAATTATAAATTATGACAAAAAACTCAATTAGAAACTATTTAAGGATCAAAAGGAAAGTTCCATTAGTGATCAACCAAAATTGCATCAACACAGGATGTAAAAGATTCTGCCATTAAACAAAATAACGAAAAATATACGTTTCCTCAAACATCTACTGATATATGAATTAAAAAACTATTCAATCAAACTCAATCAACATAAAACTTTAAATCAATTGTAATCAGAAAAATAAATCTATTAACCTTAGCAGCCAATTAAACTAAATCTCCTATCTAGTTCTTACGTTTAATGGTCATCGGGAAAAACAGAGTGTCCAGACATGGAACGGTAATCGAATCTAGGGTGAAAATCGAATTCTCAGATGTATCAAACTCTTCAATTGAACCCTGTGTGGAAATCGAAGATCCTGATAAATCAAGCTTCTCAAACTTCTTTTACATAGAGTTATACACGCCAATGTCTCCTCCCACACTTCCTGAACGGATCACTAGCTCATTCTTTTCCGCGGAAAATAGTGGAGTAATCACATTACACGGTCCTAGTCCGTCAACGACATCCTTGATGCTAACTAACTCAGACCAAGAACTTGAATCAACATCTGGCATTATCCAAACTCGTAGTTTTTCCTTCGTCACACAATTGAGATTGTCATATAAACACAAACAGCCACCCAAACTAGTCATGACAAACCTCTTATTTCCCTCTGCATCTATTTCACTTGGCTTGCGCAACTTCTTGAATTTCTCGTCTCTAGGATCAAAATAGACTATCTCCGGCATGCGACGAACAGGGTCAGTCATAACCCAAAAGGAAAAGCCATCAATGAAGAGCCCTCGCCGGTTGGGATAGAGTTCTCCGCCTAACCACCAAAATCGGTGAAACGGATCGGGACAGAAGTCTCCTTTTCTGGTCAACTCAGAATTCAAGGGGAATTTCACTTTCTTACTCCATGACTCGTTTTTACACGAAAAAACAGCGTATAATTGGAACATTTAGCTACTATCTTGTAATCTTCCAAGCTTGGACCGCGGCAAATCCCAAAGGCTGTGGATTGAAGGTCGAATTTGTGACTGCACGAAATCTTTATTTTATCGTTACTGCATGGGTTCCATAACACATAGGATTTCGACGAGGGGGTGCTTAAGAGTACTAGACCATCACCGGAGCACAATAGATCTTTGCCAGGAACTTCACGTATTGTTTCAACGTGAAAGTTACCGTTTTCGAATCTGGCCACATGATACTCTTCAGAATCAAAGGTCTTCGACAGAAAGACGCGGTTTTTGGAATTCTTCGATTGTTGAAGATGGTTTTTAGCGAATTCGGGATCGGAGATTATGGAGTTCCATGATTTGCATACGGCTTTAAACCTCCGCAGAGACTTGGCAGGTTGAAAAAGGAGAATGTCCTTAAAGAGATCATGGGGAATATTTCTTTTCTCTTGTGCCATGGCTGATTAATTGACTTTTGGGATTTGAGGAACCTAGTTAGTTGATTTATAAGAGTCTGAGATTAAGGTTTTTTTAGTTCTTACAGAGTTTTCTATTGAGGACTTGTATATTTATAGAGCTTCTATGTGAAGAAGATTTCTTAAAGAGTTGTATCTTAGAAAGGATTGAGGAGTCCTAGTTCAAAAAAAACTTCCTATGTTTGAATAGGATTTGATAATCTTATTCTCGTGGGAATTTTAACAAACGGATTGAGGGTTACTACTATAAGACTTGTATTATTTGAACTTGCCATAAGTGAGGAAAGAGAATCTCAGAGTAAAAATATTTTTTAGATATGTAACAACTAACAACACAATGCAATGTTGATTGTTTTCAGAACCTTTTTAATAGACTTTAGAAAAAATCTAAGATTTTTTTTAACATTTAGTTTGACAAAAGCATATTTGATATGAAATTTAACGCATATAACAATAGGTTTATATATATATATATATATATATATATATATATATATATATATATAATAAATTTCACTTAATATAATCTGAAGGTTTAGTATAATTAGACCCAAAGTTTTTTATTCTTTTTCTTACTACTTAATTTTATGACAATTTATATGTGACTTGTCATACTACTTTATACACTTTCTCTTTATTCTCTTTTTATGTAATACAAAATAAAAGATAATCATCTATTTATAATAATTGAGTGTTTTACTTTAATATGATGCTTTATTTTGTTTTTAAAAATTCTCTGTATATCTTTAGATGAAAAGATGGGTGTTTAGTGTTCACAATCTTACGAACTAAAGCCAGGGATAAAAGTCTTACTTTTGCATTAGAGATACACATTGAAAAATAAATTACTTAACATCTTCATATTAATTTTATATTCTTACACATTATGCTAATTTCTTCACAGTTAAAAAACTAACTTAAAATAACAGATAATGAAAAAAATAAACTCCATATATATATATATATATATATATATATATATATATATATATATATATATATATATATCATGGCAAACACCCCCTCTTTGGAAGAAATTAGACAAAAAGGTCATTGTACATGCGTATATGCTCATATTCAAGTACTATATACTCATATTCAAGTGTGAGAAAAAAATAAAATTTGAAAAGAAAAAAAGAGTTGTTTAGATGAAAAAGTTTAAATTTGAGCTAAAGTAAAGCATCATAATTTGAATAGAATGGAAAGAAAAATAATCAGCATTAAAAGAATATAAAGTATAGGGAAGTTAAATCATCCTTCTTAATAAATTATATAACTAATTTTATCTAATTTAAGTTGTGGATTAGATTGAAAATTAATAATGGGATGTCATGGTTGAACATAAATTATAAGATTAAAACGGGAAAGCAAAAGTTTGGTGTCACAGACTGTCCAATATCGCTTCCTTAATTTATATATATTATAATATTAGTATGGATTGTCAGGCTTGACATATTATTTTAGTAATGAATAAATGATAATTATTCATATAAATTATACTTGTTAATAAATAAAAATAAAGAAAATCTTTAAATTTCGTCCCCTAAGCTGTATCTATTCTTGGCTCCGCCCTGACTATTTGCTAATTTGTGAATTTCGCGATCATGAGGTATTAGCTAATGTATTGGAAATTTAGAATGTTTTATAGGAAAAAAATAAGGATGAAAAAATAAAATTTCTCCACCATTAAATGTCTGTTTTGTTGGCAATCTTGAAGATTATATGTTTTTTTTCTTTAAATGATGGTTGTGATTTTTATTTTCTTAATATTCACACGTGAGTGAAAATTCAACAAAAGTGTTGAAACAATGTGAACAAGTTCGATTAAAACAGATTCGCCTTTAAAAAAACATATATCAAGGAAACTTTACTATTACTAATAACTAACTTTGGTAATTTTTGTGGAATTAATGATTATTATTATTATATTCATGATATTTATGATATACTATATATTTATGATATCAAAACTATCATAATGGTATATGTTGCTTCTGAAGATTCACAAGCATACAATTAATGACAAGTACAACCATGATTCCCAATGACAGAGAACAAATTAATTAAACATGTAAAGTATACGTTATGACAAAATAAAAAATCGATCACAATGTATTATATGAATCAAATTGAGAATTCAAGTAAAATCGGTGAAAATTGCATCAGTCGTAAGTTGTAAATAGATTCGCAGTCTATCAATAAAACAAAGTAACGGAAAAGCAACGCTCATAAGCTAGTTACATAAATCAGCATGAAATAGTAACCATGAAAATAAATTTGTTAACCTCATAAGCTAGTTACATAAATCTGTTCTTACTGTTCCCTTTTTCTCTTCTCTTTTTTGCAAAGCTTACTCTTACCGCTCATGGGGAAAAACAAAGTATCCAAACATGGAGACACATCCGAATCACGGATGCAAATCAAAGATTTTGCTACATCATCAAACAGTACTTCATGCTTCTTTTCCATAGAGTTATACGTGCCAAATTCTTCTTCCGCTACTCTAGAACGGATAACTTGCTCCTTCTTATCTGCGGAAAATAGCGGAGTAATCACCTTAACCGGTACAAGTCCGTTGTCACCGACATCGTTGATGATCATTAACTCTGACCAAGAACTTGCATCAACATTGTTATCTCTCAATATCCAAAACCTAAGTCGAACTTGTTCCGCCATTCTGAGATTAATGTTGTCGAAGAAACACAAACAACCCCTAAAACTTGTCAAGTAGATGTCCCTATTTCGCACCATTTGATCTACCTCCATTGGCTGCTGCAACGTCTTGAATTCTTCGTCTCGAGGATCAAAATAGAATATCTGCGGCATGTAACGGCCAAACTCTTTCCTAACCCAAAAGCAAAACCCACCAGCAAAGAGCCCTCCTTCTCACGGATAATTAAGGGAAATTTATTTTTCTTACTCCAAGATCCATTCTTGCATGAGAAGACAAAGTAGTAATCCCAATTAAATGCTACAATCTTGTAATCGTCCCAGTTTGGACCACGAGAAATCCCAAAGTTTGGGAGTTGAAGGTCGAACCTATCATTGCACGAAATTGTTGTTTTCTCTTTACTGCACGGATTCCATAGCACGTATGATTTTGGGCACGAGGTGCTAAATAGTGCTAGACCATCACCAGAGCACAAAATTCTGTTGCAGTCGCGAGGTATTTCACATATCTCTTCTACTTGAAGTTTACCGTTTTCAAATTTAGCAATAGAAATCTCTTTCCACCCCTTCCGCAGAAAAATATTGTGATTTCTCTTTGATTGTTGAAGATGGCTTTTGGCGAAGTCGTGATCCGAGATTATGGCGTTCCATGATTTGCATACGGTTTTAAACCTCTGAAGAGATTTAGAAGGTTGTAAAAGAAGAATGTCTTGTATGATATCGCGGGGAATATATCTTTTTTCTATCGCCATGGCGGAATAACTAACCTTTGGAATTCGAAGAACCTGGTTTTACTATAGAATTCTGAGTATAAGGCTTTGGGTTCTATAGAGCTTTCTCTTGAATTATACATATAGAGCTCTATCTCTTAAAGAGTTTTATCTTAGGAAGGTTTTTAACAGTCCTATTCTATGTCTAAATAGGATTTGATGATCTTATTCTGTCAGGAGTTTTAACAAACAGGTTAAGGGTTTTAACACTTTGATGTAAACTCTATGACATAGGACTACTAGTAATAAAAACACTAAAACAGTAAAAAGCTCGGCCAACAACTTGTAAAAGTGGCCGTGACACGTTATTTAAATCGTATCATGGGCTAGCTTAGGCCCAAAAAATAAATTACTAGCGCTTAAAAGAGCGAGCTCAGGCCCAAAAAAAAAGTGCTTGTAAAAACGTAGCTTCTTGTAGTAGTATTATAATTCATAACTTGACTTTTTCGTAGTAAATTGAGCTAACAAAAGAGCCTCTATTGTATTATGCCTATCAAGCAAATAACTTTGTCCTGGAGAGAGAGAGAGAGAGAGAGAGAGAGAGAGAGAGAGAGAGAGAGAGAGGGGGGGGGGGGGGGGGGGGGGGGATAATCTTGTAATTTGTAATAGTGGAATTATTTTTTTACTCATATTTTTGCCTAAAAGATATAATGTCCTTAGTTAAAAAACAGTATAAACTCAAAGGGTATATATTATCAATTGTTAGTTTATGTTTTTATATTTTACTAGTCTTTGTAATTATGTCTTCATCATTGATTTTATTTTCTTATCCTTTGTGTTTTAGATATTAAAGACAAATATATTTGTTTTCTTGTAAAAGTCATTTTCCAAGCTAAAAGCCTAAAATTAATCGGCCCTCAACTCCTCGCGAGTGAACATTAATTCCTCTAGTATAATATGAAAAATGTAATACGTCCATCCAAAGTACATAAAGAGGTTTTTTTTTGCCAATTTTCGTTACAGGGTAGTAAAATGCCTAATTATCATATCATATGACAACAAGGACTTGCGGCCAAAAGATCAAGTGATATGTATGTGGTATAAATCTACAGTCTTTAACATACCATAAATCATTTAAAAGCAGTCAATGCTCTCATTTTCATTTGTACGTAGTATAGTCATATGCTTGTGTAAGGTGTTGAATAGCGAGCGTTGTAATGTAAAGGCTCGGGTGGGTGTCATTAAGAATGAGAGTAAGGAAAAAATGTAGTTGTAACAATTGTTTATATAGTGTGATTTCGCTTGATTCTCATGATTTTTTCTTGGGTTCAAGAGTTTGTGTCATTAAGAAGGAGAGTGAGGAAAAATATGTAGTTGTAACAATTATTTATATAGTGTGATTTCGCTTGGTTCCCATGATTTTTTCTTCGGTTCAAGAGTTTCTATGTTAAATCTCTATGTTGTTACTTTTATTGTTTTTATCCTTTTGTTTCTAATTTTCTTCAATGGGCAAATCTGGGGACAAGTATTTCTTGAATTCAAATACCTAACAAAAGCAGGTCCTGTTTCATTTATTATTAACAAATATTTCAAACTGAAACATATTCGTACTATCTCCACAATATTTAGATCAACTAAACTTGAATAATGCGATGTTGAACAGTTTAAGGGGTTGAAATTTCAAATTTAAAGTTATGTACATTTCTGTAAATAATTTGAAAAGTTATATAATTTGTAGATATGTAACAACACACTACGATTAAAAACACACAAAAAAAAAAAAAAAAACTACACAATACGATAATGATTGTTTTTAGAACCTTTTTAATAGATTTTAGAAAAAAATCTTAGAAAAATATTTTCTTGTAATATTTAGTTTGACAAAAGCATATTTGATATGAAGTTTTAATTCATATAAATTGTTGTTTATATGAACACACTAAATTGAGAATATAACAATACGGTGCTATTTGCATAGGGGGAGTAGGGGTGTACAAAAGATTGACCAACCGCCCAGGCCGACCGCACCTGTCCGAATCCCCACTGTCGGTCGGTGGCAATTTTACCTAATCACCCACCCGCCACCCGTCGTCACTTACTCAAATAGATTAGTAGATATAACGCACATATGCTTTCCTTCCTTAAATTACATGAGAAAATATAAGAAATTGAATTATATTTGTAATTTTCTTAGGTTTTTCTCATAATTTGATTTAAAACAAGTTATCTTCTAATTGGAGATCAACTTCATTGGCGTGTGATGAAGTGCCGTATAAATTCTTATTTTACAACCTACTATATATTTGATAAAAACGTAAATCTTGTTCTTGCAACTTTGCTTCATTCATTCTCAAAATTTATGAAGTTAATGTAGTATATACATATATATTGTTATTACAATTAATTTTTGTCATTAATTTATTTTATTATTTCTTATTACTTTGAAAACCACCACCCCACTACTTGAACCCGCATAGTTTAAAAGATTAGTCACGCGTTATAACTGGGCCGCGTGGAATTTTTTATGCACACCCGCCCCAAACCACCCGCGTACACTCCAAGGCGGAGCCAAGGGGGGCAGCCCCCTATACATACTTATGTATATTTATATATATATGTATAGTCTATAGATTGGTTAATCATTATATATAGTTATAATATATATACATATATATATATATATATATATATATAATAAATTTCAATTAATATGATCTGAAAATTTACTATAATTAGATCCAAAGTTTTTTCTTCTTTTTCTTACTACTTAATCTCATGACAATTTATATGTGACTTGTCATACTACTATCTTTATTTTCTTTTACTCTTTTTATAGAACAAAGAAAATAGTAGATAAACATCTATAATTATATGAGAGTTTTATTTTAATATAATGCTTATTTTATTTATAAGAAAATCAGTATATCTTTAGATGAAGAGGTTGGTGTTCAGTGTTCACAATATTAGGAACTAAAGCCAAGGATAAATTCTTACTTTTGCAATACAGCGTAAAAAAGAAGTTACTTAAAGTCTTGATATTCGTTTTTTATTTTTACAAATTATGCAACATGATTAACAATCTAACTAAAACTAACAGATAGTGACACACACACACACAAAAAAAAAAAAAAAAGAACTACTTGTAATATATATAATACGGAAAAACACCCCCTCTTTCGAAGAAATGAGACAAAAAGCTCATTGTATTATGCGTAATAGGAAAACAAAGTCAAAGGCAAAAAAATCTTTCACACGTACGTCCCAAAAAATAAGAGGGGAGTTTTTCCATCTTCTTTTATCACATGGTGGTTTGTGTTTCTTACTTTCTTTTGTTTAATACTAGAAAAGCCTACACACGCGGGACAGCGTGGAAGTTTTGTGAAGAGAGAGAAAAGTTGATATCCCTTGAAAAGTCAAATTTATCCTCTTGATCATTTTGGTGATGGATGAAAATAGGGGTACTTTAGGAAAACAATTAATTTGGTACAACAACTGCAAAATATGTGAGGGTGGAGGGTTTGCTTTTAATATAGTAATAGATTTTCAAGCTGACATATCATTTTTGTAATGAATTAAAAATAATTAATTATATAAATCACATTTGTTAATAGACAAAAATAAAAAAATCTTTAATTGTATTTCGCCCTCTAAGCTATATTCTTGGTTTGTCCCTGGGTATTTGCAAGTTCTAGAATTTCATGGTGAGGTATTAGCTGGCATGTTTTATGATCCTTAGAGGAAAAATAAGGATGAAAAAAAAAAAAAACCGCCGTTAAATGTGTATCTTCGCAATGTTAAATCCGCCCTTATCCTTAGTGCTTATTTTTAAATGATGGTTGTGATTTTTATTTTCTTAATATTCACAAGTGAGAGAAAATTCAGAAAACTGTTGAAACAATGTGTACAAGTTCGATAAAAAAGATTCGCCTTAAAAAATATATATATATATATATATATATATATATATATATATATATGGAGCAAATTTCAAAAACTAACTTTTGTAATTTTTGTGGGATTAATTATTATTACTATTATTATTATTATTGTAACAGTAGATACTATATTTATGATATCAAACTATGATAATGTAGTATGTTGCTTGTGAAGATTCACAAGCATACAATTAATGACAAGTACAACCACGATTTCCAATGACAAAACCACTATAAAAATCAATGAGAACTGCAGCAGTGGTAAGATATAGATAAATTCGCAGTCTAACAATAAAATAAATAAAATAAAATAAAGAAAAATTATGCAACGCTTATCAAACATCTGAATTATGAAACCAAAAAACTGATTCTAAGTAACCATGAAAATAAATTCGTTAACCTCATAAGCTAGTTACATAAATCTGTTCTTACTTTTCCCTTTTCTTTTTCTTCTTTTTTTGCAAAGCTTAATCTTACTACCCATGGGGAAAAACAAAGTATCAAAACATGGAAACACATCGGAAATATTGGCGCAAATCAAAGATTGTGCTACATCATCAAACAGTACTTAATGCTTCTTTTCCATAGAGTTATACGTGCCGAATTCTTCTTCCGGTACTCCCAAACCGATCACTTTTTCCATAGAGTTACATATTCTAAATTCTTCTTTTGCTACTCCCAAACCGATCACTTGCTCCTTCTTATCTGCAATAAATAGCGGATTAATCACCTTAACCGGTACGAGTCGGTTGTTAACGACATCGTTGATGATCGTTAACTCTGACCAAGAACTAGAATCAACATCATTATCTCTCAATATCCAAATCCTACGTCGAACTTGTTCTGCCATTCTGAGTCTAAAGTTGTCGAAGAAACACAAACCAGTGTTTTTAAAACCGGCCCGGCCGGCTGGTCGAACCGGTCGGACCGGGACCCGGACCCTTGTCCGTTCACTGGTTTGACCGGTTGAACCGGTTCAACCACCGGTTGACCCGGTTTAACCGGTAAAACCAGTGAACCGGTGCCTTGCCGGTTCAAAGCACCGGTTCGGTTTTAAAAACACTGACACAAACAACCCCTAAAACTGGTCAAGTCTACTTCGCTCCGCTTGATCTACCTCCATCGGCTGCTGCAACTTCTTGAATTCTTCGTCTCGAGGATCAAAATAGAATATCTGCGACATGTAAGGGACAAACTCCTTCATAACCCAAAAGCAAAAGCCACCAGCAAAGAACCCTCCTTTTATGGTCATTTCACATAGAATGAAGGGGAGTTTCTTTTTCTTACTCCAAGATCCATTTTTGCACGAATAAACAACGTAGCAATATCTATTAAATGCTACAATCTTGTAATCGTCCCAGTTTGGACCACGAGAAATCCCAAAGATTGTGCGTTGAAGGTCGAACCTGTCATTGCACGAAATTGTTGTTTTCTGTTTACTGCATGGATTCCACAACACGTATGATTTCGGACACGAGGTGCTAAAGAGGGCTAGACCATCACCAGAGCACAAAAGTATTTTGCAATAGTGAGGTTTTTCACATCGATCTCTCTTCAACTTGAAATTTACCGTTTTCAAATTTAGCAATAGAAATCTCTTTCCACCCTTTCCGCAGTAAAATATTTTGATTTCTCTTTGATTGTTTAAGATGGTCTCTCACAAAATCGTGATCAGATATGATGGCGTTCCATGATTTGCATACGGTTTTAAACCTCTGAAGAGATTTGGAAGGTTGTAAAAGGAGAATGTCTCTAATAATATCCATGGGAATATATCTTCTCTCTAATGCCATGGGGGAGAAACAAACCTTGCGAATTTGAGGCGTGACTGTGTGCGCGGGTTTTATACTATGGAATTCTGAGTTTAAGGCTTTGGGTTTTACAGAGCTTTCTCCTGAATTATATTAATAAAAACAAACAGGTTGAGGAGTATTATTAATAAAAACAGGAAGAAGCTCGGCTAACAACTTGTAAAATTATTATGACTATCTTTTGTACTTTTATGGAATTAATATTGTTATTTATTATGTTTATTATCAATATAATTAGATACTATATTATGATATCAAACTACCATAATGGAGTACGTTGCAATTAGTGACAAAGCATAATTAAACATGTATATTAATGTATAAGTTATGACAAAAAGAAAAACTCAATCCCAATGTATTTGATGAATCAAATTGCGAATTCCAGTAAAATCTATGAGAACTGCATCAGTCGTAATATGTAAATAGAGTCACAGTCTGGCAATAAAACAAAATAACAACGCTCATCAAACATCTTAACTATGAAATACAAAATTATTAAATAAAACTTAATCATCACGAAACTTAAACTGATTCTAAGTTCTAACCTCCTAACACCTTAAATCTCATATCTACTTCTTACTTTTACTTTTTTCTTCTTCTTTTTGCAAAGCTTACTCGTACTAGTCATCGGAAAAAACAAAGTATCCAAACATGGATACACAGTCGAATCGTGATCGCAAATCAAAGATTCGGGCACATTATCAAACACTTGATACTTCTTTTCCACGGAGTTGTACACTCCAAATTCTTCGTCCTCTGTTACTCCCAAACGGATCACTAGCTCGTTTTCATCTGCGAAAAATAGAGGAGTAATCACCTTATCACTCGGTAAAAGTCCATCGTGATCAATGAGAACCATTAACTCTGACCAAGAACAGGAACCATCATCACTATCCGACCAAGAACTAGAATCAACATCGTTATCTCTCAATATCCAAATCCTAAGTCGAAGTTGTTCCGGCTTTTGGACATTAATGTTGTCATAGAAACACAAACAACCCCTACAACTCGTCAAGGAGATATTTCTATTTCGCTCCAGTTCTACTTCCATAGGCTGTTGTAACTTCTTGAATTCTTCGTCTCTAGGATCAAAATAGAATATCTGCGGCATGTTACGGACAAACTCTGTCAAAACCCAAAAGCAGAAGCCACCGGCGAAGAGCCCTCCTTTTCCGCTAATTCCACAAACATTGAAGGGGAAATTCTTTCCCCTACTCCAAGATCCGTTCTTGCACGAAAAAACAAAGTAGTAATCCCAATTAAATGCTACAATCTTGTAATCGTCCCAGTTTGGACCCCGAGAAATCCCAAAGTTTGGGAATTGAAGGTCGAATTTGTAACTGCACGAAATTGTTATTTTCTGCTTACTGCACAGATTCCATAACACGTAAGATTTCGAACACGAGGTGCTAAAGAGTGCTAGACCATCACCAGAGCACAAAAGCTCTTTGCAATGGGGAGGTTTTTCATGTATCGCTTCGACTTGAAATTTACCGTTTTCAAATTTTGCCGTGCAAATATCTTCCCGCCCTTTCCATAGAAACATATTGGGATTTCTTGATTGTTGGAGATGGTCTCTCGCAAAGTCGTGATCAGAGATGATGGCGTTCCATGATTTGCATACTGTTTTTAGCCTCTGAAGAGATTTGGAAGGTTGTAAAAGGAGAATGTCGCGTACGATATCGCGGGGAACATATCTTTTCCCTACCGCCATAACTAACTTTTCGGACTCGATCGAGGAACCTGGTTTTACTATAGAATTCTGAGTTTAAGGCTTTGGGTTCTACAGAGCTTTCTCTTGAATTATATGTATAGAGCTCTATCTCTTAAAGAGTTTTATCTTTGGAAGGTTTTCAACAGTCCTATTTTAAGTAATTTCTATGTTTAAATAGGATTTGATGATCTTATTCTGTCAGGAGTTTTAACAAACAGGTTGAGGGTTAACAATTCAATGTAAACTCTATGACTTGATTATTAATTTGAACTCGATCTTACCATAATTGATCGACATAAATTGTAGTACTTCCATATTTCTTCACAATAATTTTCTTTTCCAAAACAGAAAGTTACAAAGCAACATTGCGTTGTTTTTAGTTCACAAGTGAGTGCGACTCTTGTTCAGTTTTTGGTAACAAATATTTATGTGGAAAATTAAATTGAAAAATATTCCCTATTACTCACTTTTTCTTTTTTTTGGTAATTCCCCTATTACTCACTTACTGATAAAATAAACTCGACTTTTTGTACTTATGTTATTTTTAATAAACTCGACTTTTTGTACTTATGTTATTTTTAAGGAGTTAATGTTTACTCAGATTAAATTTATATTAATTTATAGGAGCTTTTGATGGTATCTTGATGGTGCAAATTTTACCAAATCAATTACAAGCAAAAACCTGTGCTCAAAAAAAAAAAAAAAAAAAAAAAAAAAAAAAGTTCCGAATTCTTTGTTTCAGAGACGATGTGTTGAGAACGGGCACTTTATTAAGGTTAGCGATATTGCCAGAGCCATAATTGTTGCTGCCAAAGCAAATTTTTAAAGATCTCTAATTTACCCTTATTAATTAAGGAATACAAAAATCATGCAAGTTTACTAACTTCTAACTATTCCTTTTATCAATTAGTATTCTTTAATTATAGAAACTCATTATTCCAATTAAAAAACAACGTTGCTAGACTATTTGGTAAGTATTTTGGTATAATTATCAAATTAAAAATAAAATCAATGTTTGACCAAGAAAATCATAAATTACTCATTTATCGAATTTCTGACACAATAATCATTATATCTATCATAATTACATGACCATCTTAACTTAAATCATATATAGAGATCAAATTTTGATATATATATATATATATATATATATATATATATATATATATATATATATATATATATATATATATATATATATATATATATATATATATATATATATATATATATATATTAAGTAGTGCATATAACACTATGCAATATTATCTTGAAGGCTTAAACATTAACTAATTGTAGCTTTTAGTCTTCTTATGGAGCCAAAACAAAAAACACGAAAATGTAATTACTATACCAGCCATTTTGTTTTTCTTAAAATTATAAGTATTAATTGTATATATACATCATTCCAGCCTAAGGTTGTTTCTAAAGTATATATTCCCTAAATCAATTTATTTATACGAGTTGATTTCTAAAGGTAATCTAATCATATTTTTCTTACTAAACTTACATCATAAACTTCTAAATAATATTAATTTGGGTAAACAGAAATAATTATGTATAATGGGATCAACATATTTTAATCAAATACTTAAGCATTATAATTTCCCGTACAAATATATATTGTAAAGAAAACAAAACATAAAAGAATGGTAATTTGTGCATTGAGAGGAAAATCGGGTTGTTAATTGCTAAACTTTAGGAGATCTATTTAAGAAAGAATAGATATGATAAGATTTAGGAAATTTGATTCAAATATACTTTAATTAGCAAGGGTATATTAGAGACTTTAAAAAATTTACTTTGGCAACAACAATTTGTGCTCTGGCATTATCGCCAGCCTTTAGTTAATGAGATTGAGTGATTTTACTCATCTCCAAATCATATAACAATAAACTGCAATTATTTTCTGGATTAAACCAAACCAACCGAGACTTATAGAAAACAACTAACAATTTTGTTTGGTGTAATTAGATTTGATTCTTTTTTAAGAACATTCTACTTGTCAAGTGGCAGCTTTACGCATGCCAAGGAGTTTCTTCCCTTTTTTTTAATTTAATTTAATTTGTTAAAATTTTAATTATCAAGAATATACTTAAAACACTTACAAACACATTGTAGGGCAATTTGCAAAAAAGTTACAATACGTGGTATATTTTGCTTGTAATACAATTTGTGGTGTAATCTGCAAAAAGCTTACAATTCAGAGTATGATTTTACCATTAGCTCCTTCTGTAATTATTATAAAACTAGATACTATATTCATCATACTAGATTATTATGTTTCTTGTTAATCTTCACACAATTAATGACAATTACAACCATGATTAGCGGCATTGATCAAAATTTTCATACGTTTCCTCGAAAACCACTGAGTTTTTAATCGAAATGAAACTTAGAAATAATTTCCAACTTTATAACTACTATAACTCTTATGAAGTTTCGGAAACATGTCGAAAAGCTCCTGAAAAATTAAGAAATGTTTCTAATATTTAGAAGATCGAAACATACACCGACAGAAACTTTGATCCATTTTAGCGACGAGTATTGATATATTGAACAGATGAAGTATAAATTATGGCAACAAAAACAAACTCAATCACAGTCTATTTTACAAATCAAAAAATTATTGCATAAACCATAATATGTAAATAAATTTTGCAGTCCTACAATAAAACAAGATCCAAGGATCAAACATCTGAATAGGAAGTACACAATCTATTAAAAACTAAATCAATATGAAACTTCGAACTAATTCTAACCAGAAACATAAATCCATCAACCTTATATGCTATTCTATCAAACAAACAAAAAATCAACCTTATATCCTAGTTAAACTAAATCTCTACCTACTTCTTACTTTTAATGTTCATTGGGAAAAATACAGTATCCAAACATGGAGCCGTAGTCGAATCATGAGTGGAAATCGAAGACTCAGGTATTTCAAACTCCTCGTACTTCTTTTCTACAGAGTTATACACACCAATTTCTACGTCCATGCACCCCAAACGGATCACTAGCTCATTCTTTCCTGAACAAAATAGTGGATACATGAATTTCCACGATGGAAGTCCTTCAACGACACTGTCGAGGATCATTTACTTTGACCAAGATCAGAATCAAGATTGTTATTGTTCAATATCCAAATTCTAAGTGGAGGTTGTTCCAGGTTTCTGAGATTAACTGTGTCATATAAACACAAACAACCCCTCAAACTCGTCAACATGAAATCTCTAGTGTCCTCGATTTCTATTTCTCTCGGCTTCTGCAACTTCTTGAATTCCTCGTCTCTAGGATCAAAATAGAATATCTGTCGTGGGTAGTTATGGATGGACTCCGTCATAGCCCAAAAGGCAAAGCCATCAACAAAGACCCCTCCTTTTCTGCTCACTCCAGTCATGAAGGGGGTTTTCTTTTTCTTACTCCAGGATTCGTTTTTACACGAAAAAACAACGTAATTTAGCTACAATCTTATATTCGTCCAAGGTTGGACCACGACAAATCCCAAAGTTTGTGATATTCGTCCAAGGTTGGACTCCGTAACATGTAGGATTTCAAACAGGATGTGCTCAAGAGCGCTAGACCATCACCGGAGCACAAGAGATATTTGGCCTGGTGAGGCTTTTCACCTATTGCTTCGACTTGAAAGTTACCGTTTTCAAATTTAGCCATACAATATTCTTCACACCTTTTCCACGTAAAGATTTTGTAGTTTCTCGAACTCTTCGATTGTTGAAGATGATGCCTTTTGCCAAAGTCGTAATCTGAGATTAAAGAGTTCCATGATTTGCACACGGCTTTAAACCTCTGCAGAGATTTAGAAGGTTGTAATAGGAGGATGGTCTGTATGATATCAAGGGGAAGAGCTTCTTGTTCTACCACCATGGCTGACGAATTAATTTTTCGGGATTCGAAAGCTAGTTGTTTTTATAGGGCTCTGGGTTTTACAGAGTTTTCTATTGAGGAGTATTAGATTTATAGAGCTCAGTGTGAAGAAGATTTGATAAAGAATTGTATCTTAGCAAGGATTGAGGAGCCCTAATCCTATATTTTGACATGTATTCTATAACAAGTTATTCTCTCGCTAATTTTAACAAACAGGTTAAGTGTAAACATTAGGATGTACACTATGACAAACTAGATGGATGTTTTTTGTTATGTAACTGCAAAAAGATTCCTTAAAGAGTTCTATTTTAGGAAGGATTTAGGAATCCTAGGTTCATAACTTTCTTTCTTAAATACGATTCGATGATATTACTTTTGTTTAACAAATACTCCTAAGAAAATTATAAGTTTTACGAAGTGTTCCCTACTACTAATTACATACTGCCAATTGGCCCCCAAAAAAAAAACAATTTGTACGAATGTGATGTTTAAGGAGCTAATATTGTTCAAATTAAAGTTATAATGTTTATAATTTGGAAACAAATAAAACTTGTAAGAACAAAATACGATACAGATTATTTTCATTATATGTTTAAAAAAAATTTGGAAAATTCTAAGAATACTTTTTCATAATATATACTTGTTTGACAAAAACATATTTATTATGAGATTTTAATACATAAAAATCTTTATTTAAATACACTGAATTGGAAATATAGCAGTAGATAACTAATAACATTTCAATACGGAAATAAAAAAATAACCATAGATGGCTCTAGTCCAAAGACTCCAAACTAATGCATCCTTAATAAATAATTTCTAAAATAAATACCTGGATTTAATTTATGTTGAATCTTTGAATTTTTAGCTTTCAGTTATTATGACTTTCTTCTTCTTGGAACTATTCTACGGGTACTCCATGCAGCAATAACCGAAGATCCTGATTTCCGAGTTCCCGTTGTTCCTCTAATATTTTCTTTGCGGAAGCGACAATGGCAATGCGACGATAGTTCAACTGAATTGATTGAAGAGTTGGTATGTTTCCAATGCCAGAGGGGATCTCTTCCAATCCTCTCAAAGAACCGACGACAAGATGCTTGGGGCAGGGGACATGTGTCTCGTCTGCTCTCCAGTATATCAGATCATCAGCATACCGGATCTCCAAGAATTTCAGGCGAAGGAATTGCCCCTCGACTGGATTCCACTACTTTCCCGCAGGAAAATCTATCAGTCTGAGCTTTTCAAGGTTAGGCAACGATCCAATATGCGTTGTTATATCTTCCCAATACATATAAACGTTGTTTAAAGTCAATTTCTAGAGTGATAATGGCAACTGATCTAGAGTTCGAACCGAACTTTGCCAATCAAACCTGAACGACCAGGACTGGAGTTTATGCAGGAGGCCAAGATTGTCGAAGCGATAAGGTAACAAGTTATCTTCCCAATAGTGTAGTTTCAGTTTCTTGATATGCGGAATTCTCCTAAACATTTCTTCGGTCCACCTTAAGTTGACTACTTTTGAGAGTTTAAGTTCTCCAACACACAACCACTTCGGCCACTCTGAGGATCAGGCTGTTCAATTTCTGCAAAAATCTTTAGATGCCTAAGTTGTTGCATATCCTAGATTTCAGGTGGTACAGAGACATAAGTATCCAGCGCCACGTCAAATAATAAGTGTTTGTAGATTCCAGAGCAAGTAAACAAGGAATCTACAAGTTTTCCATGGAGACTTAAGACAAAGGCATCGTGTATTACTAGTTGGAAAACATATTCCACAGACTCACACTCATGATTAGACACGTTCTATATCCTTCACAATCTGAAATTAAGGGGTGAACGAAAATCAACTGGATTTGGTCCTGAAGGTCTTGAACACAACTTAAAATTGCATATCAGTGAACGGGCCAATGATGCTGACTGTAAAACCTGAGAAACTTGCAAGTGATATTCCTCGTCTAGAATATGATCATGTTGATAAATAGCAATTCGACGCTGGGTACTTAAATCCTGTAAACTGATGGGAGTACCCACTGTATTGGCCCAAAGAAGCCTCTCCTTTATAGCTTCTTTTAAGCGCAAGTCTCTTACAAGATCATGAATTTTGCAGTATTTCATATTGCCTGTGGATCCCCACGTACTCACAAACACAATATTTCTATTAATCAGACCTTTAAGGTAATTCTCTGCAACATCTTCCAAGCTTTCTGATTTAGATGGTATATCAATCCCTCAGCTACCCATAATTTGATAAGTTTGGAGACGCGAATCTCGTGATCTTCTGGAAAAACTCCTAGACTAAGGAAACATGGTTTTAAATAAACAGGAAAATGGTTATAACTCAGTGACAATATCTTCAAGCAACGTGCATCGTCTTCCAAATTTACAATTGTGTTTATATCATTGACAATATACTCCCAAGATTCTCGGGTCTGCTTGGAGCTTGCGAGGAGCCCCTCAACTACAGATAGTGATAAAGGGCAGGCCTTTACAGTTTTTCGCAATATGTTTACCAATTTCCTCCAATTCAGGAGGACAACCTTCATCGACAAACACCACTCTACAAAAAAGGTTCCAACTTCTAGTCTCATCTAGAAGATTCATCTTATAAACATCAGAAGCTCCAACATAACCGGCCAAATTCAATAGTCTGGTAGTGACTATGATTCGACTTCCATTACTGTTATCTGGAAGAAATATTCTTAATTTATCCCAGGGAGTGATGCTCCACATGTCATCCATTACGATCAAATACCTCCTTCCAGTTAGATATTTATGCAACTTCTAGCCTAATCCATGATACTCAACCCTTTCTAGTTCACTTTTGCTGGTACAATCTCCTCCTATTACATGTAGAAGGCTCAATAATATTTGTCGCATATCATATTCTTGAGATATCGTAATCCAACCACAAATGTCAAAATGTTGTACTATAAATGGATTGACATAAACACTTTTAGCAAATATAGTCTTACCAATACCTCCCATACCAGTAATGGGGATGATGTGAAGACTAGATTTGTCTGTGGTGAGCTTATCCATCATTCCGTTCAAGTCATCCTCAAACACCACTGTAGCTTCCTTCACAAGGGGAGAGCATATCAATGATCGAACAGTCCCTCGATCTTGGGGCTTATACTCTTCGCGTTCACTCTTGTCTTGAATCCTTGCTGTCTCTTCTTTGATGACATTTAGGTCTTGTATGATTTTCTGAAGCCATCGAGAGAAGAGATGGGAATTCCTCTTGTCAAGATTATCTCTGGACCGAGAATGGATATCATCAACTATATGAGATTGAATGATATCTTCTGCTGCATATGCTTCTACGAAATCTTCTGCTCTTTCACTACCCTGAGCATGGGAATAACTTTCCAGAAAATCTTGCAAGAAGCTAACATTTTCTTGAAGAGATTCAAGTTGCTGCTGTTGTTCATCAACAAGAATTGATCGGCGAGCATGGTACAGCTGAACCTGCCCCATGAGGTGCATAAGAGAAACTACTGCTGCATATATAGGCCGCCGCCATTATTTCTGTTTGAAGCTAATTAGAACTATTAGGTTTAGGAGAACCATTACAAGAACAGGTTATAGGACTATCTGATTCTGAACTAAAAGTGGTATAAGGCAAGAATCAGTTAACTGTTGAAAGAATGTATGTTTAGTGTTGATTAGTCATAGAACTTTTTATGTATGGCCAAATAACATTATTCAAGAACTACAGTTATTTATGCTATTATTATAGCATACATGTATTAATTAATTAATAAACCTAAGAATCTTGAGCTGCGCGATGTTAACATACAGGCTGCTTTTTGGCTATCTGATTTTGTATGAGGGGGAAATTTTAACAGATTATTTTTGTAATATTTATGGAGTTAATTATTATTATTATTATTATTATTATTATTATTATTATTATTATTATTATTATTATTATTATTATTATTGTAGCAGTAGATACTATATACATGCTATTAAACAGTTATAGTGCAGCATGTTGGTCTGAATCTTCACAATCATATTATTAATGACGAGTACAACCATGATTAGCAATGACATCATAAATTAAACATGTAAGTTTTGACAATCAACTCATTCCCCATCTATTTTCTGAATCAAACTGAAAATTCCATTACTAATAAATGAGAATCGCAACAACGTAAGAAGAAAAACAATTTAATCAAACTCAATCAACATGAAACTTTAAACCAAATTCTAGCCAGAAACATTAATTCATAAACCTTATCATCCAGATCATAAACGACATCTCTCAACTAGATCTAATTTTTACTGCTCATCGGGAAAAAGAAAGTATCCAAACATGGAGCGATGACCGAATCGTGAGTGCAAATCAAAGATTCGGATATGTCATCAAACGCTTCAAACTTCTTTTCCGCAGAGTTATACATGCCAATTTCTCCTTCGGTACATCCTGAAAGGATCACTAGCTCATTCTTATCTGCAAAAAATAGTGGAGTAATCATATTCGACGGTATAAATCCATCAACGTAACCCTCGATTGTCATTAACTTTGACCAAGAACTAGAATCAACATTGTTATCGTCCAATATCCAAATCCTAACCCGAAGTTCTTCCAGGTTTCCCATATTAACGTTGTCATATAAGCACAAACGATCCCTAAAACTAGTCAAGAAGAAACTTTTATTTCCCTCGTTTTCTATATCCGTAGGCTTCTCCAACTTCTTGAATTCTTCGTCTCTAGGATCAAAACAGAATATCTGTGGCATGTAACGCTCGGCCTCTGTCATAACCCAAAAGGAAAAGCCATCAACAGAGAGCCCTCCTTTCGTGCTCGGTTCACTAAGAACGAAGCTCGATTCACTAAGAACGAAGGGGAATCCTTTTTCCTCACTCCAAGATCTATTCTTACACGAAAAAACAAGTGTACTAATCGGAACCTTTAGCTACTATCTTGTAATCGTCAAAGGATGGATCACGACAAATCCCAAAGACCGTGGATTCAAGGTCGAACCCGTAATTGCACGTGATCTTTATGTTCTGCTTACTGAACGGATTCCATAACACATAGGATTTCGAACACGAGGTGCTTAAGAGTGCTAGACCATCACCAGAGCACAAGATATCTTCGCCTTGGTTCGGTTTTTCACGTATTGGTTCAACTTGCAGTTTACCGTTTTCAAGTTTAGCTATACAATACTCATCATCAGACCCTTTCCACAAAAAAGTATTGTGATTATTCCACCTCTTGAATTGTTGAAGATGCTTCTTGGCAAAGGTGCGACGCGAGATGATCGTGTTCCACGATTTGCATACGGTTCTAAACCTCCGCAGAGATTCGGAAGGGGTGAAAAGGAGGATGTACTCTATGACATCAAGGGGAAGAAAATTTTCTTCTACTGCCATTGTGGGACTAGTTAACTTTTGGTGTTTGGTTGTGTTATAGGATTCTGAGTTTAGGGGTGTGGGTTTTACAGAGTTTTCAACAGAGGGATCATAGTTTTATAGAGCTCAGTGGGAAGAAGATTTGTTAAAGAGTTATATTTTAGGAAGGATTTAGGACCCCTAATCGTATTTGACATGTATTCTATGACAGGTTATTTGTTACTTTTTATTACTCTTGGGAATTTTACCAAACAGGTTGAGGGTTAATATTAGGAAGTATATTATTACATAAGAGATGGTTGATTTTATTACGTAACTGCAAAAAGATTTCGAATTCGAGTTTAGGGTCAACCAAGAATGTGAGAGAAGAGTTAAAGATTGAAACTTTTAACTGAAAAAATAACAGAAGAAGGAAAGGGGAAATAAGCGGATTTAGGGTTTTAGGCTAATTGATAAGATGATTAAACGCCGTCGTTTGGGGTTCGGAGTGTATTTTCTCTTTGTTTTCTTTTTAAAAAAGAAAAGAAAAGAAAAAAGAACAGCAGTTGAAGATGTAATAATGAGTCGTTCATTAAATAAGAAATTATTGCGTATTATTTAAATAATAATATTGACTTGAAAAGTAAAATAAAATTAATATGTTATTTGTCTGAAATTCTGAATTCAGTTATTGTCTAAAATTAAGTATTTGCTATCATAACAAAAACGAGTGAACTGGTATTTACTTAAACAAATTCTTTCAGTTCAGTATATGTAAAAAGATTTAATTCGAGATATTGAGTTGGTTTTTTATAATTAATTGTTTGATGTTGAGCTTATTATACATGATTGTTTAAACTTAGACATGTTTTGTTAGTGATACGTGTGTATATATTTTTGTAATGAGCATCTTCAGCGTGTCAGGAGTACGCAGACTTAAGTTGTGTTGATATTATTCAATAGTGAAACCAATGATTTCTCTATATATTGAACTAATTTAATTGAGGTTGTTGCTTCTTAGTTAGCCCGTTCTAAAATACTATTTGAAGTTTAATTAGAAGTCTGAATATTGTAATGTTATAAGTTAAAATAAATATCCATTATGCAGTATAACACACCAAATAAGAATTGCTATGTTCACCATATACAACTATTTCTCTGCTTTTCACATTTATCGGATAAAGATTAACTTCAGGATGAGTCGCAATACTCAATTATCGATGAAGTTTTGGGACTGTTGGAACTTTTCTTGTTTTGATTTCTTTATTTTTGTAAAATTATATATATTTTTTGATTGTGGACCACAAATATACCTTTAATAAAAAGTAGTGGCATAACGAAAATATCTTTCCCATACTATGGTATATATGCCACAGCTTAAAATTTTGCGGGGTCTTTACGCTGATTAGGTAAAACTTAAAAGTTCTATTACCTTTTCAGATTTTTAGGCTTGAATAATGTCAATCGTGTCTAAAATGTTAATAAATCTCAATTACAAATAGAATAGGCACAATATGATGAGTTACTAATCAAATTCCAATCAAATTTCTTTAGAAATTTAAGAAAAATTAACATCCTCTAGTATTTAATGTTACTAATAATATTTCTTTATATGGAATGACATTTTCATACTCTTTTAAGTAATACGATAAATTACCGCTAAAAAAGGAACTATTTAGAAAATAAGGAAAATCATAAAACAAAAATCTGGGGAAGAATGAAGTCTGACTAATTGATTTGAGACATGATCCCACGGTCCAATAACCCGGTCTAACCCGACCCATTTACCCATTTCACACTTTTTAAGTAATACTATAATTTTGCTAAAAAAGGAATATAGAATATAAGGAAAATCATAAAACAAAAATCTGATGATGAAGAACGAACTCTGACTATTTGAGACACCAGTCAACGATCCAATAACCCGGTATGACCCGACCCATCTGCCCAAACACACACATATATAAAGTAAATACACATTAAAGAAAAAAATCCGTACTTTGCTGTTTACAACCTGAACACCCTCTCCCTCTCACAGCAGCCTCAGCTGCTTACGTCAGCCAAAAACCCTATAAGCCACTGAGGTTTTTCTAAGCCGTTGTGTAAAAAAATTTCCTCCATAACAACCATCAAGCAAGCAAGGCTCTGTAAGTGAAAACATAATCTCAAACTTCATTCTTCATGGGTTTTTATTTTAATTTATAGTTTTGGGTATGTTGTTGTAATTGTATCTGTAGCTCTGTTTTACCTCATAAATCGTCTCATTTTATTCTTTCATTGGAGGGTTTTTGAGGGATATAGAAAATTTTCAGTGTTTTGTTAGTTTCAAGACTTGATTTTTATACTCGATTTTTTAGTCTGTGTTGTGTTTTTGAGAGTAGAATCATTGTTTTTGCTGCAGACTGATAGAAAAACGGGTAGCGTATGGCTGCTGCTTGTGAAATAACAGCGGCGGAGTTTTTGCAGGTATGTTCTCCTACTTTCTCTTGAATTATTGAGTTGTTCTTACGCGTTGTTTTTTTGGTGTTATCTGGCGAGTGAAAACGAGATGCTAAATATGCTTATTTATTCGACAGGGTTCAAACAGGCAGAAGCTTGTTTTGCCAAGGCATTCTCCGAGACAAGCAAATCGTTTGCTGTGGGGTACATTGCCTAAACGAAGTCCTGGTGTTAGGATTTCCCATAGAGATGCTGGATTGAGGCCTGGGGTTCCGTTCAAGGTCAGAGCAGTGGTCTCAAAGGATATAGGGAGTGCAGTAAGTGAAGGATCAACTGTGGTTAGGAAAGTTGGTGACAAAGTATTGCATTATTACCGCACTCCACTGATTCAGGAAAATGCGACGGCACAGCTTCTCGCGTTGGCTCAGGCCAAAGTCTCGAAAGACATAATAGGTTTGAAGACTGAGCAGTGTTTCAATATCGGGGTGGATGGAGATCTTTCCAGTGAGCAACTTTCAGTGCTAAAGTGGCTATTGGGCGAGACCTATGAGCCTGAAAATCTGGGAACTGACAGTTTTCTTGAAGACGAGATGAAAAAGAGCTCAAGTGCTGTCGTTGTAGAAGTTGGCCCTAGACTGTCTTTCACCACTGCTTGGTCGGCCAACGCCGTGTCAATTTGCAGATCATGTGGTTTGACTCAAGTAACTAGATTGGAAAGATCAAGGAGGTACTTGTTATATGTTGCCCCTGGAAGTGTATTATTGTCTGGCGATAAAATTGCCGAGTTTGAGGCATTGGTGCATGACCGGATGACTGAGTGTGTTTATGATCAAAAGCTCACATCTTTTGAGACTACTGTGGTCCCTGAAGAGGTCTGGTATATACCTGTCATGGAGAGGGGTAGACAGGCATTGGAGGAAATAAATAAGAAAATGGGTTTAGCCTTTGATGAACAGGATTTGGAATACTACACAAAGCTATTCCGGGATGATTTCCAACGGAATCCAACCAATGTTGAGTTGTTCGATATTGCCCAGTCTAACAGTGAGCATAGCAGGCACTGGTTTTTCACTGGAAAGATAGTTATTGATGGTAAGCCGGTAGATAAGACTCTCATGCAAATCGTTAAAAGCACTTTGCAAGCAAACCCAAACAATTCTGTTATTGGCTTCAAGGACAACTCCAGTGCCATAAGGGGATTTCTTGTGAATCAGTTGAAACCTATCCAGCCTGGTTCAGCATGCCCTTTAGATTTCAGCGCTCGCGACCTCGATATCTTGTTTACTGCTGAGACCCACAACTTCCCATGTGCAGTGGCCCCATACCCAGGTGCCGAAACAGGTGCGGGCGGCAGGATTCGGGATACACATGCAACTGGAAGAGGCTCATATGTTGTGGCATCAACAGCTGGCTATTGTGTTGGAAATCTTAACCTTGAAGGTTCATATGCTCCATGGGAGGATACAACATTCACGTACCCAGAAAACTTGGCTTCCCCTTTGAAAATTCTCCTTGACGCTAGCAATGGTGCATCAGACTATGGCAACAAATTTGGGGAGCCTTTGATTCAGGGTTTCACGAGGTCTTTTGGAATGAGGCTTCCATGCGGAGAAAGGCGAGAATGGTTGAAGCCTATCATGTTTAGTGCAGGTATTGGTCAAATTGATCACGTTCACATATCAAAGGGAGAGCCTGAAATTGGAATGTTAGTTGTAAAGATTGGAGGCCCCGCTTATCGTATAGGAATGGGTGGTGGTGCTGCATCCAGCATGGCTAGTGGCCAAAACAATGACGATCTGGATTTTAATGCTGTACAGCGTGGAGATGCCGAAATGGCACAAAAGTTATATCGAGTTGTCCGTGCTTGTGTTGAAATGGGAGAGAACAACCCAATTATTAGTATTCATGATCAAGGTGCTGGTGGCAACTGTAATGTTGTCAAGGAAATAATATATCCAGAGGGTGCTACTATTGACATCAGGAAAATCGTAGTTGGTGATCATACAATGTCAATTTTGGAAATATGGGGAGCAGAGTACCAGGAGCAAGATGCTATTTTGGTGAAGCCTGAAAGCCGCGGCATCCTGCAGTCCATTTGTGAAAGGGAACGACTTTCAATGGCTGTGATTGGATCAATCAGTGGTGGAGGGCGGATTGTTTTAGTGGATGGATTAGCTATGGAAAGATCAAAAGCAAGTGGACTACCTCCACCACCGCCTGCCGTAAATCTTGAGCTTGAGAAAGTGCTTGGTGACATGCCCCAGAAAACTTTTGAATTCCGTCGCATGTTTAATGCTAGAGAGCCACTTGATATTGCTCCAGGGGTAACTGTTATGGATTGTCTGAAAAGGGTATTCGGACTTCCTTCTGTTGCTTCTAAACGCTTCCTTACTACTAAAGTTGATAGGTGTGTTACGGGTCTCGTGGCACAACAGCAAACTGTGGGTCCTCTGCAAATTACGCTTTCTGATGTTGCTGTTTTTGCGCAAAGTTTCACAGGCATTACAGGAGGTGCATGTTCCATTGGGGAACAGCCAATCAAAGGTCTTTTGGATCCCAAAGCTATGGGACGGTTAGCTCTAGGTGAGGCCCTGACTAATCTGGGAAGCGCCTTGGTTACTTCTCTTTCTGATGTAAAGGCTAGTGGCAATTGGATGTACGCCGCCAAAGTAGATGGGGAGGGAGCGGCCATGTATGATGCTGCCGAATCTCTAAGAGATGCTATGATTGAACTTGGTGTTGCTATCGATGGGGGAAAGGACAGTCTTTCCATGGCGGCACAGGCTGCTGAAGAACTTGTCAAGGCCCCAGGAAATCTGGTAATCAGTACATATGCTACTTGTCCTGACATCACCAAAAATGTGACCCCAGATTTGAAACTTGGGGATGAAGGTCTTCTCCTTCACATTGATTTGGCAAAAGGAAAGAGACGACTTGGTGGATCTGCTCTTGCTCAGGTATTTGATCAAATTGGGGATGACTGTCCTGATCTCGACGATGTTTCTTATTTGAAAAGTGCTTTCAATGGGGTGCAAAACTTGATTAAGGAAGAGCTGATTTCAGCATATCATGATATCAGTGATGGAGGGTTGATAGTAACTGCGCTTGAAATGGCATTTGCTGGGAATTGTGGACTTCACCTAAATTTGACTTCACCAGGAACTCGTAATGTTTTTGAAACGCTATTTGCAGAAGAACTTGGCTTCGTTCTGGAGGTAAGTAAGAAGAACTTAGATGATGTCAGGGGAAAGCTTTTGGATTTTGGAATATCTGCGGAGATCATTGGTGAAGTTACTGCTGCACCTAGAATTGAACTAAATGTTGATGGTGTCATTCATTTGAGCGAGGAAACATCTCTACTCAGGGACATGTGGGAAGAACTTAGCTTTCAGCTAGAAAAATTGCAAAGGCTGGAGTCTTGTGCGGAATTAGAGAAAGAAGGATTGAAAAGTCGCCATGCGCCTTCGTGGGTGCTGTCCTTCACTCCAACAGAGACGGACAAGAAATATATGTCTGCAATTTCAAAACCAAAGGTTGCTGTTCTTCGTGAAGAGGGTAGCAATGGTGACAGAGAAATGGCTGCTGCTTTCCATGCTGCAGGTTTCCAACCTTATGATATTACGATGTCTGACCTCCTCAATGGAAAAGTCTCATTGCATGAATACCGAGGTATTGTGTTTGTTGGAGGATTCAGCTATGCTGATGTGCTTGATTCCGCAAAGGGTTGGGCAGCTTCAATTAGATTCAATGGGCGTCTCTTGAAACAATTTCAAGAATTTTATGAGAGACCAGACACATTCAGTTTAGGGGTTTGCAATGGTTGTCAGCTTATGGCTCTTTTGGGGTGGGTTCCAGGACCCGGAGTTGGAGGTGTTCTCGGGAAAAATGGGGACATATCACAGCCAAGGTTCATACATAATGAATCTGGAAAGTTCGAGTGTCGTTTCACTAGTGTGAAAATAGAAAAGTCGCCAGCTTTAATGTTCAAGGGAATGGAGGGTAGTACACTTGGTGTGTGGGCTGCACATGGTGAGGGAAGAGCTTATTTTCCAGACAATGATGTTTTTGATAGTATTCTGAAGTCAGATTTGGCACCCGTGAGATATTGTGATGATAGTGGGAACCCTACCGAAGTTTATCCTTTCAATCTTAATGGTTCGCCGTTAGGGGTCGCAGCGCTTTGCTCTCCAGATGGCAGGCATCTTGCTATGATGCCTCATCCAGAGCGGTGTTTCTTAATGTGGCAATATCCTTGGTACCCCAAGAACTGGAATGTGGAGAAGGCAGGCCCCAGCCCCTGGTTGCGTATGTTCCAAAATGCTAGAGAGTGGTGTTCGTGAGGTTAGTTTTTCACTTTCAAATTACAGTTTTCTGCGAATAGAGCTTCTAAGTTAATGTAGGCAGAAGTGTGTACCTGATATTTGGTCTAATTTAGAAACATTCCTTACTGTCTGTTTGATTTCAGAAACCCCCATTGAACTTGAAAAAGCATTACAGATTGGCTCCCTTGAATTTTAGATATTTATAACGCAGTACGGTGTACAAATATTGCCCAACAGACCTTGTATTTTTCATTGTTTTAGAGACTTCATAGGTGTTTCTTCAATAATTAGACCAAACATCTGGAGGGGGTGGTTGTATCCCTTAAAAAAGCTGGGAGACACTTCTAGAATTCAAGTTGAGATAAAATCTGAACCCCGATTGAATAGATGGCCCACCCTTAGGATCGTAAAAACACCACGAGCTTAACCTCTTATAGCTTTATCATTCTTATGGGTAATTGACCCACGATGTTGTGGCTTTTTACTTAATTGGACAAGAGTATTTCCCTGAATTTCTCAATTGTTTGATCTCTATGAAAAGCTGATCCAAATTTGCTAGTGTAAATTATAATGCATTCTGCACTTTCTCAATGTTTGTCAATCATTTCTTTTTATATGCTTGCTAGAAATACGTGCTTGCTGAGTACGAAGTTCAATAGTTTGTTCCTTTTCTTTTTTCTTTTACTCATCATCTTATGCCTGATTTTAGTCACTTCTCTTGTACCTTAAATTCATATCTGCTAATATTAATATGAGTATTTACTATTTAGATACACAGTTCTCTTGTTAGTTCATGTTGAGTTTTACTAATTATAATCCTCTCTAAGTATTTGAACTTACCATTTTATCATGTTCCTTCTCAGGTTTTGGCGAACCGCAAATGAGGGAAACACGCCTGGGACCTTGAACCTGACTTACTAGCTCGTTGAAGTCACTAACAGATCCCAGGGAACATAATAAACACATTAGAGCCTAAAGAACTTCTATTTATGGTCAAAAAGTTCAGAATAAACTTTTTGTGCCGTTTAATGTTGTAACTGCTAGTAACTTTTAAAGTTAATGCTTTGGTAGACATCTGTTTTTGCTGAGATTTTCTTGAGTTGCTGATTTATCGGTCTTTTTAATCTTGGATTGAGAATTTGAGATGAATTTTGATGATTTTTCAATCATGAATTTTGATTTTTTTTGAGCTGGAAGAATATATATTTCGAGTCCTTGGACTGCAAATTGAGTGCGAAGCTACCATTTACTCTTGTTGTCTTGTTTACAGTTTACCTAAGCCGAGATTATTGCATTGGAAGTTTTGTCCATTTTGAAAATGTAAGCATCAATCGCACGGTTTTGTATTTATTTTTCTAAAAAATGCACTTGTGAACATAGTATAATTGTCATAATATGGATGTCTCTAACGTATGCCTTCGGAGATGGACGTGAAACGTGTTTTGTTTGATACTATGCATCATACAATTATCTATACATATGTGTGTGTGGAATAATTCATTTTATTAATTAATGAAGAAGCCACTTAAAGCTATGCATTGCTCTTTAAATAAAAAAGTGACGTGCAGTGCAGTCCCTCATGTGCACCCAACTATCTGTAGTATCTTATAGCTCGGCACGTAATAAAATTTACTGGACAAATTTCTTATTCATGAAATGGTTATAGCTAATAATATTGTTTTGTTGATTAACGCAAAGTTATAGAAATGTGTGACTATCTACACATAAAGAATAGTTTGCACCCTTTATATTAAATAAATAAATTTTTTTTAACGATGTTAATGATTAGTGATATTCTTGAGATCTTATGGGCTTCGTGTGAATGACACTATTCCAAATTACTCTGGATATTCTTTCCAAAAATAATGTGTCACTATCTCTACTTATTTAATTTCACAAACTGCCTATTAACCGCAAGACGTGGTGATTCCGTGTTTACGTCACCCGTGTCGTCAAAATGAAGTCTGAAAATAATAATAAAAAATATTTCTATATGGATAAACATTTGAAAATATATCTTTCCCCAAATAATCCTCCACTCAATTTGGTCCAGTAAATTAATTGACCGTTGACGTTTACTTTCAACATAATTAAATTAATTAATTATTATCTGAGTGTGCATGTTATTGTTATTATCTAGGAAAATTCGTCTGGCAGCATTATCGATTCCCAAAATTACGAGGCAAATGCGATGAGCGTGTTCGACCTGTGTTAGGTTGAATTTGTCGCATTTGGTAATTGATACAGCTAATACACCAAATTAATTTTGCTATATATATATATGCTACTGCCAGTGCATAGTTAAAAGAATCTGATAATTTTTCCCCCAAATTCTCTTGCTTGTTCTTTCTCTCTCGTTGCACTGTAAGTATCCAATTCATGTTCTGTTTTTGATTTGTTGCGTTTTCTGTTAGTTTTTTGATCGTATTGTTGTTTGTTTTTACGTGATTCTGTGGTGAAATTGGTGGTGTTTTTTTGGAGAGTTTGTGCTGTGTTTCTGCTAGGTTGTTTTGTTGTGTTGGTGTGAATGTGCAAATACGGTGATTTTGCTTGGAGATTTTTGATTTAGTTGTTTTTTTATGTTTGACCTAGTAGTTTGGGGGTTCAAGTTTCAGTTAGTGGTTTGTATTAGTTATTGATGTGTAATCTGGAGGATTTGTTGTTGCTATAGGAGGATTCAGTTGGAGACTTCGTTGTGGCTTCTAGTGTTTGTACTTGGGGAAATTGTAGGACTGTGAGGCTGTTGTTTTCTTTTCTCCTTGTTGTGTTGGTGTGGATGTACAAACATGATGAGATTTGGGGTTTGGTTTTAGTTAATTTATATGTTTGACCTAGTAATGCTGTAGTTCAAGTTTCAGATTATGTGTTGAACTTGGGTTTTGGTTTCAGTTAATTGGATGTTTGGCCTACTAATTTGGTGTTTCAAGTTTTGGCTAATGTTTTGTACGAGTTAGTTCGTTTGTTATTGACCGTAGGTTTGATTTTTTTTTTTTTTCTTTATGATTTCTGTTTTTGTTAATAGTGTTGGGATGTTGTGTTTTGGTAAACCCTAGTCACTTTTGCGTCCGCACTTTTCCATGCATGTTGGGAGTGAGCAGGAATTTAAGTTTTTTGTGTGTTGTAGGAGTAAAAAGAAATAAAGTATTTCTATGTCTTGTAACTAATGGAAAACATAGATGGGTTAGGAGTAAACATTATTGATCTCTGTCCATCCTGATAAGAAAATATGAAATGGCCATTTTGGGCAATGCATTATATATTTAATTTACTTGTTTTAAGACATGCAGAAAACTATATGATGTATACATATATGATATGCCATATCTTCTGCATTGATTACTTGATTGCAACTGGACCTTGTTATTGATTTTTATGGTTTTAACAGGTTGGAAATATGGGTCAAACACTTGGTTGCATTCAAGTGGATCAGTCTAATGTTGCTGTGAAAGAACATTTTGGCAAATTCGATGAAGTCCTCCAGCCTGGGTGCCATTGCCTACCTTGGTGTCTTGGCTACCAGGTAGCTGGCTCACTAACATTGCGGGTACAGCAGATTGATGTCCGTTGTGAAACAAAAACAAAGGTGTTTCTCCACTTTACTTAATGATCATTGTTCCGTTCCTCTATAAAACACTTGTAATCGTGTTAATAAGTTTTATTCCATCAGTCTGCACCAATTTATAGTTATTGTTGTTCAAATCTGAAGCATGGAAATCAAGGTCGGATATAATTTATGTGATTGTTTATAAATAAAAACAAGAAAGGGGCAAATAAATCCATGGATCTGCTTCGCAAACTTTTTCTGACAGTTGTTGAAGTATTTGAGTTGTATTTGTTGCAGGACAATGTGTTTGTAACTGTGGTTGCATCAATTCAGTACCGAGCATTGGCAGAAAAAGCATCCGATGCATTTTATAAGCTGTCAAACACAAAAGAACAGATCCAAGCATATGTTTTCGATGGTATGAGTGTACACTCTTATTCTGACATATATTCTATAGTTTCGTATGTGCCAAAAGTAATTGCAAAGACAAGTCATTTGGTAATTTTCTTGTCACGCTAACAAGTATATGTGGTGATTGATAATCTGTTTGCTGTATTTTACATTAAGGGTGCCGTATTGTATAAGTTGTATGAATAATCATATTTGTATAAATTTGTTGATGTCTCAGTCATTTTCTGTTTGTACAAAATTAAATAAAGGTCTGAAAATTTTGACTGTATGAATAAAGATGGATTGTCTAGAGATTTAACCTAGAGGTTTTGCCGTCAAAGGCAAAATGCTTTTTGGCCCGATTCAGTTTGTGGGGAATATGGTCTATTTGAATTTATAGAAGATCTTGGTATCCATGTTGACTGGTGAATAGCATTTCTCTTTTGTGGCTATTTCTAGATAGTACTTGATAATAGATGGCACTTATGAGTATAGAAAACAGAACATGTTTCTAATGTCTTACTGTTCAGTCATAAGGGCAAGCGTACCAAAATTGGACTTGGATTCAACTTTTGAGCAGAAGAATGACATTGCCAAAGCTGTTGAGGATGAACTTGAAAAGGTATTATGTTTTCTTGATGGCAAAGGCCGACACATGTCCAATCTGTACTAGGAGTTAACTTTGTCTGGTTTGCATCTTTTATCTGTACAGGCCATGTCTGCTTATGGTTATGAGATAGTGCAAACTTTGATTGTTGACATTGAACCAGACGCTCAAGTAAAGAGAGCCATGAATGAGATAAATGCTGGTAAGTTCTGAGATTGTCAACTTGATCTAGAATAGAAGCACACTGCATAGAAGAGCACAGGGTCAATGGTTTATTTTTATCATTTACTGCAGCCTTTGCTTGAGAATGTGATGTTAGTGCAATGCAAACTTCACATCCATTCTTTTGGAGTTTTAATTGGTTTTTATCCTTGCCTAAGTTTCTATAATATTGTTTACTAATTATGATTACCTTGCTATGTTTTGTTTGTATCTGGTTTACTGTTCAATTCTAATTTTTCGATATAAAGTAAATCTTCCTGTTAGCTTTATATGCATTTACATATAGTTATTAATAGGTCTGCCATAGCATTATGTTGTTTGTTTGTAAATTATTTATATCTTCCTTTATAGCGTTCATGTAAAACTACTCTCAAAGATTTACCATAACTAATTAGTTCTTCAACATAAGGGAATCTCCGTTCCTCGTTATTTTATGTTTGAATTCTTCTACTAGACATTTAGCTTCTTTCAGGATTTCTTTTTGATCTTTTGAATATGTGATGGCATTTATCTATGCTTTTGCAACAAAAGGTTGTTCTATATCCAGAAAGATAACTCTAGTTTCTATTACTCTATGTTGAGGCTTCACTTAACTTATTCACTCTCATCAATACACAATATTCAGTTGCACCATGGACTTCTAAGCATAGATTCCACTTTACCAGAATGAAAAATGTGACGAAATTTGTCTCATTTGTTATATTTTCCCAATTTGCTTAGGATATTGATTATTGACCAAAGAAAATAACTTGACAATTTTGTCAACGTGCCTACAGCTGCTAGGCTTAGGGTTGCTGCTACTGAGAAGGCTGAAGCCGAAAAAATCTTGCAGATCAAGAGAGCAGAGGGAGAAGCCGAATCTAAGTACTTATCAGGCCTCGGTATCGCTCGTCAGCGTCAGGCCATTGTTGACGGGCTAAGGGACAGCGTGCTTGCATTCTCAGAAAACGTGCCTGGAACCTCAGCCAAGGATGTCATGGACATGGTTCTCATTACCCAATACTTCGACACAATGAAAGATATTGGAGCATCGTCCAAGTCATCTGCTGTGTTTATTCCACATGGACCGGGTGCTGTCAAAGATATTGCAACACAGATTCGTGATGGTCTTCTTCAGGGCGAGAGTGTTGGGAACTAGTGACGTTTTGCGTAAATTTTGGATTTGCATGACTTGGATGCTGTATTGGGTGTGTGAATTTTACTTGCTGAAGTATGTGTTGAATTTGAGGTCATTAGTATCATAGTACGTAAAGAATGTTGTGTGTATATTTTGTTGTGGTGTATGCAACCATGATGATAGTTGGTTTGAGAAGTTTAGTTGATCAACAAAGCTTTAGTTTCATTGATTAGCAGTTTAGATAGTTGTTATTGGTGTCAATATTATGAGCAGGAAGGATGATTGCGTATTTGTGCATAAGCAAGACTCGTTAGTCGTGTTTGTTGTGCTAAAGATCTGTACGAACGATATCCTGCAACTTTTTACTAGTGGAAGTTTGTACGATGTTTTTACGGAAAATGTGAAAAAATAATTAGCTCGACAAAATGGAAAAGTTCTTTTTGTTTCTATACATATATTCAAATATTCTCTGTTTTAACTTGGTAGAACCGACAATAATGTATGTTTCTAGACTTAATGCATTAAATATTATACTATAGTATTTCAGGAGTGTTGTTGTATACGTATGTATAATCAAACTTGGCTAATCAATTAAATTTGTTCTCTATGAAATTCGTAGAAAGAATTTTATTGTGTTAGAAACTAGATTTCTAATCCATTTTAAATTGAGAACAAAACATCTTGTTCGTTCCTTTTACGGAACGATACTAGACTTTTTGACACATTTCTCAAAATTATAACTTTAATCATATAACATACAAAACTAATTAAACAACATCATTCTTTTTTATTTGCCGCTACTTTAAAAGTTAACCTCACATATCTCCAGAGACACATGCAAAAAATTAGTCTAAACATAGTTGCATCAATAGCTTTTCAAACATATATTTTCATCCAAAACACTCAGAAAAACCGAAATCAATCCTCAGGCACTCTAACGTGTAAAAATTCACAACAAACACCAAATTTGTTCATGGTAATTGACCGCAACTACTACCTTACAGGATTATTGCCATTCTTCCCTTAAAATATGTTTTGTATTCGAAAAGTGCCTATATATATGATTAAAATTTGTAATTGTATTAATTCTCAACATTCATCAATAACATAAGACATAGCAAATGCTTTGTGGCCGTCAACAGAAAAATAAAAAAATCTTGTGTCACTTTTACAATTTTATTAATATTACGTCTAACTATCAATATTAAAAATAGAATTGTAAAAATTAGTACCCAAAATTTTCCCTCGTCTCCTCGCTGTCTTGCGAACAAAGAAAACTCTTATTTTTATCAAAAAATAGAAAACTCTCAAAAGCAAACATAAAAGTGTAGATTATTAAGAGTTCGCAGAAGTAAATCAAATCTGTGTTTAAAGAGGAGGAAAAATGGCGAGCATAGGCACGGGATACGATCTGTCAGTGACGACATTTTCGCCGGACGGTCGAGTTTTTCAGATCGAATACGCCGCCAAAGCCGTCGACAACAGCGGCACTGTTGTTGCTATCAAATGCAAAGACGGCGTAGTCATGGTAATTCTCACTTGATAGATGTTACTGATTAGGGTTTAATAATGCTTAGGGTTTTCAATTTTATGAGTGATTTTGTGTTGTTGTTGTTGTGTAAAAGGGAGTGGAGAAGCTGATTGCTTCCAAGATGATGTTGCCCGGATCTAATCGGAGAATCCACGCCGTTCATCGCCACTCCGGCATGGTACGCTTTTTTCTCAGTGCTTTGTTGGTTTATATGTGTTAATTTTGATGTTTATGAAATGTTGACTTTGTGGATTGATTTTATTTGAATTTTGAATTCGATAGAAGTTATTTGAAGTAGTGTTTACTATTTATGGAGTCTTTTGATGATGTTCTGACCTTGTGTAGGCTGTTGCTGGTCTGGCTGCTGACGGCAGGCAAATCGTGGCTAGAGCTAAATCGGAAGCTTCTAACTATGAGAGGTTTGTTCTCTTGCAGTTTGTTGTGTATTTTACTTGGAGGGTGTTATTGAGATGAATGATTGATAAGCTTGCATGTAGTTTCGTACCGTTCGCCTCAGACCTCTATCTCTTACATAAGCTTTGGCCTAATCTATCTGCCTGAGGAGACTGATTATAGAGACTTTTGTTAATAACCAAATTTTTGGTTTCGTTGACCCGTAAAAAGAGTTTGTACTTATGAGGTGGGTATAGTGTACATCCAAGGAGCTGTGTTGCTTCTCCTATTCTTAGTAAAGAAAATCATACTTCTTTTGCATGAGCTCTTCTTTTGATGTTTATTAGGTTAACTGAAATAAAAGAATTAGATTTATGGCATTGGTGGATACTGGGATTTCGATGGGCCTAAAAATAGGGTATTTTACTTGACGGGTTTCGGGGTTGAGAGTGCAATTTGGAATGGTCTGAAGGAGGTATGGATGCCTAGTATCCAAGCTTAGGTTGTTATCTTCCATCAGAAGTGAAAGTGCACTCTACTTGTGCCTATATTGGATGTATTTCAATATAATTGACTGTTGCTGTTGCGAAGTATTTTAATCCTTTTTCTCCTGCAGTGTCTATGGTGAGCCAGTCCCTGTGAAAGAACTTGCAGAACGTGTTGCAAGTTACGTGCATTTGTGTACTCTTTATTGGTGGCTCAGGTTTGATATTACATCTTTTCTCATTTTATCCACCTGTTTCCATCCATCTAAGTTTTGCATTCAAACTAAATAAATTGAACTTTTCTGCAGGCCTTTTGGATGTGGGGTAATTCTAGGAGGTTATGATAGAGATGGGCCACAATTATACATGATTGAACCATCTGGAATTTCCTATGTGAGCATTACTTTCATTAGTTGCAATTGATAACTGAATACTTCCAATATCTGTCGTTTCCTGTTTCTCCTGTAGTCCTGTTTAAATTTTTGTGTAATTGGTTCTTTTGTTTTTGGGACTTCTGTCATTTCCGCACTTTCTTTGCTGCAGAGATACTTCGGTGCTGCAATTGGAAAGGGCAGGCAGGCTGCCAAAACGTAAGTAATCTGTTTGCTCATAGATCCAACTTGACAATTGCAAAAAAGCTCTTATTCCGTCTTCTTGTAAAATATGTTTCTTTTATAATCTTTGTTATTTGTCGTATCAATTGATTACTGCACTGACAAATACAGGGGTAAAAATCAGTCTCCATTTAATTTGATTATGTTTGTACTACTTAGTAAATAATAACATCTAATCCTTTCTTATAAAAGAAATTCCCTCATCCTTCTGCAAAGTTGTATTCATCTTAACATGTATAATTTTCATGTAAAAGGATCTTTGTTAAAGATGCTAACTTTAGCTCAATGAATGACAGCGAGATTGAAAAATTGAAGCTTTCGGATATGACCTGTCGTCAGGGCGTTATTGAGGTGGCCAAGATGTGAGTTATATCCTTCTAATGATGTTTGTTTTGTAATTTTAATGTAAATGCCACATTATTTTGTCCGTGAGATTCTTTATTGGATCTTGTGGTACAAAGCCAATGGGTGTCCATAGCTGAGCTATGACCAACCATTCCACACTAAAGGCAGAGAACTTTGAGTTTTATGTCTTTTAATTGATGCATTACTACCTTGCCTGAAATGTATATTTTACTCTACATAATACATATTTGCGAGAATCACAGAACACAGTGGAATATTTAACGACTGTAAAGATAAGAAGTTTGATAGGCAGTGAAAGTATTTTGCTTGATCAGAATGCTATAGATTAGTAACCTTGCATAGAGTTTTTGCATGAACTGCCAAATTGTGGAAGTTCTTATTCCATAAATTTGTGCATATATTAGTGCATGTCATGGTGGGCCAGCTTCACTAAGAGCCTACCAATATGCAAAATTTACTAGTACATAGCCCATTTGTGAAGTAAGTGTGTTGCAATATTTGATTGTATAGCTACCACAAATATAACATATCATGCTTGCATATCTCATCTGCATATTCACATAAGCTTGAATAAGTTATATATTGAATGCAAATCGTGTTAGGTTCCATTCCAAACTGTATGCATTGTCATTGTTTTAGCTCAGATCGAACAACTTGTAATATAAATCATGTTTGGCTCCTCTCTTAATTTCATTGTGCATAATGTTATTGATCATTCTTTCATCTTTTGATTCCCTGTTCTTTCCATGAGCAGTATTTATGGAGTACACGATGAGGCAAAGGATAAGGCCTTTGAACTGGAACTAAGTTGGGTATGTGATGAATCAAACCGCGAGCATCAAAAGGTATTTAAAAGGAGTTATTGGAAACCTTCGATACTGTTAAACTCATTTTACAATCTCTTTGAATTTGCAATTTATCTTATTCGTGTTCACATTTCCCAGGTTCCAAATGATCTACTAGAGGAAGCAAAGGCAGCAGCTAAAGCTGCACTTGAAGAAATGGATGCAGATTAATTACTATTGGATCCTCACATTTCATTTTCATTTTCCCTGAATATGTACGTTTAACCGGGTCACTACGAACTACTATATGATGGGATGAATGTGGTGTATGATTTATTTCCAATACTAGATTTGTGCTACTCTGTGAACTTTTTCCTGCATTGAAGAGTTAAATTAGCTTGTAATGCTATATTACTGGATTCTTGAAGTTTGCTCAGCCAAAACGTCTCTCGTCTTCTGTGCTTGTACAGTGTGAAAATTAGAAGAAGAAAATTGCAGTGACATTTATAACCTAAATTCATCAGATATACACTGAAACGCCAACAATGCACTTTTTTTGGCTCTGGCAATGAATATTTTCTCTCAGGATTATTTTGTGCTGACCGTCTTCCGTGGTTCACTTTCTATGCAGGGAGAAAATTAGGCTGCCCTTCGGAAAAGTTTAATTCTAGAATGGACATTGTTTCAAACCTCTGGATTCAGACTCTGAATTGTTTAACCACAACTAAGCTTGAAATCGAAAATTAGGATATGTCGTTTGGTAGTTGTTGCAATAAAAAAAAAAGGTATATGTACCAGGCAAAATTCATGTTGAGTTGAACTAATAAATTCTCTTCCTTCACTTTTTTGGTTGAGTATAATGTGTGCTTAGATTTCTAAGTTTGGCACTGCTTTGTATAACTTGCATCCATGTTTTATCAAGTAATGCTCGTACTCTATCTGTTTATCTTAATCAAAGGTTTCAAGTGTCGTACATGTGCATCTATCAAGCTCTGTTAAAAATTTTACATGATCTTACCGTCATAACGAGTTTTTCGCATCTTCTTGTTAATGGCTGTCACGCTTAAAATGACTGATGTTTTTATATCGACTGATGTTTACCAATTTAAGAGATAATGAAGGTAACTAATAATAGAAGAGTTTCCATTTATGTAACTTTGCCAAACTTCTTTGATGTATGTTGCCTTATCCCATCTTTTATCCTTTATGTAACTTTAATTACCCATTTTGATTTCGTAATCAACTTTTGAATGTTTTTTCCCACTCAACCAGCTTTTGGCAACAAAGAAAAAAAGAACAAAGACGAAGGAACCAGCTTCCGTTTTAGAGATTTTATGCAACTAAAGAGAATGACTAAAATGTTATACCAAATTTAGTATATTTTGTTTTGTGAGTAAATAGGATGTCATTCTCTCAGCACGAAGTGGTGAAACATGAATTGGCAAGAAGAGAATAAAGTAGTTGAGTGATGTCTTATCTAAATAATTGAATGACGAACTTCTAATTAATTCTCTTTCCTCTTTCTATGATTCATTAGAACTAATTCGTAGGTGCGATGACATTTTAATCAGAGATATTACTTGTACGAGAGTCTACTAAATTCAATTATTTTGCAAAATGCAAGACCAATTTGAAATCATAAAGAACTCTTTCTGAAATATAATTTAATATATGACTTTGAAACATATTAAATAGGCAACCCCTTTCCAAAAAAAAAAAAAAAATAGGCAACCGAAATACTTGCATCAAAATATTACTGAAAAACACCTGACTGCTAAAAGATTATGACTCACTCAATGAAATTACGCAGAATTAATATTTCTCCTGTGAAGAATAAGGTACTTAATCCGCCTTATTTTAGATTTTAATGCATGAAGTAATTTCTTCAGCATCAGAAGAGAAACGCCAAAAACAAAAGAAAGTCTTAGCTGGCACCCATAAAGGCTAGTTGGAAACATTTCTTTGTTTCTTTTCCTTTTGATAATTATAGTTTTTTTTTTTTTTTTGAAAGCCCTTTTGATAATTATAGTTAGATAGTCGTATCTCGGCAAAATGACATTTCATACTAGAGTTAAGTTAATTGCAAAATGATAAAACAAGGGGTGTTTGCAAATAAAAATAATGCAGGGGTCTCTTTCTAATTAAACATAACTCAGGGATGATATACCATGCAACTTTTTCTTACTACGATTGATTAGTTGCACATATTTTAATCCAACATAGCCCAGACGATATTCTATTTAAAAATACATTTTTCCAAGTGTATTATTAGAAAACCAAAATTGATTGCTCCTTTTGAACTGGCCAGGAGCGGTGGGGACATTTTGAATTTCAAAGCATTTGTGGGCCTAACCGACGAAATTCGAAATTCAATGCCTACCTAACTTATCAAACTGATTAATTTAATGTTACGGAAAAAACACATATTCGATGTGTTAATTAACAATTAACAATAATGTTATATCAGCCGTGTTTTTTATGTATTGAGCACTTAACATTTTCTCCAAAACTATTGCAACATTTTTATCTTTTATGTTGTAGAAACAAAACATAAGAATATGTTTTACGTCTAATTGAACAACAATTTTCACGAATTTTTGAAAATATATTGAGAAAATTTAGAACGTCCAAAAACGTTTTAATACTTAGTGGGTCGAAACGTACACCGAAATCGAGATTCGATATTAGTCCTATAATGTCAAACCTGCATAAGTAATAGGTCATTTGAAATCAATCGAAGGAGACAAGCTCCAGCTGGACATTATGATGTTTACCTGATATTCAGTTCTCTTGTTGATTTTTTGGTTTAATTTAATTGTATAATTACGAATATATATCAAAAACACAAATATCATTATTCAAATGAAATAGTTTTTTCTATATGATATGAACTTGTTCAAACACTTCTTTTAATCAAACCTGGTTAGTGTTGGTCTTCAGCCTTCACCCAATAACCTTGATATTCCTATGTACATATTATACATACCCAGTTATTAATCATAAATATGACACAATCTGCACCTAATTAAGTGAAATGGATGGATTTATAACTTACTTATTTTATCATAAGATTTTATATAAAAATATTAATCACGAAAACTAAAAAAGAAATAAAGCTATCACTTTGGTAAAACAATAAATTTAGACGATCTTGATTATATATTGGTAACGTTATTTGTACTCAAACTAATGGGAGCAACCTTATCAGCACCGTGCGTCTAGTAGCTCTTTCAAAAGCTATGTATGTTAAGCTCCCATCACGCCATTGCCTAATGGATACGTAGTAATCCAAATGCACGATTAAAAGAACATGCTCACTTACGACACAACAAAGCTTATAGTTTCAATTAATTGGAGTATGCTATATGAACCAAACGAGAATTATTCGAGGCACACACATGAATTATCTTCATCCACCCGCTCTAGTTGAGTAATGTCTTCATTTAAGCTTCTAAACTTCACGTCGTTTTATATTGCTTCCATCTACGCACTCTTCATTCACTTTCGTGCTCTGTATATTTGTTCGAGGTCGAGAGTCTTAACATGTCATACCGTGCTTTTAGAGATTTTCGTTGCTCATCATAGAACCATCGTAAGCAATTTTTATCACCTTCTGCTCGTGGACTCCTCGCTTTATTTTTTTTGGAAATGTCTTGATTTTCATTGCATTGGAATATAAGGTTACAATGGACGATACGGTGGAGTATAAGGGTGTAGCTAGTCGAAGTCACATACCATATAGTTTAGGAATTTACGTAGGCATGTTCTGTTTTAGAGACACATATTTTTTTTCCAATAGTTGTTCTAGAGATTCACTTCAAGATACATGCAAAAAGCGAAATTTCACGAAAAAGGCCTAACCTTATTTTGTGAATCATTTCATTAAAACAATTCAATACTCAAAATCTTTATACTTATTGTCATATCATTGTATCTTAGTATTCTGACTTGCACATTCATGTAACGGCCACATTATTCATGTTAGTAAAAAAAACTAAAAAACAAATCAAACTCAAAAATCAAAATTAGAAACAAAAGAAAATTAGAATATTGCCCGACTGTATTGCAACGGTAAAATCCAGAGTGCACTGCCCTTATATTAATCATCTGGGGGGTGCCCACACACACACATATACATACACAAATATAATATATATATACACACACACAAACACACACAATAATTTGCTTCACTCTCTTTCTCAATCATTCAACAGGAGAGGGGGCTGAGATCGCTTTCTGTTAATCTATTTGTGGGATTCGAAAGTCTGATTAGATATACTCTATTCATTTATCAAAGAAAACGATAGCAAAAACGCATCAAAATCCCTTTCAGATTTATTTTGCCCCCTTTCGTCTTTATTCGCTTCAAAGGTGATTTCTTTTTCACAATCCCAAAATGGGTTTTGATTTGATTATCGATTGATGTTCTGGGTTTTATTTATTGTAATCGTATGTGAAGTGGGGTTTTCTTGATTTTGTTTTTATGCATTTTATTGAAGTGGGTTGGGTTGAATTTTGTTTTTTTGGATTGAAATGAGGTGGGTTTTTTTATTAGGGTTTATAATTTGTTCTGTCTGATTCTGATCCGAAAAGTTGTTATCTTTATGATTTTTTATGTGTAAAGTTCTTTTCTTTGTTGCTAGGTTAATGATTGTTAGTTTCTTGTTGTGACCTTTACTTGGAAGATCAGACTTATGTTATGCCGATTTTGCAGTATGTGTAGTTAACTTTATGAATTGTGAAAAATCAAAATTTTATACACCATGAGTATGTAATTGTACAAATTTGGTTTTGGAGTTTGGATATATAAAGGTGATGATGCAGGAACTTCTAGGTTTGGTTTTAGAGTTTTGGAGTTTGTGATCAGAATGTTTATTTGGAAATCGTAGGTTCTACTCGACTTTTTTGGTTATTAATATTCTCTTGTCCTCTCTAGGCCGAAGAATTTGGCTTTAAAATCAAAGAATTCCATATATATTAGATTTTTTAATAATAATTTTGTTAAGCTGTTGCGTATGTGAAATGGCAGCTTAATGTGCATTGCTTCTGAAATCAATATTTAGTATTTGGTAGCTTTCTATGGATATTACCATTTTATTGGAACAACTGATGTTGCATTTTTGGTTTTGTGCTCTTTCTATCCTCAGGTAGGCTGCGTTATTAGTTATTACTATCAAATGATTACATAAGAATTGAATATTCAATCTCTGTGATTTCCAAGATTGCATATTTTCCCCATAAAGATTGGGTTGCTTTAAAATTTTGTCTTCGCTTACCACATTTTGGGGCCAAAGATAGCAATTTAGATCACATCTCAGAGGGTCCTGAAGTGCTCATTTATATATGCAGGAATCTCTTTTGTGGTCTGATTATCCAACACTCGTAACTGCTACATCGTAATTTTGCAAAGGTGTTGCTGGGAAGTGCTCATTTCTTTCAGATAAATTTGGAGTGAGCTTTGCTTTGACGCAACCCCCTATGGTAACAATGCTAAAGTTTATCCCGTGTTTACACTTTCCTTTCCTTTTCGCACCTAGAAGAAAATAGACTATCCGAGTTAAATACCTCCTCTATGAAACTAATTATTAGGAACTCATGACCGCTACTGGTTTTGATTGACACGCATACTTGTTGGAGATGTGTAAATTACTAAAAGTAGTGTGGATCGTATTAAATTTTATGAGCCGCCAACATTGCAATTACTTCAGTGCAATGGTTAACTTATGTTCTCAAAGAAATATGACCTAGATGTTCCACCCGGAAAATCGGTGTAATATTGGAGTTGAATCTTTGTTTTCACAGATTACTTTTTGCATATGAAGTGGTTCTGCATTCTTACGAGTTCCATTTCTTTTTAATATGGGTTAGGCAAGAAATGAGAATCTACCCCCAAATGTTATAAAACAACTGGCAAAGGAACTAAAGAATCTCGACGAATCCCCACCAGAGGGCATCAAAATTGGTCTGAATGATGATAATTTTTCAGTTATATGTGCGGACATTGAAGGCCCAGGTATGGACATTTTAGCCTTACATTTATTTGTCAAACTTGAGGTTTTTATTGATTGATCACCTCCAACCTCGCAGCTGGCACGCCATATGAAAATGGTGTTTTTCGCATGAAGTTGATATTATCTGCTGATTTTCCGCAATCTCCACCAAAAGGTAATACCATCTCACTACTCTTCATAAATCCATTTACATTAAAATGATCCCTAACCTGATTAGTTTTAGGTTATCTTGCTATTCCTCATAGATTCCAATTGTATTACAATTATTCGAAACCTGAACTACATTAGAGTGATGTGAACATGTTAGAGAGAACATTGTTTGTGTTTCTTCTTTACCAGTCTGCAACAAGTTGTTAATTTGTTAGCACCATGTTTAATTATCGTGCTTGGTCTTGATCTTCTAATGATTAATCAGATTTAAATGATGAAGCTTGTGGTTTCTTATTCTGGTTGATAGCTTAATGGTGATCACCATTTTTGTTTTCCATGATGTTGTTATTTTTGTACAAAATAGTAAGTTGGTTATTGAGTTTGTATTTCCTAAAGTATTTCTCGATTTTGAGAATGACATAGGTATCATTCCAATCGTGTAATCCTCACTTGGTTTTACTTTCAGGATATTTTCTGACCAAGATTTTTCATCCAAATATTGCAACCAACGGCGAAATTTGCGTTAATGCGCTGAAGAAAGACTGGAACCCAACTCTTGGCTTACGGCATGTTTTAATTGTATGTTCTACCAATTTAGTGATTGTCTCAAAATTAATATTCTCTCAGTTTCGTGGGCACTTTGTCTAGATTTCTATGTGTATCTATCTGCCATTTGATTTATAAACTTGTTTGCTAATTTTTCCGTTTCTTACTCTTTAATTTAATTGATAGGTGATCAGATGCTTATTGATAGAGCCATTTCCGGAATCAGCTTTAAATGAGCAGGCTGGCAAAATGCTGCTTGATAATTATGATGAGTATGCCAGACATGCCAGGTACATAACGCTGTATTCTTATTGAATAATGACATATTAACTCCCAGATGATTTGTCTAAGGATAGAGACCCTCCTTGACGTTTAATAATTACAGAGACACCGTCTAATGTTTGCCCAAACATTACAGAGGCGCCCCTGATTCTTAAGCGGGACCCTGTTTGTAGTATTTGTGCAAATTTTAGGAATTGTCTTGGTAATTATTCGAGCCTCATGGGGGGAGTACATTGCAATTATGCCTAAAATGTATAAAATTAGTTGTCGCTATTGTAGCCGATAAAAAAAAAAGAGCAAAAAACTGTTATTTGCAAATTTTATGGAGTGTCTCTGTAATTCCTCCAGTCACATGCGATGTTTTATGTAATTAGTCTAGAGTGTGCAGATTAATTATCCCGATTTCTGTGAGCTTTGTCGCACGAGGGTCAGTATGTTTCTGGTAATGATTTGCGTATGATAAATTATAAACAGCAACTTTGTAGTACTTCCTTCCCCGAATCATGGAATATATAGAAATGTCAATATTTGTTTATCTTGTGCTTGCCTGATATATTCGATCACTGCATTATGTTGCCTGATATATTAGATCATTGCATAATGTTGTTCTTATGGAGTTCTCCTGGATATAAAAATTATCAGGCTTTACACTGGAATACATGCCCTGAAGCCAAAGCCAAAGCTCAAAACGGGAGCTATTTCTGACTCAACCACTACTACACTAAATGTGGATCAGACGAACACTTCAGCAAAGTGTGTCGACCAGAAGAACGCAGTATCAGCAGCGCCACAATTGCCCTCTCCATTGGCCCCATCTAACGGTCAAGATCACCCAGCTGCCATGCCATCAACAGCTGAAACGGGGGTTAGCGGGTCAACTAAAGCTCCATTGATGCAAAAGAAGGAACCGGGCTTGACAAAAGTTCCAGCAGATAAAAAGAAGATTGACGCTAGGAAGAAAAGCTTGAAGAGATTATGATGATTGAAGAAGAATCATGTTTTATGTTCATTTCTCTAGGAGAAATACATTATTGTTCTTGGCTCATACTGAGAATAAATACTTGTTCTGTGTAATGTATTACTGATGTTGCCTTTTCTAAATATATTCTACTCTCTGTTTTGGTCATACATATAAGTGAGTGTTCTTTCATCATGATATGCCAATTGAAGAGTTTTAAGACAACAATTTGATCAATATTTATCGTCTATTACTAGTTTTGGTTTCTACCATTACACAGTTGACACAAATGCATAAAAAACTCATTGCTTAAAAATATCATACAAATATTAAAGAAGAATAAAATAATCATCCCATCAACAACAAAAATCTGCTGACATGTATCCAAATATTTGTAAGCTATATAGTATGGAAATAGGGTAAAAAACGTCAATCATTCTGATCTATACTCTTTTCTCAATTTACTATCTAATATCTGAGCTACCAAACTGTGCACACTGAATCGTTGATCAATTGTTCAATTAAGAAATATTTTTATATCTCGTCCTTTTAATTTAGCCTTAGGGTGCAGTCCACATAGTAAGTAGCAAGTTGAGAAATCATGGTATAAGTTAGGGTGTTAGTCAGTTTTCACCCATGGAAAAATTATGCCAACAATGCGAAAAGCCAACATGCCACACTATTGAAGTAGGATCATTCATGTTTAAATATGATTTTGAGACTTTATAATCAAGATTTAATTTTTATTATTTAACCCACGCTGATACTAAATAAGAAATTGGAATATAGTCAACTAATTTAAATAATATTGTATAGATTTAATTTGTGCTACAATTTTCATTTGAAGTAAGATTGACCAACTTATATTGCATAATAAGTTGCACTCAACTAGGCCCAACACCAAACCCACACAGGCCCCGCCTAATGGACCATATTCTTCAACCCTATCAATATCCGGCCCACGTAATAATTTAACATCACAAATTCGTAATTACAATGAAATCCAAAGGACAAACCCGTCATTTCACCTCACCTTCTCCACATCAAAAACCCTAAATCATCTCCGCCTCCCCCTTTTATAGTCTATTTGCACCCATAAACAACTTCTTCCACTACACAGAACTGAAAATTTTCACACGCCAAATCTAAATCACAGGCAAAAAAAAATGGGAGTTTTCACGTTCGTGTGCAAAGGATCCGGCGCCGCATGGTCGGCTAAGCAGCTCAACGGCGACCTCGAGGCTTCAGCCGATTGTACCTTCACCCTGCAGCGCAAGCTTGTACAAGCTGCTCTCTCGGCCGATTCCTCCGGCGGCGTTCAATCGTCGTTCTCATATGTTACTCCTTCATCCGCGGTCTTTCAGGTACGTTTTTTGAGTTCGATTTGATGTTTTTGAGTTTATAGTTAGATTTTTTATTTTTTCACGAGTAAGTGTTTGTTTGAGTTTTGAAATTCTGTTGTACGGTGTCGTTTTTTCGACGTAATTGTTGAAGATCTCGCATTGTGTATGTGTGCTAATCATGTTTGTTATTAGTCATGCTTGCGTTAGGTTTTGATTGCGATATTGAGCGAGATATTTGGCCGATTTGTTTGTTATGTTGAGTTTTTATCGTGTAGGAGAAAGTACGCAGAGAGGAATTGGTCATGTTTAAGGATTCTTCAGCAACATTGTGATTTACGAGTTATAATTTGCAGGATTGAAACTGTTGAAACATTTCTCTGATTGTTATTAGTGATTGTTTGTTTAACTGTTGAATTCTATCTGTTGTTTTTTCATCAACATAATTGGTGCGGATCTGGTGTTGTCTATGTACATCATAGATGTTTGTTATTCCGCTTGCTTCCGTAGCTTTTCATTGAAATAGTAGACGTTAGTTGGTGAAGTCGTCGTGTAATATGTTTGAGTGTTTACCATAGAAGAAATAGTATCCAGATAGGAATTAGAGATGTGAGTCCTACAGTATTTGAATATTTCTTCAGCAACATTACGACTTATGAGTTCTAATTTGCAGGTTTGAAAGTGTTTTGAAAAATGTCTCTGATGGCTTAAGATGGTGATTGGGTTTTGTTTTATTAATGTGTTTAATTTGTATTTTATGCGGAATTCAGGTGATTGTTGGCGGTAGCGTTGGAGGTGGTTCTTTCGTCGGAGGAGGTGCAGGTGCGGCACCTGCTGCTTCTGGTGGTGCGGCTGCTGAGGCACCTGCAGCTGAGGAGAAGAAGGAAGAGAAAGAGGAGAGTGATGATGACATGGGATTCTCACTTTTCGATTAGGTTATTTTTGCTATATAGTTGATATTTTGTTGTTTAGTTTTTGACAATGCTGCTTTGTTACAACTGAAGTTTTGATAATATTGGAATTGGGAAGTTTGAGTTTGCATTCAAGACAAGTTGTCCTTTGATTAGCTTGCATGTGCAAGTCTTTGATATTTATGTGCAATTGTTGCATATTGAACTTGTTTATTTCTGTGGTGTGTGTATCTCTGTGTGTGTTAAAATGGATAGACATTATTTTTTGAGCTGAAAATAACTTGGAGTGGCTACTTTGTCTGTTACATCACTGGAAAATAGGGAGATCTTTTTGTGAATGCTGTACAACCATAATTGAGATTCTGCGAGTAGAAATGGACTGTCCATGCCATCTGTGGGAAAATCATGGTGGAGTGTAAAGTTGCATCCATGAAATTGCAATTAAGTTTTGGGTTTGAACAACTATTGAAGAAATGTTACAAACTACTTCAATTTGTCTTTTATATTTGTTCGGACTGTAATCTCATGGGGTTATTGTTGAAATACGAAGTGATAGTTTTCAAAGCGCAATTTCTTGATTTTGTCCATGATACGTACATTAAAGTCTTTCAAGCAAATCACTTCAATTGTTAGTTTAAAGTTTAAACATAGCATCGATTATATTCTTTTGAATGGTATGCTATGATCTCTATTTGATTCAATAGGATGGACTTTACTTGATGTCCTTTTAGCTGGAACCTGCTGGGGCAGTGCGCTTAACTAAATTAAGTCGTATTGTTTGCCTTTGTCCAATCTGAGATAATTGTGATTATGAAAAAGAAAAAAAAAACTGAGTTTAGTTCCCGTTAACTCTGCCTTTCCCAATTCTTCATTATCACTGGAAACTGTTTTCACCATTCAAATGGTTAAGTATTATCGTCCTTATCATTCCTAAATTATGAACTCCTGCTTAAATTGCACTACTTTTTTGTAACTCGTTAATATTGAATATGCATCTCATATATTTTCGTGATACTTTGACGATCTTGGATCCTATTATCATTTAAAATCCCAACATATAAATGTGCTTTAATATCTAATGTGGGATATCTTCCTTTGCTGACATGGCAAAGTGGCTAGAGCTGCTAGACACTCCAAGTGAGGTTGGTCCAAGTTCCGACCAATCGTGAACAAGATATATGCATTCAAATATTAACATGTGAAACCAATCCCTAACAAGATCCATGCATTCAAATATTACGTGTGAGCTAATACGAGGCTGATCTGATATAAACCTTTTGATGTTTAAGTTAAAAATTCAAAAATTGTAGATATCGAGCTCAAGAGTTGACTTGGATCAGATTCCCCTGGATTGAATGATGCAGTTGATAAAAACTTGATGGGTTGAGCTATTGCCAATGGTCGATTTTCAGCGCTAGTGCTCGAGGTCGAGCTCTAGCTCTAGCTCAGGGTCAATTTAGCGCTCAGGCTCAAACTTTTCAGTAATTAATATTGCAAAATTGCCCGTCTTGTTTTTTTTTTTAGTCTTGTGTATTTATAATGATTACCTCCCAATTTACCGTCCTAATATTCAGGATTATCTCTCAATCGGCATATCATATCTTTGTTGCATTAAATTATGTATGTCGAATTTACATGTCTTAGATGAAATGGCCTCATGCATTAAAGGTCTAATTTAGCATGAAGGTCCAAGTCGAGCACGAAGGACGATTTTGACCCTCGTACTTCGTTTGGCCCCAAACTTTGACCATGTTTGTCTGTGTTTCCTTGGGATGAAAACGTGACAGAGACTAAATTATTGTACGCCTAAATGCTTCGGGATTGCAACTAGGACTACTTTTCTTTTTCCAAACGTTGCGTTGAAAGGTTCAGCAGAGGTTTCCTCGCCTTGCATACTTGTCCAAATAACTCGTCAAATTTGACGCTTTAGATTCTAAAGACGAGAGACTTGACTGATCAAAAAGAAAACTAGGAAAAGATTCTAAAGACTTTTGGGTAATCCACAGTTATTTCCTAAACTGGAATTTGCCTTTCCGGTGGCAATTGCTGGGATGGTGCTATATATCAAAAAGTTATCTTCTAAATTCTAGTTATTGAAAAAAATAAACATAAAATAAAATTGATCTTAGTGCAGAGTTGGAAGTACGTTGAAATCTTTTCAATTATTTGGAAAAAGTAAAAACTAGCTAGCCCAAGAATCTAATAATTAGAAATATAAAATTTAAATTTTCAAAAAAAAAAGAAAGAAATATAAAATTTAAGTTGCCGCTGCGCACATATATTCCATAGTTGAGAAAATTTGGGTTATATACAATTGCGTCTCAGTTATATTTTGCCAAAAAAAAAAAAGAAGAAAAAACTTGTGTTATTTTTATTATCAAATACCTCCCATGTTAATAACAAATTGGCAAATACCCTTTTCATATATATATATATATATATATATATATATATATATATACTCAGACCAAATTATTGAAATTTTGAGTTATGAGCAAAAACCACTCCTGCATCATGTTTAAGTAACAAAAAAGTTATCAATTAAAAAAAAGTAACAAAAAAGTTCTGTATTACTTTACTAACAAATACTCCACACAATTTATGTTTTGACTTGCGGGTTCTTTACACTATGACTTGTAATAATGTTATTCAACTTATGATTTATGTGAGTTACGTAATTTATAATATATGGATATGGACAATTATTGCTTTTAACTCAAAACTCCATTAACCCAAGGTTATAAGGTGCATTTTGTCTTTTTTACAACAAAAAGCAATTCTACCAATTCAATATGTATAAAGGAGTATTTCTTAACAATTATTAGCAGAAAAGCGTATATGAGAGTAAAAATAACATAGGATTTTTGTCAATTAGACATATCACAGGATAATTATTGCATTTAACTTTGTAAAGATTTTAATCTAAGAATAATATTCAGGTATTATATAAATCACCCACCAGTCCACCACTAACCTCAACACTTCAAACAAACAACCAAATCATAAATGTAGAGAAAATCTCTGTTCTCTAGTATTATTTTGGCTTTGAGACAGCCAGATAACACCGGCAACGAAACAACCAAAACCCTGCATACTCAATGACATGCTGTCACAATAAATTCAACACTAAACTTGAACTACCAAGAGAGAACACAATATAGAGCAATAAATCTCAGTAATTCACTGCATTCCCGAAAAATGATTGCATAAAATGTTAAACCAAGATGAGACAAAAGGCATTCTGATAAATAAGAGAGTCGCATAATACATAACAATAAAATTCCACCACCATTAAAACAAACCATTAGAATCTCTGAGTACTCCAACCATAAAACTCAATGACGCAAAAGGAACTGGATCGGAAAACAATAGGCGATCCTGTCCATCATTTTTTTTGGAATTTTTTGATACAAATAAAACATTTTTAGAATTATTGGGGGTGGCGTCATCACTTGGCCATCATAACCTTAACAAACTCGTCATAGTTAATTTGACCGTCACCATCAACATCTGCCTCCCTAATCATCTCGTCTACTTCCTCATCAGTCAGCTTCTCACCAAGGTTTGTCATCACATGGCGGAGCTCAGCAGCAGAAATGAAACCATTCTGGTCCTTGTCAAAGACACGGAATGCTTCTTTTAGCTCCTCCTCTGAATCGGTATCCTTCATTTTTCTGGCCATGAGGTTCAAGAACTCGGGGAAGTCGATGGTTCCATTACCATCGGCATCCACTTCGTTGATCATGTCTTGGAGCTCAGCCTCAGTGGGATTCTGCCCAAGGGATCTCATCACAGTACCGAGCTCCTTGGTGGTGATGCAACCTGCACATAATATTCGTTTCAATTAATTTCAAAGGTGCAACATAAGTAAGTCCCTAATTAAAAGAGATCTAAGCATTTCTGATTTAGCCTTAATTAATGTTACAAATGATATTATAATTCTGGTGCACAACCAATGTGCAACATAGCTGCGACTACTTGAGCTACAATAAAGTAGTATATGCACATTCAACTATTTGATTTGTCACAACTGAAAAATCCAAATGAAACATAGAGATCTCTCAAAGACCATCGTTGTCCAAGATACGCGGCGAACAGCAATAAAGCTACAAAGTACGTTTTAACATAGCATTTTCGCATCTTAAGTTCAAAAGGCATTGCCAATTTCAAGTCGGGATTGTAGGTTATCACACTATTCAAACCAGGATACCGAATGTGATGGACATACGATTAACCTTTCTACACCACCCCCACCAATCTAATCCAAAACAGCATTATATGCAAGTGTTCCTGTTATATGTCGAATAATATATGAACACGCGAGAGTTCCAGCCAAAAACTAATCTTCTCTCTGGTATACACCACTCACAACACACAATCTTTTAGTTGTCGAACTAACACAACACATTCTGAGATCTGTCCATTTTTTTTTCCAATCATTGATTCTTTACATCATAGAGTTTTAATCTAAGAAAATCTACAAATCTATATACAATTTCAGCAAATTCATATGAAGTGAAAATGATTAACCTAATCAGCAACCGATTGCCGTGGATAAACATCAATTATTGAATTATCCCCAACATTTAACCTAATTTGCCAACATCAAACATGAAACCTCAGCTATTTAAACAAATTAAAGATCGGCTCCATAAAATAAAACACAGATCTGACCTAAAACAAAGAAGCCACATCTCAAAAACTCAAAGCTAATTAACACAAAGCACCAATCATTTTGTTAATACACTAAGATCGTAAAAAGGAAAAAGGATCTGACCATCGCCATCCTTGTCGAATAGGCTGAACGCCTCCTTGAACTCAGAGATCTGGTCGTCGGTCAATTGATCCGCCATTTTTTCTTCTAAATATTAAGTTTTGAGCTCTTTCTTTGTTAAAGATTGAAAAATGATTTTTGGAGAAATAATAATGAGATGAGGGCTATTGGTCCGTCTGAGGTGTGGTATTTGTAGAAAGCGTTATATAGTAAATAGAGAGTGAGGGTATTTTCGTCTTTCTCGGTTGTTTTTATTTTACGCGGTTCTCACGCGGTTTCTCCACATTGACTTTACTTTATTATTATGCCGATGAGCCGATCTATTATGGCTGCTATATTATTATTATTATTATTATTATTATTATTATTATTAAGGCTATGTCCCGGACTTGATCTCCATCTCGACTAATCACACTATTAAAATTTCAATAATTAATGGTGGAATTATTGTAGGAATTTGTATCGAATCATCTTTCTTGTTATGTTTAATGAATATATTGTTGGGAAAAAGTTTAACTAGTGTCTAGTTTAGGAAAAAAAACCAGCGAATTGCATTCTATAATTGACACAAAAAAATATCTAACAACGTAGTGCTTTTTTTTTTTTTTTTTTTTTTTTTCCTTTTTTATGTTGTGGGAAATTGGAAGCCGGACTCACTTTTTCTATGATGCGAACTATGTTAACTCTCGAGTTAGATGTAATCTAACAACATATAACTATGACGTTGTTACAATCATGCAATCATTAACTTGATACTTTTTTAGATCATACGGTTAGAGGTCTATTATAGTATTCGTACTGTAGTTACTTTTAAAAACGGACTAAACGTTTAAGCGATAAAATAATTAAATACGATCACTTTAATCTATTAGATGTTGGTTGAATCAGTTTAATATATATTGACAATAAATATATGATACTCAGAGTAACATTAAACAAAAATATTGAACCCATTTTCTAGTTATACACTATACAAAATATCATTTGAAATTAATGAAATAATTAAAAAATTCTCAAAAATAAAGGCACCAAATTAGGAAAGTCTCAAAAACTATAATTGATATTAAAATCAAATTCTAGAGATGCTTCAAAAATCTACCGAAAATAAAATCACGTTTTAATGTATTAACTCCTCATAATAGTATTTAAGTTGTAATTCAATCTTCAATATCAATATCACACTGAGAAGAAAGAATTATAGAAATTGTGAGCTCGAGGCCAACATCCGAAAGGTGATAGATCAGTATCTTTCTGATCATCTATATATAGCCTTCGTTACTTTGTAACTGACTAATTATACAAAAAATAAGGAGTATATATATAAGTAAGACTAATTAACTAATAATATAATATTTATTACCTTTACATGATTGTAAAATTTCATCACTAGCTCGATATTTCTCAAGTATTTATTTCAACTCATCATATAGTTCCAAATTGATTCTCCTTTTTGAATATCCAAAACTCTACTTAAGGGTGGGCACGGGGCCGCGAGTTGCTTACCCAACATAATATCAGGATACTCATATTTCTGAATGAATAAATTTTTCCCATGCCTGAACTCGATTTTGTTGGGTACCTGCGTACGGTACTCGATCTAGGCGAATACCAGTCGTTGCGGGTTTCGAATACCCGATTCACTTAATTTCCTATCTTTTAAGCTTGAATATATGGGAACTCTTTTCCTAAATCCCTTTTTTTCTTTCGAAAATGTCTATGTGAGGATTTTATAGTTAGAATACCGTTATAGAAAGTAGAACAGTTCATAAATTATATAATTAAACATTGTCAGAAAACATGACCTGGCAAAACTATTTTTAGAATTGTTTCTGAATTTATTTTGTAGAAAATCTGTGTACCCTGCCTTCAGAAATGAAAACAATGTTATAGATATAATGCTTTTAAGTAATTTAGATGATTAATCACGGAATTACCTTAGTAGACAATAAAATACTAGAGATAGTTCAATAATAGAATATGAAATAATTTAAACTATTAAATATCGTAGTAAAGACATAAAACATTGATACAAATTATATGTCATTTAGAAAATCGAATATCTTCAAGTTCACCAAATTTGAAGAATAGAAAAGTCAAAAACTACAAGTAATATAAATTATTGGTCAATGGTCATCAAACGACTAATTGCTGTCGGACCACATTCTAAGACCCAAAGATTAGGTGTAGCCTGTAGGTTCATTACTAGGCCCCCATTTTATCCACTGGGCTTTTGCTAATGATTATGATATGGCCCATGGCCCATAGTTAAGATACACAATTCATTTTCATGGAGTCTTATACTGGAAAAAATTAGGAAAAGGATATTCTTACGGTCCGTATGCTTATAGACATTTTTTCTCTTTGCGAATTAGTATAACTAAACTGGCAACCTGTTGAGCTGGTTGTTTGTTAATTTTATTCCGTAGTCACACAATTTTGACTTACTAACTACATATCTATGACTACCTAATTTAAGTTGAACAAGATTAATTTCAGAAAAAAATAAAATATCAAGACGGAAAATATGGCAACATTATCAAGAAAAATTCTTTTTATACAGATCTTTTGTTTGGCAATAAAATTTGCTCTCTTCATTACATTGATTATATGTAATTGAAGTTTATTAATCAAATCAAATTATTTGAATTCTATCATAATTTCATATACAAATACACATTTTTAAGTTGAAAATAATTTTGTAAAACTATATGGTACTGTCAAATTTACAAGTTAAAATACACAACATTAGAAGATATATTTTCAACTTTGCAATAAAGTTATTCGCTACATTATTTTTTATAAAGAGAAATACACAAAACATCTGTAATAAATGACTTAACAATTAACATGGTATATATCTTGTAATTATTTTTCTTTGAAGATTTATGTTAGATATGGATCAATTATGATAATTCGAATTCCTTTAATCGGTAGTTTAATTAATAAATGAGTATAATAAGCCTATTACTTTCTCTTAATTAGAATTGCCTATGGTTAATGTTATTGCCATCGGTCGTAAGTCCAATTCTTACAGCCGGCTGTTAGAATAGCATCTTTGGAAAATGCTTTCCTCACAGTGCTGTAAGCTTACAACCAAAAGAAAGTGTGAGGAAAGCATTTTTGTCACTGAAACCGGACGCTCCGGTATAAAATTACTAGCCATTGTGTGCACGCGCGGACCGCGTGCAATGTGCATGTTCTTAGGTATTAAAAATGGGCTTGTAATTAATAGATTAAGTAAGGTTGATTTATTCTATTGCCAAAAAAATTCATGGTAAAAGCTGTAAAAAGAGGTATTTTGTGGAGAAAAACAAAGAAGAAATAAGAAGATGAAGAAGTTTAAAATTTTGAATTTGTTTAATTAGGAAAGAGGTGGTGAATGATTGAATCAATCTCCCTAAATTTTAGGAGGTGGTTTTGGATGATGGTTACAAATATTTGGGTAGTTAAAAGATCGGTGTTGTGGTGTACTAAAATAATTACAATATTAGGCTCTTAGAAATTAAATTTAGATGATTAAATAGGGGCAAATTTGGAAAACACTTTATTTGTACAACACAAAACCTGTTTGTTTATATTAATAATATATATATATATATATATATATATATATATATATATATATATATATATAGAGAGAGAGAGAGAGAGAGAGAGAGAGAGAGAGAGAGAGAGAGAGATATAGTCTATATTGATCACTTTATTTTATATCCGAAGGTCTATTGTTTTCTTTCAAAAAATTTAAACATTCGTTATATGTTTCTTCACATAAACAATACAGTATAATTATGTCAGTTTTTTTTTCTACGTACATCTTTAAGAAATAGTAAAAAAAATTAACAACTATAATAAGCTTACAAGAAATTTCATTCCATATATAACATAATCACTCAACTTTATGGATCTAAAGAAATTCTCCTAAAATAAAAGAATTACTTTTCCCCAGGATAAGATATAAACCCTACATTTAGTTAGAAATTAATCAATTAATTTCATCACAAAGCAGCCATGTATGACTTAATCCTTGATCAATAAAATCTACATTGTCATCTAATATCGATCATCAAATTTCAAATTTAATTTTTAAGAAATTATTTTTTAAATTGAGATGGAAATTTGTTGGGCCTAAATGTTAATACATTTACGAAGAGTGGTTGTGATGAAAATTCTGTTTAAATCTAATGCTAAATATATTTACAAAAATTGGTTAGCCATCTCAATCTATAACGCCAATTACTCCATTTTAAATATTAGTTTTGCTATTGGAATTAGCAACTCAAGAGACATTTTTATTCCTGGACTTCTAAGAGGAGCCGGTAGATAATAAGCCTTCAAATACCGGCTGTAAGTGTGAAACTTACAGACTGTAAGATTAGCATGGTTCAAAAAATTACTCCTGAAATTTTTCGAAATTTTTCTTCAAAAATTTTGATTTGTTTTTTGTTTTTTGGTTTTCTGAATCAAATACGACATTTCATTTCACATTGAAAACGAGATAAAATGAACGCAATTCAACTGCTTATTATATTGTTGATTGATGCTCCTCAATTTGTAATCAACGAATCTGCGGTTTGCCTCTTCTTAGCTCAGTGTAGATAACAGCATGAAAATTTGTCAAGTTGGTCTCGTAAATGTGGCCACTGATACGCTCGACTTCTCATCTGCGAGCGAGCGAAGTGGCGAATAATCGGCTTAATTATCGCCCGAAGATCGTCACCTTATTTGTGTCGTTAAGAAGTGCGTTTTGATTGAGAATTGAGGTGCTGTCTGTTCTATGGGTGTCGATTTTTACGTGTAATTGCTCAACTTTTCGCGATGTATTTATCGATTTAGTAAGCGTACGGCTGCATGAGTGTGTTACCATCTCGCTTGTTGTTTTCATTGTTTTGTAGATCATGATACAACTGCAATTAGGTTTTCTGGTCATCATTGAACTGTGTTTCTTGGAATTTATTGTGATAGATTAAGGCAGGTAGCGTTGGAATTTAGAACCTCCTCTTAAAAAGCCTTGTTTTTAGGCAAGAATGGAAGATTATTGATATTGAATATAGTTCACAAAGTGATAGTGTGACAAATCTCAACATGCATGCACCTTATGAGGTGAATCCATCATCGACTTTGACGTTAGGACAGGCCTTGGTGAGGGGAGGGGGGGAGATTATATATAATGTAGTATGGCCCATAATAGTTCTTCAAGAAATGTTGGACTAATCTCAACAACCAGGCTCAGAATTCTAATAATTTGGTTGCCCGGCTAATTGGTGAAATTTTTAGATGTTTAAACAGCTAGATTTTGTATATAATTTGGTTACTGTTTTTTCTTCTTCCTGATTTTCTTTGCTGCGTAAACCTTTGAACAAACTTTCCTGATGAATAACACACTTCTTAGCATTAAAATGCATTGTAAAGATCTGATCTTGCAGCTGTGTTTGTATGATTTTTCCCATTCTCATTAAGTTTTCTAACAGGATTTTTATGTCGTGATTGTAGGGGCCTGAGACCTCAGCTAAAATGAACCAAAAACATAAAAGATTGATGGTCTCTGACTTTTTCTACCCCAACTTTGGGGGAAAATTGCAAAATTGGTCCTCTAAAGTGGCAATCTCCAATTTAAGTCCTCTAAAGTGGCTAGTAATGCGATTTTGATCCTCCGACGCATGAGTCAACGATTTTGACTCAAAAATTGGATGGATTCTTTGATTTTGACCCTTAATTTAGGGATTTTTTCATTTCTACCCAAAATATTTTCGAAAAATTACATTTAAACCCTAAAATATTTCAAAACATTTATTATGTAAAATTTAAGTTAAACATATTTCAAACATTATTTTTTGTGTTTTAAATAATTTTTTTACAATTGTATTCAATTAGAACTTCAATAAAAAATATATTAAGAAAGAATAAAAAAAACATCTTCTTCCTTAATTCGCTTTACGTTTCTTTTCTTTTATTTTTTCCTTAACTTATTTTAATTGAAGTTGAAAACAGAAGACACTCTAACTTAAATTATGTAAAATCACCAATTGTGTTTGAAAAATATATAACTTCACAAGGTGGCCATGGTACTTAATTACTAAAAGTAATATATATCTAAGTATGAGTCACGTTAAAAATTGATATAACAAAAAGGATTGTTTTAGGCTTTTATCAATTGGTAAAAGAAGCACATAGAGCACAATGAAACAAAAAAGTATTAAAGAAAAAGTATTGTTTAAGAACTTACACGAGAAACTAACAAGGAAATAATACAGTGAGAATGCAATTAATGCCCTGTTCACGACTCTTAATTTCGTTTACATATTTTTAGCTAATCTAAATGTATATATGAACTTGCACTGCAGAAAATGCAAGAAATCGGATAGGAGACAGTGTGAGTGTGAGTATGAAACTATGAATACAAATAAAAGATTGTGTAAGAATATTAAGAAAGAATAAATAAAAAAAAAAATCATCTTCTTCCTCAATTAATTTTACGTTTTTCTTTTCTTTTATTCTTTCCTTAACTTATTTTAATTGAAATATTAATTGAAGACAATTGTAACAAAATTATCTAAAACACAAAAAATAAATGTTTTGAAATGTGTTTAACTTAAATTTTACACAATAAATGTTTTGAAATATGTTAGGGTTTAAATGAGATTTTTTGAAAATATTTGGGGTGGAAATGAGAAAAAGTCCAAAATTATAGGGTCAAATCGAATAATCCATCCAATTATTGAGTCAAAATCGTTGACTCCAACGTTGGAGGACCAAAAATACTTCACTAGCCACTTTAGAGGACTTAAATTGGACACTGCCACATTAGATGACCAATTTTGCAAGTAGGCCACTTTAAATGACCAATTTTGTAATTTTCCCCCAACTTTGGAGGTGTGGAGAATCACATTTATTATCTATCACAATGCTTGATAAAACTTGGACACAAGGTTAGTGAACTCTTAATTTCAATTGTTTATTTCTGTTGTCTTTTCCATTTCTGCTTGAAAATTGTTGCCTGAAATGTAAGGCAGAATAGGAGTGTCGTTATGATTAGTAAGTATAACAAACATATGTGTGGATTTTTGTCTCTCAGGTGGTTGTTATGACACATGCTTATCAAAACCGTTCTGGAGTGAGATATATGGATTCATGGGTTGAAAGATTATTATGTCCCTTGGAAGCCATTTCTCATGCAGAATACGCTGCCTACATTTTATGGGACACTTCCAATCATAAGAACAATATTAATTAGAGAAACTATAACATTGGTGCACGGCCATCGAGCCTTTTCAACTCTATGTCATGAAGCACTGATTCATGCACGCACAATGGGCTACAGAGTTGTGTTTACTGATCATTCCCTTTATGGCTTTGCTGATGTGGGAAGTATTCACATGAACAAGGTTTTGCAATTTACTCTAGCAGACGTGAGTCAGGCTATATGTGTTTCTCATACAAGCAAGGAAAACACAGTACTGAGGTCTGGTCTTCCACCTGAAAAGGTTTTTGTTATTCCAAATGCTGTAGATACAGCAAGGTTCCAGAGCGACTCAGCAGGCATGAAATTGTTATTGTTGTCATAAGTAGGTTGGTTTACCGAAAGGGGGCAGACTTACTTGTTGAAGTTATACCTGACGTGTGTAGTATGCATCCTAATGTGAGTACTTCTTTTTGGCATTTTGTATATTTATGGACATTGTAGGGTGTTACTGTCACTCCTACTGTGTCATTCTGTTTCTAATTCTTCCTGAGCAAGATATGACTTTTTGGGTTGCTGGCTATAATGATCTTGCATGTTAAACACTTCTGCTTCCTATTTCTATCAATGTATTGAAGAGATTAATCCTTCTCTACTAGTAGATGTTGCTGCAGTTCTTTATAACTCGGGCCCCTATTTATTTATCATCCACATATGCTTAATGGCTAGGATAGGGAGTGTATACATTTCCTATGCGTGTGAGTCAGTAATCATTTTTATGTTTGATAATGATGCTTGGTTTAAGGTACGGTTCATTATTGGTGGAGATGGACCTAAAAGAGTGCGGCTGGAGGAGATGAGGGAGAAACACTCTCTTCAAGACCGAGTTGATATGTTGGGTGCTGTCCCACATGCTAATGTTCAGTCTGTGTTGATAACCGGGCATATATTCTTAAATAGGTGTCATTTTTCTATTTATAATTTTATTAACTTAACGTAAGTCATGTAAACGTTTTTGCTATCTGTTATGCACTTCAGCTATAAGATTTTTCAGTTTCTCTGCAGCCCAAAGTTTAGATATATTTTTTTTTAAACTCAAGCAATTGGTTTAATTTAGTATTATAAGCTAATGTAAATTCTTTCAAACTTTTCCGATATTTTATGTTTTAAGTAACACAACTCTTATTTATTTGTGAATGTTACATAGGAATCCTTATACCCCTAATACTTAGTTTGAACGTCTTTAGAAGATTGCGGCATCAAGATGGTGTTATTAGAAGGCCAAGCCAAACTTCTATTTGGAATCAATTGGTCTTTAACACTGCAAGCACAGTTCAAAATATCAAATATTGCTCGTTCTGGTGGAGATGGCTGTGATAGTTGCTGTGTGGTGAATCGGGAGGCTAAACACTTTTCTTGTGAATCCGCAGCATTTGAAATCTTTATGGCTTAAAGCTACATGATAAGTTGTGTAATTTAGTTTGGCTATACTTGATGAAATTCTCATCTTTAATCGGAGATTTTCAAAAAGCAAGATATTATCATTCCATTGATAATACTTTTCTTCAGTTTAGCATGCCCAGGAATTGGGATGAACAATAAAAGAATGAAACTACCATTTATGATATAATCCTTTTAGGTATATTTTGGACTACTGGAATGTTAAAAGTTTGTGTTCAACAATTAGTTCTAATAGTGGTTATGATGGCGCCTGAAGGACTATTTGGCGGTTTGGTATTTGGGATTACAGGAAAAAGGGGAGAGGGAAAAGAACCAACTATGGCTTCAATTGTGCATTGGTTAGGTCTTAATCCCCCAAAAAGCTACTAATGACAACCATATCCAATCTAGTCCTGTATTTTGGTATATACTAAAGTGTAAGCCTGCGAAGTAATCAGATGTCCCTCCTTAATTAGTTCTTCTCTGGCCTAAACTAGACAGTGGCTACCTGGTTTACAGTTGCAATGGATTAGTTATGCAAAAGTAGGTTAGAAGAAAAAGAATATATGAGAACTTGATCCGATCCACTGTGAACCATATAAACTATGAATGAATTCGTTAACTTCTTCTTTCATCACTTATTGGGTTTTAATTTGTTTTGTATGAATAAAGATAAGTTTACCGAAGTATTTTTCCACACTTATTCATATCGACTTTCACTGGTTATAGATTAACCTAAGAACTAAAACTTAAAAGTGACTTGTTTTTGCTTCATGATGTCTGCACATTTCCATTTCCTGATTCTGTGTACATTTTGACTTTTTACAGTTCTTTAACAGAAGCATTTTGTATAGCCATATTGGAGGCTGCTATTTGTGGATTATTAACCGTCAGTACACGCGTGGGAGGTGTCCCAGAGGTACGTTCATGAGACTTTTACTTTGCTAGCATAATTCTTTAATCTGCTTATTGTCCTGAATATGGAGTGGCACTGTAATGCTGGCTTTCAACATTTCCGAAATCTGTAGCATATTCAGGTTGTTGAGAGTTTGCCTTATGTTTCATAGGTCCTTCCAGATGATATGGTGGTTCTAGCTGAGCCGGATCCTGGTGACATGGTTCTAGCAATCACAAGAGCTATAGAATTACTTCCCCAGATTGACCCACAAGTAATGCACAACCGGGTAAGTTTTCTGATGCATAAAAAGATATTAAATTTTCACAGTTGATGGTATTCAGAAAACCTGTTTGTGTTTTTTTTTTTTTTTTTTCACTAAGAAGGCAGAGACGAGTCTTATTTGTGCATCTGGGGTTTAGACAGATAATCATGAATGAGATCTATGGTCTTGTTCTGAACTTGTCTGGTGTCTTTGTGAAGAATACAGTAATGTTGTTATATCAGATGTTCCAGAAGGTTGTTTATGTATATTCATCCAGTGCAACCTGCTGCGGACCTTAAATTTCAACAGATTGAACTTTATTTTATGACTGAGTTATCCATTCAAAATATGTTACTCAAACAGTTGTTAACTTTGTTGATTGTGTTCATTTCACTACTTGACAGATGAAGGAACTCTACAGTTGGCATGATGTTGCCAAAAGGACAGAGATTGTTTATGATCGTGCCTTAAGATGTTCTAATCAGAATCTGTTAGAGCGATTACCCAGGTTTGCCATTGAAGAATTATGTTTTAATTTTTAAATCATATAGTTAGCATTGACACCATGCAGATATATATAGTCAAGCATGTTCATGCATTTGGTAATATGTTTTCTTTCATATGCATGCTTGTGATGGAAGACGGTGAAACCTTAAGCAGAACATTATGGAAAAGCTTATTGGGATCATTGAGATAATTTTGTTATTATCTGCACGTAATATCTGATGTTCATTATGTAGTATCTGACGATTTTTGGGGACTTTTGCATTGACCTTCCCTGTAATTACTAATTACCGAAATCTCTCAGTATTATGTTGAAACCACAAATATCCTTACTCAAACTATTGGCTTGGGCATTGCATATTTGATAGGAAATAAATGTCATGAAAGTTACTAGAGGCGGTTTTCTTCATTATGTCCACGGTGACGGCTTAAATTTGTCATAGCAGCCGCACCTAATGCTAAAACTCCAATTTTTTTAGGTACCTCACCTGTGGTTATTGGGCAGGCAAGCTCTTCTGCTTGGTCATGATAATAGATTATTTATTTTGGCGTTTCTTACAGCTATTGCAGGTATCCTCTCTCTTTTACTATTGTTGCAGCAATGACTACTGTAACTCCAATTTATTCTTGTAGAACTAATAGTTACCAATGTCTTAAAAGCCTGATAGGGATATTGAGGTTGTTCCTGATCTTAACCTTACCACTTCTCAACATGGAGAAGACGCGGATGAGAGTTGAAACTGTTAGCATGGTTTTTGACTGTATCTCAGATCTCCTCTGCCAAATATGTCATTATTTTGTGCCGCAAATGGAGGAGGTTGGTTTTATTTATTTGCTCTACGTGTGGATTATGCAGGGAAGAGATCTGGTTCACCGGTATTTTTTATTCTTCCTAGCTCCTCACTAACACGGAGATTAAAATTTTGAGTGCGGCTTTGCCAACTTTGAACAACAAAGACATAGATAGCGTTTAGAAGAAAAAAGTTTTAAACTGCTTGAGCTATCCATCAATTTATGCTGGGATTTTCTTTTGTTTTTTGTTAGAAATTTTTGGTTTTGTGCAATGATAAATATAATAGGAGAGGAATCATTACGTATTTGTAACAATTTACAGATATGCATGTGCTATCTAATGTCTATAGCGGCAATTATCTGAAGAAATCTCGTTTAATAGTCTTATTTCATTATGTTACTAAGGACCAAAATTGTTTGTACGCATTATATTGACGATATACACCTTCGGTTTGTAAGCTTTTTAATGGCTTAAAATTGTAACAAATATAGCTGCAACGACGAAAGTTGAGATATGGTCGAGTAGAAGTAGAGTCTTTTAATATTTATCCATGAAAATAAAAGAAAGTGATGTGCTCGTAGTCGAAATTTTCTAGCACACTAACTTTCAAATGCGTTGCCACAGAGTGACATCATATACTTATGCTTGACGTCCTTAGCCATCTTGGTGTATATTTCAGTTCTTTCAAAAAAGTTTAATGTTTCCAGATTCTTTTTTGATATAATTCGTAAAATTTGTAGAATATATTGTTGGAACAATGTCTGCATTTTTATGTTTCGTTTTCATTGTATCGAAAACAGAACATTTATGGCACAGTATCAAAAATAGACTGATATATTACGATTCAAAGACTTTCGTTATGCTACATGATTATGTTAAGAAATACATGAGTGATCATATAGTGAACGAGTAGTAGCGAATATTGATGACACTTATAAAATATTAATTTTGCTCCAAGATTGAGATTTAAGAAACTCAAACAAACTAAAGTTATTTAAATCTATCTAAAAGTTTCATGGCAATATATATTTCAAATTTCCTTTTGTGCTTCACAATTGTTAAAGTGTTCTACATAAATAATTTATACCCAACATGCACCTAGAGTTCCTTGAATCTATGATTTTTCGATCATACATAAGTGGAGTATATTACTAATAGACTGCATGTTACCAATAACTGTATTTTGTCTCTACACAAATCATGGAGAAACTGAGAAAGTGTTGTGACGTCAAACATCGTTATTGTTGTCCTATTTTCTGTTTCTCTTTAGTATTCTTAAAAAAATTAGAAACATCACATTGGTTAAAAAAATGGTAATGTAGCTTCAATATGCTAATACAAGAGGATACGGAGTCGAGCCGCCTAATAGGAATCTTCTTTTTTTGCTGCTCCTTGATGTTGGTAATTGATATGTGATCGTACAAAAAATTGCAAAATTATTTCGAAACAATCCACATAAAGCATTACGTGACATCTCTATAAGTGTTTTAAAAAACTCAATTTTTTTTTTGCAAGATATTGTTTTATAACTTATAAGTATCTTCTTTTCCATGCGGCTACATAGATTAATATGCAGCCGGTCCTAAATCTTTGTGCGAAGTCCGGCACGAAAAAAGCTAGAGAAGAAAGATTCGAGTAGGGCGGCTTGATTAACCCATCCCTCTTGTATTCACAAAATGCAATTAGGAAAACACTTCGACAAGATTTTCAACAAAAAAAAAAAAAAAAACACTTCGACAAGTTCTAATTACTAATGCAATTCTTAAAATTTTAAATATGATAAATGAAAAGAGAACAAATAAAGTTAAGCTACGCAATCGTTATGTTTTCTTAAGAGCGTGACAATAGTAGATAATCGCAGCTGGCTCCAGTTATGAATTTCATTCGAAGTCCAAAAGAGAGAACACAACAAAATCAACAAAAGGGAAAAATAATTATGTGGTTACTGTTTCATCATAGTCTAGGTAAGTAAATTTGCTATTTCAATTAAGGCCGGTTAACAGTTTCATGAAACTAAATACACAATTCTAGTATAAGTAGTAACATTTTTTTTTGGGCATTTCAAAATTTATATGTTGGACATCTGTAGCACCATTAAATTTGTGCCACATATTATAGTTTTATAATAATCATTTTGTGTGCTTACTAATGACCTACTACTTCATGCCTTAATTTCACTACTAAAATTTTATAATTGACATAAATTTGAATGTGGGACCGAAATATACCTTTTAATCTTACTACCAAACAAACCCCATTGTCAATAAAATTATTAGCATTTCCTCTATATAAACCTCTCCACAATGCATGAATCACATCAACACAACACCACAAGCCTAAATAAACTCTGCAACCATGTCCAAGACTAACATAACACCAATACTACTCACACTTTTCATGGGATTTGCACTTGTGTGCTACTTTAGCAACCCTTTCTCCCATGTCTCCTCCATTACCACCTACGACCGTGCTACTTCTTTCTTTCCTGACATGCGCTCCAACGATGCATTTACGAAGCTTTCGGGCGAGAACTTGCACAGGAAACTACAAGGGTGTAGTTGCGGCTGTGATTGTGATTGTCTAATCCGACACTGCCAAGATTGCTGTGGCGGCATCACCAAGATTAATGGGACTCATGTCTGATGACACATCCTATATATGCTTACATGTTGTGTAATTTGCGACTTCCGTCCTTGTTCTCTGTTTTGTTGTGGCAGTGTTCATTATAAGCATCTTTCTGCAGTTGGAATGTTGTTACAAGGTGGATTAAGTCTGAGATGTAATGTGGATGTTATAAATAAAAATATATATGTACCGACTATTCCTAAAAAGTGTAATCAATCAACATTGTTATATATCATCAACTAGATGGCCAAAACACATGAATCAAGCATTTATCTGAAACATAATCTTACTCCTTTGCTTTTGGTATTACGGCCAAACAGTAATGCAGATAGTAATTCTCAGACCGGAAGATACGTGCATCCATTTACAAGAATAATTTTGAGAAATTGAGGAACACAAAGATTACTTCCTTGTTTGAATCATAATCATACATAAGTTAGACGGAAACATGTAAACTCTGGTATCTCTTGATTAGAGAACTACTAATCTTGTACCATGAAGAAAAAGCTAATACTGAAATCAATTTTTTCTTCCATAGTAAACGTGAGGATACACTAACACAGTATCATATGTTCAATAATATCTGCAGGCATTGACGTATTGTGAACAAGTCTAGCTAGATGATTCCCATCTGGCGCCCTAGCTCTGGCTGGAAAGGTCGCTCGTGTCAAGTAAGAGGATGTGCTGATATTTCACTTCTCATGGCACGAGATGATGATCTTCATTATATTCACATTTTCCAGCTATGGAGAGGCATCCCGCCTTTGATGCAACTGATGAGAGCTGTGGTAAACGAAGTAGTTCAGGCGCCTCGACCCCACCACTCACGACACGCAAAAGCCTACCATTCACAAGTTTTTAGTGGGTGGGTGATGTAGGGGGATGCATAAAAAAGGCATCAGGGCCTTGTCGTAAACAAAAAGGAGGATCAATATCCCATTGCCAGAGAGGCGGAAGAACAGCATATGCCCTGAATTGGATCGAGTGTTCGTTCCAAAGCAGCCTTGATTCATGATAGCACGGGTGGACATCACCTTGCTCCACGATGCCTGCATCCTAACTGCCTCTGCTACATGTTCTCTAAGTTGATACAATAGAGCAGCTCACTAGCAGTACTTAGTAAGATGCTTTATCAGTGTAGGTGTATTGCACGGACGGTTGAAGGGGACACTAACATCTTTCTTATATAATACAAGTTGAAGGGGCCACCGACATTATATATAATACAATTCGTTCCAAACAAAATTACGCAGTCTTGGTTGGTAACATGATTTTTACTTCTTGTTGTATTCTCTACTCTTGTTGTAATATTGGGTTAGAAATGACAAAGTTACAAAGTTTCATATCCGTCGCTTAGTTCTTGAATCAGATGATCATAAAAAAGTTCATTTCCAGCTTTCTTTTCCAGTTTCCACAATTTTCATCTGTTAATCCAAGCCATACAATTCAGATTGTTAGCCTTAAAAATTCGTAATATAGTCGTTCCAGTTGAACCATCGAAATTCAGGATCTAATTTTCGGTAGCTAACTAAATTATTCCGTAAGTTTGAAAGCTGAAAAGAGCTCTTGCATTTGAAACAAAATGAAAACAGATACCCAGTACAATTCTGGACAAAGAGACCTACAATAAAAGGAAATTAAACAAAGCATCCATCAACCAAAAAACAAAATTTTAAATAATTATCTATGATAGGACATACTAGCAAGAAATCAACATATCATCTCTCAAACACTCAGGCCTCAGCTTCCTCGATGACATGGACAATCTTGGAGGTAGGCTTTGCCAATAGATCAGTGTATTCCTGGTATGGTGATTTGCTGAATCGGGTCTCCTTCCAGAAATCTGGTGTTAGGAACCCATAAGTCTTCAACAAGCACTCAAAGGTTGCCTATCAAGAACACGGATGAGTTAGCAACGTTTATCATAGATTATGTAAATAATCAGCAAACTAAAATCTTGAGCATTAACTTTATAAAAGACTCCAACATATTATAAGGGGAAAAAACAGACAACCCCAGCAAATGAAATGTCAAGAAAAGATATTTGCACATAGACTTTGCTTAGATTAGAAGACTACAACCAGAGACTATAACTAACGACATATTTGCATATATACTTTCTGAGAAAAAAGAGTACAATCAAAGAAGATATTTGCACATTTTCCTCACCCAAACAGATTCTATTATCACTTCAGGACAAGCAGGCTTCAGAATTTCACCAAAATCAAACATTTCCCAAGGCTCAGGAGGGATCCAATAAAATTTTGAGTAAAAAGCCAAGACAAGTGGAAATATAACTCGACAAAGGAAGCAGTCAAAATCCAAAGAACAAGATAAAGCAGCAGCTTCAAACAAGAAAGAAACTTCAATTCCTTCCCAATAACAGCAATCAATTATCAGAAAACCTGAAATTGTCTCACCGCAGTCGCATTTCCTAATGAATGCTAGCTGCCACACATTAATCCAAGGAATACATAATTATAAACAATGCCAAAGAAATACATTCGATAATCTAACGAAAACAGTGTGCATAACAAATGAATCCTACTCTAATTGCGTTGACTAGATACACATATTATCGAAGATCGAGACATCATGTTGTGATCAATTAACATAAAACCATTGAGAATTAACGAGAAACATAAACAGAAACATAAACATCATGACTATAATTCCATATCAAATAGAACCAAAGAACTACCTTGACGAAATTTCCAAGAGTCTTCGTCGATCCACGAGACGAAGTAAAAACGTCCTCAATCCCCGCAAACTGAAGAACCTTCTTAGGCACACGGGCCGCCACAATACCAGCCCCTCGAGGCGCAGGCACCATCCTCACCGTAACGGACCCACACTTCCCAGTCACCTTACACGGCACCGTGTGAGGCTTCCCAATCTTGTTACCCCAATACCCTCTCCTCACCGGAATCACCGACAGCTTCGCCAATATAATCCCGCCACGTATCGCCGTCGCCACCTCCTTCGAGCACTTCACCCCCAATCCCACGTGGCCGTTCCCGTCTCCGACCACCACAAAGGCCTTGAACCGGGTCCTCTGACCGGCCCGAGTCTGCTTCTGAACCGGCATTATCTTCATCACCTCGTCCTTCAGAGAAGGTCCGACCAATGTGTCGATGATTTGGTACTCCTTGATCGGCAATGAGTGGAGGTAAATTTGCTCCAGTGATTTGATCTTGCCGTCTTTTACGAGTCGACCTAATTTGGTCACTGGGACCCATTTCTCCTCCTCCGCCTCACGGCGAGGACGCCGGCCACCTCGACCACGTCCGCCTCGATCGCCTCCACGGCCACGGCCTCCGAATCCACGGCCAAAACCGCCTCGATCTCCTCCTCCGCCTCTCTCAGCCATATTTGCAAACCCTAGATTGTGTGTGTGTGATTTAGGTTGATGCAGCAGCTCAATGAGTCAAAACCCTAGTAAGTGTCACTGGTTCATCTCGCGAGTGAGTTGTTTATATTTGTAATGGATTAAATTGGGCTACGGCCCAAATAATGTGTGAATTGTGGGTTGATGAGGTGCTTAATTGGGCCTAGATTGGCCCATATATTATTTTAAGCGTAACATTAGTCGTAACCTATTCAGATGATTTAATGTTATCTTGAAAGAATTCGAAACATACCTGAATATAGCTAAACAAATAACAATGTATTTTAGTCAATTATTTTAACATATTCTAGCGCATCACATGAATATATGGGAAGTGGGAACTAAATGAATAGATTAGAAGATTAGAAGTTTTAGAAGTTTAGAACTAATAGGCAATTTTGTTACGAGAGTGTGAATTCTAAGTTCTAACAACAACTATCACAAAAACCGGTGTGATAAACTTAATATCACTTTCAACATTCAACACTTAACAACAGCTATCAAAGACATTTACCTGAAAAGCAGCAAGAAAATTATCCGACTTTTGAATGCTTGTTGAAGACTTACGAATTCCTAACGCCAGAATTCGGAAGAAGACGCGGTTCAGTAAATCGCCTTATCAAGATTAATACACTGATCTATTAGCAAAGCCCACCTCCAAGATTGTTCATGCCATTGATCAGACTGAGGCTTGAGCTCTAGGACCAGCGTTATAGCAGAATATTGGATCTCTAAATTCTCTATTCAATTTTGAGGGATAAATATGATGAGTTGACTTTAACTTGTTTGGTATTAATCATCTCTTAATTTGTAAGTTATTAGTCTTTGTTTACTCAGAGTTCTCTATAGATTAGTTTCAGGGGCGGAACTAGGATTTTTTTTCACCCCGGGCTATTTTTCACTTAAGTAAATTAATTAAAATAAATATTAAAAATAAAAATATTAAATATATTAAATTAGAATGAATAGTATGCATTGGTTACCACCTTAATCCATCAACCAAGACATATAATAGTTTTTTTATGTATTTTGCTTAGAATCTATTAAACATTTAAATTATCAAAAAAAAAAAAAATCCAACAAACATCTTAGGTGCATAAAAAAGATTATATTAGTCTCACTCTCATACTCTCTCAATCAATTTCAACTAAAATAAAAATTTATAAGATAAAATAAAAATTAATTTTGATGTATATTCAAAAGATCACTAGGATTTGTATGCACAATAAACATCATTTATCTATTTGATGAAAAAAGAAAACTGATAATGGAATTGTACATGGATAATTTAGTGGATTGAGTTGATTTTTTATTTGATTAAGATGTGGGTTTATTTGGCCCAAAGTGTAATGTTTTGTTGGGTAAACTCATTTGGACCTTCATATTATCTCTATATTATTTTTAAAGTTGCCTACACAATTACATATTTATATCCATACCTATTGGATTTGGGCCGAAATTTGACCCCGGGCTCCAGCCCACCCTAGCCCACTACTTGGGTCCGCCCCTGATTAGTTTCTTTGTCCACCCTTTGGAAAAATGATCCATGTCAGGTTGATGAAACATAAGAAATTCCCAAAGGATATGGAATGTAGATCAATATTCCAGTTCTCTTAAATTAAGCATGGCATAATGAAAATAATTGTATCTATTTTTACGATTGTTAGCGCAACCAATGATCTAAGTGAGGTACATATTTGTTCAGTATAATGCTAATTCTCGTAATTTTTTGTTTGTTTAAATGTGAGTAAATTTATCAACATAATTGGCCATATTAAGTAAGGTTGAGAAGGGGAGACATTTCATAACTTGAGGATAGGAGATAGTCTTTCTTAAAAGGTAATTACTATTGAATTGAAATTTTGTCATCTAAATTATACCATTTTCATTTATGTTCTCCTAATCTAATGTTAGCCCGCCACTTGGCAACTTGATCAATTTTAGTTCGACCAAGATTTCCGATTACATAGGAGCAAGATTCTTTGAGCTGTATGATTGTACGACTGGATGGTTATTTGATGAAGTAACATGGTATTTTGGTGCTCTGCTTCTACTGTTAGTGCAAATGGTATGTTGTGTCATGTGTGTGTACTTATGTGTGTGTAGTTTTTAGTTAAATGACGAAGCTAAAGTTGTTTACTTTTTCACCTTGCTTGAGCTACTGTCACACTGAAAAAAATTACTTTAGAGAAGAAAAAGACTTTCAAAAGACTAATGTGACTGCGCATTGTTAACTAAATAGTTGTATTATTCGTCACACAGCAAAAAAAAAACTAAACAGTTGTACAAAAGGAATAGGAAAAGATCCATTTTTCTTCCTGAAGAAAAATAAAAGTAAAGTGCGATTAGTTTATAATTATCCAAAAAAAAATATGAATAGTTAATATGGTAATTATTACTGACAATATAACAACAAAAAGTAATGGAGTGACATGTACAGTATCTTTTTAATATTTTTATCCCTCGCGCCACATGCGTTATAAGTTATAACTTATAATACAATAAAGGACACTCAGTATTTCATTTAATTACACCAAATCCTCTATAATCTAAGCAATTGAAGTGATATTCTTTATTTACTTTCACTGAATGTTAGGAATAATTCTTTGAAACATATAACAGAGATATAAGTATATTCAACGCTAGGAAATGAACATATTTTGCTGGTTCAAAATCAATATTAAAAACTAATTTTGCTCATATTCAATCCATTAAACCCGTATCAGAAGTTATATACCTCATATAACTTGTGAGTTTCACTGAACGTACATGTAATGTCGGAAAATAACCTTCATTTTTTGAAAAATAAAAATAAAAAAATCTCAATGGTATGCTTTATTTTAATCATACTTTTTTTCAAAAATCACAGTTTATTTATTTATGCTTTTTGCTGGTATTCTCTTCAAAATAAATTAGCCTTTACAAACTTATATAACAAGATTAAGATTCCTAAGTTCTTAACCTAGCACATGTTACTGTCATAGTTCCCCAAAAAATAAAAATTAAGAATTCTAGGTTCTTACCCTAGCACATGTTACATTCTCGGAGAAAAACAAAAAAACAAAAAAAAAAACAAGCTCATGCTACTAGCATCAGAGAATGTAATTATTTTTTATCCTATATAACAAATAAATATAATTTATGTTAAGGAGTCTTTAAATATAGGATAATTACAGCTACACCCCCTGAGGTTTGGCGTAATTACAGACACCACCCCTGAGGTTTGGGAAATTACAGACACCACCCCTGAGGTTTGCTTAAACCTTACAATAAAGTCCCTCTATTGAATTTATGGATGAAAACTTCCAATTTTACCCTTTATCAATTTAAATTAATATTATGATAAGTTTTAATGGTTTTCTTTATATAAAATAAATATCATTTTTTAAAGTGCATCAATACCTTTTTAATAAGAATTATATTTTTGAAAAAGCTGAAAAGTAAAAGTAATTTTTGTAAAAGAAAGGCACATCTACTTAATTAATCCATTTATTTAAGTTTAATTGTAAATATTTTGAAAAATCATAATATTATTTATAATGTTTATAAATTATAATTTATTCCAATAATATGAAAAATAAAAGAATAGAATATGATTAGAACTTCCTCATTCATTTAGACAAAAAATACACAAAACATGAAACAACATAGTTTTTATAATTTGCAAATTGAATAATATTTGGGTATCAATATTTATTACACATAAAAGGATTAAAAAAAAAAGGGAGAGCTCATCAAACCAAAGAGAAAACAAAAAAAAAAAAATCAACAAGTCTTTTGTAATTGACTTAATCTCTTAGATTTTCTAACAAAAACAATGAAGGGCATTATTGTCTTTTATATGACACAAATTAGTTACAGGGGAGGTCTCTGTAATTTTCCAAACCTCAGGGGAGGTATCTGTAATTACACCAAACCTCAGGGGGTGTAGGTGTAATTATCCCTTAAATCAGTCAAAAATGACATGTGCATCGACAATATTATGGGCATATGCAGTGACGCGGACTCTCTTGCATGTCACGTACACAGTAACACAGAGAACGAATTTAATTTCATCACGCTAAGTATATTGCTAAATGACAAGTACTAGAAACCAAGTGGCTCTTGGCAACTTTTGCAAGGGCCTATAGTATTAATTATGTTCATCATCTTCAACTCTTCTGATTAGTTATCTAATTTGGTTGCAGCCACTTATAGTAAACCTCATAAAAAATTTGAAATGATTCGTCATCCATTACGGTTTCGGATTCAGTACATTCTTTTAGGCTGTGTAACATAATTATATTTACAGATCGGTGATGAATCTTTCATAAGTTTACAACGCCATAATTATTACTTCATTATTATTAATTGTTAGGCTAAGTTTTGAAAACCTTTCAAACTTGTGATGTCATTATAAATCTTGTAAATTTAAGTGTAGCTTATTTTAAATGTTTTTTAGCGGTCTTTGAAATTATCAAAAGTTTATTATATGCTACAACATGAGTTGTAAATTTGTAATGCTTCCCAATATAATTAAAAGACCTTACATGAATTACCAAAAAAAAAAGACCTTACATTTCTTTTTAGTTTTTGCAAACTGCAAAATACGGCCGTAGTATAATATTGATATTTTCTGGATTAGTAAATATCTTAAACACTTTTTAGTTTTTACCCAGCTGCAAATTAACATACCTCCCCTCTCTCTATTTAGAGACAATATGCTGAGGTTTAAGGGTTTATGGCTACATCCCTTGAAATTTGACATAATTATAGAAGCTCCAATTATTTTTTTTTAAATTACTTTAAATAACCTCCTCAAACGCAAAAGGCATATAAATCTATGGAGTTTATGTTTTCCAACCTTCAAGGAAACAATTTTGTAATTATTCAAACTCGAAAGAGGAATTATCATATAAAACCGCTGCATAATAACTTAGTGCATATAGCCGATTATTGATGTTGTCTATAGATTAAGAAAATATTTTGTTTTTGTTAGTTACATCACGTCAGCAATGCAACAGTTTCATGAAATAGCGAGATCTATCTAATATTTTCTTCAAATTCCACAAGAGGTCTTAAGTAATTAGACCAAAGCACAGGAGATGCAAGTGTAGTTATCCAACAAAGTTTAGAATTCAAATCTTGATTTTGCCACATATTTCTCTTTGCAACTTCACAAACCTCCCATATGCCTATAAATAGCACACAATACATTCTTTTTCAAACAAACAAACAAACAAAAACCAAAATTTGAGTGGGAAAAACATGAAGAAGACAAACCAACAAATGCCTCATTGTCTAATCGTCCCATTCCCATTCCAGGGTCACATTAACCCCTTGCTCCAATTCGCCAAACGCCTCACTCACCACCTCCAAATCACATTCGCACTCACCAAGTTCATCCTCAAATCCACCGCCAACACCAACTTCTCCTCCCTCTCTCTCCGCCCGATCTCCGACGGCTTCGACGCCGGCGGCCGCGCTCAGGCCAGCTCCGGCGCCGAGTACCTCTCCAAATTCCGCGACGTCGGATCTCAAACCCTAGCCGAACTCATCCAGGACCTATCCGAATCGGGTCGACCCGTGGACTGCGTCATCTACGACCCGTTCATACCGTGGGCGCTCGACGTTGCCAAATCGCTCGGAATATCGACGGCGGCGTTTTTCACGCAGTCGTGCGCGGTGGATAACATCTACAGCCGGATTCATTACGGCGATCTGAAGGTGCCGTTGCCGGCGAATGAGGCGGTGAATGTCCCCGGATTGCCGGCGATGTTGCCGTACGAGATGCCGAGCTTCGTGTACGAACACGGGTCGTACCCGTCGAGTTTTGAGATGGTTGTGGGTCAGTTTAGGAATGTTGATGAGGCGGATTGGGTTTTTGTTAATACGTTCTATGACTTGGAGAATGAGGTAACTAATTAAAATTAATATCTATGTTTCAGATGTTTAAATCTGAAAACTAGTTACTAGTACAAGGAATTAATTTTGTTTTTAAAAAATAAATAAATCAACTCTAAAGTTTTTGAATTTTTTATATTTAGAAAAATATGAATCAAAAAGTTGCAGCTGACAAACCAAGTTTTTAATCGAGAATAAAGATGGGTTTGTTTAATGTTATTTTTTCTAAAGTTAATTTGATGTTAATATTGGTATCGTTAATTTGTTTGTAAATACTTTCATAATTTTAAACTTTCCTATATGTTTATAAAAAAAATGTATTCAATGTTAGAGAAAGGGAAAAATGGAATCGTATTTCAAAATAATTGGTTTTTGTTAAGAATTAAAAGAGGTCCTGTTGATGACATTAAAACTTGAAGAAGTATTTTTTCTATTAATATCCAGTATTATTCACAAATCCAAATGGCATTTATTAATATTGTCCTTTTTTATTAAATAACAAGATCAAAATATAGTATGGAGTTAAAATTATTAAATGCTGATTTTTGATATATGTCGAGTTGTACTAATTAACCATATTCAACTCCATAGGTTATTGATTGGATGTCAAAATTTTGGCGAGTGAAAGCAATTGGCCCAACGATACCATCAATGTTCATGGACAAGAGATTGCAAGAGGACAAGTCGTACGGTCTTAGTATGTTCAAGCATACAACAAATGACTGCATCAACTGGCTCAACGAAAAACAATCAAAATCCGTTATTTATGTCTCATTTGGAAGTCTTGCAGAATTATCCATAGACCAAACTCAAGAACTTGCACACGCCTTAACAACCTACGACAAACACTTCTTATGGGTTGTCCGAGCATCGGAAGAGGCCAAGCTTCCCAAAGATTTCGCCAACGAGACATCCAAGAGAGGGTTGATAGTGTCGTGGTGCCCTCAATTAGAGGTCTTGTCGCACGAGGCCGTTGGTTGTTTCGTGACGCATTGTGGCTGGAATTCAACGCTTGAGGGATTGAGCTTGGGGGTGCCTATGGTGGCGATGCCTCAGTGGACGGATCAGAGTACGAATGCTAAGTTTATCGTGGACGTTTGGGGGGTGGGCGTTAGGGCTAAGGTGGACGATGGGGGATTAGCGAGGCACGATGAGATAGTTCGTTGCTTAGAGAGCGTCATGGAAGGGGAGAACGGAGAAAAGATGAGAAAGAATGCGAATGAATGGAAGGAACGGGCGTGCAATGCAGTTGATGAAGGAGGGAGTTCGGACAAGAATATTGAAGAATTTATTACGACATTGATAAGTTCCCGTGACTTGCATCAAGAGTAATATGATCGTATTGAAAATCACTCACTTTCATTTCAACAATGGGACCAAAGGTTACGTCTTAAATTGCAAACATTTTATTAATGTTCTTTTCCCTAAATAAACTTGAATCTTTAATCATAAGGTGTTCAGTATTAATCTGTCTCTCTCAACTATAGTCTTTTGTATTTTTTTGCCCAATCTTTTAAAATTTGCGTGTATATATTATATCACCATTATTTAAATAGTTCAAGCTTAAACTCTCAATTCTCCCAACAACAGCACCAAATTGTTTTGTGGTGATAAAGTCAGCTTTTAAAGGTAAAATGTAATTATTATATCTTAAATCTTAAATTTGAAGGTAAAATGTCGAAACCATTGTTTTTAGAACCGGATCGGACATAGAATCGGCGACTTAACTGGTTACTGGTTTTAGTGGTTCAACCGTTTGAACCACTCGCCCAACCAATATGGTATTAATAATTATAAAATTCATCTTTATATATATTTTATTAAATCTTGTTCATGTTTATTATAGAAAAATTAATAAAATTATAAATAAGCTAGTCTTACATTAATAAATATCGTTAATATAAAAACTATGTACGTATTAATTGGTTCAACTTTAGTTCATAGAACTTTAATTAATAATATATTTTATTTACTTGATTTATAAATTCAAATAAAAAAATTCAACTAATTGATTCAATATAAATACATGCGTGGTATACAAATTAAGAAAATTTGAAATTACACATCTAATCAGGATTCATATATAAAGTACAATAAGAGTAAATGTTTAAAAGTTATATTCTTAAAAGATATGCATAATCATATATGTAATTTATCAAGTTTTAAAAAAAATGATCTTAGAAACGTAAAAAAAAAAAAAAAAAAAAAAAAAAAAAAACTTGTTTTTAAAGAATATAATTATTATAATATACACGAAGAAGTTCATCTAAATTATGAATTGTATATATCAATATATGCACAAAACAATAGAAGTGGTGTAGCTCAATTGGTTAGAGCATTGTAATTTTACCTTGACTTCAAGTGTTCAATCTTCTTGCCAACACATATTTATGATTTTAAAATAAAATTCATAAGACCGGATCAACCAGGTTTTTGAGCAGGGCGGTCCAAACTGGCTGGTGTGAAAACCGAGTTTTACTCTCCTTTCGGACCGGCTAAGTCACCGGTTTACAGTCGGGACCAGTCCGATTTTGATAACGCAGGACGAAACTATGTCTTCCAATACAAATACTTTAATATGTATATGTATAGTTTTCGAGTAAAAAAGTGTTTCAGCTTTCGTAACGGACTTATGACCCTTCTTATAAAGATGGCACACTGACAATTAGAACCGCACAAATAACAGTAGCATAGCTGATGGATTAAGATATGTTCCAAACGTTTTCTTGTTATGAACATTTTAACTATAACAATTCCACTCATGAATAATCACACACTTTACTTAGATTGAGTTGCACAACAAAATATATTAAAATTGAGAGCCTATTATATAAGTATGAGATTATTTAACAGAGAAGCATTTATATTATCAAATAAACCTGCATATGGCACCTAATGAAGATAAATATAAGAAAACTTTGCCATCTGGCGTTTATGAAATACAACCACCACTCTTATTTTGAAATGACAAAAATGTCACGTATACCGCACGCAACCAATTTAACAATTTAGAAGTTACAGAAAATCATTTTTATCAACTAAAATTTAAACTTGAAAAGAGAAAATAATAACTTAACGATGACCAATTCTACAAGCTGATAAAGCAAAACTGATTACAGAACTCTCTAAGTTCTAACTAAGCATATATTTTAACTACCAACAGCATTCAAATATCTTATATATAAATTTACAAGAAGACCTTGAAATTTCTAGAAAAAATCAAATTCTTCCAAATTCTCATCGTAGATATCTTGATTACCCTCTATTTCAGGATCCTCTTTGCTATTGTCTAAATAGCTTTCTTCGTCGTGATTAGATTCTGGCTCTGTACGGCTTTTCTTCGTGATCTCGGCGGGTTCCTAGTTTTGACAAACAAGAAATTAGATATGGGTTACTGATATAGAACCAGACCGTCAAAATTGAACTACGTTGGTTTAATACCAAAATTAGGAAAAAGGAATATTGAAAATAAGTTCTTACAGATTCATCGAAGAGTTTCCCCAGTACATCGTAATTGATTTTAGAGCTCAGTCTCTGTATCAATATCATATTGCAATATTAATGACAGGAGAAAAAATCGAATATTCATCAGTAAAATGGAATAAGCCAGTGCATCCATAATTTTTAATAGGATAAATTTTGGCACACATGTAATTTAGAAAGACCATGGTAGTACGGGGGTCTTATACAATGGCCAAAGTTAATTGTAATGAGAATATAGCTCGAAAAATCTGGTACTACGTTTACACACTTTATTAATTGGGATACTTATTTTCCACATCTGGTTTGAAATTTCAATAGAGATGCACTCTTGGAGATATAGTCGGGAGTTGGTTCTAGTTTCATCCACTGATTTGAAGCATTACACGAAGGATTAAGTGAAAAATCAAAGGATTAAGTGAACCGATTTTCCTTTCTTCATCTCTAGAGACAGTTCAATAGATCATATATCAATATGCAAACATAGAAAACGTACCTTTTTATCCAGCATTTGCCTTGTTGCTTCTGCAGCCGTTTGAGCAGGACCTAAATTTTTAAATTCTGCCGCTCGCTTCTGTTGCTTTTCCTGAAAAATGTAGTTTATTAAGATAAAAAAGCCAGTGTATTTTCGAGCCAACACTCCTTACAAAAATCATTCAACAAACAGATTAAAATCGAAACAGTAAGGGAAAACTTGAGACAATTATCGTCATAAGGTATGCAAGACAAAAATCGTAACTTGATGAGCTTATTAGTGAAGTAGCAAATACATTTATAGTTGTGCTACCTTCCTCGACTTTGCAACAGCTGCTGCAGCGGCAGCAGCAAGCTTCTGTGCAGCTTGTACATCCTCCGAGCAGTTAGAAAAACTGGCCTCATAAGCTTTCTTTGCAGCTAACGCAGCAGCTTCTTTAGCTGCCTGCTCCTGTGAAATTAAAAAGCCATAGAGTTAATAAGCTGAATTATTCTAGGAATGACTCATCATTTATAAATATATTTACCTCGCTAAATCTATCAAAAAGAATATCAAATATACTCGTGATGCATTTAAGGGAAACATGAAACTGAAACTTGAGTGGATAAATTAGATAAGGCATTCATATTAGTATTCGATTTCATTATTTAAAATCAGCGTTAAGTACTGCTGAAATATTTTCTTTTTGGAGCTTAAAGGTGTATTGGAGTGATCTTCTAACTTTGTTTTAGATCTTTGAGATGAAACTAATACTAGGAGTTCTGAAGGAAACAGGAAACAGTATATACTGGAGGAAAGGCTTTTCTAGCCACTATCTTTTTGAGAAAAAAGATAATTTTAAAGATTTATGAAAGGACCCTCTTTTTTTGGTTACAAAAGGTTCAGCTTTTTGGTTCATCAAAGAACATGTTTGTCCAACTTAGTATCCGGATAATATTATTCACATGAATAATATTATCCAAAAGAAATCTGAAAGCTGTGAACGGCACCCAGTAGAGTTCTTAAAGATTACCAAAACCATTAGCACAGTTAAAAAGTTATCCCACAAATAAGAAAATCAATATTTCGGGGCAGCATAACTTAATACAAAAACATTTCAATACCTCGAGGTATTCTTTATTCATCTCCTCCCAGACGATTTTCTTTAATTTCTTCTCCTCTTCATTGTGAAGATAACCATCAACCTGCCAGCTTTCTTGTTTCAGTTAAGAAAGCATGAACAGGAAACAACTTGATAATTTATCTAAAAAGAAGCTGAAAACATGACACATACATGCTAATTTCACAAGTTAAATATAAGAAGTCAACAATATCATAAAACGACAGACTGCAAAATCCCTCAAACTTATATTCCTGCCACTGTTATAAGATTCCTATCACGTAAAGAATAACATTGGAAATTTTTTTAATTTTCTAAGAATTTCCTTTAATTCGGTTTTCTAAAGTTACAGAAACATTTGAAATCGATCAAGAATGGCAAAGTTGATTTAGTTTACCAACTATCAACAACAACATAGAATTGAGAAATAGCATCTCCGTTTGAGAAAAACTTCAGTGAACTATTAATTATTCTATCAATAAATACTGCAATCAAGAAGAGTTTCTGATCAGGTATTAACTTGCCGATGTTAGTGGTTTCATCCACTTTGGAGGTACAGACCACCTGGAAGGTACAGGTTTGTAGGACGAGATTAAGTATATGTTTTCAAGGATGAAATACTACAGAGTAGTTTGAATTATGAAGCTTGGGATGAGACATGTCAATTATTTATAAGGATTTGGACAGGTATTTTTAAGAAAGGCTGGCTTGCAGAATGGAATGTATACTCAATGCAACCAAATGCTACACTTTTAAAGGATATGCGGTCACTCATTTAAACATCAAAATCAAGCATCATCAATTAAAGCTCGTACCATCTCTTTTCCTTATTTTACAGACAGGTACTTGAGAAATTTAAACACAACATAAGCATTCAATTCCAACAAGATAATGGATAAGTTATACACCTCAATATCATCAATGTCAGATAGAGTCTCCGATTCTTGGGAATTAACTTCAGTGTCATGTATTCTGTCATTACTTGAATCATAATGGATTTCATGTTGCAATGTAGCTCCTGGAATCATCAGCAAATTTTAGGAATTTCTTCAAACTACATAAATAAAGCACACAAACATCCACTTACTCTCCACAAATGTAGAATAGCTATATACCTGCAGAGTCCAACCCACCTGGTTGTGAATCTGTGTATTCACTCATCTTCTTGATGCAACTCTGTATTTTTCAGTCAAATAAATCAATTGTGGATTATTAATCAATTTAAAAATTAAGAGATCCAATGCCTTCGTGGCAAAGAACATAATCCCATAATTAAAAAACATTTAAATTGAAAAACTAGTGAGAGTTTGAGGATGTGAAATATTTTCAAACACATTAAAGCAAGAATAGGCTTGCATCCAAAATGGACCATTTTTATTGCATATAAATAGGAGTTTAAAAGTAGTAAAAAAGCAATTAAAACTATTCTCAAACATAATGAAGCCATAAAGTTTATGAAACATCTCAAGTCAAAGAACTTCCTGTAGGAGATGGTAAATTTTGAATTTACATAACTTACCCAGACAAATCACAATTTGTTTCTTTCGCAGACATTTCACAGTAGAGATAGTCAAGTGGTTCTTTAAAATTTCGATTCAACAAAATTCCTTCTCCAAAGAATTTGTCTTTAATCTTAAGTTTTTTTGACAATTACCATATCAGAAGATATTTAATAATAGGTTATAAATATTGCACATTCTATTACTCCTGGAGTATTTTAAGATCCATCATGGCCACTTACGATTTACGCAAAACTAATGGAGCATTAATCCCATCAAAATTCTTCCAACTTTACACATATATTAGAAGATTGATCATTCAGATGCAATTTATATGCTCTACAACGAAGTTTATCTGATAACTTCATACTTCAGGCCGAGGTATTCATCCAGACCGGTGCGTGTGTGTGTGCGCGCGTATTTGGGGGGGGGGGGGGGGGGGCTTTGTCGAAAACATGAATAAAATTAGGGATTGAGACACAGAATCACGTCCTTTACAGTTATGACAAGGCTCTGAACCAGGAACTAAAGCCGCAAAATTTTTTGGACTTTTTCAGTAAAAATAAAATAAGGATACAATTAAAAATAATTATGTCGTAGAAAGGAAGAAAAGGGAGCGGGGAGGCATTGAGTATAAGATATTACATGTAAATGAGAAGTCCCATTGACTGCTTGGTTAAGAAATGTGGATTTATCACCATTCTCTGAGCCCTGAGCAGCAGCTTCTTTTGCCATCAGTCTTTGCATCTCTGCACGTTGGAAAGCTGGAGGCTCTAACCCACCATCAAGGCCTCCAGAAAGTTTTATGAACTGCATCAACCGGCTCAAGCAGTTAACATCAAGAGCACTAAAGCAGAAATAGTACATAAAGGGGAATCAAAATTTACTTCTGTATAGCAATCTTGACAAAGACCATGAGCAAACGGAGATTTCCCACTACCCTTATGTTCACAAAGAAGTTCACTTGTTCCAGATGCCTTCGACCCAGAATCGAGCGATGTGATTAGCCTCTTTTCTCTCTCAAACTCTTCAGCCTTTGTATTAAACTCCTCAATCTGATCAAATTGGAGAATCTTTTTTACAGTACCATAAAGAGGAAAATATCAAAAATCACAACTGGTGAGGACGGTTCATTCTCTTTTTGTCCAAATAGCCTCCAAAAAGTTCAATAGGTCTAAGAGACACACAAGAAAGATACATATCTACCCATACATAACCTCTTACTTTTCAGACAGTTGTTTCACTAGTACTAGCTACAAACAAATAGCAACTGAAAGTCTTAACTTGACTCTTTTGCCTTTCATCACATGAATAATTTAAGGATTTCAACAAATCCGATATACACACAAAAACATTTCACATGCAAGATATACATTATTTTATCTGAATGACACTGCTTGCACTTATCCCCGTTACATATATATAGTTCAAAGAAATCACACTAATGATAAACTTTTCTATTTCTTGTTTCTTCAAATAGATTCACCAATAAATGTCTCAGTAACAACCAGTAGAGCAGAACCTACTCATACCATCCACAAATATTGTTAATAATCACAAATTGTTTAGAGAGGATATACCGTCAAACCTCCTGACTCTGTATTCTCGAATTCAATCAACCGCTTCATCAGCGTTGCTTCACAGACGTGGACGACCTTAATCTACCGAGAACACAAGATACTTAAATTATATAAAGCTTGCAGTAATGTAACAGAATAAAATATCACTCCTACAAATGCTCTTGACAGGTGGAAGCCCAAAGCAATGAAGCAATACTTAATACTACTATTGCAGGAAATTTGAAAATCTGCATGCATGACTACTGGACTCTAGTTATATCCCATGACGTCTACAAAGAACCTGCTTTGACATGTGTTATGGCAGATCCTACTTATAGTTAGCATTGGTCCAAGGGAAATTTCAGGGTTTGCAGTATATGGATTGTCCATAAATACTTCAGTGCATAGAAAGCAAAGCAGAATTTCCACACAAAAATATCTTACAGTTGTCACACTAAAACAAGTATCGTAATACAAGTGTGGTTTACTCCAATTCAACTCCAATATTGCCATATCTTAAGTCTTAACAGAACATTTAAATAGTAACCTCACACTTTTGACCTCTTCTTCTGGCTATCTAAGGCAACACATAGTCACACTCTATGCCTAAAAATATTCTTGATGTTTATAATGCAAGACAAATATTTACATTTTTCTTTGACCTATAGTATGCTCCAACAGCATTCTCGTCCAATTTCACGGGTTTCAAGTTATAATTCCTTCTACAGTAACAAGTTTATCATATAATATTGTTCTGAGATTCAGCCTCTGCTTATTACTTCCCTAAAGTGTTTAGTTTACACTCTCAAACACCTAGAGGTACCAGCGCAGGACGGCTCACATTTCTAAAGTAACCTAACAGTGAAAAATTTAGTTGTTGGCCTTTAAACTGGCTATAGGAACTGCAGTTTGCCAACAACAACATAAAACAAGCGTCATGTCAAAGCAAAACGAAACAATTTCATTTCTGAATAGCTACTTCAAGCAAGTAGAAATAGAATGTTTATCACTAGATTTATGAAGAAAAAACTATAATACAAATTATTTACATCCTATAAATGCAAATAATCTATATATGCTATCCGTACATCAAATTACACTCACAATTTCAGACTTTGTACACTTGTGCCCATGTGACAGCGCAGATATATAAAGGGCAGCTCCACAAAGCCCACTTGGTTTTCTCCCAGTCTGCAGACAGTTTACATGTTACATCAGTGGCCAAGCAGGATTGTGAGATATATACCAATAAGTCAAAAGCTGTCTTTTCAACCCCGTTCCCTTCTCACACACAGACAACAGCAAAGCATCCCAAAATTCCACTCTCACTATCTTTCAGGTGACCCAAAATAAAATAAAAAACCTTGCCTAAAATGATTTTCTTTCTCAAGTACCCTTCACTTGAAGTACTTTGATACCTCCAACTTCTAGTCACTCTTGATTAAAGTTTAGATTACAAAAGTTTTCAACTCTCATCTTACACTCCGAACAAAACCTAAAGAAAATGAAGACTTATAATGGACACAATAATTGGTACCTGCATCCAATCTCTCTTCATGCTAGCAACAATTTGAAGGGCAGTTCTGGAAACATTTGGTTTCTTGCCAAATAGACCTACAAAGAAGATTTGAATGGGCTAATCAACACCTGAATAGATGAATACCCGTTGGACACAAAGACAAATGGGAAAGTTTTAACAAACTCAGCACATGTCGAACAAGACATGTATTTTTGTCAACTTTTGGCCAAAGAACAAGTTTATTACACTTCCAATAAATCTCTGCTGATCTGATAAGTGAAATCTTATATAAATCAAGCCCGACAGACCAAGTTAAACAGCTTAAAGTTTTAATCTTTTTGATGAATTAAACAACTCTTAAGTTTTTCGTTGAGACAACTAAGGCAAATCATCCTCATTGATGTGTATGTTATGTTAGAATAAAGTTCAAAAAATAGATTTTTGGACCAATTATAATCAGACATGTTAAACCTGTTGTATACTATTTGAAAAAGGGATAAAAGTGAATTATTAAAAAATCAAAGCAGTGTATCTAGTAAATTATAGCAATTATGCATAAACAGCAATAGATCAAGACAGTAACTTACGATCACTAAATCTATGAATGAAAAGGCTAGGATCCACAGGTTTTTGAACAAATGGATGTTCTTCAAGGCTCAAAAGTTTGCAAAGCTGCAAAAATACTGCACCTAGCACATAACTGCGATAGATTACAAAAAGAGGCAACAGAAATCTTAATAGTTTTGAACAAATGCAAAAACTGCAGTGACGAGATTTGATGACTCTTGTTGAGATTTAAATGAAGGATTACATGTCCTTGTTATCCACTATATGGGTGCTGCAGGGACTTAAAGCAAAGGTTAAGGAAGAGACATCAGTGGTAATCTCAACCTGCCAAGTACCCAGACGTGATTTACAGCAGTAAACTATACAACTCTATTTTAAGACTTGTATTGGTTGTTGGACACTTGGAGAAAGCCAAATATATGTCTCATTAATTTCAAGCATTAAAGGGCTATATATTGAACCACATAGACAAAGCTTTCACCCCTTCCCATCCAATCAAGATAAAAATGGTGAAATAAACTATCCTCTACATACTGAAAGTTCAAAATGCCCAGAGCTCAACTATCAAGGTTAGTTAGTTCTGCTGAAACTTTTGTATAAAATAGAAAGCACTCAAATTATTGGGGAGATGATAGACAGTCTTGCAAAGAGTAGGGAACTAGAGACAACATGCCTCTAGGACTCCAACCTCACTTCTAATTTCAGCATTCGTGTACAGTCAATACTGAAATTACTAATGGTGCAGTATATAGCTTTTCAGCAAAAAATAAGAAAGATCAGCAGAACCCTGAAATGAGCATCTATAGACTGATAATTCCCCATTATCCAGTTCCTAATAGAGATACTTCACTTGAAAACACAATTAATTTCAATTTGGATGTCTATCCCGTTCCTTTTCTGCAAATCCAACACGAGACAGGTCGATGAAAATCCAATTTCAAACAGCCACAACCATCAATGAAGAAATTCATAGACTACAGGCGTACCTCAACAAATGTACTATGAGCTTGAATGGTCAGGGAAGGCTTATTTCTGACATAGTTCAGGGGCTGCTCCTGTTTTACAATTACATTTAATGCTCGATGGGATGGTCGGATCAGGCTATTAGTTGTTTTTCGTAACGAGTTTTAGGTATTGATAACAATCAACACCAGTTGTAACATTGGGTTGTAACTTTGGTAAGCGAACAGAGCCCAAATCCATAAAATAGTTACTTGTTCCCATAGGTTTGGTTGTGTGCTGGTAAACCCAGACTGGGGGCTGCTGACCAACATACTTTCTAACATAAAACATGCCTAGTTCTATATAGATACATATACAAGATGACCAAGTAATCTTCACCGGTTCACTACAAAATATGAACTCCATAGCAGAGAAGTGCGCACCAAAACTTCCACATTAAGGTAAGAACTGGTAATAATACATTAATTCAAAACAAATCCATTCGCATTCTCAAAATAAGAAAAGTTTACATACACGTTTATCCTGAGGTGTTCTGAAAAATCAATAAGAAGAAATGGCTTTTTATTCTCCCTGTCAAAGAAAAGCAACAAACAAAACAAAGGTGATGTGGTATCAGAATCCATCTTGTCGATCAAATACACATGCAAATGCACTGCATATCATATCGTAACAGAAATAAGGAAGTGATGAATTAACTATTTACAAGTAGTAGAAATGGGGAAAAGCGAAAACAGTTTGAATGCAAAAGCATAATACTACATTCTGTTTGACATCAATGATGAAAAAACCATTATCTAGAATCAGGGTTAGTTACAAAAGGTTAACAAGCACAACAAAAAGTAAATCTAGAAGAGAAAACAAGTATTTTAATAAAATGTAATTTCGGGCGCACGCCAGATAGCATATATTTATATAGAGACTCGGCCTCTCAAACAGCAAACTAGCTGCTCACTTGTAGAAGCACTAAAATCGTGTAGCCTATTGCTAAAGTCACGCCCTACATGCAATAGACGATCTGCGCAAAGGTCAAAGGTTATTATCTGATGCTTATCTCATCAGGTCAGAATCTTGCCGTGGAAGATGAGAAAAGCTAAGATACACTAACCACTGAAGGCAGGTAGGAGAAAGGAGGAGAATAACATATGCTGGGTGTTTTAAGATGGTACATTGTGGACATCATGAAGAGCTTTGTCCCCAAGTATTTTGAAGGGAGACTAATAACATTCAATAAACAATACTAAAATAAAAAAACAATCATAGTTACTCATAGAAAGAGGACCACACATAAGCTTGAAGCATTCCGTAACCTCTTTCAAAAGACTGGACTGGCATGTCATGTTATTGGAAACAGAATGGCATCATATTATTAACTGTATCACTTTGACCTTAACAAAGGCTAAATATAAAAAATCTGTAATATAATACTCACCTACATGTAATATAAAGACAAGCAGCCGCTACTTGCTCTTTCCTGCGCCCCCTTGTGAAGTTGCGTTCAACTGCAATCTGCATAAATATAAGAAATTTAATAATATAGATTTAAAAGAAATTTAGGAAGATTGATGACAAAATGGATAGTCTACTTCATAAAAGGCCTTAGCTGGGCGAGCAATGGAATCACCACCATCGATCTGTAGGGCAGTCATTATAGCAATTATCTGATCATATGCTGCAAAACAGAGGATTTTTAGTGAAACATGCAAACAGATAAGGTACTTTTATAATTGCTTAGCACTGGAAGCGCATTCCTGAAACTCCAAGCATGAGTAGAAGCAGTCAACTCGCTCTATAATCATAATACAAGAATATGAGAGATTTAACGTGCATCACCTTCGCCAAGTTTTCCATTACTTTAGTGTGTGCAATGTAAAGATAACTAACGATCATAAAACTGAGGAACTGAAAATGCTACCTTACATTATCAGGGAAGTGGCAAAGAAGCCTACCGTCATTTAGTGTCCTCTCCCGAGAGGCTGAGTAATCATTTTGGATGGTCTTGACGTAATTTCCCGATAATAGACTCTACACATAGACAAGTAAATTAATGCAGGATTGAAAGGCAAATGATGAAAACGCACAAATAAGATCAGTTATGCCTATATTACTAGTTAAACATTTTTGTCTGGCTAGTCCCTAATAAACTTGTTTCCAATAAATAAGCCAAATCAATATATATTATGTCAAACAAAGGTTTTCAGAGATTAAACATAAAAAAAAAAATACTTTCTAAAACCAATATTAAAACTGAAAAAGACAAAAGAATGGGCCAGAAAATGTGAAAATGGCATGTCAAAGTGGAACAACTTGATTTTTTCTACTTCCATGGCCCCGCATCCTCTGGTGAGGTTTTTGTATCCTTTAAAATTGAGAGAGCAAATAATTCAAAGTTTCTACTGATAGTGAGTTTTACATGCCACGGAAGAATCAGTAACTTTTAGCATAAGCCACAGCTTATCAGAGGTTTAGAAACTTACTATGCAAATGGAAAAGAAAAGAATGGAATAAATAAGAACCAAAGAGGACTAGTTAAATATATGCATAATTCTAACCAACACTTCAATGAGACTTAATACAAGTCCAAAGTTAGAAGTATGATATAATCATATTAATTGTCGATAGTTCTGGATATGAATCCCAGAAATCTTAACGCACAGTGATATTGAAATTATGTTTTGCCAAATTCTACATTCTCTTTCCCATCCATTTCATCAATTTACACGAAACTTGGATCCATCTACACAACAATTGAAGCGAAAAATACTTAACGTGTAACTATTTTTACCAACAATGAGATGAATGATAAAAAATATTCCAAATCCATAAAAGACTGGATCTTTTTGAAGTTAGGAAGATAATCCTAGTTCTAACGTAAGTTAAACAGTCATTAACACAAAAGTCAAAAGCTTTACGACACGAATGCAAACCTGTCCTGCTGCATTTTTCACAAACGTGGGCTCCTCCGCAAAGTTGTCCTCATCGAGAACTCTTCCACAACGCGAACAACATCTGTTTTGGTAAAAAATCAGACAAGAACCATCATTTAGTACTCATAAATGCCACATGCCATTGAGAATGCAAAAGGTACCGCGTAACAAGACGGCACGCGAAAAAAACACAAATTCTAATATTACTTATAGCAACAAGTACAACATCAGTATAGGCCCTTACATTTTGCCTTCATCAATTTTTGGGTGGGTGACACGTATAGCACAGTGGCTGCAATAAACCATACTTCAAAACCCTGATATACAACAATCAAACATTACATAACTGTATTGAACAACTTAACTCAAATAATCCAATTTAATTTGGGTACAACTCACTTACCAAAAAACAATAGCGAAAATCAGAAGATGGACCAAAACCAATAGCTTCAACGATTCAATTTCGCAATAAATCAATAATTGATGGTTTATTTAGGGTTTTACAGTGTTTGTTAGAATCATCGTAGTAGTAGGAGATAATCGTGCCAGAGCAGTTTTTCTTAAATACAGAGCAGAAATTTACGAATTGGACAGATTTGCCCCTGAAAAGAAGAAAAACCCTCAGCTGCTCTGAATATCCAATTAAAAACCCTAATCGTCACTTATATTATATCTCAATTAAACGAACTCTAACTCTACTGTAAAAATTGAAATCATAAACTGCAAAAACCAATCACATGATCAAATTCAGACAAAATTCATATTGAGAACTTTCAATTCGAAGGAAAATTCACCTTAAAATCCGCCGAACAAAGCTCTGTGCGAGCAATTTGCCAAGATTCTTTGTGAGTAGCGAATCAAAGTAGTAGACTCGTGATCAATATGCGGTTGTCTTATCTTGTTTAATGTTTAAATAGATTATTTGCAGTTGTGTTTGTGGTGAACAGAGGTGAGTAGCGGTTTTTGTAGCAGAGCTTAAGGACAATAATGTCTATTAAAGTGATTTTGCTCCATTACAGTGTGGGAATGGGAATAGAGTTATTATGTGACTAGCGCTTGATATAATTAAAAAAAATTATTATTATTATCATTGACAGTTAATTACATCATACTACAATCGTTGCATAAAATAATTTTAAATATAGTTACACTATAATTTGTTTGGCGCTGTATAAATAGTGTTTAATTAGCACCTTGATTTGTTTGGGGTTGGATAATTAAATTTGTGAAATAATAATTATTAGTGGATGTGTATAATGAACTCAATTAGTAGGTTAATATAATTGAAAGAAAAAATAAAAGAACTTGTTTTAAATGATTTCGGATGTATGTTTGATAGAACATGTAAAGTCGATTTTATGATTGTAGTCAGGTTTAAAAAAAATTGATATTGATTGTATCAATTATTTGTTAATTTATGACGGGATCGATTATTAATGTTATTCTTATTCCGACAATACTTTTTGGTTTAATTGCATTAGAAAACGAAACTAAAAAAGGAAAACGAGCCATGCCTTTTTCCCTTTTCTTTGTTAATTAGTTCAATAAGATGGAAAAGGCCCAAATCTCAATTTTTTGGGGCCTGAATTTGGTAAGAATCCGCATAAATGGATATAGCAAATACGAAATTTAGTTATTCCTCATCCCTTTTGGACAGAGTCTGATTTAACTTTTAAAGTTTTAATGTGGTGTGTATTTACAATATTTTAATGTTTACATAATATAATGGTGAACTCTCAATTATTAATTCAAATTCTTCTACCATAATTTACTTTCCAAATAGCTTTGGTGCGAATACTCATAAATCAAAGTTTCGTTTTAAGTGAATGTAAATATTAGAGAAGTGTTTAGATTTTTTTATCCATACAAATAGCTACTAATTCTTTCTATAATTTGAAGTTGGATATTAGGAAGGATATATAAGAGTCATTTAATAATTTAAATCATGGGTGTTTAGCATATTGCACCCTAAAAATAAGCATCTTTGGCACGTTGCATCCCGTTATTGTAATTTTAGTAGATTGCATTGCACCTTAAAAATGATAGAATTTTGGTAAAGTGCACCATGAAATTACAGTTTTTTGGCATTGGATGATTTAGTTCTTTGTGGGGAGGGTATTTCTGGTTTATTTTCTTCTTCTTATACTTAAAGTGCATACGTAAGACATTCTCGTGGTTTTATCATTTACCTTCATTTTCACTTCTAAAGTGTGCTTCTAAATCAGTTTTAAAATTATAAATAACTCAAATCCATAAAATAAATAAACAAAATATGCTAAAAAAAAAAAGTGACATTTCGTACTTGAAGTAGTCAAGTTAATTATTTTTGTTTTATAAATGACTTCCATGAATAAATTAAGTAATATACTAAAATTGAATTATATTGTTTCAAACCATTTAATTTTATAAACAAAATACTCACTTGAAGTTTTTTGGCATTGGATGATTTAGTTCTTTGTGGGGAGGGTATTTCTGGTTTTTTTTCTTCTTCTTATACTTAAAGTTCTTCTTATACTTAAAGTGCATATGGAAGACATTCTTGTGGTTTTATCATTTACCTTCATTTTCACTTATAAAGTGTGTGCTTCTAAATCAGTTTAAAATTATAAATAACTCAAATCCATAAAATAAATAAACCAAATATGCTAAAAAAATAAAAATAAAAATGACATTTCGTACTTGAAGTAGTCAAGTTAATTATTTTTCTTTTATAAATGACTTCCATGAATAAATTAAGTGATATACTAAAATTGAATTATATTGTTTCAAACCATTTAATTTTATAAACAAAATACTCACTTGAAGACTCTTATCTAATACTATCACCGAATAAACTCAATCTAAATAAATTGGTAGTTATTTAAAAATACTGAATGCATATTTCAAAAAAATAAAAATATATTAAAAAGAAGGTAAAAGAGACGTTTTTGAGACCAAAAGGCAAAAACTTGCCTTATATTCAGATTCATATAGAACGCAAAATTGCCTTCTGTTCAATCTGAACACAAGTCATTTTGGCCTTCTGTTCAGAACTCGATAAGGCAAAAATGGCTTCTGTTCAATTTGCAGTGTGCCAAAGCGGTTTATTTTTATTTTTTAAGGTGCAAAATGCTAAACACCCTTAAATCATTGATATTAATAGAAATATAAAGAAAATTAAGTAAAAGACTTAAGAGGCAAAATAGGAATATGCTTCTATTCAATTTGCAACCCTAGCAAACAACATATATAGATGAATTATGATCACAAAGCCATTGAAAAAAGCCAAACAATATTGTCATCAATTGAATGCAATGAGTATGTCAAGAAACATCAACATCATTACACACAATTTAAACACTTGTTGCGCAACTAAAAAATCATTTACATATATCCATAATTAAAAGGTTTTCTTTGTAAATAAATAAATGAAATCAAGCTATCTGCAAAAGGTGACGGTATATAATAAATGAAATCAAGCTATCTGCAAAAAGTCATGTTGTTGTCAAGCAAGTCCCTTATAATGCGTGGATTGAATCAAAAGAAAAAGGTCTTGTTCTGCACATCTCTATTCAGCTCGTCTTGTAGCCATTTCAACCGAATCTCATCTTTATCCAAACAAATAAACAACTCTCTTATATCCGGTTTCAGAAATAGTCGAGTCGCGTACAAAAATAAAGCATCGCCTTCCTTAATTTGAGGTATCCTCACCAAAGCATTTAGACAATCGCGTAAACTGAATTGAACACCATCGCCAAGTGTACGTGAAGATACTGTTTCACGTTGCATTATGTCCAGAATGCGCTCAAGGCACTTTAAAATTTTATCTTCTGTTGTCTTTTTGGGTTTCTGCTGACTGGTGCGTGTGACAAACTCTGCCCTTTTCCTTTTTCTATAGACACTGCTTGATACTTCAGAAGGTGAAGATATAGGAACTTTAATTTCAGAGAGACTTGTATCATCATCAGTTTTCTTGGTTGAGGAAGGAAAATCTTGGGAATCCTCCATCCATGGTGGTGACACTGTAGAAATTGAAGTCCGTGAACTCGTTCCATTTGCCAAGCCATCAGGGATTTCTTGTTCTTCAGCTGGCTCGGGGCTTGCCTACAATGAGAAGAAGTTAATCTTTTTTTTAATGGAAAATCTATACCATGAGGATCACATCTCAACTATACAATAAAAGTAGTGAAGCAAAAGCATACCTGTATACTTAAATTCCACCTGATTGGATTTGCATTAACAAGATCATAAAAACCCATTGGACTGCAGTGACCCCTCTCTCTCTGTTGTTTTCGTGTGTATTTGCAATCAGTCAAAGAGCAAATATGAGTACAAACCATTGCAAATAAACAACATAATGCATTTAACTACACAAATACACAAAAAGGATCTCTGATTTTGTAGAATATTTTGCGGTTATCTCAAGTGGACGAAGTATGAAGTTAATAAACATCAGATGAAATCTCGCAGCAGCACAAATGAAACATGCCGCGGCCATAAATGAAAAATAACGGATTAAATTTCCAATATCTCCTCTAAACTTTCCACTCTTTCAGAAACTTGATTGGACGAGCAGTAGACCACATCACATTGATCAGTAAATACAGAGTTATATTAGTGTCAAGTGTCGACTACTAGATATCAATCTATTTCCGTTGATAAATCCACTTCCTGGAAAGTGCATGCTAAGAATAAGCTTTTCGAAGAAAACGCTAGCTGATTATCTGGTTCAAATTAGCTACTTTCATCGCATGAACAAATATAATATCCAAAGCGTGTCAGTATAATATCAGGAAAAACTGAATCGTATCAACCCGCATCAAAATGTCGCGTTATCTGATGGTGAATCGAAGTATCAACACAAACAAGAGTAAATTACAAACCTCTCCTGCAGCACTTTCTTCAGGCTCACTCGCATAGATTTCCTCCTCATCAAGAACTCTTCCACAAAGTGTACAAGATATGCTAACATTAAAACCACACAAGAAATCCCTTTTAGTACTCGTAAATGCCACTTCACCAAACTTATAAAAATCTTGGAAACGGAACCGCGTAACAAGGAAAAAAAATCATATTTGCATGATGAGGTGGGTCACTACAAAGAACAAGATCTTTTATAATTTATATAATATATATATATAAAAAAAAAAGAGGCACTTAATTCTCCAAATTATATTTCAAATTGCACCAACAACTACATGAACATTAAATCCCTAACAAGAGGGCACAAAGCCCACAAAAACTCAAATCTTTTGGTTTTCTTTTTTTTTTTTTTTTTTTTTTCTTTTGTACCAATTACAAAATCAGTATATGGGCCTTACAGATTGGTATCCTCATAGGACATTGGGTGGATATGTCTCGCACAGTGGTTGCACCAAGCCATTCTTCAAAATCCTGATTATACAAATCAAACACGCATGAGTGTATTAAAATCAAACAGAAAAAAATCGAATTTCGTTTAGATTCGTACAGCAAAAATTGGGGAAATATGAGAAGATTGACCAAAATTAACAGCTTCAACGATTCAACAGTGCAATTGTCGGAAGAATCAATTCAATAATCGATGGTGATTTTAAGTTGTTTTGTTCATCAGTAAAAGTTAGAAGTGATTTTAGGGTTTTATAGTGATTTTAGGGTTTTGGAGAGAGAATTTTCTTACTTAAATAGGTTTGGGTTTCGTTTTAATTATCGAGGAGTTCTTTCCTTTTAGAACTCTATTCAATTTTAATTTTTTTATTCCTTTGAGAAGTAAGAAAAGGGAATAAGGAATTAAAATATTGCATAATCAGTAAATATCATAAGAAAATATATATACTTATTTATTTGCCGATTGTTTAACATCGATTGATGGAACTTACAGCTAGCCAAATTACTACCTTGTGGGAAAATAGTGCCATACTTTCTTTCTTTTATATTTGATGATGTGTAATGAGCTAAATATCTTTAACGTTTCTAATATTATTTTTGTAATTTGAGATTTAATTACAATTTTCTGATTTTTATAAAAGATAAAAATTATAGATATATATTTTTCAAGAGAATCTCAACTGAGAATTGACTTAAGGGGATTATTGTAATTTAAATTATAAAATAATAAATATAATTAAAAATATATATTTCCAGACAAAAATTCATTCTCCCTCTCGTTAGGATATATACAGGCAAATATTTTGCCACGTATAGATACAGAAGTGAATAATTTTTCTACTTTTTTATCACATAGAATAGTTTTTCGAGTAGAAATTATGAGTGTCTTTATTTATTTTTAAAGTTGCCTAAGCAAAAGTGAGCATGAAGAGCTATTTCATAACTGTTGTTTGTTCCTGTTCCCATCTTTTTCTTCACAACGGCTATTTCATTCCAAATGTGGCGAATAATCCAAGTGAAGCGAGCATGAAGAGCAAATCACTTAGCCCAGGGTAATAAATTATTTGTTCATGTCAAAGATAAGGTTAAATCTTTGCATAACATTTCAGTGAGAAACAAGAGAGAAGAATCCTAATACAAACGAAGATGATATTTTCCCTTCCATGAATAGAGTAGAGTCACGACTCGCATGAAACGACCAAAACCACGAGAAAAAATTTAGAACTGGAACTGCATCTCGGAGGAATATCCTAGAGCATCAAGATGAGCAGCCATGGCTTTGTTCATCGGAGGCGGACCACATCTCAATATCTGTAAAACCAAGAAGCAAGAGTTGAGTCAAATTTGGCAAAATTTCACGGAGGCAATTCCAACTTGAACAATTTATGGGGAAAAACGGAGAATCTAACCTGAATATCAGAGGCTGGTGCAGGCAAGTGAGCTTGAATCATTTCCTTTGAGACAAATCCAACGCCACCGTCCCACACTTCAGGTGGCTATAGAAAATAAAACAAGCTAGTCACTTAAAATATTAAATTGAGGAATAAGAATATATTACAATAATATAAATCTTTTTAAATGTTACTGATATGTTTCAATGTAATTGTTGTGTTCTAACTTAAAGGTAGAGAACAAGGATCTGATTATTATTGATTTCAACTCAGATAAATTTACAAATTTATTGCTTATAACTAGCGCCAATATGGAATCCAAGTGAAAAGTGAAAAACTCGAAGTGCCTCCTGCAAAGATACGGTAAACTTGCCTGATTGAGCACATAGTAAATCTTGAACCTGTGACAGTAATTTTTGGCAAGAGCATCTAATTCATCCTGCAACGATAAATATGAAACTCTTCAGGACATAAAACTACTTAAATATCTTTAAGTATCCCATATTTAACTTTTGACAAGGAAATACCTGACAATAAGAATACTTTAGTTTAAAAAAACTGTTCTCACTATTGTCATTATGACTATGTATGTGTTTATAAATCATTAATGCAGGGAAAATATGAGTTTTGATGGATTTTTCAGAGAAACTTCCATCTTTTTAGCTCTAGTTAAGTATCTATGAGACCAAAAGCGTCTGATATATCAGTAATCACCAATTAAATCTCACTCTGATAGAAATAAGTCCCTTTTTGTCTCATTGCACCTGAGTGAAAGCCAAAATCTAAGTCGAAAATCTTGATACCTCGTTCAGAAAATTGACAAGATGTTGCATACGTACAACACGGAATTGACAAACAGGATAAAGCGAGAAAGAATATCACCTTTAGCAGAATGTCATCATATGTGACGTTAGCATAGATCAAATGCACCATTGTTAGATCATGGCTGTTTTCGAGAATTGCCCTTGTAACCTAAACAAAAATCAAAGAACATAACATGAAAATAAGCCGATTGACTTTTTATTAACCACAAATCGCAAATTGCAATATAGTTTTAGATCGTTTCTAAATAAGCATAAAGAAATAAACCTGGAACATTGGTGTAATTCCAGAGCCTCCAGCAATCATTCCAAATGATTTCACCTGGCCTGGTTGATACTTGAAACGACCCTGTAATTTTTTTTGTTGTTGCAAAAACAAAATAAGTTTCCAACAAGAGGAAATTTCAATTACATATAATCAACACACTGCACAAGTGTATACATATATATTAGACCTCTGTTCTTAAGTTGGACAAATTATCAAGTTAATGAACCTTATATGAAACCTTGTAGCATAGAAATGAAATGTGGGTAAGTCATTGATGGAAAGGCAAGGATTAGAACTTTAGTCTCTCTATCAGAAACAACGAATTGCAGGTGCAGTATATGAAGTTAATCCGATATAACTTTTTAATTTTAGATAAACAAGCCCCTATCCATAATTGCAAGAATCAACTTGTAGATATGAGATATCTATGTATGCAACTTGGAAATTCTCTCTATCAAAATCTAAGGAGCTGATTGGGAGCCACCAGAAAAATGAGATATATTTAAAGGTACATAAGAGTTCAATGTACGGTTACATAAATTAACTGTACCTATCGTTCCTAAAACTCCATTTTGGAGATGTCAATATTAGAAATTTCTGAAATACTTATCAAACACATTTTTCCCAATGGTTATTACATCATATTTTCACCGCACAATCCACAATAAACAAAACTACTTATTGCAAGGTGCATCATGAGAAGTCTGATGCATATATAAACTTTTGTCTGGAAATTGGAACCAAATGCCAACCCAACACCCTTTAAGAATTAGGAGCAACAAAATAGCTGAACTTGAGATTTATCCACAATGAGTTGGTATAATCTCAGGAATCTGGATTTGTTTCAGTGCAAACAAAAATATTAACTTATCTGATAGGAAGCCAAATTATCACATAAATGGTGAAATGTAAAACTGCTATATTTCTCATATCACCCAATACCAAATCCATTTAAACTTTCCTGAATTATACGAAGCAATACCATATTTTCTTTATATGTCCTGTTGTATGAGGAAGGGGTCGGTCGTGAGTGATAAATATAAAATTGATAAGACCACCTTATGGGTACGAAAAGGGGTATAAGTGGGAAAGCTTGTACCTTTGGTCCTCTCACAGACATATAATCACCTTCACGCATTTCTCGAAAATGATGAGACATTCTTCCTTGAGGATACATCTAACAATACATATATACTATAAGTAATCCACTCGAGAAGACAAATGTGATATATCTACATATGCAAACTTTAAGAAGTGCACCTTTATTACTAACTCAAAATATCCAACATCCGAGTCCAAAGTTGTCGGAGTGTATGGTTTGATGACCTCTTCACCTTGACTGTCCTTACCCCTACAACAAAAGACCGACAAGATAAGATCGAACAGTATCAAGTGATAAATATTATCCAAAAGGACAACATAAATTTCTTTATCCTGTCAATTTAAGTTGAATTTATATAGATAAGACGGAGTTCACAATATTAACCTGCAGCTTATGTGCTGTCCTATAGGAAGCCCCAATTTAGAAGTCGGCGTAGGAAGAGCAAATTTAAACTTAGCCACATTATGGCTGATTTGTGTTTTCTTGACGAGCTTGAATTCCTTGAAATTCTCAGGATCCAAGCATACTGCAACTCAACACAATATACTAAATCAGCTATAGAAACAAAAAAAAAAAAAAAAACATAGAAGCGTTTATCTTTAAGCGAGCAGATAGGATTTACTCAAGGACTTTCAACAAAACCACAACATTGAGGATATAAGTACAAATATCCTAGATGATTGAGGCAGACATGAATTTACAATCACAGAACTAAACAAAATTGAATCTTTATCCCTGATTAAAATCTAGGCAAATGAAACTACATAGTGTTAACCTCCAAGCTACTATTTTTTTCAAAAAAAAAAAACCATAAAGTTTATAAGCAAATAGCTCGGCTTCAGTATAATAGATCAACAATATAATTCATCAAACCTTCGGGCTTCTCGTTCTTGGAGGAAAACAAGAAATATGCAGCACCAACGGCGACAAGACCAACAGCTACAGTAACGAGTAATTGGCCTTCAGATGTTGCCAAGAAATCCATAGCTTCAAAGACTCAGAGCCACCTAAAATTTCACACAGGAAAATAAAATACATCCAATGACAACTATCTCATGGAAGAAGAGATGAATCAGATTTTACATATATAGCGGCAAATTTATTAACTAAATGAAACATATTAAATTAAGAAATGGGTTGGAGTGATTTTGTTGGTTTAAGATGCCAAGAATTTCTTTTTTATAATTTTATGGGCAAGATACCATGCTTGAGACAAGAAAATTTAGAACATTCTCAGTCGAATATGTAAGAAAGAAAAATGGATAATATGAATTGAACAGAACGGGTAATGAGAAATTTACCAACTATACCACTCAATCTTCTTCACTACAACCTCCACTCGAACATCATGTTTATTGGAACCCCTGGTTTGTCTTTATGGCACGAGCTTCAGAATCGTATCCATTGATGATCAACCACGTGCGGCACGCTTTATATTTTTATATTATTATTTTGTTTCATGAACAACAATGAGGAAAATTTTAAAAAGCTGCTTGGAAGTAATTGTATATAATTTCGTCATGTATTTTATTATATATTTGGATGAGGAAAGATCACGAGTATAGCAAATATTATTTTTTAACTTTGAAATATAATAAATAATATTTATTAATTTTAGAATTTTGAAAAATGAGTGGTATGTTGCAATACATTAGTATTTTTCGAGGGGTTTGGTTACGGTTGTCTCTTGTCCCTTTTATTTTGTCATTTTCATGGATTAAGGAACTACTTCGGAATATTTTATCGTGACTTTATACTTGAAGATTAATTACGCCACCTATATGCATAAGAAGTTATTTAACTTCATCATACTTTTTATTTTCTCTATATTGATGGTGGAGTTTAAGAAGAAGGGTTTTTTTTTTTTTTGAAAGATATTAATATTATGACTATAATTGCCTTTTCACCTGTGGGAAAATAATCCAGAATGCTGCTTCAATTGTACAAACAGATTCTTTTATTGTCACTACACAAAAATACAGAAGAGGTTTATACATCTTGTACGACGTTTATTGCCTTACGTTATTTCACGATAGAGAGAACGATGCAGAAAGTTCGAGTCTCAAGTATATTCAAATTCAAGCAGAAGCCAGGAGAAAAATTGACAACTAACAATCCAAACGTGACAACCATCACAGAGATATTGTCTGCATGAGAACCTCCTACTCCGTTTGTGCCGTCTTTGTTCGATGTTTCTGTCAAATAGCCCAAATTTCAGAACACGGAGTATCAGTTAAGGTTAGATAATGCATGCTAAATAAGAACCTTGTAAGCTAATGCATTGTTTGGTGCAAACTATTAAATGAGATTCATGTCCCTTACCAACATTACTTAGCCGAAAAATGCTCAAATTCTAGAAAGAGGTATCAGAAAGCAGACTATAATTGCTTTGATAATGGGAAGCAAATGCAGCTAGAAGGTCTATCTAAAATTCATTTAAGATAATCTATAAATTGGAATAAATCAGATAACTTTTCTGAAAGTGAGCATAGAGAGAAGGGGTTGATATACCTTTATGTGACAAACAACTGCTCTAGCTGGTAAAGTTATGCACGACCATTGCTCAGATTTAACGTAGCGAAAGAATTCTGAATTGCATGAATGTTATCTGCAGTGAAGGTTAGCAATGGGTATATGAAAATTGAACACAAAAATATTATATATTATACTGCAAAAAGCTCGAAGGATATCTTCTGCTGGAGAAGGGGATGGTTGAGCATCAGCAGCATATTGCTGTTCACAGTAGCTCGTACTAATAATTCTTTTGCATCCTCATTTTTCTTTCTCAGCATGTTGCAAATCTGCAAATTAACCAAAAAAAAAAAAACAAAAACGAAAAAAGAAACGAAGAAATTCCATGGGCACTGCAAGTTTTGCAAAGCTACTTGAGAACAAGACAACAGGCTAATAATGCTTACATCATCAAGTTCCTTGCTATAAGCTTCAGCTTGTTTGATGTAGCTCTCATTTTCATTCAAAGATGATATCTCCAGTCCTTTAACAATCTCCTTATGCTGAACATCAAATGTCGAAAATTGGCCATTCCCAAGCGTACTTTTATTGCGATCATCTTCCACCTTATTTTGATTGGATACCTGTTATTCGGAAAATATATGCCATTATGTAGTCAAGAATGATTTTTTCTTAATCCTTGTTGTATCAGCCACCTTGACTAAATAAATAAAATATCTTACCTTTCTCTCAAAAGCCCTTTCTGATGAATCCACAAGATTTCTGCACAATTCACGAAACTATTGAGAAAGCAACTTTCAACAGATTATCGTATCCGATGGAATAACATGAACCTGCTTCCAGGTGGTGATTGAGAGCAACGTTTAGACGGATATAAGACAGTTTTATCTGTATCATGTTCCTGTTACAGAAACAAAGATTCCAATCTGTCAGAAAAACAATGACTATATTACGTGCTTAAAGATTGAGACATCTCGAAATTTAATGAAACAACAACAACGTAGTTATTGATCTTATAGCCCAAAGGCGAAACTGAGATTATAGACAGAAAAAAGATGAAAAAACTGAAACTTTTACCTCTGATGTCTTTCGTTTTAGAGATTGGGTAAAAGGGTTTAGCTTCTGAGAGTCAGCAAAATTGGCAATATTCACCGGTGATTTCCTTAATGAAACCCTGTTCTGAGTGATATCTCCAACTGATTTTATATCTTTCCGACTCGGGGACTTCGTAGAATCAAGGTTTAAACTGAAAGTCCAAGGATAAAAAGACACAATGGTGATGAATGTGAATCCCAAATAAACCATAGCAAGACTAGTGAAGATTGAGAAGAACTTGCCTCGAAAGTTTTGGGCCATGGAAATCATCTGGCTTTCTACTACCTTCACATGCAGAAAGCTTCTTTTCTTCGACAAGAGTGCTTTTGGTGGATGGAAGAGAAACTAGAGTCACTGGATTTTTACTTCTTTCTTCTACAGGAGTGCTTCTGGTGGATGGAAGAGATGGTAAAGTCACTGGAATTTTACTTCTTTGTGCAGCTTTCTTGTTGATCTCCATACTTAAACTGGATAGAGTAGCAGAAGAGCTACAGAGAGGAGAATCCATTAGAACTTTTTCTGTACACATTGTTCCTCAAATTTCAGAATTATCAGTCTCCCGTTACTGGAACAGCATCCAAATGGAAAAATCCACATAACTATGACACTGGATAGAACAGCTAACGCTCAGAGTGCATACATGGCCAAAAAAGAAGCAGTTTACTGATGAAGTCAAGAAAGAAATTAGATGTAATTGCTGGAGTTTTAGTACCATTGTTTTAGCACATGAAATTGATTAATACTAAGTTCATTATCTGTAAAAGAATAACAGACCGAGGGGTATCTAGATCCTTCATATTTGTTGCTCTTTGCCCCAGAGCAGATTTGCCTCTTAGCACGTCAAGATTTTTCGTAGTTAAAGAATCATTCAGCTTTTTCCCGCTTTGTCTCCCAGATGCATCAGCAACCTCCCTGCACAAACGTTATTCAGGATATTCTTTTCAAACTACTTAATAATCTTCTTCTGAGCTTTAGCTTCCCAATCCTATCATGTTGATACCAGAACTAAACTATAACTTCAATTATGCGTTGAGCCTCACCCAGATGTTTTTGGAACTTTGCTGCTTTCTTGACTTTGTGTCTGAGGATGTTCCCTCCCCAATAGTGTTTTGGAATGTTGCATGGGAAGGGAAGCTAGTTTTCTATTGCTTTGAATGCTATTCCAATCCCTGTTGCGTGTAACACAACATTATGTGAGGGTGAAACTTTTATATTTATTTTGTATTGTAAACGTAACAGACCTTCTGCATTCATCTAGAATAGGTTGAGCAAAGGACTTCTTTTGATTACATAGTGAGGGATCTGTTGTCTGAATTGATGGTGCCTTCTGTAGATCACTCGTTGCTTTCTCCATCTGAATGGAAGTCCTTGAACAGGCACCAGAGGGTTCTTTTTTTATCTCTGTTTCTTTATCTGCCAACTTATCAGGTGCTAGTTCCTCCGTATCTTTAGCTGATAACATAACAGGTCGTAGACTGCACGGGATACATCAATCAATTGTCAAACAGATTTCACGAATTCTCGAGCTTATTTCCATGATCACTAAACAACTGAGATTCCTACAAGTGTTCATTTGATGATTGCTTAATAGAAAGAGGCATTGTCATCTGACCTCACTGAGGACAACGTGAGGAGCTCCGAAGCAGGTTCCTGATTCTCCCTGTCTGTAGATAATTCAGAGAACGCATCTGTGCAAGATTTTTTCCTATCCTTATTGTCTATCAAATTGTTTTCAATACCACACTCATTCTTTTCACCGTTGTTATTCTCTGAGGTTGCAACAGAACGAGAGTAATTAACATTTTGCTCTCCAGTTGAGCCAGTAGCGTGTTCCTGATTCTCCCTGTCTGTAGATAATTCAGAGAACGCATCTGTGCAAGATTTTTTCCTATCCTTATTGTCTATCAAATTGTTTTCAATACCACACTCATTCTTTTCACCGTTGTTATTCTCTGAGATTGCAACAGAACGAGAGTAATTAACATTTTGCTCTCCAATTGAGCCAGTAGTGTAAACTTTTTCCAGTGTTCCCAATGAATTCCCTCCACTTGGCTCATCGTCAAAGACAGAATTGGAGGACAAATCGTCACCAGCATCTTTTCCTGTACAAGCTTCGACATTAACTTGTTCTACAGATATAGATTTTTCAGAATGACTATTTTTAGGTAGTTTGGCATAATCAATTGTCGTCTCCGAAGAGGTTTTTGCTTTATCAGATGAAACTTCATGGGCTGCATTTGAAAATTTTGAAGCAATGGAATCATCCATTACCAACTTCAAAGGTTCATTTTCTGTTGAAGTTTCGAGATCCGTACTTCCACCATCTTGACAATCCGTGTCGGGGGTAATCATAGTCCCAGGTAAAGATTGTTTGTGGGGCACATCTTCTGTCGTCCTCGTATTTCCAACTATATCCATCAGTGAAGCGCCTTTCATTTCAGGACTCCCACTGCCATTTGGAGAACTTTCAATGCTATCATTTTGTTTCTGAGCCTTTGAAGCTTCTTTTTTTGAGCTTGGATCAAAACCAAAATTATCCAAACTAGGTACAGGGAAAGGAAAGTATTACTACGGATGCACGTCAGAATCTTGAGAAATAATGCATTCATCACAACCACTAAAAACAAGAAGATGAATATAAGTTTTGGTAGACTTACTCATCGAAGTCAAATGCGAAAGTGAAACCATCAGTTTTTCCTTTACCATTTCCACCGGAAAATTCTTTCGACTTTTCTTTAGATGTCCCATCTTTTTTTAGTGGAGGGGAGATATCGAGGTCCGTCATGTTCATATCAAAAGATGGTATCTTCCCTTTATCGTTTCCACTGGGAAGTTCTTTGGACTTTTCCTTGGATGTTCCATCTTTTTTAAGTGGTGGAGAGATATCGAGATCAGACATGTCAATATTGAAAGATGGCATCTTTCCAAAATCATCATCCAGATTAAAGTCCATATCCCTGAAAATTCGGAGGCAATTTCATTAGTCTTAACTATGAGTTTCAATGGAGATCGCAATATGCTTGTGTTTTTGGCCCGGCTACAGTACAACCTATCACATATGTTTATTGCAAAAAAATTTACCGGCAGCAGAAACACATCATATATACGAGAAATGCAAAATTTGACAAGACGGAGGAAATGATTGAAATAGATTTCCTTACAGTCTAGCCTTAATTGTCAGCAGAAAGAGCAAAAACCAAAACAAACTATTTTGCAGTAGTTGTTGATTAACAGATATCGACCTACTCCTGACTCATTGTTCTAAATAGAAATATGCAAATGGAGCCATAAATCACACCCCTTTTCAAAGTCAAATGACTTATTCTTTCCCTTAGAAACTGGCGCCACATCAAAATCCATAGCGTCCCCCTTTGCCCCTGACATTGGATTCCAGGAACTAAGAAAGTCGTCCCCAATATCGAAATCTGCAATAAGCATGGTCGTGAGTGAAGAGTTTTGTACTTTTGAGTTACATAATTTACAAAAAACACATTAGTGCATCAGTTAAATTGTAGAAACGCATACAAAATCTTCTCCAAATTAATAACAAATAAGAAGTCCAGGATGAGGCATGACATAGTTGAGAATGACTTTGTCCGTAGATTTCAGTGTCAAATATTTACGTATAAGTAAATTTTAGTCCAGACTACGACGGCATTTATGAGCTTTTTAGTCCACTCATCTCCCTCTAGCAATCACTTACTCTCGCAAAAAGAAATTCGACCTCTGATTCTCAATTTCTTCCTGATCAAAGTCATAATTCAAGCAAACAATTTCTATAACTGTGCGCCTTCTAATTTTGCTGAAGAATTCGCAGAACACTAAAGAATTTCCACGCAAATGTTGAATCAGATCAGAGAAGATACCTAACGACATATTTTTCTCCTTCGAATTGACATTAGAAGCAGCTTTTTTTTGCGGCTCTGCCATCTCAAATTCACACTCACCGAGGTATCAGTTCTGCAAGCATTCCAATTCAAGTTTGAAAAATGCAATACAAAAATTACAAAGTATAGCTTCATCAATCGAACAGTAACGTACGTACACTAAAAATCACGCAGATAGTGATAGCATACAGATTTCAGCAATTTCTAGAGAATTATGAGGCGAATATGATAGATCTGCTAGAAAAAAACAAAATCGCAACATTTATTTCGTCATCCTGTAGAAAACTTAAGCGAATCACGAAAATTCTGGCTCAAAATTCCTCGATCATAAAATGCAATCGTTGCACATTTGCACATAAGCTTGAAGATGTTGTTATCATGTTTAATTGCACAATCATTTCTACGAGAGATCAAAAACTGTAACAAAAACAAGACGAGAGAGAGAGAGAGAGAGAGAGAGACCTGATTTGTAGTACTGAAATTTCAAAACCGCCGAGACGAATGAACAAGCGCGCCTTAAAATTTTGAAGTTAGGGCTTTATATATATGGCTGACAGGGGAAAATATGGAAGTATTGAGGTGGGCCCAGGCTGAAATGCTGAATGGGTCCATAAATTAAATTGTTTCTCCTTTTCTTTTCTTTTTTGTTGCTTTGATTGACTTTTCGTTCTCTTGCATATTAATATAAAAATTCTTGTAACTTTTATCATTTCTAAATTTAGCATAAAACTTTGTTGTGTTCCATCATATTTTCCTTGTAAATTCAAAATCAAAAGGCCGATTACTAGTTATTTTCATTCCAACTAATAAAAGAAGACTCCATAAAAAATTTCTTCTTATTTCATGGTTACAACTTACAAACAATGTATCACGTACTAGCACGCGTCACTAAAAAATATGGATGATTTTTCATCTTGATATGTACAATGAAGATGTGGTCTGCATGAAGAAGCACGGGGCGAAGATAAATTTTAGGGATAATATCACTCACACCCCCTGAGGTTTGGTGTAATATCAGTAACACCCTCTGAGGTTTCAATAATATCAGTGACACCCCCTGAGGTTTGATTTTCAGGGGGGGTGTCACTTATAAAATGACACTTGTACCCTTTAGCTTAATATTACCTAAAACTTATCAAAAATAAAAGACAAAAGTACCCTTTATTGTTCAAATAATAAAATCAACTTAATATATCGTTGACCATCTTGTATAAATTAAAACAATTCCTATATTTAATTATAAGAAGACAAAAGAAAGTCCTTTGTAACCCTAGTCACTTGATTTCAAAATTTTAAGATTAGGCGGCCCTTTCCTTAGTATGAATTATATTACCGAAACTCCAGGAATGACTCTATATAATACGTCAAGACTATAAAGTTAACATCATTATAAACAATTATTATATCTACAAAACTAGTTTCGTAGTTATGAATTAAAACAAATTAATTTTGACTGAGATACGTTAGTATTCAAATCAAAATGTTATTTCTTTTACTAATAACAGAACTAAGATTTTTGATTTAACAAGAAAACAAACGATTTAACAAAATGTAAAGAACAAAAAAAAAAGTACTTGTGTCTTTTAATTATATTATTGTTTGATTTTATTACTTGAACAATAAAGGGTACTTGTGTCTTTTAACTATTGAAGGGTATTTTGTAATATTAAAGTAAAGGGTACAAGTGTCCTTTTAAAAGTGACACCCCTAGAAATCAAACATCAAGGGGTGTCACTGATATTATTCAAATCTCAGGGGGTGTGAGTGATATTACACTAAAACTCAGGGGTGTGAGTGATATTATCCCTAAATTTTAATCTCAAAGTCTATATTAAGTTTTGGCTCAACACCATATAAGTTTTTTTTTTTTTTTTTTTTTTTTTTTTTTTTTTGTGAAATTAATAGTTTTGGCACTAAGATAAAATCATGCATTGACAAGAAATATAATCTTCTGTAATCTGTACTACTAACAAAATCATGCATTGCCGAGAATTTTCGTCAAGTATCCTACTACTACTACATTCAGTTATATACAACCTGTGATCTATGCTAGAAATGTGCAGACTATATCAAACATAGAAAAAAGCTTACAACTCTAGTACTAGCACAGACACATCGACTCTATGCTGAATAAGATTTTTTCAGTAACACAGTTCTCATCTACCAGCGGCTCCACAATAAACCTCTCGGGCTGCCACTCTCTCCGGCAATCTCATCTGATGAATCCGACCCGCTCCCCACTGATTCATCAGAACTATCCTCCGGGTTGATTTGAATCCTATCAGCATGGTTGATTATCCAATCTGTGAACTCTGGAGACGATGCCAACTGTGCAACTGCATGTCGAGTGGACTCCTCCGTGAAATCCTCCCATTCTTCCTTAGAGAATCTTTTACGGTCGGGTGTCTTGTGAAAAGTTGAATAATAATTCTCTGGAGTTCTTGAACCTCCTCGACTAGAGGGAGATAAAATGCCTGGAGTCAAATATCAAGGAAATTTGTGTCACGTAGGTAAGTTCCTAAATTATATTGAAATGAATATGGGAAAAGAAAGTAAATGAAGTGGAAGATATATAGCGTAAAGCTCTACCTTTCACAGGAGAGTTGGACCATGCAGGCACCGTTGCAGGTTTTCTCCGTAAAGTTCCTTGATGAGTCGTAGTTCTGGACCTACTCAAGAATTCAGCACGACTCTTATTTACTCGCTCACTGCTCCTCCATCCCTGTGATTGCTCCCTAAAACATAGGTGTACAGTAAAAATATATTTGAGGTAGTAAAAAGAATTAATAGCATTGGTTGATTGAAAATGGAACTCATATCACAAATGAATACATGTAAAGTATGAATACTCCAATTCACTACCAATGATAATAATTAGTAAGTATCCGTTTTTCGAAAAACCTTTAGATAACTGCATAGTCTGGCTAAGAAAAATAGACTGAACATAGTAAAGAACAATGTATAATAAAATGTAATGCTGGCTGTAGGACACAGAAGTGCAAGAACAAGAAACCACGAGGTGCTTACCTGAGGCCATTCCTATTCATGGAAGGGATGGAAAAGTAAATCCCCAAGATAGAAGCGAGTACTGCCATAGCCAGAGGGGTATCAACGGTGCTCTGACATTGGAATACACACAAAAGTTAACGGCTAAACTAAAATTATTAGACAGAAATTCATAATCACACCAAAGTATTAAGACATGAATCTCAAATTAAACCCCACAAACAAGAGAAAAAACCATATACATTGCAGCAGAACATTAAAGGTCACTGGAAAACCTAGGAGGAAATGGAATCATGGAATTTTACAAGACAATAAAAACAACATTACCGAGCATAGAGAAACAACTTTTTAAATGCAAAAGTTCACTATGGCATTTTCGAATAACAGAAAACCATGTAGCAACCTGGAAGATAAAAGTCACGGCAACCACGCGCAAAGCCCATTTCACAAATTGTGCTACGCCAACATCAACAGTTCCATCTTTGGCAACAACAAACTTCCGAACAAGCCAATATCCAAAACCAGCTCCAGCAAGTACAATCCCGACGAGAAGAAATACAAGTACCTATGGATCAAAAAGGGGAACAAAAGTTACTAATCTGGAAGTATAGTCATTTTTAGTTGATATACTGGCCAAAGGATCACAAGAATAGTGGAGAAAGCATGATCAACGGATAGTTCCGCAATTAAGTATAGAGGGTTATAATCATGTGCAAACGTCTGATAAACTATATCCAACAAAATGATTCAAAAATAAAAGATAATCATGTCTTTACTGATCAATAACTACATGCACTAACCGGATTGTGCATCTCTTCATTGATCCCAAAATTGACAAGAATTGAGTTTACGAACGCTGAGAAACGATTTAGTAGAAAAGAACCAGCTCCAAGCTGAAACAAAAGGCAGCAAATTATATCAAAGTAGCATAAATGTTGAATATGGATAGAAGAGAGATTGTAAATGGAGGATGTGAATTTAGGGATACTGACCGCCAAACCACATATCGTACTGTAGAGTGCATTTTTCCTGCCAGTCGGCAACAATTTCATCCCCTGAAGAACAATGCAAAAACAATAATAAGATGTGTTAATTGGAGCATCTATAAGATATTAACAGACTCATATTGATGAGTGATGATACAGAAAAGAAGAAGTAAAAAAACATAATCATCTCAAATCTTGATCTCTGAACAACGTCTAGTGTAGCTGCTCAAATGCAAATCTTTAAATTGACAGCATGTTCTCTAAGAATGTGCGAATATGCTAATCTACAGACAAAATAGAAATAAATAATACTAATAGTTATCCACTCTTTCATGTATATAACTCAATGTGATGATATTAAAAATGAAAAAAAAAAAAATTCTAAAATGACGCTGACGTCTGCAAGCTATGCAATAGAGTATTTGGCTCTAGCTCAACTCCAGCAATATTTAAGTTGACTCTAGTCTGACTTTGAACCTCAGATTGCAACAGCAGTTTGCAAAAAGCACCTCAGATTTCTTGCCATTAAATAGGACACAGTATCATACCACGTGCATTATTCAAAAAAAACTTAACACGCAGAAAGTTAAAAAGCCTTCCATCTACAAAAACCCTTCAATTTGTATAAAATAACAAGGATTAATTCAGCTAAATGCCTCACAAAAGATTAAAAAAGAAGAAAGCAGGAAGCTACCAAGAGAGCGAAAACAACGGCTTCTAGATTAAACTAAAAATCTAAATTCAGCTCAGAAGTCTATATGAGTTACCTGGAACAGAAGGACAATGATAACAAGACAGATTCCTATAGCCATCGAACTGCTATAGTAAAAAGGAACCCAGCCACTAACAACTGGCGCCAGCAGCAATAAAACTAAACCAATGAGCAGAGAAACTAGACGCCATCTGTGAAATTCTGCAACAAAAAACAGAGAAAAGGTAACATTTATATATTCAGAGGGGAGAGAGAGAGAGAGAGAGAGAGAGAGAGAGAGAGAGAGAGAGAGAGAGAGAGAGAGAGAGAGAGATCAACTAAATGACGGAAATATTAATGCAAGAAACTCAAACATGGAGAAACATAAGCCAAACCTTCTTTAATGCCGACAGTCACAGAACCAGACAAGTCATTCGCAAACTTCACATCTATAAATCTGTTTCCATAAGGCGAAATCGTAGAGCTCCATATTCCGCTCTGGAGACTTTCCCAGTAATCGTCATCGCAATGACACAATCCACGTGAGAAATTGCTACAAAAAATATTTTCACACAGGATTAAATATGTCCCTATTTAGCAACATATAACATAGAGTGGATTTGTTTTGAAGCAATCTTCTTTTTCTTGGACTTACTTGTGTAAACATATCTGAATTTTCCTGTATGATTTCTCCGGAATTTCAGGTGATGGGGCCATGGTGAGCCTGTGCGCACTAGAGTAACTTCCAAGTTTCAGTCTTGATAGACCAGATACGTTAACACGTGCACATCGAACAAAAACTCTAGATAATACAGACCCCACATGCACAGTGGGAGTAATATTTACTTCTGGATGCTTTTCCACATCAAGACCTGGAAGTTAAATGAGAAGAAATTAAAGATCACTTTACTAACATGAAAAGCGATAAGAACCCATCATCTATTCAACAAATAAAACATATCGAATCTATCAGAATCTCCAAGGAAGTGGAAACCACAAAGCAAAAAAACATAATCTACAACTCAATAAACAAATGCATCTTTCCAACTGTACAACAATCTAAAGTGTTCTAAAAGAATCAAACCATAACGTACGACAAAATTCAGCACTTTAACCAGCGAAAGTTCTGGATTTTCCAATGAAAAGTATTCTCTCCATACTACAGTTTTAATAAAATAGATGGTAGCGCAGCATCCAGGACTACATTGTCTGTTCATCTAAATTCAAGACCAACATCTTCATTTGGACATACCAGGACGCCATTTAGACTATAGGCAAAAGAAGAACCACATACATCGTTGCTTTAATGCACTTCATTTTCTCCGTCAAAGAGAACCTTTGAACAGATCCAATAACAATCATTACGCATTTTAGTTAGACTCAAGTACTAAGTATTTTCATAATTAATGATATTACGATTCTGAAATCAACAAATCATACTTTTTCCATTTCTCGAGTAAACTCCCCAACCACAATTCGCCCATAACGTAAACTGTTCTACCCGGAAACGCTAACAAAAATTGGGTACGGCAACACGCCAAACCCCAGTTAAATCACCAAAATTCATTTCTATGTCACAATTGAAACCCACAAAGTACATTTCTATGCCACAAAACCCCAATACAGAAGACGCGCCCCTCAAAGCCCCATTAACGCAAAACAACTCGACCCCTTAGTTTTGAAATTACATATCGGTAATTGTTCTTACAAAATCAGAAGAAGAAGAAGAAAAAATCCCACAAATGCAGCATAGTACAGAGTAACATAACAGCGTACTTCGTACGCTAAACTAAACAAACACAATTAACCAAAACAGCGTGCTTTTTTTTACGCAGAATAACAGGAGAAATGATAGCATACAATCAACACTAGTTATTAACAAATTAAAATAAAACCCTAGTTCACGAGATAATCTCTGAACTAATTTGAAACTTTTAAAAATTAAAGAAGCTCGAAGAATATATAAACCCCTGTTTTTGGATGATGAGAAAATAGTTACCGGTGATTAATGAGCCGTGCGTGGAGATAGAGATCAATGCAACAAAGTACAGTACAGAGACAGTAGCCGTACGGACAGAAAACTCCATTGTTTTGTCGTTGGTTCCTTCGAGACGAAGGAGAAAAAGAGAATTGAAGCGCGCGCTTAAACGGTGGGCTTATTTATTTGAGGGGGGTTTGCGTAATTTTCGGGTTTAAAGAAATAATAATAGAAGTATTTGATATTTTTGATGGATCCAGTTGAGATGTGGGCCGGCCCGCTGGTTTTATTACTTTCTTCGTTGTTCGTTTTTGCACCCAAATTTAGCCATATCTTGAGCATGGATCAAAGTTTCATTTCGATAGTATGTTTCGGTTCTTTCAATATTAGAAACTTTTCGATATGTTTCGGAAATTTTGTAAAATTGTGCGCGCAATAAATGTATAAGCTATTGTATGTTTCTTTTCCACAAAGTCAAAACTGGAAACCTTTCGAGAGTTTTCGATAAAAGAAAAGAAACTTTAATTCATGAGGTTTTGGCAAATCACATCATTGTGTTTATGTTAAATTTGCAAGTTGTGCTGCTATTGAAAATTGAAATAAATAGTCAAATTAATTCGATGCAATTTCAATTTTCAAAAGTAGTATAATACCTCCCTATGTAATGCATGGGTGTAGTTCTCGCTCAAACTGGAGATTAATAGTGATTTTATTTTTTTTAATGCGGGAAAAGATTCCGTACCATTTTTCTTAAAGAAGATGGGTACATCTTCCCGTTTTATATCTTATATAATAATTTTAGAAGTAAGTCGGCTACGATGATTAATAAGTAAATTAAAGTACCTAATTTGTGTAAAACCCCAAGCAATTATATGTAGTGATCGTACATGTAGCAGGACTTGTTTGAATTACAAGTTTTGAGTAAATTTTAAAAATTATACTTGTATTAACTTTTATTTTAAATTAAATAGTTAGTGTCGTCCATGATATTTCATTAGTTACACTACAAACCTACACTCTAAACGCATCTAAAAACTAATGAATCCATAACTATTTAACATTCAAAATTTGAACATGTTGATAATTTCACATTGATACTGCCATTTCTACTTATATTTGGCATTCGCCGCTACAGAAGAATGTCCTAAATTGAAGCTGATAATGCTGTATGCTAGTGACCATTGCCAAATGCGAGGTTTGGCCCACTATGGAAAAGTGGCCAATGACCTATAAATATATGTGAGTCGTCAATTTCCAAAATAGAGCAAATGTTTGTCCAAAAAGATTCACATTATGAATTTTTGATGCATCACGTCTTCTAACTTGGTATACCTTATACACAATCATTGAAATTTGATGCAAAATGGGAGGCGACACCGAAAAACCTGCAAAAGTAAAAATCATATAGACTTTGTCTCAGTAATTCGAGTTGTAGAAAAGCTTGATGGGACTTTTGAGAAACTTTGTCAACCAATAAGTACAATATATCAATTATTGTTTACAATAATGATGGTTGATTAAGGGACGGGGATTTGATACATATACTACACCATGACTTTAAGAGTGTGATTGGTTTCAAGATAAGATTTTTCTTTCTTGTTTTGGATATATAGCTCAATGAGATTATATGCATGCTTCATAGAGTAAAATTAGATAAAACATAATTTAAGAAACAACCAATCTTATGTTTTGTTTGTCATCATTTGGGCTGAAGATTAAGGTCTAATACTACTTGTACTTTTGCCTTTCACAAAAAAAAAAAAATTACTACTAGGACTTTTTTATCTTTAACTTTTATACGTTTGATATTTTAGAATGACAGGTAAAAACTATAGAATACTCAACTCTATATTCGGTTATTTTCTTTTCACATTACAATTTTTTTCGGTAAGAATTACCGTCGTTACTATTAGAGTATGCGGATGGAACCAAAATATTGTTCATCGTAGAGATCAAATATAAGACCAAGAAAAAGAATTATACATTTTGCATCAACTAACCACCGTCAACCGTTGAGCATATTTGGATTATCATATTAAATGTAAAATAATTTATTGGATTTGGACCTCTCCATTATATTTCATAAGAGTCCTGCTTTAGCATAGTTCGAAATTACATGCAATGAATCCTTGTACACGAGACTAATTTGGTTGTTGGCCAGACATAAACTCTACGATGTCCAAGTCAACAAGGTTTGAATAGATGCCAAAGACAATCAAATGGTTGAACTGTGGGTATTATCCATAGTCAATCGATCAAACTTTTAATTGATTTGGTTAAAATAATGTACAATTTTAATAAAATGTAATCAATTGTGAAATTCACGACAGATGGTACATGAATATTCTTAATCAGAAAACATGTGTCACATCATTGTGGAGGGTCGATCAAGTATAGGACAATAATCATCGTTCATGATTGGTTTGTCGACTGATTTAGGCACAATCAAAGTATGAGAGATTGATCAATCGTATGTTTGTTGTCTCGAGAAATACGTTTCTTGTGTTCGAGGTCAATGACCTCTTGTTATGTGCCATCCCTAAATATGACACATACACCACTATTTTACTGAAAGATCATGACATTTTGTATCGTATCCATAGTAGACATTACGATACTTCGATACTCCGATATTTCTACGTTTGTATGTCACACACATCATTTAGTAAATGATTAGATGAATTGTGTGTTTAAATTCTACTAATGTATAATAGATTGAATTTTGATGTGTATTATGGATAATTTTAACACATACTGTTTATATCAATATCTATATCGTATCACATTTACTATTTTTTTAAAAATACGTCTCAACATACTTGTATCTTATCGTACCTATAACGTATATACGCAACATAGCCCACGACATAAACTCGAATCACTTTGTCATGTTTTAAATTTTATAAAAGACCCTCTTGTTATAGATTTACAGCTATAATAATAATAAATAAAAAAATAAGATATCTTCTTTTAATAAAATTTATTGCTCCTATATATATATTATAAAATGAAGTGCAAAACACTCAAGTGGACCTCCAAATAATTGAATAGAGAGCAAGTAACTATGTATGGGGTAACCAATTTATGATTCAACCAGCCATTTGCACACACCAAAACCGACCACCTGGCGCAAATTAAGTCACTACACACAGTGCTTTCACCTACGGTTCAGGCTTAGATCCAATTTCATTATTCACACATCCCCCTTCTCTTTTATCCTCTTCTCCAAAAAATAAAATAAAAATCCATATATACATACAGATAACGGCGCCTATACATACACATACACAACCTGGTTGTTGTGATCTCTATGTCATGTCATTTCCAATTGACTGTAATAGTATCTCAATACAAACATAAATTCTGTTAGATGCATTTGTCTTTTTCCTCTTTGTATTTTTATGCAGAAGCCTCTTTAGGCCATCTGCTCCGTCACAAATTAAAGATGATGAATGGACGACGATATAATTCATGTCTTCGTTTGGAATATTTGAATAGCTAGTTAGTTTTTATTATTCATCTCATGTCGTCCTTCAAAATATTCTCTGTTTTGTGGATTTTGAGCAAATTTGTTTCACTCGCATTAGCCACAAATTCGAGCGATGAAAACGGAAACATTGCAAACTCGCCGGTCCCGGCGGCGCGACACGATTCCAATCCGTTCAAGCCTGGAATCGCGATAATCGTGGCTATACTAACGACGATTTTCTCGATCACGTTCTTAATACTTTTGTACGTGAAGCATTGCAGAATAAGACCGGGAGGCAACATCGCCTATTCGAGAGGCAATGATTTGAGGAAGAACTCGGGTGTCAATCGGAAAGTGATCGAATCGCTCCCGATCTTCCGATTCTCGTCGCTGCGGGGACAGAAGGACGGGCTCGAGTGCGCGGTCTGTCTCAACAAATTCGAGCCGGACGAGGTTCTCAGATTGTTGCCCAAGTGCAAGCACGCCTTCCACGTGGAGTGCGTCGACACGTGGCTGGACGCGCACTCGACGTGTCCGCTGTGCAGGTACCGCGTCGACCCGGAGGACGTGCTCCTAAACCACAGCAATCAGACAACGCCGCGCGAGAGCGGTGGAGGAGATGGAATGAGGGTATCGGGGCGGCACTCGTCCGCCGGAGAGAGGGGGAATCCGCTGGAGATCATTGTCGAGACTCCGGCGACGTGTAACCGGAGCCGGAGCTCGTTCGACAGCTGGAAGCGTAAAACGGGGAATTTGAGCTGTAAATCGTTGGACAGCTGGAAGACGACGACAACAAACGGAAAACGGGCGGAGTGGTCGCGAAAAGACGGGCAATTGTTGGTGCAAAATGATAGGCATCGTGTGGACCACAGGATCATAGTATCATCATCGGATGAGGAGGGGAGGAGGAGGTGGAGTGACGTGGAGGCGGGTGATTCGTTGTATTTGGATGGCAAAGGGGTAATTAACGGGAGAAGCGTGTCGGAAATGACAGGGGTGAGTAGGTATGGGCATGGGGATAATAATAATGGAGGGAAAAAAGAGGAGAGAGAAAGACAAGAGGAAGGGGTTGTAAATAGGTGGTTGGCTTGGATTTCACAATCCCAACACCACCAGACTAGTACAGCTGTACTGTCTGATCATGCCAATATTGTTGGTTAAGTGAGCTTTTATGTTTGTTGGTTAATTGTTGTTGTTGTTGTTACAGAGGTGTGGTTTGTGAATAGTGAATGGAGCATTTACTTGCTGCTCTGATTTTAACTCTGTACTACACAATTGAATTGATGAAGATTCAGGTTCAGTTTTACTGCTGCTGTTGTTTGTCAGTTGTATGGCATGAGATCAGATGAGACGTTATTGTCCATTGGGATTTGGTGTCATTTAATTTATAGCCATAGGTGGTGTTGAGTGTTGAGAGATGAGAAAAGTTGTGATCTCAAAGTTCCCAAGTTACAAGATGCTAACATCTCATGATCTGGGGAGATGTGTGGTACGTAAGTTTGGAAAATAGTGACTTTGAACATTAAAACTTAAAAAACATAAAATACAGGTTGTGTATTGGTAATGTTTTTTGAATCTTAGGGGGGGTAACTTTATGCATATTCAAACTCTATGGTGTCTGCATGTTAATTATGTTGTTTTCTGTTTGAAATGTGTCTTTTGCAAATATTCAAAAGTTAGAACATAATTTTCACAATTTGGAAAAGAATGTAATTATTCTATGTTTTTATGTTTTCGGCTCTTGAAAGGTACATTTTCAGCATTTGAAAATTCAATTCCTACTCGTTTTCTTTAATAGATGAAAATAAAGACACTAGAGGATAATTTGGTGGTTTCTAAATTCTAACTTGCTCTCAGTTGAGGTGTGCATCACTGCATTGAAGTAATGTGTTATTATTGGATAGTGCAATAATGGGCGAGTTTGTTATTATTTAAAGAGGGAAAAGAGCACTTCACCATCAAGAACACAACTTTTAACACTTACTACTTTGGATTTGTTTGCTCACATATATAGAGGTGAGGTGGTACTTTTAAAAAATTTAGGAAGTTTTTATCTTTTGATTGTATTGTTAATTGTAGAACATAAAGTGCCAAGTATTGTACTTGCGGATGGTGTTCTTTATTTTTTTCTTTCTTTTTCCTATATATTAAACCAAAAATAAGTGAGCAAATAAACCAGTTGTTCTGTTCCATTATTTTCCAGTATGAGAAAAAAGAAAAAGTACTTCATTCCGCTCCGTTATAGAGTACAAAGATTCAATATAAGAAACAAATCATTCGTTATTTCACCAAAAGAATAAAATAAATTTATTTCTGTTGTGTTCAGTTTTCAAACACGTTAAAACAAAATTGCAATTCTAAAGTTGCAAAAAATTGCTTGATACAACTCTTCTTCCACATTGAACCAGCTTTAAGTGACATGTCTGCATTCTTCACCAGTCATACATAAATGCAACACAATATTTTTTTTTGCCAAGGACGTACACTACACAGTAGTAATAAAGATGAGAATTATAAGCCATTTCACCCTCATTTGTTTTCTTTTATATTTTATTTTCATAATTCTCTTTGGGATGATACCATGATTATAATTTTTTTTTTTTCTAGGGTGCTATTTTTTTATCTATCAAGAAAAAGAGCTTGGTTATTGGTATTTGGTACCGTGCTAAAATGGAATATGCTATATTTTTAAATAGTTATTCTACGCTTATGTCGTGTATAACCCGAAATAATAACTCAAATAAAGTAGTACTCCGTAAAGTTCCCAATAAATAACTCAATAACGAATATGATCTCATTTTATTTAATTAAATAAAAATCTATATTTTACATCCCATTTTTGGAACAGCTGAAAGAGATATAAATATAAATTCTATAAATTTTCAGAAATGAAAGTAGATATATAAAGTGGGCCGGGCTACCGATGAGGACTAATATTCAATATTGGGCTCAACATCCTGTATCGGTCCTAAAAATGAGGCCCGAACCCTAAAAACTAGTTCACTAATCCACTTTCACCATCTGCTACAATATCAAAAAAAAATCAGAAATGAAAAAAAAAAAAAAAAAAGCAGCTGAAAAAGATGAACAGAGAAACAGGAGCAATGAAGAAGAAGAAGAGAAGAAAATTACACGAAGAGAACTCACTTTTCGCTTTGCTTTTATCAGCGCTTTTTAGCAAATTAGACACTAACAAGCGCCTCATCAGAAAATGCTTGAACAGGCTATCTCACTCACTGCCTCACTCGCTATCTACGCCGATTATCTCATTGCTTCCAGCTCTACTCAAATCGAAGTAATCACAATTATCTGTAACTGTATACGATCGCTTTTTGTTGTTGTTGTTGTTGTTGTTGTTGTTTATAATTAAGTGATTGCGTGAGAATTTGAACATTTGAATTTGTGTTATTTGAAGTTAATTAGCTGCGTATTTTTAAACTGATTATTTATTAATGTGCTGCAGTAATTGTGAAATTTCGTGTAAAAGTGCTGAGATTATCGGGGCTGCGTCTTTGATATCGTTTGAGATGAATGAGAAACTAGCTATGGAAGATGAAATTGTAAAAGGCCTAATCTCACTGCTGAGAAGTTCGATAAAGGAAACTGCGGTAGCTGCCTGCAATGCCTTGTTGGATTTATCCACGACGTCTATTGGACGAGAGCGTTTGATTGAATTTTCGGCAATTGATAATCTTGTGTGAGTTCTCCTTGAACTTGTTTTGTGGAAGCAATTGATTTAGATGCCAAAATCTCAACTATAATAAACTAAGGAAATATGCCAGCCTATGTCATTATGTACACGTATGCCAATTCTTTGTCATGAATTATTCGTAGGATTTAGTATAAAAGGCTTTGGACGTACACAGTATTTTGCGGTGTTTGTTAAATTTTCAGTAGTAAATAGCTTCTTTTTAGTGGCAATTACAAGCATTCTCTTTAAGGTTTTGGTTAGACCACTGTGTTGTTTGCAGTTTCATGGATTTTTCAAAGAAAGGCAAATATAGCCAAAGTATCTTGAATCAGATTGGAGATAAATCTTCAGTGGAAAAGAATAGTAACAATTAGTATAATAGTATACACTTCTACATCGCATCTTATAGATATTGGCTGATATTAGTAATTTCTCTGACTTAACATCTTTTAGTCTTTGCTTCATTCAGGCATCTAAATCTTCAGCTGCTAAGCTTTATGTCGCTGCTGAAATGCTATTGTTTAAAGACGATGAATATCTTATGTTGCTCCTTCAGGGTGCTATTGCTCTTATAAACTCCTGCACAATTGAGATTCTGCAAAATATTCAACCGGAGCTTTCTGATGCATTTTTAGTGTGCTTAAAGCGACTCTGGGTTCAAGTACATAAACAGAGGCTATGTCACGCTTCTTCGATATGTGATCAAAGAAAAGAGTTCTGCAAGAGTAATATCAGAACAAATAATTTGGCTGAAAGTATTTTTCGGCTGTCCATAAATTGTTGTTCATATACAGAACCAATAACTTTTGATTGGGTTAAGGAAAGCATTTTTGGTTCGGGAGAAATTGGTACTGAACGTTTTTTATCTACAATTTGGGAGTTATCACCTATGCTTATACGGGATGCCTCAAAGACTTCCAGGAAACTGGACGACATTTTTGGTCCTTTTATGCATTATCTTGGTCCCAAAGAGGCAGTACCTTCCCTCCTTCCTTCTATACTAAAATGCACTTTCCATTGCCCTCCAATTACGTCAGATGAACTTGATATCCTTCATGTCATCAAGGAAGTAAAGGATTATCTTGGGTGCCAAATAATGTACCACCGGGATATCCGTGTTGTAAAAACACCAAGCGGAGAAAGAGAGTTTCACTATTTTGAGGAAAAATCTGGCTCGAGATGCCCCATTGCTACCACAATTCTCCAAATGAATGAGATAATGAGATGTGAAGAAGCATTTAGGGATGGTTATTCATTTGCCCTACGCGGTTTGGAATTTCGGTTTCAAACCATTGCTGCTATTGCTGATAGACTAGCATCTTTCTTTGGTCAACCTTCAGCTGGAGTTAATATGTACTTGACACCTCCCAGTTCCCAAGGCTTAGCTCGCCATTATGATGACCACTGTGTCTTTGTGTGCCAACTTATTGGTGCCAAGAGATGGACTGTCTTTCCTCGTTCAACCTCTCAATTACCTCGCTTGTATGAATCATTAGATGAGTCGTGTGATTTGGAGGCTGGAGGTCAAACAGATGATGGAGGCCAACAGTATCTGCTGAAAGAAGGAGATATTTTGTATATTCCCAGAGGATTTCCTCACGAGGCTAGAACCCATGTAGATGATTGTGAATACAATGACACAGCAGGACTCTCCTTACATTTAACGTTGGCTGTTGAAATTGAACCTCCCTTTGAGTAAGTATTCTTCTTGAACTATTTGTTGAACTATAACTTCTAAATTAGTTAACTCAGAGCACCATTACATAGCTTACTATTTTTCGAGTATTTTTCATCCATTTTCTTCTCATAGTTGGCTATGTCAATCTTCATGCTACCGAGTTTTGATGTTTCTAATACATTTTTATCACCAATTAGATGTTTCTTTTGCCATTATTTGGTAAATCCGGGGTTCTAATATCACTAGTTATACTTGTGATTTCTTGGGATCAAACATGAGCACATCTTTATAATTTCCATTGTGCAACTAAATATATGACATTTTACACACTGAACCAAAAACGTAACAAATATAAAGCTTCAACTTGCTGCTGTAGATGGAAAAGAAGAAATTTCTAGAAAAACCCAGTGTGTAAATTCTGAAGTAATAGAGTATGCTCGGAGATTGATCTCTCTGTTTATGATTTTTATGACAGGTGGGAAGGTTTTATGCAAGTTGCGCTATGTAATTGGGACAACAAACAAAAAGCATCAGAACACACCTCTAGTGATTCTTTCCATGCACTATCTGTGATGCTACTGCATGTTGCGATAAAGTTACTAGGCAATCTTGATTTAACATTTCGAAAAGCCTGCTTGATTGGTGCAACGCCATTGTCTTCAGTCGCCCAAAATTGGCTTTGTAACAACCAACAGTCTGTCTTCAAAAGTTTGATCAGTAAAATCATCACCGAGGCAAAATTCTCAGATGCCGTTGAATATGTGGAATCATCTATACTGAAAAATGAGGATCCTCTTGAACATATAAGATGGAAAAGGTATCTCAGACTTCAGGAAGAAATGGAGAAATCATATCCAGATAGCAAGTATTTGTTTGATCTATTGAATCAGCATCGAGATATTGCAGAAATGTCTTTCACGCAGGTAAAGTCAAAATTTTGTTGTGAAGTAGAGTTTGAGGATGTCGAACGGCACTATATAGCGCTGCTTGAGAGGTACAGGAAGGTGAGAAAGCAATATGCTAATGGTATGCTTTCACTTCATTGTATTGTTGGCAATGAACATGATGAGACTACTTCTTTGTAAGAAGCACAAGAGGCTCTTTTTCTCTTTCAACTTTCGATTCACTGTAGTTGTGTTTGATCATAATCAAACATGTAAGTTTCACATAAATTATGATATCAGTTGAATATGGAAATCTTATGAGAAGTCTTCCTTGGCTGATTGTTGGACATAAAGCACTTTCATGAATGTCTCCGAGTCTAGTTAGATTCGACCAATCACAATAGGACGTTATTCATGCGCTGTCTGTGATTTGTCATATAATTTTCCTGTGGATGTTATCAACTTGTCTCTGTGAAGAAACTTGGGATTGAATCAATCTCTGAAGAGCCACATTTAGCATTCTTTACTCAGTAGCGGAATGAGTCATCTTAATACTTACCTAATCAAAATTTATTTGATTAAAAGTTAAAACCTACTACATTATGTGACATAGCATCTTGCATAGATAACTGGCAATATCAAATTATCAATTAATTCGCTTACTTATTTTAAATCTATTGATAAATAACCCAAATTCTATTCAATATATCTTAAAATTAATACCTAACAGAACCAGTCCGGCTAGTTAAGTAACAAACACCCATGGATCAAAATTTCTTTATGATTCCTCGAAAACCATCGAAATGTTTTCGTTTTTAACTTTACCGAGAGGAAACCTAGAAGCAGTTTTCAATATCATTATAACTACGACTTTTACAAAGTATCCGAAACTTTTCGAAAAGCTCTCAAAAAATTACGAAACGTTTCTAATATTTAGAAGGCCGAAACAATACTTTGAAGTCGAAATTTTGATCCATACAAACACCTTTAGGTCTGCTTGAAGGCCTCTATTGTTATATGACATATATCGTCAAGTACAGCCCAAAACATTGTAATGTCTATCAAACGGGCCCAATTATTTGTGGTCTTACTGGCCCAATTGTATAGGTCGCCGAATTAAGATGGATTGTCCTAATCAAAACAAAAATTAAAGATAGATTATAAATTAATCTATCTAGAAGCACCAAAACCAAGTCCTCACCCAATTAAACTAAAATACTTAAGAAAAAGACTTAAGAAATTTCTGATCTAATCATCATCAAATAAGAAAAGGGGAATATATTTGGAGAAGAAGTCCCATCAAAATCCTTATATTTCCAAATACCAAACCCTTTTCTCATCTCCCTCACGCAGAGCAGAGCAGAGCGTATTCTCCACGGTATTTACTAGCTTGTACTTCTGTTGAGAAAAGTATACATACACCCACCGCTTCAGCTCAATTTTCAATCGATTTTTTTCTCAAATTGAATCTCCACAAAATCTCATCGTTCTGAAGAATTTTTTCAATTGAATCGATGGCGTACGTGGATCACGCGTTCTCGATATCGGACGAGGACATCATGATGGAAACCTCGTACACCGTCAACAACAAGCCGCCGATCAAGGAGATCGCGCTCGCCGTCGCGCTCCTCGTCTTCGGAACCCTAGGACTCGTCTTTGGTGTAATCATGGCCGTCAATCAAGTCGGTGGAGATCACGCCCACGGTAATTTGTGTTTTTTTATTCTTCTTACGATTTTGCCCTAATTTTCGACCGTTTACTGATTTTTTTTGTTTATTATTTTTATTTTAGTTTGTTAATTGTATGGTTGTTGTTGGAGATATCCTAGCTGAATTGAAGTTGTGTTTACTGTGGTGCTTGGTTTGATGTATTAAAATAGGTTATCCGTGTAAGATTCGTCTATATTATGCTGTAGTTACAAGTTTTGTAGCTCAAGTTGTTGCTTAGTGGAAATAGGGAAGTTTATTTAATAAGGTTTTGATTACTTTGATACTTAATTTAAAGTGTCGGTTTAGAGTTTACTGAGCGATAGATGCTTAATTTGACGTGTTGATGTAGCTTATCGTTGTAGAGATCTATCTATTTAGTTATGTAATGAGAAAGTTATACTAAATAAGTGAATAATCAAGTGGGAGAAGTTTCTGAAAACTTATGTGGGAGCCTTCGCAAGGAAGTCCTGCATTTGCAGAAAGAGCGGATCACACAGGACACAGCATGCTTCGACGAGAGAGCTGCTGATCCCGTGACCTTATTGTTACCGGGTGACAACTTTGTCATTCTGCGAGACTCCCTCTTAATAGTATGTCATGTATCCATAAAAGTTATCCGTAAATAAAGATTTGCATCGTTACCTTAAAAAAGTCACTAGCTTCACTTGAATGGCTCATTATTAGACGTTCCAGTTGGTTGTGTAATATGTTAGGAGTAGCGTCTGGCTTGAGTTAAATATGTATGGAGGGGTCAAAGTAAATGAGGTGTTAAACAAGGAAACTTAGTTAAATAAGCCGAAATCTCGGATGGATATGGAGGTTTTGTGAGACTATCATTAAGGTTTATATGTTTGGCTAGAAGAGACTGGATAAGAGTTGATTACATATGGAGTTCTCTTGGTAAGATAAGAGAATAGTAAGGATAAGTTTTCTGTTATTCCTGGTACTAGTAATCTAGTAAACGATACAATAAGAGCATATGATGGAGATATTGCAGTTATTAGTTGTATTTAATGAACAGATATTGCATTCACTTCCATTTATGTTCAATGACTAGTCTACAAGTTTTGAACCGCTGTACTCTTTTGTTGCTCCTTAATTTCTGTGCGAAGTGAAGTTTTCAGTTTATCATAGTGTTCTATTTTTATTAGTAGCCTTTGCACAGCCTTAATTTAATGTACCGGTTTGGCTTGTGTAAATAATCCTGTAGTGATGGAGTTTTCTCGGTGACAGCTGCTTAATTTGATGTGTTGATGTAGCTTATCCTTGTAGATATCTGTCATTTTTAAGTATGTAATGAAAAAGTTTAGTGCTCGGTTTATCTATACCTCAAAAGTTCTAAATAAGGAAATAATCAATCTGATCTAGTAGAAGTTTTGTAAAACAAATGTAGGAAGTCTTAACAAGAAAGTCATGCGTTTGCAGGAAATATCAAATCACAGAGGATATAGCATGCTTGTGCAAGATGCTATTTTCATGATCCAATCTGCTGAGCTCCCTGTCACACAGCAACTAATTTTTCATTGCACAAAACTTCCCCTTTATAGCACACAACAGTTACCCAGAAATAAATACCTTAAAAACTTCATAACACCACTTGAATGGCTCAATTATTAGACGGCCCATCTGGTTGTGTAGTATGTTAGGAGCAACATCCAGCTTAAGTTAAAGATTTATAGAGTCAAAGTAAACGTATGTAACAAACAGGGACTTAGTTCAGTAAGTTAAAAATCTCAATTTCACATGGAGGTTTTCTGTTGGCTATTATTAAGGTTTATTTATATGGCTAGGAAAAAACTGGATATAAGTTTATCCAAATATGAAGTTCTTGTGGTATGATAAAGAAACTTGCGTGTTATTCCTAGTATTATTCATCTAATAAATGATATAAGGATAATTTATGATAAGTGCGTTGTCACCTAAGTGCCGCCCCATGTCAATCAATTATTCAACATGATTTATTTCATCAGCTTGCCATTTATTATTAATTTGTTTTAACCTGTGGATTAATGCAGGCATATTTTTTGCTTTGCTGGGTGGAGTTCTGTTCCTGCCTGGATTCTACTATACACGGATTGCATACTATGCATACAAAGGCTACAAAGGTTTCTCCTTTTCCAACATACCTCCCGTCTAGAGCTCTCGGTGACTCTTGTTGTACAGACAATCTCGTGCATTTAGTTGTTACTTCACCTCCTCTCTCTTCTGTTTGGATTTTGTTTCTCAGTCCGTCTTTGTTAGTAACAAAATGCCTGTAAATAAATAGCATACATGCCTATTAGACGTTGAGAATAACTTTGATCCTCTCTGTATGAATATTAAAGGTGAATCTATATGAATGCTTTATTATTTACGGGTATGTTACAGATGTCGGAGTTAGAAATGTGTTCTATGTTAAAACTGTGATAGTGGAACAATCTTCTTCTGAAAATGGAGGTTTGCTGGATTTCCAGCTGTGATAATGAAATTTGATTTCGTCGCCTTCATCTGAAACCGATGTAGGTTGTGCCTCCATTGGATTGTTTATTATTGCTCTGGACAATCACCAGGTCTTGAACTTTATTTAAGATGCAAGCTTAGCCCAAATACCCGAACGGGCGGTACCCGATCTGTTCCCAGGCTTAACAACAGTTTAAATCTTCTATATCAATTCCTGTTCATTGATGGGAAACCAGCTTCTTGTGTGTGGGCGATGTAACACTGTTAGAATTAGTTGGTGCCATCATTTAATTTTGGAGTGGATTAAGCGCAATCTATTCATGGGTATAAAGTTTAATTTACTAAAAGGAGAGGGGCTCTTTTAGCAGTCTAAATTTTCAGCGCTAATTGGTGCGACAATTCTTGTGTAGTGGTATACTTTCAACCCATTTATGTTGGGCGTGGTGGGATTTGAAACTCGCCGCGATGCATTATTAGAGAAAATTTATATCTATATCTATAATCATTTCATGTGGTGATTTAATTGCGGTACTATGAAAGACACACCATTGACACATAATATTTGAAAAAAAAAAAAAACAATTGCTTCAAAATGTTGAAAACGATATGAGAAATTTTAATGCTTTACATAATTATGTTGTATTTCAAAAATATAATATGCAAAGGAATGTGTGGTATGTCCGCGGTGATGAGTTATGGTTTACGCGCAGTACGAATCTAAGTATTAATTATATATTTGATTCGAACTTATTTTCTTTTTATTTTATTTAAAAATTATTATTCGTAGTATCAGAGGTTAGATCACCTAAATTTGTTGAAATTAATGATGAAACAAACAAAACATCAAATCATATAATTTTAGTTTTTCAAGGCACTAGAAATAACTCTGTAATTTGTTCTACACCATATAAGGTTAGATACAACAGATAAATGTTTTTAATCTCCTGGTAAATACTAAATAAAAAGGATCTAGACGAAAAAAGATTGACCGCACAACTTACTGATATTCAACGTATTATATCAGCTAAAAGTAATATGAAGATAAAGTCTAAACTTTAAATACAACAAACTGCCGTGATGAACCTAGAATATCATTGATATATGCTAATATATATAAATCTTCTTAAAAAGTTAAAGGGTAAAATACATCAAAAAAGCAACCTATACTATTTTACAAGTTTTCAACTTATCTTTTTAAGTAACACTTCAACTTATTAAAAAATCTGCCAAGTGCTCTTCAGTCGTTGATCAACTGTTGAGTTTTGATTAATTTTTTCATGTTTCACTGAGAAGTGGCATATCTTACAATAAGTTAGTATATTAGATATAGAAGAATACGTTAAGCGACAATACTTAAAATAACATATGTCGAAGGATTTGATGCTTTCCACCCAAAATAAAAATATAAAACGCTAGGAAAACTCACCCCACAACTTTGGTAAAATTCGATTTTCGACCACAAAAACCTCACTATTATTCATCCTAGGTATAGTATATTCTCGAGTCAAAAACTTTTTAACCGATATTCGGTTATTCCCTTTCATTGCACTATCTCTCTCTCCAAAGATCGACACCCCCTCTAAAAACACAACACCTTCATCTCGTCCACTCATTCCCGCACCCTCTAACAACAACAAAAAGCAAAAAAGAAAAAAGAAAGAAACAAACAAACAAACAAAATACCCAAATTCACAAACCCTAAAATTTCATCAAATCACTCAATTATCATCTCTTGCCTACTATTTGTTCGTCCGTTATCTACTCAATCTCTCTCACTATGGGCTGATAACTGCAAATACGGCACCGTATTATGATGGAGTGGGACAGTAACTCGGAATCTGATCTGAGCGAAGAGGAGGAGGAGGAATTTGGCGAAGGATTAGGGTTTCTATTGAGGAAGAGCAGCGGAGGTGAGCTCCCGTTCCCTGTAGATACGCTTTTGCAACCCGCGCCTTGTGGTTTTGTTGTTACGGATGCTCTGGAGCCTGATAATCCGATTATTTACGTCAATTCGGTGTTCGAGAAGTATACGGGGTACCGCGCGGAGGAGGTTCTCGGTCGGAACTGGTTAGTTTCGTGTTTTTGAGGAGTTTTTAGTGTTTAATTGTGATTTGATTGGTTAAATTTTGTGTTTAATTTTGTTAGTTTCATGTGTTGTGATATGTGTGTAAGGGGTAAGTTTGAGAGGTGAAGAGCTTGCGCCGAGTCCTGCGATTATGATAGGTGAGGGGGGAGATTGAGTGAAGTGGAAGATTGAGGCAGTTGGTATGGGGGATGATGTTAAATAAGTTGCAGGGAGATAATTTATAGTTTGTCGAATTCAACTTATGATTTATATAGTCTTTCTTCAGTTTATGCGCTGCAACTACGATGATCTTCGATGGTGAATTCACCCTTGTCATTTATTTGGTGTCAGCTGTTATGCAATGTTTGCCTTTGATTTAGGATCCTTGATGTTTTAATTCTCTGTACCGATGAATACTGTTTCGAGATAAACTCTAAAAGGAAGTTAACAACGCATGATAAGTGGAGGATGAGTGTAGAACGGTAGCAGTTGATATTGAATGACCTAATAATTTTTTGGTTTGGAAAATAGCTTCTGTCATAGTGTCTACCTATTTATCTAATGTATTAACAGGTTCTGTAACATTGTGCTTTGATTTATGTGTTCTGAATCTGAGGAGGCGTTGTTCCATCATATGCGGTGGCTTTGCATGAAATTTGATGCTCTGAATTACCATGGGTTACTTCATGGAAATACTTGAGGTGCATCAGGCTCTGTTGATGCATAATTGAATCTTTAATCTTGGGATTTGTTGGAATCTGTCTTTCATCTGCTCTTCTGTTTAAGTGTTATTAGAGATATGGGTGGGGTTAGAACAGGATAATTAGCTTATAACCGTTTCCCATTGTTTACCGGACTGATTTAAACATTACTACTGTTTTAGTGACATGTTGTGGAATTTTTGTTTTCTTTTTTAAAGAGTTTGGGCTACGTGTTATACCTGGAATCCTGTGTTCAGTGTGCTGTTCAAGTTGACTGGTTACTATTGCTTAATTATGACGCGTAAACACTATTTGTCCATTTTTCTAGATTAAGCTTACATATGCTGTTCTTCTGTGATAGTTGAGGTTGACATGACTTTCTTACCTAGATAAATTAGGGATAACAGTGATTTCACTCTATATTATGTGGAATTTAATTGTGACTCCAAATAAAATCTTTTCCATTTGGCAATAAATCTTTGATCAGAAGTTCGCTGTTTTTTTTTTGGGGTGGGGAGGGATGGGGGGGGGGGGGGGGGTTATATTTTCCATATTTTGTGGTATGTATTTTGGTTATCCCATTCACGTCTTTTACAAAGTTATTGTTTTGCATAAAACTATGTGACATCGAGCATGCTACTTCATACAAATAGAAAAATGTTAAATAATATGATTCTTTTGTGCTTTGTTTTTTTTTTTTTTTTTTGTGCCGGGTCTTCATAGAACTCAGAAGAACCTGGATTGATACTTTATTCATGTATTGATGTTAGGCTACTGGTACTGTCTCGAGCCTTTCTTGCGCTCATTTGCAAATAGTGTAGTTGGACCAATAATAGTATTCTTAGGCGCTTATATTGGGCCTAATTGCATTGTCATAAACTTTGGCTCTATGTTGATATTCAATTTGCTTAATGTTACTTATCACTACTCTGGGCAAGTGGTGTGAGATCAATGCTGAAGATCTTATTTATATGCTGTTTTCCTTTTCATGATCAATAATGTTAAAAATATCAGTTGAAAATACATAATTAACACTTTTTCCTGTCCCCCCCCCCCCCCCCCCCCGCGCGAAATTCTCAATGTGTTTTTAATTTTGATGGTGTGTATGGCAGCATACTTATATCTTGGTTATTTTGAAATTGCTGCAGCCGTTTCTTACAATGTAGAGGCCCATATGCCAAGCGGAGACATCCTCTTGTGAATCCCACAGTAGTTTCTGAAATTAGAAGATGCCTTGACAAAGGAATTGAGTTTCAAGGAGAATTATTAAATTTTAGAAAAGATGGATCTCCACTGATGAATAGGTTGCGTATGACCCCGATATGTGGTGACGAAGAAATAATTACTCATATCATTGGCATACAAGTATTTACAGAAGCGGCTCTTGAACTAGGTCCACTTCCAGGATCTTCAGCCCGGGAATCTGCAAGAATATCTGACAGACTCAGATTTAACATCTCTCCTAGAGTAGTTCTGGATGCCAGCCGGAGTGTCAGCCGTGATTTTTGTGGGATAATGCAGTTAAACGAAGAAGTACTTGCTATGAAGATTCTTTCACGTCTTACACCGAGGGACATTGCTTCTGTTGGTTCTGTTTGTCGGCAGCTTTATGAGCTGACAAAAAATGAAGATTTGTGGCGAATGGTCTGTCAAAATGCCTGGGGTAGTGAAACCACTCGAGTACTAGAGACTGTTCCGGGTGCTAAAAGATTAGGGTGGGGTAGATTGGCAAGGGAACTCACCACTCTTGAAGCAGCAGCCTGGAGAAAACTGACAGTTGGAGGTGCAGTTGAACCCTCCCGTTGCAACTTCAGTGCTTGTGCTGTTGGGAATCGTGTGGTTCTTTTTGGTGGTGAAGGTGTCAATATGCAACCTATGAACGATACGTTTGTGCTTGACCTGAACTCCACCAATCCGGAATGGCAACATGTCAAAGTGAGCTCTCCACCTCCTGGGCGCTGGGGTCATACACTTTCTTGTGTTAACGGTTCTCATCTTGTCTTATTCGGGGGCTGTGGTAGGCAGGGCTTACTCAATGATGTCTTTCTGTTGGACTTGGATGCCAAGCATCCTACTTGGCGTGAAATTTCAAGTTTGGCTCCACCACTTCCTAGATCTTGGCATAGCTCTTGTACACTTGATGGCACCAAGTTAATTGTATCTGGTGGTTGTGCAGATTCCGGAGTGCTTTTGAGTGATACCTTCTTGCTTGATTTGTCTATAGATAAACCCATATGGCGGGAGATTCCTGTAACTTGGACTCCACCTTCACGCTTGGGCCACACGTTATCCGTTTATGGTGGAAGGAAAATTTTGATGTTTGGAGGTCTAGCCAAGAGTGGTCCTTTGCGGTTTCGATCAAGTGATGTTTTTACCATGGATTTGAGTGAGGACGAACCATGTTGGAGATCCGTCACGGGCAGTGGGATGCCTGGTGCAGGTAATCCTGGGGGTATAGCTCCTCCCCCTCGTCTTGATCATGTGGCCGTAAGTCTTCCTGGTGGTAGAATCCTTGTTTTTGGTGGCTCTGTGGCAGGCCTTCACTCTGCTTCTCAGCTCTACATACTTGATCCAACCGAAGAGAAGCCGACATGGAGGATATTGAATGTACCTGGACGACCTCCTAGATTTGCGTGGGGACACAGTACGTGTGTCGTGGGAGGGACTAGAGCTATTGTTCTTGGAGGTCAAACTGGGGAAGAATGGATGCTGAGCGACCTTCACGAACTATCTTTAGCAAGCTCTATGATATAATCCGGAGTAAAAGAATTAAAATTGAGCACCTTCTACGCAGAAATCACATTCTTCGGGTTCAAGAAAAGGAAACCTTTAATGGAGAATCCATCATGGAGAACATTCTGCATCAGTGTACCGAACATCGGCTGTAATTAAATTTGGTTTCTTGTAATGCTTTGTGGGAATACAAGTTGCTGATGGCATGATCTCATTCAAATCATGTGAGTTTTGTATTGTTTGAAAGACATGCATTTGCGTGGTTACATCTGTAGGGTGCTGCTAGTACTTGGTAGATTTGTTAGGCATCAATCATATATGTAGATGTAGATTATTGTCATGTATGCAGTGTTGTTGCTTCAGGCTCTGTAAGTTAGATATATGGAAGAAACGCGATCAAAAAATAGAAAAAAGATGTTGGGATGTGTGTGTAATGTGTATTTCTTGCTATGTTTTTGGGTTTCTTTCCATTGTCTAGTAGTTCATGACTTCACGTTGTGGAATGGTTTTCCTTATGTTGCTACAGTTAATGCCTTAATGTCGTGCTGGTATTAGGTGGTATTGAGTTGGCCTCAAATGGCATAGGTTCCATCATATATGTGTTATTGAGAACAGTGATCAGAGGGGGCAGAAATGCTAGTTTTCCGGTTTTGTGTTGAGCTTCAATGAAGTGTGCTCTTCTCTGATTCTGGAGACGAGATCAATTTCATATTTACGATGTGCAGTAGCTACCCATGACAGTGTTGTATGTTGGCTCATTCCATCTGCACTTTTAATTTTGCCAAGAAGTGTTGTTATTTTGATTATCTGCGAGCCATATCATTTAAAAGTGCATTTAACAATTGTGATAGCGGGAATGCTACTAGTACGTATTAAGAAGTGGGTTCAATTGGTAGAGTTTCACTGGTACAGCTGTCAATGGTAAAAGTTCCCAGTTTTATATAACTTTTTGCCATGAATTTAGTGTCCTTAGTTTTCTATGCTTTTGTAGTATGAGGTTGGGTGTTAAAATATGGTGTTTGTATTACTGTATATACGAATATATATGCTGGAAGCCTGAATGTAATATATTGGAAGTAGAGAGAAAGCTTTTATCATTTCGTTTATGTAATTATGTCACCATATCAGTGAATTATTTATCTGTTCGTTGCAGTGATTTTTAGTTTACTATATTAACTTGCACACCCATTATTTAGGTTTTATTTAGGGTTTTTGGCACACGACCTCATGTGTTATATTACATTACCTCTTGTGATAAATAAGTAGACTACCTCTTTTGTATTGATAAAATGACAATTTATCCGCTTAAAAGATAAGTAGGCATTATACTTTTATTCCATTTAAATTGATGATTTACTCAAGTGCTAGAGGTGGCTGTAACTTTTTAAAATCACATGAGTTGACCATATATATATATATATATATATATATATATATATATATATATATATGAGGGTATTGTGTCTATTAGCATAACAAAAGTGAATCTTTTGAGAGTGTTAAAAGCGTTAAACTCTCTATGCTTTACTCATATTGGACTTTGGTCCATATCCTTCTAATTTTTGCAATTTGCCCCTTGTACTATGAATCTTTGTCTCCTAAGTTATTTTTTCACCGTTGGATATGGACACATGTCACAATTTTTTTACGTTGGATTTGGACTCAGGAGGTAAAGTGCTTATTTATCCGTAATATATGGGGCATGTCGCCAAAAATAAAAAGATAGAGGCAAAACGCAATTGGGGCAAAATATAGGAGGTTTAACGCTTTTATCAGTTTTTAATATTTGATTTCTGAATGTTGGAAATCTGTAATTAAAGCAATTATTATTTTATTAAACAGCTTCTTTACTGAACCTGGATTCTTGTCAAAGCCTAAAAAACGTAATAATGCCACAACAGTCAAATAACTCCATACTTAGGACAACTTGTTTTCAAATAATTCTTAGGCGAGTTTGGATTCTGGGTCACTTTATGATGTGGTGAACGACGACCAGACTCCCTTGTACTTGGCAGCCTTGTTGAGTACTAAGCTTGCAACATCCATAGGGAGCTCCAAGGACTAGCTCTAGGTATCTGGTAAGAATATCAGATCAGTTCCACATCGGTTTGGGTACGTGGTGTTGGGCATGAATGCGCCAAAAGTGGCTATGCCTATCTCTGACAGCCACCTCCAGGCCGACCAAGTTCTCTAATGATTAGTTTTTACACTGCCACCAAGTTTGCATTGGTCAGAATCATTCTAAAATCTCTTAATGTTGTACCTATGCACTGACTTGTTTTATTGCAGGACATTCTACTGCCATGTTAATGAATACACGTTGTTGGTTTAAATCAAATTAGTGACGTAAAAATAGACAAAGTCAGCACAACATTTTTGTTTTAATAACTAGCTATTCAAGGATTTTGAATGGAAGAGTACTTGGCTGTTCAGGTTATTTTGTTGTGTTTCATTGAGGAAGACTTCCACATTGGACGTACTATTTGTTTCTCAATAACGAGAACATGTTCCACTACTCTGTTTCTGTACATTTAATTGACATATCAAATACATTTGACAGATCCTTGTATTGTGATGTTGTTTCTCTGCTTGGTTAGCATATGTGCTAGTCTTTGTTGACCTGATGTATTGAAACTCGAAAGTCCTAATGAGTTATATATGTGGAAACTCCAAAATGAATAAAATAAAACTTTCGTGGAGGCTTTAAATGCAATATTTGTCAAGATGTTCTTAATGTAGCTGTAGTTAAAAGTAACAGTATTTTATCTTATGGGATAAAAGCGTTAAACCTCCTATACTTTACCCCATGTTACACTTTGTCTCATGTCTTTTTAATTTTTGCAATTTGCCCCCTGTACTATGGATAAATAAGCACTTTGCTCCCTGAGTCATTTTTTCACCTATGAATATGAACACATGTCCCCGTTTTCTCCATTGGATTTGGACTAAGGGGACAAAGTGCTTATTTATCCATAGTACAGGGGCAAATCGCAAAAAATAAAAGGATAGGGAGCAAAACGCAATCGAAGCATAGTATAAGGGGTTTAATGCTTTTATCCCTTTATCTTATGTGGTCAATGTGGAGCAAATTATATAGAGCTTCTATCCTCATACTTCATGAGTACGCTTTCTTATTTGTCTATGCTAACTTCAAGATTTTACCCAGAAAATATAACATTACATTCAATGGTTGTTACAATTAAACTTACAATAATTAGGAAATAATTAGCGTCAACAAGCGCTTAATACAAAGAGAAAAGCTATTTTACTCGCTGAGATCACATCACACTATTATAATAAGAGTACAAGATGGTAGAAGAGAAACATATGTTTTCTTATTTCATAACAAATTCCCCGAGAGACCGTAATATTCATCACCTTAGAAGAGGAATAAGCAGGTACTCCGCATAAAAGAGCTGCATATAGGTGTACATAAGAAGGTTAATAAATTTGCTAAGATAGTAAAAAAATTTAAGTACCAATAACCATGCACGCGAGAGAGAACTTTCTATTCAATTATTTACCAGATATACAATGAATACTCTGAAAAATAAATTGATGATATATAGAAGAGGTGCCAGCCTTTTGACTCGTTGTGTTATTAAATACATATTTTTTTACCCTATGTGTTACCATAACTAGAACATTATCCCCGTGAGAGAAAAGATATTGACAAATTACTCCCCTATAATTTTAAAAAATCGGACACGAGATCTAATAACACGTGTATAAAATGAGGTGTTACCTTCCATATGAACATGTAGAAGGATGTTATTGCAACATTGCTCTTCAGATCAATAGATTTTGCTCGATTCAGGAGCAATGAACCTAGGAGAATGTGACCCACAACCTGAAAATACGTGCAAACAAAAGCATTTCAGTAGGTTAGTAAATTAAACGAAAATAAAAGGATATTATATTATTATCAGAGCCCGTTTACTTCTTTAAACGAATTCCATTTTCCAATGCGATATCCTTAAGTTAAAGGGAAATCATCACACATAGCGAGAGTGAGTATGTTAATAATTTGTTCATCTCCTTTTAGATGAGGTAATATTAATCATTGAACAATAAGTAAGAATATTATAACATACATACCGTCACCAACTTGACCCCAATCATGGTAGAAGATGTTGCTCCCACTAACACAGCCAACGTATATGCTATCTCAAGAAGCAAAATACATATCCAAAAAACCTGTCATAACAGTTTCAGCAAAGGAATTTTAGCAATGTACGTAATATCATTATCGACAATTCTTCTGCCGGAATTAAATAAATATTAAATATAAAATTAGTAGATAATCCAACCCTCTTTTGGCCCATTCTGACTGATAATGTCTCGATGCCGTGTTCCTTGTCCCCAACAATATCAGGTATGTCCTGCAAATATGAAATTTCAAAGTTAGAAAAGTTAAAAAAACATAATTTTATCATAACGCAATAAATTTGATTCGCTTCACTAAGAAATTGATGGTTCAAGTGTTTGTAGCCTAGTTCTAGTAGTGTAAAATAAATGTATTACCTTAAATAAAGCAATGACGATAGAGAAGAAAGTCATGAACGTGGTTGCGAAAATCACAGGCTTTATTAAGACACCTGGTCTTCCGTAAACAGACGTCTGAAGATGAAAAAAAGAAGAGAAAAACTACCAATTTAATTACATTGATAAAAATACTAAAATCTCGATTGAAGTTTAATAAACGAATTATATGGAAGCGGGTAACAATAAAACTCCTTGTGATAGATACATAATTTTTACCTGCTTTTATAGAACTAATTTTTGTTTTTGTCTATTTATTACACCAAACATGCATATATATAGAGGTTTAGTTATTTGTTACAACACATGCTAAATAATAAATATTCCCATTGTTTAAAAATCAATTAGCCTATGACCATCAAATGTAATGTGAATAAGCCGTCCTCATTTCTTGAAAGAAGAGGCACCAACAACTTCTTCGATGCTCGAAACAATTTTGTCTTCTCCATATTAGTCGATCTTTGGAATTAATAAATTTGATATGAACTTTTGTTATTAGTTTAAGAGATTATTTTCATAATTACCTAATTAAAAACCGCCTCCTTAGATAAATAGGTACTGTTGGAATCTCTAAAATACCTGGATATGCAAATAGATTGCTATTTGAATGACCACTGCACGCACACCTAAGATACACGTTGCGGCAAGAACAGCAAATCTCTTCCACCTCAGTAATGGCAGCTGAAAAGGCAAAAAAAATTAGGGTCATGACAAATATTTAGATAAAATAAGGGTATTACAATTCTCCAAGCTAGAGCATTTTTTTTTTCTTAATCCCAAGCTAGAGCATATTCTTATCTAAACTAGTCTCTATACGACATGAGCAAATTTGAACCAAAAGGCTTAATTACCTACGACCAAAAACTCATGGATGGCAACAAAACTACAATTGCTTAAATAGAACTTACTTCAATTTATTGTTAGGGGGTGGTGATGGTGGTCGTAGTGGTAATATTTGAAATTTACGAAACGATGAATTTTGGTTGTGACTTGTAAGCTTACAATTTTATATTAATACTAATAGTTAAGGGTATGTTAGAGTTTATGAAGTTAAAAAAAAAATCACAAAATTTCGGAGCTCGACTTCAAGTAAATTTTGTTCAGAATTTATGAAACCATGACTGACATATTAATGTTAGACCATTTTTTTACTCCTCTCCTTTAATCAACAATGCATGAAAGAATAAACTCACGTCAATAGAATATGCAGTCCCAAGTACAAAGCTTATAACAAGACCCCAAAACAATGGTTCTGAACCGGAAGCCCATCCAATTCCAAAACTCTGTAGAGAAGGTTAGACAATAAGTAGGCTAAAATGTTCAATAGACATTAAATATAGATGCATAATTAATAATGATAAATATCTATTAACAAACCATGATGGCAGTGGATATGACAATCATGACGCCAGTAGCAACTGAATATTCCCCGGATGCCAGTGGAAGATATGGTTTGTTGATCTAAATAAAGACATGTGGTCAGATAATACATTGACAAGTGGCAAAAGTTATAGTCAACAGATCTGGTGGACTAGGGATGATGAGGTGGACGAAATAATGTAAAATAGAAGTTCGGTAGTAACAAATTATTGAAATGCCGTTATGCAATTTTTTTTCTTTTTATCGTATTTATTGAAATGCCGTTTTATTTTAAAGCTTGAACATTTTAGAGGTTAGATTGGGGTGGAAGTGGAGTGGAACCACTCCAGTCTAAGCCTCTAAGGTGAATTTTGGAAAATATACATACACAGTACTATATATGTTAAACTCAGGTGTGTTAAACTAATTGTTATGGAAAGGCTAACAATATAAGATTGAAGTTCACTATAAATAAGTAATGGATAGCATCTCATCGAAAAGTTAATTCTATAGAGAAGTTAGGCATTTATTGGAGGAAAATGAACCCCCATGTGATTTGAGAAATTTACACGAAACTCACTTATGGTTTTGCTGATTATTTAAAATACTTTTGTGGTTTTAAATATTTTGCACAAAACGTTCTTGTGAATTTAAAATTTTTGCATAAAAATCTTGTCTCTCCGTCCAACTCCGTTAGCAAGTGATCTGACCCGCATTAAATGAGACTAAGTGTGATTTCTTATATTTTTTCTCTTTAGAAAAGTTGTATATACACTTATGACTGTTGACCTAAAAGTCTTTGAAAACTCTACACTAAATCTCCACTTAATTTATTATTAAGTAATAAATATAAAATTAAATTTTCTCCGTTATGAATTAAATAAGGCTTCTAGAGGATTTAAAAGTAAAAGAATTTTAAATAAATATAAAAGTAGTAAAACAAGGATATTTTAATCATTTCAAAAACTAATGGAATTAGCTGAAATAAGAGGTTTTGCTAAGAGTTTTTGGAACATGAGAGAGTTGAAGACAATTAATAAATCAGAAGGAAAGTTTTTCAAATCATGGGAGCGTTTTTGGTTTTTATATAGCCTGGATTTATCAAGCCGCCTCATATGCGAGCTATAATGTTCCATTTGATCACGCGTTCTTTTTTTCCGGCTTGATTGCCATAACGTATGAAATTGAGGCCACGTTTAGAGTTTAAACTTACAATTAAAGGTTAGAATTTTCTCCGTTTATATATATATATATATGTACTTTACACAAAGAGATATAAAATATATCATAAATCATGATAAACACAAGAACTCTTTAACATAGTTGTAGACAAACTTACCTTGTCTATTTCAATGTCAGTAAGTTGATTGAACCCAACAACATATATATTCATCATAATGAAAGCTGCAATGGCCTGCATGTAATATAACAATTCATTGCATGTAGTCCACAATTAATGATTAATTAGACCAATGTAAAAACTTTGTCACACACGTACCTGTATCACCCCAATGAAAAATACTGGCGAAATATCCGAATACTTCTCAACTGCAAAGAGAGAAACTGAGCTTATGCTCAATGTCTGCTCATGAGAATGAACATAATAATATAGTGTGTTAGTTTTCTATCTTTCTTTTTATTGAAATTAAAAAAACTTAGTATATATATATATGTATATGTACATTACACAATAAAACAAAATTCGGAACTAACCGTTCCAATAATCGTATGAGGCCGCGTAAACCTGATGAAAGCATCGATCTCGTGTAGCAGTGACCTCGAACCATTTGCGGGTTTTGAATCAGTGACGATATTTTCGTCAATGCTTGTGGCGTTTTGGTGAATCACTTTGTTACTTCTTAAAGACATGATGGAGTTGAGCCTTGTATTTCAGAGCAGGGCCGGGCTGCAATACTTGAAGAACTTAGTTTCAAATACTAATTATCATAAATATATTGAATTTTGAAGTACAATTTAATTATAGCGTGAAACAGACATCAACTGGGAGAGGATGAAACTTGGCAGTGAGACTATTGTTGCTGCATGCTGAACCGGTGGAAATACTCTAATATATAGGTACAAGGAAGTCTGAAAGTTTGACTAAGATTTGATTTGTTGATTAATTAATTAAATTGCAGAGTGCGTGGATAATATTATATGTGTAACGCCCGTTGGAATTTCATACTAATTGGCGTGCTATAGCAAAACGAATGTTATTGTATAATTTATTAAGGGGTCAATCACCATCACATTTATGTTTGGGGTCTTTTGCGAATTGCCCCTAACGTTTCTAAGCGAGCATTTTGTCTCCTGACATTTGTAATTTGCTTCATGAGTCCTTGATCTACCGTTTATTTTTGCCACGTGACTATATTTTCATCCATTAGATTTGACATCAGAAGGCAAATCGCACATTATTACAAACGTTAGGGGACAAAGTGTTGTTTTTGAAACGTTAGGAGACACTTGAAATAAAATGGTATGCGCGTATACTAATTCTCCTAAATAACCCATGTAAGTTATTTTTTCTTTTTTGATATGTTAGTAGCTTATGTTGTATAATATTGCACATATACCGTCATGCTTTATGCAAACGCAGTATTTTCTATAAGAAATGGCTAGCGCTATTGCGAAAGCAACTCTTTTAAATTCTCTTATTTACTCTTTTTAAGTAAGGAAATACAAAAATCATAATCTTTAAATCTTGTAATGCCTATTTTTTAATCGGTATCCCTTAATTGTAGCAACTTATTTGTGCTAATCAATTAATACAAAAACTAATTTATTTCTCGAGACCTTAAATAAAGAAACTTACCACCGATAATAACTTGAATTCCAAATTTTAGTAATGAGGTATGACTTGCTGCTTTAAGAAAATTAAATCAATCCATTTATTAATTTTCTAGGTAAATATATATAATAATCATACTAGATGAGCATTGGATTTTACAAAATTAGCCGACTAAACGTGGGTAGAACTATTTATGAAAATATGTTTTGAAAGATATTTAATATTTAATTGTAGTATATATGAAACATGACTAAAATTAATTTCTTTTTAATTTTATTTTCCTTTTATCTAAATCCCCAAAACAAAAAATTAAAAAATCTTCATTATTTAATCTATGATCTTGATTATTAGGAAGACGCGTCATGAATACTTTAATATATCAAAGTCAGTTTTGTAATATATACTTAAAAATATATTTTATGTGAAACCAGATTAGCTAAATTTATTTGTGCTTATTTCAATTTCCAATAGCGTATTAAAAATTATGTAAAACCATATATACTGAAATCCTCTTTTCAAATAAAGATCTTTTTGTCAATAGAACTAAATATATAACTAAATAAATAAAATTTCTTGTTACCTAATAAATAAGATTAATTTTGTCTTTAGAATTCCCAACTTGGAAATATTCATTCATAACTCTAAGTATATATGTATGTCCATATATATAAGTAGAATTGAAAAGGAAAAGTTTATTAGAAAATAAAAAGAAAGGAGATATGCACATATTTCAATTGAAAATTTTACAAAGACTAATTTTTGAAGTGGAATATTTTAGAGAGAAATGGTTTGATGCGTATTTTTTTTCCCAACAAAGCTAGATAATTAAATGCTGGAAAAAAAAAATGGCTGAAATGGTAAATTGATATATTTATAAGTTAACTAATTTATTTAGCCATTTATAGAGTATGTTAAGTAAGAAATAAATTACAATATTATTAATAGGAGAGAACATTGAGTTGCCTTAATTAATGAATAACTAATTAAGATACTAAGATATTGTGGAAGTTTTAACATTTGACTTATATATTAATTGATGAAGAGGGGTAAAAAAGAGAACTTGAAAAAATTGCTCCGGTCGCAATAATTTTTGCTTTGACAATAGCCATAAGAAATCAGAGGAGTATGAACCTATTCAACTAGATAAACCGTTAGATATAAAAAAAGAAGTCTTAAGAGAAAAATTAGATATTTTTATAATTTATAAGAAATAAGAGGAGTATGCAAGGGAATTTTGTATTTTTTGTCCTGTAAGTTGGCTCATCTGCAATTTTGGTCCTCTAACTATTTTATCAACAATTTTAGTCCTCTAAGTTGCAATGTGTTTCAATTTCGGTCCTCTGACCATAATTTTGGCAATTTTGGGCGGAAATTTCTATAGGATTGAACATGTCTAAACCAAAATCCAACTAATTCAATCGATTTTCATGTCCAATTTGTTCTCCTCCACGCAATCCCATAGGAATTCCCGGTCAAAATCGCCAAAAATATGGTCAGGTGACCAAAATTGAAACACATCACAACTTAGAGGACCAAAATTGTTGATAAAATAGTTAGAGAATTAAAATTGAAGATGAGCCAACTTAGAGGATCAAAAATGTAATTCCCAGTATGCAACCTATTCAACTAGCTAAACCGTTGGCGAAAAAAAAAGTCTAAAGAGAAAAATTAGATATTTTTATAATTTAAATATAGGTAATATCTCGTTCTAAATTAGAAACAAGAAAATAATATAAACTCGTTCAAAATTTCTCGTTCAAATAGTATAAATCATAATGTATAAGTTTCAAAGAATAATCACAAATAAAAACGCGTATTAGTCACGGACTTCCTGGAAAAATTTACAAAATCGTTCCTCAAAGTCATTATGAGAGACGAAAATGCACCTAACATATTGATTGCTAAAAGTGTATACACAAATTATGATATGGCTGCAAATTAACTATTTGCTAAAAGATATATAACTGTTGTCAATACTCAATAATATCGTGAACAATATTGTTGTTGATAATAATTAACTATGAGAGAAAAAATAACTAAGTCCAAGAAATTTAATTTCAAAAATAACTCAAAGGAACACAATTTATGTAAATGTATAAACCATTTATGCCACTCTACATCCCCTGTTCCTCACTCAGTTTGCAAGCAATAACGGAACAAAAAGGTTTATATATATTTAAAAAAAAACAACTATTTTATTCCATTCTGTATTTACAATTTGTGTAAGCTATAAATAGTATTTTATCTTAAAAATGGGCAAAGTCTTAAAAATATATAAAAAATAAGAGGTCCAGTTTAAATAATATAGAATGTAATTAAATTAATATTATACATATTTTAAATGGTTTTCTTTATATACAATAAATATCATTTTCTGAAGTGCACCAATACCTTTTAGAATACCAAAGTAAGAATTATATTGTTGTAAAAAACTGAAAAGTAAAAGAAATTTTTTTAAAAGAAAGGCACAAACATCCACTTAATTAATCCACTTATTTAAATTTAATTGTAAATATTTTAAAAAATCATATATTGTTCTTAATATTTACAAAATATAGTTTATTCCAATTGATGACGCATACTCTCCCTCTTGGGATCGTACCCGTCCACGTGGCCTAATCTTCTAACCTTATCTCGCCTCACTACCCCCCATTTTTTCGCACAACGCCCGACCCCAGGTACATCGACCCCCTTTAACCCCCGCACCTTTATTAATACTTCTTATATCATATCCTATGCTGTGTGTATTCCCCGAGGGGGGTCGAACCCCTCACATGCAGGCGTATGTCACCTACTCATCAACCAGTGGCGACCGCCCCGCCTCCCCAATAAAGAGTGTGGGTTCGGAGATTATAAGGTGCAACTGGAGCATGCCGTGCACCGAGGGCAACATACGGGCACCACGTGCCCTACCCTACAAGGGTACTCAAGTACCCTATCACCCTCGGACGAGCATGCACGAGGACACGTGCCCGGGGGGTCGGACGTCAGAATCGACGTCACATTCCACTCGCCCGGATGCGCTGTCCTCCTCCCAGGGCTCGACCGCCCCGCCTCCCCAATAAAGAGCATTGGTTCGGAAGTTATAAGGTGTAACCGGAGCATGCCGTGCGCCGAGGGTAGCATGCGGGCACCACGTGCCCTACTCTACAAGGGTACTCAAATACCCTATTACCCTCGGACAAACATGCACGGTGACACGTGCCCATGACCAAATTACGCTTATAACCTCTCCTTCGCCCTATAAATAGGGAAGCGGGTCAGCTGCAAGAAAAACTCAAGCCAACACACAACAAAAAGAGCTAACTGAAGCACAACACACCCCTCTTCTAAAATCACTGATCTCGATATAAGCAGAGGATAGCCCCACCTAGGGAGGAAGAGCAGTCAGCACGAGCTGAGGAGGTCGGAAGAGCTCAGGATTGGGTGGAGGAAGCAGTTTGAAGGGAGATCGTGCGAACGGAGCCCGAACCCCCGAGGGTCGTGGATAGTTGCGGCGCAGCAGGGAGCTTATCGGACCCAGGTGCATCTTGAGTCGGGACCGACGTGCGAACAGCCCCGATGACGGGCACGGCCAGAAACGGGCATCATCACCAATAATATAAAAAAAAAAGGAAAGAATACAATATGCTTAGAACTTCCTCATTCATCTAAACAAAAAATGAAACAACAAAGTTCTTAATTTGCAAATTGAATAATATTTTAGTATCAAAATCTATTACAAATAAATGAAAAGGAAAAAGAAAGAAAAAAGGGAGAGCTCATCAAACAAAAAAGAAAAATCAATAAGTCTTTTGTAACTAATTTAATCTTTCAGATTCTCTAACAAAATTTTGAGGGTATTATTGTCTTTTATATGACATAAGTTAGTTATAGGGGTGTCTCTGTAATTTCTCAAACCTTGAAGAGGTATCTGTAATTACACCAAACCTCAGGAGGTGTAGTTGTAATTATCCCTTTTTTTTTTTTAATATTGTCCACGGTAAAAACAAGCATTATAAGCACAATAAAAGATAAGCTTGATTTAGTATTTGATTGCAAGTACATTTTGGTCCCCTCATATGATATTGAAGATTTGAAGCATTCACTGCTAAAACCCCTTAAATGTAACTAGTCAACTTTACGAGTAAAACTAATTTATGAAGTAAGACTACAACCATATTTCCACAATATTTCTTTGTGAAAGTCAAAACTTAAATATTTCAATTAGAAAATAAGTCTTAATCACCCTACAATAAAGTTTTAACTTTAGCGATAACTCCATTACACCCTGCAAGTGTTTGGTCTAGTTAAAGAAATATCTTATACTATTTGGATAATTACACGAATACTTCTTCAAATTCAAAAGGTACAGATAGACCCATTTTAGTATTCAATATATAATTATGCGATGCGCCCTATTTTTTTAAAAGAAGAAAGAAAAAACATTACGATTAGTTCCTCTAACTCTACATGTTTCTGAAGGAGTGTCTCTATCGTTACTCAAAAGTAGAAAAAAGTTTCTGTAATTACACCAAGTTTCAGGGATGTGTATGCAATTTATCTCTTTAATATCAATGTTTCTGTCGTTCACTGTAGTTCACATCAATGGTTTTTTTAACAAGCCGTGAGGCATTTATTTAATGTAAAATAACAATCTTAGTACAAGGAAATAAAGTACGAGAAATACGAGTTACAACCACTGTTTTCAAAACCGGCCCGGATCGGCCGGTCGAACCGGTTCGACCGGTGTCCGGACCCCTGGCCGGGCCGGTTAGCCCAATAAAACGGGCTGCTTAGCGAACCGGTTTCGACCGGAAAAAACCGGCCCAAAACCGGGAACCGGTGGACCGGTTTTGACCGGTTGGAACCGGTTCGCCCCTCTAATTAAAAAAAAAAAAAAATTTCTGAAATTACAGAAAAACCCCGTAATCAGCTAAAAATTAAAAAACACGTTCAATTTTTAGCAAACCCTAACCTCCCTCCACAATCCACATCCGTCGCTGCCAGCCTGCCACCCCCCTCGGCCCCTCCACATCCGTCGCTGCCACCCCCTCCACGTCCGTCCGCTCGCCGGCGATTCAAGGCGCTGCCGCGGCGCCTCCTTCTTCGCGCAATCGCGGCGGCGAATCAGGTATATATATATTTTTTTTTTCTGTTTCGTTTTTTCTTTTTTCGTTTAAATTAGGTGTTTTTTTAATAATATAAATTATATTATGTGTTGATGCGTTGGTTTATGACGAATTGTTGATATATGAAGTGATTATTGATTATTTGCATTATATATTGTATTCTCTGCCCAAAATTACAAAAAATATTTTTTGATTATTGTTTTTTTTTTTTTTTTTTAATCATTGATACTTGGTCTTAGTATAATGCTTAAATGAGTTGAGAGAATTATTAAATTTTACTATATTTAGTTGCAAAATAATTGAACTTGATTTTTATTATGGATATTGTGTACTATTTTCATGATGTTCAATGTTAAATTGTTGTGAATTGTGATGACATACACATATTTTTGAGTATAAAATTATAGATAGTTTCAAATACAAGAAAATCGTAGTGTAAAATATTCATACCGGCTCGACCAGTGGTTCGACTGGTTCGACCAGTAAAACCAGTAACCAGTGAGGCGGCCGGTTCGATGACCGGTCCGGTTCTGAAAACACTGGTTACAACAAACGAAAAATCAAAAAGTAAAAGCGGTTGCATCCAATTCGGTCACGTAGTCCAAACTTGATAAACTTGGCTGGACTCCAATGTGGGTCGTCGGGTGAATCAGGTGGTGATAGTGTGATAATGCTCCAATTTTTACTAAGAAATCTGTCGTTTAGTTAATCTCTCTATACCGAAATATACCCATCACTCTCTCAAATATAGTCAACTAGATTCACATCAATGTTTAATATACAGAAGTTCTTTATTTCACATAAATGTTTAAATATGTCCCATAGCCCCCCATCCATGACTTTTTGGAATGGCTAAAAAGCTACATGGGGAAACTCATTATTTTATGCATCTGTAAAAGCAAATATTATTGGGTGGCAAATTGGCAACGGCATGCACTATTCTTTTATGATCCTCTGTCGTTCATTAGGTTCAGTATGGATGGTATTAGAAGTAACGTTCTATTATTCTACATGTTAATTAAAGTTGTATTTTTCTTGGACTTAGAACCAAACTCTATCAATCAGCTTAGATCCAATTAATAATCTTTTTGCTTTAAAAAATGGATTTTAAATAAAAGTTTAGATCTGGATCTTAATAAATTAAATGCAGATTTATTCTTACGTACGCGACTTGAATTGGTTTAAGAGTATCTACGAGACGCACTCATCAAAGTCATAAAGATTTTGTACAACATCTATGAAAGAACCTTACCGGCCGGTAAGTGGTTGTTGAAAAACTGGCACAGTCCATACCATCTCAATTATTATAAGAATTATACACAAACATATTTACTTAATTTGTTTATATTTATTCTTAATTTAAAAAATAAAATTTATGAATTAGTTGGTCCAAACTTTAACTAGTATCTCTAAAATAAAGATATGCATTGTTGGTTCATCTTCTCAATCCTACTTTAGAAAAATATGTTTTATTTGGTCAATTTGAAATTTTAAAATAAATGAATTCAATCTGAGTAATTGTTTAATATATATATATATATATATATATATATATATATATATATATATATATATATATATATATATAAATTAGACAAGTTAATAAAACTTGAAATACCAAATGAGAGGTTTGTATATAATCTAATATTGGAATAAATTTTTAAAAAAATATTCTTAAAAGGATAAACATAATCATAATTTGTAACTTATAATATTTTTTTTTGAAGAAAACCTGAACTTCAATCATATAAACATAATACTTATAGAAAATATAACCAAAAATGCATTCCACAATAAAATATTTAATAAATATTTTGTTTTATAATAATATTATATAATTAATAGAATACATTTATTATAATATAGAAACAGTACATCTTAATTATCTATTGGTTACATTAAAATGCATAGATAATTAACTGATAACACCAAGAGGTCATGTAGCTTAAATGGTTGGAGTATTCTAATTAATTTTGTTAACAGGTTAAGGTTTGGATTCTCCTTCCCTACAAATAATCTAAATTTAACTATCGAGATCTATATTCAGAGCAATATCTCTAAATTCAGGAAAAAAAAATTACATATTATAAATAAGAAACAAGACATCATGGTTAAATTTTTCAAAGATTGACATACATTAAAAAGTAAGATAGATTTGGACAATCAATGTGCAAAAGATATAGTAGTCAACAATAAAATTTTGCTCTATCTATATCATTTGTCTTAATTATCAAAAATCTAAATTTTGAAGTAAAATCTACGAAATCGGTTGAGCCAGTCCATCTCAGTCACTGATTTAATTGGCGCCCGTACTGGTCCGATTTTTAAAACACCAAAGTTTGTTAATCAGTATAGATTATTATCCAATAACCTTTTTTGCGTTAAAAATTGATTTGTTATATAGAACTGCATCGATCTAAAGGTACTAAATGAAAATTCATACTTACGCAACTTGATTTGCTTACCAAAAAAAACGGGGGTTTGGGGAACCGTATCAGCGAGGTATTAAAGAATTTGTACAACAATTACGAGAGAATTCTGAAGTATATTTTAATGACCGTTGACTTGGGGCCTAACAGATTACGTACATATATAGTAAGTAGCAATATTATATCAATGGGTCGTTATATTTAATAATTAATAACATGATCACGGAATTATCAAACCAATTTAAAAAAAAAAAACGAACATGGTAATAAGTATATATTAATGTAACATTCTCGATTTGTTTATACGCCAGCAGATCAGCGACTCTGAAGGGAGATGGATAACAATATTCATCTGTGAATTTTCAATTGATTCCTTGAAATTTTAATTGCCTTGTCAAGAATATCTTACCCTTGCAAGTTTTAAATATAACATTTGAGTTGTACAAATTTGACTAACGAAATAGAAAATGTTTATTGATAAATTCACAAAAGATTTTACCATTCGACTATAATTATAATATACTTATACTTACAATAGCCGCTACAAATGATTATGTAAGTGTTTAAATAAATTATCTAAATGATCTTATATATAAAGGGATAATATATATCACGTAGATTTACAGTGAGATTAGCTAGCGACATCCTTTCATGGCTCTACCTATATTGGTGACGACCTTTTGGGTTAACACCTTAGACTTGTTATCTAATTACTTTTAAACAAAAAACTTATTAGACTTGTATTTATAAAATATATTCCAATTTAGCAAAAAAAAGGTCATATTATTTTAAACTCACAATCGGATATGAATTCTGAGGTTGTTATAATATTATTTGAAACTTGAAATGTAGATGATATTGGATTAATCTTCTTTTTAGAATATGAATCATTATTCATGAATAAAGAATCTCATTCTGGAATGTGAACCGGACGCTCTGATTAAAACAAACAGAATAAACGAGTTTAATGCAAAATTGTGAGGACCGCGCCCCACGAGTCACAATCCGATCCGAGTTGGTCCGGTGTTGGTCACCTAACAAACTCAACTCAGACCGAACTGTGGCTCATAGGAAGGGGTCTCACTGACCAGGATCAAAACCATAACATTATAAAATACTTTCACTTTAAATACAGCGGAATTCTTTGGAATACAAATAGATTTTACAATTTTAAAAATGATGTAAATACAAAATCAAACACTTAACAATTTTTGCAAAGTTTCCAAAAGCGGACTTGTCGATCATTCGTTCCATCCATGCTGCTATACCAATCTTACTCTGAGAAAGGGACATATAGAACAAAAGAGGAGTAAGTCTTTAATAACTTAGTGAGATTCTTAGAACATGACAATAATCAAACTGTAAATCGGAACAAAACGAACAAGAATGACCAGAATAGTTACATCTGCATCACCGAACTGAAATTATCGGTTTTAAAGATAATACTGGAGTATTCAGAAGAACGAGAAAATGAACTTGTGCAATTACATATAACAGATCCAACCTTAGCTCCGAAATTCAACCATATACCTCCTTACGAGGAGCTACCTCGCAACAGAACAGAAGACATGCTCGAGTACATGCCAGTCTAACACGCGGGTCACAGCCAACTCCTGACTGCAAGCGGCGCTTAGACAGAATGGGTATTAATCAGAATTACTTAAACCGACAGCCCTTTGCTGCCCAGCAGTAAATCCTTTCAATCCCTGGGCCCAACTTTCCAAAGGCATCCCAATGGGTGAAACAGAATTATCAAATGAGCTAGTAATCCGGACAATATCCGTTGCTCGTTTTTGAGCTACATAGGCCGAACATAGTTCGTTGCTCGTTGCACAATTCAAGAATTGATTGGGTGATCATGATATCAGGTTAATTATGATTATGAAGAAATTCCCGATTATGATTTAAATGAGATTTGATTTAACAGTAGGCAAGAAAACTGATTATGTAAAGAATTAACAATTTTAAATAAAAGCATTAAAATGGTGATAGAATGTTGCTCGTGATTCGAAACAAAGAATCACAATTGTTATGTCCAAGTTTCTCAGGGCCGGATGCCAAACAGGGTTCGGAACAAATCAGAAATCAAACCTCACCTTTTACCGTACGGGAAATTCTTGATTAACGTCGATAATTGCAGAATCCTTACATAAATCAAAAAGATATAATCAATTGTTTGCTCATAAATTTACAACAATATTATATACTTTCAATATTTATCATATTTAAAGAAGTTCAATTAAATATCTAATTCTTGTTAATTTTGGATAAATCCAACATTTACCTATTTTAATTTTAACCATGACGTAAAATTATAAATAATGAGATTTACCATTTCAAAGTAACAAGGGAAGACTAAATCAATTTACAAAATTATTATTAGAGTCTCAATTTCTAATTTATTAATAACATATTTCATATTAACAAACATATATATTTTCAATGCACATTTAACCCTTTTTAAAACAATTATTCTTAACAAAATTCATGTAAATTACTTATTACATAATAATATTAAATCAAAAGTTTTACCATGATTTTAACATTGAACAAATATCTCAGTATGCCCTTGAATAAAATTACATCACATATATAACTTTGGTAAAAACTATTTTTCTTATAATTATTAGTATTAAATAACATAATATTGCATATATCAATATTAACAATTAAAATAAATTGTAAACATGTAGATCTAATTAAAATTAACATTTCCAGAATACTTATTATTCTAATAAACTAGATTAGATGTTTAGATCATAAGATAAATACAATATTTTACTTAAAGTTAAAGAAAGTGAAAGATCAACCGTAAAATAAACTACATATCATTCTAAATGTTGCAAAATCCATGAAAAATATTAAACACGATTCTAAATTAAGATCAACTGATCCTACATCATTATTAGTGTGTAATGAGTCCGTATTAATGATCAACTTCATGGTTTAGATAGCTTTAGCAACATAATTTAGTTAAACAAAAGGTTAATGCAAATCTGAAGTTAAAACTGTAGCAGTCTCGGATTCACCTTTAATCGGACTTTCAAACGACATGGTAATCTGAAATTGGTTGAGGGGTTCAATCTTCAACATCATGGAGAGTATGTAGATTCAAAATCAGATCAATAGGACAAGGTTTGGTATTTTAAATAAATCATGAAAGATGGGAGCTGTTTTCGGATTTTCTGGACAGTGGTACGTATTTCTAATTTTTAGACCCCTCAAACGACTTTGGTTGAAGAAGGTTTCTGAACATAAAAGTTAGCTTACACAATAACCAGTATGTGGTAAAAATTTCATAGAAATACTCGAAGTTTTGATATGGTTTTCGGACTTCTAAAGTTTCTGTACCAAAACTGGCAGTTTTGACCAAACTCGGTTTTGAGGATTTTCAAGGACTATAAAGAAGGCTTAAAGGACTGAAACAATTTTTATGATAAACTAGACATCAAGTAGAGAAATTGTGCAGAAGGATAAGTGTAGAAAAATTCGGAAAGGATAAGTGTAGAAAAATTGTTGAAGATGGTGAACATTATATGGACAAGAATTGGAGACATGGAGTAAATAGGTGTACCCCATTTTTGTCTAACTTGAATATTTTATTTTATCTCCAATCAGATGTATTAGCTCTCTCCAGCTGTATGGGCTGTTATATAGCTGTAAATGAAATATAAAAAATAAATTTTTAATATTACTTTATGCATATATCACTTTACGTAAAAACTTGAGGTAATTTAGGTTTAAATCAAACTTTTACCACATGGTCGATAAATTCAAAAAATTTCAATGCAAAAGAGATTTGAAATCAATGTTCTAAGACCAAGAAAACCTTATGATTAAAATCTTTAACCTTTATTTAATTTATAACCGGTCAAGAACCAATGAATGACTATATCGTAAAATAAAAGCGATAAGTTCATTTAAAAATCAAACATAGAATAATTATACAAATTAAAACATATCATAATCAATTTGAAACAAATATAGTGTCTACAAAACGTTTATGGCTGATTCAAAATAACCTAGGATTAAATTGTAACTTTTTCAAAACTTTAGGGGTCAAAAATCATATTTTTAAAAGTTCAAGGACTAAAATGAAAATTCGAAATTACTTTTATTTTCTTCCAAATTTCAGGGGCGTTACAAAAATAGTCTTTCTCTTTTTCTATTTTGGGATTGGTACTGATGCAAGGGTTCTGCTCACACTTTTGATTTATTCACTCTGCCTTATAAAAAAAATAAATCAAATGTCTCTTGATATTAAGTATTTGAGACTATATATTAGGCTTATATGTACCCGGCGAACGCTCTAAATACAAAGCTTTCAGCAGTAAAGAGGAGTTTATAAAATGGTTCCCTAGGCCCAATCGGATTTCGATCCAACAAGTTGTATTTATTCAATTTAAGTTTTCCGACCAAATTAAACCCAATTTCTTGCTGAATGTTTTTGTATATAAAGCTATTCCAAAATTTTATGCGTAAATATAACTATTCAAATATGTAGAGATGTTTGTAATTTGACCAAAGGACTTAAACCCAAAAAAAAAAGAAGAAGACTTGTAGAACCAATAGGACAAAGACAACACAAACTATCAAATAAATTAGACATAATACGACTTGGATGACCAATTTTGAGAAATTTCAACAATTCAAATAAACTCGGGCACATTCCATTGAGTTGCAGTTACAAGGCATAAATCGATGGGAGCAAAGTGCCATAAAAATCGATAAAAAGAATTGTCACTTTAAATCCACTAAGCTGTTTCAAGTATATAGTGAAATCAGACTCTTAAGGTCAGTGCACCAAGCCTTTGGTGCTTTCTACTGATTTTCGCGGCCTCAAACAGTTATAGGAATAATTGGGTTCAGAATTCTACTAATTGTTTATACTAATGTGCATATTTAGCTTTAGGAAGAAGAAAGAACACTGACTATGTGTTAGAAAATAATGTTGCTTGATAATTAAAAACCCTTAACTCGTACCACAATTCTTCACCATTGATTCAACCAACCATATAAGATCTTGTAACCAAATCAATCAAAAATATGTAAGATCAACATCTTGTCAACCATGAATGAAAAAGAATATTGAGAAACCACCCTATTGCTGCTTCTGTTTCAACCTCACAAGTTGATCTGAAAATCGCATATAGTACCATTGGAGAATCAGTAAAATACAACATTTTTCCACTCAGTAGTAGCTAAGCCTTCAAGCTCGTGGACTTGATGTTTCTAACAGGGTCATCAGCAAAATGAAATCAAAATTGATGATGGTATGCATTACTCATGTAGAGATAACTCAAGTCGATGAGTCTAAAAAGATAAATCTTTCATATTGTAAACTACAAAATCTGACCCAAAAACAATAAAATCTCCCCAGTTTGGTAGTACGCACAATGGGTTTGAGTAATAAGTTGATTCCTCAGGATTATTGAAAATAAGGAACGGTGACCAATTTAGTCCAAGACTCTTTGACACCATACTCCTTCAAAAACACAAATATGCATAAGTTATGGAATAATCAATAGACCGGTAAATGAAAATGCATTAGTGATTAGTCATCATAATGCACAACGTAAACTAAAGAAATTAAGCTTATTTAACTACAAGATTTATTTTAATCGATTAATTGTGCATGGTTATCAATACTAGTCATCTTGTGAACAAGTTATCATAAAGAGACCACTAATCAAGTGGTATACTCTTTAACCAGCTTACAGTTTTTTGAAGACTTGCTTGTTTTAAACAACAGACGCAATCCCAGAGCTATACATTTTAGCCATGGTTGGTAGTAACCAAAAAAAAAAAAAAAGGTGATATGCGGATTCGTGTAATCATTTAGTATCAAATACTATTTCATTCAAGAAAAATATATTGTGGGTTTACATGTATATGTTATTAAACTAGAACTTTCAAATGTGAGGGCTTGTTACGTGGTAATGCTGCAATCAAAGTCTTAATGCTTGCATACGTAATTTTCTCCTGTTCTTCTTGTACAACTTTTGCAGTTAATATATATTTTCAATTTTTCAAAGTAACTCCAAAGCACAAAAAGTTCTCAAAAATTTTATGAATGTGAAGCTAAGTATTTTAAAATTTTAAGAGTGTAAATGAAACTATTCCAAAATCCCAGGGGTGTATACAAAATTATTCCAAAGTTCTAAGAAACATAAATGCAATTACTCCAAAATCCCGAGAGTATGAAGTAATTATTCCAAATACCCGATGAGAAATTGGACTTAATTTGACCGGAAGACTTAAATCAAAAACATAGCAACTAGTATGATTAATAAGACAACTCACACAAACAATCAAAATTAGATTTGAGTAGGATCAATTCAGATAAGTTCCAGCTATACAGATAAAACTATGGCAAATTCAATTTAGTTGCAGTTATAAAGGCAGAAATCAATAGAGCAAAGTGCCTAAACAATCGATAGATAATATAGTCAAATCAGACTCTGAACATTCTCCCGAGTCTGAAACTTTAAGAGCCCCTTAAGGTCAGTGCAACATGCCTTTTATGCTTTCTACAAATTTTCTGCGGCCTCAAACAGTTAAAAGGAATAATTGGGGGTTCATAATTTTACTTCTTGCTCATCTTAATGTGCATATTTACTTTTAGGAAAAAGAAGAAAACTGGATCTCGGTTAGAAACCAATTGTTGCTCGATATTAAGAACCTCAGTTCGTACCATGATTCTTCACCATTGTTTCAACCAACCACATTAAAAGATCTTGCAACCAATCAATCAAAAATATGTAAGATCAACATCTTACGGCATCATGAATGAAAAAGCATGTTGAGAGACCACCTTGTTGTTGCTGCACCTGTTTCAACCTCACAAGCACGATCTAAGATTCTCATAAACCCTCGGAGAATCAGAAAATACAAAGATTTTCTACTCAAAAGTAACCAAGCCTCGTGGACAAGATGTTTTCTATGGTATCATCTGCCAAATGCCATCAAAGTGGATGATGGTATACATTAAATATGTAGAGATAAATGAAGTCAATGAGTCTAAATAGACAAATCGTTCAAAATCCACGTGGAGCACATGTTAATAATTTTACCTTACATTTTTTCACATCACTGGTGTAGTCTCTCTAATCCTGCATTTGGAGTAGGCGAAACTAAGCTCTCTATAAAGATATCCGCATCAAGAAACTCCTCATCCACATTACTCGTCCCAGAACACCTCAATGAATTATCTTTCGTATTGTAAACTGCAAAACCTGACCCAAAGACCAATAAAATTTCCCCATTTGGTAGTATCCACAACGGGTTTGAGTAAAAAGATTCCTCGAGATAATTAGGGTAAGGAATGGTAACGAATTTAGTCCAAGACTCTCTGACACCATACTCCTTCAAAACCCACAAATCCACATAAACTCTCGAATAATCGCAAAGAACACTAAGGCATCCTCCCAACACTGCCCAAGAAGCGTGAGTAACGCCCTCTCCGTAATTTGGTTGCTCGACACGCCCATAAACTTCACTCTTCAAATCAAAAGAAACGATATCTGATCCAGCACTTATACTAATACGAGGAGTAGTGACCAAATGGATCTTCCCATCCAAAAACTTGGGTGACCCGTAATTATACAACGGAATACCATCCTTAAATTCCCCAATCCACTTCCAGGAATTAGTCTTTAAACTATACACATTTACTGCCGACTGAGACACTCCCTCGTGTCGAATGTGGTAGAAAAAAGCCACAACCTTGTAATCATCACTGGACTCATCGTAACCAAACCCGAACATGCGACAGTAACCCGGTATCATCTCGACACTCACCGAGGGCAACTTATAATACGCTCTTGTACTAGGATTCCACAAGGAGAGATCTTTTTCACTTATGGCAATGCATACTAATCCATTACAAGAACCCACTACACGAAAATTCCGATTATCGACTTCTCTCGGAAAAACAAGGTCGAACATATCAGCTACAGGTTCACAAATCCAGGAAAAATCTGAACATATCTTGAGCTTAAAATTTGGGTCGTAAACAGATACCATGACTCTCAATTTAGAAAAAGATGGTTCTTTAGACGAAATATCGAAATGGGTTTTGATGAATTGTGGGGTTGAAATCAAAATTAGCCACGATTTTGAAACGCACCTGAATTTAATTAGGGTTTTAACTGGTAGCCTTACGAGGATTTCGATGATGATTTCTTCAGGAAAAATGGGGTTTTCTGATTCATCATCTGCGTCTGGGGTTTCGATTTTGATTCTCTTCAATTGATGATGATCAGCTGGAGAATTTGATAAATCTCTTTTGCTAGTTTCAGTTGAGGTTTTCTCCATGGCTTGAGCTGTGTTTTAGGCTATTGCTGATTTTCTTGCAGCTCTGTTTTTGAATCATGAGATATAGCCAAAAATGCAAACCATTTTGGTCCTTCTACTTTTGACATTTAGCAATTTGAGGACATTCGATTAATTAAATAGCAATTGTAGTCCTGCCGTCGTTCTCATGTGCATCTTTTGTTACGTCTGACATGTGCCATTTTTTGTTAAGTGGATGGCGGTAGGATTCGAACCCAGAACCTCCTCTTTTCCTAAGCTCTTATACCGTTCTCTCCAAAACCTCAAGCTTGTCTCTTTTCCTAAGTTCTGATACCATATTGAATGACGTTCTCTCTAAAAGCTCAAACTTGTAGAAAGGAGTTTCCAACATGTTCATATAAGTCCAAAAACTACTAAATCCTTGGGAGAATTACACAAACACCCCCTGAGGTATAGGCTAATTACACAGACACCCCCTCATTTTTGAGAAATTACACAAACACCCCCTATAGTATGCATCTCATTACACAAACATCCTTTGTAGTGTGTTTTTTTAATCGAATATACACACTTATGGTGTTGGATCATAATGTCAATAATGTTGCGATGACTAACTTACAAAATCTTTCGAAATATACCTCATTTTTGATTTTTTTTTTATTTTCTAAAACAGAATAAATGAGACTAATTTTCTATCGTTTTAGCAATTTTGGTTTATTTTTCATTGATTTACAATATAACCGAGAGACGGAAATTTACATTCAGCAAAACGTAACAAATTGCCAAAAGAATTTAATAACAGGGGGTGTTTGTGTAATTTCCCAAACATGAGGGGGGTGTCTGTGTAATTAGCCCATATCTCAGGGGTGTCTGTGTAATTCTCCTTAAATCCTTTAAATAAGTATTTATAAACATCACCTACAAGGATTTACTGACCTTCTGAATTCACGTAAATATTTTATTGAATGTTGTATCACTAGCGTTTGCTTTTTTATGAGGTTATCAAGGATTCATGATTTTTTTGTAAAAACAACTATAAGAAAGTTTATGGAAGAGTAGTAAAGAAATTGTTTATTAGATAAAATACATTCACTTTCACACATGTAGATTGGATGTACAATTTAGTCCCTTCCCTTCCATAGTTAAAAAGAAATGAGGCTAGCAAAAAAGGCATATTGACGTCCTTATCAACATCAAGAATTGATATTTTCCCCTCTTATATATCTTGTCTTTTTCTTTCTTCTTTTTGCAAAGTGAGTCTATTTTAGTTGGATTTGGTCGTTTTCCTTTTTACATCTTTTTCAGTCATACATTTTGATGCTGAGATTGTTCCTTTCAGTGTAAATTTGCTGAAAAAGAACATCAAATATTTGACTTAGTAATTAAAACAGATATTATACTTAAAGCAGAATTATTGACTGCTTATTTGACCACACTTTGACTCAATTTGTCATCAAAGCTTAAAACAGGTTATAATACAAACCGAAAAATGGGAATAACCCCACATCAAAATTGCAGTCATCTTATTTTCAAATTTGAATACATTATTTTCTATCAGCCAATAAATAAAGATGAAAGATTCATAGGACACGTACATTTAATTAGACAATTGTCACTGTTCAGAATCTCTGGCACCAAGCGCTTTTTTCTCTCCACATAGGTTTCAACTTTCAATTCAACATGCAGTCTCATTCTCACTCATCACTCTTTTTCTAGAGAGAGAAACAGAGTGAGAGTGAAATTAAATTGCAAAAAATGGAGTCTTTGCTAATTGGGTCTATTCAAAAACCTTCATCTCTGCTTCCATTTGCAGTCAACGCCGAGTTTCGTTCAGTCCCAATTGGTATTTGTTCTTGTTCTTACTATTTCTCTGTTTTAAAAGTTCTTTTATAGTTTTTATTTTGGTTAAAAGTCGAGCTTTTTATTCGAATGTGAAATGGGCAACCTTTGTGATGTGTGTAGCCTGTAGCAATCCTTTTTTACAGGTAGATGGATATATCTACATATAGGGTAAAATGTAGCAAACTCTCCAATGGGGTTTTTGGCTAAGTGTTCCTAACCTATGAAAATGAGTTAAGCACCCGACCTATTGAAAAATGTGCAAACTCCCCTTCGCCTGACAAAAATGCAGACACTTGTCTTAATTGAACGACCGATCAATGGCCTAGGTTCAGTCAGCACATTTTTCAATAGGTTGGGGGCACTTCGCTCATTTTCGTAGGTTAGGGGCACTTTGCCAGCACCCCATTGGTTGGGGTGGGGGCCTTGCTGCATTTTACCCCTATATATGTGTGTGTGCGGGAAATGGTGATTCAAAATCCATTGTTTCTAATGTTCAAAATTTGAAACCAATAGGTAGAAATGTAGCAGTGAATGCTCTGAAATGCAAAGCTTTCAGTAATACAGAAAAACTCGGGCGCATACCCTTGGCATTGCAGTATCAAAGGCAGAAGTGGGTGAAGCAAAATGCCAAAGGCATTGATGGAAGAACCGTCACTTTTAATCGAAAGCGTGGTTTGAAGTATGTTGTGAAATCGGCTTCCGAACATTCCCTTGAATCTGAACCTTCAAAGAGTCCTTCGAGATCTTTGCAACGGGCCTTTGATGCTTTCTATAGGTTTTCGCGGCCTCATACAGTTATAGGAACAGTTGAGTTTCATGATTCTACTTAATTGCTATTGTGTCCACCAATGTGCATATCTTAATTGCTATTTGTTTCTATGAGCAGGCATTGAGCATAGTCTCAGTGTCTCTCCTTGCAGTTCAGAAGCTCTCGGATTTTTCGCCGTTATTTTTCACTGGGGTGCTAGAGGTGTGACAAAGTTTGCATTGGTTAGAATCATTGGAACTCGGTTTATGCTGTACTTATGCTCTGAGTTGTTTTATTGCAGGCTATCATAGCTGCCTTCTTGATGAATATATACATTGTTGGGTTAAATCAACTTACTGACATAGAAATCGACAAGGTAAGATCATGAGTATGTTTTAGTGCAACATTTGGGTTGATTTTAAGAAACAACAGCTTTTTGTTTAGATAGAAGGCTAATTGAGGAACAGCTTAATAATGTGAACATGTTCCATCCAATCCTATCTATTTCTGTATCTATTCAAAGTTGTTACAACAATTGCAGATGTTTTAGATGTGTAAATTTGATGCCATGACCTTTGAACTGTGGTTGTGGAGTCCATATCGACTGTGGTGATTGTGAAATCCGCGATATCCCTGATGACTGAAGATCTTAATGTAGTTGGAACCTCCAAACCTGTGCAAAATTAATGTGAAATGCAAAACAATTGCAGACTAGTCATATAATCTGTATGAGCATCTTTAAGAAAAAAAAAAGTAAAGACTATGAGGGATGGACAGAAAACTATCTCCGAAATGTTCCCCAATAATATCTGAGTTCTGTGTTTGATCTCCGTACTGTTCTCTTAGCTCAGAAGGAAAGAGAATCATCTTCTCTTTTTTTTTTTTTTTTTTTTTTTTCAGTTAAGCAATTATTTTGGTCTTAAATGGGATGTTTTCTGTCTTAGTATTGTATGAGTCTATGACTAAAGGTTCTTTTCAGATACGTCGATTTAGTATTCTTTTATTGCACAAAACCGTTCTAGATATCTCTTTCAAACGCTTAGGTCTCAAGAACATAATTTAATGTTTTCTCTTATATTCATTACTCCAGTGATTGTAAATGGCGGATATCTGGTAGAGATTGACTCCTTCAAAGCTTTGCTCGTATGAGCTTTAAAGCTGCTTCAAGTGTTCTTGTTTTTATCATGATTAATCATTTCAGTGCTTGTTTATTACTGGGAATTCTACTTGTATTCTTTTATCCACCTCATTATTATAAGTTCCAAAATCTGTTAACTAGAACTTTTACCTTTTGTTGATGAAATCATGATTGCATTTCTTTATCAGGTAAATAAGCCATATCTTCCATTGGCATCAGGGGAATACTCCGTTGCGACTGGCGTGATGATTATCTCATCCTTTGCCATCATGGTTGGTGAAAAGAAATATTTACTTCTGTTTACTTAATGTGTATATTTATGTCTTATCAGCCATGGATCTATCTAAAGCTTGACAGCCTATTTTGTGAACAAGATACTAGCATGTCATGAAATTTTCACCGTCTCTTAAGAAATTGAAATGCTCTGTCACTACATTTTTCATCTTTATATTACAGCGACCAAGCCTTTAATGCTAATTAATTCGGCTAAGCTATATGAAAACTTATGCAATATAATGTTCTAGTTAATGATATCTCATTTCAACTCAAAATAGAGTCTCGTTCTGTTTTTGTATAAATTTGTTTCAGTGACGAATGACTTTTGCAGAAGTTGTTAAACATAGTTGAGTTTGACAATGTCCTTTTACATACATTGAACTGTATGATTCAGTCAGCACTTATCTATCTCCCTGTCTTTTCATGGGTTGGTTTGTCAGTATTGTAAGTTTGAATGTTACTCAGAAATTTAGGATACTTGTGTCACCGTTGCTGCAAATACATTTGCAGGCATTCCTGGTTGAAATGCTGTCTTTTAATTACTTGCAGAGTTTTTGGCTTGGGTGGGCCGTTGGTTCGTGGCCATTGTTTTGGGCTCTTTCCATCAGCTTTGTACTTGGGACTGCATATTCTGCCGATGTGAGTTGATTCTTTGATGCATATGCTTCTTGTATTGTTGGATAGTGATAAGGAGGAACTTGGAAATCTTGCTTGTAAAATGGTCTACCATTAAGCTGCTTTCATTTCCCAAAGAGATGATATATATATGAGTAAGCTTCCACTGTTGTTTTGATGTTATGAATGTTTCTCTTGGTTGGAGCACTATTTTGAGTATTTATCTTAAATTGCCAAGGAATTCTATGGATACTCCACGAGGAAGAAAGTAGAACTTATTGGCAGCACTCATATGGTATAATTGCGTTTATGGACAAGGTTTGCTTCATAAAACCGTGGTTAAAAAATAACAAAATATTTTTTGGGTGGTCTCTTTAGAGAAAATTCATGCTAGTTAGTGCTCCCCTTCTCGCGTATGCACCTTTATTTTCATTATTTAGAATTTCCATAGAGGATCTTTTTTAAAAAGATCTCTGGCAAAACGCATCCTCTGGAAATAATTGAATTTTGGTCCTTCGCAGTATTTATACCAAAAATGTATTGGTTCATTGTTATGTCGGTCCTTAGCTATATTTTATACCTAAAGTGTATGGGTACAACTGTTATGTCGGATACACTTGATTTGGAATCGTACATTAATACCATATATACTTTCTGGGTATATTATTATTACTTTACTGCTTGCGTGGAGAATTTTAAAGTTGATGATATTATTGTCTTGCTAGAGCTTGGAAACCTCTAGCAAAGATTTTCAAATGTTAATGATGTACTAATTAATTGCATAAATTTAACAGAAGGCCTTATAGCTGAATTTGACAAATTTGCATAATAATTCTCGTAACTTAAAGTTGTAACGCCTTAGTCAGTAACCTTGAGCTTAAATTTGATAAAAATGGATTTTCATCAAGTTTTGAGACCCTAAAAATGTTTCTGACTTAATTTTCAGTTACCATTCTTGAGATGGAAGAGATCCGCTGTTGTTGCCGCTATGTGCATCTTAGCTGTGCGAGCAGTGATCGTTCAACTAGCATTTTATTTGCATGTCCAGGTGATCATATTTTTTATTCATAAAGTTATGTTTTCTTTATTTTATGGTTTTCGTAAAATAAAAAACAATGGTCCCGATACTTTTTTCTGCTTCTTATTATCGATGTTGCAAGTGTTCAAATGTTTCGATCACTGGGCGCATGCTTTCTTTGAAGGCATAGTACAATGAATGTTGGGGTTACCAGAGTAATACATCGAGATTCTTATAGTTACTACCAGGAAAAGTTCCAGTTTTAACAATAAAGTTAATTAGTTAAGGAGCAGTAATCATCTTGTGAAATATCATGAACACACTTTTATTTTCATGCCAGTATTCCTTATATAGATCTAGTCAATATCGTTCAGGATTGAAGAACCTCGTTTTTGTCACAGAATTTTCTGGAATATAACTAGATGTCCTCTAAACTATATCTAAATTAACACAATATAACTTGCAGAGAGGGCCTCTGCGAATTCAGATTTGGAAACGAGTACGAAACATGATCTGGAAATTTTACTACTTAACCTTCATGAATAGAAGTTTCAAATTTTCAAGTTGTGGAAATATTTTAGCATTCAGCAGATTCTTGTTTCTTTGTTTGCTGATATTCGATGGCTATTTTATCAATGTAAACTTGGTTTTTCTTGTTTTTCAGATGTATGTTTATGGAAGACCTGCTGTCTTTACAAAGCCTGTGATTTTTGCGACCGCATTCATGAGTTTCTTCTCTGTTGTCATTGCATTATTTAAGGTGAACACATTCATTTTATGGAGTTTTAGGCTATGAATTATTTAGCTTTTTGTCTAAAACTTCATATTTCTGTAGGATATACCTGATATTGTTGGGGACAAGATATTCGGCATCCAGTCGTTTACAGTCAGATTGGGCCAAGAGAAGGTTAGCTATCCACATTAAATTTAATTCCAGCTGAAGCATTGTCTACACTATATGAAATTCTTTGAGTTTCTTTTTGTTAAAACCATTATGGTAGGTCTTTTGGATTTGTATTTCACTTCTTGAGATGGCATATACCATTGCCGTGTTAGTGGGGGCAACATCTTCTTGCACTTGGAGCAAGTGGACAACGGTAATCTTACTTCCTCCTTTATTGATGTGTTTTCTTACTTCCTAAACTATTGTTGCGTTTATTCATAACAAAGGGTTAGTACATGCCATGTGCAGATGAATCTATATGTTTGCCGTAAATATATAATATTGTGACGTACTATTTAATGACCACGCTATCTAAAAGTTTAAGCTGGTTACTAGAGAGGATATATATTTGTTAATTATATTGTCCAACATGCTTCCCGGTGTATCAGTGTAATCTTTTTCGTTAAGTCTGTCTGGCACGCGACATTTTTTTATAAATGGATAGCCGGTGCAATTTGGACAAGACATCTAAGCTTCTTAGCTTGACTCTCCCATACTATGTTGGATGACTATCTCATTCAAAAGCTTAAATTAGTAGATCGTAATGTTTATTATTTTATATTGGGTAAAAAGCATCAAACCTCCAACCTATTGCCCATGTGCGATTTGGGCCCCAACCTATGAAAAATTATAAGATACCCGCTCATTTGTCGTAGGTTGGGGGGGTATGTTGTGACTTTTCATAGGTTGTGGGCAAATCGTGCATAGGCAATAGGTGGGGGGGTTTGATGCATTCAACCCTTTTATATTCTCCAAGACTTATGACTAATGCGAACAGGAAATATAGCCATACATTCAACAAAAACTCCGGAATCAAGTCGCCACCGGCAATGTGATTCCCTTTTGTTTAAGGGTGTCACATCACAATTCATTTAAGGAAGTAAACATGCTCTAGTAGCGTTCTCTGGTTTTCTGTTGTTTACATAACCTCCTATAGTTTGGTTTGTTTAACTTGATCTTTCTTAGGTGCCAAATAGCATGCTTACTTTTCTTTGCACCTACTTTCAGGTTGTAGGTCATCTTCTGCTAGGCTTATTGCTCTGGAATCGAGCAAAATCTATTGATTTGAAGAGCAAAGCGGCAATAACATCTTTCTACATGTTCATATGGAAGGTAACTTATTTATGCAAGTTTAAGTCAAAAACCAATCCTTTTGTGTGTTAGGTAGGCTGATCATGCGATCTGTGCAAGACCATTCCTTTTGTGTTTTTGTGGGTTTGGTTCACTGATAGAAATTCCGTGTGAGTTAAAAGAGCACAAGCACACAGCTATAGATATACGCTCTAACAATTCAGTTTCAGAGTTCACAATAAAACAGTAGTTTCCCAACCCACACCCCCATTATGGCTCAACACGTTAATCGAGCTTCGACAATGGCAGATTCCACCAACAACCAACTTAGATTCTTTTGTTATTATTTCGAGTGAGTTTGATACTCTCGCCTTTGCTTAAAGCTCTATTGGTTTGTAGGATCAGCATGTTTGCTTTCACGTTCATGGAAGCAAACATGCCGCCTCTACAGACCAATGGTTTAAGCAAAGTGGAGAGCATCAGAGGGGGACACTTTTTACTGTTAATAGTAGGGTCTGATTTGGTAGCCCTATTTCTTGCTAATAAACTCGAGATTGGGTAATACATTCTCGTTCTATGTAGCATCCAACAGTATTATGAATTGATCCAACAGTATTATGAATTGATAATTCTATGTCGCATTTATGGTTATTGTCACATTAAGTTCAGTTTTAACTTTTAAGCAAGGGATTGCTTTAACAATTATATAAATAAAACATTCCATCTTATCTTGTTAACTAATTTAGTGATTTATAACCTAGTCCGTGCAACTTATATGCAGCTCTTTTATGCGGAGTACCTGCTCATTCCTCTTGTAAGGTGATGATTTTTATGGCTCTTCTGGGAATTTTTGTCATGAATCAAAAAACACATTAGTTTACGTGTACCATCTTGTACTCTCATGTTATAATGTGAATTGGAGAATGAATAATTTTATCGGTTCTTGTATTTTGTGCTTTTTGATGCCGATTAATGCTTAACTATAACAACATTTAAATGTAATTTTAGTTTCTAATTTCTGTGTAAAATCTGGATGTAAGCCTAGATAAACGAAAAAACAAGTTTATTAAGTATGAGAACGGATTAAGCATTGTTTTAAAAACACGAAACATCATATTATTTTAGTTATTACAAGTACGAATACAAAAAAAAGTAGAGGCGCAATGAACTACTCTTTCAGTCATATGACGTTGATTTTTATTTGTCACTACTATTTTAAATTAGTAATTTGTTTGTTCGATGTAATACATAGGATTACTTCTCGTTAGCTCCCAAAATTAATGTCTTAGTCTTTGATGTCTCTGCAATTTAAATGGTCTAAGCACATGGTTACCTTGATTAACTCGTGGACGAAACCCCTTTGTATATAGTTTGTACTATTAGTTTCTAATTGCATATACCTAACGAGTGCAAGCATGTATCAGATAAGATTAGAGCTATATTTACTACTTTAGTGAGAATCAAAAACCTAGTCTAATAGCAGAACATTTCTTCATATCTATATGTTAAAGTTGTTAATGATAAGTTTATTGGTGTCGTGGTGTGGAATTTTTATCACGGGAAGATAGAGCAAACAAATGTTGATTTCGAAGCGAGAGATCATTAGTTTATAAATATGACCCATTTTGTTCTTGAATGCGAAATTAAATATGCTTACGAAAGTATATATACGCATAAACAATAAAATTGTGAATGGTTTCATTTCGAAGGAACCAAACTTTCTCCATTGCATTCAAGAAGTAAATGAATCCGCTCAGTAAAATTGTTTGTTTATGGTTCTTTTTCTTATATATACACGCCCTTCGTCAGACAACACACATCACATTTATACACACCCTTTCCTAGCCAGTTAAATAGGTTTTGGTGATGTAAGTATAATAACAGTCTTTTTTCTTTTTTCTTTTCTATCTTACGAGCTGATGTGTCTGTCAACAAGATTTGAAAAATCAAATAATACCATGCATAATTACCCAAAAAAAGTATATCTACTCATAAACAATAATTAAAGAGTCTTATATATATATTTACGACAAATCAGATTTATTTAAAAAGTTGTAGACATAATCTATCAAGTTAACTCTGATAACAAAAACCTTTATAGTTAATTTCCACGGAAGAAGCGTTGTGAACGTAACTCTGATTATATTATCCTCGCCTCCTCGGTAGTCATATAAGCCTCTTGAGTCTTGATTACCTCTCTTATTAAAATGACAAATAATCAGATAATTAGTTCAACTTAATTATAGTGACAAGGCCTATCTTAAATAAATACACATGAATCACAGCGAATAAATTAATATGGCCATTCTGGCGATGAATTGCTTCTCTATTAAAAAGTCATGACACACTTCTTGCATGTTATTATTTATTTTTTTGGTCTATTCTTTGACATTTCGTACTTTCTTTACTGTATGATTCTTTTTAATGTTTACAAATTTAATCACTCTATCGTACGGTTTTAGATAGAAAGTATAATTATCTAAAAGTCTTAAGGTATCACTGCAAGAAATGTTGTCGTTTACTCAGATGTTACTTAAGACATAATTACCTCTTAAGATATGCTGAATAGGAATGCCACGTGTGCGAGTTGACGGAGTTTTGTACTGAGAGCTGGCCGTACTCATGACGGTTGAGTCATAAAAAAAGAGGCCATATGCGGGGGAGTTGATATAAAAAATAAAAGCAATTAATTATTTTATTAGATATATCAGTGAACTATAATCTTTTCTCTTTTCTAGTTTTTCCCTAACTATCTCTCTTACACACTTGACGTATGAAAGATTAATGTTGAGAAGGAGGTAATAATATCAAGGGAAGAAGCTAACTGCACCGCACCGTTAGCAAATATGGATGGTGATAATGCAACCAGTCTTCAAGAGATCAAAAATGAAAATGTTGATCTGGTAAACATATTAATTCTTCAACTTTGCAACTCTTTCTCTTTATGTCTATGCGTCTTTTTTCTTTTTTGCTATCTCTCTCTTCCCCACACATGTTAGGTAACACGATCTTCATGATAGCTTTCTTTAGCTAGAGTCCCGTATCAGCTAAGTTATCGTACTAAAACAAAATTACGTGAGACTAAGTAGGGACTCGCCCGACGTACACCATCTAATGTCTAAGTCAGTGAGGTAGTTAATTAAGTAAGCCTAATCAAGCAAAGGCACAATCGAGTTGATGTAGAGCACGATCCAAAACCCGATTGATCAAGCTACTCAACGAATAAGTGAATATTGTGTATCTTGTTTTGTACGCAATACTAAAGAGTTATAGGTGATAAGTTCCAAGATTCTCGACGAATGATCTACAAGCACTCTAATTTGCCTTACAAGTTTCGCATTGACTTAGAAAATCAGTCGAATTGATAGGTCGAGAGCTTGAATTGTCTGATTATAGTATATCATTGATGACCACGATCATATTGATTGTGGGCTAATCATATCGGTGGTGGCTAGATCGAGTGGTACTAAATCAATTCGACTATACTAAATGTTGATTAGCGAGTCTATTTCTCTAGTTGTGGCCTGCTAAAATATGACACACACACACACACATGTGATACTTTTGAGTCTTGCCTTACCATTAATCTGGAGTATAGTAAGAAATTTCTAACTCTAATTATATTTCAAGCTAGAGTAATTTTTTAATGGTTATATCATAGATGTATCCATATTATTGATGATACAAGAGCTTGTAGTTGCACATTTATAGCGAAACTGAAAAGGGTAGTATAAGCATCTTTGATCAAATAATCAACATAACTCATAAGAACTAATGAAGTCATCTTGTCTAGCCTGTGCCTCTTTTAATACCTCATGAGTTGAATGATTAATATATGTAAGAATATGATCATGACATAAATCAGGGGATCGGATATTTATAAGTTCACGAAGCAAAATCAGCTAAGAACGTATATAGATTATAATCATCATTTTCTTCTAGCTAGTAGTTTATAAAGTGATTTACAAATCATGAATTGTAATATAAGTTAACCTTACTCTCTACCAAATACCGTTAAGATCATCATAAATTAAAGCTAAGGTACCCTTCATGATGAAAAGAAAGTCAACCGAGCAAAGGTTATTAGTAATTTATTTCCATCGTAAATACGAAAACTTCCTCTTTGTAATTGAGTCTAAACAAACTAAGTTACTGCGATAAATATCATAGTATTTCAAATTATTTTATTCTCATTTTTTTCCGATATGTAGGCATGTAACAAATATTTAGGCATATTTCTTCCTATATGTAGAAGACCAAAGCATAACTTAAAGACAAAATTTGGAACTTCTTGACTCGAGAATCCAAACATTAATGCTTTTTATGGATCATGTTCATCAGTACGTACTCACGATTTTTCGACCATACACAATTTTATGATGTTCGAAGATTAAGATAAAATTGTGAAACTCTAAAGCTTATAAATTATATGATATAGATATAGTTCAAAAACTTATCGCATGCAGGTATATAACATTTTTTATATTGTATCGTACTCCCGATACTTTAATATATCTTTTCCATGATGCACAAAGCAGTTTATAGTGATGATGCTTGAATAATTTATGGTTTTAGAGTCTTTAGAATTGAAGTATTAAATTAAGATTATATAATTTATTAATGGCATAGTATAATTATTCAAATTAAAACAGATTCATTTTTCTTATTTTATTTTCTGATTTTTTATTTGAATACTCAACCAATTATGGCGGGAGTAACCAGTCCCCCCACCCCACCCCATCACCATGGTATCCGCCATCACTAAGTCCAAACTTGGAGCAGGTTTTTGCAAGGACGAGATGAAAAATCGAAAGTAAGTGTGGATTAGGGCTTCAATTTTAACGTTCATTTCACCATTAACTAGTAGACAAGTATTAATAAAGCTCTCAGCGCCCAAATATTACTGGTAAAAGATCGATCAATTTGTCAGATTGGTCATACTTTTGTTAATGCACATAGTTCAATTGTTGTTCTGTTTCATGTGGTTTACTTCATTTGTGTTAATGGGCGTCAGAATTATGAGTCAAATGGTTTTTTGCTGCTTTATATAACAGGAAAAAGTTCCAATTGACCAAGTATTCGAGCAGTTGAAGTGCACCCGGGAGGGGTTGAGTTCTGATGAAGGAACTACTAGGCTTCAAATTTTCGGACCTAACAAATTGGAAGAGAAAAAGGTAAGTTTCGTTATTTCTAGTTAATATCGATGCATAGTTATCGCGGTATTAAGATTGCAATGAAATCGGGAATAATGTCGTTGTTATGATGCAGGAAAGTAAGGTACTCAAGTTCCTCGGTTTTATGTGGAATCCACTCTCGTGGGTCATGGAAGCTGCAGCCATCATGGCAATTGCGATGGCTAATGGAGAAGGGAAGCCCCCGGATTGGCAAGACTTTGTTGGGATAGTGTGCTTGCTTGTTATCAACTCGACTATCAGTTTCATAGAAGAAAACAATGCTGGAAATGCAGCTGCAGCTCTTATGGCTGGTCTTGCTCCTAAAACAAAGGTACATTCATGTACGTAATAGGTATGGAGATAATAAATACAGTGGCTTCATTTGTGTTTGATATAATAGGTACTCAGAGATGGTCAATGGAGCGAGCAGGAAGCATCCATTTTGGTTCCTGGAGACATTGTTAGTATAAAACTTGGTGATATCATACCTGCTGATGCTCGGCTTCTTGAAGGTGATCCTCTGAAGGTTGATCAATCTGCTCTTACTGGAGAATCTCTTCCTGTGACCAAAAACCCTTACGATGAAGTTTTCTCGGGTTCAACATGCAAACAAGGTGAAATTGAAGCAGTGGTGATCGCCACCGGTGTCCATACTTTTTTTGGAAAGGCAGCACATCTTGTGGATAGCACCAACCAAGTGGGGCACTTCCAGAAAGTGCTCACTGCTATTGGGAACTTCTGCATTGGCTCCATTGCAGTCGGTATGCTGGCTGAGATTATAGTAATGTTCCCAATTCAGCAAAGGGCGTACAGGAGGGGGATTGAAAATCTTCTTGTTCTCTTGATTGGAGGCATACCTATTGCCATGCCTACGGTTTTGTCAGTTACAATGGCTATTGGATCCCACAAGCTATCGAAGCAGGGTGCCATTACAAAGAGAATGACTGCCATTGAGGAAATGGCTGGCATGGATGTTCTTTGCAGTGATAAGACTGGCACTTTGACCCTCAACAAGTTGACTGTTGATAAGAACTTGATTGAAGTCTTTGCAAAGGGTGTGGATCCAGATCATGTGCTACTTTTGGCTGCAAGGGCTTCAAGAACTGAAAATCAAGATGCGATTGATGCTGCTATTGTTGGTACACTGGCTGATCCTCAGGAGGCATATTTCTTCTTTTTCTACTTCTGCCTTATCTTTTCCCCCATTACTTTTCTGTTTTATAAAGATTGTGGACTGCAAGTAGTAGCAAAAGCATGTTTTCATGGTATATTCATTTGGATTCTTAGGCAAGGGCCGGTGTTGAGGAAGTGCATTTCTTCCCATTCAACCCTGTGGACAAGAGGACTGCTGTAACTTACATTGATTCTGATGGAAACTGGCATCGAGTTAGCAAGGGAGCCCCTGAAGAGGTGCTCCTTCAATTTTTTATTTTTTATTTTTTATCTCATGCACATATAAATTATGTTGAGACATCAATTATTTATTTGTTCCTCTTTCGTCGAATCAGATTTTGGCACTTTGCAATTGCAAGGAAGACTTCAAGAAAAATGTTCATGCTGTCATTAATAAATATGCTGAGCGTGGACTTCGTTCATTGGCTGTTGCTAGACAGGTTTGGATGGAAACTCTTGCATAAATTTCTTCACTTCTCATATATGCATAACAAAATGTCAATTTTATCTTCGTCATTTGGTTTTGATCGCACTGAGAATCCAACCATGGTTATTAAATGTTTTACATCTCAGGAAGTGCCAGAGAAATCAAAGGAAGGTCTAGGTGGTCTTTGGCAGTTTGTAGGACTTTTATCACTTTTTGATCCTCCAAGACATGATAGCGCAGATACCATCCGCAGGGCTCTCAGTCTTGGTGTAAATGTTAAAATGATTACCGGTATGTGAATGGGGCATCATCCTGGATGTGCATTCAAGCTATTGATGCTTTTCATCTAAACTGATACCACATTTACATTATTTTGTCTATTCTAGGTGATCAACTTGCCATAGCTAAGGAGACTGGGCGTAGGCTTGGAATGGGAATGAATATGTACCCATCTTCTTCTTTATTGGGGCAAAACAGGGACGAGTCTATTGCTAGCCTTCCAGTTGAAGAATTGATTGAGGAAGCAGATGGGTTTGCTGGAGTCTTTCCTGGTAGGTGTTTCTTCTGTTATTCTTTATTTCATTAGGAGAGCATAAATGACACTGTTTTTGTTTTATTATTTTCTTTTGACCACGCAGAGCACAAATATGAAATAGTGAAGAAGTTGCAAGAGAGGAAGCATATTGTTGGAATGACTGGAGATGGTGTGAATGATGCCCCTGCTTTAAAGAAGGCAGACATTGGTATTGCCGTTGATGATGCAACTGATGCTGCAAGAAGTGCTTCAGACATTGTGCTCACTGAACCTGGGCTTAGTGTTATCATTAGTGCAGTTTTGACCAGTAGAGCTATTTTCCAGAGGATGAAGAACTACACTGTTAACATCTTTGACTTATTTTTCTTCTATTTAAAGGTTTTAAAGCGTTTTGGTTGAAAGAAGTTTTTGAGTTTTTTTGCTTTATTCTTTTTCAGATATACGCAGTCTCCATCACTATTCGTATTGTGGTAAGTTGTTTGTTCACAGTTGCAGAACAGTGATATAGTTTTTTTGGTTGCTCTCCCTCTGTGTACCTGTACCACTCTCCTCTTTTAGTAGTGATGGATTACTCCCTGTGCTAAGCTCTTCCTGTGTGCAGTTTGGTTTCATGCTTATTACTTTGATTTGGAAGTTTGATGTCTCTCCGTTCATGGTTTTGATCATTGCCATTCTTAATGACGGTAAGATATCTCTCTAAAACTTGTTTTTAAAATCTGTAACATTTTTCACAAAATCTATGTGGGTAACATTTGCTGAGTTATGCACCAAAATCCTGGTTCATGTAGGTACAATAATGACCATCTCAAAGGATAGAGTGAAGCCATCTCCATTGCCTGATAGCTGGAAATTGAAAGAAATTTTTGCCACCGGCGTAGTACTTGGAGGTTATCTTGCATTGATGACTGTTATATTCTTTATGCTGATGCATACGACCAATTTCTTTCCTGTGAGGAACATCGTTGCTTCTTGTATTATACGTTTTTCCTTAATCTTTTCTCCATGTAGAACAAGTTACGAGTTAATTATTGATGCAGGATAAATTCGGAGTGAGAGATATTAAACACAACGAAGATGAAATGATGGCTGCTCTATACTTGCAAGTGAGTATTGTTAGCCAGGCCCTTATATTTGTGACCAGGTCACGCAGTTGGTCATACGTTGAACGCCCTGGATTTCTGCTAATGATTGCTTTCGTCATTGCACAACTGGTAAATTTTCTGTGCCTATATGTATGTGTGACTGAATAACAAAAACCACCTTAAAAATAGTTTTCCTTGGCGAATATCACCTGTACACTGTCTATTAGCATGTACCAACAAAAAAAAAAGAGTACAGAATAGCAACACAACCTCATTTTGTCCTGTTGTGTAGCGATAATTTGGTTATTTTTCTTTGAAGTTTCATTTTTAATATATGCTTTAATCTACCAAAGTATACAATTTTAAGTAGTTTTTTTCCAAAATTTCCGGAACAATTAAGAAAAGTAGGTGGTATAGTATTTTTATTTTATTGAGAACTATAAATTTTTAACTTATTTTATGAGAATATATATGAAGTTGTTTTCATCTTATAGATAATTTAATACGAAGAAAATTCAAGTTTTGCTTTATGTTTCAGCAATCTCTGGATAAATTTTACCATAGGTAAATACTAATAAAATTTTATGTGGAATATTTGCCAATCAAGAATAACACATGATTGATGTGATCTTAACGATTTACTCATGTGTTTGTATGTGCCTTGTTTTTCTCCTACCATAAAAATTTACACGACAAAGGATTATAATCATCCTCGAAAATGTTGAAACAATTCTTCTATGTAGGTTGCGACTCTTATAGCTGTATATGCTGATTGGGGTTTTGCAAGAATTAAAGGATGTGGATGGGGATGGGCTGGTGTTATCTGGATTTACAGCGTGGTCTTCTATGTGCCTCTTGATTTAATAAAGATCATCACTCGTTACATCTTGAGTGGAAAGGCCTGGAAAAACCTCTATGACAACAGGGTATGTTATATTGTTAAACCATTTCTGCAGAAATTCCATATGATCATCCTCATTTGGTTTGTATTTCTTGAATGGCTTCTTAAGTTTTACTATCTTTTTCTTTGGAACAGACTGCTTTTACGACCAAGAAAGATTATGGTAAAGAGGAGAGAGAAGCACAATGGGCTGTTGCTCATCGGAATTCACGTGGCCTCCCAGCACCAGAAGCTACAAATGTTTTCATTGATAGAAGAAGTTACAGAGAACTTTCTGAAATTGCAGAACAGGCCAAGAGGAGAGCCGAGATCGCGAGGTATAATCTTTTCTAGCTTAGTTACAGAACTATGGTAACACACTATTATGTTTAGTCAAATTGAGACACAAATTGACACAAATTTTTTCATGCTACCGAAAAGGGAAGATTATACATCTAATGTGATACTGGGTATTGCTGAGGATATTGTCAAAAAGAGTAGGAGTAACATAATAAACAGATATCAATTCATAAAATTTCTTGAATGGTAGTTTGAAAATCCATGATCAAGATTTCTTTGTATTCTAAATTCTTGCTGAGCCAAGAACTTTTGTTCACAAGGGAGTTTTGTTTAATTTCCAAAATATGGTTGGTGTTGCTGTAATTTGGCCCAATATTGGGAGGCCTCGTTATAATTTTCCCATTATTTAGTCAGTTCATTCTGGTTTGGAGTACTTTTTCTATTTTGATCCACATGAAGCTTTTCCATTTCCACCCTTTTTTCTTATCAATATGTCTAAATTTAAACCTGCTTTTATTGCGTTTGTGTAGGTTTCGTGAGTTGCGTACACTCAAGGGTCATGTTGATTCTGTAATGAAGCTCAAGGGCCTTGACCTTGGTACAATCCAGCAGCATTACACTGTTTGAAAAAGAGGAATGAATCTTATTCTAGGGCCGCTCAGAGACTGATCCAAGAGGGGCGTGTAGGGGGTGATCGTCCCCCAACCCCTCCTCCCACCCCACCATATATATAAATTATATGTTTATGTATGTATAGTTATTATTAATTATGTGATGAGTTTTTATAATGCGTTTTTTGATTTTTTTCCAAACACACCAATCAACTTATGACTTAAATTACTTTTATAACTTTAATTTAAATTATGATCTTTTAGACTTCTGCTAAAAAGAAACAAAAAAATAAAGACTGTGAGCATCACCTAAGTTTAACTTTAAGCTGGTGAGGTGATCAATTGCTAGATGGTGTTTGCAAATGTTTATTATAGGGTTATTGGCTTGGTGATCGTATGAACATATTTTAGTGTTTGTAGTGTTAACTTATGCTTCTATTTTTGAAAATATGCTAATAATTTTTTTTTTAAAAGAGTAAGTCACTTCTCATTATTTATTGCAAACACTTGTTAATGCTTTAAGAACCTTTACAAAACGCTTTGCAAACATTCTCGATATTTTGTCAAAAAATGGTTAAAGTGATGTTAAGCAAAAACAGTGGACCAAGTTCTTTGTACAAACATCCCATTAGCCTTTACAACGAATATAAAAGCATAAAAAAGTTCTCCTTCCCACTCCCAAAAAAAAAAAAACAAAATGATTCTAGCAATTGACGTGGCATTTAATTCTACGATTAGGATCCCAAATATCTCAAAAACTAAAACCTTTCAACCTTTTTTCTGATGGACGTCGTTTACATAGAATTTATTAACATAAACATGAAAATTGAGCTAATTCTGAATAGTAGAACACAAATATATCTTCAACTAATGGGAAATATGCCAATCTAATACTCCCTTGTGGTTTCAAAAATCTAACCAAAATTTTCATGTAGTTTTTAATTGTTTAAACTTGTGGGTTTTATATTTTTTTTTTCATAAAATCTTCTCCTTTAAGAAACCACAAGTAAAGTCTCGCGAAGAGTTTATGAAACTACAACGAAGTTTTTGGACAGTTTATAAATTTACATGAAGTTTTATGTACACTTGATTTTTATGCCCAATTTATGAAATCACAAGAAAATTTAAACTCAAGCTAAAAAGAGTTTTCTGTAAGTTTTAAAAACCACATGAGGTTTTTATGCATTGCCTCCTCAATTAATTAATGCATTAGCAGACATGAAATAGAAGTCATATATAGGTCATTCCAAATGAGCGCGCTTTACATCATAAAACAGGTCATTCCATTGACCAGAAAAAGAAAAGATCGACGGTATGGTTTAAATTTCGTAATATGTAACTGGATCAACTTGGGCTTTGTTAGGTACTTTAATTAAAATGAACTTTGTGTCAATGATCACGCTTGTCGAATAATGATTCTATCACTGATTAGATTAAGGTCTCCAAAACCCTTTTAATAAATTCAATTATTTGTTAGTCTTTTAACTTTTGCGGCATTAGTATTCCAAGCATTGTGCATGCATATAGTTGCTAGAGCATAAGCGACAATTAGGTATGTCATAAATCTCGACTGTGTAAGACAAAATTTATAAAGGCGAGTAGAACAACAATTGAACCACGTAACTTTTGCTTATCACCGTAATTGAAATTCTTTTTTATAGGTTATATTATGGTGTATTGTATTTTTCCAGTGAAGGTAAGAATTTTTAGGTCCAGTTTAACTGACCTCATCCTTAACATCGTGAAACAATATATAGAGCTGTATGTGATCGTTCACGTTTGAGATAATTTGGACATTAAAAAAATGTGATATTTTGTTAATTTTCTATTTTGACGTATTACTTTAACACAGTTTTTGATATACCGTTTGATCCTGTTCATTAACACCACATTTGTTTTGATTTAAAGTACTACTTTCTTTCAGGGTAGATACTGGCCTTTTATGTTCATTAATTTTTACTTGAATTCGCTCCCCTGCCACTTCCAAAAAGAGGTTTTTGGTAAATTACCTCCTAAATAATGAATAGGCTACTTATCCTAGATTTAAAAAGGCATCACATTATCTCATAACTTAGAGATGTATTTCACTAGCTCAAATTTAGAAGTGAGGATGATTTTGTTTTTGTGAAAAAATTACATTTACTTCTTTTTTCTTAAAAAGATGTGTATATTTGGCTTTATACTTTAAATTACGAAAGAAGTATAACATTAAATATAAATTTAAGGTGCAATTTTAATATATGTGTTTTTATTTCGTTTTATACTTTTAGTTGTGATTTTTCCAAAGAATATCTACAATTAAATTTGAAATTAAAATGAAATTAGCATGAGGTATTTTGGGCATTAATAAATATAACAAATACACTACAACATGAGTAGGGGCAATGTGAAACTTTTGGAATCATCGAGGAGATATCATGACTATTTATGTCTCAACATGATATGCCAAATAGACATAATACATTGGTGATTTGTCAAAAACCCTCCAAAAGGCATTGTGTTTAAAAGGAAAACATTTTTTTTAAAAATATAATTCAATATTATCTAAACTCTCCATAAATGTTTAATTTTATTAATATGGAATCCAACTCGTCCACCTTACGACCAGTATCACGACTCCATAAAACTTAAATTTATAGCTGTATATGTCACAACATTTTTGTTCTTAATGGGAGGCATAAACCAAACCAAACTAAAAGATGAGTTGTAATTCACGCCCCAAATCAACATCGCGTGATAGTGGCACTTTGACTAAGTTATTTTAATGTGAAATAGATATCAAATATTTTTATAACTTCAGCACTAAGAGGTGGATTAGAAACAAAAACTATTCATGGAGGCCGTGACAGTTGATTCAATAAGTGTTAGGCAAATTGTTTAAAGGTCGCATTTTCTAACTAAATTATATGTGTAAGATTATAATTTAAGGACAGACGCACAGAGTCACACACATGTATTGTGGCCTCTCCATGACTCACGCAACGTTGAATTTTAGTAAATAGGTACCCTAGATATGTGAAACTTGGGATAGAACCTGCAAATAATTTGCTTAAAATATTTCAAGATGAAACCTAAGAAGTTAGGTGTTCGTTGCATGTTTTGGAGGCGCCAAAGCAATTCGTCTTCCGTAATTTATTTCAATAAGTGCTCAAATTAATTCTGTAATTAAAATACTTCAGCTAGTATTAGGCCGAAAATTTCCCGTTAGACAATTTTGTAACATATTTCAAGGATAGGATAGATCGTGATTATTGTTGCTTAAATTAAGTTAAGAAATTCATATATAAAACTACAACGTAACTTACAACATTATAACTATAGTATATGACAAGATTATAATCACAACGGTAAAGATGCATAAACGTAATCTATTTAGCCTAATGGCCCTATTGCTTTTGCTATATACCGCGAGATTCTAATGTCACTTATGTTAGCAAGATTTTAATAAATTTACAAGCTAGCTTTTTGACTTGCATATAATATTACTTTCTCAGCCATCTCCATCGATTTTATGTACAATTGGTGAAATTATTCGTTAACATATATTAATATATATATATATATATATATATATATATATATATATATATATATATATATATATATATATATATATATATATATATATATATAAAGTCAACTAACTAGGATAAAAACCGAACACTATGCAAGCAACGCTTCTCTATGGGAAAACGTTGCATAACTTTGATTAATTATATTATCCAAGAACAACCCCCGTGAAGACGACAATCTGTTGCACTTAATTAGATAATATCAATATAATTCTAATCTCTAATAAGAGTCAATCGCAACCACTCCCTTATCGTTTGGGGTGTTTTGCGAAGTACCGCTGACGTTTCAAAAATAGCACGTTGTCCTCGAACATTTGTAATTTGCCCCCTGGGTCCTTGATCTACCGTTCATTTTTGCCACGTGCTATCTTTTTTATCCATTAGATTTGGCATCAGGGGGGGAAATCGCACATTTTTACAAACATTTGGGGGCAAAGTGCTTTTTTTGAAACGTCAAGAGGCACTTTGCAAAACACCCCAAACGTTAAGGGGCAAAACGCGATTGACCCTTCTAATTTTTTTATTTAATTGATATCTAATAATGCATATACATTGCAAAACCTAGGGACCATAAAAAAATATTTAATGGTCTATCTGGTGATGTCTAGCGACTGCATCTTCAATTAAAACTCTTGGAGTTGATGGCAGTTCAACTTCGAGATATTATTTTATTGATCAACAAAGTTTCTGATACTTTTTTTTTAAATAAAAAAAATCGTATATAGAGCCTACAATTTTCCCTACTTCTCCTGAGAAAAATTGATCTATTTCTTCCAAAGACGTGCATATTATATACAACTGACTAATTCTATATAACATTTGATCTTTTTTCCCGTCTGTATATGAAAATGATCTGTTACAGTTATGTTAGTTGGTCATGCCACGTTGAGACTATGAAACAAAATTGCCAAAAGATATTCAAAGGGACAGAAATTAAGTTTCTTGGCCTTTAATATATGTGCGGCTTCTGTATGTACATAAAAGGCCTACAGTTTCTAGCAAATTAGGAACGGCGGCCACAGCGTTATAGGTTGACACCCCAACGCATCTTCGAATTGTTATTGAAACAACTTATCCCATACAAAAATGTTAGTGATAGAAAATGTAAATAATTAGAGAAATAGTATCTGTACCTTAACTTAATTGTCAAGACTTTCCTACATTATATAAATTTATCCTATAAAAATTATAGTCATATAACTTATTTTTTGTTGTTCTATTTTTTTGTTGAATCGATATATAGTGTGTGAACAATTTCTGACGTGGTTAACATATAGAAAGTATATTGAGTACATGTCAATATGGAGTTGTTTCGAGAATATTAATAAGAATTTCATCCAAAAATATGTGCTGATTTAAAATAATAATAATAGACTTTTTTTTTTTTATAGTTGATCAAAACATAATATAATAATATATAATTGTATAACCTAATATAATAATCAAATTTAGTAAGAGCTACTGTAAGAAGAAAACTAGAACACAACTCCACAACCAATCATCAAGCCACACACACATACACACACTTAGAAATATTATAGTATATTCATATACATGCATGAAAATGGAAACTGCACATATAGAGCAGGGGCTACTTGAGGGAGTTTTGTTGAAGAGGGTATAAAAAGAGGTCATAGGCTTAGCAGTATCTATATCAATCTCTATGCAACAGAAATTAAGAGAGTTATATTTATTTTCTTTGGGACTGCAAAAGCATTCATTAATCTATTCATCAATGTGTTTCTGAATTAATAATTTTCTCTGTTTCTCTTCACAATATTTCTTTCTATTCTCTGTTCATATCATAAGCATTCTTGAATATGGGCGGTGACATGGCTATTAGTCTTGAACAGATCAAAAATGAAGCTGTTGATCTGGTAAACTTATCTTCTCTTTTCATTTGACGATTCTTTATTTTGTCATAAAATCCTGGAAGTATATATGATTACTTTTTTCTACCTGAATTTGCTTATTAGAACAGGACTTTTGTTGATTTTTTTTATTTTTTTTGGCTTTGTTTTGGTTTAATTTTGTCGATATTATAATATTAAGGGGCATGTACAAGAGCTTATAGAAGCGTACTCTTCGTTACTTTTGCTTAAAGTTACTTCAAATTATTTTTAACTTGTAATGGAGAGTGTTTGCAAATATTTAAAAGAAATTACTTAAAACATGAACTAGGTGTTTTTAACATATGATGGGATGTAGTTTTTTTCCTTCCAAAAACTTTTAAAATTATTGTATCTATAAGTAATTTGAGAAGCATCCTAAAGTCGGCTTCTACTGCTTGTGGTTTTTGTGACTTTTAAGATAAGCAAGTTAAAATGGAAGTTAGTAATGCAAACACTTAAAAAGGTGCCTGTGTAGACTCAAAAACCAATAAACTATTTTCATAAGCATTTTCAAAAATACTATGTAAATATATGATATAATGATAGTTGTCTGTATTAGTTTTTCCTGTTAGTTATGTATATGACGTGTAAAAGGAAGCATAGAGACATTTTTCTTATCACCATCGAGTATTAATAGGATGATTCTTAGCACGACCAAGTCTATAGACCATGAAGTTATAGTTTTACATCATATAAAAGTTTGTCGTAATATGAAATAGTTGTAGTGACAAGTTTTAATACATTAATACTCGTGATTAACCATGAACTAACCTTTGTAAAAAACTTCTTGTATGGTGTAATTTACATCAAAAGGACGAGTATGTGAAGTTTCACTTTTTTTTGTTGTCTAAACCTGCAAATTACAATGCTGAATTGTCTAGCACTAAGTTGTAGTGACTGAGAAGAAAAAAAGACAGTTTAAACTTTTAAGTTCTTGTAAGATTTTTGCGGTCGAAAGGTTACGCTTGGAACTTGGAAGTTAACACATCACATAATTATGTAACAATAGTATATTCTAGTTTCTCTTAAATAAAAAGAGACATAATTAAAAGTGATTCTGAAATAAAATATGAGCAACTGAATACAGGAGAGGAGAGATATACTCAACCTGGAACTTTTTTCTTTTCAGACTATTTGTTGTAGGAGAATTTTGACAATGAAATAGTGAATCTTAATAGAAGCAATGGAAAATTATTATCTTTTATGTACTATCACTTGTGAAACCTTAATCCTTTTGGTTCAAGTTATGAACTTTCTTGTATTGATCTTTTAGATACTGGGATTATAGCGATATTTTTCCTTGTACAACAGGAAAAAGTTCCGATTGATGAAGTCTTTGAGCAGTTGAAGTGCAATCGGGAGGGGTTGAGTTCCGATGAAGGAAACAACAGGCTTCAGATTTTTGGACCTAACAAATTGGAAGAGAAAAAGGTCTTTCTCTTTTATAACCTGTTATTGATGCATGGTTGTTAAAATATTTAAATTTGCAATGAAACTGATTGTGTTGTGTCATGATACAGGAAAGCAAATTTCTCAAGTTCCTCGGTTTTATGTGGAATCCACTCTCATGGGTCATGGAAGCTGCAGCTATCATGGCAATTGCACTCGCTAACGGAGGAGGAAAGCCCCCGGATTGGCAAGACTTTGTTGGAATTGTTTGCTTGCTCGTGATAAACTCCACCATCAGTTTTATTGAAGAAAATAACGCAGGAAACGCTGCTGCCGCCCTTATGGCTGGTCTTGCTCCTAAAACAAAGGTATATCATCCTTTTAATATTAGAGTTTTAAAAGACAAAAAGACCCCTGACGTGGATTAAAACAGAGGATTTGGTTAGCGACATGGGATAATTCTTAACATTTCTTACGTACTGATTCTAATAGGTCCTCAGAGATGGTCGTTGGAGTGAGCAGGAAGCGGCAATTTTGGTTCCAGGAGACATTGTAAGTATAAAGCTCGGAGATATCATTCCTGCTGATGCTCGTCTCCTTGAAGGTGATCCGATGAAAGTTGATCAATCTGCACTCACTGGAGAGTCTTTACCCGTGACCAAGAATCCTTATGATGAAGTTTTCTCCGGTTCAACATGCAAACAAGGTGAAATCGAGGCAGTAGTCATTGCCACCGGTGTCCATACTTTCTTCGGAAAGGCAGCACATCTTGTCGACAGCACAAACCAAGTCGGACACTTCCAGCAAGTTCTAACTGCAATCGGGAACTTCTGCATATGTTCCATTGCGGTTGGTATGCTGGCTGAGATTATTGTCATGTACCCTATTCAACATAGGCCGTACAGAAAAGGGATTGATAATCTTCTTGTTCTATTGATTGGAGGCATTCCCATTGCTATGCCTACAGTTTTGTCGGTCACTATGGCTATTGGATCACATAGGCTGTCCCAGCAGGGCGCCATTACTAAGAGAATGACTGCCATTGAGGAATTGGCTGGCATGGATGTCTTGTGTAGTGACAAAACTGGAACTTTAACCCTTAATAAGTTGACTGTCGATAAAAACTTGATTGAAGTCTTTGTGAAGGGCGCGGAGAAAGATTATGTGCTACTTATGGCTGCAAGGGCTTCAAGAACAGAGAATCAAGATGCTATTGATGCTGCTATTGTCGGTACACTTGCCGATCCGAAGGAGGTATTATATTTACTTTCTATATGTTCTTCTACCTCTTTCTCCTCAACCCACGACCACCATTGTCTTAACAGGGACCGTTTGGTTGCTTTCTAATTTCTATCAAGGGAGCTAATAGAAATACTATGCTTAACGATAAATTAATTTGGATTTTAGGCAAGAGCTGGGATTAGGGAGGTGCATTTCTTCCCTTTCAACCCTGTTGACAAGAGGACAGCTTTAACTTACATCGATTCTGATGGAAAGTGGCATCGAGCTAGCAAGGGAGCCCCCGAACAGGTGCTCTTAATGATTGCAAATTTTCCTGCTGGTTCATGAATATAAGTAGTACTATTAAGACATGTCGATTGTTTCTTTATTTTCTTTTTCCTTGAATCAGATTTTGACACTCTGCAACTGCAAGGAAGACTTCAAGAAAAAGGTTCATGCTGTTATTGATAAATTTGCTGAGCGTGGGCTGCGTTCATTGGCTGTTGCTAGACAGGTTTGGACATAAAATCTTGCAAAAATATTTGTACTTTCTTTTAAATGAACATCCAGATATAACTGTATCTCTGATTTATTTTCCTGATATTTTCTGATACTTTATTAAGAAACCATTTACGAAGAAAGAGTTTTACATTTCAGGAAGTGCCAGAGAAATCAAAGGAAAGTGCTGGTGCTCCATGGCAATTTGTTGGTCTCTTATCACTTTTTGATCCTCCGAGGCATGACAGTGGAGAGACTATCAAGAGAGCCCTCGATCTTGGTGTCAATGTCAAAATGATTACAGGTAAAGAAACGGTTCATCACCATTCAAGCTACTGATGCTTTCCCTTTAAACAAATCCAATATTAATTCTGTATTTTAGGTGACCAACTTGCTATTGCTAAGGAGACGGGGCGTAGGCTTGGAATGGGTGTTAATATGTATCCATCTTCCTCTTTACTTGGGCAGCACAAGGACGAGTCTATTGCCGGTCTTCCTGTTGAAGAACTGATCGAGAAAGCAGATGGTTTCGCTGGGGTCTTCCCAGGTGTGTGCGTTAGTGTGTTTGTGTGCTCTTTTTCTTTTTTCTTCACCTTCTTGTGGGAAAGAGTCAATGACATTTTTCCTTCTTTCGTTTTTGATGATACACAGAGCACAAATACGAAATAGTGAAGAAGTTGCAGGAGATGAAGCACATCGTCGGAATGACTGGAGATGGTGTGAACGATGCCCCGGCTTTGAAGAAGGCAGACATTGGTATTGCCGTTGCTGATGCAACTGATGCTGCGAGAGGTGCTTCAGACATTGTGCTCACTGAACCAGGGCTTAGTGTTATCATTAGTGCAGTCTTGACCAGTAGAGCTATTTTCCAAAGAATGAAGAACTACACTGTTAGCTTCTTTGCCTTCCTTTTTTCTTCGATTTTAAGACTTTATGGTTGGAAACAAGTGTTGAATTCTTTGCTTTGTTTCTTTGACGCAGATATACGCAGTCTCTATCACCATTCGTATTGTGGTAAGTTAGTATTTGCAGAACACAAGATACAGTGTTCTCTCCCTCTCTCTCTCTCTCTCCAGTAAGTTTGATAGGTTATTTCCCTATGCTATGCAGTTTGGCTTCATGCTTATTGCTTTGATATGGAAGTTTGATTTCTCCCCTTTCATGGTCTTGATCATTGCGATTCTTAATGATGGTAAGGTTATATTTTTCTACATAACTCTTTGGTTCCTTCACCTGATTCGTATGTCATATATTTGGCGACTTATTGACAATAATCCTGCTTTACTAGGTACAATTATGACCATCTCAAAGGATAGAGTGAAACCATCACCATTGCCTGATAGCTGGAAATTGAAAGAGATTTTTGCCACCGGTATTGTGCTTGGAGGTTATCTTGCACTGATGACAGTTATATTTTTCTGGATAATGCACGAAACTGATTTTTTCCCGGTATAGATCATTAAAATTTCTCGTTTGTGTAAGATTTTCCTTAATTGTTCCCAATCTGAAACAAGTGATGAATATTTTTGTGTTCATTATTTTGCTGACAAATGCAGGACAAATTTGGAGTGAGACACATTAGAGACAATGAAAGTGAAATGATGGCTGCTCTATACTTGCAAGTGAGTATTGTCAGCCAGGCTCTTATTTTTGTGACCAGGTCGCGGAGTTGGTCATATGTTGAACGCCCTGGACTTTTGTTAATGGTTGCTTTTGTCATTGCACAACTGGTAAAGTTTTCTATTTTCTTCTGTCATTCCCTATGGATAGATATAACCTTCGTGTCCAAAACTCACGTACGAGGAACAAATTTGTTTTTCGTAGGTTGCGACTCTTGTAGCTGTATATGCCGACTGGGGTTTTGCAAGAATTAAAGGATGCGGTTGGGGATGGGCCGGTGTTATTTGGATTTACAGTGTCGTCTTCTATGTGCCACTTGACTTAATGAAGTTCTTCATTCGTTACCTCTTAACTGGAAATGCATGGAAGAACCTATATGACAACAAGGTAAATCATATCAATAAGCTATTTTTACCACATATGTTTGCAATCCCTTCTTTTAAAACTTTTAACTCTTTTTTCTTTGAAACAGACTGCTTTTACGACTAAGAAAGATTACGGTAAAGGAGAGAGAGAAGCACAATGGGCGCTTGCTCAGAGGACTCTACATGGCCTCCAAACACCAGAAACTGCTAATGTTTTCAATGAGAAGAGCGGCTATAGAGAACTAAGTGAAATTGCGGAACAGGCCAAGAGGAGAGCTGAAATTGCAAGGTGAGTTCTAATTCTTGTGTATTCTCCTTTTTTCTTTTCGCAGACAAGTATGCTATGTGTTGTTAAAACTTGAATTTACTGCATTGTGTAGGCTTCGTGAGTTGCTTACGCTAAAGGGTCACGTTGAGTCAGTGGTGAAGCTTAAGGGCCTCGACCTTGAGACCATGCAGCAGCATTACACCGTTTGAAGAACATAAGAAAGAATGTGTAAGACAAAGAAACTGAGAGTGTTTGTACTAGATAAAAGTATTATCTCTAAGAGGGAGGAGACAGAAATGCGTTATAATTCTGAACCTATTTATTTTTGTTTTTTGATGTATCTTAAAGTAACTGCAGAAAGCTTTTCTGTTGTTTTATAAGTGAAACTATGTAAAAGACAGTTTTTTCATCTAAAATGTTTTCTGTTTTCTTTGATATTGTCTTGTGACTAGAACTTCCTAATGCATTGAGTTCATTGTGTGATGTACTTTACTGGTTCTGTGGACTGATTCAAATGAATGAATAACTCAGAAGTTTTTGGAATGCGCAATATTGGATGACAGTCACTCATAAGTTTGATTGTGCATAAAGAGTAATCTACTCTCTTGTGAAAGTATCATATCAAACATTTTGCTACATAATTAGCATATATAGGCAAATGCTTTATCCAACAACTTTAGTAGAGTCATTTATCATCAAAAATATCTGCTATTGCTCCTTTACTTTGCATTTTAGTCTTGAATTAGCTTCTTTGTTAATATTGAATGAATTAGAACTACATGGTATATACATGTAAAAAGTTAAAAGAGGTACCTTGATTTATTAAGCTCTAAGTGCCCACATTGTCCAATGCCCCAGCTGCCATTGCAACTAGTTTCTGTTTAAATTTTTTTTTGATCAGCACTAGTTTCTGTTTAATATGTTCACTTTATAGTTTCCTGCCAAAATGTTGGTTCCAAAAATTAAGATCAAAATCTACAACTAGAAATCAAAGGCTATAGTTATTTATACAATGTGGCAGCCATCATTTTTGGTGTCCTAATTAGGCGATTTTGTCAATTTGAGTACTCCGGCACCGGAAAATTCAAAATTCGGTCGGAATTACTTACGTGGGCGTGACATGACAGAAAATTTAGGGATTTTGGCTACGGTCAACCCGCCACATTAGCGAGACTCCACGTCATTTTTAAAATCCCACCAAGTGAAATCTATGTGACATCCACCTTTAATGGTGGGATTTTAATCTTCTATTAAAACAATGTTATTTTTATAAGTTATCATCTATATATATACATATATGTATAATTGTAGGTTTTACATTAAAAAATATTCACCAAAGTGCAGACATCATTGTTGAGCATACTATTCAATATGTATCTCTTGAGAAACTAGTTTGCTGAAATACATATCATTTGTGGCGGGGTGGAGCCAAGGTTTTGACTTTCGGGAGGCGAAATCGTATGATATTCTTTTACATACATATAAATACTTTTATAATAAATTATTTTATATTATTCATTTAAAGATAATAAATAATCTTGATACTATAATTACCTTGAGAACTAAATATCGAATATCAAACTTATAAAAATGACTATAAAGTCACATAATTATAGCTACAATTTGTATATTTTTTTTTTTTTTTTTTGAGATAAACTACATAAATACATACAAAAAATATGTAGTACAAATAGAGACATGTTATAGAAGCCTTAAAGAAATATTATCATTTATGTTCTACTCAGACAATTTATAGTTAAGTTGCATGTTTGAAGAGAATATTAAGTTACAACTTAGTCAATATCGGTACTGTTCGCTGTAAATATTAATTTGTGGGATGTGAGATGTTATTGGCCAGTACTCACCGTTTGGTTTGTCGCATCTCTTGTCCAAAACTGGGCAATCAAATATCCTGAGCTTTCTAAGTGATTTGAGATTCTGCAAACCGTTAGGCAAAGAGTTCACTTTCGGACAATACCCAATTTCAATCTCCGACAAGGACTGTAGACTTCCTAGCCACTTTGGTAATGAACATAACTCTTCACAATACCGTATTTCTAATCTTATGAGATTACTTAGTGGTTGCACTATTTCTGCCTCCAGAAGAACATCCAATTCACTAAAGTGATATAAGAAAAGCTCCCTAAGTGAAGTGAGAAACATGACCGATCTAACAATTGATGTATGAACCTTCTTTATATCCAAACTTTTCAGATTTGGTACAAATGGCAATTCTTTCAACTTGGGACACGCTTCAACTCTTAATGTTTCTAAGCAAGGAAAACTCTCTATTGTATCCGGTATTTTCCATTCCTCAAGGTTAGGCATTTCGTCGATATAGAGCTCTTTTAGTGCAGGAAATGAACTACTCTCTCCATTAATTCCATGCCATTCGCTATCCAAACACTTTACAGAAACCATACACAAGAGCTTTAGATATGTAAGAGAAGGCAACTTTCCGAGGGGAGGAAGGCGTTCACATCTGTAACAATACTCCATCGTAATTCTAGACAGATTAGCAAAAGATAACGTTGAAATCCAATTCGTGAACTTTGAACCTTGATACATACTAATTTTGAGCTCTTCAAGATTCTGATTAGGTTGGAGACCCTCGAGAACCTCTTTGTAATGCTCTGCAGAGTTCTCTTCGATGCCTTTCTCCCAAGATAGACTTAAACAAGTCAGATTCTTTTTGCTCACCAAGTTGGCACTTTTGGCGTCGTTCAAGTCTCGTATGCACCCAAGTCCTTTAATTCGCAACTTTCCTCCAAGATTTAAGTGCTTCAGCTGACCTATTCCATGAGCTGAATCTTGGCCCACAATAAAAATGCCTAGCTTTTGCAGACAAGTTAGTTCTCCCAGTCCAGGTGGTGTACACAAAAGTGATGCACAATCATCAATGTGTAAAAAGTAGAGACTTCTCATGTATCTCAAACCTTTAGGCAACTCAAGAAGGCGATCAGAATGCCTAAGCTTCGGTTTCTGAAGGTTTTGGAGGCAAGTTATTGATTCAGGTAATTTTTCGAGAGTATTACAAGACATTACTAGGTACCTAAGATGTTCCATTTTGTGAATAGGAAATAGTGGTATGCTAGAAACACTCAAGTCAAGCACTCTTAGGTACTTCTGCTTAGAGATGAAGGAAGAAAACCCACGTGGTAAGTCTTCTCCTATACGCAGGATACTTGATTCTCTGGTGTGCACGATAATGGAGCGCAAAGACCTGCCAGTTAAAGACTTCAACTTTTCAGTGTCGCCCCAGGAATAGGACGAACACAAAATAGACAAGTGATGAACCCCTTTGGGAATGTTCAGCTCATTGCCTATGTTCACCATGTGAGCTTCGTTTCTCACAACAGATTCCACTAAATCATGCATTAAATCATGGATTTTACACACGATTTTACCCTCATAATTTTTTTGGACCTCTTGAAAAAATGAATTCCAAACTAACTCTTTAAAGATCAGATGACCAGCAAGGCGCATGTCTGTTTGGCCTTCACACTGAATAAAACCATTTGCCATCCATAGTGCAATGAGCATGTCTACCTCCATCAACTTGTCCTTGGGGAATATGCAACAATAGGCAAAACATTGCCTCATTTGAGGTGACAAATTGTCATAACTTAAACCTTAAGGCAGGTAAGATACCATTATCACCACCTGATAGATTCCACATTTCACTTTGTTTGATTGCCTGCCACTCGCTTTCACGGCTTTTATATCTCATCAAGCTTCCCAGAGCCTTCACGGCCAAAGGTACACCACCACATTTCCTGACAATTTCCTTGCCAATTTCTTCCAAGTTTTCGTCTCCCGTACCAGTTGCAAATGCTCTTTTCCGGAATAAGGACCAAGATTCCTCTTCTGCTAAATATCGAAGGTGATGGTAGTCGCCTGTAGCCATCATTAAAGAAACTTTCTCAATCCGAGTTGTTACTAATACCACAGAACCTTTCGATCCACATCTCAATGCTTCTTTTAGCTCGTCCCACTGTCTATGGTTTTCATTCCACACGTCATCTAAAACCAATAAAAATTTTCGACCCCTCAACTTTTCTTGAAGACGCCATATCAATGGATCCAACTCAGTAATTTTGCATCCACCTCCTTCTATGGATTCTATAATAGCTTGTACTAACCTGGGTATGCTAAAATCAACAGAGACACACACCCAAATTCGCAATTCAAAATATTCGTTAACGCTTTGATCATTGTAGACCAGTTGCGCGAGTGTGGTTTTTCCAATTCCGCCCATGCCACAAATAGCATAGACAAAAAGATCATCTCGGTCAGGCATATGAGCTAGCAACTTCTCCACTACCATCTCTTTCTCCTCATTTCTTCCATAAATATCAGATTCGTTCACCCGTGAACTAGTCTGTCTATCCTCTAATTCATCGCCATTTTGATTATCCATAATCGCCACACTCGTCAAACCAAGTTTAAATCCCTCCTCCAACACAACATCCAATCTTTCCCTTATATTTTGAACTTTACGCGCAACCTTGAGACGAAACATCAATGGATTTCGCCGAGAGAAAAAAGCTTTTAGTTTGTGAGGCTTACCTCTTTCAGATTCCATCCTTCGCCTCAGGCCTTGTGTCGCGATCCGGTCCAAGATATTCTCGGCATCATAAGCAGCATTCTTTAGCTTCCTTAGCCAGTTTTGCAACGTCAAGCTCTTACGCTGCTTCATTTCAGCATCTTGGATCAAAAGCTGGATAGTTTCAAATGTGGTCTTCAGATTGTTGAGCTCGTTCTCAGAACCCCAAGTGAGACCAATCTCTTGCATGGAAACTGAGTTAAAGTTTCCGAGAACTGTTTGCAAAAGTGCAGAAACAAGTATATCTGCCATGTTTTTGAATTCACAGTTTTGGATTGGCAATAAAAATGTTATCAGAAAACCAAACGCTTTGTTGAATAAGTAAGATGACAAATGTAGAAATAAACTAACTGCATATAATCATTGACTCAAAAGTCGAGTACAGTACGAGACAAAGAAATTAAATGGAAATTAGATGATGACTTCGACTACCTACTCCGTGTGGAGCCATGTATGCTATTCAAATTCAATGGTGTCTTACTCTTCTCTTCATCAGAGCATCTTATTTTGGTTGTGCTCATTTTTGTAGTTTCCTTTTGAATAAAATATATATATATATATATTAGAAACTGGGGCACCACGAAGCCCGGCCCCCGCACATTAATTTTGTACATCACAAAGTAATATATGTTCATATTCAACCGTGAAGAAAAAAAAGAAAATTGAAAGAAAAAAAATGTCAAGAAAAAAGATTTGCCTAGATGGAAATAGTTTGAATTAATGGGAGAGTGAATCAACATAATAATTAGAGTAGAATAGAAAGAAAATTAATTTTCATTGAAAGAATATAAAAGTAGGGAACCGATAAATATAGATAGATCTTTCAAGGTATATGAACCATGGATAGCTTAACGAGTCTTTCTAACACTGGAAATCTTGTGAAACTAAATCAACCTTCTTAGTTAATGGTATAATTAGTTCATTCAACTTGAATTGTAGGATTAAATTAAATTAATAATAAAATATCATTAATGAAATATAAATTATAAAATTAAACTTAGAAATCAAAGTGTCACAAATATCTTTCTTTTATAAATTAGTATAGATAAGTAGTCATTCTTTCTGTATTATAAAATAAATTCAGTACTATCAAAGTGTTCTGTAGAAAGATTTGGAGCATGACACTTGGAGACACAAGAGCGGTAAATCGGATATCCCAAGAACAAGGTACCATAACAATTGTTTCGATAATTGGCCACTATCAATCACATGAACTCCAAAAGATATAAACCCATACGCATGCAATAATTTTGTCCATTGCCCTTGTTGTTTATTACTATTTTCGGATATTGTGTGTGTGTGCATGTGTCGTTTTTCTTGCACATGAATATTAGCCACATAAATCATAATTCCGGCGTTCTACCTTCTATACTCCTTTGTTGTTTTTAAGTATATATTTTAAAACATTTATTATGGAAAATAAAATTATTTTACAATTCCCATTTAATAGGTTTATTGAGAAAATAAGAGAAGTTTGCTTTTATGAATAATGATTATCAAAATCATCTACCAAACTATACGAAATGACTCTTAAAAAAGCATTTTTGCTTACCCCTTACTTTATTTTCTTCGTCATGCTCGGAGAGATGCTTGAGCTTGACTCCAGTATTACACAAAAACCTTTTTATTTTCATCTTTTGGAATGCCTTTAATAGAAAGAGTTGAATATCTTGCTATGTTGAGTGACTTATGTCATCATAATCGCGTGGAAAGCTTATTTTATTAGTCATAATCCGGTAGGCTTGTTATAAGACCTTTATTATAATCCATAATGGCCATATATGAACGACAAATTAGGGAGAATCGGAACGACTTTTATTACAATTTATCAGCGTATATATGATCCATCAAATTTAAGATTTCATAAAATGATTTACTTGATTCATATTTCATACTATTATGACTTACTACATCAAGATTGATTTGGTCAAGACTCAAGAAGTTAATTAATTAAAGACACAACGAAGCCACATTCAATGTTATATAGCAGAGAATCTTTAAAGTAAGAAAAAAATTAACACACAATTGACTTTTATATATAATTTTGACATATGCCGTATATAGCATTTTAAATCTATAATTATACTCAATAGTACCATGTTTTAATATTAACCAATAGAAACATAAATGCAAAATCTTAAAATTTGATATATTCAAGAATCAACGGTTTGAGCAATTATTAATTTAACGCGAATTGAAATGTGAACGTTGACGCCTACTATATCAAGCCGATGGATCACTTGACTTGCCGGCCTAATAAATATGCAAGACTAAGACTTATTCCTGAATTTTCTGCGCAGATCACTCCTCTATCTCTCTCTAGATCCGTGCCTCTATATTATTAATATCATTAAGTTGCTGTAGTAATCTTTTTTCTCCTTCAAAAACTGCTAGCTATTTGCACATATACATAAATAACCCCATCCATCTTCTTAGTTCTTACACCGCCACTAACGGCGGCCCTTTGAGTTGAAACAAGAATGGATTTGGTTCGTAATCCGTTTGTTTTCATCACGTGTCTCCTTTTCGCCTCACTTTTCATTGCCCATAATGTAGCTGAGAAAATTGGCCATGATGCACCTGGAAAAAGGAATATTAATGCGCCTGGAAAAAATGGGCATGTTGCACCTGGGAAAAGGGGTAAGTTTTTACCAACATAATCTCTTTTTATGTATGTATGTTTAATGTAAGTATGTTTACAAAATTTCAAGGATAAAATGCAGCAAACTCCTCAACCTATGAGGTCTGATTCAATGTGCACCATAGCCTTTTGAAATATTTGAAATGTCTCTCTCTATATTGAGAAACGTGAGAAATCACTCCTCGAGTTTTTTATCAATCATACATCTTGAACGTGTTTCTGCATTTTTATTCTCTAGATTTTGCATTTAGGGGCAATTCATACATTTTCAATAGGTGATGGAGCATTTCGCACATTTAAAAACGTTAGGGGCACATTACAAATGTGGGGTTTGCGGTATTTATCTCTTTTAGAAATCCCCAAAAAATATCATATTTGTAAAGCAAAAACATAAACTAACTCCTATGGACGATAGAAAACAGATCGGATTGGTCGATTCCAATTGAAGTTATCAAGTCATCCATATCTTTTAGTCAAAGCAAAAATACGTTTTGAATTTTGACCAAATTCTCTAGTTTCCTTCGTTTATTGCGGGGCCATATCTCACTTCAAGATTTATGGTTCGACTTGAAAACAATAGACTTTCGTTTTTGAAGAAAATCAAACTGTGTTTGGTATTTGTTTATTTGAGTTTTCTTTTCCAAATGATGATTTGCATTAAGTTAACAGATTGTGGAGTTTGAAAATAAAACCTCTAAATCAGGCTGCTCTGTAAATAGTTTTTACTTTTTACAATCTACCGATCATATCTTAAATAGTCCTATATTCCGCGAGAAAACCTCCAATATATATTTCTTCCTCCTAATCTCAGTTACTAAACTAAAACTACTTACCGCATGGTTGAAGTAGTCCAGTATTAATATTTGTTAACTGCAGTAGATAGTTAAAACTTTAAGAATTGAAATAAAACATAGTAGGTGCTTTATTTGTCGCATAAAAATGACATAATATTTATCATCAAATGACATAAAAAAATTATAACAAGACAAATATATAAATCTAAATGACGACCCTTGGATCCTCCTACCCAAAGAGTCAGCATCACTCAACGCAAAACCAAAACCCCACAATCCCAAAAGAGTCAAAAAAGTATTCTCAGTTCAACACACTTTTTTCAAACAAAAACTTAATTATATCCTCTACAGTTACATAATATACAATATTCTATACAGCTACACTTCATTAATAAATCGCCGTAGAACTTAAGCTGAGTGATAAGTACTCCGTTATAAGTATAACACATCAATTAAAGAGAACAAAAAAAAAAAAAGTTATAAAACACACACACACACACACAGTGCTGTTTAACCAGTGACGTCACGCTATGTCGTCAGCAGCTGCAGCGGCGAACGAGAAGGAGATTCGCAAGGGAATCAACGGCCTCGATAAAATCATCCTCCGGAATGTTCGCGGCTGTTCCGCTGAGGTACTTAATTTTGATAATTTTCGATAAATGACTCGTAATTTTCAGTTTGTAATTGAATTGAGCTTGTTTTTGAGTTTGTGACTGAATTGAGCTTGATTTTGTATGATCGGATCTACGGTTGTTTTAGTTGAATCCGCTGAAACAGCAGAGATTGTTAGTATACGTGTGCGTTTGTGTAATTTTTGTGGTAATTGAGTGTGTTGATGTGTGTAATTTGTAAGTGGTAGGTGGTACAGTGTGCTTTGGTGGTTGTACAACGACAGATTATTGGATGTGGACTTAATTTGGAGGATTTTTGGGGCTTAATTTGGAATTACTATTCTAGCTTTGCAGTTGACAGTGGGAGAACTAAGTCAGGGTACATACCAATCGGGTAAAAAATATAGCGATTCTGTGTGTATCTGATAGATATATTCGTAGAAAAAGCATACAGAAGATGTTTGTGTGTCGTGTTCATTCGGCTATGTTTTAGCATAATATAAAGAAATAAAGTCGAGCATATTAGAGGAGATTTTTACAAGTTGCAACTGTTATGTATTTGATTCTGTCAAAGACATGTTGGCTCATATCAAAGTGAATTGTGAATGCTATTCTTTTATTTTGTTTTTTCTGGTACCTGTTTGTTGGTCATATTGTGATGTTTTTGTTTTTGATCTTATTTATAGGTTTACTTTTATGGGGCTCAAGTCACATCGTGGAAGAATGAGCATAGAGAGGAGTTGCTCTTTGTTAGTAGCAAGGTGTTACTTCTTTCACTCGTTTATAGCCTTTTGCTTTTACGTTATTTGTCGTTGGACATTGCTATTATATGGTTTGTAATTGTTCTAATAACCTGATCATTTTTTTTATTTGGTTAACTATAGAATACTATTATTTATGTTATTAGTGTTTAATTATTGGAACTATGTGATTGGTAGTAGGATGGTTCCATCTCTACCGTCCTTTGTATTTCAGTCATAACTTGTCTTGTGCAGTCTCCACGACTAAGATCATTTGAGTACAGCAATTTTTAATGACGTGCTTGAGTTTACATGGAAGTTTTTCTGATTTTATTTTAGCTGTGTTATTTATGCTCAAGCTAATTGTGGTCCTGATTTTCTTGAAATGATGTATTTGACAGTGAAAGTCTTCAGAGTTGACTTGGAGACCTCATATTAATAGGTTTTTAGATTTTAAATCAGTTAGATTTATGCTCTTTCAAATACTGTTGTTGTTTAGGGTCTGTATCTAGGATTAACAAGCTATTTGTGCCTTCCTTCTAAATTCAATTAGCAAAAGTTTCTTTCTAATGGAAATTGTTTAATATAACATGATAGAATTCACCATGTTAGGGACATTTTGCTGTGATTACCAAAATGTTGCTCCCCACTTATTTTGTCCGAATTAAGTCTGAGGTTCCACGTGGTGTGATTCATGCAACACGGTGGCTATTATTTTCCCATAAAAGTACTTGGTTCATTGTTGTACTCAGAACGTAAATACTCTTTTCCACCTGTAATCTTGCCATGTTGATGTTTAAGTTGCAACTTAGATTCATCATTACTATAAATCTTATTTTTCAGGCCAATTTCAATCCGCCAAAGCCAATTCGTGGAGGCATTCCTATTTGCTTTCCACAGGTAGTTTTTCTCAACCTTGGTCTGTTGCAAATTCTACTTGCCATGTCTTAGAGTTCTGATTGGATCAAATGATGTATACTTTTCAGTTTTCAAACTTTGGATCTCTCGAGTCTCATGGGTTTGCTAGGAACAGGATTTGGAGTATTGATCCTTCCCCACCCCCATTCCCAACCAACTCATCCAATAAATCATATGTAGACTTGATCTTGAAGCCCACAGAAGAGGACATCAAACTCTGGCCCCACAGGTACTGAAGTGAGACGGTCATTTTGTTTGTAGGGGCACTCTCCACATTTCTGATTCCTTAAAATCTTTGATTCTTATCTTCAGTATTCTTGTGCAGATTCGAATACCGCCTAAGGGTAACTCTGGGACCTGCTGGAGATCTGATGTTGACGTCTCGTATCAGAAATACTGATGCAAAGCCTTTTACATTCACATTTGCATATCATAACTATTTCTCCGTTTCAGATATCAGGTACTTCTTGAAAATTGAAGGGCGTATGGCTGATTTCTCTGTTAGCAGATTCTTTTACCTCTGTTGCTTGTCTCCAATGTTCGAGAACCTTTTCTCAGTCACTCTTGTGTAGTTGATGATTAAATTTCACTAATAATAATAATAACCAGATAATATTTGGTTGATCGGTTGGAGCACTGTTTAACTGACACTACTTAAAAAGTGGGACATCTACACATCACAATAAGTCTTCACATAAGTAATTGCTCTTCAGACTATTAGAAAACAGAAATTATGTGATCAATAGTACCTTGTTGACATATGCTAGTTGTTAATTGTTATTGTGTAACTTGAGGGAAGTTTTTGTGTGGAGTATGTGTTTGATTCCTCAATTCTTGTGGATTTCAATTTCTAATAGTGATAGATTGAAATGTAAAAGAATATACATTGTCAAAAGTTGTGGTCCCTGTTGTATTCTGATATCGAGGATAGAAAAATTAAGCACATCAATTTTCACATGAAAAGTGTGTGATTCACTTCATTTTAATTACGTAAGTTTAACTGTAGAACTAGTTGATGTTATAGTGATCTATTAAGTAAACTACATCAAACATTTTCTTATCTTTACTTTTTTGTATTTTATTTATCTATCAGATATCTCATTTGCTGGATCCTGGTTAATTAATCATTTTTCAAACTGAATATTCTCACATTCAAACATGGACAGTGTTCGTGTGGTTTACTTTTCTGTGCTATGTAATACTCACATAATATGTGATTTGTCGATTAATGTGCAACTAATCTGGAATATGCCAGATTTGTCTTTTCACAGGTTTCTCCAGTATATCTGAATTATTATGTTCCTTTTTGTCAGTGAAGTACGCGTTGAAGGATTGGAGACGCTTGATTATCTTGATAACCTGCAGAAGAGAAAGAGATTCACCGAACAGGGAGATGCAATAACTTTTGAATCAGAAGTAAGTTTAGAAGATCATACTGCCCCTGACTTTGTTTCGGTGTTGGGCAATATCCTTGACTTTAATTTATGTGTAGGTGGACAGGATATATCTCACCACACCTACGAAAATTGCGATTCTGGACCATGAAAAGAAACGAACATTTGTCATCCGTAAAGATGGTCTTCCTGACGCTGGTAAACTTCTGATTTCGTTTCATGCGTTCTGGATCAGCATTTTATGAATGTTGATTCTAGAAGTTTTTGCAAGAGCTATGTTTTTTGTTCCAACAAATTCCATGTATTCCTTTCCAACTGGCTATGATAAGTTAAAACGTATCGAAGAGGAGTTGAATGACTACTCTTTTGATATTGTGAACAAAAGAGTTTAATTTGCATCCGACTTGGTGGGATAGCAGGAGTATGACTTCCGCTGCTTCTAACAATCTAACTTTTGTTATGAACCAAAATAAGAGAAAAGAAAAAGCAAGAAAAAATTAGCTGCCTGAGCCTAAAAATTGTTATTGCTCTTTTCAATCACTTCTTTGGTATTCATTTTCTTCATCCATTAGAAGTTTCAGAATATAACTCTTCTGTCTTCTGTTTATAGTTGTCTGGAATCCTTGGGAGAAAAAGTCAAAAACAATGCCTGATTTTGGAGACGATGAATATAAGCGTATGCTATGTGTTGAGGCAGCTGCAGTAGAAAAACCCATTACCTTGAAGCCTGGGGAGGAGTGGAAAGGACGACAAGAGATTTCTGCAGTTCCTTCAAGCTATCGCAGTGGGCAGCTTGATCCCCGGAAAGTCATCCAGGGCAACTAAAGATCTGATATTCTCACCTTTACTATGCCCAGGTGCTTTTGCCTAATCTTTTTCGAGCCCTATCTCTTTTCTGTATTTTGTTTTGTGCGATGCTTTTAGACATGTTCGGGAGGTGGGATAATATATTCAGTTATTTTATTTTATTATTTTGAACTGGAAAAAAAGATTTCATCGTTTTGTAAGTACTGTTTTCTCGGAACAAAGCTCTCTCTCTCTCTCTCTCTCTCTCTCTCTCTCTCTCTCTCTCTCTCTCTCTCTCTCTCTCTCTCTCTCTGTGGGTAACAATTTCTTCTTTTGGACTTGTTCAAGTTGGTTTTCTGTCGTTCAACAAAAAAAAAAGTTGGTTTTCTGTCGTATAGTTGGAGGCTTACACTTGCTAGGTTATGTTTCTCTTTAAAATTATACAACAGAACTTTTCGACTCATACGTCCTAGGCTTGGTTTCCATATAAATTATATTGGTTAATGCTATCAGTTTATAATGCTGTTCAATATTAGTTCGTCTTGATATATTTGTTAACACTTGAGTATTTGCCCTCAATTTTGTTGATGCAGGTAGTCTCTTCAATATATAGGGAGCTACAAGGTGCGACACTACCACTGTTCAAGACCTCTTTTATTGTCTTGTTCTTGATACCGTAATTATATATGTATATGTATACGATGGGGCTGTTTTAGTACACTTGTCAATTATATTTTTCGTGTTCTTATCAGGCATGTGGCGACGTTATCAAATGTAATAAAACATGCATTGCCTGTGATGGTAGATGGTTTTTCAGTCTTCATAGAAACAGATGATTTTTTTGCACTATTAATGTCCTTTTGCAGAAATTCCATAACTGTTGGTAGATCTATACAGAGAAAATTTGCTTGAAGTGTCTAAGTTTCTTTGTTCACAGTGTTGTATCAAACTGAATCAACTCCAAGTTATAAGGAGTTTTTCGATATGAAGTCAGTGATTAGAGACGGTTGGCTTATGTGTTTCATTTCTCACTGATTGCGTACTGTGTTTTTCATTCTACTGACCGTCCTATACCCTATTATCTTCTTGTCTTCTCTCTTATTATTTCGTTCGATTGCTTTTCGTTTTTGTTTTTCTAATCACAATTTAAGCCTTCTCTAATCTAGTATGCACTTCAGTCTACAGCAAAGCTATTACCCAGGATGAAAGATAGTAGTTGTTATCATCTATTATTTTCACGAGGATATTACGATTTCAAATTGCTTTTGCGAGTCAAATACTTGTTCTTTTGAGTTTTTGGAATATTTGTATTTATAGTATCTAGACCTTGAAGTTGATATTCGATGTCTGATTCATTAACCTCTTTTTTAACTTTTGAATAGTTTCAAGACATTCGTGAAAATGAAATTGTGAACAATAAATTACATTCAAACTCATATATTTCAAGAGATAAATGAAAATGAACACAGGAATATACGCCCAGAATGTGGAAAAAAGGAGACTTCACCTAATAATTATACATGGCGTGTGGCATATATACCTTCGCAGAATCTTTATACTGGGACACAAACCACATCAACATAACAAAAACCATGCCATTACATATCCGCGGCATGATCAATTTACAAAAATTAGAAACCCTAAACCTTAGCATGCAAAGTTATACCCATTGCACACACATCCCCATATCTTTTTCTTTATTGTAACCGGTGGTAAATGTAACATCCCATGATTTTACAAGACAAATTTAAACAATTTAAGATTTATATGATTTTGGCAAGCTTTTACTTCCTAAAAGGACTTTAAGTCTTTAACACGTTTGTTCAAATTGTCACTAGAGTTCAACAATGTTCAACTAACATGGTATTCAAACCTAACCAACTAACTGACAAGGTACTCCAACCTAACCGCTTCAGTATAAATTTGGATCACATCAGCAAATTAATTTCATTTTCAAATGTCACAACGCCCAAGCTGACGCCATTCAAGAAAATATGTCCACAACATTTTCCTCATTACCTCAAGACTGTTAATATAGTTGAAAGAATTAATCTTCCTCAGCTTTCTTTCTCGAAAATAAATAGCTAAACATATAAAAATCAATGCCCCTCATAGTCGGACACTACCAGAGGGACCAACAAACTCACTTATACAAATTAATATACAAAGAGATCACCAGAGTCCCTTGATCATTACCTTGACACGAGTTTGGGATCAAGCAACTTTCTTATAAGACTTTCAGCTTTCTTTTGCACGGTAGCATCGGGGAAGCGCTCTATTACCTCGGCGGCAAATGAAAAGATGAGAGCTCTTCTTGCAGCTTGTACGTCAATTCCACGTGCTCGGAAGTAGAAAAGCTGGTTCTCCTCCAAATCACTAATTGCAGCACCATGGGAGCACTTGACGTCGTCTGCAATTATTTGTAGATTTGGTTTGACATTCACAGTTGCCCGTGGCTCTAAAAGGAGGCACCTTGTAAGTTGCCCTGCATCAGTTTGTTGAGCTTCTCTGCATCATCAATTGTGATTATCAGATAATTGATGGATTCCATGGGGAGATTGTGTAAATTGCAAAAACCATCCTATATTGATCTCTATTGGCTGGTAGCTTAATGAAGTTTTTATTAGCATTTATCTCCTCTGAAAATTTAGTCAGGGCAATTTACCATTTACTCCTACAAGGTGTTTACATACCTTACATCTAAGAAACAGAATAATGAAAGAATTATGACAGTTAACATATAAGGGAATCAGAGTTAAGTTTTTCACCAAAGCATGTAGAGATATTTAAAATTTTAACTTAAAAACAATTTTTTGAAAAAATCTAAAATATTTCCAAAAAGATTCAAAAAGTTTATAATACAACGCAGCCTGATTCTAATCTTGATTAGTCAACAAAGAAAATTCAATTTGTGCCATTAGCAGTTATTTAGATTTCAAAAATGTGTGTGGTCAATGCTAACAAAAAGAGGTGTGTATTGACTGCAAATGATACGGTGACAGCTTTTCCTCGAGAACCAATACAATTAAACTGTTGATTTTAACTAGCAAGAAAGGATGAGAAGAAACTTGATACCTATTGACTTGAACATTCCCATCAAAGACAGCCTGCCCAAGTGAATGTGCGACAATACACTTGTGAAGTTGCCGAGAAATCCCTCGTGGATGGTCCAACACCAATTTACTGTGCAAGTCTTGCAACTGATCACCAATTGACAAGTGGAATGTAGATAACTCGGTTACGGTATCTGGCCCGACTTGTTGCACATGGACATTGTGCCTGCTCAATTTTCCACCAGTGCTTACTTCTGTGAGCTCGTAGACACTTGTTGCTTCCTGTACAAATTTTGGAATTCTCAGATAATTAAAAAGGACCTTTGATCTGCAAAATAAAATGCTATACAAAGAATTTCCCAGGAACCAAAAAACTAGCGTTTCCAGTATATGAACGATAATTTTATTACCAAGAAACCAGGATGTTCAAATGAACATCGAAGCAATTCTGCCTGGGATATCTCTGGCAGGCTAGTAAAGAAGATCACAGCTCTTCCGCCAAGTATCTTTCTAACAGGTATTTAATACATGTACATGACATATCTAGCTTGCTGTCAGGCATCAGCTTGACAATTGCGAGAAGGATACTAGTATACTTCAAGCTAAATTAGTGAAATTAACTGAATATCTCTCTTAATTTGTCCTCATATTTCTTACATATGTTTGAATTAAGTGGCCTCTAAGAAAATGCTACTAAAACTAAAAACTATATTTGCGAATCGCATAGCCAGATTCTTGATCCTTACCAAGAACTTATGCCCCTTATATTTTATATTTCATCGCACAGATTAGAGTTTCAAAGTATTTAGTTTCTATGATGCATGGACACGGACACGCGGACACAGACACGATACGGACACAGCGACACTGATTTTTTGAAAATTATAAGACACGACACTGCTAGGACACGTCCATATTTTTTTATTAAAAATATTTAACATCATCAAAACATGCACAAATAACATTAGTAAGTCCAATTACAAATCCAAACCAAACATTTTATAATTCAAAACTATACAACCAACTGATATTAAGTACAAATAAAGTACTCATTGAAATTCAAGTCTCAATTCCAAGTATTAAACACAAACATAGGTAAAAATACAAATTAATCAAAGTGTTACACAATACTCAAATAAGTAATTTTCGATTCATCGAGTGAGATTTGCAATCTTTATAACGCCAGCATCATCTAAGGAGTCAATTGCATCCTCCGCCACATCCCATATCATCGATTCCTCTAACATATGTTGTTGAGATTATGAAAGGTATCCTAAAACGTGTCAAAAAAATGAGTCGGACACGTTTAATTGAGACACGCCATGTGGCAAGTCCGACACGTGTCGAAGAGGTGTCGGTGTCGGACACACACGTGTCGGACACGGACACGTGTGGTTTTTCGGGGTGTCGGTGCATCATAGCTTAATTTTAACAGTGTGATATGCGAGGCAACAAAGAAACAGAATAGAGTCACATTTCACGTTTTTGCACTATCCAAATGATCTAAGACAGCCATATCACACCGGCTACACTTTGTTGCACTAGTTTGTCTACATAATATGCAAATGCTATGTCATACTCCATATTTTGTTCCGTACCACATAACAATTGAAGAAAGTTTAATGAACCATTTTAAAAATGGATTTAATCTATTACTATATTAAAAGCAAACCCTCCACCCTCACATATTTTGGCAGTTGTTGTACCAAATTCATAGTTTTCCTAAATTACCCCTATTTCCATTCATCAACAAATTGATCAAGAGGATAAAATCGGTTTTTAAGGGATATCCACTTTTCTCTCTCTTCACCAAACTTCCACGTAAAAAGGTTAGAAATTCATATCCCCTAAAATCTCTCAAATTCTAACCACTTATTTGGATAAATATTTTTAAATATAACTACTAATCTTCTCCCATAAATTATTTTCTAACACTGCACCAAAATTTACACGCGGTCCCGCGTGTGTAAGCTTTTCTAGTGGTTATAGGTGGCAACTACGGTCCAACACTGTGGATGAACTGGTAAGGGAACTGATCCTTTCATCACTTATTAATGTTGGCTGGCTCCACTACATGCTAGTCTTATGATATTGTCTTTAAGAATCAACAGTTCTAGTGAGACCTGAGAGCGACCAGTTCTTTTTTAATTATAGTATTATTTATATCCTTAATTACTGAGAGTCATGAAGAATAGGAACTACAGCAACATTTCTCACCTAAACACGGCAATGAAAGGATCTTACCAGAAGTACCAAAGCAAACTATTAAATAATAGACTGAATAAACATAGCCTTTTACGGACACAGAAAAGTAAGATCACTTGAAGGGAAACTGCATCGTGGCTCCAAGATAGGGTTCATTCTCATGTACTGCAAATTCTGGAATCTATAAATTGTAATATAGCTAACAACAACATTTCAATTTAATTCCCCAAGAGGTTCGCTTTTCCATACAAAAGTTTAAGGTCATAACTCGTCACACTTTCCCAATGTAAGTTGTGATATTATAGACGATACTGAGTAGGTTTAAGGTAAATCACTAACGAATATCAGATTAATATGATGAAATTTGCACTCTATCACTAAAACAAAGATTTATATACATCAAAAGATACTCAGTTATCTTTTCAGGGTCATGTAAGAGCAAGATACTAACTCAAATTCATTCTTTTACTTGCATAGCTTCTATTTCTGGTGATCAAATGTTCCTCAACATGTTTTTTATCTTTACAACAATTTGATCAGCATACTATCGCTAATTGAACGTAATATGAACCACACAGCCAGAGGATTGCAAAGGACTCAACCAAATCATGCTCCTTAGCAAAGGTTCATAATTATGATAGAGAAGATTGACACTTATTATATGGTAAAACTCCACCCCTGGAAGTTGATACTCAATGGATACATATAGAAGCTAACATAACTTGTAAACTATGTTCAAGGCAACTTATGTACTTCTGAAATGATATCCATCATCCAACTCTAGAAGCTAAGCATTAACCAAGCTCATTAAGAACCAAATCAACGGAACTTTAGAAGGACAAAAAGAAACAAACACTGCAGCCTCAACTAGTACAGCAGAGTAAGAAGAACCAACCTGACGAACCGAAGTCCATTTAACATGTGCAGCACCCAACGACTGCGTTTGAATGTACGAATGCCTAACCTTTGCTCCTTCCGAAACAACAATCTCCAAAACAGAATTAGCCCAATAACACTTATCGTTCCCCTCTCCGCCCGTATACTCCTCCACAATACCAATCTCCCCACCTTTCTCCACCAAAACCAACACCCTCGGATTCGAAATTGGCAGAGTTTTCGAACCCTCATCACTCCCACTCAACGAAACGAACCTCAAATTCAACGCCTTATCAACCTTACACCCTTGAGGCACATACACTACAATCACATCAGGAGCACCAACACCATTAAGTGACCAAAACAAATCCCCTCCAAAACCCGACACATATTCAGACACCCTTTTCGTTATACTCTCCGAATTCAAGCTCGACAAGCTACCAACAAAAACCCCATCAGGCAAATCCGACAAATCCGACAAAGAATCAACCACATAACCATCAACTACAGCCAAATTGGGCAAAAGGGTATCTCCCAAATCGGGTAAAGATTGAGTCTTGAAATGGGGTATGGGTTTAATATCGGCATTCTTGATGAACGAAGTGTCTGTAAATCGAAAAGGCTCGTCTTTACGCGAAGGCCAAGGTGTTGAGAGAAGGGTTTGTGAGGATATGTCTCTTAGCTTCTGCAGAGGCGATGAGGAGGATGAAGAGGCGGAGTCTTCGAGGGTTTCAGCTAAACGGAGCACGTGTGGGTCTGAGAGTAGTGATGAGATTCTAGTGTTGGTTCTGGTGATTCGCGGCGGTTTGAAATTTGGGACGAAGGAGTTTAAGGTTGAAATAGACATGAAAAATTGGTGGCCGGAGTTATTGGGAGTCGCCGGAAAATTTAAGGTGCAGAATCAGTGATTGGGTAGAAAGATGAACATTAATTGGAAAACCAAACGAGGTTTTGATGAAACAGAACGTGGTCCTCGTGGACCGAAAAAGAATGGACAAAAGTTGATTTTTCATTATTATTATTATTATTATTATTATTATTCATAAAGATCGTGTTATCTTTACTTTCAAAGTTTTGAAAGAGTCACTAGCAAAAAAACTCATGTGTTACGAAAAACAGGCAAAGAATCCCCTTATGAAAATAAAAGATGCAAAAAACCTCCTTGTGTTCTGAAAATATTAGCTCACTTGCCCCTTTTTTTATTTTTACATGTATTTTTGTTTAAAAAGACTGATTTGACCCTATATAAATAAATTATATATATTTTTTTTTAAACTTCTTGTTACATGACTCAAACATCAGACCCTAGTTTAGTGCTAGAACTTTCTTCTCCATTTGCAAGACAAATTATCTTTTTTTAATCTTCATTAATGACCACATACTTTATGTTTATGTTTTTGTGCTGATCTGGTGCTGATTTGTTGCTGTTATTGCTATTTTCTACATTAGGGCTGATTTATTTGCTGTTTTTGTTACTTTCTTCTGAAATTGCTATTTTCTAGTGCTGAATTATTTATTTTTCGGTGTTTGGTTTGCTTGCTTTTTTGCTTCTTCTTTTTATGCTGAAATTTTAATGTTGTGGTGTTTTTTTGGTGCTAAAATTTTAATGTTTATGTCATTTTTAACACTGATTTCTGATTTTTTTGTGATCTTCTTTGCATTTTTCCCGTGTTTTTTTGTTTTAGCGTTTATGCTGTTTTTAGTGTTTTATTGTTGTATTATTTATGCTCTATCTGTTGTTATATGGTGTTTTTTTTTCTTTTTTTTTTTTTGGTTTTGTGCCATCATGCTGTTTTTGATGAAGTTTGAGTATTTGACATATTTTTGCGTTTAAATTTTATATTTTTATTATTTATTTTGAAATTATGTCTCACTTAAGATTGAGGCGCAATAAAATGTAAATTTGTTTCTAAAAATTATTTTGTTTCAACCATCGTTTCTCATTTATTTAACTTTTTAGATGCATTTTAAGGTTGATATACATTGTGTCTTTGTTGTAATATTTTGTCGAGAAATATGTCAATTATATATTTTAGAATTCGGTTGTGGATCAATTTTTTTAAGTGAACATATCATCTATTCTTAAGAGTTTTTATTAACTTGTAACTAATTTAAATGTATTTTATGATCTTGAAAAAGATAAATACATCAATTTCATACACGAGGGATTGATTTAATAATCTCTTAATAATACATAAAATGACATTTTTAAAAAATGCAATAAAAGTACATAAAAAATTGTAAAGGGGGTAATTGTGTTATTATTTCCAAACCAAAAAAAAAGGGGGCAGTTTGACTAGGGGTGGGCAAAAATATTGGGTACCCAAACCCAAACTCGTCCTGTTTGGGTATTTCCCATTCGGGATGGGTATTAATGGGTATGGGTACCCAACCGGTGGGTACCCACCAAAAAGAGACCGGATCGGGTATGGGATTGGGTATTCTCCTCCAAATACCCAATCCCGATTGGATACCCAAACTTTTTATATTGAATATATTTCATTTATATATATATATATATATATATAATATCTTATTGATAATCCCTATTACTTTACGTCCTTATTTGTAAAAAAAACCAACAAAACACTTATAATTTTTCTCCCAAACTCTCTCGTCAAGTTTAAAAAACAATTTACACATTCACACGCAGGGGAATATCTCTGTTTTTCAGTTTACATAGTTGAATTGCCAACCTAGTTTTAGCTACTAAATTAAAGATGAAATTAATGGACAAAATGTCAAAATATTTTTTGTTTCCTAATTAATTGATTCCAAGAACATAAATCTCTATTAAATCAATTTCATCACTCACACTCAAATCCATAAAAATTTCTTAAGCTTAAGTTACTTCATTTTTTTTGTAGGACGGTGGGTACCCATTTCCCAATCCCACGGGAAGGATTCCCGAATGGGTACCCGAAGTCGGGTACCCAACCTATTCGGGATCGGGATTGTGTACCAGTTTTCAACTACCCAACCTTGTGGGTACCCATTCCCGATACCCAATCGGGATGGGTACGCGACTTTGCCCACCCCTAAGTTTGACACTTTTCCCTTTTGTAAGAGTTTTTTTTTTTTTTTTTTTTTATTAAACGTGAAATAGGGGTTATTTTTCTATTTGTACCTTAAAGGATATTCTTAACTTTTAGCTCTTTAATTACAAGGGTTGCAAAGTCATTTTGTACGAAAATAATCATGCCAACTCTCACATCTCGCGAGTGTAACTCACTCTCTTATAAAATGGGGTAATTTGCTTTGTATTATAATACACAAGGGGTTTTTTTGCTTCTTTCTATTTCACAGGGGGGTTTCTTGCCTGTTTCGTATAACACAGGGGGGTTTTCCGCCAAAAACCCTTTCTGAAAAACTAATGCAGTTCAAGGTATTTGATATTTTCAAGAAGCATTTTTAATTTACAAGTTTTTTTTTTTGGTTGCAGGAAATAGTTTTATTTGTTCAAATATATACAAGATTTTGGGATAGTAGGGGTTGGAAATGACAGTATTATGTACACAAAATTAGGGGTGAAAATGGATCGGGATTTTGGTATTGGGTAGTTTTGGTGGGTTCCCAATTGTTTAGGTACCAAAAATTGTTACCCAATACCCACCCAAAATAGTAAGTATCCAATGGGTCGGGAAAACAAAACTTGCGAGTACCCAGAAACTGGGTATTGGATACCCACCAAGTTTCAAAATGGGCAAAAATGCCTAAACTTTAGGCTTTTTTTGCTTGAGTTCTATTCAAAACAAGGGAGTTTTGCCGTCTTTTGTGTGTATTATTTTGTAGAAGACTAAAAGTGTTGTTTTGTGAAAGAAAACGTATTAGAAATTAATAATAGTAACTCTTTTTTTCCTCTTTAAATACCCAATGGGTAGCCAAACCCCAAATAGGCCTCATTCACCTACCCACATGCAATATCTCAATTGGGTATCGGGTACCACCCGTTTGGGTGGCCCAATTGGGAGATACCCGATTGTTTTTGTGGCATTTAATACGTATTAGAGTTATATAAATCGGAGTGTTATGCTACTATCATATTTTGACATGCTATTAATATATTTGGTAAGCCAATCGTAGTATTAAGTCGACGAATTCACTCTATACTTAAGAGCTAGTAGTAGTTGGGATTTAGGAGTGAGTGAGTGACATGCTATTAGTATATACTATATACTGCATAAACTGGGTTGAATCCAGTTGATACAGTACTTATAAATTTTACATAGGTGGATTTCGATATATACACACACGTATGTCTATATATACATATAGTTATATATTTTATATGTGTGGCTTGGGGGGGGGCTGTAGCTCCCCCAAGATTTTCTGCAATTTGTTTACTATCAATTATATAAGTAAGTATAAAAGAAGTATAACAAAGCAATTGAATTACAAGCTCAATTTTTTAGATAAACTTTGCTACAAAATCCTAAGCTTCCCAAGATTCTCACAAGCTTTAAAAATTTAACATCATCTTTTTGAAAATCAAATACTCCATTTACTACAAATAAGAAAAATTGTAAATTAAAAGTTTGAAATACTTATTTAATTTATGGTTCTACTAATTATGTTGTTGCATCTCAAGAATGCCCAAAAGGTATTTGAAAAAATATGATTTATAATTCCACCCCTTGAGTTCTTTTCTTGTGTTGTTTAGTGATTTTTATAAAATTATGGAGTAATTAATATTTTTAACGTTTACCATTTTTTAATGTGAGTTCTTACTGTCCAATTACTTTAATATAAACTATTATGTATTACTTAGTACCTATTACAATATGCTTTTGATACATATATTGGTGGTATGTATTTTAACTTCACGAATTATCTTTTTCCTCAAAATCTTATTTAAAATTTGAGTTTCAAATTGAAAAAAATATCATTAAGCTAGCCCCGCAGAAAAAAATTCTGGATACGCCCATGTTTGTACGATACAAAAGATTATAGTTGGAGATAAACAATTTCACTAATCAATCGCTTAAGCGCGAAAGTTTCATATTAATCTCCAATTATTATAATCTTTAGTTATCCTTTCATAACTATCAAACACTAGTCCCGTCATCTACTGCCAAAGCCATTAATTACCCATTATAAAAGAAGAAGTTGTTAACCTCGTCGGATGATCTGTTATTTTCAACAAGGAGATTACGACTTCAAGCACACTTGCTTTTGTGAATCAAATACTTTTGTAACACAGGTTTTTGGAAAAAATTGTATCTATAGTCGTTTACACCTTAAAGTTTGATATTTAATGTTTCATTTCATATATAACAACTCCTTTTTAACGTTTAAATAGTTTCGGATGACGTTCTTGAAGCTTTAAGCATATGAAATAATTATGGCCAAAATGCAGAATTTGCCCCTTAGTTAGTTGCTTTTCATGTTTCTACCCCATTTTCGTTTGGGTCGGAAAAAAATCCCTTAACTCCGTGATTTTCAAGCAATTTATGCCCACTCCGGGCCCGAACGGGTTTTAGTGTTAAATGCGCGTGCCTCGTCCTACGTGTCATCCAACGTGGACAAACCGCCCTTTTCCTAAATGACACGTCGGACGTGACATATCAAAGTTGCAGGGCATATTATGCAATTCAGCTTTAAAAATTTAAATAAACTCATAATTATTATGAAAAAATAATTTAATCAATCTAACATATAATTTATTAACTTATTTATTATTTAAAATATAAAAAAAATTAAAATTTAAGAATCTAATCAATGAATTAAATTGCTATTTTCTTTCAAAAAATCTATTAACTTCAAATCGGTTCTCTTCAAATAATTGAGATTTTTTATTTGTAAAAAGTAAATACTTGTTAAGGAACTTGTGAGTTATATTCAATTTTAAAGTAGGTAATAAAAGAAAATATGTATTTTTTTATATTTTTATATATTATAAATTTTAACTGAATGGAAACTTGTCTTCCATAATAGACCCACCCATGTCACAGCACCCCCTCCCCCCAAAAAAAAAAAAAATTGTGACCCCATTCCACCCCCCTCCCCACCCTAAAGGCACAAAGTTCACTTGATTGTGGCTAGGTAGGCGTATGTAATAAATTTATTTCTTTTTCTTTTTTATTTAAATTTTGCCCCAATCAAGTGAACCTGGTTGCTTGGAGGGTGGGGTGGGTGGGTGGGGGAGGTGGTTGGGGTTCCAACAAGTGTTGGAGGGTGGGGCGGGGGAAGGGTGGGGATTTGGTTGGATTTATTAAGGAAGACAACTTTCTCTTCGTAAAACTAATAATATGTAAAAATCATGAAAGAAATACAGTTTTTTATTCTTACATACTTTTAAAATAGAAATATAACTCACGAGTTCCTTAATAAGGACTTAATTTTATAGAAAAAGCTTTTAATTATTTGAAGAAAATAAAAAAAATCAAAATTTAAATAAAAAAAGAAAAAGAAATAAATTTATTACATACGCGGATACGCCTACCTAGCCATCAAGTGAACTTGGTGCTTTTAGGGTGGGGAGGGGGTGGAATGGGGTCACAATATTTTTTTGGGGAGAGGGGGTGCTGTGACATGGGTGGGTCTATTAGGGAAGACAAGTTTCCATTCAATTAAAATTTATAATATATAAAAATATTAAAAAAATGCATATTTTCTTTTATTACCTACTTTAAAATTGAAAATAGCTCACACAAATAAAAAATTTCAATTATTTGAAGAGAACCGATCTGAAGTTAATAGATTTTTTGAAAGAAAAAAGCAATTTAATTCATCGATCAGATTCTTAAATATTAAAATATTTTTTTTTATATTTTAAATAATAAATAAGTTAATTAATTATATGTTAGATTAATTAAATTATTTTTTCATAATAATTAAGAGTTTATTTAAATTTTTAAAGCTGAATTGCAAAATATGCCCTGCAACTTTGATATGTCACGTCCGACGTGTCATTTAGAAAAATGGCGGTTTGTCCACGTTGGATGACACGTAGGACGAGGCACGCGCATTTAACACTGAAGCCCGTTCGGGCCCGGGGTGGGTATAAATTGCTTGAAAATCACGGAGTTAAGGGATTTTTTCCCGGCCCGAACGAAAACGGGGTAGAAACATGAAAAACAACTAACTAAGGGGCAAATTCTGCATTTTGGCCAATAATTATTGATTCGAGAAGAAAAAGAATATGAAATAATTATGAATTTATTTGAAATGGTTTTTCAAATATTAGAGGTTGTCTCTCGGCATTCAAACTCTAACGAAACTCAAACATTACATATTAGACTAAATTTCAGGAGTGTAATGACAGTAGTTATATGTATGGGATAAATTGGACATCACAAAAAGTAGGACTTGCCTCGAGCCTTTACTTTTTAACATAAAAGAAACTAAGAAAATGGACGAGTGACTATAGAAAGTGAGATAAAACAATATCTCAATTTCTGTTAATTAAGTGAAGTCATGTGTTAATTAATTAATTATAATTTATCCTAGTTTGATGGGTATAAAAACAAATCAAGTTCTATTTTTTTTTTCTTATTTTGAAATACAGTTCTATTTGATGCGCTTAGGCTTCAAGTAGTATAAGTTAGTAAGATAAGTAAAGTCGTTAAGCATGGGGAATGAGGTGATTTTCAGTAACATGGAGGCAGACGGGTAACAGCGAATATCAATCTGTTTAATGATTGTGGCCCATGTGAGAGTAGGAGAATAATATCCAACTGAATGAAAGTAAGTTCAATAAATTATTGTTTGATATAATCATCTAATGTTTGGTAGACGACGGATTAGACTTCCTAAATTCCTAATTAACCGAAAACTTATAATTTTACTTTTTTTTAATAGAGTCGTGTACTCGTGTTACAACTTACATTACAATATCTCTTTTGTTATATGAAGTTATGATTTCACATAGCTGGACATGGGTCCATATTTTTCTTTATAATGTCTCTTTCATTCTCGAAACTTCGTATTAAAATTTTCCATTCGTTACTTAAAATGAGATATTTTTATCGTATGGTAAACTTAAACAATAATGCAATAATTTATGCAAGATACATATACGCTTGATAAGTAGGAATATAAAATACTTAACAATATAAATTGAAGATTGTTAGCTAATTACGCATCAAGTGTCCAAATTTACTTTTCTAAACTGTGACCAGACTTTTTCTAGCTTTATAGTTTATAACAACGGGCGAGGGGACAATCCACGACGATTCACAAGTATCATATATATCAAAAGAATAAAAAACATCAATCCTCTATACACTATTTTGCGACCTATCACCCATTATTTGAAAATTTATAAATTTCTCTATCAACCTATTCGATATGTGTGATGCACTCCTAATCAACTTTTAAGCGGAGTATTTTTGCCGAAAAGTTACTTTTTGCCTAAATATGGAATGTGAATCTATCTCGATTTAACCCTTATTTCAAAAGAGTCCCCTACCATTTGCGTTATATATTTCTTAATTTCATTACAATTCTTAATTTTTAAACGCAATCTTTAGAAATTTAGATTAAATCGAAGGAAAAAAATGGTCTGAGTATTAACGTTAAATTGAGATGACTCCACACATTTAAGCTTAATCTAGAGAAAACATTTTTTTTTTTTTTTGCGAAAATATTCTACCAAAAATTAAGCAAACAATAGTGTGTAGCGATTAGAAAAGATCATAGGGTAGATTACGAAATTTTAAACAATTGATAACCATGCGGTATCATACAGGAGTTTGACGTTTTTTACCCAAAGTAAATAAATATTCATAGCCTGATCAAAATGACGGTAAATTAAAAAAAAAATGTCACGTACTTAACTCTATATATAACAATTTGCGTCATAAAAAACATACTTGGTGGTGTATTGATCAGTCAATCGGTGTGGAGTTAGCAAAGAAGTGGGGCTTTTGAAGTTTCTAGGCATTTTGCTAAAAACAACTCTCATCGTGTTCATGGAAGAAACTCACATCACATGTGCTCCGCATTTGGCGCATTCCACGTTCTCGTTGCATTGCACTACTACTGCACCAATATTAGCAAATTGCAACTCAAACACGTACGATAATTGACGAAGTAAGTAAATAAATAAATAGCAAAATCCCAGTTATTTAAAACAGTATACAACGTAAACAACTAGCGTTTTATATTATCACTGTTTCGGTTAGATTACAACAAGCAATTAAAAAATGACCCCCAGCATCAATGCCACTAATAAATTATCGACGTCTCTATGCCGCAAGATGCTATGAGACGTGTTAAGAGCAAAGAGCATATTATCGTATAATATTACTATTAAACGTCATTTCTTGTTAAAAAAAAGTAATATATAATATTTTTGTTATTTTTAAATTATATCACCGTCTACGTACTATCTAGGAATTTGTCTATTGAGGCTCACAAATGCGAGTATAAAATTATAACACCGTTAAATATATGCGCTCGAGTATGGACAAATTTCTATTTCCACCTTGGGCAATATATATCAATTATCCGCGACACAAGACTGTAATTTTGTCATTAGCTATATAATAGGGCGCAATTGTATCTCAATCTCTCTGTAATACTAAAATGGGGTGTCAATCTCCGTATTTAATTTCATTTATAAGGATATAATATAAGGAAAATATTAAAATGTTTATTTTTCTACCACCCATCACGGCATGAGATTTAGATTCCACTTTGTGAAATCGCTCCTCTTTTTCTAATTCATCTCTACTATATTCCAGAGTGAATGCAAATATTCCTATAAAATCGTGTATTGTTTATCCTAACTAATCATAATCATTTTCTTAATTTTATAGGAAAGTTGCTACTTGTTTATAAGACCATTAGTTCATCTCTACACCATTACGAGGAGCGAATATTCCTAAAACGATTGTCTATATATCTTAACTAACCACAAATTATCTTCTCAATCTTTACTTAAAACAGGTCAAGATAAAAAAAATTATATGGTCCACAGCAGCCCATCACTAATTATTGTTTATCCTACTTAAAACAGATGGAGAAAATAACGTATAACTACTGGCCAAGTTCGACCCATTATAACAATCATTAGTGCAATTTGTCCACTGTAAACCAAACACAATTATAAAATAAAAACAGGACAACCGTCTTAGTCTGGCCAGATAATTTATAAGAAAACAATCGGCCAAAGAATACCTGTCCGAACTTAAACCGGAATCAGTATTTTGTTATCCGATATTTGAGTTATAGCAATCATTAGTTTTCGAGTTCACAATTTCACATAGCTTATTTTAATCTCTAAGTCATCATTGTTACAATTTTATATAGTTTAGCAAGTTAGCAACACATATAAATAATCTATTCCCTCACCTCCAAGAAAACACAAAATCTGCCCTGACAAACAAATCAACAATCCAAACAACAACAAATGAAGTATCAAACAACAAATATTGTCCTGTCCTTTGTGTTTTTCTCTGCCCTCCTAAGCAACACGGCCTATTCTCAACTGAGAACTGATTTCTACAGAAACTCGTGTCCTAATGTCGAGTCACTCGTACGTGCCGCTGTTCAGACAAAATTCCAGCAGACTTTCGTGACGGCTCCCGCCACCCTCCGCCTCTTCTTCCACGACTGCTTTGTGCGGGTTAGTGTTTCATAGTTATTGAAGTGTCGTCTCTCTAAAATCTCAAGCTTACATTATTTTTATATAATTTCCCACATATTCTTTCACGTACAGACTGTAAGTCTTTTGTTACATCTGGCACGTTAACATTTTTTATAAGTTGGTAGCAACTGAATTTCAACCCAGAGCTTCTTTTTCAGCCCGAGTTATGATACAATATTGAATTACCTTCTCTATAAAACTGAAACTTGTTCATAAATAAAAATTTATTTATATATAATCTCCAACAATAATAAACAAAGTTAAGTTATCATTTCCATTATATTGACTAACCTTTATATGAATATTCTACAAACTATGATACAGGGTTGTGATGCTTCCATATTGCTGTCATCGCCAAATGGGCAGGCGGAGAAAGATCACCCAGACAACCTTTCCTTAGCCGGAGATGGATTCGATACCGTTGTTAAGGCGAAAGCAGCGGTTGATAGCAATTCACAGTGCAGGAACAAAGTTTCTTGTGCGGATATATTAGCATTAGCCACTAGAGATGTTGTCGTCTTGGTATGTGCCATACAAATCAATACTATACTGTGTAGATTTAAGAAACACATTAATCATTTGAACCGGCACAAGTCTATCGTGCCAAAATTGTGTACCACTTTTTGTACCACTGTCAAATTTTCACGCCATGAAAATATAAAGTTGTGTATACTTTTAGATTATTATACGCGATATAAATTTAAGTACAAAAAGTGGTACATGGTTTTAGGTCAATTAAACGTGTTACGATGTTTTTGAATTCTCATTTGAATGTTCTAAATATTCCAAGATTTTTCGGTTTTTGTTGTTAGGCTGGAGGGCCATCTTATCAGGTGGAATTGGGAAGAAGAGATGGGAGAATTTCTACCACAGCGAGTGTTCAGCGAAGGCTTCCAGGTCCAGGCTTTACTCTAGACCAGCTCAATTCCATTTTTTCCAGTCATGGCCTCGATCAGACAGATATGATCGCTTTATCAGGTACATTGACATTTTTCCTTTATAATATGAACCTAATTAATTACTTCAAGAACTTCTTCATTAATTATTCCGTGATTTAATTTATGGACCCTAACGTCCGATACTATATATTATTATTTTTTTTTCATGGGAATATTTGACTGCAAACATGAAAGGTTCAATGATATATATGGATAGTCACAGCTACACCTTTGAAGTTTAGTTACAAAAATGTTAACATCTCATATTGTTTGCGTAATTATAGATAAAAATATTACACGCAATCAATACATATTTACATGTTTGCTTGAAGTTTCAAGGGGTGTCACTGGAATTCTTCAAACAGTTGGAGAGGTTTCTAGAGTTACCTCAAATTTCAGGGGTGTAGTTGTAATTATCCCTAATTAATCTTATGTATGACTTATAGCTAACGTTGCGCACAAGTATTTCATACATGACTTTACCAAAAAAATTTACATATAGTTTGTCATCTGTCGATTAATTTAATATGTCAGTTTTGTACAATTTAATCTAATAATTAATGTCCAAATTTTGCCTTGATAATTCATTAGTACGTACATAATTCATGAACTTGGAATTCAGAATATCCACTTCTCTGAACCATGCAACATGTTTGTTCTAAAGGTGCACATACCCTCGGATTCTCTCACTGCAGCCGATTTTCCAACCGGATCTACAACTTCAGCCCACGCACCAGAATTGACCCGACCCTGAATCCACAATACGCACTTCAGCTAAGGCAAATGTGCCCCATCAACGTCGACCCGCGAATCGCCATTAATATGGACCCGACAACGCCAAGAACGTTCGACAATACTTATTACAAGAATCTTCAGAGTGGACGAGGCTTGTTCACCTCTGATCAAGTCCTTTTTACGGATAGTCGTTCGAAGTCGACTGTCAATAGTTTTGCATCGAATAGTGGTGCTTTTAATCAGGCATTTGCGCTGGCTATGACCAAGTTGGGGAGAGTTGGGGTCTTAACGGGGAATCAGGGTGAAATTAGAGTTGATTGCACTAGGCCGAATTAAGGGGATGGTGTTACTTTTTGTATTTTGAAAATTGATAAAGATGAGAACGTTGTGTATAGTTTTTTTTACTTGATCATGTCCATATTGTCTGGTTTTTGTGGAATTTGAATAAAAGTTATATGCATTGTTATAGTTGGGATGAATACATTTCCACTCCTTGAAGTTATCTAATTATAGAAACTTTATGTATCATTTGAATAATTATAGAAATATGACTTGATAAAATGCATTAAACCCCCTAACTATGTGGTCTGTAGCAAAGTGTACCCAATCCTATTAAAAAGAGTAACATGCCCCCCCCCCCCCCCCCCCCAATTTATTGAAAAAATGCGTGAATTGTCCATTGAGTATTTGATCAATCGTTCATTTTCTGGACACGTTTCTGTATTTTCATCCGTTAGATTTGACATCACAGTGCAATTCACATAATTTTTAATAGATTATGGCTTTATAGAGCATGATGCTTTCTTTGATAGGTTTCATAGCACGTAGCAACGAATCCATAGTTTGGTGGGATTTGACTCATTTAACCCGAGTAAATGACAAATAGACAAGTTTAAATAGACAGCTATGAGAAATTATATAGACAAGTCTTCTACTGCTTGGGGTTTAATAATGAAGTTTCAGGAGTGTTTTGTAGTTATTTAAATCTCATATGATCTCTTTATGTAATTATCGGTTTGCGTAGATAATGTTGTTGTTTTCTTAGGTGAAGCACTGGAAGCATTTTCATAAAAAAAACAAAGCATTGGAAGCAGAGAGAAATTGATTGGTTAGTCCAAAGAGCGATTTTGACAAAATTGATTGGGGAGTTAATCACAATCACTCTTTACATTAGCCACAAAAAAAACAAATTAAATATCATCTTATTGCAAATTCTGGGAATTAACAAATATCTTGCTTCAAGAAAAAATAATATTATATACTAATTTGATTCTTCCTGAGCTTATTAAATGCGAACTAGCTATGAAAACACCAATGTTTTTCTTGTGAAGTTACCGGTATTTAATGAGGCCGTGACTCGTGAGAGTCTATTTGCTATTCAAAATAAATGGATAAAACAAGAAAAATGCCCGTGATGCTCCACAAAAACAGAATTGAATTTTTTATGGAAATACTACTAGCAAGAAATCTCTGTTAGTTCAATTAGTTGTTTGTGCAATCTCTAAATATAATTAGGTGCCAAAATTATCAAAATAAAAGATATTAAAGGTCATAAGAAATTAATCCTAAAATTGTCACATCGGATATCTGTCTCTAAGAACACCAAGTATCAAGTGTCTGTCTAGTGCTACTCTGGAAAAGCCTACTTCTGTATAGCAGATTCTATGTACGGTAAATCAAGAACATTAGAATCTCCGAAAGTACATACATTATTACATGCTATGAGTCAAAACTAAATTTAATTTGAACCCTCTTCCAACATATATATTTGATATTAATTATAGGGATAATTACAGCTACACCCCCTGAGGTTTGGTGTAATTACACATACCTCCCCTGTGGTTTGAGAAATTACACATACCTCCCCTGAGGTTTGAAACCTTACACATACCTCCCCTCTACAACTTAAGGGTTGTTTGGGTTTAAGTTATGATAAAATTATGCTTATTATGCTTACACCCCTAAAGTTTGGTATATTTGTAAAAGTAATCCTTGATGTTAGAAAAATTAAAATTAAATACTCCAAATAATTTTAGAAACTACTATATGACTAACCAAAAATATAAAAAGTATTTAAATTATTTTTAAAATTTAATCTAATCTTAATATTTTTATTATTTTGTAAAAATATTTAATTTCTTGTTTTTGTTTGTTTTTTTATTTCTTCATTTTTGTTTTACTTTTAATAATCTCATAAATTTCATTATAGTTCCATATTAAATACTATTACGCGTGCCCACGGAAATTTCAGTTTATCACAACAAAAAAGAAGCATTTTACCAAATAATAAATATCTGTGCAATCTCCGAAAAAAAAAAGACAAGAAATAGAAAATTCAATTGTAAAAACTCTCATTTTCAATGAAAATTAACAAATATAACAGAAATAATCAAGATTTTCATAACCCATTTTAAAAAATGAAGAATGATGACAAAATTACCAGCAACAGTGACAATAGAATTATCATTCTTGGATCAGACATGGTCACTGGTTTTAGGTAGCAAGGTTTGTTGAACTTTTTGACAAAATAAACAACCTAAATGCACCATATTTAGTGAAACCAATTTCCGGTGTTTTATCTTCTTCTATTACTAAAATAGTTGTTGGTTTAAAATTATAACGAGAACAAAGACACAAAGATGAGTAGTTAGTTAAGTTTTGACTGAGATTTACGGGAATTGTTTTAAAGAAAAAAACTAAAAGTTACGTGTTTTGATTCAAAAATATATTTTGGATTAGATTAACTTATTTTTAAATTTAAATTTAAATACTTTTTATATTTGTAGGTAATAATATAATAGTTTATAAAACCTTTTGGAGTATTTAATTTTAATTTTTCTAACATCAAGGATTACTTTTATAAATATACCAAACTTTAGGGGTGTAAGTATAATAAGTATAATTTTATCATAACTTACACCCAAACAACCCTTAAATTTAAGAGGGGAGGTATGTGTAAGGTTTCAAACCTCAGGGGAGGTATGTGTAATTTCTCAAACCACAGGGGAGGTATGTGTAATTACACCAAACCTCAGGGGGTGTAGCTGTAATTATCCCTTAATTATATCCTACATTATGCATTAATCATCACTATACATGATAAACACATATTAACATTTATATTTTTCACGAATCACATTCAATTTTTTGACTATTTTTTTTAATTAAAGCAAATGTCACAATGTACTAATAATTGTTACTATGGTTTTTGGAAACTTGTAACATGAAAATGCATAGATATCTCATCAAAACAAACATGCAACCATCATCCCATTATTCTCACAATTTGCATAAAGACAACCACAAACTCTAACAGATGAAAAACAGAGAAACAGAACATCATTCAACTAGCCAATTGTAGTAGTACTGTTGGGCTTCTGAATGAGAAAGGCCATGCACTGCGCCTGTTTGGTGTTATCAAATGCCAAACACCGAATAAAAGCATTTGGGTACGCCTTTTTGCACTCTCTAATCTCATGCAGAACTTGAGATGAATCATTGCAACCAAACATGGGAAGTTTCCACAGTGTCCAGTATCTTCCATCATAGTAATTAGGCATCCTGCTGTTTTCTCTGTACACATATCCCACCTTCCCAACAAATCCACAAACAAAAGAATAAAATAAAAAATCGAATATATTTTAGTAACAATAAAATTGCTAAAAGAAATGAAAACTTTTGTTTGATTTAGCGCAGTCTGTTGGTAAGACGCTTCATATATTATTAAGAGGACACGAGTTTGATTCACCTTGGTACATGTTTGTGGACCTCTGTGTTAATTTGCATGCGTGTCTAAAAAAAATAAACAAATAAATAAATAAAAATACGTACTTCGTCGAATTCAAGACAGGGGATCCATCCCTTCTTGATCATGTAATCGATCTCCTTCGCGATTGATTCTTCAGATAGAGGTGGAAGGTACGAAAGAGTTTCGAATTTCTTGTTGTTTATTGGATTCCATGTCTATCAACATTAACAAAAAAAAGGAGATAATTTACAGAGAATAAAAATAATAGTTTACTGATTTTTCTTTATGTAGTTAAGTTGATTGAGATCAAAACACACATTATACCTTCATGCAATGAGTTTTTGAGCCATTTGAGACAGTTCTCTTGCTCCATGCAACTGATTTTTTTCCAGAGAAGGAGTTGGAGCTGTGAGGTTTCAAGCCTACATAGGTTGATGCCATAACTGAGACAGTACTTGAAGCAGACATTTTTTTTCTTTTTTGCTAGTAAAGAAAGTGAGGTTTGGAGTAAAATGAAAATGGGAATAGAAATGAGTTGATAAATTGGAGTTTTAATTTGTAAGGGAGGTGGAAAATGTGGTTGGAGAAAAGGACAAAGGGGGGTGGGTTGGGGAGTGTGAAGTGACGTGGGATTAGTTAGAGGATATAGTGTTGGTGAGAGGTTTTTGGTAGCATTTAAGCATAGGTTCCATCGCCATACCCTTTGGTGCATGCTTTCTGTTACAGGCTGATAAAGTAGGGTCTAAGGATTGATTCTGTGGGTTTGAAAGAGGTAAATTTGTGAAGTAGTATTGCATGTAAAGCTCACATGACTATACGTACTTTAGCTTGTTCGGGTACAAGTAGCACGGTTTCATTTAGGTCTTTCACCATCGTGTCACTTTTAGGAAAAATGTGGATGAAAGTTATATAAAGCGACACAAAGTTCTATGGCCTAAATGAAGACCTGATACTCAACATGAACAAGTGGACAAGCAAAAATTCATGTATTCGACTCAACGTATTTCTCGTCTAACTCATATAGTTTATCTCAATTAATTGGAGTTATAGGTTTGGTTGTTGTATATGGAAGTGATTGTTACAGTGATTGTCATCATGTGTGTCAGTGCCATAATTCTTAAAATTATGTGATAAAATTATAGGCACATGGTCTTCTGACTTGGTTAGGGTCAATATACGTGTAAAACTCGCCATTAACATGCAAGACAAACCAGAAAGCTTCTGAAAGAACACCCCCAATGCAACAGCGTCTATGTTATAGCAATAACTCGTTCTAAATGGATGTCCAATTTTTCTTCAAAGCGTCAGATGGTGTTTTAACCAAGTGGTCTCTAAAATATAAATTGTTGCTCTGTACATATATAAGAAGAAATACGCAGACTCTGCTTTAGGCTTTAAAGACTCAAATAGTCGTCAATCTGTTGTGCCAATTTGTTTCATGCATGAGCTACTTTTGATGAAAATCAGTGTATCTAATGTATACTATAAATAGCCAGGAATTTCTAAAGCAGAAAAGACATGAGACCAATGATCCTCCACTTCATAAATGGGTAAATATCCTAAGTATCAGATTAAAAATGATGCTATCTCCATTGAAGAATGATCAAACCAGAAAAAAAAAATTCTAAATTCAAAAGAATAAAGCATGCAAATTTCCTCAGATTTGCATATTCAATCCCACAGTAATAGGAGCAGGAAAGGTGGTTTCAAATATCTTAATGCCAAAGCTTCAAGCAAAATCCAGCTGGTACTGAAGAACATTTCTTGTTCGAAATAATGTCGGAGAAAGTATCAACCAGTTGTCCAGCGAGAGACTCAGGATCTTCAACAAACGTATCAATGAATACTTTAACGATCCTAACCTCCTGAGAAGTTGCTCTCAAACTAAACCAGGTTAAGAATTTCTGTCTGAATGTCGCCTCTATATGTCCGTCGCACTCCAGACTTCGTATCACTTTAACATAGTACTCAAACCTCTTGTCTCCAATCCCATTACACTCTTCGTCTCGACTCTCTTCACTTCTCTTCTTTGACGAACTACCAGCCTGGGGCTCATCACTGTCACCCCTTTTGGGTGCAACGACGATATCTTTGCCGTTGGGTTTAGGTCCTTTGCTCCTTACATTGCCGTCCTTAAAATTATCTAACTTGCATGGAGTGATCGGCAAACCAGATTTGGACATATCCACATACGGAACGCATTCCATGCCAGTTGGGACAGGCGCTTCCTCAACAATTTGAGTGAAAGATTCTTTGTTTCTGACCATCAAAGCATCAGTTTTTGTCCCCATGCTATGTTCATCGTCTGATAAAGTAATTATATCTACGGTAATCTCCTTTTGGCTTTGATCCGAGCAGTTGATGGCATCACCAAGTAAATTTGCAGTCTTTTCGCCGTTCTTGCTGATTATAACATTATTAGTCTCGTCTTCCACCGAAGAAGGATTAGAGAGACTGCTGCAGTTAGTAGCTGGACTTTGACTATTTTCAACTTCCAAGTTCTTGGAGTTCAGATTTCGAACCTCGTCTTCATAACTTACTGTTCGAACTTGAAATTCAAAGAATCCCATTTCTTTATCTTTGTCAAAGGTAACAACTTTGATAGAATATTGTGTCGCGGGACTGAGACCAGAGAGCAGAAATTTTGTGTTTGATGCAAATAATCTGCATGTAGGTTCTGCAGGATATTCAATATCCCCAACTTTCCGATGCCACAAGTTATATCCCATAATGTTTTCCAAATTTGACTCATCAGAATTCAGAACGATTGCAAGTGATGAAGCACGGATATCTTCAAATTTGACAAGTTTTGCAGCAAGCACGTTGCCATCTACAGAATCAAATCCCATGGATGAGTAAGATGGTAACAGTTACAATAATTAGAAGAAAGATAAACAGAGAGAGAGAGAGAGAGAGAGAGAGAGAGAGAGAGAGAGAGAGAGAGAGAGAGAGAGAGATAAACAGGGAGGGAGGGAGAGAAAGAGAACCAGAAGGTGCATCAAACAATCTGTTGGAAAGCATCAAGTCCAAAGACTCCACAGCAGAAGCACAAAATTTCTGAACTTCTTGGCCCGATGAGAGCCTGTTCACAATTCCTCTAGCCCTCTTCACCGGTAGACCAGTCAGAGGACCCATATCTTCTTCGAGCTTTTGCACGGCTTCAGTGACAATACCATATAAATTCTTGTAATGTTTAGTACCAGCAAGAATCTTTTGTCCTAAGGAAAGCCTATAGCACAATTCATCCACTCGCCTAGTATCCCTCGCCACTACCATTTGCTTTCTCCAAGAGCTGTGATAATTATGATTATATCAATAGCCTTATACATTATAAAAGTGATATACTATATTATATATCAGAAGATTGACGAATTAGATAAGCAGCAAGGCCAGAAATTTACCCAAGCAAATCATTTACTTTTCCACAAGGTACACAACAGAAGCTCCCATCAAGTCCTTTATCCTGATGATCCTTTGAGATGCCTGATTTTTCATGCCGTAATGCACATTCAAGGTGGCATGACGTGCCGCAGGACCGGCCATTAAAAGGAGGGTCGGAGTTGCAAATTAACCACAAGCTGGGGTCTTTATTGTCATCATACTTCTCACATATGCAGCATGAACACCTTCTGCAGAACTTGTCACCACTATTCTTTTTAGCTTTACAAGCTGAATTTGTGCAGTACATGGTGTCGCCCGAATCAACATCAAGAGAAATAATTGCTAAACTTTGGTCAGATTTCCTTTGCCTTTTTGGAGTCCTTTCACCATTTTCTGATGAAGGCTGAACTTCAGAAACATTTGGAGTTCCAAGCTCTTTTGATTTCTTTTCGCATACGACTTTCAAAAGGTGTTCGATTATTTTGGACTTTGTTAGGCCGGTATATTTCCTCTCTTTTCCAAGCTCAGCACAGAGGATCTGCAATAGTTCCTGGCGGCTCCAAGCCTGCAGCATTTCTCCGGCACTATCGGACCACTTTGATATTTCATAGACTAAGTCTCTCTTTTGCTCCATACTCAACTTACTGCATTTTGATGGATCAAACACCAATGCTGGATGCAGAAGTGGAGAAATAAAAAGAACAATATCAGAACTGTATAGTGGTTTCAAAACATAAAGTACTGGAATAATTAATTGTTAGTGGTTCTAATTCATAAAGTAATCAATTATCTTTTGGGACACAATAACAATATAAAAAAGATATGAAGGCAAAAGAGGGATCAGTCAATTCTAGAGATGCATCATTTTTTCGCCTAAAATCGGTGCCACTTAGCTTCATGAAATAAGTTGGATAAACTATTGAAAGAAATGATGAGTTTCTAAAAGGTCTTTGTTCCTAAGAGTACATACACCTTTAAACAAAACAAAATCAGGGGAAAGGAATATATCAAAGCACCGAAAATTCAGAATACAAGCAACTCAAAAGAAATATTGCAATCTAGATCTAGAGGATCGCTTTATGTTCTTCACTAGAATATATATGGAGTAAAGTTTTGTGGCTTTGAAGCTATTTCTCTGGTATATAATTGTTCTGCTAAAAGCTATATGCCACTTTTGAATCAAGAATCAAGACAATAACCAACAGAACAAATTCAGAAGTATAACAGAATCATTCCAACAAAGCAACTGCCATTGATGTTCAATCAGCACATAATTCCAAAAGCAACCACAGAAAAAACACCACAAATGAAGAAACAATAAGAATTGAATATCATGATCAGAATAAATTATTTCATCAAAAACCTTCATATTTGACTTCCATGAAGCCCCTGCTCCAACTTCTATGAAGATTGCATAACAAAATAATCAATAATGGAGTACTATTTTAAACCAAAAAATAAAAAATAAAAAATCAACAAGTGTATTGTGCAAATCCATCAAAACCCACCACCATCCTTCCCAGTTGGAGACAGAGAGTAATAAAATACATGGAAAAAGACAGCTGTTAATTCATTGGCATCTTTAACTTGATCACTTTATTTTTTTCTTCTCTCAATAGGAATCTTTAAGATAACTCAAGAAGCGTTGAAAACCACAAAAGAGTAGGTAGCTCATAAGTTTCCATCATATTTAAATCTCAATAAACACACTCTTATCATTTATCAATAACAATAATAATCTCAAGTAAATCAAGAAAAGCAATAATGGTGAACTGTGTTTAAGCATGCGTGTTTTTTTGTGCTAAAAAAAAAAAATCAATTCAACAAATAATCAATCACGCTATGGAATAGATCGACCATGAATTCAACAACCCATCATTCACAAAATCAAGAAGACGAAAAAAACCCAATCTTTTTCACATCAAAATTATCGGAAAAAAAAAAAGCAATCTTGAACCAATTTTTTTTTATATTATTAATAATAAATAAAGAAGCAAGAATATTTACCCTCCAAAGAAGATGCATCCATGGCTATTGCTTCTTCTTTTCCAATGATATCTACGCCCACATTACAATCAAAAGCCCATTTTTTTTTTTGTTGCTCTGAAAGTGAAAAGACAAGATTTTTAGCCCCACATACAAATAAAGAAATAAAACCCATTTGATATCTCTGCGATACACAGACATACACATCAAAATTATATACATATACATATACATACATGTTCCTGTGTGTGTGTGTAAGAGAGAGAGAGAGAGAGAGAGAGAGAGAGAGAGAGAGAGAGAGAGTACCATCGAAAGGAATCCATGAAGAGAAGGGATCTCAACGTGGGCTTTTCAGCACCCAACGCAGTATTTGTTGTGTGTGTGTATGTGTGTTTTGTATATATTATATATATATATATATATATCTTGTATTTTGTGTATCTTTTAGAGAGAGAGAGTATGTGTGTGTGTTGGGCAGTTGAAGAGAGATTAGAAAAAGTAGGATAGCAAAAATAAAAGGAATAAATAGATGAGGGGGGTAAACAGTAAAGCTATATGCAACAGAGCCAAAAATAGCGGCTGTTAATTGTACATTTTATTTCTTGCATAATACAATGCACCATGCACAAATTCTTCTACATAAAATTCTTTAACCTTCTTATTTATTTTATATATTTGTGAAAACAAAAAAATAGAAAGATATTAACTTTTGTGTCACATACATCCCTCCCTCTCCTCAGATGTCAATTTCTTCGTATCTCTAACTTTGGGAACATAAAAATCAAATCAACAATTATAGGTTTTAGACCAACTTTTTTTCTTTTTGAAGTTTTGGGAGATTTTGTTGGCATTATTATTTTTATTGATTTTAACGAAATTACTTATTGCGGTCGTTGAACCGCGATCGTGATGCCATAAATTATTACTGACATTAGTGAATTATTTAATGTGACCGTCAAGTTGTGACGTGGTGCCATAAATTTTTACTGATTTCAGCGAATTATTTAATGCGACCGTCACACTGTTATGCGGTGTCATAAATTTTTATTGATTTTCAACGAATTATTCAATACCATCGGTGCACTGGGACATGGTGTAGTCATGTATCTAACTTGATTATTGATATTTGGATCGAGTGAGTACGATGAGGTCTAATCAAAAAATATTATACTTTTAACCGTTGGTTGCATCTCATCTTCCCGTGATTGTGTAAATGTTATTTCTACCTTTAATTTGGTTTTTGGAGATGACATTTAAATAATTTTATTTGTAAAACAGTGGTACAATTTTATTTTATTTTTGTGATGCTAATTTTAGTGCGACCGTCACACTGTTATGCGGTGTCATAAATTTTTATTGATTTTCAACGAATTATTCAATACCATCGGTGCACTGGGACATGGTGTAGTCATGTATCTAACTTGATTACTGATATTTGGATCGAGTGAGTACATACGATGAGGTCTAATTAAAAAATATTATACTTTTAACCGTTGGTTGCATCTCATCTTCCCGTGATTGTGTAAATGTTATTTCTACCTTTAATTTGGTTTTTGGAGATGACATTTAAATAATTTTATTTGTAAAACAGTGGTACAATTTTATTTTATTTTTGTGATGCTAGTTTCATTCGTGGAATGAACAAGGGCAAATACCTCCGGATCAGCATGATATTTATTATTTACCCCAATGGACCTTTAGTGAAATGTGAATAAGACATAAAGCTCGAAATAAACCTCCCGTACGTGAGCGGAGTTTGAATTTAAAATTAAAGAAATGCCAATTTAAGTTAAGGGACATGAAGGACGGTATATTAACTATGTATCTCGTTAAATACTATAAAGTATTTACTAACTTAAGCTACCCCGCACACTCTAACTTTTAATTGCTTCCAATTAATAGACTTACAATTTAATTTTACTTTTGACTGTATGAAGTGATTGGTTCAATTTGTTTGAGGCGGAAAAGAGATGTTTATGAAAGTCTTGAGAAAAAAAGACATAATTTTGGGGGTATATTTCGTTGGACCAAGTATTTCGACTATAATTTAGTCACATCATTTAAGAATTTCAATAAAATATATACGATCAACTAATGGCCATAATAAAATATTGTGACCATGAAATCTGTGTAGACATGGTCCAAGTACTTTCAGCGCTCATAAAGTCTTTGATTAAGAGAAAATTATTTCTAAATTTATTGAAGGCCATAGATATTATTATCTCGTTATCTTGATCCTTCTCTTTTTTCTTTTCCTTTTGTTTTTGCGCCATGGGTGGGGTGACGGGGTAGGCTTATGGGGTTTTGATGACATAGTCTTGTATTTTTATTATTTTTAGAAATCATTGGTCAATTGGACCGCTGCAAACTGCCTTACATGCATTATCATTTTTTGTCGCAACGAAACGATTTTACGAGAAAAAAAAAATCAAAAATTAGTTTTGGAATTCAAAAGATCGTGATTACAGTATTTTATATAAATTTACTAGTTAGTAATTTTGGCACTTCAATTAACAGTGTTAGATAATTTGAGGGTACTGATAAAGTAAATGATCAATTAGTTTGCATTTGTAACTAAATATTTGATGGAAGAAAAAAAAAATGCACCTGATGTATATGCAAAAAATGAGTAGGTAACAAGTATCGAATAGGATGTGTGATCTTGTATCGATGATAATTAAACTTTAGATAATCATGGGTGAGTATAATGAATGTAATTCAAAAATAAAATTTCTACATGTCATCATGATAAAACCAAAATCGAATCCTTGATACCCAATGCAATAAAATATCTATATGCTACTAATGATAAAACCAAAACGGAATCTTATATCCCAGCGACAGGATTTCTGATTTTCTAAATGCTACTAACGATGAAACCAAAACAGAATCTTTGAAGTGGAGTTTGTAAATGTTTATAAAAAGTCTATATTGATTGGTGAGTATACATAAACATATTTTAAGTGTTTGTAATTATAATGTTTGCTTGAGTTTGTCTTAAAAACTAAAGTCATAAAAACACAAGACATAAGTTAAGCAGTATTGGTCCTCCTCAAACTACTTTTGTAAATATTGTATATTACAAAAAAAAATGAAAGGAAAAAGTCACTGGTAATTGCATATTACAAGCACCTAATTAATTCTTTAAGTAACTTCCTTAAAATATTTACAAAAGCTCCGTACATTTGATCAAGAGTAACTCAAACAACTCCTGCAAATAACACTTAAGTATCTAATTATAAATTATTGAAGCACCTATATATATAAATATATAATTAGCATTTTTTTTAGCTTATTATCGAGTTGATCACGATTTTAATCACGTTCTGCAATTATGTTTTTTCACATTTCCGAGCTCAAATTCTGAATTTGGATGAATTTTTTAAAATTATCGATTCTGAAAAGAAAAAACCAAAATGGTTAATTGTCCTTCTTCGTTTTATTTTTTTGGTTTCTGGTCTTTAATTTCCTTCCTCCAATAACTTCGGACTTGTAGAATCCAAGACCACTCTTTATTACTTGAAGAAATTCGGTTGGCGGCACCAATTAAATTTATAGACGAGCACAACTAAAGATATGTTGCAAAACCAATAAATGAGTTACATATTATCATTTTCTTTTGATAGTAAGATTTATGCATGATAATAATTAATACATGTATATATCGATTCTCTTGGCACGATGAGCACGAGCCCTCACAATGACCCCTCACTTATGCGGGTCTTTTATGTATTAAAATTCAATAACGCAACAAGTCAACAAACTAATTACTATGGGCTTAAGAACCGTTCCAGAACAGTAATGTTCCCCTTAGTTGATGACCCCCTCACTAGTATGGAGCATATCAAATGTAGAGATAGTTAATAGATTTTCTAGTACAACACTTGGCATGCAGACACTTCCCAGTCACATGTTGCAAAGTCCATGATCTAGGAATATGTATTAATTAATTATGTATACAACATTAGCTATCAAGTTAGGCTCACTTTTATTACTCATAAGGTACGTTTTTGTTGAAATAGGTTTGAGGTCACTAATAGAGTGTTTGAGTTTGTATGATTTTTCGGTCCTATGTTCGTCGAGTAGAATTGTATTCTGAATCAATATTTGTAGATTGCACAATCCCATTCCACGTATATATTTCTTCAACAACATACAATTGATGTTGGATTGGTTATATTCATACTTTTCAATCAACTGAATCTTTTAACTTATGGACAAATTTTTCATGATTTCAATGGTCCATGGCAATATAGTATATATGCACACACTACCCATATGAGATGAAACTGCCATTGCAAGATTAGGTGTGGGACCTTATTGCCGAAAATTCATTCATCAAAAAAGAGGATACAATGCTTCCCATCCAAATGATGGCATGACAACCACACGCACATGGGAGTGTGTGTGTGTGTGAATTAATGACATATAGGCTATAGCATTAGCATCTTAATTAAAACTGAAACACAAAATTTGAGTAACAAGTTTCAACTAAATATCAATAGGAGTGAAGTGTAAAATTACACACATTTATGTTGTTTCTATTGGCAAATCCTCACATGTAATGTTCTCAGCGTTTTTATTCCAGGTTAACCTACATGTAAGAGTTCATTTTTAGTTCAATAAAAACAAAATAAGAAGATACTTTTAAAGTGCGAGCAAGTAGGATTGTTCATTTTCATAATATTTCTGAGATATTATATAAAGCTCCCACCAAAAAAAAATTTGTAATGAGTAGTTGGTTGGACTTGGGGACACTCTATGAAAATAATCTAGATGGTATAACACATGTGCAGTTTCTGTAATTTACTTTGGAAGTAGTTATAAGTTTTAGCTTTGGTCGAAAATGTGCAAAACGAAAAAGTGTCACCCTAAACATTTCTGTTGTCGATAGATGGTGGGAGCATCAGTTGGAGTGAGAATATGACGGCAATTAATCATTTATTTCATATAAGTTCAATATACTATATGAAATGAACTAATAATCACATGCATGAACTTCATCCGTTGTATACAAATAATTACACTCAATAAATTAACATCTCCTGAATTATTTAATTAAGAAGGATTAGCTCATTATCTTTAATGATCATAATTGTACTTTAGAGTGAGAATATATTTGTTTTCCTCTTTTATATATATATCCTGAGGTGTTACTATACGTTAGTGACGAAACATCCACCATTCATGGCAAATATCTTCAGAATAAATAACCATCTTAAATCTTGTAAGCCACCCATCACATCACGTGGATATATGCTCAACATATAATTTTTGAAGAAAAACCAAGGGAATCAAAGACCATGTTTATTAAATTATTAATTGTTAAAAATCATTTTTCTTATTCTCAATTATGATCAACCAATTACCTTATCGAGTTGATTATCTTTTTAATATTCCCATTCATCCAATGCCCTCAAGTAAGTGGAAGAATATCATTGGGTGGACATTAAAAAATAAGCAACTAATTAATAAAAAAACTTGATGGTGATATTTTATGGTTAATATTTAATGCAATGATGGTGAAAGCTACCTATCCCTAACAACAAATAATATAATAAGAAAAATAAGAGGCTTGTGATTGGGCGCCGACGCGATTTTTATTTTATCTTTTTTTTTGTCAACTTTTGGAGTTGGTTGCTAGTGATCAATCATCGAATTATAGGATAACAAGAAAATGCGTGTGACCAGCAAATAAGAAGCATAGTCGTTGCATGTCTGAACAATAAACTACCACTATGATACATGGTCACCGTGCAAATCGTAGGCTGCGCGATTAGTGGTTCGTACGTAGATAGACCTCGTTCTTATTACCAACTTGGTAATAAGAACGAGGTCTATCTACGTTTATATGATTATATCTACATATATGTTACATTATTATTTATATAAATGATACCTTATATATTTCTTTTTAAAGATTTTGGTAAGTATATAACTTTTGCTATAGAAGTTCTACACGTGAAGTAACATGTGATGGAAGTATGGGACTGGCCTATGCTTGGTTCCAAATTAAGCTCATGCTGGTCGCATTTCCTGGAGAGTACACATTACTTTATAGTAGATTTGAAGGTTGCTCGGTTTAATTAATTTGCTTTCATATTCCCTGAGAAGATTGGAGAACTATGAATCTATGACACAATATTTAGGCATGTATTAGAGTTTCGTTTTAGATATTTTCTCATAGCTAGCTTTGAGGGTTTTCAAAGTGTCTAAAAATAGTTGTCTCAATAAACATATAAACAATTATCTTTAATTTTTTTTTATCACTTTTAAGGAGTTGAAAGTAGAAACACTTTGATATATTTGATGATTAAGATAAGGTAGGATTAGCATGCATGCATAGATTGTTGCTTTCTTGACGGAGTTGATGATTAAGGCAAACTGTTGTTTTCTTTCCACATTTGTGATCGTATATCATGTAATTGGACCGGCTTTATTTTGATGGATAGATGGAAAAAGGATTGCACTTTCATCAAATCACTCTAATCTTTTCTTTTGTCAAAGACTCCCTTACGTACCTCACACTCTACGTGTCAATCTTTTCTAGGTCTACGGGACTACAGCTAGACACGAGTTGTAGTGAAATTTCCTGTAGTTTGTGCTTAATGACTTTCAACAATCTATATCAAGTAATAGGTACCCACGCCCAAGTTCATATAAATACATATTCATGTCATAATTTTCTAACGTCACTTGAATGAATATAAAAGAAATGATGTTTTTAATGTATCAGTAATGAATATGCAAATACAAAATCGACGTCAATGACAATTTTGGAAAGTTTTTTTAAGGCAAATTAACAGAAATCCTTTTAATAAGTGGAAAATAACCTTTTCAGATGAATTCTTTTTAGATACTAATTTTAGAATCCAAACCACATATAAAGTTCTACACTTGATAACAACTAGCGCAGCATCACAAAGTGTAATACGTCCAAAAGTTGTTACGACTTGCGAGCCGATGACTCTAGAAAATGGCCATGCATGGTCATTTTATATTTGGGCCTTGGGCCTGCAGAAGCTAACCAAACTTTGGCCCAGATCAATAGGCTTTCTTTCGGCATCCTGCACGAAATGGCAATCATAGGTTTATCCCACTCATGGGCTTTTAACTATTAGTAAATTGGGCATACACCCAGAAGACCGAAGACTAATCTTCTTTTATCGGTTTGTGGTTGCCACTAATGTGTAGAATTTATGTACATGGTGAATTTCGAACACATCAATTTTTGCACGGTATCTGCGGAGCCTACTCAAGATAATATTAAATATGTAGTTTAACCAAATAAGATCATGTGATCAGTCCCGGGGTCGGTTAAGAACTTTAGGCCTATTATGCATTGCTTAGAAGAAATTTGGACTTCTGAATATTAATAATCTCATCAACTCCCTTTAATGAGGCCTTCTAAGAGGAACATTATACACCACTAAATTTGTACATGTTTCCAATTATAATAACTAAATGGGGCCCTTACACCACAAAATTAACTCTTCAAGCATTGGCATTTTATTCCAATGTCAAGCAAAGTTTCTCATTTTCTTTCATTAGGTTATACCCTTTTTCCTCGTAGCTCTAGCGTTATTATCGTGATTGATTTTACACGCCATGCCTTCTCATTGTTAGACTAGACAAGGCTATAGAACTTGAACAAATCATATTTAGGATATGGAACATATAATCAAAATATCGGAAAGAAAGAAAAAGAGTTGCTTTTTATTGAGAAGGTGTCTCATGCTAACTTTTTTAGTGGACTTGAATTTAAAATAAAATCATGGAATACCTTTAACGAGCATTGGTGAATTTCACCTATGAGTTCAACAGTTGTAGTCATTAAAATTGGAGCTGATCATCTCGTGTAGCTAGCCATTCAACAGTGTATTATGCAATATTTGTATGATATACATGTTGTACCTTCCACAAAGCAAACTATACTAGAACGAAAAGAACAATAAATCATTCACAATTGCGAAATATTCCTGTTGCACCTTCCAATAAAACAAGCTATACAAAACGAATAAATATAAACCATGAGAATTGTTTGTCTTGGTTCATATTTGAATCATATATATGGCTTGTTGTACTAATAAAACATCCAAATTTTAATTTAATTTACGGCATATTATCAGCAAGTAACACAATAAAAAACGGAAGTCTTAGAACAAAACAAAACAAAACATGTATGAGTATTATGGTCGGAATTCTTTCGCAGGTCACAATGTCACATCCAGTCGAGACCGCAAAAAATAATTCCCTTTCCTTTTTCTTTTTACACAAAATCAGTTTTGCTTAATTTAATTTGTTTGTAATTTGGTGACCAATAATGAGTCACCAGATTTTACTTCAAATTTTTTCTAACCATAAATCACTTTACTCTATTTAGTAATTTTTGTGTATATTCTGATTTGCATTCATGTCCAAGCGATTATTTCTATGTTTTATTTTCCTATTCGTGCAAAACAAGGTTGCGAAATTAACCAGCTGAAATTGTCCAACCATTCAACAAATCATACCCTCACTTTTTGTCATTTTGCCAATGTGTGGTTGAACCAAAAGGTAGAAGTACTTTATACAAAATTTTGTAATTCATATCTATGGTATCTTTTGTCGGTCGAACTATCGAAGTACCCCAACTTTTTTGGAAAAAATAGAATTGTTTCATGTAATTTACTATAATTAATCATTTCATCATAGATATTTTTTATTGTTACTATTATAATTTTAATCAGATAATCAAGTGAGTTCAAGTCTAGCTCATTCCCTAATTTAGCAGATTCTTGGATACTTGGGCTCGACCGTTTACTAAAATGACTAAACAAATGTGGCCTAATTAATATTCTTCTCAATTCAATAAATCGGTTTACTACATTACTTAATTCACTCTAGCCAAGAGCAAAATGGAAATTCGAGTAAAAGTCTAAACGTTATACCGAAAACTTAACAAGATAATTTTATCTATTACACTAAATAAATAAGGGTGAGTTGCGATTTGTCCCGTAACGTTTGATCCATTTTTCAGTGTCTCCTCTAACGTTTGAAAAATAGCAATTTGGCCATTAACGTTTGTAAAAAATGTGCGACTGGCCCCCTACTACCAAATCTGACGGATATAAACATAAGACACGTGTCAAAAATGAAAGATTGATCAAGAATTCGGGGGCCGAATTGTACATTTTTATAAACATTATGGTCAAATCGCTCATTTTTAAACATTAAGAAGTATATTGCAAAACATATCGAACTAAAGCAATTGACCCAATAAATAAACATACGTTCATGTCGCATGGACAATTTTACTGGTCATTCATCCAACCCAACGTTGGTCAAACCCGAACCAGTCTGTGGATTTGCATGCTCCCATCGTTGATAACATTGGGCATAAAATATATACAATTTGTTTTTCCTTTTCTGTTGGGTTCTTTCTTAAAAGGTCACAATCGTACTGCAATTATTATTTTGGGTTGTGGCCATTAACTGCATTCTAAAATCAAAAAACAAGGGGAGAAAACCAGCCACAATTTCAGAAAATGAAACGTGTAGAAATATGTGTGGGGCAAGGTAACTAACACCAGGACGGGAAATGATCACACGAGGTGCACGAGTACCATTCTCTCTTAAATATTGTTATTGAGTACAAGACACAAATTACGCTAGACTTCGGCGTCTAGGGACCAGAACAATAAAAAGCTAAAATCGTTAAAGGAATTAATTTATTATTAGCTATAAGTTTTTATTTGATGTAAAACTAAGATTAGGCTAGTAAAATTTTTATAACTTCAGACCTTTTACGTCTAACTCTTTAATATTATATTTGACATACTTATAACTTTTATACGAATTGCATGGTCTAATTACCTATGTACTAACATAAGTTTATTATGATAATATACAATCATAGAATACGAGCCATGATGGTCTTTTACAACATCTTATGTCATGGTTATAATGAATTAGGAGGTTTTACCTTATCACCCTTCCCTCGTCACTAGCAGCAATGACAAAGATTTACTATTCTGTACATCGTGAGGACTAAGGGTGTCCCTCAATTAGGGGTCGTACAATTTTGAATACTTTATTGGACGATCTCTCATTTCCAATATCATTCAGACGATGTTTAAAAACACAATGTGTCCAAGCATTGATTAATACAGACTCGTCAGACTTCAAATGACCCTCGCACAAGTATCGAGCCCTCTAGGGTCTTTTAGTGACTTAACTGCTAGAACACTTGACTTCTGACATGTATTCGTGACCCATTGTTATTATATAAGCATATTACTTTAATGAAGGAGGCGTGATCACATATACACTTATAAGTACTCCTCCATTTTTTAGAGAATCGCGGCTCTAATTCAATTGTCCATAAAGTGCTTTATTGAACAATCAGGACCGGGAATAATGTATATAAACTAGAAGTACGGGTGGTATTTGCAGTTCTGCCCTCGTATAATGGCATTGCTTATCACCCTAATCTATGATAGACGCATATCGAAAAATTATTTCATGCAACAACAACAACAAGAATAATAATAATAATAATAATAATAATAATAATAATAATAATAATAATAATAATAATAATAATAATAATAATAATAATAATAATAATAATAATAATAATAATAATAATAATAATAATAATAATAATAATGTGATATATAGACAATAAAATAATAAAAACTTAGTATTTCTTAGATAAAAAGACACTAATTCTAATGGCTTATTAAGAAATAACCAAAATAACAGAATCACACTATCTTAATATATAAGAAAAAGGAGAGGAAAAGAAAAGAAGCTATTATTGGTTAAGATTTAAAAGCCTAAAAGTTAGCTACATTTATCGTTGGGTGGGTCGACCAGTCTAGTTCAGTGGGGGCGTTTCTCTTGTTCCCTCCCTCCTCCATATAAACTCCACATATTTTAGCAACTCTTTCTCATTCCCTCATCAAACCTCCACCACAACAATTCCCCTATTAATTCAACAAAGAGGAAGAAGAAGAATAAAAAGTGAGACAGTGATCAAAATTCTGTTCTTCATATTCTTGTATGGAATCCACAGCAGAGAAGCTCTCATCCTTCGATTTAATGTCTTCCATCTTCAAAGAAGTAGAAACCAACAGCGTAAACGGCTCGTTAGAGGAGACGCCGCCAACTGTCGTGGCGATGCTAATGGAGAATAGTGACTTCATGACGTTCCTCGCTACCTCAATCGCTTTGATCATCGGCTATGTCGTGGTGCTCGTGTGGAGGCGCCAAAAACGGTTGGCTAAAAAGAACGCGATGGCGCCGAAGGTGGCTGTGCCGAGAGTGGTGCAGGAGGAGGAGGAGGAAGTGGACGACGGAACACAGAAAGTTACCCTTTTATATGGAACGCAGACTGGCACTGCTGAAGGGTTTGCTAAGGTAAATTTCATGCATTTTCATTGTTTGGGTTATATTGATGTTGAACACTGAAAATAATCATGCAAGAGTAAGTTCTATAAATGACTATATTTGCTCTCATAAGTACAAACGAATTTTGGGTTTAGGGTTTCATCATAACTCGACTTTTTAAAATGTTTCTAAAACAAATCAAATACTCAACTAATAAGTCTAACAAAATATGCGAATATATTTGCATAGATACAACGTTGAAAAGAAAAAAATAAATCCACTTCCCTAAAAATGTTTGGATCTTTCATCTATTTATTAAAAAAAATTCACGACTTTTTAGACATTTCAGAAAGATGTTAATTACACACAACTAAATAATAAAGAAAAACTTAATTAAATTCCACTAAAAAGATGAACGGATGCACTGGTTCAGTGACAAAAGAATGAAACTAATAATTTTACATTTCAAATGTTTCAAAAATATCATTATAAAAATATTGACACGCACGAATTCGAAGGATAGATATATTTACTTTTTCAATAAAGAGGTAATTATTGGTTTTCTCGTCATTAATTATCCAGGCATTTGGTGAAGAAGCTAAAGCTAGATATCAACATGCCAAGTTCAATGTAATTGATTTGGTAAGTTCCCTTAGATATTTCTCATCAATACATCCACTCTAGATTTACTCTTTCCAGTATTATAAATCTTGATCAATTTTACTGTGGTAGGACAATTATGCTGCCGATGATGAAGAGTATGAGGTGAAGTTGAAGAAGGAGACTTTAGCGTTCTTCTTTCTTGCAACGTAGGTTCTATTAATAAAACTTTAAGTGAATCAATATTTTATGTGCATGTACTTTAATTTATTGAGTTGGTTAACTGGGTGCAGATATGGAGATGGTGAGCCTACTGACAATTCAACTAGGTTTTACAAATGGTTTACAGAGGTAATTAAAATATCTGGCTCATAGAGTCATCTTGGATTTGTTACCATAGTGGTGAGATTTTGGTTAATTTTTTAGTTGTTTTTTGGTGTAGGGTAAAGAGAAAGGTGATTTGCTTAAGAATCTTCAGTATGGTGTATTTGGTCTTGGGAACAGGCAATATGAGCATTTCAACAAGGTCTGTAATATTCTGTAAATGAGCAGATGCTGGCCTAGAATTTTCCTTTTTGTTGGTTTTTTACTTTCAAATTTTTATACTGTTTTTCTTTTTGGTTGTTTCTATAACAGGTTGCAATAGTGGTAGATGAGGTTATTGCTGAGCAAGGTATGTTATTGTTTTCTGAATTTCTTTTACTTGAATACTTTTCATTAAATTTAGCATGTTATTTATCTAAATGACCAAAGGTTATACGACAAAAGTTAATTGTAAAAAATCACATTTCGATATTTAAAAAAATTAGGAATCTCTTTTTATAATTTTACTAGCATTTACCATATGCTGCTTGATATAAATAATTGTTACTTAGACCATAAATCGTTTACTCGGTTGATTGTAAATATGTGAAGTTTTAATTACAATAATGTGTGTTTTGACTAATTTAATATTAAAAACATTTTGTCAACTTTTCCGTAATCGTGACAACTATTATGAAAATAATTGTTGTAATATTTTCATTTCGTTTGAGCTTTATAAGTTGTTACACTCTTTAATGGCCTATATAAATAAGCACAAAGAAAATTAAGTCTTGCTTTCATATTCAGTTCATCTAGACTAATGTTAAGGTGTGGTGTGAGTATATTGCATTTAATAAACTTTATAGAGAGTAAGTGTCTAGACACGGCGTAAGGGATAATTCCATATTAGATTTAAATACATCTACACCTCGTGGAGTTTGATCTAATTATAAAAACACACCTACTACTTGAAGAATAACATGAAAACCTCTGAATTTTTTTAAAAAAAAATGTCATAGATATACTCCCTTGAAGTTTGAAAAATAATAGAAACGCACCCTCAAAGTTTGAAAAACATTACAAATGAACCCTCTAATTTTATATGTCTTGAAAGATTTATGAAGTGTCTTTTTGACTATTCAAATCTTAAGAAATGTTTCTAGAATCAAATCAAACCTTAGGGGTGTAGATATAATTATCCTCTATATTATAACTAGTATTCGTATTATTGGCGCTCTCATGGCCACTCTACTCTATTCTTCTTCATTCTTACACCTGCAATATGTCAAATCTCAGGTGGAAAGCGGCTTGTCCCAGTCGGACTCGGAGATGACGACCAATGCATGGAAGATGACTTTGCTGCATGGTACTGAGACTATAACCCAATTTCAAATGATCAAACTTCTCAAAGTTCTAACAACTCACATAACAGCACAAAATATTGCATTTGATACTTGTTATTGCAGGCGTGAGTTAGTTTGGCCGGAGTTGGATAATTTGCTCCGAGGTGAGGATGATGCAACTGTTACAACTCCGTACACTGCTGCAGTTCTGGAATACCGGGTCGTGTTTCATGACCAAGAAATTGGATCATCTACGGAGAATGGCTCAGCCAATGGCGATGCCGTTTATGATGCTCAACATCCCTTCAAGTACTGCCTTTGCCTACATTTTCCTTCTAATACCTGCGATTTTCTTGCGTAATTCGAAAGTGGGTCGATTTTTGTCTTTATCTAACTTTGTCTTGTGTTTTTCGTGAAGAGCAAATGTTGCTGTTAGGAAAGAGCTTCACATGCCAGCATCCGATCGTTCTTGCACACACTTGGAATTCGACATATCTGGCAGTGGAATTGCGTAAGTTTATACTATGACCTTGTAGCGAAATGATGAAGCAAGTCATTTAGACTAAATTCTTCTTCATTCATCAGGTATGAAACAGGAGACCATGTTGGTGTGTATTGTGAGAATTTGATTGAAACCGTGGAAGAAGCAGAAAAGTTGCTAAGTTTGCCTCCACAAACATACTTCTCGATTCATGCCGACAACGAAGATGGGGAACCACTCAGTGGTAGCTCTTTGCCACCTCCCTTCCCGCCTTGCACTTTAAGAACAGCACTAACCCGATATGCAGATCTCTTGAGCGCTCCCAAAAAGGTATATCATATCCTATACCTGGTACCATTCCGTTGTGTATTGAAGTTACTTGGAGCATGCATGCTAAAAGGATAATTACATCATCTACACTCAAAGAGTCTCCCTAAGATGTTTTTCAAAACACTCAGTAACTATTCAAACTTCAGAGCTGTAATCTACCTGTAATGCTCTTTTAACTATCATGTGGTGTTTCTGTAAGTACTCAAACAGTAGGGGAAGTTTCTCTGATGAGACCAAACATTAGTAAGTTTCAGTGTCATAATCCCAAGCTAAAAGTTATCTTTTTTCTTCCAGGCTGCTTTAATTGCGCTGGCGGCTCATGCTTCTGACTCTAGCGAAGCTGATCGGCTCAGGCATCTTGCCTCGCCTGCTGGAAAGGTCTGATGTGTTTTAATTTCAAAGTTGGACATTAGCTTAAATCTTTGATATCCAAAATGGGCAATAATGTTTTTATTTACGATATGGATAATGTCCTCAGGAGGAATACACACAATATATAGTTGCAAACCAGAAAAGCCTACTCGAGGTCATGGCTGAATTCCCATCAGCCAAACCTCCACTTGGTGTTTTCTTTGCAGCAGTTGCTCCTCGCCTGCAGCCGAGATTTTATTCTATCTCATCTTCCCCAAAGTGAGTCTTCATCCTCTTCTTCCTTATGATGTTTCTTTGAGATGAAAGACTTTTGGATTTGTGCTGCAGTTGCCGCACTCAGTGAAGCTCCTTGTTACTACATTTGGACTAAAATTTCTTTGCTAATTCTTTAATTTTTTAGGGATGATTGCATTTACCCAGGCTGAGATTTTAGTCTGATTACGTAAACCTCTTCTAATTTGAATAATTACAGAAACACTGCATTGCGCTGCAATTTAAAAAACAATTACAAGTAGGGTTCCCTGAAGTTTGATTACAATGCCTGCCTGAAGTTTGAAAAACATTTCAAATGACTCTCATTTTCATATGTTTTTGAAGCTTGAGGATGTGTCTCTATAGTTATCCAAACGGTAGAGAATGTTCTGTAACTATTCAAATAGAAAAGAATGTTTCTGTAATTATACCAAATCTCGGTTGGCTTATATGTAACCATCCCACGTTTATTACTTAAACTATTATCTTTCTTGAGTTACTCGAGTATTTTCTGGCTTTTTTTTTTGTCGACAAAAGTCTTGACTTCAGGTACTCATTGTCTCTCCATGTTCTTCAGGATTGCACAATCTAGAATCCATGTGACTTGTGCATTAGTTTACGAGAAAACACCAACAGGAAGGATCCACAAGGGTGTCTGCTCAACTTGGATGAAGGTATTTTCACTTTCAAGTTCAACTTTCTGGTAAAATCATATCTATATTATTCTTAACTTAAAGCTTTTCCTCATGTCTTCTTTTTATCAGAATGCTATGCCCTCGGAGGAAACCCTTGACAGCAGTTCCGCCCCGATTTTTGTTAGGACCTCTAACTTCAGACTACCAGCTGATCCTAAAGTACCAATTATAATGGTCGGCCCGGGTACCGGCTTGGCTCCATTCAGGGGATTCCTTCAGGTTTGTGTGACAGAACTTCACTTTTACACAGCAAATTTCATTCTCAAAGAATGGTTCTATATTTTTCCATTTATATTTCAGGAAAGATTAGCCCTGAAGCATTCTGGTGCTGAACTTGGTCCTGCCTTATTATTTTTCGGATGCAGGAACCGGCAAATGGTTAGTAATTTTAAAAGCATCTATAAATGCCCAGATATTACTGAATTTTCGACTTTGCGATTCTTTTTTTTTTTTTGGGTAATTAACTAGCTGCATTCTCCAGGACTTCATTTACGAAGAAGAGTTGAACAACTTTGTCAAGGAAGGAGTAGTTTCTGAGCTTGTTCTTGCTTTTTCACGCGAGGGAGCTACTAAAGAATACGTGCAACACAAAATGGCGCAGAAGGTAATTTGCAAAAGTTTCAAGATATATGGTTTTAACCACTCTTTATCAGCAGATTTCAGGATGGTTTCTGAATATCTAAATTATTACCACATGGTAAATGACAGGCTTCTGATGTGTGGAATGTGATCTCTGAGGGAGGCTATGTTTATGTCTGTGGTGATGCAAAAGGCATGGCACGTGACGTGCACAGAACTCTCCACACAATTGTCCAAGAACAGGTTTTTATCTGCTGCCATTTTGATATAGACAAAAGAGACACCAGTAATATAAAATTAAGATTTTTCAAGCAAAAAAAAAAAAGTGCCATTTGGTAAAATAGTAAGAAACTATTTGCTAGAGGAAGCATCTGAATGGGTCTAACTCATGACTCGTAACATTTCAGGGATCTATGGATAGCACAAAAGCTGAGGGCATGGTGAAGAATCTACAAATGACTGGAAGATATTTGCGTGATGTTTGGTAATAATTCTCAAGTGAGAAACCAAGATCGGCGAAATTCAGTAAATAACATTATACTTTTTGAAACCAACATTGTACTCTTTGAGACGCGGGGCAATATCAGTTAGTTATTTTTCCTTTTTCTTTTATTAATTTTCTCAAATCGATTAGTCTATCAAGGGATTATTTGGGTTTCTGTAATTTATACATACAGAGTATGACATATCATACAAATAATGGCTGAGACAATGCCAAGCATGCTTATTCCATAATCTACTTAATGAAACCTGTGAAAGGGTTTTAATGACACATCTTTCTCTTGTACTGATGCATCAGATTAATGTTTTAATATTTTTGTTCAGTTTGTCAGTCACGCTTCTATTAACTGCAACGGGCTTATCCCAAATTTGTATGTAGATTTATCAGGGAATTAAATTTCAACTTTCAATCCCGTTGGAGAATTATTTGATTTAAAGCATATTTAAAACACAAAATGTAACAAGGCAAATGATTTTGACAATAGAGTTTCAACTGGAATATTCAATCTATAGAAAGTTGATGATTCCACAGGCAAACTTAATGAAAGGAAGAATGATCTGTAAAACAATTATCAGACAAAATGGATGTTGTTTGGATCAAGATCATGTATCATGATAAATCCAAAAATGACTAGGCAGCTTCAGTGTCAAAAGCAGGCAAACCCCATTCAAGTGGATTAAAGTCCAATAGTGAGCTTAGAACCTGAGTAGCATTTTGATGATATGAGCTATCCAACCTTGGATCCGGTACCATCACCACTGACCTGCATGCCAAATGAGCTCATGATTAAAAACTATCTTCATCCCATCTTCAGTTGGTTTATCAATTTGCAATACGATGTATATTTTTAGCAAACTATCAGAGACCTCCTCATAATATCAAACACAGAAGTAACCGTTTCAACCTCAGGGGAGGTTTCAGCTAATTAAGTCGACTTCAGGGCCATCCATGACATTATTTCTGAACCTTTGTACTGATGCATGATAAAGACCAGTGCATTTTGAATTCATTCATCGGTATTTCTGACCCAGCATTTTCCATTTTGACATGAGGATGTACATTTTTCAATTTACAACTTTTTGTGGCCTAGTATACTTTTGGATTCATAATCATAGGATGAGTTTGAAACTTGAAAGATTGAAATGATAAGTAAAATACTACAACAGAAAGCCGACCGAAGTCACCATTTTTTTCTCTATCGGGCTTCAATTATAAGCATAATGTTCTTCCATGAGTATTCCTAAGTTCATAAATGGGATACCAGGAGAGGCTTATTAAAAATGTTGTGGATTCTCCTTTACCAGTAAGGCAGTAGTAAGCTTAGTCAACTTAAAATCTCCTGTATGCCTTTTTCATTGGATCAAATCCACCAAACACATCAACATAGATTAACTAACACGTGAGAAGCTTTAGAAAACTAAATGATGTGAAGATGAAACAATACTTACATGCCAGCATTCTTAGCTGCTAGGACACCAGATGGCGCATCTTCAAAAACAAGAATATTCTTTGAATCAATTGGTCCGCCCTGAAAATAAGCAAAAACAGTATCCCGTAGCGTTATTTGCTTAATTCTAAGTAAAAGAGCAACCATTTGCCACAGCAGACAACAGTTAGTTCATGAGTATAACAACGTCCAAACTAAACTTCCTTACGAAGTAGGAGCGGAAGCCGAAAGACTAGAGAAAAGAAAGGCGATTCAACCCATATGCCATATCCCTATAATATGCACTGTTTCCACTCATTCAAAAGTAAAGAAACTCAAAGCAGTCTCAACATTTTCTTTTGATGTTTAAGATATGTGCTCAACTATCAGGACCAATCTCCAAAAAAAGAATTTAAAGCTTCAAGAGAGCCTCTGTTCCACAAAAGTGGTTCCCAATGTTCCCCAAAAAACTAACTTTGGAAACGTATAAAATACATATTTCACATTTTCGAATCTCCAGTGTACCCCATATGTTTCCTAATTTTTTAACTGCTCACCATTCCATTATGCCAAACTTTTAAATCCGTGTGAAATATAAGAGGAAATATATTTGATTGAGTAGAGGAATACAACTAAAATACTTGGAATAATACCTCGAATCTTCTGGCGGCTGCAAGAAACACATCAGGTGATGGTTTCCCTTGTTTGACTTCTGGATCATCACCACGAACAATATGATGCATCAGCGAAAAGAGTTCGCCATGTCTTTGTGTTTTCAATTCAAAATGCCTTGTGTGCGACCTGCAAGACACACTCAATGAGTTTCCTTGTAGCCTTTCCGATATTAAACTGCAAAAAACGTCAACCAAAAATTCACGAGTTCAAGTAAATATTAAATTGGACATACCCGGTGGCAACGCAAATAGGTATTCCTTTAGCATGGAGGTGCCTTATCAAACGACTGGCCCCTACAACACAGATACAAAATTAAAGGAGGGAATAACAAATCAAACTACAATAAAAATGCTCAACCAATATTTATAGTTTCGCACCTATCGTCATTACAATGCGCCAAAAAACTCTATAGGATTTTAAGCTGGAAGAATACAAGATGAACGTAAGAAAGACCCTATCAAACAAGTATCGCAAATTCCCAAAATCACTCCCAAATCAGCCCCTCTTTGTAAACAGATAACCCTCTACTAGTAGACTAAGAAAATATGAGACAAGCCGGAGACAGTTCAGATATTACAGGAGGTGATAACATATTCATAGACTTCCATTAAGTAAAAAACTAACGAATGATCCTTTTACATACCCCCAATGTGCCTTTTGTCATGTTGGCTCAAATTCATAAACGTGATCATCTCGATTTCAGCAGTCTAGCCAAAGGGATATTGCTATTCTTCGACGTACAAACATGTCGATAAAGTAAGTGAATGGATGTAATGCAAGCAGGGGAACAAAAAGAACAGCAAAAATACTAAAACCTGGCATGAGTTCACTCGTCGGGAACAAACTCTGCAGGTTGGCCTCTCTTTCAACAAGGAAATCTTCAGCTGACAGTGAATCACTGATTCCAGTCTCCTCGACGAAAACTCGAGCAGCTTCGATTGCCTTCATTCCCATCATCTTAGCCTTTAATGACCACTCAAAAGTCTTGCCGAATCTAGCGAGAATAATCTCCTGTACTTCAGTGTAGAACTTCTCCGTGTCTGAAACAAAAATAACAACACCCACAACAACAAATTTACAACTCATCAGCATTCTTACAAACCACAATACTAAAAAAGACTACATCTTTTCAGATTGTACAAGATAATTTACACTCATTCTTGATTCTACATCGACCCTTATCAATTATAATTGGTAAAGAACATAAAGACTCAAGCTTTATTACAAAATAAACGAATCTGAGAACGTAGTGGGTGAAAATTTACCGAGTAAAAGGCCGTCCATGTCGAAAATGACATGAGTGATCGTGGTTTTTGTTGAAGGAGCATCAACTGCCGCCATTGGAGAGAGTTGCAGATCTCAGAGGTGTGTATAATAATCAATCACTGGTGGGTTTTTAAGGGAAAAGTTGAAGGAAGAAAAGCGAGTATATATACTACAGCGCGATTTTACTGATTTCTTTTTTTTTTAGTGTTTGTGATTTTGTTTTGTTTTAGTGTTTTCAATATTCTCCTCATAGGAAACTTGGTCTCTACGTACGGATGAGGTGAGAAATGACTGTTTTGTCCCGTATAAATTATTCATTAATCACATGTAGTCCCACACATATACGGGAATTTTGTAGTTTTGATCCTCTAAGTTGGCTCATCTGCAAAATTGGTCCTCTAACTATTTTATTAGCAATTTTAGTCCTTTAAGTTGCAATATGTTTCAATTTTGGTCCTCCGACCATAATTTTGGCGATTTAGGCCGGAAACTCCTATGGAATTGGACATGTCCAAAACAAAATCCATCAATTCAATCGATTTTCATGTCCAATACGTTCTCCTCCATGCAATCCCATAGGATTTTCCGGCCAAAATCGCCAAAATTATGATCAGATGACCAAAATTGAAACACATTGCAACTTAAAGGACTAAAATTGCTAATAAAATAGTTAAAGGACTAAAATTGCAGATGAGCCAACTTAGAGGACCAAAACTACAAAATTCCCCACATATACTAATATTAAAAATGATTTCAATTTGTTAGGTTTCTCTTTAAGGTTTTCTTTTTTTTCCTTTTTTTTCTTCTCGGTAACAAAAGAAAGAAAAGCTCTCAAGTTACATAAGAATCTAAAGTAGACACAAAGGAGGGTGGGGGAGTTATTAACAAGTTAACATTTCCATTCGTAGCACTCGGCAATTTTACAACTGCATCGACTAAGCAGTTCTTTGATCTCGCAATCCATTAAAACTTTTGATCCCAAGGTTTGTAGAGAAGTATCCGTCACTCTTCAATCTTGTTCTTCAAATGGTGGCTTCCTAAAGCATTATTAAGTGAGTGAACTTCCATATGCGTTTTTCCCGAGCAATTGATAAACCAAGTCTAAGGACTTCCACTTCGGTTTTCAAGACTGTAGGATGTGCGATTTTAATAACAAAACCCCACAACCAAACTCCTTTGCCATCTAGAAGAACCCTCCAGCTGCGCCCTTATTCTGTTGCACAAGAACTCATTCGTCTACATTAAGCTTCATCCATAGGGGTGGAGCCAGGAATATGACTTTGCGGGCGAGATAACACGATTTCTTTTTTTACAAGTATGAATATTTCTACTAAATATTTTTAATTCATTTCGATGATAATAAATCATTTTGAAAAATATAATTACTTTAATAATTAAGTAGATATTTAATACAAAAACAAAGTAAATCTAAAGTGCATATTTATAGCAAAAATTGGAAACGAATTAAAATAAAACTACATAAGTATATATATACATATATATATATATATATACATATATATATATATATATACATATATATATATATATATATATTCATCGCATGCTTTAAGATGTTATTAGTTGTAACTAAAATATTATATAATTTCCTTATGAAATTGTATAATGAAATTTTGAGAAACTATCTTTAACTTTAATCTATGACTTTGTCTAAACCTATTTGTTTAAGCAAGCATACACATTTCATGTAAAGTAATATAAGAAAAAGTTAAACCCTCCTAAAACTAAGATACACATTCAAAAGCTATATTAAATGTCCTTTATTTTGTTTACTAGACGGAAAAAGTAGGGAAGAATTTAACATAAGTAAAACGAAAATTAACCTACTACGGATAAGTAAGTATATAATTCAATGTCTGAATCTTAAGAAAATAGAACAAAAAACTTGGACATAGAATTAAATAACTTTTTAGGTTATTTATAAATTATACTTAATAGTAATATAATATAAAAGGACATAATATATACAAACACAATATATGGATATACACACACATGGTGCGTGTGTATGGTGCTGTAAATGCACGTACGGTCTAATCCTCACAACTCTGAATATCTTGCTAATTAGATTGCTCAAAGAGAATATAAATATCCATAACATAAATAATAGAAACCAACAAAGGAAGTTTAGATATATTGAAAGATATTACCTAAATAAAAGGAGGAAAAGCAATTTGTATTAGGATATATATGTATTATATCTATCTACATGATATATGTCTATATAATACATATATATTGGATATGTATATCTAGCTCGGAGGTGAGGCAGAGGCTGGGGGCGGTGGCCCCCCCTTGTCTCCGCCCCTGTTTATCCACCCTTTAACCGGTTTTTTCCATGATCCACTCTTTATAATTCTCCTTATATAAAAACATAAGGTCATTCACAAGGGTCTTGATATTATAGATGACCACAAGAGTTTTCCTCTTTCTTTTGAAACACCCGAACATTCCTCATCGGTTTCCAAACAAACTAAATAGTATACAAGCAATAAAAATGAGATACGTTGAAAATTAGTGCAACTCGCATCTTCGCTCGCCAAACCAAATTTCATCACTCGTGCCCACGAAAGTATTCCATTGCGTTGGGTTAAGAAAACTTTGCCAGATTTTCCTAGCAAACTTGCAATCCTTGAGAATGTGAATAACTGATTCGGTGATTCCTCACTTTTAGGCAAATATCACAACCCGAGTCATCCGTCATTTTACAAATCTACCGCAATTTATTAGAAGCGAGTCTGTTTTGAACTGCAAGGCAGACGAAAAATTATAACTTGTTACTACACGATAGTTTCCAACACATGAGGGGCAGTGGCGTATCCAGGATTTTGAGTTACGGGGGGCTAATCTCATAAATAATATTATATTTAAAAAAAATTGTCAAATTTAAACTGAATGATTATGCAGAAAATCCTTTATGATTAATAAGAAATAAATTTAATACATATTTGTTGAATATGTATTAAAATTATTTCCTAAAAATACTAATTAATACTAATATTTAATATAATAATTAGCATATACGGCCAAAAAAAAGATAGATAGTATTAGAAGTTAAAAGCATTATATTATATTTGTAAGAAAATCATTAAACAAAACAAAAAATCAATTGAAGGGGTGGGTTTCATAAATAAATAAATAAATAAATAAAATTATACACTACTATTTTTCCAAAGTAAAAACTACTTATGACAATATTATTTATCTTCTTGTAGACAAGAGTTTCATTATTAATTAAGTTTAAGGAATATGCAATTTGAGTACAACGTACTTTTCTAATCAAATATTTTGTGTTTGTTATATAATGAATATACTATATAATATATATATATGTTACATGCATAATGATAAGAATTATTTATACATAAATATAAATATAAATTGGCCAAAAAATCTTGGGGGGGCTACAGCCCCCCCAAGCCTCTACATGGATACGCCCCTTTATTATTGAGGGGTGTCACAAGAAACAAATGTAAACTACTAGTAAAATTGATGGAGAAATATCTTGTAAATGTTAAAAATATGTAAACGGACAGCACCTCAACACATTATTATATTGAAGAATTAATATAATATAGGCTTTAGAAAGTGCTACTTTTATTTAGCAATATTGGCAGCTGGAGTATCTTGATGATTGTGAGACGAAAACATCATGTGGTGGAGATTGTTATCAGGTTTGAGCGATCCGGGGGTTTACTTTGTTGCCCGTGTACCCGATGAAGAGTAGTTGGATAGGAAGCTGATTGGCGGTGGTACGGTGGTGAGATGATATGAATCAATGACTTGTAGCTTATTTCATGCATGTGATTTTATATATGTTTTTTTTTATGTACTTCTATTTGTGGGGTTATATGCAAAAATCACTGATGGACAATGTATAAAGAAAGAAAGAAAAAAAAGGCCGCGGTAGTTCAATAACTAATTAGCGACACCCCCCCCCCCCCCGCCCCCCCCCCCCCAAATTGTTTTTTATGGTGAAAAGATGACTGATTTCGATGAGTGTAATTTCGAGTTAAAAGCAAAAAATTAAACCACATGGATATAATGTTTAATTAACCCAAAAAAAGAGTATAGGAGGCAACTTTCGCCAAGTGGGTGAATCCAAAGTTAGAGTAATAAGGATTGATTGAGTAAATTGATGAAGAATTGGCAGCAATATAAGTTGATCATCACAATTTATTAAGAATTTATTTTTCTAAACATGTTTATTTGGTAATGTTATGTATATGTCTTATTGTTATGGTTCACTTTATTATATTTAAAAGTCATTGATAAGTTGTTGGTGTCAAATAATAATGTTATTCAATCATGAGGACCTTATTTTTGATTTAATATTAAAATTACTCCACACCCCCTTTTGCATGACATTGGGTGCCAAATTACCACTCATGACTGCGACCTCGACAACAAATATCTTCCCAAGTTGGCCACCTTATGGGTACCGAAGATTCACGACCTTATTGTGGCAACGCAAGGTACGTAGCGAGCGACATTGCTATCTATTAATCCATGGACCAAAGCAGACCGATGTCGAGGGCCGCCTCAAGGTCGATCTTGCCCATGCGCTGCAATGGTGAACTTGGGCGAATAGACCTTGCCCAAGTTTTCTTTTTTTCAGTCTTCTTTTTATCACTTTTGTTTTCATTTTGTTAAAAACAGATTTGCTTGAATTTCAAGTATACTTTTGTCGAAAGATACTTTTTATGTTTTAAGTTTTTTAGCAATAACTTTGTACCAGATTTAAAAACTTGTTAAAAATCTCATTTTCCGTAAATACCTAAGGTAAAAAGTATCTAATAAACGATAATGTCAAACTGTCCTAATAAATGAGCAAAACTATCCATTGCAAACAAACTATATTTCTGGCGTGCTCTCTGAAATGAAATTGATAGGTTAAATTTCTTAAAGTGCCAAAAACGTGTATTTGTGTTGCAAAATGTCAAAGAAAACTATTTTTAGTGTGTGAAGTGCCAAACACCCGTGTTTTCTATTTCATCCTTTTGATAAATTTATGATAGTATTGCCTTCAATTGTTATTTATCTTAAAAAGATTATATTATTGATTAAGAAAGAGGAGTCCCATAACACGAATTATGTCCATGTATGGTCATGAGGGAATTTGAAAAGCAATTAAAATCTCGATCACTTTCTACTAGCTCGGTAATGGTGGGACTTTGTGATTAGTGTTCTCGAGGAGCAGCCTACTTAGTGCTCACAATTATTTATTGTTGTATGACGTTGAGTACAGTTGTTTTTTTATTAATTTTACTAGTAGTTGTATGATAGTAGTCGGGCGATAAAGACATGGTAAATAATTCTTTCAAAAAACTTTCAATATGATTGTATGTATTTAGGTGAAGAATAAAAAGAAAGGAGAGCAAACGGTTTAGACGAGTTCATTAATTTGTTCTCTTGATCGATGTGTTCGGCAAAGAAAGAATAAAAACAACTGGGACAAACTTCTTTAGGAGTCATTTGTAATAAGGTGAAAGTAAATACATACCAATGATACTATAATATGTAAAGCAACATGGATGGATAGATTATATTACTATGCCATTAAATCAAAGTCGGTCGGTATATATTTATTCGACCCCTGCCTATAATCACCCTATCAAATACCATAAATGATACACAAATGTTTAAACAAGACCGCTTTGATATGAAATTGTTCTACAAACAGCCCCTTCATTTTTAAGGACTAAAACCACTATATATATTTTAATTCACTATTCACATTTTACCTGCACATGATTTGATCCCCAAAATCTGTACGACATATTCACACGCAAAACATGACCTATTTTTTTACTTCACATCACAAATGTTGCCCCTTAAAGAACGCATTTCGCAATCCTCTCACTTCTCACACATAATTTAAAAATAGAATCAATTATTTAAACTCACATTATATATTAATAACACTTTCATTTTCATATCAATACAACACTAATCTTTTCTACTACTTCCCCACCAAAAAAATGGATTCAAAACAACAACACATCTTCCACTCCAAACTACCAGACATCAAAATCCCAAACCACCTCCCTCTACACACTTACTGCTTCCAAAACCTCTCGAACCACCGCGGGCAACCCGCGCTAATCAATGCCGCCACCGGCGAAACGTTCACGCACGACGACGTGTACGTCACCGCCCGAAAATTCGCCGCCGGTCTCCACAAACTCGGCGTCCGCCGCCGCCACGTCATCATGCTCCTCCTCCACAACTCGCCGGAATTCGCATTCTCCTTCATCGGCGCCTCCTTCTCCGGCGCCGCCACCACCACCGCCAATCCGCTCTACACCGCCGCGGAAATCGCAAAACAGGCCGAGATCTCAAAGCCTAAACTCATCGTCACACACGCGCGCTACGTCGCGAAATTAAACCGATACGCCTCGCAAAACAGCGCGATAATCGTCACGATCGACGATCCGGAGTCGCCGTCGGCGTCGATCGTTAAATTCTCGGACCTGATCAAAGCAGACGTCGAAAACCTAATTCCGCCGGAGATCGAATTTTCCGGCGACGACACGGCGGCGCTGCCGTTCTCCTCCGGCACGACAGGCTTGCCCAAAGGAGTGATGCTGAGTCATCAAAACATAGTCACGTGCGTGGCGCAGCAGGTTGACGGAGAAAATCCGAATTTCCACATCGACGGTCGAGATCTGATCCTGTGCGTGCTGCCGTTGTTCCACGTGTACTCGTTGCTAACGGTGTTGTTGTGCAGTTTGCGTGTGGGCGCGAGTGTGTTGATTGTGGAGAAGTACGAGATCAATGAGCTGATGGAGGTGATGCGGAGGTTTAAGGTGACGATTGCGCCTTTCGTGCCGCCGATTTTGCTATCGTTGGCGAAAATTGCGGCGGAGTTTGATCTGTCGACGGTGAGGAGAGTGGTGTGTGGCGCGGCGCCGATGGATGAGAAGCTGCAAGGGGCAGTGAGGGCTATGTTTCCAAATGCCACTATTGGCCAGGTATTATTTTTCTTTGAAAAATCAATCTTTAGTTAATATTCGCGCGCATGCATTTCATTGATAACTACATTAAAAATATTATAAAGATTCAAGTTTCTCAAAATATTTCTAACTTTTTATTTTATGAAAACGGCTTACAAGAATTTTCAATTATTATTGCAGCAACAATTTTTACACACTTTCTAAAAATATCGATAAAATCTCGAAACATTGTGAAACGTTTATAATATTTACCATAGAGAAACATATACTTTGATCCAATATATATATTATATATGTATGCGAGCCGCCACTACAGTATAAAGTTATATATGTGAAACTTAAAATTATATAACTTTTTTTATATTTAAATTTTGATATATATATATATGGTATAGATTAATTTTTGTAATATAATATTAGCACTTAATATGAATTTTAAGATAAAAGTATTTAGACATATCCCCGATAAATCGCATCCAATGAGATCTTGATCGTGGCAGTAGAGATATTTTTCGGATTCCATTTACTTCGTTTTATACTCTTTCTAGCAAAATCTTTGTGTAGTTGACTTAACGTGTTATTTTTTCCCTTAAACTTCATTGAAACTTTATAACAAGCACCTTATTAGTTTAATAATGAGCCTTGTTACTACACGCAAAACTAATGAGGATCATGGTGGAGCCACGCTAAATTCAAATTATTCATTTCCCGTACGTCCTTTTTATCCACCTGACGCTCATAATTAATGGTTTTGCTCAAAGATTTTGAGAAGGACGTGCACTCTAGTCTAGTCTAGATTGATAAACTCAAGCAACACTTAGTAACTTAAGAAGGATTTAGATGGTTCTGTCGTCTATTTAACCAACCAATAGAGCACTGAAAATCATTTTCTGGATCGAAATTATTAAAAATGTCCATAAAGTACTGTGTCACAATTTTATTGCTTGAGCTATTAAATTTTAAACGACAAAATTATGGTTATATAGTTTTAAATTTTAACTCTCGGAGGAAGAGGTACATGCATAGTTACTCCACCATTTCTTTATATTAGTTTTTTCAACTATTGTCGGATTTAAATTATAATAATGAATAACCTTCAATCTTACTACACTAAAATCCTGATATAAGTTTGTGCTGGGAAACTTCGACTAAGTTCAAATCCATGCTTGTACAAGAAGATAATATTTAGAATCAACTATATTATTTCAATGCTTTAAATGTCAACTTGGCTGATATCGACTAAAACCTTAAGAAACTGTACGAGGTTATACTTGTGCAGGTTCCATCTCCAAGATACTTGTAAGATTCATTACATATAAAACAAAACCCAAATTTTTATGCCTAAATTTTACTGTGCAATTTAAAACTTTGTATGAAATTATGATAGCATTCGAAGCATAATAGATATGTGCTTGTAACCCGTTGGAAAATTAACCAATTCTTAAGATTGTGACTACTAATTTTTGGTTCACTTTGTTTACATACGATGATGACACATGTCCTATATCTTAATACATGGAGAGATGAGAACTTCTTCGAGTGAGATCGAATTACACAATATTATATCGACAGATGAGATGCTCATAAATTGGCGCGTAGTACAAAGGACGACTTTGCAGATTAGAATTGTGATCATCTTGTTAGTGCTGCAATTGTTAACTTTGTTGGTTTAGAAGATAAAATACATCATCGTTTCTCTAGAAAAAAAATACTTGTAAGGGTAATTGTGGCCCCTCGTAGACAAAGTAATACTTGACCCAGAAATTGTACAAAGATATTTGTGTTCTTTTGGTAACTTATACAACTTATGGAAAATGATTGCTTAAGTATGAGCTCATACCTATCTTTTAGTATTCAGTCTACAGTGACAGTTCTAATTTCCACAAAATTCCAATTTCTATACAGGGTTATGGCATGACAGAAGCAGGAGTTTTAACAATGTGTTTGGGATTTGCCAAAAATCCGTTCAAATTCAAACCTGGTTCATGTGGAACTGTAATTAGAAACGCACAGATGAAGGTTGTCGACCCCTCGACCGGCGCCTCCCTTCCCCGGAATCAGACAGGGGAAATTTGCATCAGAGGCCCCCAAGTCATGAAAGGTAGGCGTAACAAGGACGGTCTTCCATAGACTAGAAATGTGATCGATTTTGTGGCCTCATTGATTCGTGTACTAAAACTTGTGGCCGAAATTATGTCATGGACATAATATCACAACTTTTTCGATGATATAGGTTATTTGAATGATGGTGAGGCAACAAGCATGACAATAGACAAAGACGGGTGGCTGCACACGGGTGACATTGGATACGTAGACAGTGACGATGAAGTGTTCATCGTGGATCGATTGAAAGAATTGATTAAGTACAAAGGTTTTCATGTCGCCCCTGCACAACTCGAAGCTCTACTCATTGCTCATCCCTCTATATCGGAGGCTGCTGTTGTGCCGTAAGTTGTCTTCAATAATTACTCCCATTCATTTAATCCCACATATATCATTTCAGTTGTTTATTTCCTTTCATTCATACCAACTTATATTCGATTTTTAGAAGAAAAAAAAATTATTTGGCCTATTTTGGTCTTACATCCACCACTTATTGTGCAGTATGAAGGATGAGGTAGCAGGGGAAGTGCCAGTAGCATTTGTAGTAAAAGCAAACGGTTCAAACATATCCGAGGAAGAAATCAAGCACTATATCTCAAACCAGGTATCTTATATTTTTACTTTTGGTCTTGGCTTTATAAATGGTTATATATATAAAATTTATGTGCGACAGTATATTATAAAAAGGTGCTTTAGTGGTAGTTTTCTGGGGTATTTATGCATTATGGGTTATGCTTTATGCAGGTAGTGTCCTACAAGAGAATTAACCGTGTATTTTTCATTGAGGAAATTCCTAAAGCTCCATCGGGCAAGATTTTGAGGAAAAATCTGCGAGCAAGGATTTAATATGATTACAGAATCGGCCATTGAAAAATTATGAAATTTGTCAAGTATGATAAATTTATCTACTGTAATTATTGTATAGAAAAACCAATGAATTTTGCCATATGCTTACGCGGGGGCTGCACAATGAATTTTGTAAAGTATTAAGCATACTAGATCTTTTGGAAGCTTTGAATCTATAGCTTGCGTCTATGAAACGCATACTTGAAACAAGGAGCTGTTAATAGTAATTTGGTATTGAGGCATTAGAGTTATAATTCTTTGTGTCCCAAGTGAAACCTTCTTCAGTCCTTCACTACAACGAAAAAATGAGTCAGGAACATTTTAGTTACGGGATGCTTTTTGTTCTGCTGCTATTCAGTAGGGATTATTCCACTGCACATACTTCTATAAAATCACAATTTCAAGTCATTCTGAACAAATGAATATATATCATTATTTATAAAATTCACAAACTCTATGATAAAAATCTAATGATATATTTTTGAAGAAGAAGATAAACAGATTGCTAGAGCTCTCTTTATATCAAGAGTTGAAGTTGCATTCTTAATCATCTCATTCAAGTTGAACTTCAATATAAACATTTACTAGCCACCAATAACTTTCTCCAACCATGATTTCGACTGAAATAACCTATATCATTTAAGGCCACTTAACTTGACTCAACTAATGCAAAAATTGCAGTAGTAAACTTGCACACGAGATACGCTAACAGAAGTAATTAACATATAATAAGCGAAATTTAGTTCCATCTCGAGAAAATAACTCGTCCAAAACAACAAACCACCACTCACTGAGAGTTGTATTAAGTAAAACATAAGATATTCAGAAAGCAAAAGCATATCATTTCTAAGATTCCAGTCATCAAGTTCATCCTTGAACAGCAGCATCTATGAATGCCCTTCCAGCTTGCCTGTTTGCCAAAGGTCCATGACATCCAAGAAGCTGTGCATAAAGTCGAAGACGATAATGTTAAGCTTTAAAAAAAATATGAATAAGAACATAAAAAGCAGTCTTCAATCCAGCAGAAGACTAACCTTAGCATTCACACCATCAGAAACAATCCTGTTCTCTGACTTCCACTTGAGGTAATCTGAGCGACTGTACTTGGTGAATCCCCTGATAACCAAGATATAACAAATGAAACATCAGCCAACAAAATCAGAGCTACTAGGGTTTTTCCATCTTGATTTCTGAATGTACTAAGATGATAAGACCAGACCAGACCAGTCAAAGAAATAACATAGAGCTGGTTATTACGATTGAATGATTAAAGCCATTGTGAGGGTCATGAATAACTTAACTAGATCTTCGATAAGTCTAATTACATTATGGCATCATAAAAGTATTAATGCTTCCGAAGCAAATCACAAAACATACCAAGGGATAATTTTTCCCCTCCTGATATTTGGTCTAATTACATAATTTCAACAACAATTCAAATAATTGTAGAAACACCACTTGGAAGTTTACAGAACACTTCAGAAAGACTCCACTAGAGTTCGAATAATTACAACCACCCACTAAAATTAAAAACATATCACAACGAAACACATGTCCCCCATTCTTTACTTTTTTTCTGAAACTTCAAGGCATATCTTGATAGTATTCAAACCATAGGAAACTTCTTAGTAATTAGACAAAACATAGAGAGTGTATATCTAATTACCCCTATCTAATTATACAGCACCGTTAGCATAGTAAAGAGTAAAGACATATACCACAACATAGGAAAATGGACAGTAGCAAAAATAATTCAGCAGGGAAGACATAACGACAAACAACACAGAACAGATAAAGCACAATCAGTAATAACATCTACAAACGAGATAATCCAATACCATTTCCTGCTGACAATGATCTTTTGACGACCAGGGAACTTGAACTTAGCACGACGCAACGCCTCCTGAGCATGGGTGCTGTTTCCATCCTTGCAGCGGACGGACAAGAGAACCTGACCAATGGCGACACGAGCACACACACCTTGTGGCTTGCCAAAGGCACCCCTCATACCAGTTTGGAGCCTATCAGCCCCAGCACACGACAACATCTTGTTGATACGCAAGACGTGGAAAGGGTGCACCCTCACCCTCAAGTGGAACGCGTCCTTTCCAGCAAACTTGGTCATGTACTTGTTGCACGCAATACGGGCAGCCTCAAGAGCCTCACTCGAGACATTCTCCTTCTCCCAACTGACCAAGTGCACGCAGAAGGGGAACTCATCAACACCCTTCCTCTTCATCCCGACATCGTAGATCCTGATCTTGGGATCAGGCACACCACGGCAGTACCTCGACTTTGGGTACGGCTTGTTCTTGATCTGACGGTAACACCTTGCAGGTCCTGAAAATAAGAAAATTAGTAAAACCAAACATGTCAAATTAGCTTGTTACACATCAACAGACACTTGTGTACAGATCCCAACAACAGCTAATGGCAATTAAAAACAAAAAACAAAACCAAAACCAAATTTTGCTTCGTCCGTTTCATTTTATAAATTGAATTGCGCAAAATCAACAAGTACAAAGCAATTAAAGTTTTGCCTCTCCAATTCATTTCTACACAGATCAAAAAACATATACATCTAGTAGCACAGGCATATAAACACAAGATGAATAATCGTAAACCCTAATCAGCTAATCAGATGAATACGACAAATCAAGCCAAATAAAATCAGAATTAACACAGCATATCTAATCTACGTACGTATATTTGTAGCAAAAGAGACACAAAAACGAAGAACGATAAATTTACAGAAGAGAGAAGCTTACTTCTCCCCATGGCGAGCTTGCGGCAGTTTTTTTCAGCTTCGAAGATGAATGTGATAAACACCTCAAACCCTAAATGACGGGACTTTATATTGTACCTAAATGGTCGAAATGGGTGGTGAAAACGGGCCTAGCTTTTGTCTATCTCTAATTGGGCCACCCTCGGCCCATATTTAATTTAGAGCTGTTTTTTTTTTCTCTCTTTCTAAATTATGTTTGTCCCTTTTATGTTTAGTATTAATTAGCAAGAGAGTTATTGAGAATACTTTAAATAGGTGTGATTATAATACATTTACATGAGATAAGAAATTGTTTTAGATTACGTGAATTTAGTTTGAATAATGGATCTCTAATTGGGCCACCCTCAGCCCATTGTTAATTTAGAGTTGTTGGACTTTTTTTTCTTTTTATAAATTATGTTTGTCCCTTTTCTGTTTCCTATTATTTGGAAAAGAAGTTACTGAAAATAATATCAAAATAAATGTAATTATAATAAGTTTCAGGAGAAACTATATTTTTCTAGATTAAGTGAAGCTAGTTTGAAATTTAATAGTGGATGATCCAACCGTGCAGTTCTTTCCAAAGTCTGTTGAGATGACAGGTCCCTGCAAATAAACAAGTTTTGTAGTGTAATTTGCAAAGACTACACATTCATTGTCCTTAACAAAATATTCTCAATGCGATTTTGACGTTTATTCGCTACTAGACCACTAAATTAGCCTACGGGCTACGACTAGAGATCAAAACTCAATATGAAATTGCACCTTTTATTTATAACTAAGGCGATGATATAGTTTTGGACTGAACCTTGCATTTGTCTTTATGAGAAAACGAAGTATTTTTATTTTTAGCTCCATGAACATGTAAATATAGTACCAAGTATTTTTATAATATTAAATATTACAAAAAAACATTCCAGAACGTTTTAGGAAGTTTTCATTATTTAGTAATTTCCAATACACTTGGAATATATTTTTTTTGTTAATTATCGATACAGTAAACAAAAAAAAAAGTCGGTTGAAATTCTATTATCTAGAGTTAGATTTAATAGATCGTGAAACTATAAATATTTATTAAAATCACTATATATAAATTATTAGCAAACTAAAATAATGAAATGTGTCATATTACAACTTAATGGAAATTCACAAGAACGGAATCACTCTTTCTTTTTTAAGAAATTAAAAGGTGCGCAAATTGGAGGAGTTTTGCGCCTTTGGTGAATGTCATTTATTAATTTATTATCATCATGTTCCTCCTCTTCATATTTTTTGTGGTTCGCAGGAAGCAATCCCCATTCCCCGTTACTTTCAAGTTTCAAAGGTTGTTTTGTCTTTGCGTCATAAATAATGGTTTGTGCTGCAAAAGAATCAAAATTTCATAATATACTCAAACACTTGAAGCATATTCCCATCAAAAGAAAAAAGACCAAAACACATGAAGGATAATTCATTTGTTTTTTTTTTCTTCTGAAAAAATTCTTAAAAACATGTTTTACAAGCACAAACCAATTTTATGCTTAAACAAAATTAAGTAAAACATGAACAAATTATTATATTTTGAAATCTCCAAGCACAACATAGATAACTAGTATTCAAATATGAAAGCTTTATTTTTCTCTTGAGCTAATCGCAAATCCCTCTATGGTTTTTTTCCTTCTCCTTATTATATATATATATATATATATATATATATATATATATATATATATATATATATATATATATATATATATATATATATATATTGCGTTGTATAATATACTTAGTACATGTGATGTGACACACGAAGGAATTTTTCCAGTTCTTTGAAACATAACGAGTGACATCTTTTTAGACCACAATGTCACATATTCAAGAATATATACCTTTTCAGACCACAATGTCACATATCCAAGAATAATATACCTGCAAATAGAAACATATTCTTTTGCCATGTAATTAATCAATATATATGAAATTACCTTGTTCCTTTCTAACAAAAAAAAAAACAAAAGTTAACCTATTCATTTTTTCCTCAAAAGAAAAACTTTTATTTCCTTTTTCACCATAATAATTGAGAAATGAGTGCCTTCTCTTCCCATTTTCCCTAGATGCATATAAGTACAATAATAATAAAAAAAAATACATAATAATTTCTATTTTATACACATGCCTATTTCCAAGAACTCAAAGGGCGCCACGTGTCACCTTACCTGGCAACTTCAGCTTCCCCACAAACACACACACACATTCTCTTCTTCAACAATGGCAATGACATCTTTCTAACACCAAAAAAACTTACATTCCATTTAATAGATTTTACACAATATATATATTTAATATATATATCGTGCACAAATCTTTCTTCATATTTTTCCTGTGAATGCATAGAACTTTAGGACCATCCCTCGAATGTTGCTATTATTTGCTGCAAAAGGGTAGTAAAGACATATTTTGTTTTTGTAGGAATCTCAATTGGGTTTTGAAAAATCGATTAAATTCAACATTCCAGTGTTGTCACAATTCCTATTATCAGGTAATTTTATATACCTTTTTTTTTTAAACATGTTTTTATCTGATTTTATAGCATTTGATGTGAATGTCGAATATGTGGCTGAAAAGTTTGGTTCTTGGAAATGAATGTGAGCTCAAAATTCTGAATTTTGGTGTTGTAAAAGTTGGAGTCTTTACTATGAAATGTTTAAAATCTGTAGAATATGTTGGTCGCTTTAACTATGTAGTTTATTATATTTTTAGCTGAGTAAACTTTTAAATGGGAAACTTTGTATCTTGTTAGTGCAAAAACTTGGTGAACTTTGACGTTTTTTTGAAGAGGAGTGGAGGATTTGGAGTGGGAATCAATTGATTCTAGAGAATGCCATGAAAATGTTGAAGGTGTGTTGATCAAGGGTCGAATTATCGGTTGTTCATCAGCAATAGCAAGCTGTGAACATAATGGATGATACGGCAAAGGCGCAAGACCTTTCCCCTAGCTCGAACGAGCAAAACCCACGTTTTAAGTTCTTGTGTAGCTTCTCGGGCAGTATTCTGCCCCGTCCCCAAGATGGAAAACTTAGATATGTTGGAGGTGAGACGCGTATAGTGAGTGTCCCACGTGATGTATCTTTCGAAGACCTGATGGGAAAGATGCAGGAGATTTTCGGAGGAGCGACTTTGTTAAAATACCAACAGCCTGGCGAGGAACTTGATGCGCTTGTATCCATCGTAAATGACGATGATGTGGTTAATATGATGGAGGAATACGATAAATTGGGCTCCAACAACGGGTTTACTCAGTTGAGGCTATTTTTATTTGCGAAAACTGAGCCAGATGTTTCTTTACTGTTTGGAGATGGAGACGAGAGGGACCACGAAAGGAGGTATGTGGATGCTCTAAACAGTCTTAACGACTCTCCTGAATCTATGGGATTTTTCGACGATATCAATGTTACTGAGCAATACTTTAACCAGATGAATCTCGAGGGGGGAGTCCATGTTCCTAGAGCCATGGAATTACCAATGGCGCAGATGAACTTGCGACACCTGACAATTCCTCGTGTGGGTTCACAACAACCCATTACACCGAGGTATAATGAGATGGAAGCTCCTTGGAGTCCTGCTTACTATTCCCCTAGGCAACCGGTAAACATAGATCAGAGATCATTTGCAGAATTTCCAGCTTCGCCTTCATCCTCTCGTTATTGTACACCATATTCTGACTTTTCCGACAGAAGTTTTGACAGGATGCCCGAGGATTACATTCGACCTCCCATGAATAGTCGTTACATGTATGAGCAACAGCAGATGCAGTACACAGACAATGTTGTAATGGTTCCTACAGGCCCTTTAGTCAATGAAACATCCGGTTTTCCAGGTAACATACTTCAAGGATTCAGTATTAATGATGGAAACAGTGGTTGTGAGCATTGTCGAATGCCATTTCATCGAAATCAAGTTTATCCTGATTATTCGTGGAAGTCAGGTGAACCTCCACCTGTAGAGCCACCAAATGGGTATCTTCAAGTGCCTAATTCTGGTGCGGAGCTGCCCCCAAACAGAGATTTATACATGCTAAATTCAGACCCTAACAAGCATTCTTCACACTATTCTGGATATCAAAATGATCCTCGATCTATATATCCAGGGACCCATACTCATGATAGAGAATGGGTTTCACCTCATCAACCGGGAAGGTTAGCCGATAACTACATTGTGGAAGAGCGTGCCATTCATCAGGGAAATCCTTCATATATGTATGGACCTGATTGTTTATACCAAGTGCCTAATGGCCAAATTTCTTCGCAAACTCTATGGAGAAATGTTCATAGCCCAGTGCAAGGGGGTCTACCTTATGAAACATCTGTTCCAGCTCAACCCATAAATAGCGCAGTGAGCACTGGCTCCTTACGAGGAACAAATGACGGTACTCCTCAGGGGCAAACTGTTCCGGAGAATCAAAACCTTTGGGCTGAATCATCTTATAGAGTTGGGGGCTTCGATAGGTCTCTGATGCCACAACATTCTCATGGCCAACCTGTAAACTCCACAATTAACAGTTTCACAGTGGAGAATCACCTTCCACGTACTCTGGAGCCTATTCAGTCAGTAGCTCACTCGTCTAACTCTGAAACTTCTAAAAATCCTTCTATGAATTCTGGTGCACCATCACTTGTTGATATTATGGTTTTCCCTATTGCTGCTTCTGAATTAAATTCCAAAAACGAAGAGGAATGGAATAAAATTGTTGGGGTGAACGAGAACGGTGTGTATCATGTTGAAGAGACTAAAAATTTTGTTGCTCCTGGTGTCATTCACAATAATTCAGATGCCTTAGCACCTTCTCTGTTTATCAATTTAGACGTTCCAGAGCCTGCTATTAAGAATAATGGTGCTATTAAAGTAAATGAAACTAATGCTAGAACTTCTGAAGAGCCGCTAGATGAACAACTAGACTTCTTGCCTGAGTTAATTGAATCTGTGAAAGAGGCAGCAGTTCAGGGTTTGAACGATGTGAAAGCTAAGTTTCAAGAAGCAAAAGAGGATGTTGAAGATGACAAAAATGGAATGGTAGGAATTAATTGTATTTATCTTCAGTTATCGAGTTCATTTGGTCATTCTTCGAGTATCTTTTTAACTTGCAGGATCACAATGTGGATTTGGAGGTAGATTATGATTTTGACATTTCTATTGATTCCAAGATAGAGCAGACAAAAGCTGAGGCAGAAGCAATTGATCGAGGATTGCAGGTCAATATTCATTCTGACGAGTTTATTTCTTCTACAATATATGCGTTTTGAGCCTGTATTTTACATCTGTTCAGTATTATATTTTGTAGCAAGAAATGATCTATCCAAAATGATATTTGCATTCTCATGTGCTATCATTTATTGTTGTTATTTACTTTCTCCTTATAGACAATAAAAAATGAAGATTTAGAGGAGATACGTGAGTTAGGTTCTGGGACATATGGATCTGTTTACCATGGTAAGTGGAAGGGCTCAGATGTAGCAATAAAAAGGATAAAGTCCAGCTGCTTTGCTGGAAAGCCATCTGAGAGGGAACGCCTGGTATGATTTTTTTTTTCTCCATATAATCTGAAGTTTATTTATGATCATAATTATTCCCATCTAACTTCGTTTATTTGATTTACTTGTAATACGCGTAAAGAATACCAAACGAAAAAGTGTTCCATTTCCTTTTGGAAATGCATGATTGTTTTATGGTTATTCTTAGTTTTCTTGCTGGATGTGTTGGCTTATATTTTTGGAGAATTTGTTTGTTTAGCTTGATTATTATGGTTCGTCATATTTCTTTTTGAATTTACCTCATAACAGAATTGATATATCACTTCGAAGAATCTGTTAGAGCTGTCAATTTGTTTATAATTCACAAGCGGATTACAATCTTCAAAAAGTAGATTGTGTTTTTTTTTCTTTGCAATTGATGTACATTTCTCTATTTTCTGAGGGACTATTGTCTCCAGTCGTATTGATTCTTAACATCATCTTAATCAATGTCTAGATTGCTGATTTCTGGAAGGAGGCTCAAATATCAAGTACATTGCACCATCCAAATGTTGTCTCTTTCTATGGTGTAGTACGTGATGGTCTAGACGGATCTTTAGCGACGGTTACAGAGTTCATGGTTAATGGTTCTCTGAAACAGTTTCTTCGTAAAAAAGACAGGTAACATTTCACTTGACTAGGCCATCATACTATTACTAATAACTATTAATGTAGTTTTCTGTAATATTTTTGAACAGAACAATTGACAGACGTAAGAGACTCATAATTGCGATGGATACTGCTTTTGGCATGGAGTACTTGCATGGGAAGAATATTGTTCATTTTGACCTAAAATGTGAGAATCTGCTAGTAAATATGCGAGATCCCCATCGACCAGTATGCAAGGTACGTTATTTTTAGTGTGTGTGTGTGTTTTGTTTTTACTATCTTATTTTGACGAGTTTCTATTCAGATTGGTGATCTCGGGTTATCAAAAGTAAGACAACAGACATTAGTGTCGGGAGGTGTTCGTGGGACGTTACCATGGATGGCACCTGAACTTTTGAGTGGAAAGAGTAACATGGTAACTGAAAAGGTAATAGTACTCGTATTTCAGCTCCTATCTCTCTCTCTCTCTCTGTGTATCTCACAGACACTTGTTTGCTCACATATATTTACCCCCTCTTTTTCCAGATTGATGTTTACTCATTTGGGATTGCCATGTGGGAATTGCTTACTGGTGATGAACCCTATGCTGACATGCATTGTGCTTCTATAATTGGTATGTGTCATACAATCGATCAATTCATTATGTAGTTCCCGTTTTCCAATTGTCTAGGACCCTGACAAACACTTTAATACACTCTTGCGGTCTTTGTATAAAGTAAGAACCCCATAACGTTCAAAGGTGGACAAAATCTTAAGTGTTGTGTTTATCACATCCAGGAGGAATTGTGAACGACACGTTGCGCCCACAAATACCACCATGGTGTGATCCTGAATGGAAGGCGTTGATGGAGAGTTGTTGGTCCGCTGACCCATCACAGAGGCCATCATTCTCAGAAATATCTCAGCAATTGAGAAACATGGCCAAAGCAATGAATTTGAAATGATGCGTTTATCAGCACACGACAATTATTGCAGACTATTCCATCCTGGATTTATAATATTATACCTCTTTTGTTCCACGGAATACAATAATGTCTTCAGGCATTACTATAATTGTAAAGATATCTGGAGACTCAAGATCAGCAATGCCATATGTAAGTTAAATTTTTTCATAAGTTTCCATAAGTTTAGATATTTCCGTAATGGTTTCCGCTACATAACGTGTAGAAATCAAAAATTGCAGTTTGGTGAGAGGCGCACATCGGAATATGGTTGTGAAGTTCTTGACGTAGACGCTTCTCTCGTTTCTGATCTATTTAGTTTTAGTATGATGGCCATCATGTATATATGTACGTTTACTCAGCGATTAGGCATCGTGTTTACCTTATATCCTATGTTTTATACATCTCTACACTGATATATGTTTGAACAAATTTTTGTCTCATGCTTCTAACCTTCTCAATAGATGAAGAAGGTAAGTAAATGTTGGCATGCTGACCCGTGTAGTATGAAGCTCTTTGGTGGCCGAGAATATTTTAAATTAAGCTCTGGTTTGTCACAAGTCATTTCTTTGATACTTTATGAGAAGCTTTTGATACAAGTTGTAGCATGCGAGTGCAAGTAGAGTGTTTTGGATGTATTCGTCAACTAGATTAACAAATCTTGTAAGGTCAAGTTCCATGACATCATCGAAAGTGCTTGTTGGGGTTGAAGATTCAATAATTTTTGTTACCTAATACACGAGAATTGAACACTTGTTTTGAATGTCAAATCCTGTCTCGCAGCTGCAAAGAGGTGGCGTTAATTGTATCATAAAATTAGGACAACATGGGGATTCTTCCTTAACATTGGCGTGGTGAAAGTATTTAGATTCATATCTCTCTACACGTTTAATTCTTTTCTACAAACTCCTTATAAATACTACAAGCCTTGGACTAATCTTGACTTGGCTGGGTTAGAAAGAACTGTGTAGAACACAACAATATATAGCGCACACATATGTGTATGTATATGTTAGGGATGAAAGTTTTTGTATGTTAACTTATTTCTTCGTGACTTTACACAATTTCAAATGCTTTCACATACTTTTTACTTAACAAAGACTAAAATGCTCCTTGTTAGTGACTGGTATAGGAGCAGAAAATACATTTAAGTTCTTGTCGTGATCAAGTGTTTTTAGACTTTTGTTAATTTTATGTTTTGTTGTACAGTTCCTTGATTTTTTGTATTTCATTTATTTGTCAAAAAAAAAAAACAGATATATTTTGAAGTATATTTTTTCTTATATGTATAAAAGTCAAGTCCGCTCTCAGTTTTCGCGAGCTAATAGTATTAGCATATAACGGGAAACTTGCATGCATATGTCTATGAAGAATAATTTTGTGGTGAAACAAAAGTATACAGTTTTTTTTATTATTATTTATTATAGGTTTAATTTGGGTATTAGACATAAGATGTCTTTGTAGTTTTTGCTATAAGCTAATCTGCTTTTTCAGAAGTTTTGTGCATTTTGAAAACAATGTGAATACTGAATACAGTAGTTAGGGTAAAGTGAAAACTAATTATAGTTTTATTGGGCATCGAATGTATGAATGCAACATAAAGCATACTTAAAAGTCAAGAAAAATTTACAAGTTTAGTCTTTAACTTTGAAATGACAGTTGAAATTAGTCATCAATTTTTTGTGACTTACAAAAATAGTCGTTTATCTTCTGGTAGTCCACACTTTTAGCTATTTTTGCAGTTTCAGTCTGTATTTTTGGTACTTAACGATACAGATATTTTTTCTTCAAATTTAGAGTTCTGCACAAGTGTATTTTTATCAGTGGATTGTAATCTTGAAGCAATCAGTTGTTAATAAAAAGTCTAATTTTTTCTTAAATTAAAAAATTATTCACCGCTTGAAAATATGGGGAGAGAATTTCATAGAGTTGCTTATTGGACGACCAAGAAAACGAAAAAAAATAGATTAACAACTAATTTTGAAGAAATAGGATGTATAATTAACTTGCTATAATTGGGGATACATAAAAGACCATATTCTGCAAGTTAGAAAAGAAAACAAAAAAGAGACTAAGATTGGATACGGCCGATAATAAATTATTTTTGAAATTTATAAAAGATTAATTTAGGATTATTAATTTCACAATCACTCTTAATTTAAAGGCCTAAGTTTCCTGTCTATACTAAAATCTAAGTTAATAACTTAATAATCTAAAGGTTCACAACGTTGAAGTAGAGGAAGGAACTTCGATAATTGTTGCAAATCTTAGGGATAAGGGCAAAGTCAATTTCTTGGATACCAATAAAGAAGTGGGTTTGTTGAAAGAAGGGGTTGACAATTGTTATGATAAATTGTAGACTTGTGCTTAATTTTCTGAGCTCAGCAACTGCTTCTGTTTGTAGCGTCCTTCGGAGATTATTTAACATAAAGTGCATTTGAGATTATAACACCTTGATTACTATAATTATATATTTTTAATTAGTATAGAAATACAAAAGTCATGATGGTATCCTTTTTCAAAGAAATAATCAATTAATTAACATATGTTTAAACATTTCGTCCTGGTTTGTGATTGCTAGGATTCTGTATCATTTGTCAAGCCCTCTTCTTACCGAGGGGGTGACCTTTAAAACATAGGTCTGCTCATGGCTAAAATCTATTAATTTATTTTTGTTTATTATAAATTTTTCCTTTTGTCTATATATATAAACGTGTAAAATATTTTTTGGTCACTAACCAACAACTGAATATTTTGCCTATGTACGTATCTTTGTTTAATTACTTAAGTACAATGTTAAACTAATACTAGATTAATGCTTGAAATCTGCTGTAATCTGGTTATGGTGCTTATTTATGCATGCATGTCAAAAGCTACCAGCTTCAGATTTTCTTAATATTTATACATGCATAATTCAACTCCTCCACTTAAAGATCGATGAAAAGTAACAATAAAAAAATTGATTGGATGAGAGACTCTTGCATGGAGTCTTTTGTGCGGAATATTCAATGATTCGTCGGCGGACGACGTACGCCAGCAAATATATATAGAACTGCACAGTCGAAGGAAAGAAAAATAATTAAATACATTCAAAATCAAGATTTTTCAACGCCATATTAAACTGTAATTAATAATTATAAAAAAGTACTTCATTACTCTTCAATATTTAGAAAAGTGAAAAAATCGAGCTGGGCTCATTAGTTACCTTTAGTTAAAGACATCGATTTGAACTCGAATGAAGGGAAAATATGATATCAAATTTGTTGAATGTTTCACACTGGGGGCCCTTACTTCATCTATTGTAGTTAAAATCATTAAAATTTACATGATTCTGAAAAGTTGTTCAAATATATATTAAGAATCCTTATACCACTTGTAACTTTTCGAGCTAATATGTATCAAGCTAAGGAGCCCTTTTCTCTATATATACGTAAGAAAAAAATTAAAAAGGAGAAAACCCTCTACTCGTAATTATTGGCAAGAAACTCTGTAAAATGGGAGAAAATTTTCATCTGATTATGAAAAGGAGGTAATGAATAGACGACGGTGTGCAACTTTTTAGAAATACAAAGAGGGTAATTTGACTATTTATTTTCCAAATATAAATTGCCAAAAATCCCAAAACCCTCTGCCTTTTCTTTTCTTTTTTACATGCAAGAGTCTCTCCCTCTCTCTCTCTCTCTCTCTTATTTTATTTATTATTATTTGTGAAACTCTCTTTCATAGTAAAGTTTTTGTCAATTAAAACACAAAAGAGTATTTTGCCTTTTTTATTAATTTCAGAACTGGTGTTAAATTTGTCTCTTATGCATAGGCCCTTTTCTTTAGTAACCCAAGTTTGTTCACAAGCTACAGATAGATTTTAGTAAGTATGATTATTGAAATGTGAAAGAGCGTAGCTATATATGTGATTAATGATTAAATGACTCAAAACTATCGTAATTCATTCTTATTATTATATACTCCTTTCAATTCCAATTGTATAGTACAGTTGTGTAGAAATAGCTAGGGTGATATCAATAAGTCAAAAGCTTTTTGAAACGCATACACTTGAGTTGGGGAGTTTGTAGGGGGCAGCATGCAGATCATCAATACAGCTTTTTGCTATAACAATTGATTATATATACTCTAGCTCAAAACCTTAATAAATTAATCCCTATACCATATGATTATGTTATTATAAAGCCAATCTTATCTTGTTATGAGTAATTCTCTCACCCGCTCTTCTTAAAAAAGTCATAAAAGTCTGGTCTTCTATGATGACGCCAGGAAATTCAGTGTCAACACACACAGAGATATTCTAGCCTCGAGAGAAACAAACAGAAACATGTTTTCTTCTTCATAAAGATCTGATTAAATAAATTATAATATATTAATATATATCTATCTTTTGAAATTTTGATAGTCTTCCCCTTGTAATTTCTATTTAGGTGCGGTTCCGGACCATCCTGTTCTTATTCTATAAAAAAGATATTGTCACGTAAAATATTGAAGTAGGGAAGCAAGGTCAATCAGTGGGGTTCCCCTTCTAAAAGCTTTTGAATTTTTGCTTAACTTTTTGGTTATTTAATTGTTTCCGTCTTTGATTTGTTTACTTATAAATAAAATCCCTAGCCAAGTTGTCAACTTTTAGGTTGTCTTAAAGTAGCACAACAAAAATTATGCAAACAAGACTGATACTTATGCTGTAATCAGCGACGTAATACGTTAGATAGTAAGAGATAAGAATTCCAATTAAGATTACATGAGAAGTCAACGGGACGAGAATGACATGGTACTACCTTGTACTTAGGAAAGGATCATATATATACACCGTAAGACACTACTAAGTACGTAGTAATGTGTCCAATTAATAATACGTACTTCAAAAAATTCTTTATCGGCCTTGAACTGAATGAGTCCCTGTGCTAGATATTTTTGTTTGCTAACTTAATACTCTATGTCAGATTAATTCGAGTATTGTTAGAGGCCTAAATTAACTTAAGTTTAGATAACCTACACTCAAACATAATACATGAACTAATGCATCCCGATACTTAAATCAGTAAACTTTGTGGTGATGAGGTCACAATCGATTACGATCGATTACAGTCAATTACAATCAACTACGATTGATAGAGAGTACAATTGATTTGCTCAATAACATGAATACTAAAAATGATGCACATCAAAGTATGAGATATATATTTATATATAGCTGATTTGCTCTGAAATTCTCATTGATGATCTGAGGCTGCATTTCTCTATAAGTGCCCATCTTAGGATGTTTTCTGTATTTTAATCTATATGAATAAGAATTATCTGCTCCCCTTCTTAGTACTTCAAAACTAAAGACTCTTTTAAGAAGATTAGCACTATTAAGATTCCAGTTGTGTATAGGAACTAGCTAGCTAGCTAGCTACCAGTCATGAATACTTAAAATGCCTCCATAATCGAACATCTGCGACAAGACGAGAAGACATGGATATCTTGATTTTTCTGCTACTCAAATAATTGCACACCCCAAAAAGTAAATGACTTTAATACATGCATACAAGAGAAATTTTGTGTATGTTATTTGTCAGGTTGTGTGTATTATAATCACGTCGAAATAAAATATATTGACTGAACTAATCCAAATGGAGGGAGGTGGTAAGACTTTTTGGGTTCTTATGATTATCACATCATCATATTCCAAACTATAAAACCAGGTCTTCCCTTCTCACAATCAACAGAACATCTAAGCAAACAAAATAAAAATAAAATAGAAGATACAAACTTAATTATATTAAAAAAAGAAAGATGGGAAGAGCACCCTGCTGTGACAAAGCCAATGTGAAGAAGGGTCCATGGTCTTCTGAAGAAGATGCAACACTCAAAGCTTATATTGAGAAGTATGGCACTGGTGGCAATTGGATTGCTCTTCCTCAGAAAATCGGTATATACTTTATAATATGATAAAAATCATAGTTTTATGTAACATTTGTCATGTTTTAATGTATCATTCGATGAAAAATGTGGTGTTATATAGGACTTAAGAGATGCGGGAAGAGTTGCAGATTGAGATGGTTGAACTACCTGCGGCCTAACATTAAGCACGGTGGATTCACCGATGAAGAAGATAACATAATTTGCAGCCTCTATATTAGTATTGGCAGCAGGTATGTGATCTCTCTCTATATATATACAAAAAATCAAACATAGCTCTCGTACCGTTTTTTTAACCTCTTATTTCTCACTGTAAATCGTTTAAACCACTTCTTGCGTGACACTAGATGAACAATAAAATCATTTAACCTTCATGTATTAAGATAAGACGACGTATTGTTATCTTAACTAAATGGCACAGAAGATCCAAGTTGGTTCTTGTTAATTTCTAAAAGTTAGCTAAGGAAAAATGTAATTTTGATCCCAGTTTGTTCAATATAATTCCGGCCAATGTTTTGTATTCTCGCTCCAATCATGATCTAATCGCAATCGCAGACATAACGCATAGTCTTTGAACAAGTGTACAAATACATGTGACTAGTTTTCACCCTAAGCTAGCTATTTGTCCTTTTCTAATTGTCTGTTATGTTTTAAGTTCAAAAGTTAGCCAGGTAACATATTTCATTTTAAGGGCATTCGTTAGTTTATTCATACAAATATAAGTCAGGAATCGTTTTTCAGTTTAAGGGCATTCGTTGTTTTATTCATTTCATGGATGAAACTTTCTTAAAAACCGTTCTTTTGAAGAATACCTCAATATTCCCATTTTTGGTAACGCGAAAATAAAACATAAAATTATTTTCCACGTACATTTAGAACAATTATTTTTATAAAACTTTCGAGACATGTCAAAAGGATCTCGAAGCATTGCGAACAAAATTCTTAAATTTAGCGGACCGAAACATTCATCGAAACCCAAACTCTCATGCATAATCTGTTTTTCCTGCTTTCTTTCCACATGTATGTATGCATGGTCTTTCATGAATCTTTACCCTCAAACATTCATCTCTTTTCCTTACAATATGATTAAATTGTATCAGGTGGTCCATTATTGCTGCTCAGCTCCCTGGAAGAACAGACAATGACATCAAGAACTACTGGAACACACGACTAAAGAAGAAATTACTAGGCCGGCGCAAACAATCCGACAGGATTAACAACAGGCTCTTGATCTCAGGACAAGAGGCAAAAGATTTCAATGGAGAAGAAAATAGTATTTGTACTTTGCAAAACATGAGCAGTTCTGCCCTGGAAAGGCTTCAACTCCACATGCACCTTCAAACACTTCAAAATCCTCTCTCCTTTTACAACAATCCTTCGCTTTTTCCCAAGTTGTCTCTTCTGCAGCAGAGTATGTCACATAATCTGAACTGTCTGAATGAGAATCAGGACTTGTTTGTGCAAGAAATTCCTGTTGGCGTTCCTGAACAAGATTATCGCGCTTCAAACGAACTGAAAAGAGTTGAGCTTATGAGTTCTATGAACGCGTTCTCATCTTCAGAAAGCTCCTTTGATGCTTTGAAAATAGAGAGGAATGTTACGGAATCAGATGTCGTAGTGCAAAACAGGGGAATTGAGAGAGTTTCGGGCTTTGATGATCTATTACACAGCCAGACAGCTGAATTTGATTGTTTTAAGGTGATGGGCGATCCGAAGGACGGTACTCTTGCATGGTGGAACAACGAATTTGAGACGAATTCATCGTCCTCGAACTCGTGGAGTTCAGCAACTATGTTTGATCAGGCTGAAGAAATGTATCGAGATTACGCGACGATGGGATACAGTATGCAGTGAAAAGTTTATGGTTGTATGAGGATCAGTAGGAGTAAAAGTTAGTCAACTTCATAAAAGAGGGGGAAGGTTGAATTCTGTAATAGAGTTGTATATTATGTGAATTAATAATATGTCATGTTTATGTATACTAGAAAATAGTTGTTGTTTTGCAATTTCAGTCCCCATGTAGACTCAATTTGGTGATTTTGTTACCTTGGGGCCAAAATTATCCTCCAATGGGTCTACCCAGGCTAAATTGCCCTCTGGCACTTGACACTACATATTCCACTTGGGCATTCTTTCTTAAGTAGGCACAATATCCAGATTGATCTGATTTCGACAGGAAGTTCGTGTTCGGACTAACATAGAGGGAAAATTGCTAAAATGTAAAAGGTAATTGTTTGGCATAATGTACTAAATGACATGTTATGGAGTAAGTTGGAGAAGAGGTTGTCTAAATTCATGAATTCCACCGGTAAATTATTGGCGTTTATTGTGGACATTCCAGGGAGAAAATCATCGGTCAAGATTTGCTGATTCCCCTGCGACGAATATCATGGCAATCGAAATTTTAACCGCAGCTAAGTATAACTATAAGTATCCATGTATCTTTAATGCAAGATTGTACATAAACATCTTGAGATTTCTGAAAATATAGGGAGGAACTAGGCTATAGTATAGTTTCTGGCAAATGCGAAAATTGCATTAGAAAGATGATGTGTGCAAAATTGAGATCATATTTGATTTGTTCCTGAGTTGTTGTATTCAGAACAAAGCATAACATCATATATAAGCATGTAACAAGATAAATTTTGAGAATCTACTTAGTTTTCTACTTGAATGTTCTGTTTTCACTCTGTATATAAGTTCTGCTCTGCATGCCTGTGAATACTCTATAGTAGAGTTCTCCCATAGTTCACTTAGACCAATCGATCATGCCAATAATCAATTAAAAATTTAAAATCAATCACCATTTTCACCAATCAATTCTGCCACGAATCACGTCAGTATACATATGCAGAGAAACCGACGTGGGCCCCGCAGTCGAAAGCGCCACCTAGACACCCCCAATTCCTTAGCCAATTCAACCGAGAACAACAAAAAGGCATCCATCAACAAGCAAATCTTGACAAAACTTTGTTTGCTACTGATAGAGAATCTGTAGTTTGTTGGTTGATTTTTGAGTCAGGTTAATTAGTAAACTCCAACTTATGAGTCTGTTGCAATGTGTCCATTAATCTCTAAAAATGAGCAAAATGCTCCTTAAATTATTGAAAGATGTGCGAGCTGGTTCTTGAGTCTTTTCATCAATAGTTCATTTTGAACAAGTCTCTACAATTTTTTTCATTCGATTTTACATGGCGGGACAAATTGCACAAATTTTAAAAAGTCAGGGGTTCGCTTATTTTGAAAGTTAAGGACACGTTTCAATAGACTGCATATGTTGAGGTTTTGCTGCAATTAAGCTTTTGAGTTTTTGACAAGTTATTTAGGCATAAACGTCATTTTTATAAAATCAAAAACAACAGAATTATTATTTTTTGATTAGTAGAAACATAATTTTTTTAGTCTATTGTGGCAATTGTTTCTATAATTTTAAAAAAATTAATTTGTAAGAGATTCCAAGAAATTAAGAAATAAAAAAGCATGAAAACCAAGATTGTTCTAGGAACTTAAGGTTCCACCAATAGAAGAATAACAAAGAAACATATGATGAGAAATTGACGTCGATATGTCATATTTAGATGTGAGATGTGGACTCCTTCGAGTGAACCAGGAGAGGATGGACCCGCCATGGTCAATCAGGGTCGATCGGAACAATCTCGGTCACGATCAATCCTAGTTTGATTGAGTGATTGATCTTGGTGCTCAAGAAGCAACTACTCAGTACTCAGCTTCAGGAGCAGCCTTGTTGACCTTAGGTTATCCTGATCGACCTACTTGACCTGTGAGGCTATGGCGGCTAATTAAGATTCTTTCATGACAATTTTTCGAGAATAGCAAACTTATTCACTTGGAAGTGCGACATACTGTTTATGAGAAAATATTTCATTTTACTATATTCAAATTATCTTAATTGAGCACTCGCCTTGTTCAATCAACCTATCGATTGTAATGACTAATTTACCACCTTATTGATTTAGACATTGGAGAGTCAACATCAGCTTAGTCCCTAATTTAGTTTATATATTATGTTTAAGGGCAGCCTCCTAAAATTCAAGCAGATTAGAACTTTAAAGAGACTTTGAATCAATTTAACATGAAATGTCCAGATAGCTTTAGCAAGATAGTCAGGATATGTTAAAAACATAGGTTGTGTTTAAGTAATTAGGAGTCGAACTTATTGCGGTGTTAATATTGCAAACAATCTTCATGCGCCACTTTGAAAAGGTAATTAACATTCCTACAAGTAATAATAATTAGTTTTGTTTTGTGTGTGTTTTGATATTCGATGAAAATATTGTTTTCATAAGTAAATATATTGCGCTAGCCACTTCTTTAAAATATTCTTCTCACATTGGCTTCTAAAATCTAAAATTATCGGAGAAAATTTGGTGATATAAGCTTCTTTTTTTTTTTTATAAAGAAAAATCCAAAAGTTTTTAATTGGAAAAGGCAATTAATCATTTAACTGAACGGATTGAGTGTGAGGTCCAACACTAAAGAATTCTTTCACGTATCTGGATCCCACTATTGCCAGAAGATTTATCATTTATCAACTACTTAAATTTGTGAAAAAAAGAAAAAGACAATTGTCCAGTTAGTAAAGTATGCCCTGAAAAGATGAGGCACCTCAAAGCTGCAGGTTGTTTGGGGTGGACAACTCCTGTGACAGCAAATATGTGACAGATAATCTAAAGTTGTTAACTTTTCGATAACATGAGTTGTGACAACTTTTGAAAACCTTAATTATTTATATATTTCACAGGAGCCTTTTCCGTAATTGATTAAAATAATAAACTTTAAGATAAGGAGTCTGCTAAATCCTCGGATTATAATATGTACAGCTGTGACATAACTCAAAAGCAAAAAAAACTAAGCTGGCCAGTAGAGAAATAATATTTGATGTATGAGCTGCAAATTGAGGCTACTTTTGCAATTAAAGAATCCATGATTCTCAATGCAGATTAGAAGTATAATCTGTAATACAATGATATAGGTGTTTGAAAACAAATTCCAACTTTAAAATTGTTACAACCGTCATATATTGAGAAACTATAACTGTGATATGCAAAATGCAAGAGTCACATACTATTTATTGGAGTTTCCCTGAAGTATGAAGTATATTTGCAGGAAATCTCCGACAATATTCTTCAAATTTTCCACGTAAAGGCTGAATTACATTCAAAATATGATCCACTTAATTATATGTACACAGATCAAAATTATCCCAACTCCCTAAAAGAAAGAAAAACCAATTTTCTCGATAAATTCTATAAGAAAAAAATTATTTTATGACTTCTATGAGAAAATAAAATAAAATTATGCAACTGTTGCACGAGGACATGGTACAACTATGCATTTGCACCAACAACCGATTTATCGACTGCACCACTTCGTAATGCAACACCTGCACCTGTCTAGTAAGGCCTTTCTCCAGCATAATTCCCCGGTGGATCATAGTTACATGTCATGAAAACACCCCTACCCCCATAACACACCACTCTTGCACACCCAATTCTCTTAGTCCCTCTCCACACAATCTGTGTATAATGCCCGCAATCCCGTCCATATGCACACGAATTCGACCGATAACTATATCCCCGCCCCTCCCCTACCCAAGATGCCGCTGCCTGCGCTGGGGTCCACGCCTTTCCGCTGCCCCAAAATATATTCTCGCCGTAGGGCCCGTTCGAATGTACTAACAAGCAGTCGACACGCCGCTTGTTAGCGTACCACGCAGCGTAGTTTGCCAGTTTTGCGTTCCATATCAAAGGCGGTAGGCGTAAGGCGGAGCGCGCGGCGTTTTGTTTACTTATGAATTGTTGAATGGTGTTTTGAGTTTTGGCGGCGTTAGTTATTGTGAGTGTGAGGGAGAGTGTGATAGAGATGAAAATGGCAAAGAAGTTCATTTTTATTGGAATTAAGTGTTTTTGGTCATGGAGGCTACTGCTAATATACTTGGTTCAAAATTGGGCTTTGTATGATATATTTATAAGAAGGGATCATATTGACTATACTTTTTAAAGTGGTTGAATTAAGGAGTTTAAAGTGTCAAACTATGGGGTGGCAACCATGTTCGGTAATGATTGCCACCACGTCTTTTGCGTTTGCGAATATTGACAATCTATCAAGATTTTCTTTTTATATATTTTCTTCCGTACAATACACAAAATAACAAATTTGTCTGATTTTTTTTTTGAACATTTACGCCTTCTAAAGTTGATATAATCATGAAAATTTGAAGTTAAAACTTGAATAGTTGGCAAGGTAATTCTCAAATATTATAAATAAGAAGACGATCTATATGGGATTTAATTTACTTGTAGTGATTATTAGAACTTCAAATATATTTTATTATAATTTTTTAAAACATAGATGAGTGTCTTTAAAATTATTTAAAGATTAGGATAAGTTTTGTAATTAAATCAAAATATAAGAGTTAAAATGTAATTATCCATAAAAGAGGACTTGGAAAAATTAAGAAGGGAAGAAAGAATAATTTGCTACAGTACTTAATGAAAATATTCTTATCAGAAGGTGAAAATAATGAAAATTAATGTGATAGACCATGTTCAGGTTTGAAATTCGGTTCATGCAGTATTTTTTATTAATTGAAAGTAATTGATTAGTTGTTATGATAATAATAATCTTGATATTTAAATGCTTGTTGCATTGCTCTCGATTTTAATTCTTTGTATGAGTAGAATGTCAAATCTATTCCGACATAGATTATTACATGAGGAAACTCTAATAACACCGCCCAGGTCAGATACTTAATTCAACGAAATAGTTTATGTTCAAGTCAATTAGACTTTAGATATCCAGAATGTATACATTCTAGAAGTACGGAAATTTATCAAATTTTTATGTAGAATTTTACACAACTTGACTTAATATATTTTTGAAAATCCAGAAATTTACTACAATATATATTATTCTAGAAGTACGAAAAATTAACCCTTCGTGAGTGTGTACTTATATATATTTATTTATTTGTATGTATCATAAAACAAATTATATTACAATTACATAGAAATCCATCTTGATTCGAAACCAAAAACCAATAGAACTTCTTTCCACCAAAATCACCAATGTATATGAACTTCGGGTCTCCAACTTTTCTTTCTATAATACCGCGATTTCATCACTTTCATAATCATGAGTACCTAACTTGTTCCCAAATATATCAGCTTGAAATTCAGTTTTCTTTGCTAAAAGTTATCAACCATCTGCATTCAATTTGATTTTCATAAGTTTAGCCATTTTTTTAATGGTCTTCAGACGACGCGCGCATCGCTAGAAATTTAAGATCGAGGAGACCAATTCTTGTTGACTATGTACCATATATATACACGATACTTATTAATTTCTTAAAAAGTCACGTGTCGAATTACCTCTGTCCAAAACCTCACAGTGTGGAATCTCTCACATCTCTCATAATACAACTCGTTAAGCTACCACGATCCTAGACCCAAGACGGGAGGTCCTATACCCCATTTTGCGTCATTTCTCGAAACAATAATTGTTCAGGCTACGTAACCTTGGTTCCAGACCCCACAGTGGGAGGTCCTAGACCCTACTTTGGAAGGTTGTCGATCCACAATAGGGGGCTATCAAAACAACAATTATTCAAGCTATCTCGGTCTTAGACCTCATGGAGGGAACGACCTACACTCCACTTTAAGTGATTCTACTATGGTTACCTGCCCATAATTGGTCGAAAGAAATCCCAAAATAAATGACATAGTTTATCAATTACATTCCCTCTCATAATTTGACCAATAAAATGGAATCTTAAACTTAATAAGTTGGTCAAAGTTTATCAAGATTAAAAGAGAAATAATTGACCAGTTTGACTTGTTACTGCAAGGGTATTTCACTAGTAGTATTCAAAAGTTAAGAGAAGTTTTTGATATTATGTCAAACATTAAGGGGTGTGAGTGATATTATCCCATGCATCATTGTCAAAACTTTTAGTAATTTATTCTCATCTATAGCATTAGATATTCACTATATAACAAATTGTTTTTCTTTTCGCTCCATCATTATTAACGGCTTCTGTAACACAAAAGGCACATTCGAATGTTACTACTTACTATTGAATCTAGAAACTTAAAAAGAAAAATAAATGTATTCGAAGAAAATATACACACTATATTGCAGCATATACCATCTTTGATTTTACTGTCGTTTTATCTCTAAATAAAAACATAAGAAAAATTAATAGAGAGTAGTGAAATTGGCATGCAAAACAAAACAAATACAAGCGAAACCAAGCAAAAAAAAAAAAAAAGAAAGTCAATTAGAAGATAACAATAATTATTAGTAAGAGTTATAAAATTGAGATTAGACCCAAAATCCAACTGGGCCGGAGAGTATTAGAATTGAAGAGAGCAGCCCAGTACAAACTAATCGTCTGTCCATGTTGTTTGTAAATGCTTATTTAAAAGGTTTATCGAATTTTGCGATTGTATAAACACATTTTTGGTATTTGCAACACCCAATTAAACTTGTATAAAAAAAAGTGAAAAAAATTATCACAAGCCGTAAAAGTAGGGCCTAAGATGCTACTCCAATTCTTTTTAAAAATATATTATTTAAATAAATAAAAATAAAAGAAAAGTCACTCGATTTTAAAATTTTAAAAAGAAAACAAAAAAATCATTTCTAAAACTTTCACATATTATTTTTTTTCTGCTAGTTTAGATTACTTAAACTTAAATAAAAGTTTGTATTATTTTTATTCTTATATCTAATAATAAGAGAAAAAAGTAAAAAACTAAACTTCAGGAAAGAGTCGTCTTCCCCGGATTCGCCTCGCCAGACAAGTCGCATTGCAACCAGCGACCCACCAATTTCAGTTTTGATTTCACCATGGCGAAAATCTGCAGTCGTGGTGCGCCTCAACAAGTCGCCCAGTGATAGAATAAAATAGTTTATATTATTTATTTTATTATTTTTATGTAGTTTTAAGTATTCCTTACTAGACTAAGTCTACCAGGAAACCTCTGGTTAAGTATTCCTTACTAGGCTAGGTCTACCAGGAAACCTCTGGTAATCTATAAATACTTGTAATTGCTCTTTTCATTATTCAAGCAAATATAATTCTCTACATGGTATCATGAGTCTTACGACCTGTGACCTTAAACCCTAACCCTAATTCCCCCAGTCGCCGCCCCACTGTCGGCCATGGCTACCGACCCCCCCTCTCCAGCGTCGGTCTCTTCATATTCCTCCTCTCGTCCATATCTCGGCTATTGCCAGGCTTGTGACGCTCAGGGTCACACCGCCAAATCCTGTCCCAATTTCCGCATCCTGCCGATCAATCAGCTTGCTCAACTGCCGTCTCCCTGGAACAATGGCAATGCACACGCACCTCGAGTTCATTACTCGGGAAATACACCTGATTCCGGAAATTGGATTATGGATAGCGGTGCCAGTCATCACGTTACTCCGGATCTTCAGAATCTTTCTCTTCATGCTCCGTACTCTGGGTCAGATAAGGTTATTGTCGGCAACGGTTCCAGCATGCCTATAACTCACATTGGTTCTGGTATTCTTTCTTCTCCTTCTCGTTCTTTTACTCTTAATCAGCTTCTATGTGTCCCGTCCGCTCGTCATAACCTTCTCTCTGTCTCTCAATTTTGCAAAAACAATAACACCACTATTGAATTCTCTCCCTCTTCTTTTCGTGTCAAAGATCCACGTACGGGGAAAATCTTGGTCCAAGGCAAAACTAAACATGGTCTCTACCAATGGTCTTCTTCTCAGCCTACCAAGTCCACCTACCCTCCTCTTCTTGCTTTTTCTGGTGTCAAAGCTTCTTCCTCAGCTTGGCACAGTCGGCTAGGACATCCATCTAGCTCAATTCTAAATAATATTTTGTCCACTTTTCATTTATCCATAGTAGATGTTGCGTCACCTTCTTTAAATTGTAATGCTTGTCAATGCAACAAAATGCATAAACTCCCTTTTCATATTTCTACTGTTGTGTCGACTCATCCTCTTCAAATTATTTATTCTGATGTTTGGACATCTCCACTTATTTCTGTTGATGGTTTTAAATACTATGTTGTGTTTGTTGACCACTTTACTCGTTATTCATGGCTTTATCCGCTCAAACGCAAGAGTGATGTTTATCACGTCTTTCCTAAATTCCGTGCTCTTGTTGAAAATCAATTTAACCACAAAATTAAAACTTTGTACTCTGACAATGGTGGTGAATATATTGCTTTATCATCTTACCTCTCTACCACTGGGATTTCTCATCTCATGTCCCCGCCCCATACTCCTGAGCACAATGGTATATCTGAACGTAAGCATCGTCACATTGTTGAAACTGGCCTCACCCTACTTCATCATGCATCTGTCCCCCTCTCTTATTGGTCATATGCCTTACCCGCCGCCACTTATCTCATAAATCGCATGCCTACTCCCATTCTCTCTATGAAATCCCCTTACCAGTGTCTTCTTGGTCACAACCCCAACTATACTAAACTACGTGTCTTTGGGTGTCTTTGTTATCCGTAGTTTCGCCCATATACACCTCACAAACTTGCTGGTCGATCTGTCCCATGCGTTTTTCTGGGTTATGCACCGTCCCAAAGTGCATATTTTTGTTTTGATCTTCTCACATCTCGACTATATGTTTCTCGTCATGTCCAGTTTGTCGAGTCTATATTTCCCTTTGCCTCTCGGCAACACTCTCTTCCTCCATCCTCTAGCCCTTCTCCGCATTTTTCCACTTCTGACCCACCTCATACTATCCTACCAGCCCCGACCCCTATTGTTCAGGCTCCGTGCGCACCTCTGGGCTTCTCCATCACCTCGCCCGGGCCTCCTGCGGCGCCCGTAGTCTCTCTTCCGCCCGCGGGCCCATCTGCCTCTCCATTGGGGTCCACTCATCAACCGTCGGGCCTCCCGAGCTCCTCCTCATCCTCCCATGCAACCTCGCCTGCATCCCACATATCGGCTCCTTTATTAGCCACTCCTTCCCCACCTCCGCCTCGCACTATAGTCACCCGCTCCATGCATAATATCTCCAAACCCGTCCAAAAACTTAATCTCTCTGCTTCCATTCCTTCTGTGGATACCGAACCAACGTGTGTTTCTCAGGCTCTTGCTCACCCGTGCTGGCGAGACGCCATGTCTACTGAGTTTATGGCGCTTGTTCAAAATGGTACTTGGGATCTTGTTCCACCGTCTCCTTCTCTGAATGTTGTGGGTTGCAAGTGGGTGTTTCGTATCAAACGTAACCCAGATGGTTCGGTGGATCGTTATAAAGCCCGCCTGGTGGCTAAGGGTTTTCATCAGCGTCCCGGGGTAGACTTTCATGAGACTTTTAGTCCGGTTATCAAACCGACCACCATCAGGCTTATTCTCTCTCTGGCTGTTTCTCAGTCATGGCCCCTTCGCCAGTTGGATGTCAATAATGCTTTTCTTCAGGGTCGTCTGTTTGACGATGTTTTTATGGCTCAACCCCCGGGGTTTATTGATCGTGATCGGCCTTCTCACGTTTGTCGCCTACACAAGGCGATTTATGGTCTTAAGCAAGCACCTCGTGCTTGGTACACTGAGCTTCAGGATTTTTTACTCTCCTCCGGGTTTTCTAATTCTAAAGCGGATCCTTCTCTCTTTATTTTTTGTCGAGATGGTAATTTGGTCTATATTCTTGTTTATGTTGATGACATTATTGTTACAGGCAGTGATAGTTCACAAGTGGATTCCGTTATTGCGGACCTTGGCCGCCGCTTTTCCATCAAGGATCTCGGTCCTCTGCATTTTTTCTTGGGTGTTGAGGTTCAACCACACCCTGGTGGTCTCTTTTTGTCTCAGAGACGCTACATTCTTGACCTCTTAACCCGCTTCAAGATGGCATCTTCCCGGCCGGTCAAAATCCCTCTTGCTGCTACCTCTACTCTTCGTCGGGATGGTGGCGAACCGCTCCAAGATCCGAGTGTTTATCGGAGTGTTCTCGGCGGTCTTCAATACCTTTCTCTCACTCGTCCGGATATCTCCTTTGCTGTCAACAAACTGTCCCAGTTCATGCAATCCCCTGGTACTGATCACTGGAATGCAGCTAAACGAGTCTTACGTTATCTACATGGCACGCTTGATCAGGGTATCCTTCTCCGGGCTCGAAGCCCTCTTACTCTTCATGCTTATTCTGATGCTGATTGGGCGGGTGATAAAGATGACTACTCATCCACGGGGGCATATATTGTTTTTCTGGGTTCCAACCCTGTTTCCTGGAGCTCCAAGAAACAACAGACAGTTGCTCGATCTTCCACCGAGGCCGAATATCGCTCGGTTGCTTCCACCGCGGCTGAACTCCGGTGGCTTCTTTCTCTTCTCACCGAACTTGGTATTTCCATTCCGAGTCAACCAGTCATTTACTGTGACAACGTTGGTGCTACACAACTTTGTGCAAATCCGGTGTTCCATTCTCGGATGAAGCATGTAGCTCTGGATTATCATTTTATTCGCCAACATGTGCAGCAAGGTATCCTCCGTGTTTCTCATGTTCGCTCTGAAGATCAACTTGCTGACTTACTCACCAAAGCCTTGTCGTCGGCTCAGTTCACCAATTTATGCTCCAAGATTGGTCTGTCTCTTAGCCATTCCATCTTGCGGGGGCATGATAGAATAAAATAGTTTATATTATTTATTTTATTATTTTTATGTAGTTTTAAGTATTCCTTACTAGACTAGGTCTACCAGGAAACCTCTGGTTAAGTATTCCTTACTAGGCTAGGTCTACCAGGAAACCTCTGGTAATCTATAAATACTTGTAATTGCTCTTTTCATTATTCAAGCAAATATAATTCTCTACACCCAGCAACTGGAGCTTTCTCATTGCCAAGTTGCGCCTGACCTGGTTGTGACGACATAAAGAAGTGTTACTAGCAGGGGTGGGGTGGGGTGGCTTGTTGGTGCTAGATAATTTTTCTTCTTTTCTCTTTAATTTACACTCTTCTATGGGGTATGGATGGCATTTCACCAGTTCTTTTGAAGTTTTCTAACAGAAGTTAATTACCGGAGCAGTTTGTATAATTTCTCAAATATGAGGAATGTTTGTGTAATTTGTTCATACTTCAGGGGTAGTTTGTGTAATTCTCCTTTATACAAATTATAGATAAATGAGAGGTAATATATATGAAGGTAGTGATCAATGAGTCAGAAACCTACATTTACTTTCTATTGATCACAAATAATCAAACCCAAATGCTGATATTAAAAATGGCATACATATATATTTGACCAAGGAAATTAATCGATGGAATGCTATAGGTGGATTGGTGTTTTGTTGGTGCTACCTAATAATCTAGAGCTCTAATATAAATAACACGTTGCTCTTCTGTTAAGAAAGAAAAGGGTCGATATTTGGAAAGGTGTTTGTAGTTGTGTGGTTTGGCTTGGCTGGGTAACAAGAAACAACATTTTTTTTTAAAAGCGAAGACATAAACATCTTAAATGTTGTGGAGACCTGGAAAATCAGAACTTAAACTTAGATTAAGGCTAAGCATCCTAATTTTCATTACTCATTCATTGACTGGTTTAGTTTGCCTTTAGAACGTACGGTACTTGTATGTTGTTTTGTTTGTGACATATGGACTATATAAGGGCTGAGTTAAGTACCCCTTGTACTCACATTTCTTAATATAATTGTCTTATATAGAAAAAATGAAGGAAGTTGTTCTATTAACTTGTATGAAGCTAGTTTGTTAATATTAGTGAACAGCAACTGAGATATATATGTTACTATATTCATCGAAGGAATAAAAAAAGAAAAGCTAGGCAAGAAAAAAGAAAGGAGCAGCTCACAAAAAACGCACCCAACGTTTTTCGTCGAGGTCCACTGAGGGCATCTATATATTTCTCTCCGACCACCTGATTCGCCTCATTCAAACCATATTTTTCTTGTTAAAAAAAGTCTGATTTGACATAAATTTGACAAGTACTTTTAATCGGAGAACAATCTGTTGGAGAATTTGTTTGAAGATGTCGGACTTGGACGGTAAGAGGTAAATTGTTCACGATACCAAAAATTTGGTGTGCGAAATGGATTGCAGCGACTCGCTTGTTAAGAACTAATAAGAAACAAGAATTCAAATATTATGTGAGTATTAAAATAGATAAAATGAATTCGTGTGTATTTGTTTCAAACTAACCTGTAGATTTATAAACATGTATCTTAAATGGACAGACAATTTTCTCAAGAAGGCAAACATTAAAGTGGCATGTATCTCGAATGGACAGACATTTTCTCAAGAATGCACAACTGATCATCAGTTTAAATAATGTGGGTTATCTTAATTTTTCATCTCCCTGGTCCAAGATTATTTCAGAAAATAATGTAGCACCACTAAAATACTTTTATATATAGTAGTTATTCTGACTACTGACAAGCGACCAAGAACAAAGTTCCGAATACCCAGACAAAACAAATTGCAATTTCATTTTCAATTACAGTGAAGAATATCTAGTGAGATGTTCATCCAAAAAAAAAAAGGAATATCTAGTGAAATATCATTTTATTTTGATATATAATTAATGTCGTTGAAATATCATGGTGCGGTATAGCTGGTATATTTCTGTAGCTTGGAAGGTAGTAGAGAAATTTTAATAAAAAAGGTAAGATGCGTATAAATATCCTTGCCTTTAATTTGTCTTTTTATTTGTGTTTCGTTTTTCGAATCCGCTCCAATCAGAGGACTATAATCATTAGTGCAAGAATTAAATCCATAAAGAAGGTAACTTTATACATGCTTCAACTATTGAATAAGATATATTGACATCCACGACTTATACGCACTATAAAGATATTTTATACATGCAAATGCATACATACATATATATATATATACATATATATATATATGCTTTTTTATCTGTTCGTCATTTGGTAAAGTGTTTATGGCCGATCCTCTCGTGTTGTAGTGGAATAACGCTGATCACAATTTCGTTGTACCTGCAAAATAATTTTATAAAAATCATATTATTCTCATAGTGTTTGAAAAACATCAATATTTTCCCATGAAGTAGTTGTGTCGCTGAAAATACCTTACCATTTCGTTTCTCTAAAATTAAAAATCACAATCTTTTGACATATTTGATGGAAACGTATTAGGAAACTTTTGATACATCGTGAGGAAAAAAAAAAATCATTGGGCTTTAGTGTGCCTGATTTTTTTTTTCTTCCTATAAAATTCCGTATAATTTACAATTGTTATTATTTTCTATAAATTAAAGTAGCAAATATTCTCTTCTTGGTCGAAAAATATTCTTCATTGAAGCAAGTGATTTTTTGATGAAATTGAAGCAAGTATTTTAAACGTATGGAATGAGTTCAATTCACTAAATTGTTTTTATTTTATTTTGATAATCTGATGGAGTAATTGCAGAAACAGGTTCTAAACCATTGACTCAGGCCACCAAGGAAGCTTCTTTTCCTGAATCGGAATCGTATTCCAAGCTCGTCATATACTATATATAGTACATATCTTTGTATTAAATAAAGACCACTCAAATGGCCAAAAACGATCATTGGACAGGAACAAACGACAAATTAAAAGGTAGACGAAGGAGAAGAAAAGGGGAAAAAGAACAATCAATTGGCAAATTAAAGTAAAAAGTTCCTCCAAAAAGTATTTACATTTACAAGAATAAAATCTACCAAATCCTACTTAAATCCAACAAGCACCTATCAGGTGCCCAAAAATTTCCAAAAACAAAATAAGGAACTTCCTAATCACATACCCTAATGTAAGAACCTTATTATGCACGTGTTCCACGACGTCATTGCACTGCAATCGACAATTGTTGCATGACACTGCAGTGTTAACGATTTAGTTGCACCACATCATCATACATTGATTCCGTAAACTAATTAATTCCTCAATTTCACGGGGTTTCCATATTTCCATTTTCGATCTTCTTCTTTTCGTCGTCCTCCTCCTCCAAAGTACTACTCGCACAACTACTGGTACTACATATACTACTACCAAAAGATGATTCCCTACTCGACCTAGGAGTAGCTACATAAGTTGGATTCTTTTGTCCAGCCATGATCACTAAATACTTCTCTTCCAACATCGGCGGCTCTGTCTTAACGTCGCCTTCTCGTTCGTCGGGCTCGCCAGCTTCAAGGTCTCTCTCTGAGTTGTGAAGGTAACCATAGAGCTTCCAATACGAACATGCAAGTATCAATAGAGCGATTATGGCGAGCCCCGCCATGGCTGCAAGTCCACCGTATATGTACGGCATGGGGGAATCCCACGGTGGTCGTTCTGAAGGCGGTGGTGGCGCAGATAATGCTCCCATGCTACTCATCTCTTTGCTTTTCTTATACGTTTGGAATATGAAGAGTTAATGTATGGTTGTGTAGTTATATATATCTTTGTAGCTTATAACTACTTGATATTTTAACTTTTCTTGTGAAGAAACGATTACGAACGTGAAGTTAACGAAAGTAATATGTAGTGGAAGGAAGTGTTTTTGGTGGCGATAATCTGATGAGTGGAGAGTGTTATTTATAGAGGAGATGTGGGGCGGGGTACTATAGGGGCTTGATAATAATGGACAAAATATGCCTGCCTAATATTAATATAAAAGGTCAAAGATACTTTGTCTTAATCTCTTTTTCTATACGTACGATTTATTTGCTTTACTCGTTGTTTATATATTATAACACATTATCTAAGGAAAAGCATTTTTCCATTGATTGTAATTTTTTTATGAAATAGCATATAATAATAAAGTGGAATTTTGAATAACCACTTGTTTTTGTGATTTTTATCATTGGTTGTCACATCACCCGTAGATTAAAAATGTACTAGTTGGTGAATAAATCAGGAATAACAAGGTTCTAACGTAGGCGTCTTGCCATAAGGTAGCATCACTCCGCGCACATGTGTGTGAGTCCCATATGTGTGGATTCTGCACACGTGAGGAAGTGTTGTGCTACCATTATGAATTGCTAAATTCCCCTGGTTCAAACATAAAACATCGTTTTAGTTTGCTACTATGACTCCAATAACTCTTTGAATGAAAACTTAAGATTAAGCAAAATACAAAAAGAAAAAAAAACACTTATATTAGATTTTAGTAAGTTTAGCTAGCTTGTAAGAAAATATGTCATAACGCATGTACCAAACTGGAGCAGGAGGTCTTACTTGATAAGACCCTGCCTCGCATTTACACATGGCCTTCACAATCCTGGATCAGGCCCCTTGTATTTCTCAGGCGGCTACCACTTCAACCCAAGAGCATGGAATTTTTCATGATAAGAGCGCTCACGTACCACCAATATGACCCTCATCAGACATATCATATATATTTCTAGTCCGGAGTAGGGGGTCTTACTTGATAACATTACCCCCCGGCTATGGGAAGGCCGGGAATTTGGCTTAGGGGGTGTGAAATAATGTTGAAGAGATTTTATTTTATTTTTTGAAATGATTTTCGCTTGTTTTTATTTTCGTAGGTTTGCTTATTGTTTTTGTATGAAACTTTTTGACTATTTTCTCACATGTGTTTTTCACTATTACGTATATTGCATGGGGTTTATTGTCAAAATTCCTTACATGAGCATTTTTTAATTGTGTAGCAAGCTTCGTTTTGAGTATATTTGAGTTATTAATTAATATTTAGTTAATTCAAGATTATTTATTTTTAAATTTAGTCTATATTTTAGTCTACACTTTCTTTTAGCTAGATGTACATGCTAGCTTGTATGTTATAAATATTTAAACCTTTAAGCGAAATTGTTTATACAAAGTGGAATTTTCATCCAACTTCTTACAAAGAAATGATTGTTAAAGAAAATAAGTACTTTAGCTCCACTGAATCCATAATCCCTTTTCAGATTATTAACCATATCCATTGATGTGCATACAACTTTGGATTTGAGTCGATTTTCCACTAACTTGAAAATATCTTTAGGGTGCTCAACAAATTATTGATAATTAAGTGGGTTGTCACCAACAACTATGTTTTTTAGCTGCCTAATTAATTTTCCAAGCAGCTTTGCTGATACCGTCCTAATATGTAGTATTCATTAATCCTAGACTAGATGAATTATTAATTGAAACATTCTCTTAGTAAAGTTAATTGGTGTCGGGACGAATATGCCCATAATTGTCTTGATGGCGAAGGTACGAATCGTAGGTCAATATATTATGTTAATTTATAATCGTAATATTTGAGTCTGTTGGCTAATTTGCCTTACATGTTACATAATGACATTTTCGCTCAGCAACTAGTTATTTTGTAAATTGATGATTGATTTTAAAGAAAATGATAATACTGACAGAAATTGAGTTTTTATTGAATTAAAATAAGTTCAGCAGCGGGTCCCAAACTATTCAATTTATTGAACGGATAGTCGCTACAAAATTGTCCGTAAAAGGGCTAAGATACAAATAGATTTTTGATTACGTGCTTCCTAGTAAATCATTTTTTTATGACGTTGTCAGGGCAATTGCAAATCAGTCAAACTCCCAGTACAATTTCTAAAGGATCATGTTATAAATTTGATGGACAAAAGCAAAAACCAAGGAAAAGTTGAGAGAGGTTCTTTGTTTTAAATATTGTGGACTTTGGAACAATCATAATATATTTTTACATTAATTTAAACGGCCTTTAACAAAGTGAGTGACGTCAAATATTGAAGCTAAAAAGACTTTTTTTATGCAAGAAAATAAAAGATTTCAAATGATGGAATTTGATGTGTAATACTCCACTACCAATATGGGTGCCTCATGTTTTTAAAAAATCGAGTACATTTTTTGGTCTAAAAGGGTTTGGTTGTAATACATTAATATTTGTGAAATGCTCAAAATATTCCATTATATAGAATATTTGAGATGATAGCAGAAGGTCGTCAATCGGTCTCTATCAGTGATTAACTATGAACTAATTTGATTAGATTTGTCAAGATCTAGACAAATCGTCGGTCCTTCTGGATCTTTCCTAGCTAACAGTTACAGAAGTGACGAGTAACGACTTGGAATGCATTATGGTCGACACATTGCAATGGCTTTGACTTGGGAGCCCCTTTGTTAATTATTTTATTCCATCCCTGCATGATAACATAATTAACTTTATGTTATTAGGGTTTAAAATTTTTTAAAAAAAAACTTAAGAAAAATTAAAGAAAAAACGGCGCCTTTTGTAAGAATTTATGATAAATCGAGGCCCCATGTTCACGCTTCCAATTTCAGTGAAAATGAATTTTTTGTTTCCGCCAAAAATATTACCCGAGGGCACACAAACCATACATATTTGAATACGTTAGGGATTGTTTTATTCTTTTTAAAAGTTAAGGGGCACTTTATGAAAGAAGGTATACCTATGAGATTTGTCGTTTTCTACCTTAAAATAGAGGGATAATTACATTTATGTTTCGAAAAGTCTTGTCTTATTAAAAAAGAAATTCTTACTATTTGTATAATTAAAAAAACTCTCTTTGAAATTTAAGAAAATATTGAAGATAAGTATTCTTGATATTTGAGAAAATGCAAAGGATATAGATAGATAGATATACGCTCTCCAATATTTGTTTTTTAGTATTTTAAAGTTTAGATAATTCTCTGAAACCATCAAACCTTATTGCAAGTTCTTGAAATTGACCAAACCATAAATGTAATAATCAGAAAAGTAGAGTAGAAAACCATATATACAAGCATATAGATAGATACCTAGATGGCATAATGATTATCCATAATTTTTCAGAAACCATCGATTAACATTGTGATTACTTGTGTATTTTAAGTTTTATAAACCCGTGGAAGCTAAATCATTGCAATACCTGAGCTACTTGTTTTGGGGATATAATTAAATTCCACCATGACCAATATCGAAGCATACCAATCCGTTTTTCAGAACAAAGGCTTCAAACAAACGATCATATGCATGGGCTCTTTCAAACCCTTTGTGTCAATAAATTGTGAAATAAAACAAGTTATTATATATCATTGACGCATCAGGCCAATATAGCTTCTTCTCTTTCTGAATCGGAATCTTATTCCAATTAAGCTCGTCATATACTATATATAGACGTTTTTATATCTTTATAAAGTCCACTTAGCCAATCACTCATTGAATAGGAGCAAAAGGGAAATAAAAAGGCAAAAAAAGGAGCAAAAAGGGAGAAAAGAAGAAACATGAACAATCAGTTGGCAAATTAATAAAGTAAAAGGTTCCTCCAAAAAGTATTTACATTTCAAATTTCATTACAAGAAATAAAAATCTACCAAATCCTACTTAAATCCAACAAACACCATACCAGGTGCCCAAATATTTCCAAAAATAAAATAAGAAACTACCTAATCAAAGAGCCTAATGCAAAAATCATCACATGCAATTGTTGCATGATGATATTTTTTGAACTGCAGTGCACTGACCTCACATGCATCGTGCATTTACATTACTAATCGAATTAGCTGCATCACCTTAAGATGTATCAGTTGCATAATTAAACTAGTTTATTAATATATATATCACGGGTTTTCCGTATTTCCATTTTCGATCGTCTTCTCTTCCTCCTCCTCCTCCTCCTTTTCCGACGAAGTACTACTTTCACAACTACTAGTACTACATATGCTGCTACCAAAAGATGAGTCTCTACTCGACCTCGGAGTCGCCACAAAAGTTGGATTCTTTTGTCCAGCCATGATCACTAAATACTTCTCCTCCAACACCGGTGGCGCTGTCTTAACACCGCCTTCGCATTCCTCGGCTTGACCAGCTTCAAGGTCTCTCTCCGATGAGTTGTGAAGGTAACCATAGAGCTTCCAATACGAACATGCAAGTATTAAAAGAGCGAGCACAACCAACCCCGCCATGGCCGCTAGTCCACCATATAAATACGGCACGGGGGAATTCCACGGTGGCCGCTCTGACGGCGGTGGTGGCGCTGCTAATGCTCCCATGCTACTCATTTTTTTATGTGTAATATGTATATATATTTTGGAGTTATGAAGAGTGAATGTATAGTTATATAGTTATATATATATTGTAATTGTTATTTTGTTTTATAATGAACGTGATAAAGTTGATGAGTTGCGAGTGTTATTTATAGAGGAGATATGGAGTAGTGCGGCTGCGTAATATAAAAGGTCAAAGATACTTTATATGTCTTAATCTCTTTTTCTGTACGTACGATTTATTTGCCTTACTCGTTGTTTGTGATATTTTAACTTTTATTATTTTAAGTAAAAGTATGTTTTGTCCATTTAGGATTTTATAATAAAAAGTAATATATAATAATAAACTGTGTTGTTATGGATGTACAACTTGTTTGTGTGATTTTTATGATCATGCTTGTCACATCACGAGTAGACGAATTGGCTACGTCAATAAGGTTCCAACATAGAACATTTTTTTATTTCAAAAACAAACATAGAGCATTTTTCTAGTACGACTCTCATAAAATTTTAAATAAGATTGACAATTAAAAGATTAAGGCAAGAGAATACAATTTGGTACTAATATTTTCTAACATAACTAAATATTAAATAAAAAGTGACAAAAAGGAAAATCTGAAATCCTGGTGTAAAAATTCTTACTGAGGTTGGGATTTTGTAAGTATATATATGGAACAAGTCCTACTCTGTCCATGATGAGACGTGCACACATGAGGAATATTATCGTGAAATATTTTGATGAAAACTGAACAAGTGAGTAATTCAGATTAGTAAGTACAGTTATTTTCTGAGAAAAAAATAATATTGCGTTCGATGATATATAATTCAAATTAACAAGTTAATTAAGTGCGATTATAAAATCATCTTGGAGTTTAAGCGACATACTGATAACTTGTGTATAGTTTAAGAAAACAAAGTGGAATTTCTCATCCAACTTCTTACAAAGTAATGATACTTAAGCAAACAACTTTAGCTCCACTGAATCGAGTAACCCCTTTTCAAATTATTAACCATATCCGTTGATGTGCATACAACTTGGATTCGAGTCGATTTTCCACTAACTTGCAAATATCTTTTTGGGTGCTCAACAATTTGATAATTGAGTGGGTTACCACCAACATTAATTAACTGTGCTTTTTGGCTGCCTTGATTAATTTTGCCAGGCAGCAACTTATTCGCTGATACTATCCTAGTAGCTAGTTAATATTATAACCACAATACTCTAAGCACTGTCATGCAATATGTAAGGGCTGTATTCATCAACTCTATATGAATCATTTTTAAAGATGGTGTCGGGGCGAATATGGCAACATTTATCTTTATAGTGAAGGTTAGGTTAATAGGTTAAATTTTGATCAAGAAATATTTGAGTTTGTTAGCAAAAACTAATTATACCAACTCGACTTGAGCTTCTGATGAATAATTAAGTTCAGCAATATTTTTGCTATTTAATGAATGGTGAGTCATTCATAAAATTGTCCTTGACCATCTTCAATTATGTGTTACAAGTTAAAACAAAAATAGACTTTCAATTGCCTGCTTATATAATTGGTATATTATTACCCTAAACCATAAACCGAGTGTTAATGACGTTATTATCGTAAGCAAAATAGTAAAGTTCCATGTACAATTAATTGCTCTGGATAATGTTGCAATCTGATGGCAAGAACCAAGGAAAAGTATAGAGAGGTTCTGTGTTTAAAATATTGTGGGCTTTGGAACCATCACCAACACTTTTTTATATTTAATTTGAAGGTACGGTCTCTAAAAAATTAAGTGATGACATAAAATATTGAAGATAAAAGATCTCGCAAAGAAAACTAAACACAACCAGTGGTAGTTGATAAGAAAAAGGAGCACTTTTTTGGAAATTGCTTCATAGAAAATTATATCAAATGATGGAATTTTGATGTGCAATAGGCCACTAAGCTACCAATATGCGTGCCTCATATATTAAAAACTGAGAACTTTTTTGGGTCTAAAAAGGTTGGTTGAAATTATCTTTTGAAAGACCTTCAACTGGCTTCTTTCAAGTTGTAGAGTAAGTTGAATGTTTTTATAAAAAAAACAAAAAAAAAAAAAAAAAACTGATTCTTCAGCTTCTAATTCTTTTTAAGAGAACTACAACTTGTGAAAGGTTACTCAGACCGATTTCACACTGAGTAGTTATTTATATCATTATAAGTTTTGCAAGATATACATAAATTGTGCTTGATACTAGCTATTCCAAAGATATTTTGGCAAACTATCAACATACACAATGACAAATGACAATGTATACACACAGAAGTGGCTGAGAATATATCATGGGTTGCACAAAATATTCCATTACTACTGAACAACTGAGATGACTGGAGAAGGTGGTTGATCAGTCTCCATCAATTATCAATTGTGATCTAATAATTTGATTAGATCAGTCTACAAACAGTTTGACCCTTCTGAGTTTTTCTTAGCTAACAGTGATAGAAGTGACTACTAAGACTCGGTTGTCCGAGTGGGGGGAGCTCCTCAAGGACACGTTGCAAAGGGCACTTATATTTCTATCTTTAAAGCCACCACTTTTATTTGACAAAGAACTGTTGGTGCTTGTCATCAACAGTAACAACTTATACTTAAATGTAGCTTCTCTACAACTTCTGAGCTTACATTACATATCCAAAACTTTCCCATACAAAAATGGGTTACACTCAGTGCTTAAAAGCTAGAATAAGTATCTGAGAAAAGAATAAGTTATTCAAGAATAAACACCTAGAAGAAGCCCTGATGTGGCAAATATGCTTTAAGCATAAAAATAAAATATTATTCACCACCTTTGACCATGATCGATTGATGTGGTACTCTTTTAATTTCAACAAACGTTGACAGCTTCTCGTCCATGGGCTGTTTCCATGGTTCGCCATCCATTTGCATATACCCATCCGTACTCTGTACATCTCTAAGCTGAAACCGAATTGCTGAAGCCTGGAGCAGAATATTCAATTTAATTGAGTGTTAAACATATAGCAACATAACAAAACTAATTAATTATGACACGACTTAATTTCTTTAATGAGTAAATGGCAGAAACCACCCATGTGTTAGTTCTAATTTGATACATTTAATTTTTCTTTGTAAAATTCAAAAGTTCGCAAACAACACATGCCGATTTAATTTCATTAGGTGTATCCATACTTTTCTTACCACTGGTACTGGTATAGTTATAGAATCACATTTTATAAGTTACGAAAATATTAAAGATGAGTTTTCTTGATATTTGAGTAAATACAAAGGGCGCCTCTGAACATTACAGAACATATATTATAAGCTTCAGCCTTTCAGGAGTATCTCTGTAAACATCAAACTTTACTGGATGTTTTTGTAACTGACCATCAGGGAGTGTAAATGTAATTTATCATAAAGTATATGCAACTTTGAAAGTTAGAGTTGGAAACCAAACATGCAGAATGGAAAAAATATTGGGACACGGGAAACAAATAGGCATGACATACACACACGAAGATGGCATATGACCGATTGCTTTATGGTTGTCCTTAAATTTTCACAAAAGATTGAACTTTGTGATTACTTGTTAACAACTTTTACAAATCAGTCGATGCTAAATCGTTACAATACCTGGGCTACGTGTTTTGCAGATATAACTTCCACCATAACCATCGAAGCATGCCATCCATGTTTGAGACCAAAAACTTCAAGCAAACCATCATCAGCTCGGGCCTCTACAAACCCTTTCTGTTAATGAATTGTGAAATTAACCTTTCATCAGCTTTTCAGCCATATAATTTTCTTGAGAAAATCTACTGAGGGGATTGGGATGAAGAAGCTTCACACCACCTAATCAATAAGATTGACTAAAATCCAACAATCAATATATAGTCCACGGACATAAAACACCAATAAATTAGCATCTACTTATTTACATTTCTATCGTGATAATAACTATAGATCTCACGGATGTGAACAATATGATACCTTCTCTAAATAATCGGGCGACAAATTGCCCCATGGATTTCTTCCACTCGCATAGCTAGGAAGATTGAGAACAACGATGGATCTCAGACTGGAAAAGCCAGGAAAATAGGTTAGGAAAAATGCATCAGAAGCAAATCAAAGTTAAGAGGATAAAAAGTCAGCAACAGCTGGCAGCATTCAGGTTATGATCTTTCAACTTAAACAATGCGAAGTCACAATTGAAATTTAAAACAAATAAGTTAGTAATAGTTATCAACCCTGGTGGAACTGGGATTTGCTCCCACTTTGAAGACTTGATCTTCTTGACATATATCTTCAAGATGTGGTCCAAAGATCTGCATGACAATTGATAAACAAAATAAGTTAAATCAAAAGTAAATCTCACTTTGCAACTAAAATTAGCAAAAAGGAGAGTCGTAATTATGTAACCAAAATCATTATAACCAAATTTGGTAATTAGCAATTTAACCATGTGGATTAGAAAAAAGAGAGAGAACGTCATTATGTCAACAGTAATTATTACATGCATGAGCAGTAATGCATATATCACTAACACAACCATATTAACACTGAATCTATGTTTATCTAGTTACAGAAATTAAATAACTTGTTACTAAAGCTCACAACAGTGTCGATTAGAAAAAGTCAAGAATCTGACAAGAAATTTAATTTTGAAGAATGTGAGACGAAAAACAAACCTTAAAGCTGGATCGTTACTGCAATGCGTGAAGAACCATCCTTGCTTGCAAGTATATCCAGAATAGATAAGCTGCCATTCAGAAAACACACTTTAGTGCTCCATGACAGTGAAGATACTGGTGCACTATATATTTCGAACTAACAAAAATAGAAGTATACAGTCTTTCCACAAAAGAAAGCACAATAATTTCCGTAAGCAGCAGCAAGATGAAGCTAATACATATGGAGTAAGACAAGACAAATGTATTATCAAAATTGACGTAAACTTCCATACCCCAAATAATATACATTGGTTCTTCATGATCACATATACGGAATTAGCTCAAAAGATGACTTCATTGAGGCAGATTTTGATGAAATATTCAGTTTCCAAAGCAGATTTGGCAACCATATGTCTCATACTCAATTTCCAAACTACGAAGTTTAAGAACACTATTAACAATAACTAGCTACAAATGCAACGTTGTCTTCGCCAAATGATGAAGCCTGAAATTTGCTCTGCCAGTTTCAGACGAAGTATATTGTACTGGAAAGAGGATGGCTTAAAGTGATACATACATGTGATATTCGTATCCCAGAGCTATTTCATAGTAGAGTTTTATCAGTCTTCCTCAACAGAATCTGTTAAAGGGGGCTACTGAAGGAAATATGGCCATTGTCAAATATTCAGGACCTTGTTGCTGTGAAATTTAAGTTTCTTACATATTACAGATTGAAATTTTCTTCTGAATCCGGAAAAGGAGCATCATCTAGAATATTACTACTATGCTGAAGGAGAAAACATTTGCGAAGTTATATAGATTTGGAAGAACGGTTAGCACCTTGTTTGAGATAGGGCCCTGAGCAAGATAAGGTTTTTCATTTCGTAAATGGTGGAAGCCATAAGCCACTTGAGCATCCATCCCTACATCCACCCACATAACATAGAAACTAGTCTTTTTCGAGAATATAAGTATAAACATGTAAAATAAAAGAAACATAAAACTCAAAAGCACACCTATGCTGAAATAATTATAGAAGACTCCTTGATAGGTCTTAACCTTCTCTGCCAAATCCCCATCAATCACTAGTTCCTGTGCAATCAAGAAGTTCAAATACACAAACATGAGGACCAGAAAGAAAGACATGCTTTCACCATTATTTGGTCAGGCGAAAAAAACAAAAGTAATGTAGCTGACACTGTAGAAATACCTGCAAAGTACATATAATTCTCATCTACACTGGCAATGAAATTGGCAGTGCACTTAAATGCACGTATTAGGGTAACTTGAGCAACATTAGTAAAATAACTTGTCCAATTTTAGTGCTTCATGCTATCATCAGATAAAATAGCGGTGCATATGAAGCACATCAGGGAGTCCGGTAAAGAGATCATGGTTTTATATATAATAATAAAATATAAGAGAGGAAATTTTTATGCATGATTCTACCAAGTTCATTTTTCCCTCAATTATATAAAATTCATTCGACCAACTATTACTCATGCATCATGAAAGTTAACTTTCATTTATGCATCAACAAACAACACTTGCGAAACAGTGAGGAGAAGTACATAAATGCTGATAAATTGAAAGAAAGATGTGATTCAAACATACGCCACAAACCTGATCAAGATCAGCGTCTTCCGTTTCCCTGAGAGAATAAGGTGTCTCTAACTCCTTTCCAGCTGGCATTGATATTGAAACATGCCAACTGCACATTAAAGGTGCATTTCATAAAACTGCCAAGGCAGTGGACCGTTAAAAAGGAAAAAACAATGAGAAAATGACAATTAACGAGGAAAAAGCCATTTTCAATAAAAATAAAGTGGTGATACTATCATAGATAGATGACTCGGACTCTTAGATGAGATATAGATTTTGGAAATCATGTATATCACAAAGTTATATTAAGAGATTAGTAAACAAAAATATATTCATATACACTCTTTTAATCAACGAGATTAGTCGAGGTACAAAGTAAAGATCTCACCTATCCAAATTAGCAGTAGGACCATGGGCAACACTGTCAAGAAGTCTTTTCATGGCTGATTTCCATTTAAAAGGGAACGAGCCGCCCTGACAATAAATGAAATAAATCACTCAAAACAATCCAGACAGTAAGGAAATATGAAGACGACAGATGAAAACTTACCCAACCAAAACTCCTTGACAAGTCATTTCCTGTACCAAGAGGAATAATTCCCGTTGGTGGAACTGGCATCCGCCCCTGCTTGTCAAGCTCTCCAAGACATCCAAGAACCCATCCAACAGTACCGTCACCTCCCGCCACCTGATGATGACCAGATACACTAAGTTGTCCATGTCATTGACTAAGCACAAAAATCACGAGCTCAATTCTCGAGTCTGCATAATGACAAGCATACATACCAGAATCCGAAGTTTTTCACGAGTCTCTTTCGCACAGTTGTCTCCAAGACTCGCAAACTTCTCCAGGCAACCCAATCCATACTGAACAAATTCATTAGGCTTCAAAACTGATAGGTCAAAAACCTGGTAGCACACAACACCAAATTAAAAAATCAATTTATAGCGTGAATTTTTGTTCTGAAAAATCCGCAAGCACAATGTCAGCAGGAAAATACAATCAATTCCAACTACAACTTGTGCAAACATCAACTGAGCAAAAACAAACAGAGCACCCCACAAGATAAACTCAAACGTACAATTTGGACATGCATTCAAGCACAAAAGCTGAATTCATAAATTCAAACGACCATACGCATGCGGAGTACCTGTTCTATGCTATAACGCATCATCAAGAGCTTCGTGAGCACAATGTAAGCAGGAGAATACAATCAATTCCAATTTCCAAATGACAACTTACGCAAACATCAATTAACCAAAAATAAACAGAATTCCCCAAAAATCACAAACTACAATCATACATCAACACTCATTCACGCGGTCAACAATCCTCACGTTCATAATCTAAGCACAGAAACAGAATACACAAACTTCGAGCGGAAAAACATTTCAACGAAATAAGCGCGTACCTGTTCTTCGCCCATGAGCTCCTGAAGCCGAGCCTTGAGCTCCGGTCCGTGTCGTCCGCCGCTCTTAGAATTGACGAACACAACGAGCGGATGCTCCGGCGGCGGTTCCTCCGATTGAGCCGTGTCGTAGAACTGGAGTACGGAGGCAGATTGAGCGTCTTTGGCGCGCATCGCCTCCTTCATAGCGAGTCGAATGTACTCAGGGAACGTGATCGTCTTCCTCAGCTCCGCCTTGTCGATGCGCGGACCTATCTTCGTGATTCCGCGTATCGAGTCGATCACCGACGACGGAGAATCGGTCGGAGTCTGAGCCGGCGATGAGTCCATTCCGGTTCTACCCCTGGTGTGTGTGTGTGACTGAGCGGGAAAAGAGGCTTAGCGTCTTTTTTTGTTATTAGTGGATGATCAAAGTGTTTGTTAAAAATTTAGATTGGGTAATTGGATGATATTACGAAAATGGCTCGTACTCGCTCAAACGCTTTTAACCTGTCGTTTTTATTTGTTTTTCCTTTTTAATATTTTAGGGAGAATTACACAAACACCCCCTAAGGTATGGTCTAATTACACGAACACCCCTCGTGTTTGGGAAATTACACAAACACCCCCTGTGATGGAACTTTGTTCAGAAGACACTTTGGTGAATTCAAATTTGCGCCTCTCATTTATCTTGAACAATAAATGCAAAGTAAATCAAATTTGCTAAAAAAATAAAAAATAAGCCTCATTTATTATGTTTTAGATAGTGAAAAAAATATCAAAAATAATGTATATTTGGAAAGATTTTGTAAATAATTCATCACATCATTTTTGGCGTTATGATCTAACACCAGAAGCTTGTCTATTCGATTAAAAAAATACAAGTACAAACGGTGTTTGTGTAGTGAGATGCATACTACAGAGGGTGTTTGTGTAATTTCTCAAATATGAGGGGGTGTCTGTGTAATTAGACCATACCTTAGGGGGTGTTGTGTAATTCTCCCTATATTTTATGTATTTAAAAATTTTGTTATCTTTTATTTTTTATTTTGAGAGAAAAGAAGGCGGTTAGCTAAATAAAAAAATTAAAGAAATCGGCATTTTAAAGATTATATGATGTTTGGTAGTGAAGAAGGGACTGGGGACAGATTGATGAAGTCCAAATATTTTTGGTCAACTGGCCTGCTGCTGCTACTTGTGGCTTTACTATTGAACTTTATGTCAAATATGACAGGAAATAGTCAAACTAAATTGTCACAAAACTATTGAGTAACTAATTATAGATTTTTTTTTGTTTTTGAAATAGAAAAGCAAACACGTGGTTTTGGTCTTGGGCCGTAAACTTAAGCGAAAATTAATTCAAACTCTCCAAGATTTGATCTAATAATGAACATATCCCGTTAATCACTTAAGGTTTGCATAAATATTACAGATACCTACCCCATTAATTGGCCCTATGTGAAACATTTGTGCAAATAATTAACAAAAAGAAAAAAGAAACATTTGTGCAAATCAACAAAAGTACCGATAATTATACAAACCTAATGGATATTTCTATTATCAGACCAAATTTAGAGAGTGTTAATATCAAACTTCAAAACAGGTAGTTTTATGCAATTTCTTCAACATATCCGAGAACTTAAAAGTAAACCAATCCAATCATCGGTCTCTGTAATCGGTTTTACAGTTAATCTCAATCAGATGTAAAGCATATGCAAATATGCCAAGGGGAGAGGTAAGATTCAGACCTCAATATGCTAGCCATATCGGTGTTGAACTATGTTAGCACAAACAACAACAAGAACCATGTCACACAATGATTTTCTTACCATTTTTTACATGAGATAGAAGGGAGACATTCTCAACAAGAACATTTGAGTTGGGATCGATTCTGTAAGAAACATCCAGCCCTTCCAGAATAAGGTGATAAACAATATCACTAGAAATAGGAGATGATGAGTGTTCGCCTCCATTTTCTAAAGCTTCGTCTTCTATGCAACTTTCCAGTGTCGAAATATCATCGGTTCCTTGATTTTCCGAATCATAATCTGCTTCAGTTCTTGTTACAGGGTTATGAGGTCGTCTTCTTTGTGCTAAGGATCGTATGTCCCATGAGAGTACCTGGCTAATTAACTGTTGAAACTCGTCCGAAGAAGCATAAAGTGACTTCTTTTCCTGGAAAAATGAGAAAGAGAATGTCATATTTCGGGCATGTTGAACAGTTGTTTTGCTACCACAGTGATAATGGTAACATACTTGGGACAGGAAAAGCGGAGATGCTGGTTTCTCGTTTTCAATTTAAAAAGTACTACAATATGATATTTTAGCAAAGTGTGGCATTATGTTTCATGCCAACATTTCATGTCTGTGCCTTTTAATGTGAGATAGGCTACCATTAGTTGATCTTTAAATAGGCACGTAGTACTGTCTGTCGAGAGGGCTAACGTCCCAAGTAAAAAGGAAAAGAATAAATGTGACATAAAAATTATTGATAAATGTAAAACAGCAGAATAACAAAGAGTAAGACATTTGTCCAACAGTGTAATATTTCTAAGGTCTAACCTTCCGTAGCCAACAATTATCAAGACTGGATGAAAAGCCTTCAGAGAATTTAACAGAAGCTATAGCTAGCTCATTGTCCATCTGTTCAAGAAATTGGTCTTAGTATATTAGTAAGAAGATGTAAAATTAATTGGATTTTCTGCAAAATCAATAGTATGCCCTAGTAATGGATCATTTTCTACCCTTTGCACCTTGATTCCAAAGATACAGTTATTCCCGCATCCTATTTACATTATTAATTAATTTTTCTGCAAAAGCAAACGTATGCCCTAATAATGGGTCATTTTCTTCCCTTTGCACCTTGATTCCAAAGACAAAGTTATTCCCACATCCAAATTACATTTTGGTTACTGACATAAATTTAGTAACATCCTGAAAACTTACCAGTAATTAAATTAAACATAAGACGCATAAAATGCAGTCCTTGCAAGTAGTATGGAAGCAAAAATACCTTAACCCAGTCAGGAACTGTTGCTCCTTGAATGTTGTCACAGTAGGGCAAATAAGGTTTGATATCCAGGACAGGCTGTAGTTTTAATTTCAAAGAATGAGGTTGTGTCACACATATATTTCAACATATCAATGCACTTCCTCAAAATATAAAAGCAGATAATAAAAAGGGGCGACATTTTATCAATAATATGGGTATTACTTACAGTTCCATCAACCAGATCCACGCCAGAAAGAAGCAAAGAATTTCCACGCACTTCCTCAATCTGAAAGACCAAGCATGTGAAGCTGTATGACTGATTTTACTCTTTGATTGGCCAATACTAGAAAGCATGCGAGTGTTAAAGAAAAAGAGCAACTAAAAATAATATAAAGTTAGTCTAGGAATGGTATATACCCCTTCTACACAGAGTCTAAAAGTGAAAATCATGTGCGTTCTCTTAAGCTGAAATACGAAAAAAGATTGGCAAATCCAATTATCTATAAGGTACAGGTAAGCTGTTGGCTTTGACCAGGGGTATCCCAATATTTAATAAGGGAAACAAAGCAGGGGAGAAACGGATTTATGCGTCACATACCATCACAATTTTTTCATCTGCTTGACTTGTATGACTAATTGAAGCCCCAAAAGCTAATAGATGAACTTTGTTTTCGTGTTATTACTGTCATTTCTTTATCTATAAACCACAGTAGTCTCTAAAATATCTCACTGACAAATGCTTCCTTGTGAATCATATGCATCCTCTAATAATCAAATTATTATATGTTTAAAAGGGTGTCTTTGCATAAAGAGGAAAACTCTAAAGAGATTCTTGAGATAAAGAGAAAACTACACTTGATATAACATCTGTTAAAAGAACATGAAATGGCACCTTTCACATGATCATTATGCATGATGAGGTCTTGCATGTGTAGAAATTCGCAATACCTTTGCCACAGTTAACCCAATTGGACATGGACGATGTGGAGATCTTGTAGCAAATAATCCCAGTCTTTCACCTTTAAGGCTCGGTACCCTTACCTATGGGTTTGATTCAAATATCTTATGTACGTCATTATCAATTAAGAAACTATGAAACAGAATTCAAAGCCCATACCTTTGACTTGCATTTTGACCGGGACGGATTCTTCCACAACTTTTCAAGATTTGTATTTAGATGAAATACGTAGATAATCCAGCAGTGTGAGTACCCTTCAAGACCCTCAAGTGATGCTTGAGGCACCCGAGAGGGGTCAAATAAAAGGGATGCCCTAGCAAGAGGTACAAGTAATGGCTGTCTTGGAGTCCCATTCCTACATAATCAGAGCAATTCATGTATCAAAAGTTTAGAAATGAGAATAAAACAAAGAAACGTACAACACGAGGCAAATGTCGTTTTGTTTGCTAAGGTTTAACCCCCTTACGAGCAACACCAATTCTTATAGAACAAATTTCAAGAAACATGTCGAGCCTCCCACACCAACCAACTTGTCCAGGTTAAAGTAATCTCCCGAAGATGCAAGAATAAACGTACTTTTCAGAATGCAGACCAAATGTCCATGATATGAATACATCTCCATATACGAAAAACCACTACAAATTGTTCTATGAGATTACCTTGTAGAGAAGCATGACTGTACTATTGCAATAGGAGCCATGGGATACGAACTCGATTCAAGAATACCATTGCTCCTGCTAAGTTGTTCTCTCAAATCCTGCAACAAGGCGTGCAACTAAGAACTACGACAACACCAAAATCACACATCATAATCAAATTGATTATGTTATATCAGTGTTCAAAAGTGAAGACGCTCGTGTGGCAAATATATTTCAAACATTTCGACTACGCTATATAGAGTACAACGCTTCATATACATTAACAGGAAAGACAAAAAACATGTCTTGACTCGCTATGACATTCCTTCAAACACTTGGAACGCATAAAAAAAAAAAAGGTGGCCAACAAATTAAAATAAACCATAAAACTTAAAAATAACAAGTACCCTTTGAGCTCTGATGCGGCCTTGTCTCTCGCCGGCACAGCTCAGCAATGCAGCCTTCAATGAATCCTCCAGCTCTTGAATTTTCTTCTTTGCATCTTCATTAAGACTCGATTTTGATTTCTTTCTCCAAAAATAAACTGCAACATGAAGAAAAACATGTATTTATATTGAATAAAGGTTCAATCTTGATCATCTAAGTATCAAGAAAAAGTGTGTGTGTGTTACTAACTGGAGATGGCAGTTGAAGCAGAGAGTGATGTTAGTGCGAGCGATAGCGCCGCCACCCAGTGTGTAGATTTGGAGTCACTTCCCATTAACAGTTTTTTTGTACAATTTTAAGATCTTAATTATATTTCTTAAGACTCGGCAAGAAATTTACAGAACCTGTTATTATAGTCCTGGTTCTTTCAAATTTGATTCTCTTGAAAATGTCGGAACATGAACTCATAAGTTATTATTATATGCAAAAGCTACCTCCTGTGGTATTTCTTATTGCAAAACAGACCCTATCTTACTTTTATTTGGCAAATATCATTGTTTTTATATTTAGTTGGTACCAGTGTTTTAAAAGGCGTTGGGCGGGGCGTTTTATGGACTAGAGGCGAGGCGTAAGTCCTGAGGCGACGTAAGTTCCACAAAATTTGAATATTTAATGTTTTTGGATATATATTTATAATAAAAAGCTAAGATAAAAAAATAATAAAGAACTATTTGTGTTTATATTAGATTATAAGTAACACAAAAAGATTATGGATATATTTTACTTTACATGTTATATAGCTTGCATAAAGATATTTTCATAGACTCTTAATATATTCAACATATAATAAAATTAATTGATAACTATATATAGAAGTGAAATATAAAATACTAAATAAATAATTAAAAGAAAACCTAAAAAGAAAATCATCAACTTAGTTATTATGATTAAAACATATATAATAAGAAGAAGATGAATTTGAAATTTATTAAACATCGAATAGGAATATCAAAGCGCTCTCAATACACTTGTAATTAATGTGGAATGTTATTTTTCATGCAAAATTACAGATGAAATTTAGAATGAAATAGATAAAGCAATCATTACTCTTTTAAAGGGGTAATAAGTCGCCGCTTGTGTCTCGTGCACAAAGTATTGCGCAAGTTGGTGCACCGGACAACAAAGATGACACACATGAGTATGGCACACAACCAGCCTAGTCTCGCTCACAGAAGAAAGGCTAGGCTAGGACATCGAGTGCATGTAGCGCACAACAGAACAAACCTGGCCAGGCATCCCGATGAGCGCGGCACGCACAGCCCGTGCGCACGCTGAGTGCATAGGCTGCCCATACAAGCTAAATGGGTCAGTTTTGTAGTTTTTTATATTTTCAGGGGCTTTCTTGTAACTACACATTTCCAGAAGCCCGCAGGGTGGTTTTGAGGACTTTAGAAGGACCTGATATTTGTCGGTTAGAAGAGTTTAGAACATTGTAGATGCGAAATAGTAGTCATTAGATTGAGTTGATCTCCACCATCCATTGAGGAGGTGGCCTTATATATAGGGTGTTTGGAGTCATTGTAAACAACAAAAGTCACTTTGACTCTCCGTGAATATTATGTTGGTATACATTTTGTTTTCTTCTTCGTTTTGAGAAAATGACCAAATTGTCCCATGTGTTATTGAAATTTAAGGTTAAAGCAAAAATCACTTCTGTATATGTTTAATTATCAAAAAGAATCTATATTATTTATTACCGAATACTCCACATAATTTTATTTTTCTTGCATTATGGAATAATATTGGTCAATTCTCATTTTATATATATTACACATACAAATATTTTAAATAAATAAGTTACATAATTTCATAAGAATAAGTTTATGTATCCAAATACACATGGGGGTAATTCGGTATTCTTGCACAAAGAAGCGCAATTGTAACAGTACAAAGGGGATGGACTAATTATAAACACTGGGTATTTGCTAATAAAAATAATACGAGAGATTCTTCGTCGATTAGACATAACTAAATGGTGAATTTTGTATATAACTCTTAACTTGTATCAAAAAGCTTGTTGGGTCAAATCCATGGCCAGGGTTTGAGGAGCGACGTTCTAGCTACTAGGGAAGGAAATCGAATCACTTATTTAAATTAGTTAATGTAAAACTGTGTTTTTTTATTTGACTATTACTTCACAAAAGAAAAGGATAGAATAATAGTATTTTATGTAAGAGTGCTATTTTGGTAATTAGGTTTTGAAGAGTGTTAGTTTGAAAATTATTTTCTCTATTGATGAAATTTCAACCCCCTAAATTTTCTCTAACTTAGTTAATGAAATTTTATTACAAAAAAAATTCAAATTTTAAATATCAAATCATCAATGTATGTTTCTTAGTAGTTTTTGAAGGTATTTATTATGATTTTTTTGTTTTTATTGGCTTGGAGTGTACACTTGGCAAAAATGAGTGAAAAGATTACAAAAGAAGATCCACAACGCTAAAGGTGTGAGTGGGGACGCGACTCGCGCATCAGAAAGAGAATTAAATGAGTTACAGTCAAGGTGCCATTTGAACACTAGATACACGCCACTCGCGTGTACGGGGAGTTCTAAAATCCTAACACTAGTCGTTAGTTCGCGACTCACCTAATTGAAGCATACAATTTGTTCTAAAATCCTAATACTTTCAGTGACTTTTGACAACAAATGCTCATAACAAAGTTGATACATATATAAACTCGTTCTTTCTTGTTTATAAGGAATTTTAAAGAGAACAATACAACACATAGTGAAAGTCGGTTTGCATTTCAATATAATATTCCAATTAAAAATACATTACATTTACCAAATAGTCTTGATCAGGTCGCCGATCACGGTCGCATATGCAACTTGGTTACAACGTATAAACTATTCCTCCATGACTATATCATGGTCACTGGTCAAAGCACTTTTATCTGAATTCGACCCATTTAAAATTAGGGATAATTATAGGTATGCCCCTGAGGTTTGGTGTAATTACACATACCTCCCCTGTAGTTTGAGAAATTACACTGACCTCCCCTGAGGTTTGGAACCTTACACATACACCCCCTCTACAATTTGAGGGTTGTTTGGGTGTAACTTGTAAGTCATGATAAAATTATGCTTATTATACTTACACCCCTAAAGTTTGGTATATTTATAAAAATAATCCTTAATGTTAGAAAAAATAAAATTAAATACTCCAAATAATTTTAGAAACTACTATATGACTAACTAAAATATAAAAAAGTATTTAAATTATTTAATAATTTAATCTACTCTTAATATTTTAATTATTTTGTAAAAATATTTAATTTCTTGTTTTTGTTTTTTTTTTCATTTTTGTTTTACTTTTAATAATCTCATAAATTTCATTATAGTTCCATATCAAATACTATTACTCGTGCCCACAGAATTTTCAGTTTATCACAACAAAAAAGAAGCATTTGGTAAAAGAATACATATCTATGCAATCTCCGAAAAAAAGAGGCAAGAAATAGAAAACTCAACTGTAAAAACTCTCATTTGCAATGAAAATTAACAAATGTGACAGAAATAATCAAGATTTTCACAACCCATTTTAAAAAATGAAGAATGATAACAAAATTACCAGCAACAGTAACAATAGAATTAACATCCTTGGATCAATCATGGTTACTTGTTTTAGGTAGCAAGTTTTGTTGAACTTTTGACAAAATAAACAACCTAAATGCACTATATTTACTGAAACCAATTTTCGGTGTGTTGTCTTCTTCTATTAATAAAATAATTGTTAGTTTAAAATTGCAACGAGAATAAAGGCATAAAGATGAGTAATTGGTTAAGTTTTGACTGAGATTTACGGGAATTGTTTTAAAGAAAAAAACTAAAAGTTAAGTGTTTTGATTCAAAAATATATTTTGGATTCGATTAACTTATTTTTAAATTTAAATTTAAATACTTTTTATATTTTTAGCTAATAATATAGTAGTTTCTAATACTATTTGGAGTATTTAATTTTAATTTTTCTAACATCAAGGATTATTTTTATAAATATACCAAACTTTAGGGGTGTAATAATTAATATAGTTTTATCATGACTTACACCCCAAACAAGCCTTAAATTGTAGAGGGGAGGTATGTGTAAGGTTTCAAACCTCAGGAGAGATCATTGTAATTTCTCAAACTACAGGGGAGGTATGTGTAATTGGACCAAACCTCAGGGGGTGTAGCTGTAATTATCCCTTCAAATTATTTAACTTTACACATCTTTTGCTGTTATTGCAAAAACAAATATTAATAGATTCTATCTGTACATAGAAACCGGAGTGGGACAACCCATCAATATTATTAAATTGTTTCTATATTTTTTAGAAGTTCGTGATATAGAGATCATGTTGCAGACAAAATGTTAAGTTTACTTCTAAAAAAAGCATACAAATTAAAACTTTGACTTCCATAATTACAACTTTAAAATTTGCATAAAATGGAGTAGCTGGTAAGTTTTTTTCTGCTGGTATTTTGCGCACACACACAGACACGTGCCCACATATTTATGTTCATAGTTTGAAAAAACTTCATTTAATATTGTTCAAATGAGGAAAATAGTTTGTGGGCTTTTGTTAATTTTGTTGTTTGTGTTGTTGTTAACGTTCTTTTGGAGGGACAATTTACATTATTCATATTCTTGGTCTGGGAGCAGTTTCAAGCTTAAAGATCAAATCTTGAATCTCAAAAGTCACAATTTGGTGCTTCCAATTCATTTCCTCTATAAAAGGTAGTGTGATTGTTCTCCTCTTTTATATGTTCTGTTGTTTTCTCCATTAGTGTAATCAAGAACCATTTGATAATACACTGTTAATTGACTGGTTTTCACTGATATAAGAATCATCTTTGGTCACATCAGTGAAGTAAAATAAATAACTGTATTTCTTGAGCTAGTATAGACGACAACGGTGGTTGTAGACTTGTGACAGCTAACGTAAAAGCTCGTCACATCTTATGATATGAACCACACCGTAAACTTCGATGGGATGTTCCTTATTCATGTGTTAGACTCTACATGAATCTTGTTTGGTTCATATACCTTAATCAAATTAATTGAGATTATGAGCTTTGTTTTTGCTGGTAGTCCTTGTACTGGACTATGATGTGATGATGTGGGTGTTGTTCCAAAATGGAATTGCATTAAACGGTAGTGTGATGGTTATTGTGAATAGAAATCATGTGAAATGTATAATGTTTTTGCTAACTTTTTGATTGGTAGCAATGAAATGATAATCTGTCTTCTTCAGTTACAAATTTGAAAGGGCATAAGCCTACTGAAACAAACCATCCTAGCATGCCCATCGGCCCCAAAAGTCATCACTTTATTCATATCATCTCGTATTTTTTCAGTGGGTGAGTAGTTTGTGATTGGTGTATGTGGATGATTCTAGGCATACATGTGTTTTGACAATCAAAAATCTTCTGGAGCAGACCTTTGTAGTGGCAGATTCTGTAGTTGCGTTAACATATTATGGTGGCTGTTGTTTTGATGCTAACTCCAGTGGTATATCTAATTTCAGATGAAAAAAGGTGGACATTTTGTTTATGACTAAACAATATGGTTTAGTTTTGTAACATTCAGACTTAGGTGCCTTTCTGAACCAAAGGTCCTCAAGCGTGCTGCATTCTTTTCTTCGGTGGTGAATCGAATGAGGCCGCAGGGGATGAATACTTGCGAATCTAAAACTCCGGATCTAGTTCTTATATATGCTAATAGTGATTGTTGCCTATCACATTTGGTCATACTGATTAAGACGTGTCGAAATCGAGATATCAAAGATCTATTTGTCACTCCCTTAAACTAATAACTGTATGGTTGATTGAACCCCTCTTCTTATCTTTTGAAAATAAAAGATCAGCATATTCTAGGAGAAAAAGGTAGTGTCATGAAAGAGTAGTTATTTTCTTTCTGCCGCTATACAGTTCTAGAACTATGGGAGCACTGTGCTAAATGTGAATTATCAAGATTTTTTGTGCAGTCAAGTAAGAAATATAGAGACAAAGATAACGATCTTATCAAGAATGAAGAATGATAGTCTCTCTTGGGTGCCACTGTTGGAGGAGTTCACTTATCTTGCAAATTCAGCTCCCTTCAAGAGCTGCCATGCTTCGACAATTGTTGAGGTTCTGCTAGTTTAAATAATAATTGTTCATTCCTTAATAGTCTGCTAAATGCCGCGAGTTTATTGGATTTGGTGTTCATGTAGGTTGATAAAGATCATTTTTTGGCTGCTTATTTTGGCGGGACTTCAGAGGGAGCACCTGATGTGAAAATTTGGATACAGACTTATAAGGTTGACACCTATTACTGATCATTAATGAAGCAAGTTCGATTTATAGATGTATTCTGCTTTCATACGAGCAATATGCTGTCCTACTCTCCCTTTCTTTTGGATTCAAATATTGAAAGAACAGCAGGCACTAGTTGCCTGTATTCTCATTTTTCATCTCTGCTTCAGTGTCGTCCTATTTACCCCTCTTCTGAAGTTATGAAGATTCAAGAACATACTTGTTTGCCTCCTTTGATAATTAATTTGCTCTTGGTGGAAACTGCTTTTTAGTAAGATATCTTATTCCACGATAGGATGGTTATTGGCACTCACCCGTTGTTGCCGATGAGCAACTTAATGTTCCTATGTGGAATCCGGTACTGTTCAAACACCCTTCCGGCGAGTTGCTGTTATTCTATAAAATTGGTCAGGAGGTTCAAAAGTAAGTCTTTCTTTTCCTTAATGTGCAATTGTTTATTGCCAACAATTTGAATTTTATCCATGAGTTAGTTGGTTGTTACTTGTAAAGATAATACATGATTTAGTATTAACTTATTGTGTCGGAAGTAATTAAATTGGGATGAGAAGTATGCTATTTTTGTTTCCCTGTGAGGTGGAGTGTCGAAGCTCTAAAGTCAGTTGAAATGTCTCAATTACACAGACGAAATAATCTTGAGCTTATTCGTAAAGGGGAACTGTATTGATTTGAGGCATTCATTACTTGAAGACTAAATGTAAAAACATATCCCATTCGAAATCTTGGAAACTTAGCCATAACCTTTACTAATATAGATGGAGCGGATGTATGAAGAAATCTCACGACGGTGGAATCACTTGGTCGAAGAGAAAACAGCTTCCTCCTGGTATACTGGGGCCTATAAAAAATAAGGTGTAGCTAAAAGTACATGAGATTCATGTAGAATAATTTATGTATGAATTCTGCGATTTAAAATGAATTTTCTCCTCTTCAGCCTATTTTGCTGGATAATGGAGACTTACTCTGTGGATCCTCTGTTGAGAGCTGGAATTCTTGGGGTGCATGGATGGAGGTTGTTTTTAAAATTCATCCTTTATTTAAAAGATCTTCAGTGGTTGACACCTGATAAATTTCATAAACTTGTTAAACAGATAACTCCAGACTTGGGTAATACTTGGAGAAAATATGGACCAATATACATAAAAGACAGGTCTCTCAGTGTCATTCAACCTGTACCATACCAGACTGCCAAAGGAAACTTGCGAGTTCTCTTGCGATCGTTTGACGGGGTCAATAAAATTTGCATGTCAGAGTCTCGTGATGGTGGCCACACCTGGGATTATGCAAGGCCAACTAAACTTCCAAATCCAAATTCAGGTCAGAATGCATTCCAAACTTCAAAAGGTTTTCTTCTCATATGGTTTCTCCATAATTCTTACCTTAGATCAGGTCTATAGAGCTGGTCGTTGTAATTGTTCCAGATCATCTAAAAAGTTGCGTTATCAAATACATGATATAACTGTAGTCACTTGTTTAAATACTTAAAGAATTGTGGTATTGAGGTCTGTAGGTAAGAATTTTCGTTGATCTTGAGGTTTCTGTTGTCGGCTTATTTAGTGATTGTTCTTGAACAGGAATTGATGGGGTCAAGCTGATGGATGGTCGACTCGTACTTGCTTACAATACAATCTCCCGTGGTGTACTTAAATTTGCGATCTCTAATGATGATGGAGATTCATGGCAGGATGTTGCTACACTAGAGGAGACGGCAGGAATGGAGTTTTCCTATCCCGCAGTTATCCAAGCCAGTGATGGATTAGTTCACATCACCTACACATATAATAGGACACAAATCAAGGTAATAAGACTATGTTTTAAAGAATCTGTCATAAATAGATTCAACTATGCATGTCACAATAATGTTTGCCATTTCTTCATCTACTTAGATACTACTCGAATTATGAAGGTTTTTAAACATTTGAATCTAATATCTTTTTTGTTGTTATTTTACCTTTCAGCATGTTGTATTTCAACCAAAATGATCAGAGAGAGCACTCTTTTTGGACTCCTTTTGACGACTAAGGCTCTTTTCCTTTCTGTATAATATTTCAAAATCACTAAGATACGGGCGGAGTAGTCGGATGTTACAGCCATCCAATTTTTAATGTATCAATTCCTTTTTTCTCCAATAATTTTCACCAAGGAAAAAAAAAGTTGCAAAATATATGTAAGGCTACATGTTCGTAAAAATTGTGATGAGTTTATCTCTTCATATTTTCTGGTCGTATGCTTGTTGAGGAGTTCATGCCTTAAAATCCAGATAAGGGCACTGTATAGATTGAATTGAATTAGCTGCTCAAAATTGGAGACAGTGTATCTTATCAGCAGATTTAATATATCTTGTAATTCAAAATCCCTCTATATGTACAACTAAATGATCTGTCATTGGATGTATTTAACAAGTGACATCTTTTGCCTCAAAGAACATTAGTTTCTTTACCAAGCTAATGTGTGACTGGTATATGGGCTTCTGGCAATCTACTCATGTGTTTATGCTAAATTGATAAAATTACCATGCTTTAAAAAATAAATAGGTAAATTATTGTGCATGTGATTTCAAAAGTGGCACACCACCCTCTTTGAAAAATAAATAGGCAAATTATCCTCAGTGATTTCATAACGGGGCACACTACTCCCTGTGATTCTCTTAGTGTATTTTTTATATTTAATGATCAAAATACCCTTCTTATTTCTAATATTTTTCTTTTAGCAATTTCAAATTTAACGATAGCCTTTCTTTAAGAAACATAGAGTAAAAGGATATATAATTATTATATAGACATATATTATGAAATCATAACTTACTTTTAAGTTTTGGTTTTTCTATTCTGCTTTTTTTTTTTAAAGATTTAAGTATTACACAAAAGGTATACATATTTTTTGAGAAAAGGAGATATAATAATTATTTTTTCATCCAAAAAAATACCCTCATTCTCAAGTTTGGGCATGTGATTACACCTTCCAATAGAGGTAATGTTGTTTATCTTTCGACCATGAAGCTTATCCCTCATCGTCTCACTGGCCAACCAGCCATTTTTAAAATCACAAGGCAGTAAATTTTTATTTAATGTCGTAAAGAGTAATTTACCAATTTGACATAAGACATGACGGTAAATTGTTAAAACCTCGTCAGCATAATATTACATATCGCCAACTTAATATTTTTAGATCAACCAGTCGGCACAGGATTTTCTTATTCAAAAACATGGGAAGGTTACTACTCGAGTGACACCTCATCAGCATCACAAACATATGATTTCCTTCAAAAGGTGAGTTATAAAGTTTGTGCAAGTTAAGTGTTAGCACAATTAATGAAGTTGTTAAATATTATGTTAACTTAACTAATGCAGATTTATTTACTGCATTCTTTTGTTATTGACGCAGTGGCTAATAAATAATCCGAAATATCTTAAGAATCCATTATACATTGGCGGCGACTCTTATTCTGACATTACTCTTCCTCAAGTTGTTGACAAAGTGTATGAGGGTATGTTATAAATCCTCTAATAAATTAAAATCCAACGCCAAAAAAATAAAACAATATTACTTGCCATTCAATTTTACATAACTCATTCTATTTGATTGTTAATTGATTTTATTTAAATTGGTAATAGGTATTGAACTTGGGAGCGAACCACTAATGAATATGAAAGTAATTAAATTACTCAACCTCGTAAAAATCTATTTTTTAATGTTTGTTTCCTTAAGATAATTATTATTAATTACTGACATATGCAAGTTATGTACTGAAAGCAGGGTTATACACTTGGAAATGGTTTAACAGACAGATACCTTGATTTAAATGGAAGAATTCCGTATGTTCACCGAATGGGACTCCTATCCGACAAACTTTACCAGGCAATTCGGTTAATTCGCTTTCCTTATCTTAAAATGACTATTGTATAAGATAACAAACAAAAGTTTCACATTAAATATCTGACGAGTAACCCCTTACTATATATGTCGTCGAAGAATTGTGTTTTATCCTTTTTCTTCTTATTTTTATTTTCTATATCTTAAATAATAGAAATATGTTTTGTTCTTCACAGTCCGTAAAGGAACTCTGTCACGGGAATTATTTGAACGTTGATATGGAGAACGCTTTATGTCAAAAGGTCCTTCAAGTGGTAAACCAGGTAAGTGTGGTGATCTTTTATTCTTTTAGTTAGTTTCTATGACAATCTCTGTTTGGAGATAAATGCATAAAATCCCCCTATAGTGTCAAAATTCTATGCGGGAACTCCTTCATAGTTTATTAGCATATAGATCAAACTCAATAGAAAAGAAAAACAAAGAAATTCATTTCATTATTGAGAGGAAAAACTACCGAGAATTGTGAGATTACATGTGAAATGAGTGAACTAAAATGAGCTATGTTTGTGCTTTTGTATACTAGGGCTAACTACTTAACTAACCGATTTTTCCATATTGAAAACCCTGTTTTGTCTAACTACCATAAACTAAAAAGTAAAGTTGCATATTGTATATAATCTAAGCTACCTCTTAAGAGGGGCATGGAAGTCCAGTCCATCTTGCAAGTCGCCTTTGTGAATGGTTGAAGGGACAATGATTTTGTAAGACCATGATGCTCATTTGATATGTCAATACTTTGACCAAATCCTTCGTGACTTTGTTTCTTACAATGTGGCAATCTATTTGATATGTTTTGTCCTTTGTGATGTACTGAATTATTTGCAATACATGAAGCATTCTTGCTGTCTGTGTAAATGAGAGGCATTATTTTCGTTTGAGGTATAGACAAATCATGAAGCAATTGCTTAAGCAAAATTACTTCACATGTTGTTACTATGACCTTCTTTGTATTCGACTTTAGTTGATGAACGACTTATCGTATGTTGTTGCTTAGCTTTCTATGCAATTAAGGATTCTCCAAGGTAAATTGGGAAATTTTGCAGAACTAGTACCACAAAGTGGCATGTCACTATCTTAGTCTCATAATGTGGTCATATTAGCGATACTAGTCCTTTTTTGTCAGTGTCAACGATTTTGACCTAATTTTAGCCTAATTTTAAAACTTAGAATTAATTTTGGCTTATAAAAATGATTTAATTTTTTTGGGGGTGTAAATATAATTTTGTGAAAGATGTGGTGTGTAAGTGTAAAAAGATCTCAAATTAGGCTATCAAAACCCTTATTTTCGGTCAAAATCGTTGACTACATCAGAAAATGACTACTATCGCAAATAGAGTCGTATTAAGGGATTAAAATAGTAACATGCCACTTTGTGGGACTAGTAAACCATCTCAACACAATCTGTTAGAGTTTTTTTATCGATTACAACTTTTATAACTCGTTTCGAGTGGTATGATAAGTTTATAAGTCAAAGACCAATAATATCATGCTCTTGAGAGATCTGAATTGCGGAAGCGATTATGGGATTCTGATACCAAATAACATATAAATCAAACTCAATTGAAAAGAAAAACACATGAATTGATTTTGTTATTGAGAGGAAAAATTATAGAGAATTGCGAAACTACAAGTGAATTGAGATAATTGAAATGAGTTGTGTGTTTGTGCTTTATATTATTGAGGCTAAATACTTAATTAACTGGACTTTGCATATTTGATTTTTTTTTTGTCTAACTAGCATAACTGAAATTTAAATGATTACTATAAAAGGAAAGTTGCATATTCTATATAATCTAACATAGTATGATAATTGTTTAGAATCTCCTTGTGATTGCATAAATCCTACACAAAATTCACTAGCTTCCACAAAACCCCCCGGTAATTTCATAAAATTCTCCACAAAACGCTTGTGATTTTATGAAAATGAGAACTTGTACATACATATGAAACCACAGAAAATCTTAAACAATTAACAAATAAAATGAGAGTTTCGTGCCAGTTCTCAAAACCACACAAGGATTTTAGGTTTGATATTCCCTCTGTTTGGCTCACTTGAGATAATATAGAACATTATCTCTTAGCTAGGCAATATATAATTGCACAGTTAGTCCACAATTATGATAGTTTTACATTTTTATTTATTATGGAGTTGGACTTTACTTTACATATTCTTATAATAATTTTCACCACATTTTTTATTCTGAACTACAGGATAATAATTTTCACCACATTATTATTTATTATGGATCGGACTTTACTTTACATATTCTTATAAAAAAATTTCACCACATCTTTATTTTGATCTACAGGGTTTCGAGAAAATTCGTCAAAATCATATTTTAGAACCTTGGTGCGATACATCCTCAAATGAGGATGGAGATGTAATAATTTCATTTAAAGACACGCCTACAAATTTCCTACGATCAGTTGCAACTACAACAAAATCTTGGTGTCGAGTAATAACAATTCTTCTCTTTGCCCAACATAAATCCCTTTACTTATTTTGTTGCATATCTCTAACTTAATGTTCATTTTTGCCATCCAGGATGACAATTATGTGTTCACTTCCACATGGGCTAACGATAAATCTGTTCAGAAAGCTCTTCACGTGCGTGAGGTATTCCTATTAATCAATTAGCTAGTCCTAAAATTATTCTTATGTGAGAATGCAATTATTATTAATGAAGATGATGTTATTATGATTTATGCAGGGGAAAAATAACAGAATGGCTACGATGTAACGAAACCATACAAAATTCTAAAACTCAGCAAGAGCGGATACCTTACGTAATGAATGTCACAAGTACGATCCACTATCACAAGAAATTTACAAATACAAGTTGTCGTGCTCTAATTTACAGGTAATGTTCCGTTTTAGGACGATTGAGCTCACGGCGACAACTAATTCATACATAGTTAGATCTATAAATTTTGTTTCACTATCAATCACATCATTGGAAAAGTTTAAGTATTTAATATACGAGAGATAAAAGCGCCAAGCCCTATATCCCATGACCCTATACAGTTTGTTCTCTATTTATTTATTTATTTATTTATTTATTTTTTTTTTGTGACATGCATCCTAAACTATTAAAAATAACCACTTTGCCCCTGATTCGTTAACCATTGTTGTATCTGAACTAGTTTTTTGCATTTTTAGCCATTGGATTTGGCTTCAGAAGCTAAAGTGTTTATTTTTCAATAGTTTAGAAAGCATGTCATCCAGAAAAATAGAATAAGGTGCAAAGTAAAAAAGGGGACGACATAATATAAAAGGTTTGACGCTTTTGTCCCAATATATGATAAAGTTAAGGTCACAGTTTGTAATATACGAAAAAGATGTGGTCACAAAGAAAAAAAAAACTAACATAAGTAATAAATTTTTGACTGATGACAATATGCATTAATATATTTAATATCAGCCTTTTTCTCTCTAACATTACAGTATTAGAAGTGCTTTCTTCCCAATGAGTTTCTTGGTGATATAGGGAAAAGACATGATCATTATTTGTTCATTAGGTAATTTTATACAAACTGAAGGAAACCTTTTTATTTATACGGCCCTAAATAAAACATTTCCTGTTTTAGGGGACTTTTTTATGTAAAAGAACAAATATATATACTATACTGTGACACTGTAAGAATATGTTTAGTTTTCCCGTTTGGTAATTATAAATATTTCTTTTTAACACTTAAGATCCAACACAATATATAATGTATAATATATGTGTGTGTGTATATATATATACTTAAATAATTTAACAAAACGTATTTTAAATTATGCTTTTATGTTTTCCTTCAATTTTGTAGAGCCTTTTACTTTTGACAAAAGAGTTATTTAATCTATTAGCGTTAAAAAAGCGTATAACTTGAGGGTAAAAATATGGTGTGTGCGGTTTAACGAAAATTATGAAGGTTTTTTTTTTTAATGAGACAAAATTCTTGACATATTTTCAAATATCTCACAGAATACGTAGCAACTAGTCCTACTTTTAAAGTTAATTGACAAATTAGACTAAGCTATTTTTTACAATTTACAAGAGTGAATCAGTTATCTTGTCTAATTAAGTTCTGCAATGCTTCAATAGTGGCGATCACGACCTTGTGATTCCTCATACTACTACAGAACAATGGATAGACTCCTTAAATTTGTCAATTCAAAGTGATTGAAGACCTTGGTTTGTTGATGGTCAAGTCGCAGGGTATGTACATTGCTCCTTCAACTTAATTCTTGCATTGCGCCACACACACACACATACACACATATATATATATATATATATTTTAGCAAATCTAATAAATTAAATTAACATAATGCACAACCTTGTTTTGCTTTTTTAGATATGCAATGACTTACGGACAAGGTACTTATGAGTTGACATATGCCACTCTTAAGGTGAAATTCTTTCTAAATATTCCCTCCGAACACACAATTTCACCATTTTCTATAAAGAGTTCCATTAATAAAGAACCAACTTTTTGTTAGAACCAATGAATAATCAATGCACAACTGGTGTGGTATTAATTTTACAATGTTATCCAAAAAAGAATCATATATATGAAATAATTATTAGTCGATTGAAATTAAAAAAATTATAAAGCATAATCTAGAAAAAAATATTTTAGTTCTAACAATTACCCTTTTGGATGTTCCAGGGAGGAGGCCATACAGCTCCAGAATACAAGCCCATTGAAGGTCTTGCTATGATTCGTCGTTGGTTTGATCAAAGCCCACTCTGAATCCACTTCATATTTAAAACCTGCTATTACTCTATGTGCGGATTTCAAACAAATTTTGTGCTCTCTATTCAATATCTAATTAATAACTATATATTGTCTTCTTCTCAATAGTTTGTCCGAGTTTGCTATGAGAGATGAGAACTAACCTCTATCTATATGTGGACGCAAGGAATAAAAGTAAATATGGTTGTGCTTCCACTTATATGTGTGTGCAGTGTATGCATTCTCATGAAATACTATATACGATCAATAATGATCCCTTGCGTGTTATTAGATCATTACTCGAAAAATGTCATTAGCTTATAAAAGTCTTAATATTATATAATTAATCCACACACTTTTTTTTTGTTTTGATAATTGTTGATGCACACTTTTCAATGTAATGCACACCCGGTTAGGATCCTCTCCAACATATTATCCTACATCTTCTCCAACACTACTTGGATGATTGCCACATGTCCTTTTTAAATTACACAAAAAATACACAATTAAACTTCCATCTTTCTTCTCTCTCCAAATTCTTTTTTTTAAGGAAAATTACGGATGATTCAAAACACATCAAATTTAGATACATTTCTTTTACCAAATCTGATTCCCCAAATCAGTTTTTTCTCAAGCTTATATAATTTAAGTTTATGACCAATTTTTCGTTTCATTTCTTTTTATTTATTCAAATATTTAATTTCATAATAATTTGTTCATAATTTGTTACTCTAATTTTTAATTTGTATCTTAATCTTCTTACTCTTTCCTTGTATTAGAATTAAATTAAAGGGAAATCATCTAATATCATTTGAATGTATATTTTATTTTAGAGATGAATTATTCTTTTCATAAAATTCATTATATAAAATATGAGTTTTAGGATAAAAGAAATGCTGAAAGTAAAGTTATTGAATTAAGATAAATGTAATTCATTCAAAGCATTAGTAATACACATTGAGAATTAAGAAAGAAAATATTTAATAATGTAGATGAAAAATTTAATATCTTCTTAGTACAAATGTACAATTAATAATGCCTATATGACTAGTTACTTAAGTGGATATAAATAATAGAAAGCTTTTAGCAGGGTATACAATGTCATTATTTTTATGATATATTAATAATTATATTTATATCTTTTAAATTTAAATTAATTTTAGCTATATTTGTGTTATTTTAGAGCTATTTTTTGCAGTTTTGAAAATAAAATGGAAGTGTATTAAAAGGGCCTACACTAAAAGGAGTTTAAAAATAATTTATAAAATATTTTTAATTTAAAAACATAAATATACATAACAATATATCATAAAAAAAAAAAGATAATGTATACACTACTGAGAAATTTCTATTATTTATATCCACTTAAGTAACAAGTCATTTAGACATTTCTAATTGTAAATTTGTACTAAGAGGACACTAAATTTACATCCAAATTATAACTTTACTTTCCCCGTTTTTTTAATCCTAAAATACATACTATATTTAAAGAATTTTATGAAAAGAATAGTTCATCTCTAAAATAAAATATTAGATGATTTCCCATTATTTAATTTTACTACAAGGAAAGAGTAAGATACGATTAAGATAAAAAATAAAAATTAGTGTAACAAATTATGAACAAATTATTATGAAATTATATATTTAAATAAATAAAAAGAAATAAAACAAAAATTTTGGATATGAACGTAAATTACATGAGCATGAGAAAAAACTGATTTGGGGAATCAGATTTTGTTAAAAGAAATATATCTCAATTTGATGCATTTGGAATCAGCCGTAATTTTCCTTTAAAAAAAAAAAGGTTAGCAACAACTTTGGAGAGAGAAGAGAGATGGAAATTTAATTTTGCGCTTTTTGCACACCTAGTAACAAAATAAAATTTCCTAATATAGGTAGGTTCCAGTATTTAGCAATTAATTTCATATAGATTAGATAATTTTGTAGCAATGATACACCACGGCCGAAGTTAATTAGCTAGCACCATTTATCTTTTGGATTTTAGAGACGGGAGATTATATATACAGAGCAAAATCCATAATTACAGAGCAAATTTTCTTTATTTACTACTTTACCCCTCTTAACTAATGGTGTAATTGATTTACTTTTCTTGTATCAATCAATGATTAGCAGAGCTTTTAGAAAATTAACAAAATCATTCTTCTTTCCTATTTTTGTATTAGAAGATTATCTTTCTTTACATAAACATAGTAAATAAATCATATGAATAAGTTAGCTATAAATAATTCATTATCAAGAAAAAAAAGAAAGAAATAGAACATCAATGAGAAGAAAATATAGGAATTCTGTCTGTGGTTCATTTCATCACTTAATCATTTATTTGGCAATAATTTTATACCTTTGAAGGAAATAATATAGAAAAATATAATCCAATTCATGTTCAGTGGGATGCCGTTTTCCTTTTAATTTGCTAAATTCAGAATTTTTCTTTTGATCCAATTTCAAAAGGTACAAAGAACATCAAAATAATTATTAAGTACTATAAATGAAATCCAAGATTTTAAATTTTTTTTAAAGTGTTTATATTTTTTTCACCAGAACTTAAGATAAATGCAGTAAAGAATAAGACCAAACCAACTTCTTGTTATCCCACAAAGAGATGAATATATCACGCACTAGATTTATTTGATGCAAGCATTTATTTGATTTTTAATTTTGAAAAAAAAATCAAGAAAAGAAGTTTTTATTTTTATTTTTAGGCATGTAAGAAAAGAGAATCATGTTCTTTAATTTGATGGAAGCATTTATTTGATTTTTAATTTTGAAAAAAAAAATCACGAAAAGAAGTTTTTATTTTTATTTTTAGGCATGTAAGAAAAGAGAATCATGTTCTTTAATACTTGAGAATATTTCTATTTTGTGGTGAATCAATATAGGAGAGATTTAAGGAGTCAAAATAGGAAAATAGATTAAATTATTGATTTGGAAGGGTATAGTAGTAAACAATAAGAAATTTCTTTGTAATTAGGGATTTTGCTCTGTATATATCGTCTCCCTTTAGAGACTAATTGCTATTATATACAAATCTATAACTTGGAACAAATAGATTAGTTTCTCCCCGTAATTGAGAGGTTGATTTGTATCATTTGGCGTTTGCATTATAGCCACCAAATAAGAGCGCACTTCTGAGCCCAATCAAGGTCTTGTGACTGTAATATTGATCTCTCTTTGTTTGTTAAACTTTGATCAGTTGAACTTCAGCAATCAACTGCTGAGAGCTATTATATAATAAATAGATATACCGAAAGTTTTCTATCAATCATATTTACTCAACATAATATTACTAAATTAAAAGGAGTTCCAAGTTTTGAAACTTCTCATCCATCATATTTGTTCCTAAACTCTAATTTCTATGCATAGTGATTAACTCTAAAAGCTCTTAAATTTTTTATCTTTTAACCCTTTCCCCTCAAAAATACATTTTTGTGTGGAAAATATATATACTAATAATAAATTAAAAGCTTAATTTGTAGGCATGTGCTGGAATTGAGAAAGAAAGAGCGAGGAGAGAAAGAAATTAAACACATATAGGACAGTCTGAAAGATAACTTATTGGACACATGCGGTTCCTGGGGTAAGAGGACCATTGGTGTCCACCAGAATCGAATAAAACCGATAACTTGTTATATATATAAAAAGATAAAAAAAAAAAAAAAAAAACCGATAACTACATCCCATCCCATCACTCACAAGTCATTTTGATATTACCGAATTATGGGATTACCAAAATAATACCGCACAAAAAGTCGTTGTCTATGCTAGACAAAAATCCACACAATACAGATATTTTGAAATAAATAAATCAATTACCAAATTAAAGATACCCATAAAACAAAAAACTGAAGTTAGAATATAAAAAAAAATAAAAAAACAAGATTGTTCAAACAGCAATGAAGTACAGTAACTATTACATAATGTACACAGAATTTAAATCATACTTTATCTTGTGAAATAGTTCTTATTCAGATTATATAGTTAACTTTTGTGACGAAGAAATTACTATATCTTTTAGAAAATAACGTTATAAAATATATGAAATGATTTTTGATATAATAAAAGAATTATAAGTGAATATATAATTTGATTAAAGTGGTCCTGAAGCAGTAAAAACATGTCAATGATTGTGCATTGAGGGCCGCAATATCTATCTCCGAGAAGAAGAAAAAAATCTATCCCTGGAAAATGCAATATATTATTCCATTCTGCAAGCCTTACCTCAAAAAAAAAAAAAAAAAAAAAAACTTATAACAACCTATAATATAGTTCCATATATACAAATAAATTTTATTATCTGTTATGACTTGAAAAACAGAAAATGGCACCAATACAACCTTCAGCTCCGCCTCTTGGTCATCATCGCTGCCACATGATGTTAGTACTCTTAACGATATTAATGCTACTCTTGTCCAAATCACAGCCGTTGGTTGTCGAGTATCTGCCAGGTTTTCCCGGTAAATTACCCTTCAAGCTTCATACCGGGTACGTAGTTAGATGCATAATTATTTAATATTTTCTTTAATTTTTGTTATAATCCGTGACTTAACTAATATGTATGTGTACATTATTTAAAGGTATATTGGCGTGCGAGAAAATGAAGAGGTGCAATTGTTCTACTACTTTATTGAGTCCGAAAATAATCCTGAAGAGGACCCTCTCGTGCTATGGCTTACTGGCGGACCCGGTTGTTCTACTCTATCCGGCATGATGCACGAAATAGGTGGGATATTTGGTCATAGTCTTATTTATATAGTATGCTTGTGTATGGTATTTATACATGTTGGATTAATTTAATTAAAAGGGTTAATCGCAGTCAAACCCCAAAAACTAGGGGTCATCAGTAGCCTATTGGAAAGAGGAGCATGACTCATAATCTGTTAAAAAATGTGTAATTGCCTTCTAATGACAAATCAAGCGGACAAATTAAGATGCAGAAATGTGTTTAAAATGAATGGTTGGCTAAGGTTTCAGAAAGCAATTCACACATTTTTTTAATAAATTTGGAGACACTTTGCCATAAACCTCATTGTTTGAGGGGATTCAACGCAATTGACCCGATAAAAAGAAGAAGAAAGTACTGAGATTTATAAAATGGTGAAAATGCTTTATTGCTTCCACTAATGTTCTCATTATTTAAAAATTAATATGTTCTATTAATCCACTATCTACTGTTTCATAGCATGACAAACTGAAAAACTTATTCTTGCACAAGGTGATTATACCAACTTTTAGGACCTTTACGTCTATGTAACCTTTTTCCAATTTATATTCAACGGCCAATATATTGGTGATTAAATGCACATCACTCTCGGCAATTATACATATAAACCTATATATGTGTATAAGTACACATATTGACCTTGTAAAAAAAGATAGAGAGCTTGAAAGAGATGAGGGAAGTAAACAATATATAGGCAGTGATTAAATAGAAGGTGTGAGAAAGAGAAACTGATAATTCGCTCATTTGATTTTCCCACTTTGGCACAGCATATATATCAATATTTGGTAATTAAATATGTCTTTTCTTCTTTTGCAGGGCCCTTCACTGTAGACTATGCGAAGGCGTATGGATCCTCTGGTATACCATCACTGATAGTAAACGAGTATGCTTGGACTAAGGTACATGTTCCATTGGATTAGAGTAAAAACACAATTATTAATTAAAAAAGAATCAGCGATACATAATTTTACGTAAAAATTCTCAAATAGCTTTTAAGTTAGGGGAAAGATAGAAGAAATAATTAATTTCACTATGAACAACATAAGAATACAACTCTCTAGTTTTTATGATTGAAATCACTATATCTCACTAATTAAATAACATTCCATTTATTTGCTGTGCTAACTGCTTAGTTACTTAAGAAGATGTGTAGTATTTAATTATGACTTCCTAATTGATTTTCATCCCATACGAAATCCCGTGAAGAGATAATGGTATTTTACCATTCGTGCTATGTGAAATAGACACATTACCTTCCCGTAAAAATAAATAAGCAAATTACTTCACGTGTTATGACATATAACCCACCCCCTGTCCCCCTCCATAAAAAAGGCCATTTACTCTCAAGTGATTTAAATAAGTTGCATATCACTCCTCTAAGAGTCTAAGATCTAGAGGAGATTATATATTTTGCAAATAAATATACAGTTGGAGGTAATTTCTATCCTATTTAACATAACACAATAGGTAATTTGTCTATTTAGCTTTCATAGGAGGCAATGTGCTTAATTTGACATAACACAAAGGGAGTAACTTTTTGCCCATTATTTTTTTTTTTTTATTTGGGGTTAATATGTTTATTCCATATAACACAGGGATGAGGTGGTAATTTTGGTCTTTTAATTAGGAAAAGCTTCCCAATGAAAATGACCAAAACAATTGTTTATTCAAATAAACCCAATCAAAGCTATTGGATATTTAGATGATATTTCTATTTTAGATGATATATTCTATTAATGACATTAAAGATAAAAGAAGGCTCCTTGCTAATTTTATAGGTGGCCAACATAATATTTTTAGATCAACCAGTCGGCACTGGATTTTCTTATTCAGAAACATGGGAAGGTTACTACTCCAGTGACACCTCATCGGCATCAGACACTTACGAATTCCTTCGAAAAGTGAGTTATAAAGTTGGTGCAAATTAAGTTGTTAGCTTAATCGACAAGATTGTGTTTTAATATTATGTTTAATTGTGAGAATTATTAATTGCTTGCTAACTTGATGCAGTGGCTTATAAGTAATCCGGAATATCTTAAGAATCCATTATACATTGGCGGCGACTCTTATTCTGGCATGATTCTTCCTCAAGTTGTTGATAAAGTCTATGATGGTATGTTATAAGTCCCCTAATGAATTAAAATTCAACGCTAATTCAAAAAAAAAGATATAAAAAAAATAGTACTTGCAACTCAATCTGATATAAGTAACTCATTCTATTTGATTGTTAATTGATTTTATTCATATTGGTAATATAGGTATTGAACTTGGGAGCGAACCACTAATGAATATGAAAGTAATTAAATTTCTCAACCTCGTAAACATCTTTTTTTTTTAATGTTTGTTTCCTTAAGATAATTATTATTAATTACTGACATACAAGTTATGTACTGAAAGCAGGGTTATACACTTGGAAATGCTTTAACAGACAGATTTATTGATTTTAATGGAAGAATTCCGTATGTTCACCGAATGGGACTCCTATCCGACAAACTTTACCAGGCAATTCGGTTAATTCTCTTTCATTAACTTAAAGTGATTATTGTATAAGATAACAAACAAAAGTTTAAGAGTTGTCTTTTATCCTTTTTTATTCTTTATTTATAAAGTGTGACAATTTCACACTATCTTAATGGAAATTATGTTTTGTTCTTCACAGTCTGTAAAAGAACTCTGCCACGAAAATTATTTGACCGTTGATACGGAGAACATTTTATGTCAAAAGGTTCTTAAAGAGGTGCAAAAGGTAAGTGCATGTGGTGATCTTTTATTCTTTTAGTTAGTTTCTGTGACAACCTCTGTTTGGTTCAATATAGTCGCACAATTAGTCCACAGTTTTGATTGTTTTACATTTTTATTAAATATGGAGTGGACTTCACTATAAATACTCGTATAATAATTTTTACAAATTTTCACCACATCTTTATAATTCTGAACTTATTTGATCTAACAGTGTTACGCAAAAATTCGTCAAAATCAAATTTTAGAACCTTGGTGCGATGGATCCTCAAAAGAAGATGGAGATGTAATTTCATTTAAAGACACGCCCAGAAGTTTCCTACGATCAGTTGCAACTACAACAAAATCTTGGTGTCGAGTAAATAACAATTCTTCTCTTTGCCCAACATAATTAATCCCTTTATTTGTTTTTTAATATATGGTTTTGTTGCATATATATGTCTAACTTAATTTTCATTTTTCCCATCCAGGACGACAATTATGTGTTCGCTTCCACATGGGCTAACGATAAATCTGTTCAGAAAGCTCTTCACGTGCGTGAGGTATTCCACTTAATCAATTAATTAGTCCTAATATTATTCTTTGTGAGAATGCAATAATTATTAATGAAGATGATGTTATTATGCAGGGAAAAATAACAGAATGGTTACTATGTAACGGAACTATACAAAATTCTAAAACTCAGCAAGAAGGTATGCCTTACGTAATGAATGTCACAAGTACGATCCACTATCACAAGAAATTTACAAATAAAAGTTGCCGCGCTTTAATTTACAGGTGAGTGTCCCTTTTTAGGATGATAATATAATTGGGATCATGACAACAACTAATTTTACATAGATTAGATCTATAATTTTTGTTGTCACTGTTCTGTCATATCATTTGAAAATTTTCTTTAATATGGAAAAGTTAAGGTCACGGTTAATTTGTATTTTGTAATGCAAGAAAGAATTATGGACATAAAATAATCATAAACCTAACATAAGTGATAAATTTTTGAGTCATGACAGTATACATGATTAATGTTTTATGTTTCAGCCTTTTTTTTCTCAAAATTATAGTAATAGAAGTGCTTTCTTCCAATAAGTTTCTTGGTGATATAGGGACAAGATATTATTTGTTCATTAGGTAATTTTATACAAACTGAAAAAACAGAACCTTATCACGAAACTAAATGAAATATTTGAGGGACATTTTTTTTATATATAAAAGAATATGGTATACCCTTACAAAGAAATGTGTTTATTTTTCTCATTTAGTAATTATAAATATTTCTTTTTAACACTTAAGATCCAACACTATTATATATACGTATGTGTACATATATATACTAAAATAATTTCACAAAAATATATTTTTCAATTAGGCATTTTCATTTCCTTAAATTTTGTAATGCCTTTTTACTTTTGGCATGATTTGAGGGAGTTATTTTATCTATTAGCGTTGAGAATATGTTTCACTTGAGGGTAGAAATAAGTCTTATGCGATTTTATGAAAAACTTCGAATAACTCACATAATATGTAACTACTAGTCCTACTTTTAAAGTCAAGAGACAAATTAGGATAAGTGATTTTATACAATTTTCAAGATGAATAAACTTTGTTGTCTAATCAAGTATTGTAATGCTCCAAACAGTGGCGATCATGACATCTTGATTCCTCATACAACCACGGAAGAATGGATAGACTCCTTAAATTTGCCGATTCAAAGTGATTGGAGACCTTGGTTTGTGGATGACCAAGTCGCAGGGTATGTACATTGCTCCTTCAACTTAAGTGTTGTATTGTGCAACACACAGATACACACACTCTTTTATATATATATATATATACACTTAGAAAATTAAATTTTAATCTAATAAATTAATTTAAATAATGCACACTTTTGTTTTGCTTTTTTAGATATGCAATGACTTACGGACAGAGCACTTATGAATTGACATATGCTACTGTTAAGGTGAGATCCCTTCTATATTTTCCCTCTTATATTTCACATATGCCATTGTTACTATGGTAAAATTGTTTCCAAATCAATTCCCCCTCGGACACACAATTTCACCATTTAATACGAAGAATTTCATTAATAAAGGACCAACTATTTCATTGGAAATTCTAACTCAATGAATAGTTAATGCATAAGTGTAGTGGTATTCGCTATGTCATCCAAACAAAATTCCCTATATATGAAATAATTATAAATAAAATTTATAGTTAAATTTTTTTTATAAAGCATAATATAGAATATACTTCTTTGGTTGTAACAATTACCCTCTTGGGTGTTCCAGGGAGGAGGCCATACAGCTCCAGAGTACAAGCCCATTGAATGTCTTGCTATGATTCGTACTTGGTTTAAGCAAAGCCCACTCTAAAACCACTTCATATTTAAAACCTGATGTTACTCTAACGGCGGGTTTTGAACAAATTTTTTGCTCTCTATTCAATATCTAATTGATAGTTATATGTTGTCTTCTTCTCCATAGTTTGCCCAAATTTGCTATGAGATATGAGATCCTCCACATTCGAGAGCAATGAATAAAAGTTCATGTTGTTGTGCTCCCACTTATATGTGTGTGCAGTGTATGCGTTCTAATGAATTACTATATACGATCAATAATGAACCCTTATGTGTCACTCGTAAATCATTAGTCGAAAAATGTCATTAGCTTATAAAAGTCTATTATTTTATATACTTGAGACGTTCTCAATGTAATACAGCCAACACATGCTTCTGGCGCGTCGAAACCTCTGGATGTCTGGTATTTGATGGAAAATTTTGTGTGAACTCGGAATTGGATTTTTTAATTTACTTAAATTAAAACAAACTTTTCAAGAGCTAAAGATCGTTATCACAAAAAAAACACGACTAATACTAAACGAGAAATCGTTCCGCCATACAGGATCTTCTAACAGTGGGCGAAGCCAGAAACTAGAGTCAGGGGGCAAAATTACTCAAAACATAAATAAATAAAAAACACCTCTATTTGTGAAGTATCATAAAATATAACTGATGATGCATACTCCCAAGGGTCGTATACGTCCACAAGCCTGATCATCTAACACAGACTTCTCCTCCGCGACCCCTTCATGATACCAAACGAACCCAACCAAAGCACGAGGCTCCCCTTCATACAAGCCTACTCGCCTCGTTACAAACTACACCCTCGTTCCCCGAACGATGGGGGTCTCATTTGAGCACGTACTTATACTACCTTCCATACTCGTTAAGGAAGTACCACCGATTTTTGGGTCAATTCGGGCCTCTTAAGTGCTAAGCTCTTACATCACGACCACTAAATCGATGCGATGTCGCTCGCACAATTTGCCACCGCCCACTTCGCCCAATACGAGACACGAATACGAGGGGCAATCCAGTACAATTGGAGCACCGTATAAATCGGACCCTGCATACAACTACCACGTGGCCTATGATCTCACCCATAATGATATTGATACCTATATAAATATACGTGTGTTATGTGTGTGTGTGTGTGTGTGTGAACTTCCCAAAAAGCTGGGCTGGAGGGGCAAGGTCCACATATGCCCCCCCCCCCCTCCGTCCATACTTATACTTATATCTTTTTGAAGTGAAAAGATCACACTTGATTATGTATATTAATGATACTTATATAGATTATGTCAATAAATTAAATTCTGTACTATAAATTTACTACGGGATTTAGGAACTAAAACTAAAATATTTCTTATTCTAATTTTACATCTTAAAAGAATTATGAATTAAATAATTTGAGTTTTCAGTTAACGCGTGGTGCAAAAACATTAAAATCGTGCCAATCATTGAGCATTAATTGGGACCGATATTGATGTATCAATGATATGTAAAGAAAAAAAGACAAAGGACTGGAAAGTGTAGTAGATTCTTTTCTGTACGCCTTAGCTCAAACAAGTGTACAAAAACAGTTCTACAGCTACGGGCATATTATCAGATATTTCTTATAAATTTGCATAGTTCGTTATCACTTAGAATGGACAAAAACAATTAATGATAGCAAGAATGGCACAAATAAAACGGGCTCCACCTTTAGCTCCGCCTCTACATCATGATCGCCGTCACAAGTCCGTCTTGGTGCAACTCTTAACATTAATGGTCCTCTTTAAAATGTGCTTATCTCAGAATGTGGTGGAGAACCTGCCGGGATTTCCGGGTAAATTACCCTTCAGCCTTCAAACCGGGTAAGGAAATAAATAAATTACTCTTAACAGGCGTATGTCGCCGTTTATAAAAAAATAAATAGACAAATTATCCCGTTATATTGAGATAGTTACAATATATTTGTTCCATTAAAGTTTTTCACTTTATTTAATGTGTAATTTAAATCGACTGAATTAAATTAACGTGTGTTATGTACATATAAATGATGATAAATTAAGGTATATTGGCGTGGGAGAAAGGGAAGAGGTACAGTTGTTCTACTATTTTATCGAGTCGGAAAGTAATCCTCAAGAGGATCCTCTCGTGCTTTGGCTCACTGGTGGACCTGGTTGCTCTGGTCTTTCGGGTCTCATTTACGAAATTGGTAACTGCAATTTTATGTTATTTATTTATATGAATTGCGATTCAAACTAGTAAATATAGTATATAATATATATCGATCGTATATGTATTTCATAAGATATCAAAGAATTTGTTGTAGGCCCCTTGACCATCGACTATGCCAATTCCAACGGGAGTATACCGTCGCTAATGTCAAACGAGTATTCTTGGACGAAGGTGACACGTTTTTTGTTTCTGTATATAGCATAATAACAATATTTTCGTTATGGTATAAATTGCAAAACGTATTCCTATGTTTTCCCTAAATTTTTTATTTCTTGAAAGGTATTCTGTAAATGAAAAATACGTAGGAGTATTTACCAAAGTAATCAAATTAATATGGCAAGTTATATGAACAAAAAAATTAAGTTAACTACATGAGTTCCCCTCCACACCAATTCTGATAGAATAATGTATTTTGATCTAATTACTCCAACCATATATACTTCACACAAAGTGTTACGGACTACTCGTTGTGACGTGAATATTGTAATAACTAACCGCCATGTCTAATGTAGGTCGCTAACCTTATATTTTTAGATCAGCCTGTGGGCACTGGGTTCTCCTATGCAACTATTAGTGCAGCTTACTACTCGAGTGACACAGGGTCAGCCAAATTCACTTATGACTTCCTTCGAAAGGTGAAAACTCTAAAATTAGTACAGTGTGATTGTTGGCTAATTGATTGTGATTTCGTTATATATGTCAATGTAGATTATTTATTGGTAGCTACTTTTCGTTGTATTTGGGCAAAATATAATAAACATTCATTGTTCTTTAACAACTATAATGTTTGAATGTTGATCCATTTTTGGTTAATTTCGTGCAGTGGCTACTAAATAACCCGAAGTATCTTAAGAATCCGCTGTACATTAGCGGTGACTCTTATTCTGGAATAATTCTTCCCCAAGTTGTTGACATATTGTATAGAGGTACGGCTCTTGCCAATAATGTGCTAAGTATACAATATATACTAGGAAAAGAGAAAATCATCAAATAGCTTTAAATGTAATTTCTTGGACATAAAATATTTGATTTGTCTGAAAAAAAACACACTCATTTTGCTGTTTTCTTTGGTGATAGGTATAGAACGTGGGACCGAACCACTGATGAATATAAAAGTAAAATCCTTAACCTCGTATGGTTGTTTAATTTTAATGATTGTTAATTTCTTGAAGATAATTAATTTCAACTAATATCAATCTTATGCATTTGTCTTGTGTGTTGGAGCAGGGTTATACACTAGGAAATCCTATAACGGACTTGTCCGGTGTTTTAAATGGACAAATCAAGTATGCCCACCGAATGGGACTCCTATCCGACAGACTTTACAAGGCAATTAATCCATTTTCATTTCTCCTACGTTATTTTTTCACAACCACCATGCTAGATAATTAATTGAGGCGGTCATACTTAGTGTATTGTTACTTTATGACACGAATATATATCACATATAGTTTTTGCAATCAGCTCAACGTTAATCTATGTATATACGTACGTACGTCAAAATCTATCTTGCCATAGCCAATTTTAATAGCCAAATATTTTGTTCTTCACAGTCGGCAGAGGAATTTTGTCACGGGGATTATATTCAAGTTGATCCGGAGAATACTTTATGCCGAAATGTTCTAGAAAAGATTAACAATGTAAGCATGTCCCTATGTTTTCCGTGAGTTTCCATAAATATATTTCTTTGGACGCATGCACACAATGTTGAAAATTTTCATACAAGAAAATATTCACTTAATTTTCACATGCTGAAAAGATATTAAACTTCATTTGATTTGGCAGTGTATCGAGAAAATTCGCCTAGATCAAATATTAGAGAACTGGTGTGTTTATTTCAACATTCCTAGAAGTTTGCTCCAATCATCAGTTGCTACCACAACGAGATCATGGTGTCGAGTAATATTAATTCTTCTCACTATCTCTTTCTCTAAATTGGTTAGAATATCTCATTATATACTTTTACATATGTTTGACTAATTATTTTAATTTTCTAGGATGATAATTATGCGTTCCTCAACAAATGGGCTAACACTAAATCTGTTCAGAAAGCTCTTCGCATTCGTGAGGTATGTGTAATTACTATATATCAAGCATCACTTACATTACTTCTATAATTAATATGATAATTTAATAGATGAAAACGTATTATGATGACAGGGAACAATAAAACAGTGGTCAAGATGTAACAAAACCATTTCAGATGGTACAACTTATGAATTCGATGTCTCAAGAACCATTGGCTATCACCGGAACCTGACCCATAAAAGTTGTCGAGCCCTAATTTACAGGTGATTTACCTAGTGGAGAAGTTAAATTAGTTAGTAGTTTTTTCTATAATTTACAGATATTATGTTGCTTAATTAAGTATTATAATGCTCCAACAGTGGCGATCATGACATGTATGTTCCTCATACAACTACAGAGGAATGGATAGACTCCTTAAATTTGCCGATTCAAAGCGATTGGAGATCTTGGTTTGTCGATGACCAAGTCGCAGGGTATGTGCGTTTATCAACTCATGCATGCCCCCAATATTAAAGATTTCGTTGTTTTATGCATAAAATGTGTAAGACCTTCATGTGAAAATAAAGCGCGAAAAAATTCTTGTGTTTTGCGTAATTGATAAAACTATCAGTAAAAGAATGAAAAAAATCTATCACGTAAATGCATATAGTTTTTTGGCTACTTTTCTTTCATAAGGACTTTTCGCCTCCTTTTTACATGATTCTCTTTTTGTGCTCTTATACATAACAATGGACCATATACATGCGTGTGTGTATATAACATACATATATATGAGCAACATTACTCACGCGATTTTGTTTTGTTTTCAAGATATACAATGACTTACGGAATTGGCGCATATGAATTGACATATTTCACCGTTAAGGTGAGTTTGCTTAATTTCTTGCACATATCATTGGACACGAATAGACTGCTCAATTCACATTTTCTTTCCTGTTATGTATCCCCTGGATAAACTCATCTACTTTTGGCTTATCTTTTCAAGTTTAAAGTACAAAAGAAACTCAAATGTTTTTATTCTTATAGCTTTTCAACATTTTTCAGGGAGCAGGTCATACGGCTGCCGAGTACAAACCCATTCAGTGTCTTGCTATGATTCGCAGTTGGTTTTCCGAAAGCTCTCTCTAAATTAACTGTCTAACATAATCTCAAGTGCGGAGCCAAAATTTGTCCTAGGGAACGAAGTAACGTTGATGAGTTTTTTTTTATTAACATGTATAACTTTTATAATTAATTGATGTAATTTGATGATATATCCAATGCCATCTTTGCCATCTGAAACTAGAATCGTCGAACACCATTTTAATCTCTGCTCTGTGAAGTTGGAATTTGATTTGCATCACTGTGGAACTTCAAACTGATATCTTTCTACCACTTCTCTATGGAACAGTGAATCAAAGTTCTTATGGAAGCGAACACTCGTTATGGTGGAGACAAAACTGATCATGAAATCCTGGATCTTGTCCATCGTAATTGAACAAGTACGGAAAAATCGCGCAATGGCCAAATATAAGAGAATAAGGTGCCTTCCATTCCCCAAACGAGCCTTTCATTCCCCAAACGATTAAACTCATTGAAGAGAGAACGTTCAAAAACTCGCGTTCCTGGAGAGGAAAATCAAAACTGCTCCTACCCCTAAGTGGATGGTTCCTTCATCCATATCGCTAAATTAATATGGATGTTGCATTTGCTGAGGGAGAATGCTTTTGTGCGTGGATTGTGCGGGATAAATGTAAAGGAACATTTTGGCACGCAGAAGTAGCACATACATAGGCGCTTGATCCCCCCACCGAGGGGGAACTTTGTGCACTGTCCTGTGATTTCACTAAGCGGATCAAACTATGCGGCACAGAGTGTTATTGGAAAGTGGTTCTCTTGAAGCTATCTTCCAAGTTAATCAGGATGCATGCGGGTTTTGGAATTCCAAATCAAACTTCATCAAAATCAACAGGCAAATCTTTGTGCCATATTGAATTGCCATCTTATCTAAAGCTCAAGCTTGTAGAGGACATTAACAAATATTGATTTATATATTTACAACGGATGATCCACCAAGCGATTGTTTTTATGCTACTGTTTTATATTCGACCCACACTGACGGGTTATGTCTTTTTGTTTTTGCTTCTGTTGTGGGTGGTGCTTAGACCAGACCAGGCATGTTTATCTAATTCTTCTCCACTCTCGTTTGAATGAAAGACATTTAACTATCAAAACAGAGAACGAGTGTAAGTCAGTTGGTAATGGAGTTGAACAGAAACTTTTTTCATAGTATGAGTATGTGAAAACATGATGGAGTATTACAAAATAAAAACAGACCATTGGGGAGCTTTATGCATTTTCTCAAACCCCACATGACTATTTTACATTTTTCCAGCAGAAAGTAACACAATCTACTAGATTCCCTTTTTTTTTTTTTTTTCATTTTTAAGATTTGCAGATGACTTAATTGAATTGGACTTACTAGAAAGCAACCATATCTTACAAGCTACTTCCAAATGTTAAAATCGTATAATCAATCAAGACAGAATGTTTCGTAATGACTATGTCGAGACCAGAAAATGTTTTGTTCTTCTCGACTGCCTATAATCTTATCGGGTACTCGTAACGGGCTTCAAACCATGCCTCAATGCAGCCTCCCAAACTATGTCAATCCTGTCGACATTTATCGCTCCGACTTCATGGTGAGTCCATCCCTCCAAGGAATGAACGACACCACCTGCATGGCAAGCATGGATCACTCCTCTCTCCATAGTATACTGTCACCAAAAATGAGAAATCAATTAGGCAACAATTCAAGAATTTACTCAAGTTATCAAAATTTTGTAAGATGGCTTACTTCACAAGATCCTAAGCCTTGCACATCTTCAGGTAACTTCATTGCAGCAAGATCACCATAAGTGCAGTCTCTTCTAAATTGCAATATAGGTGGGACTACAAACTGATGAAAGTGAGCACCAGATGGGGCAAAATTTTGCTGTCTTGGTGTGATCCATTTGCCTACTATCCATGTCTACAATAAATCAAACATTATTAGAATTCTGAAAATAAATATAAAAAAAAATACTTCTTTAATAGATGTTAAAATCATCATACCTTGCAATTTTGTGCAGCTTGGTATTTGGTGACTTGAACTAAATTCTTCTGAAACTCTACTGGTGCTTCTTTTTGAATATTTCTAAATCTTTCAGTTGAAAGAGTTAACATCTGCATCATCATTTAACATATTCATTTATCAACCGTGCTACTTCATGAATAGAAGTGGATCATGTTAGAAACAGTGCTCTACTTACAAGAACTCGGACACCTTTTCTGCAAAGATAAAGAGCGATCGCTCTTCCAAGTTTTGAAGTGGCCCCGGTCAAAAACACTTCAGAGACATCGTCGTGGATCTCATTAAGTATCACCGCTGCTGTTAAGGTATTTCCGTGCACCACGCGAACTTTAAGGTCTGGAAGCTTGTTCACGAATAGTGTCCCGCCTCCATTGAGAGCCTCATTCTTCATTGAGGCACACAAATTTGTTAGTATGGATACCAAAAGACAGTGGGTCTTATTCTTTACTCATTAACATTAGACACCATCTATGAGAAATAAAGCTTTGTAAAACTTAATTAAAGTGAAACATTTAGGGGAACTTATTGAAAATAGTAGACTTAACTTTAACATTTGTTACATTCAATCTCATTTCATTTATGCAAATGGCAAATACATTAGCAGAGGAGGGAGCATTTATTTAATTTCTTAGGCTTATATGCTCTGCTTCTATGTGACTATTGCTCTAAGTTGTCTAGTATAAGATTGAAACAGTTATTCATTTGCATCTTTGTCACTGTGTATTAAAGGATATTGATAGTATATCTTTATATTTCTGAGATACGGTGTAACTATTAAAAATTTAAAATATTTATTCTAGATTGAATAATTAGCAAAACTTAAAGGGACATAGATATATTATCCCTATAAAGAAGAGAGAATGCAGGTGACCAACCTTATTTAAAGCAGCAAGGCTAATAACTTTAACTCCCAACCTATCAGCCCTAAGAATGGCCTCTTCTATATGTTTGTTGATGCCTTCAGCAGCAAATGGCAAGAAATACTGCAAAAACATTTACAAAACTATAAGGGAAAATGTTCACAACTGTGCCTAAAATTTTCAAGTCTGAACTGAAACAAGTTGCAACTACAAACCTGAAAACCGAACCGAGGAACTACCCAGGTTTGGTGCAGACGGTCCCTTAGGCTATAGAACGAGACCAAGAATGTCTTAGACTTAGCCCACATCGCTAGCATTATCAGGAAAGTTGCCGGTAAGAACGGTAACAAGTAAATTCGAGTGTAGTAAGGTAGCGATGCGGCTGATCGGTTCAAAAATGGCGCATGCATGCCCGACGACAGGTCCACGCCATGAGCCAAGAAAACGAAATCTGGAACTCTCCCATTTTTACCTGCATCTCCAAAGTTGTCACAGTTTTAGTACTGCTGATACTTTTCATGCAACAGAATCAAGTTATCTTTTTGACATCGTTTCCTTTTGATTGATTCGATTCCCACTTTGTGAAGTTTGGTCTAATTACATGAACCTCTCCTCAAATTCGAATATTAACAGAGACACTCCATTAAACTTTAAGAACATGAACCAAAAAAGAAACTGGAGATATATCAGTAATGATTATAAAACTTCAGGGGATTTTTCTTTTTATTTTGTCTTGGCCTACGTTTATACCGAACAACAACATGTACGATGAGTGATTGCTAAATCTCATATTGTAATGCTTTTGAATGTCTGACCTGCATCTAAGCTGTTTCTCTTGTGAATTTTCCATGAATTCTTGTTCAGTGTATTTCCAAGTTCATCAAAAATAGGCATGAACAGGCAATAATTTGTGTCCATCTCTGCATGATGCAGGCTATGGTACCTGCAGTATCAATATCAATACCAGAAAACATGTATCAAAATTTAACCTTTTATTTAGAGACAAAAGAATGATTGTTTAAGACTAAATAAACGGCGAACACTACACTACAAACTACAAAGTGATATTCATAGTACAGAGAAATTAATTTGCAACATGGTACAAATAATCGATCTTCAATAATTACGAAATAATGCAATTAATCGACTTACGTTGGAGTATAAAGAATATACTTAAGAACTGGGATCACTTCAAAAATCTGATGGGGTATGATTTCAACATTTGAATGTCCCAAACATCTCAGAAAATCAAAGATCAAAACATATCCATAGATCAGGGTCAACGATCCGTGACCGATCACAAACGAACCAACTATCGGAGCTCCAATCACCACAGTCAATAGTAGATGTTCCAAAAATGTAGCATGTCCAGCTGCAAAAACATCAAAATACAATAAATATGTCACAAACAATATATCTCTCAACATAACTTGAATAATTGAGTGACTAAACAAACAGTTAAAAAGCTGACATAAAATTAAATTCTTTTGACAATATTAAATGTTGTTACCTGTATAGGCTTGTGGTACTTCTGATGAATGGTGGAGTGAATGATAATTGGAAAAAAGATATTTTCCATGGAAACTTTTGTGTACAATGTAAAAAAGTGGCTCTGAAATTAGTACATGAAGTACAATTGCAGCTGTGATGCCCTTTCTGTTCCATAGTGGAAGTGTTTCAAAGACTGGAAACATGAATAGTCCCACAGCAGCAACAATGGCTTGAAGCAAAATAAAATTGTCCCTATATTCACCAAAAAAAGAAACAGGACAAAATTAGTTAAAACAGTTTAATGAGAAAAAATTTGTACAAATGAACTTGAACAAGGGATTATTACCAATTCCATTCATTGTCAATCTGCTTGAAATCAACTCCTTTCTTTACGATGAGGCGATTTCGTGTAAGGAAGAGCATGTTACTGTAAGAAGTCCATGCTTGGTACATAAAGAGTCTGAGCATACACAATATGAAGATATGAAGACACCAAGAGTCTTTGATGGATTCTTCTTGATATCTAATTGAATACATGGCTTTGCCAAGAAAAATCCCATAAAGAAGAAACTGCAACAAACACCAAAAAAAAATGTAACATGTAAGATTACATACTAATAAGTAAACTACAAGAATAATAACAACTCTTGCATGTAATTAGTCCATAATTACACTTATTGATCAAACTTTTCACACGTTTCTTCGAAAACTACATGAACATTTCCATTTTTGACTCTAAGGGACGAAATTCTAAAGTACTTTCTACACCCTTTACAACAATAAATTTTACAAATTTTTTGAAACATATCGAGTATATTTCGAAACATTGCGAAAAGTTTCTAATATTTAGCTACTGATATGTACATCCCAACCGAAACTCTGATCCATGATTACACTCGATAACTATTATAACATGACTTATTACACATTATAACTATTAAAATGTGACCAACTACACTCCATAACTATTAAAATGTGACTAACTTACCTTGTAACTTCCCATGATTTCCCATGGCCAAGCAGACAAAGGTGCAGCCATGATTTAGGAGGTAAGAACTTCTCTCTGTCTACTATTTTTTTCCTTATTAAACTCCAATGTGAATGCAAAAATATTAGAGATTAATTTTTTTCTTTTTGTATTTTTTATGATGAACAAGGAAGATAGAAACTATAACTATTACAGCTTCTTTCCTCTTGTTCTATTAGTGAGACATTTATCCCTATAGCAGTATGCCAACTTAAATAGATGCATGGGAAGATAACATTTTAAAATGAAATAAAACTTTGTATACCCTTAATGTGTCTCTTTCAATACTTACCAATCCTGACAAGAAATATACGGTCAGCAATTGTTGATCAGTAGACTATGAAATTCCAACACGGCTTGTGTTTATACGTAAGTGGTAGCACAATTTAATGTTCCAACGGTTGGCAAGTTGGCAACAGAGCTGTACTAACATGAGCTGCTTCAAAATATTGTCATTTTCTTAGTTTCATTTTTTTATTTTTTATTTTCTGTGGGTTTTTTATTTTATTTTATTTGAGGGGGTTGGTGGTGGGGTTAAATGTTGTTGGCTAATGCCTGATATATAAATATTGATATGGTGGGGTACACTGAGCGTGACAAGATATGGTAGTAGGGCTTAAATTAGTGCACATTCTTTTTCTAAGAAACTAGCTAGCTAGTTAGTTTCAATAATTTCTGGTTGAAGCATGGCAAAGTTTAGTAAGTTTCATCTTTCCTAAACAGACTTGGCCCATCCCTTTTCGTCCTTGTTTTGATTAATTTGTATATTTGTGTGTAGATCTCTTGTGCATGGCTGTTCACGTATATTTCTAGACCCGGTGCGTCTTTATACTGGGTTATGTGAAATAGGCATATTATGCTCTTTTAAAAAATAAATAAACAAATTACCTGATGTGTTATATAAAGTGGGCACATTCGTGATAAAAGATAGGCAATTGTCCCCTTCCCTAGGTGATTTTAAAAAGTTGCACACCACGTTTCTTTACACTAGGGTATAAAAAGGTACCGTGCCGCGTACGTATTGAAATACCACAATGATGTTAAATTCACCTATTTATAGGGTAATGCGCTTATTTTAAAATAACAAAAATGGATTGTTTATTTATTATTCACAAGAAAAATGCCCTTATTTCATATAAATATAATGCATGGGTGCTGGGCCAATCGAATGAACCCATACCTTTATCAAAGGTACCTCTTTAATTAATTATAGAAACAACTCTTAATGTTTGAATACTTTATGGATACACCTCCTTAAAGTATATGAAAAATACTAGAGATAAATCTCTAATTTTACACGCTTTTGAAGTTCCCAAAAGTCTTTATTATAATTTATATAGTAGCGGATGTTTTTTGAGATGGATAAAACCTCATAAATGCGTATGAAATTATCTCGTTGTTTCATCGTGCGTTCGTGTACCGCTCGATCTATACCCCCAATGGCTTTGCTCGGATTGAGTACATGAGCAAATTGACCAGTCAAGGGATTCTCTTTGAAGACTAGATCAGCCAATCTTCGCTTACGCTTACTTAAGCACTACAAAATTGACATCTTTTTTCTATTTACTATATTTGCAATTCGTAATTTAGTAGGATGATGAAATGAGTCAATCTTCTTTTGTGTTCGCCAAAAGTGATGTGTGAAATAGAACGGACTATTGAACTATATGATGAAGTGTTAGTTGGAATAATATTAATGCATTTAATGATCTATCAACTGTATATATGGTCAGTTCTACTACCTAGCTAAAAGCGGGGGTCCTGCCCGGATTCAGATTTCACATTGATGAGATTTTCTTGTTCCGTGTTTTTCGTTTTTTTATTTAAGGTGTTATATTTGATTTTTATTACTTTTTTTCTTTTTTGATACTTTTGTTACATTTGATATATTGTGGTTTACTCGTTTTCACGGGTGTATATAAGCTTGCAGCTGAAATGCTGAATATATTTCAAAATGTTTTTCATATGATCGTCATTTATTCTATACTTCAGAAATTAACCAATGCCGCGTGAAGTGTTTTATTAGCACTAGTCTCACATGCATGTTTATCGGATACAAAGCAAAACAGCCCTTCATGAGTTTATGATTGTTTAGCATTTCGTCTCTAATCTGTTTGGGATGTATAGAACTCGTATATATTTGAGTCGTTAGTGTAGAGAATTATATTTGATTGAATAATAATAAGAGCAATTACAAGTATTTATAGATTACCATAGGTTTCTTGGTAGACCTAGTCTAGTAAGGAAGACCAATTCTGGTCAGGAATAGTAGACCTAGTCTAGTAAGAAGATCTAATCTAATAAGGAATAATAATATAAAAATAATAATATAAATAATATAAACTATTTTATTCTATCATGGTCCCGCAAGATGGAATGGCTAAGAGACAGACCAATCTTGGAGCATAAATTGGTGAACTGAGCCGACGACAAGGCTTTGGTGAGTAAGTCATCAAGTTGATCTTCAGAGCGAACATGAGAAACACGTAGGATACCTTGCTGTACATGTTGGCGAATAAAATGATAATCCAGAGCTACATGCTTCATCCGAGAATGGAACACCGGATTTGCACAAAGTTGTGTAGCACCAACGTTGTCACACTAAATGACTGGTTGGCTCGAAATGGAAATACCAAGTTTGGTGAGAAGAGAAAGAAGCCACCGGAGTTCAGCCGCGGTGGAAGCAACCGAGCGATATTCGGCCTCGGTGGAAGATCGAGCCACTGTTCGTTGTTTCTTGGAGCTCCAGAAAACAGGGTTGGAACCCAGAAAAATAATATATGCCCCCGTGGATGAGTAGTCATCTTTATCACCCGTCCAATCAGCATCAGAATAAGCATGAAGAGTAAGAGGGCTCCGGGCCCGCAGAAGGATACCGTGATCAAGCGTACCATGCAGATAAAGTAAGACTTGTTTAGCTGCATTCCAGTGATCAGCACCAGAGGGTTGCATGAACTGGTACAGCTTGTTGACAGCAAAGGAGATATCCGGACGAGTGAGAGAAAGGTATTGAAGACCGCCGAGAACACTCCGATAAACACTCGGATCTTGAAGCGGTACGCCACCATCCCGACGAAGAGTAGATGTAGCAGCAAGAGGGGTTTTGACCGGCCGGGAAGATGCCATCTTGAAGCGGGTTAAAAGGTCAAGAATGTAGCGTCTCTAAGACAAAAAAGAGACCACCAGGATGTGGTTGAACCTCAACACCCAAGAAAAAATGCAGAGGACCGAGATCCTTGATGGAAAAGCGGCGGCCAAGGTCCGCAATAACGGAATCCACTTGTGAACTATCACTGCCTGTAACAATAATGTCATCAACATAAACAAGAATATAGACCAAATTACCATCTTGGCAACAAATAAAGAGAGAAGGATCCGCTTTAGAATTAGAAAACTCGAAGGAGAGTAAAAAATCTCGAAGCTCAGTGTACCAAGCACGAGGAGCTTGCTTAAGACCATAAATCGCCTTGTGTAGGCGACAAACGTGAGAAGGCCGATCACGATCAATAAACCCCGGGGGCTGAGCAATAAAAACATCGTCAAACAGACGACCCTGAAGGAAAGCATTATTGACATCCAATTGGCGAAGGGGCCAGGACTGAGAAACAGCCAGAGAGAGAATACGCCTGATGGTGGTCGGTTTGATAACCGGACTAAAAGTCTCATGAAAATCTACCCCGGGACGCTAATGAAAACCCTTAGCCACGAGGCGGGCCTTATATTACATAAAAATATAAGGAATACTTAAATTACATAAAAATAATAATATAAATAATATAAACTATTTTATTCTATCAGTTAACTTATATATATAATAAATAAATGGAACAAATGAATGATTATGAAACAAATATATGGCTGAAGTAAGTATATAATGGAGCAATACAATATTATATTCACGGAAAAAGTTCAACATATTCATCTAATTTTCCACCTTAATCAAGGAGCAACTTACTAAATTTTAAATAGTTGATTACGTTAAACGTTGGAATATTAGATAACATAGTGCAAAAAGTTCGAAATTCCGGGACTTCTTTTTTTCGTCTGAATAATCGGTATTCGAACCCATTGGGCCAACTAATCCGGTTTCGGAGCGGATCCCAGAGTTAAGGTTTTAAACTCCTCCCAACGGGCTTGCGGGGGATCGAAATATGGACAAAAATGTATGCGAAAACAGGGTGCCCCAAAAGCTATAGGAATTTACATACAGCTTAATGAATACTTACATCATGATTCAAATATGGACTATCTATACGAATATATAAAGGAAGATGTATTTGTGACACCAAACTTTTGATTTCCAAATTTAACCTTATAATTTATGTTTCACTAATAGCATCTTACTTTTAATTTCTCAACTTAACCCTACAATTTAAGTTGAATGATATTAATTATATAATTTACTAAGAATGATGATTTAGTTTCCTTATAATTTATATTATATTCTTCCAAATTAATTTTCTTTCCATTCTACTCTGATTATGTTGATTCACTCTTCCATTAATACAAGCATTTTCTATCTAGGTAAATCTTTTTCCTTGATTTTTTTTAGATCTTTTTTTTCTTCAGAGTTGAATATGAACATATAGTACTTTATAATATAAAAACTTAATGTTCGCGGGGCTCCGCGTGCTCCAGTTTCTAGTATTATGTAAAATGAAAGTGGTTTTAACACTCACGTGATATAACCTAGTAGACCAATTTTGTGCTCATAAATTAAAAGTGCATTGCAACGCATAGGTCCCTTAAACACGGGAAATAACAAAAAATCTATCGAGTTTCTCACTTAGTTATGACTTTGCAAACGATCTATCTTATGGCTTTAGAAATAAACATAGATGATCTTGGTTTCTAAATAAAGCATAAAATTATATTACTTTTGATATGGATTCAATAATTGATGAAAATGAAATACATACATATATACCGACATATATACACACACTATGTTTCTAAATAAAACATAAAATTATATAACTTTTGATATGGATGCAATAATTGATGAAAATGAAAATACATATATATATACCTACATATATAGACACACACACTAAATATACATATATATAGTGTGTTGTTACATTTGATTTTTTATTTTATTTTTGATACTTTTGTTACATTTGATATATTGTGGTTTACTCGTTTTCACGGGTGTAGGCTTGCAGCAATGCTGAATATATTTCAAAATTAAATGTTTTTCATATGATCGTCATTTATTCTCTACTTCAGAAATTATCGTCATTTATTCTCTACTTCAGAAATTAACTAATGCCGCGTGAAAGTGTTATATTAGCACTAGTATCACATGCATGTTTATCGCGATACTAAGCAAAAGAGCCGTTGAGTTTATGATCGCTTAGCATTTCGTCTCTAATCTGTTTGGGATTTATAGAACTCATATATATTTGAGTTGCTGGCTTATATATATAATAAATAAATGGAACAAATGAATGATTATGAAACAAATATATGGCTAAAGTAAGTATATAACTTAGATGGAGCAATACAATATTATTTTCACGGACAAAGTTCAACATATTCATCTAATTTGCCACCTTAATTTAATCAAGGAGCAACTTACCAAATTTTAAATATGATTACGTTAAATGTTGGAATATTAGATGACATAGTGCAAAAAGTTCGAAATTCCGAGACTTCTGCTTATCCTTTACTATCTACAAAAATGTATGCGAAGACGGGTGCCCCAAAAGCTGTAGGAATTTACATACAGCTTAATGAATACTTACATCATGATTCAAATATGGACTATATTATGTAAAATGAAAGTGGTTTTAACACTCACGTGATATAACCTTTGAGACCAATTTTGTGTTCATAAATTAAAAGTGCATTGCAACGCATAGGCCCCTTAAACGCGGGAAATAACAAAAAATCTATCGAGTTTCTCACTTATTTATGACTTTGCAAACGATCTATCTTATGGCTTTAGAAATAAACATAAATGATCTTGGTTTCTAAATAAAACATAAAATTATATAACTTTCGATATGGATTCAATAATTGATGAAAATGAAAATACATACATATATACCTACATATATATACACACACACACATACACACTATATATATAGTGTGTGTGTGCGCGCGCGCGCTTACTATTTATACTAATTAAAAATATATGTTAAATGTGAGTGTAAATAGAAAATAATTGTATATTAGCTAGGGCTACAACTATAAAGTGGTTCGATCGGTCGACATTAGCTATATCAACATTTGTAGGCATCAAGACAATAGGAGCTTCAACATATATAGTTGATATTTGACTGTTTCCTTTTAATAGCACAAGTGGTTAGGTCTATTCATGTAATATAGAACGCATATATGGTATTGGTCCCTGGTCCCTGGTCCCGACCATAGACAATTAAATGTACAAAATTTACAAATTTAATTTGGTGCCCAAATCAAAGCTTTTCTGTAGATAGTAGCATGATGAATCATGTCTCAGTCGCTTTTACTTGAATAAGTTAACATACTAGACCATCAGAAAATGCAAAAAGAGAGACTTTTGTTCCCTTATATATTTTCTCCATATTATTTGCATTATTTTCCTGTTAGTCATTCATGCAAAACTTTCCGCATCAATTCCATATATATGTCCTAACATATAGAGTATCTAACTATGGCATGATTGGCTGGACCAAGCAGCAATCAGTTATGGGACATCGGTGACATTAATCCAATTCTTCTAAGTCAAACGGTGAGCCAATTTTAGTGTTATATCAAATTCACGATATAGATATCTAATGAGTGGTGTGATTTTAGTGCTAAATGTAATAAGTAGTTTAAAATTTTAAAATACCGGGGTCTTTCATTTATAAGTATGATATCTGATGTAAATTTGACGATGAAATAGAAATTAAAGTGGCACACTGCTTAGACAAAATTATTGAGATGTTAACTTATACCACATATATTAAGAATAGAAGGTAATAATTCTAATGTTCGGTCTTTGTATAAATTGTTATCGTTGTTACTTCATGATGAAGTCTTATTAAATATCTCTTTCAAAAAAAAAAAAGTCTTATTAAATTAATATCACGATGTAGAAACGGTCCAAATTGTCTTTCAAGCGACGAGCAACATGTGTTATCTTGAGTTTCTTGGTATAAATTAGTACATATTAACTTTAGATTCATTATATGTCTGGTCGTGAAATTCATCATTATAGAATAGGATTTGATTCCATTTATAAATCAAGACCTACTATTAGTCTGTTAACTTCACTTGAAACATTGTGTGGCATCCAAAACCTTCGTATATAATGTGATCCATGTCATTACTCAAGTCATGTGGAAAAATTGTCGACATCTTAGAAAGTTACTTTGTTTTTTTTTTTTTTTTTATATATATATATATATATATATTTGCATGTTGCATAATTTATTTTATTCATTTATTTTGCAATCACACATACATTTTGAGCTTTTCTCTCTAACAAAATAATGAAATTCATATAGTCTAAGCATTTATGTTTTGTAATTTCCTATCATTAATATGTAAATCATTAATTGTCCGGTTAGCTACTTTTAGTAGTCCAGTTTCAATATGGAGAAACAAGAAGAATAACAGTCATGACTAATTATCAATCATTAGTTATATGATACAATTTTAATTTGTACACGTATTGGAATATTGATGCAGACGATTCGAGATGTATTTTCTCATCATTTATTTTCCTAGCTAAGTTAGTTCGGATTATGAGACGGGCGTAACTACAAGTCTAATACCTGGCAGCTTTTGATTTGAGATAGATACATGCCTCGAAAATATATTCAATAAAATATATAGAACTTTAATTCGCATACGTTCTCACCAAGAAATATTTAATGTTTCTATCTGAATATTTTCCAAGTTTCATTTGGTTATCTTAGTTTATTTGGAACCTAGCTAACTCTATTATTTATTTGGAGAAAGAAAGTTCCAAATAAATTAGTAATTCTTTGTGGTAATGAAAAGTTATTTCTTTTCCGCCATATATTGTTGTAAAAGTTTAAAAATATATCGGATTAACTATTCTAAAACTTATCTTACATAACAATTAATGGAGACTTGGCCACGATGTAAATGATACACTTTCTTTTACAATGCATGAGATGCTTAATTCTGCCAAAAAATCTACAAGGAAAGTGCATACGTGATTCCAAACTATAAATACTGTGAATATAGATCTTTAGAATAACTAAAGAATATAGAGTTCATAATTCTAATTAAATAACATTATATATATATATATATATATATATATATATATATATATATATATATATATATGTGTGTGTGTGTGTGTATATTACTGATCACTTATGTTCCATACTTTGTTAGACTTAATATAGATTAAATAATTCACGATTATGGCGTGCAGTCAAATTTACTATAACATCTCAAATCACGTTTAAAAGTTATAATACTCCTTCCAATAGTTGTTAGCTTAAATTGGTTCTAGTGATTTTTTTTGGTTTAGCTCGTAAATTTAGAACTTTTATAAACCTAAACTTTTTGTAGATATATGATACTTTGTTGAAAATTTCACTTCAAGTTTCTTTTTACTTTAAAATTAGGTCTATATATATATACTCATATCACTTTTTCTTCGTTGGGACATTTTTTAAAGAATTATATACATTAAAAATTAAATTGAATGAGAAAAAGAAAAAGAAAAGGAGACAAAGAAACTCTGTTTTTTTTTTTTAACTTTTACATGATATTAAAATATTAAAAAATAATAGATGAATCTTGTTAGCAGTGTCGTGAAACAATAAAGTTCCCCGATCATAACAAATTTTGGACATGTTAGGTGATAAAAGACACATATCTTATCTACTTTTGTGGTACTTCTTAAAACAGGTAGCTCCATTTAGTTTGGCATTTTCCTTCCAATTGAATTAAGGCAGACATATGTTCGTAAGAAAGAGACCCCCTTCTTTCTATTTTTGTAAAATATGACAAGCAAGTAGTAACAATCACATTCAATCCCTCACCATCCTACAAATTTCCTGATGCACTGCACATGAGTTTTAATGAACCTCATGTGGAAGTATATTATGTGTGTGTATATACACACACACACATATATGTTTGCCCATATTTTGGCGGGCCTTTTTTCTTGGAACTATTAAATATTTGATATGGTAGATTAGAGTATGTTTACTCAAAATGGGTTATAGCCAAATTATAAGGAACCGCAAAATCAAACTATTTAAACCTCAGCTATATACAATTTGCCCATGACTTAAACTTTTTACTTTTACAAATTTTGATTAGTCCATTTAAAAAGTAATTAAAATTTCACAGTGCTTCAAAATATTAAGAGAATATAAATGTTAATGTAGATTTTAAAAGGTTATCTTGCTTTGAGGTTAATAAAAAAGTATTTAGTGTTAATCTATAAATTTGCATGGCTACTAGTTGGTATGTACAATTGTACTTATCTTGGAAGTAAACGAAAAATCAGGCGACCAACTAAAATGGAACTTTCTAGTTTCTGCTTAGTCCAACTCCCACTTAGTACGAAAACACACGTATGCTAGCTAGGAAAACTTTCAAGTCACAAAATAAAACGTGTATTATACAATTAATGATCAATCCAAAAACAAATAACGAAACCTAGATTGAAGTGAATTTGAAGGATGATCAACTTCCGGCCTTCTTACCAAAATCGCCTACCCATTAAATAATTAACTCAATCATAGTTAATCCATATTATAACAACCACCTATTATATACACCAAAAACCTAAAAATAAACATTAATGGCCATAAAGGCTTGAAAACTAGAGTAAATTAGTAATATATATTATAAAGCGAAGATGCAATTCCTTCCCCTTATGGCATAATTGTGACTACCAACAATATTCATAATTTGAACACATTCTTACTAATTTTAAGTACTAATCAATAAAGCATGTCCGATCAACAGTTGAGCTAGAGCGGGTCTTATGAACAGTTGAGCTAGAGCGTTGATTCTCTCAAATTGTTGGAGTGTGGTAGATGTATGTGCCATCATGCCTTATTCACTTGAGTGAATTATAGCTGGTATTTTTCAAGTGACATCCAAAATGCTAAAAAGTTTGGTTTTAATTAGCTATAATTCATGATATTTAATTAAAGAATCATGATGGTACATACATCCGGTTAGGATCCTCTCCTCCATAATATCCAACATCTCCCCCTACGCTATTCGGATGATTGCCACGTGTCATTTTTAGCATACACCAATAACACACAATTAAAATTCAATCTATCTTCTCTCTCCAAAATTACGCTCCTTTCCATCCCCAATTTTTTTCCTTTTTACCAAGATTACGGCACCCAATTAAATCAGTTTTTCTCTCACTAAGTAAATACCCAAAATTTTGTTACCTTTTATTTATTCAGTTATTTATTTTCATAATAATTCATTCATAATTTGTTATACTAAATCTAAATTTTACTTAATCTTCTCTTACTCTTTCCTTGGAGTAAAATTAAATGACGAAAAATCATATAATATTTCATTTGAATGTATATTTCATTTTATTATCCTCTTAGTATAATTGGAAGTGTCTAAATTATCAATGACTTAAATGGATATAAATAATAGAAAATCATTAAGAGCGTATATACTATTTTTATGACATATTTTTTATGTATATTTAATTTCGATTAAATTTGAAATATTTAATAAATTTTAGCTATAGTTGTGTTACTATAGAGTTAGTTTTTTATTTTTTATATTATGTATATATATGCTTCTTAAGCTACTTACGTTTTCATGATTTTTATTATGTTAGAAATACAGTGAAAAAGTTAAAAAAAAAATATTCATATTTGATAATAGAAAAAAATCTTCTCGTGATAAAAGGAAAAAAGAAAATTAGAGGATAAGACGATATTGAAAATCTTTAATATGAATAACTATGAAAAGAAAATATTTTATAAATTAGAGGATAAAAAGAAAATATTCAAGTGATAAAAGAAAATATTCATATTTGATAATTTAAAAAAAAAATCACATGATAAAAGGATAAAATCTTCACGTGATTTTAGGAATTAGATTTGGTAAAAAGGAAAAAAAATGGTAATGGAAAGGGAGCCGTAATTTTGGAGAGAGAAGAGAGATTGAAGTTTAATTGTGTGTTATTTGTGTATATTAAAAATGACACGTGGCAATCATCCCGATAGTGTAGAAGAAGATGTTGGATATTATAGAGGAGAGGATCCTAACCGACATACATCTACAAATTAGAACTCTACAAGTATACATCATGATATTTAATTAAAGAACCATATTTCTTAAGTTATTTATATGTGAAATTCTGTTCTATCTCATTCTGTACTTTGTGGCTCAAAATTTATTCCTAGAGTCGAATCTAATTATCTTTTGAGAAAATCTTGCCTCAACACCCGTATTCAGTATAAATACAAACCCGTTGACAGCCCATATATAAGAGCCCACATAACTGGAGATGGTTAATGAAGGCCCATATTTCTGCATAAACTTGTTGAGTTTTGTTAGCTCAGTTTAGTTGTATTGGCCCATTGACGGCCAATTAGAGATAGGTGTATGCGGTTCGTTTTGAACAGATGTGCACAAAAAATTCCACCTCACCCAAAAATAATGGGTGACCAATTTTTCAAACCATGCGTGTGTATTTATTTTGTAAGCGTGTAGGTTCAAACAGTGCGGGCGGGGGTGGATGACGGGACGGGTAGCGGGTTTCAAAATAATAAAATTTTATCTAACCGTATCATGGCGGTGTGGTGCAACCAAGAAAATATTGTAGATATTTCTCGAATTACTTGGCATTAACTTCACAACCCTTCATCAGATTCATGTTTTTAACCATCTCATTGTACAATTTTCGTAAATAATACAATTTCTAATTATAGTGGCACAATTTGGTCGTTCGTGAAAATATTTTATGCATGGATTAGAGTTTTTAGAAGGGTCCACGAAAACTACCGAAGTATTTCCAATTTATTGTGGAATGAACGAAGCTTCAAAGTATTCCCATGTCCATTGAAACAACTATTTTTTATGATTCCTTTTTTAAAGTGTTGAAAACATCTGAACATTGCGATTTTTTATTAGTGTGATGAGGCATAACAGAGGTAACTGATGAAGAAACAACATTCAACAAATTAAATAGCATCAATTAAGTTTCATTAACTTGTTCAGTCAATTCCCATCAATTGCTCTTCAATTCAAGTATTTTCACCAAAACCGTCTCTATTCCTTTCTTTTCTCTATCCCTGCTTTGATTTTGTTTAAAAATTAAGACTTTCACTCTTCCCCCATGGCGCTGAAACAGAGGGAAATAGATCAACCGGCAAGTCAAGCGGTTTTCCAGACGGCAAAGCAGCCGGTTTTCACCACTTTCCACCGCTTCTCAGTGACAGCGGCCTGAACGGGCGGCATGGCCCGGAGAAGACGCCGGTTAGCGGTCGGGCCAGACGAACCGTCCGGTCAGGTCCGCTTTTAAGAACATAGCTCATAGGCAGACTCTTATTTTTACCACCAACCTTCTATAAATTGCAAGATCCTAGAAATTTAGTATTTTGGAAAATAACTAGAAATTTTAATTTGAAAAAGAAATTGTTGCCCTCTCGTGGTGACTAAGTATTAGTATATCTTTCTCTTAAAAGGATGCTAGTACAATAGAAACATAAAAAAATTCTTATATGGATTATATTATATTATATATAAAAGAGAACATATATTACAACATACCTCTCAAGTATTCACCATTTCGAAAAGCAATAGATTGAATGGGCTAATACTATTTATTGAACTGATACTCCTTGAATGAATACTAATAACATCTGAGAGCGTATAGACAATTAATATACAAATACTGCGACCTACATATTTTAATTAAACATAAAATATATCAGTAATAGCAGAGAAATTTGCTTAAGAGGTACCAGAGAAATATAGGTACAAATCCACGGGATATGAAGCATTTCAAAGAGTTGATATTGGACGATCAATAGGCAAAAGTACCATTCAATTGCTTCAGAAATGAAAAAACCAATCCAGAGAAAAGCAAATCACTCTCCATATACCAAAGAAATTTGACAAAGAAAATAAATAGAAGCATAAAGCAGTAGCTTCAAAGAAAATACAATGGTTTGAACATGGTATGGCACCATTAATATTCCAAAAAATCATTTAGTCCCACAGTCGGCCATTGAACTCAATGACAAAGCAAATTGAAAAAGAATTATTTGCAATAACAACTTATTAATCCATTCAATTCCAGAATAAACCCGGATGACTAACTTAAAACAAAACGTAAGTTGCAAATGCAGATAACACCCTATCATGGTGTTAAATCAGAGAGGCCCTGGGAATGTTCCATTCTCCCTCTGTTCGTTCCACCTGTCGACCTGCAACAAAAAAAGACAATGTAGTTCATGAAAAGAATTGCCCAAAAATAAAAAATACAAAAATGATAGTAAGAGTCTAATAGAACCTTTCACGGATCATGAAATTGGTAGAAAAGGAGCAAAAAACTTTGATAGGCCATAGGCCCAAGAGACTAACAATTTGTAAAAAGTGAAGTGTTCTATTGTGGTTTTGTATACTTTGATGAGGCAAAGTAAGAAAATAGCTAATTATCCATTTCGAGTCCCTTAACATAGGCTAAACAAGGAGTTGATTCAGCAGCTTGAATACTCATTACAACCGTCAAACCTCACAGAACTACCTCACAAACAGTATTTTGTAACTTTCATGGTAGAATTGGAACAGAGGAATTAATAGATCACACAAAACAAGGAGAGTGATACTAAAATGACACGAGGGTAATGTTTCCAACAACATATTCCTAATAGCAGTGATACAAATATTCAACATGAATACAACATAAGTGCGAGTCTTAAGAGTTTTACAAGAGAGCTTCTAATTCCCGAAGTTATTCCTTCCTAACAATTATTCTCCCACATAATTAACTAATGCGAAGACCGCCGACCAAAATCTGGAGATAAAAGAACATATAAGGCTGCACCTATTTTCAAATATAAAATATATTTTCTTTGTGACTTGAGAGTATACAAATACAAATCCAAAGAACAATGTATAGTTCATCAGATCCTTCAGCCTTCATTTACGATGTTTTGGATCAAAACTGTGCTCGAAGGACAGATATATTAAAACGAAAGTAGAATATCACAATATTCTGATATCCTGATCAGAAATTAAATTATGACGTACAAATACATGTAAACATTCTGAAACTTGAAAGATGAACTAAGAAAACAGATATAAACAACATAAGCTAACATTTTATAATTGTGAGTGTGCATATATATGATTTACGAGCTTTCTGCTTAAGTTTGTCAGTGGAAACAATAACGTAACCATCAGCCGATTAGTGTATGAACTCACCCATTCCCCTGGGCAAAGTGAACGATAATATTTGGCAAACTTATCACAATCACTGGAATCTTCACCCTTAGCCGCAGTGCACCTGAGAAAATAATTACAAGACGGAAAAACGATATCTTATTTGAAGATATACTGCATAAAAACATCAAAATCTGAGATAGATATCAATCTGGCAAAAAATAAAAATTGACCTGTGAAACTCAATGTATCGAGTAAAACAGTGGCGTGATTGGTTGGTTGTCGGGAATCGAAAATCGGCCGGCGCAGTTTTCAGTTCAATCTGAAAAAAGCAATTAACCCTAATTTAGATCAATTTGAAGCAGAACAAAGAGTCTAGCCCTAAATTGGCGATACATACACACAAGTCGAATAAAATTGAGCCGATCAATGCATTCAAAATCGTTCATTTCGATAAATTATGTACACGAAAGGATTCGATTTACCTCAGCCATTGGAGATCAGATCGATTTGAGAGAGCGAGTTCTTCGTTGAGAAAAAATGGTGAGTTTCGTTGTGGCTTTATTTCGTTTTTTATTTAATATTTAAGTGAAGTGTAAAAGGAAATAGTAAGCAAACGGTACGTTCCCATGCGGTTCGTGCAGTGATTCATTCAACTTTAATTTTTTTCCTATAAATAATCGTGACAAAATTATGATTATAGAATTAATAAGTTTTGTTGATAAGACGTTATTTAAGTGAATGTTTCAAAATTAACCAATTTAATTAATCAATTAGTATAAGTTTAATTCGAGTTGAACTTGAGATCAAAATAATTTTCACACTAAGATGCTAAATACTTTGTTGTCAGAAATAATGTATTATTAAATAAAATATTGAAATTGGGACTTAGGACTGAAGCCTGCAACTAATAAAATCTTATATGAATTGTTCTCTGATGTATTTAAATAAAGCAATTCTTCGCACTCTATGATTGTAATTATATTAAGTAATTATGAGAAGTAATATATCAATGCACTAATAATCAATCGAGTACCTATTTGTTCTACTTCCATGTTTATAGTTTTCACAGACACTTACTAAAAAGTACTAGAAATTTATAACTTAAGTAAAATATTATACACAGATTCAAGTATATTTGGATTGCTTGAAAAAGAAAACATAATTTACTTTAAATTTATTTAAAAATGCTACCCCATATTAAGTGAAAAAACAAAAACTTAACTCTACTCTAAATTGATTCTAATAAATTTTGAACTACGAATCTTGGCTTTTGAATATAATAGTAGATCACCGAGATTATGCATTTTTTTTTCTTTTTCTTAAATGTGACAAAAGTTCCAAGTTTTGTACATCCTGTCAAATATATGACCTGGGACTAGAAATAATCAAATCAACAAATGATTTCTTCTAATTTATTAGTTACAGACTTACCTATTCTTCCCTTCTAGTTTTGCTTGACCATGTATAACAGTAGACCAAGTCCAAATACCAATCCCAAATCAACATTGATCCCGAAGTTTATAAATACTTTAGTTAATACTCAAACTTATAAATACTTTAGTTAATACTCACAAGTAGATCTTATCAGATGTAAATTAATCCGCCATGAATCTCTTCCTAAGTTTCGGTTTTCTCCTCAAGGAATCCTTGAAACTTCTACTCAAAAATGGAAAACTGATGTTTTTAGTAGTCACATTCTCCCTCCTCATTTCTTCGATTTTCTACATAATCTTCGACTTCTCGTCCTTTTCCCTTATGCGCGACATGCTCGCCAAGGAATCCTTAATCCCGATCTCCAGCGCAAATAGCGCGGAATTCGCTACCCTGCTAGCCGGAATCAAAGAAAACTTCCCACATCTTCTAACAGTTTACACCGCATTCGTGCTTTCATACTTTGTCGTGACGTTTTTCCCCACAATCGCGACGATTATAGTGTCGTCGGAAGGTTACACTGGCAAAAATATGTCACTAAAAGAGATGTCTTTAAAGATTGTGACAACTTGGAAAAGACCATTGATCACTGGATTTTACACGACGATTTTGGTTATCGGTTACGTTTTTCTCGTGATATCTCTAGCTACGCCTCTACTAATGTCGTCCGACATGTCGATCCTTGGACTTGCCATCCCGTTTGGTATTGTTGCTTATGTTTTCTATCTTTATATGTCCAGTGTTTGGATCATGAGCTTAGTGGTTTCGGTTGTTGAAAAAGTTTGTGGGGCTGAAGCATTGGGAAAATCTGCTGACCAAAGAATAGTTGGATTTGTTTTGAATATTTTGTTGAATTTGGTGTCTTTGGGTGTTTATTTGGGTTCAAAAATGATTAAAGGCGGCAAATTTGGGTTGTCGGAAGAGAAGATTTGTGGGTTGTTTGTGGTGAATTGTTCTTGTTTGGTGAGGATTTTCACATTTATGGTGTATACAGTTTTGTATTGCCAGAGGAAAGATAGTGGGGAAATTGAGTTGAATTGTAGTAATGTTGAGTATGATACCCTGTCAATTGAGGTTGTTAATGGTTCACGGTTCACCCCTCTATGATTAATGTGAAATTAATAGTGTTGTGACATTATGTACTTTAAATATGAAATCCAAAAGTTTAGAGATGTAATGGATCTAATTTATTAATTCATCTCATCACCTTGTATTTTGCCGAATTACATCAATTGTCTAGAAAATCTATATATTAGCATTTAATTTAAAATATGTATTTACAATAAAATAGTTTAACATCATAAATGTTTGAAAATCTAATTAACTTTCTTGAACCATTGACACACTTTTCGTAGTCTGTGTACCTCACATGTTTTGGAAGAGAGTAAAAATGTAATAAAAATAATAATGTCACTTATATTAGATGATATAGCTAGTTGGAGATTAGCACAACTTATACAATATAGTATATATATTGAATTTATGCATTAACTATGTATATTCACTGAATGTAATAAATTCAATTCGTCTGTTTATGGCTTTACAAAGAAGTTTGTGCAGGAAATTTCATAATGACAAAGGTATTAACGTTAATATTTGTGGGAAATAATTTTACTTCAGATATAACCTCCCCAATTTTTAGCTTAAATATTTGAATTTTTCGACAGATTACGGAAATTTTATTTTTTTGTGATTATTCATCTAGCCTATAGTATTTATTATTTGGTACAGATCTTTACATTCTTATTAGAACTTTGACATGATTTTAAATTTTTTTGAAGTTCATCCTTCTTTTTATAAATTTTAATAATATCATCGATTTCATCATCCACTGTTGTGAATATTATTTTACCTTATATTTCTTGTAGCAATTAAACAGTTTCATAATGTATAAGGGATTTGTGAGGTTGAAAGAAAATAATAATGACTTCTGTGTAAAATTAAATATGCTAATAAGTTTTCTTTATAAAATACTTTCAAAAATATTTAACTCTTTTCTATGCTACATTTTAATTAGTGTAAATATCATCAATTTTTAGCTTAAATATTTGAATTTTTCGACAGATTACGGAAATTTTATTTTTTTGTGATTATTCATCTAGCCTATAGTATTTATTATTTGGTATAGACCTTTACATTCTTATTAGAACTTTGACATGATTTTAAATTTTTTTGAAGTTCATCCTTCTTTTTATAAATTTTAATCATATTATCGATTTCATCATCCACTGTTGTGAATATTATTTTACCTTATATTTCTTGTAGCAATTAAACAGTTTCATAAGGGATTTGTGAGGTTGAAAGAAAATAATAATGACTTCTGTGTAAAATTAAATATGCTAATAAGTTTTCTTTATAACATACTTTCAAAAATATTTAACTCTTTTTTATGCTACATTTTAATTAGTGTAAATACCATACATTTTTAAACTGAATATCAAAATTTATGAGATTCACTTTGCGCCTTTGGGCTTATGTCACGCGCTCTGATGCACCGACACTTTGAAAAATTTATTTATGCCGTGTTCGACACCCCGCACGACACTCCTCCGACACGTGTCAAACATGCCACGTGGCGTGTCTTAATAAAAATAAAAGAAAAAGAAAAGGGACACCGTGTCGGACACGTTTTAGGGACGTGTCTGACTCGTCTCGACACTTTTTGAGCTGATATTGTAGTTTCTAATTTTTATTTATTGTTAAAATTCAAGTTTCTTCAAATATATAGATAAAGATATTAGAAGAATCAAATATTAAACTTTAAAAGTTAAATAATTAAGTAGTAAAAATGCATAAATGATAACCTTTTTCCCAATCAAATCTCACGAATAAGTCTACTGCATGCTCTTTGCGCAAAAACAAGGACCGGCAAAAAAAAATCGTTTTTTCTTCGAGTCGTGGAACTAATATCCTATTTAAAGATTTTATTTGAGTACGGTATAACACTTTATTTTGTCATTTGATATATGCATTTGTATTTAATGCTTGAAATTTATGACTTAAACTTTAATGACTATTTTATTTGAACTTGTAGTAGTTGGTTACTTGGTTTTGAATGTAAATATGTTTGGTTTGATTCTATATTTGAACGTAATAGTGTTATTTGTGCATATTATGATGATGTCTTCTATATTTTAATATAAAAAATACAGTTGTGTCGTCGTCGTGTCGTGTCTTGTAATTTTAAAAAAATTGTGTTGTCGTGTCCGTATCGTGCCGTGTCCGTGTCCACGTGTCTGTGTCACACGACACTTGAAACATTGCTAATAAGTGAGAATTACGAGCTGAAATTTCAACATCTATGCTAATATATAAAGGAAACGGTACTATACACTTTGTGATACCAAATTTTTTATTTAAGTTTAAGCTTATAATTTTTGTTCCACTATAACAACTTACTAGTAATTACTCAATTTAACTCTAAAATTTAAGTTAGATAAAATCCATTTGCTAAGAAGGATGATTTAGTTTCCTCATAATTTATATTAATTGAATATTCTTTCCATTTACTCCAATTACGATGATTCACTATCTCGCTAATTCAAACTCTTTCCATCTAGGTAAATCTTTTTTCTTGCCTCTTTTTTCGATTTTTTTTTTTCACAATATAAAAAACATTATCGTGCACGAAGTTGTCCCAATTTCTAATATACTATATTATATGTACATATATATATATATATATATATATATATATATATATATATATATATATATATATATATATATATATATATATTCTAGATCATTTTCGATTGGAAAAAGGAGTGATTTTCTATCAAATATAATCTTAACAAAAATAATTCCTTACTCCACTGATCAGCCAAATCTTTCTGCGTAAATCAAAGCATGGTAGTATAGTAGGGAAGTTTTGAATATATTCTGGATGCGCCTAATAATATTAATTCTTGATACAAAATGCACGTCGATGCAATATATTATATGACACTCATCAACAACTGATCGAGACACGTCATGTCTCAAAATTTGAATTTAAACAGTTACTATTTTAAAGTTTAAACAAGGTCCCACACGAGAGCTCCTCAATTTACACAAACAATTCCGGATCAACCTAAAACGTAACTTATGAGTCAAGTCATAACCAAGTCAATCAATAGTCACAAAAACTCCTGTAACTACTCTCTCAAAATTCCTTCAAAATAAGTTATATGATTTCTTTTTCTTCTAAATTACACTCTTAGTGATTGTTGACACTTACCTTGTTATCCATGACAATCTTAATTAATTGCCTCTTTGATTGAGCCTCAACTCATTCAACGTTAATTCTCCAATTGATTAGGTGGCGGAGAACTTATAACGCGTCAGCCCTTGGCTCAGCTCACATGATGTGTTTGTGTAACTAAGCGAGAACTAATTTAAGACTATAAGATGACTTTTAACAATTTGAAGTGGGTGTCTAATCAGCATGTGAAGATACCTCGCATCATACATTATTAACCCTTTATTATATATTATTGATAATTTTTCACAAAAAAATAAAAATAATTATTGATAATGATACGCATGGCCACACATCTAAAATTTATTTATGTGTATTACAATTGTTTTATATTTTATTTTTAAGAAAAAACTTGATTTGAATATGTAAATTGTGCAATCGGTTAGTTATTGCATAATTGCTCAAGTGATTTGAGAGATTAGTAGTTCTTTTTGAGTTTCAAAATTCTAAATTTTATATTATAATAGTATAAAATATTGTTAAACTAAACATGTGTAAGTTTTAATGAAAACATACATTTGTTTGGAGTTTTAAACTGAAAAAGTGTTAGTGTTTTGGTAAAACATATAAATATATTTTTCTCTTCGTAAAATCTAATACTTTTAAGAATAAACTAAAAAGTTGAAAGAGATATATACCAAGTAAAGATCGATAAGGTCATATTAAAACACAAATTTGAGATAGGAGATAGATTATGGGCGACGATATTGCCAAAGCAATAATTGTTACTTTCAGTCTTCAGAACAATTTTGCTAAACTCTCTAATTTGTCCTTCTAATCAAAGAGTAAATAAGTTAAAGCGTCAATATTTCTTTTAATACACAATTCATTGATAAATCATTCCTAAATTATAATCACTTAATCTTGTCTACTGTTAATACACAATCTACTCTATTCTCACTCCAAAAAATTTATATCCAACCATAATTTACTTTTCTTTCTCATCCAATAAAATCTTTAAATCAATCTTGTCTACAATAATACGATATTAATCTCTTGTTATTAAGCTTTATTTTTCTTAATTAAAAATTAGTTACATATGGTACAAACATACAGTTAATTGAAGTTATTATTACGTATGTAACATTGAAATTAATGAGGTTTCAAACAAAAACAATATGCTTGATTATTAAACATAAGAAAAAGAAAATCTCATAAATTGATATTATCAATTTTTTATCTTTAAATAATGAAGAAATATGCATTTCTCTGCCCAAATTATTTTGTATTTCATTAATTTATTACTCTACCAATTAATTTGTATTTCTTCTGATATATGCAGATGCTACACAGGCTCTCCAGCAATATTGTAATCGCAGTATAAGCAAAGTATAGGAATAAGCAAATTATAATTAATATATATATATATAAAAATATGATAGGACAGGTAAAGATAGTTGAAGACAAAATATATTAAAAATATTGTTAATTTTATTTTGATTATTTTGTTACTTCGGAAGTTAAGCAAGCAAAGATAGTTGAAGACAAGATTATTTTGGAAAAGCTACCAGAATTACAGTACGAAATTATAATAAATCTGTGAGTTATAAATTAATGGTAGACAGTAGAATACTTAACTGGCTTCCATAATCTAGTTGTGACAAATTAAGAAACTGACAATTTTAGTAGAAAGATCCTTTAAGAAAATTTATTGTTAATGAATTTTAGACATTTAACATATATAGTCATTTGATTGAAAGGGTAAATTAGAGAGTTTAAAAGAATTATTCTGGAAGCAATAATTCTTGCTTTGGCAATATCTGACCATAAATTATTGAAGAGATAAAATGGAAAACTTATTGGTGGTAAATCATATAGTTATTATGGTGAATTTATAGAGTATGGCTAAGAATATACTAAAAATGTCATATAATATATCTGTAATATAAAGATTGATTCTATATAACTGGTCAAATTAAAACACAAATAAGACATGGATTATGCGAGACATAAAATGAAAATTTTAAATGGAAAAATAATGTAGTTATTATTGTGTGATTTAATTTAGAAGGTTCAAAGTATACTAAAAATGTTGAAAAAGACCTGTCATATGACGATCGATTCCTCTATATATTATATTAGTAATTTAGTATTGGTAGTCCATTGAACAAGGCATTAGTTTCTTGAAAAGAAAATTATAATTTTTTTTTTTCTTGATTGTCGAAGAGAATTAAAACATGGCTGTCTCCTCAAAGTTCTTCTACATTCTCATTGGTCTCCTTGTTTTTGCATCTGGTAAAAAATATACACTTTAATACGTTCGACCACGCTACTGTCTCTTTTATTTTGGGATCTTTCTACTATTGTATCTCATTATTCTCAATCCTCTTTTTAATGTGCGCTAAATTTGTTATTTTGGCATAAATACTTCTCATTCTGCATTTTCATATATTGTGGGATAAAAACATTCTTCTATTGATGGTATTGTGAGCTACCACATACTGAGAATGTACCATTTTTATTAAAAACTAACTTATGATTAGTGGTGTTGGCGCCACTATCATGATTTTTAATATTGTACACATGGTAGAATAGATAAAATAAAATAAAATATTGTATACATGGTGAAAACAAGATGCAAACTGTTTACTTTGTATATCAGTAACTGGAAAGGCTTGTCCGAGAAAGTTTGCTATGTGATTTTCTGATATAAAAAATATGTGAATCGACTGAACGAAATAATCTTTTTCGAATTTTTCATAGTTCTAATTTTAATCCCATTTAGTGTTTATTTCAACTAACAGTGGTAATTTGTGCAGTTAATGGGCTGGCCTCTGGGGTATGCAAATGTGTGACTGAGTTAGGGCCCTGTGACGGAGCCCAATGTGCTCAAAGATGCGCCGCTGACTTTTCAGGCGAAACGCGGGCCTCATGCACTCCCAATGGTCATGGCCCAGTACCACCAAGATGCCTTTGTTCTCACGATTGTCCATGTCAAAACAAGTTGGACTAAGGCCTTATAATATAATAAGCCCAATTGTTCTTTTACATTAATGAGGAATAAATTTGTAACGAGATACTTGATAAATTTGCAACGAGATATTTATCAAATTTGTTAACCTTTTAAATATTATCTCCTTATTTGTGCAACATATTTTTTTTTGAATGATTGCATTTGAACGTCGAGGAAAGATTATGTCACGCAACCGCTGTTGATGATGTTGTATAACTTATGATTCAAACATTTTTTTTTTTTAATTATAGACAATAATATATAACATTATCCAAATCATATATCACCGACGAAATAATTTACCACGAAAGAGTGCAGATATAACGCAATTAGCTTCACACTAGTTCTTTTAGTAATTTTAATTGATAACATATTTATTCACTGACAAAATTAAAATGGCCGATTCTTTTCAAAATGAATAAACTGAAGATTAGTTAGTGGTGGCCGGCGAGTGATGATTAATTTTATACTAAAAGTCCAAAACTAAAACACTACAAAAGTCTACCTTAATCCACCACTGCAACGTGTTTAACCAACAGAAAAATAATTACATGTGAGATATTTGATACATTTTACGTTATATTGCAAGAATACTTTAAAAAATTACTGTTGTTTAAAATTCGATATTTCCCGTACAGTATCATGCTCCGATGTTTTGTACTTTTACGTTGCACTCACATTTTTAGTGAATGTTTAAGTAAATTATATATTTAAACGTTACTAATTCATTAATAATAGATTAGTTTCTCATGGATTATAAACTAAAAAATCAGTTTTATATCTCAAGTGCTTTTATCAATGCATATTATCAATATTAATATTAAATAAATTTTTGTATTCGAGTCGCGATGTATCTATCATTTTGAGGAGAAATTTTTTTTTTACGTCAATGAACTTGTACCATGTCGCACTCGTATTAACGCATACGTTTTCGTGCAGCATGAGTTCTACACTTTTCTAGCAATTAGCATGATTCTTTCATCAGGTATTGAAAGTCAATTAAGTAGATATTAAAATGCTTAATTATTATTATTATTATTATTATTATTATTATTATTATTGTTATTATTATTATTTATATAGGGCCCGATCTCTATGTAGCCAAGGCCCATCAGAGGACATTCTTTTTGTCCAGCTGAACCGTTGAAAGTCCAATAGAATTTTCTCGAATCACAATAATAATAATAATATAATTCAGTAAACCACGACAAGCAAGCTCAGAAAAATTTGTAGAGAGAGAAAGAGAGTTTTGAGTTCATAGCACAATTGTCAATTTACTTCACAGACGAAGCAAAAATGGCGGTGATCGATGAGATCAAATCCGAGCCGCTACCAAAATCGACGGCTAAGAACGCTCCGGAACCTGCGCCGTCGAGTTACGATTCCGATGGATACGAGACCGCCAGCGATACGGAGCTAAACGACAGCGTTTCAGTGTCAGAGAATCATTCATCTTCTGATAACACTAATGGCGACACTGACACTCGTATCGATAAATTGAATGAAGAAAAAGAGCAGGAGAAGACTGAATTGAGTGAGGCTGAACTCAATGAGGTGATTATCTAAACCTCATCTGAAATTGGTGTGATTGATAGTGAAATGTTGAGGTTTGAAGTTATTGTTGCGTGTTATTGATGTCTGATTGATCGATTTTAGCGATGTGTTGGTGAGTTGTGTGATAGATTAGGGAGTTATTGTGCTGACTTTTGATTTTTGTTGTTATTGAGAAGTAGAAAGCTATGGCACGAGCAAATGATGCAAAATTGGAGGGGAATTCGTTGTTTAAGGATGGGCTGTACGAGGAGGCGCTGTCTAAGTATGAGCTTGCTATACAAGTTGCCCCGGACGGGCCTTTGTCCACCGAAATACGGTCTATTTGCTACGCGAATCGAGCTGCTTGTTTCTCCAAATTGGTATGTTCTTCTTGTGCCTGTAGTTATGGACTAACTAGTCTTTGTCACTATATTTCTGATGTGTGATATACTTAGAGCACAACAAAGCTTGTCGCGAAGTGGATCAAAGTAGTGGACCACGTCTTAAGCGTTTGGCAGTTATTGTTCCTCTACATTGTGTACCTATGATGTAGAGAGTATAGACTCCATTAATCCTTTCCTACTCCTTGTTAAGATTACCTAAATAAAATCTTAGATGAAGGACATTTTGCGTAGGATCTGATAGCCCAGCTTTAGTTAAACAACACTACGGGGCAAGGCCGCCTTGTTCTATTACATCTAAACTAGGATATGTACAATTTATGCAAAAGAACTGTTTTGTGGTTAAAGCATTGGGGTCTCAGCTATTCTTTTCCTAAATTGGATACATGGAGAATGAGGAGAACCCCCTGTCATGCCAATATTTGTTTTTGACAATTTCCCTGGACATCTGCTTGGAACTTGTGAATCTCCTTTTGAACTTTTGATAATTAATTTGACTCCTTGGCAACTTATTGATGCATTTACTCAGAAGCCTAATATTTTTCTACCCGCTAGGTGGAGCCATAGGGTTTATGTATGTGTTTTTACGAGTAAGAAACTAATTTAAAACTTGAGATGGAAATTCAGTTTCCTTCTTTCCACTAGTATGGTTTGTTTACTTGTCATTGACAAAATACATGTTAAGATACGGCTGCAAGATCATGTAGTTGGAAAAAAGAAACTCTGTTTTCTGATGATACTTGGTCGGCTTAGTAGCTGTTCACTTTTGAGTAACTATTTGCTATCATTCTCTTATATGATGAAAGCTTCACAATGACTTGTTCAATCATCAGAATCCTAGTTTACCGTCCTCTTAAACCTGATTCTCAGGGAAAGAATGAAGAGACTATCAAGGAATGTACAAAGGCACTAGAGCTGAATCCTACGTACGTAAAAGCCCTCCTAAGAAGAGCTGAAGCACGTGAAAAGCTTGAGCAGTATGAAGAGTCTCTTTCTGGTATTTATGATGATGCAAATTAATTTGGATGGAATTAACTATCTTTTCAGTTGAGAAATCATTTCAGTGACTCGTTATTTTCATGTGGCTAAATCCTTGCTTGTTATTCCATGGAATCTAAGAAAAGAAAAGCAATTATGCTTGACATCACATGCACACTCCAAGTGCCCAACATGGAGGGGTCTACTTCTGCGTCATAACTTTATTAACTTCTGTGTTATTCATCTTCATATTACTTGCTTTATTAGATTTTTTTTCATTGTTTTCTGCTGGCAGATATGACAAAAATCTTAGAATTGGATCAGTCCAATGACCAAGCTAGAAGAAGCATTATCCGTCTAAAGCCATTGGCAGATGAAAAGCGTGAAAAGATGAAGGAAGAGATGATTGGTGAGATTAATGACTTATCCTCGCATGTAATACTGCTGAATGACAAATATTAATAGCAATGTGAATCCAGTAGTAGGGTCCTCGTTTATTTGGTTTAGTTAATGCATTCATACAAATGATCGTGTGATATAAAAAAGTACTGAGAAAGGGAGCAGCAACACTTTTTTTTCTAGGTTATTCGAGATCCATTGTTAGTGAAGTCTCTAGATAATGCAGGACACAAATCAAATGAATTCTGCGTGTATATTCACACTATAAGCTCAGCATGATATCCCCCCATCCTCGCTTGATAGCCACACTATTTCCCAATTTTGTCTCCGTTTCTCTTTTGCCATATACCCTTACAGGACATGATAACTTACTCCCTGCTCTTGTTCCTTGCTTAATGCGTTTGTCCAGTTCCTGATTTTGGGAATGGGCGCCTGAAGATGTCCTGCGTTTTGCATATGCAATTTCTACTTGTACTGGTATTCTCGAGCAAAATAAGCATCATTATTACTTGAGGATGCATATTTACTCATTTTTGGTATGACTGCAGGAAAACTGAAAGACATGGGGAATTCTCTCCTAGGGCGATTTGGAATGAGTGTGGACAACTTTAAAGCTGTCAAAGATCCAAACACTGGTTCTTACTCTATTTCTTTCCAGCAGTAGGTGCTTTCCTGATTGTATGCGATAGAAGAACTTATAAGCGAGAAGCGACAGATAAAAAGCTCATGTTAATCACACTTTTGATCAAAGCTCATCCTTTTCATCGCGCTATAGGGTGTTGCTCATCTGTTGCAAATATTCTTAAGTTTCTTGGTCCTTCGAAGAATATAGATTTGTATATTGTAACCTAAGAGGGACTTCATCCCAGCTTTGGCACTTTCATACAAATTACTGAAACTATCTACATTTCTTAGTCATTTGTTATGGTATTGCAAGTCCAGTTGAGAAGGGGGGTATTTTGTGAGCAAAATCAGTAAAGTTGTTTAAATTTGTATATTACAACGAAAAAATTTATATAGAGATCATCTAAAATAGAGTTTTATGATGAGACAAATCTGTAAAGAGTCAACATTATTGTAAATTAAAATAGTACTAAGAATGTACTTCCATTAGTTGCATTGCAATTATATTTTCCCATCCCCGGGGAGGTCTGAGGAATGGGAAAAAAAATGTCCAAGATGACGGAACAGATTGTTCCAGAGTTAAATTACTAGATGGGGAGAAGGTTTTGATTGTATTGCTACCGGAGTGCATTGTCCAATTGTAAAAAGTCAGTAAAAATAAATTTAATCTTAGTTAATATTTAATAAGTAACTTTTATAGCTTATGTTGACCTTTGTCTCTTATAAAATAAGAAATCGTTTCGATTAAGTTTCTAAGATCTTCTAAAAAAAATAGCGTAATATTTTCATTTTCAATTTTACAAAAGAGAAACTTTCTAAGCATCTTTTAAAAGAATATCGAAATATTTTCATTTTCAATTTTATGAAAGAGAAACGTATAAGTTTTTTTCACATTTGTTGCAACAATAATCTATAAACTTTCTACACATGTCGAAAATAATTTGAGTAATTGCAAAAAGAAGTTAATTATGTAGCGTTCAGCAAATACTGTTGTCTAGGCTAAAATTTTGCTTCTAATACTTGTTATATTCTCGTGAAAATTCTTTTTAACATTTGTAACTTCTTCAAGGTGCTTTAGAATATACATTTTGACGACAACATTTAAATTTAGTATAAATCCTGCTTTCAGTTTTAGCAATGTATCACCGCTTCAGAAATTATGCCAATTAATAAATTTGGTATTACACAAACAAAGGCGATCCCACCTCAAAGAATCACGAGATATGAAGGGGCAACATAATTTCAAAATATAACTTCTTGTCAAACAAGTTACCAGGAGGAGGAACTAATGATTGATACGAAACAATGACCATATAGCACACCTCGGTTATCACCATATATATTGAGCACGGGTATTTGGCCACTGCATGGATTCTTTTTGCAATATTAGTTAAAATATGTCATGTACCAAAATGAAATTCTGAGGGGAAAAACATCACCAACATATTGTAAAATGAAACAGCTAAAATAACAAATTTAGTTCACTAGAGAGTATAATCCGGTTAAAACGAAATATAACAGCCTGTAAAATGCTTAAGTAATAGCTCTCTGATGCTCCCAATATACTGCCGCAAGAAACTCTATACCCGTGGCATTCTTACTCTGATCAACGTGTTATTTTCAATCAATCTTCACCGAGGAAAATAGGTAATGGACAAAGTAAAATGACGTAAGAAAGCCAATTGTGCCAGTGGAAAGCATAATAGCAATTGCCATTATCAGTGAATATCCAAGGTAAAGTATAGCAGAAATCGGTCCACCCAAACTCTGAAGGTCAAAAATCAGATAATTGATGGAGTACAAGAATACGTAGACGGCAACTGAACCCGAGGCAAAGAAAGCTTTCCACCACCACATCCAGTCTTCAACACAAAGATGCATGTACGTCAGGACAACAGAAACCTCAGCACAGACGATCACCAACAAAAGTAGGACAATCAGCAGGAAGCCAAAGACGTAATAGAATCTCCCGAGCCAAATGCTAGAGAGGATGAAGAAAAGTTCGATAAAGAGTGTTCCAAATGGAAGAGTTCCAGCACCAAGAACAAGAAGCCATGAGGGGTATTTGCGTGCAGGGATTTCTCGTGGGATTTGGTTTGTCCTCACAGGATATTGGATAGGCTCAGCTCGTGTGCCTAAAAACCCTCCAACGAGAGTGAGTGGCACTGAAATACAGAACCAGAGTGACAAGAGTATGAAGTATAAGGAAATTGGAATAGCCCCTGTGCTATTGCTACCCCAAAGAAGGAAATTGAGCAAAGTTAGGATAACGAAAACAATTCCAGGGAAGAAGCATGCTATTGACCAAGAAACCGATCTCCACCCCTCAGAAGAACCTTTAACAGTTGCCCACAATCTTACTCCAACATAACCAGAAGCAATTCCAAGGAAAAGATAAAGCAATATCATTCCCGTCAGCAGCATACCTCGTGAAGCTGGTGACATGAAACCAAAAGCCGCAAAAACAATAGTGACAACTGCCATTCCAGTAATCTGAACTCCATCTCCAACCATTACACAAAGTAACTTCGAATGGAATGGTTCCCTGAAGACATCACCAACCACGAGCTTCCATCCAGAAAGTTCCTCGTTCATCTGCGCTTGAGCTTCTTTATCTAATTCTTCATACCTCGTCAGATCCCTTCTAACTGTTCTCAAAAATATGACAAAAACAATTCCTGCCAAAAAGAAAATTACCATCAACGAGTTAAGAATCGAGAACCAGTGGACACGAGCACCTTCCATCTTCAGATAAGCATCCCAACGAGACGGCCACCTGATGTTGCTCTTGACAAACTCAACCTCATATGTAAATGAGACTCTCTCTTGCTCCTTGATAATCTGAGACTTGTCAAGCTCCTGTGGGCAGCTTAAAGCTGTAAAATTATCGTAAATGTGGAGTTTTGCCATCTTTTCGGGGTCGTATTTGACACTGCACGGGACAACCTCAAAACCAACAATCTCATATCCCGAAGCCTTCTTTTTATCAGCTTCTGAAATAACACCCATACCCTCCTCTCCAGTACCAATTATCTCCACACCAGCTCCTTCATATTCGTGAATCAATACCCTGAACTTGACATGATTGATGATGTAATCATCATTACTGTTCGGAGGGGTGTAGCCAACTGGGTACCCAGTCCACTGAATTTTAACCCCATTCTGGTTGGTAAACCTCATGGCAGGCAAATTATCAAGTATCATATTCACTTGATACAGATCCCGAGTTCTCTGCTTTAAAAGCTTGACCTCGTGCTCACTCAGTGGAGCAGTGGTGCACAGGTACACTGTCTCATTCACATTCATCCTGAAGCGATACGGCGAATTGTCAATCTGATCTCCCATTAGCAATTCTCCAAGATTTTCAGCACTTTTCTTGATGCCCCCTTGAGGCTTGCAATAAGGAAGACTATAATAGCTAAAAGGAAGTTCAGTTTCAATCGAAGTCAACGAATTCACTTTGGCAACAATCTCATCCCCAGTTGAGTAAGTGTGCATGTAACTCCCAGGTAGATAGAAACCATTACATACTTCCAAAACGAGAACCAAGTACACAAACGCGGCGCATAAGTTCCCTCGTTTTATCAAGGGCAAAGCCATTGTTCAATAGAAGGACAGCAACAAAACTATCCTCAAAACGGCTGGATCTGCACGACATTTCATACGATACAAAGAATCAAAATTCGCTAAATCCGTACATTACTTTTTCTATTATCATCATTTTGAAACATATCCAGGTATATACAAGCTAATAACTACACAGAATATAATCCAAAATGTCGCTCCAAAAAAGAAATTAATGCACCAGTATCTAAATACGGAAACAAAAAATGTCATTAAATGCAAATAAATCAAATTCTAAGGAACACGAGCATTAGCAATCAAAAATCGGCAGCACGTAAATAGATCTACCATAAACAAACCGTTCAAATCATGATTTTCATGATCCATAAACACAGCGATAATCGGTACAATACATGCATTATATACATACAAAACACACAGGTAAATGAGGTTATCGTGTAGAAATTAAACATACCGCCGGTGGATCCAAATTTCAGACGAGTTTTAGGGGAATTTGAGAGGCAATTGCGTGAGATTTTGCATCAATGTGAGTGTGCGTGAATTTGGTGTTGTATATAATACAGAGCAAAATCATGTATGTATATCGCGTCGATTTCAAGTTTTATTTCAGATTTAGATCTCATCTCATCTAAAGATTCATTTTGCCGATTAATTTTTACTTTCTTTTTTCTCTCAATTCGCGTGTCGTTTGTCTAAAACCTAAAAGACGCATTTACCCACATTGAGTTGCTGCTTTTGTGTACAACGTCTTTTCGTGTATACTCAAAATGTGGAAACGTTTTGATTATGTTTACCATTATAATGTAAAGTCTATTCCAAAAATAAAATTGAATAGTTTTAAATTTTAATAGTTGAATAATACCTTACGAAAAATTAATTAACTATAAACTCAACGGAATTTCAGCCTAATACATTATTAGGTGCAGTGGTTGTACGATGAGGAGGTGCATCAGATCGGTTATTAATGTTAATCCATGGTTGCTATGAGTTATAGAGAAGTTATTGTTTTGTAATTTAAGAATTTTGTTTAATTTCAATAAATAGTTGTACTACATCATCATACAGCGATTGGACCTAATAACTAACTGTATATATTAGAGGTGACGGTTGTTTGATGGCCTATATTGCAGCCAACAATATTTCAGTTTATCAAGTATCAAACTAATGATATCGAAGATACTTACAAATTGTACTTAGAGAATGTTCTCGGTGGGGATCAACACAAGTTTTAGATAGGTTATTGTTTCCTGAGATTAATTGTTGGATTGTTATCTCTGTTGAAGCATTGAATTATTGATTATTTTGCATTCAACATCCCATCTAGAATTACAGTACGATCAGTCTCATGAATCTCATCTGACACCTCGTGCATGAGCTCGTGTGTTTATCGGTTTTCTTTTCTTTTTTAAAACGAATATTTGATAAAGAACCTTTTAAATCTTAAATCTACGAACTCGCCTAGAGCAGGACCCGGGACCCTCCGGTCCACCTGGAGGAGCTGGCTGGTGAGATCAGAGACGTGTTTAGCAGTTTTATGGCGGTGATAGGGACCTTTTGCTATTGGGAACTGAACACGGTTGCGGACTGTTTAGCGAAGCGGGGAGCGGAGTCTCAGGTACCTCTTCAGGGACAGACTTTTGACGGGGAAACGCAGGTTCACCTGGCGTTCCACCTATGGCACACTGTCCAGATTGGCTGGGCCCGCTTTTACTTTCTGATGTATCAGTAGTTGTAAACCGTATTACCCGATCCCCTACCCTGTTGTTAAACTGTTTGCTTTGTTTAGTGAATAAAGTTTGCCTTTCAAAAAAAAGTGTCGTGCAAATGGGATAGGTTCAACTACTGAGGCCTATAGTATTAAATGCATCGTATTGATGTACCCTTTTTGGTATAAAATTATGAAGCAAATACCGGGTCTTTTAGGATCAGATTAGTTAACAAAATTTTGTTAAACCAAACAACGGTGCCTGAAAATTCTTCCGTGTGCAGATGACGTCCTTTTTCATGGTCTATCTCCTCAAACATTACTAGATGTTTTCATGTTTAATTGTTCTAATCATGAACAAGGAATGAGCTCTTCAATATGTTTCATACATAAGCTACTATAATTTTTTCATCAGAATAGACTATATAAACTCATTTATCTGGTGAATTAGTTAGTAAAAACTCATGATTAACAGTTGATATCATAAAATTCAAAACCCACAGATGGTTCTTTCGTAAATATTGCACTACACTGAAGCAGTTCAATCCCCATGTAGAAGATGGCATGAATGACCTACTCCAACAAGACATGTAATATGAGTTAGCACATGATTCTTCAATGGTAGCAACCCAAGGTCTTTCCCGGAATAAGGAGTGCATTTTCATACACCATACAAGGGATAATTCAAGTAGAATGCACGAGAATCAAAACACGTCAGTCTCATTCTTAAATGAAACTAACAATTCGAGCAAATTCCTTTAATAATACCAGGAAAATGTCATGTATTCAAAAACTCAGCCGCCACAACTACCCTACTCACTGTAAAATAGACTATTGGCCCCTAACTATTGTAAAAGAAAACTATGCACATATATATTTTTGGAAAAATATGAAACAATCAACAGCTAAAGCAGAAGGTAGACGGGCTGAACCATTTAAAAAAGCACAATCTAAGTTGGTACTTTAGTAATCCTCGTCGTCAGAATAGTTTCCATCACTATATTGCTCGTAAATCTGATATTCTTCGTCCAATGGGTTGGTATCCTTCGTCTCATCACCACCACCAGAAGTGAAGGGAAAACTACCAAAAAGCTCCTGGAGGTAGTCCTTTGAGATGTTCTCACGGTCTGTATCTGATGATGTATAGGATATTTGCAATATGTTTACTTGATTCGGAATGATGATAATTAGTGAATCCCATTTTCAGTAAATTAAAGAAATCAATCCATCAAGGTAGAAGTAACCAAAGTCTTAACTACATCAATAAGAACAACGACAAAACATGATTTCTGACAAATTTCTATTAACGGATTTCAATTTTCCAGAAAAAGAAAAATATGAATAAAATTTAAAGCATGTTGTAAGGATACAAGAATGTGGCCGAAGGGTAAAATCGAAGTCCCCATCAACCTGGAAAAAAGAACACTTAAATGAGAGGTGTAATAGTAATTGGAACTGTACAATTCTCTAAGTTGGAGTGGGTTGGGGTGGGGTGAGGGTAAGGATGGTAATCCTGACATATTAGTAATGGTGAAAATAAAGAAACCATTACCAGATCAGGTGCCTCATCTGCATCGATATCCTCTCCAAGATTGTCATCTTCCATTTCATCATCTTCTTCTTCCTCCTCATCTTCAACCTCATCATTAAGCTCTTTATTTTCACTTTCTAAAACTTCTGCACCATAAAACAAGCCATGATAGTACTTCAGCAGAGAGTGCAGCACTTCATATTGGTATATTCGAAGTCAAAGAAAGTATTAAGTAATCACTTTATGACAACGGGAATCATTGAGGAAAAGGCTGCATGACCTAAGAATCAGTATGGACGGATAAATTGACTATGCCTTACTCCTCTAATATTAAAAGCTGCTTTTACGTCTAAATCGTTATTTAAATATTAATATTGACGAGAAGTCGAGAACATACTTGGAACAAATTCATAAGAAATCGTAATAACTTAAATTGTGTTGATTGATCAGAACCTTTATTAGACTGTTTCTCTTCTTCTATTTTTGAATCCTTCATGCTAATATGCACTCTCTTCGACTTCTCAAAGCGACGAGAAACAGATTTCAAAAAGGATTCTGCACCGGCCTCCGGATATACAGACAGAAACCTCTGGGCAACTCGAAGCCTTAAGCTATCAATGACCTGGGATGAAAACCAACCTGTTTGCAGCTGGAAAAATATTTAAAAGAAAATCAGAAACTAGTCAAGCAAATAATTTATTTCTACTAGAGGCATATTTTGGATAGGTATGAAACTGATACAGAAAAAAGGACTAGGTTAACATCCCATTGAAGATCCACAAATTTAGATGAATCTTAATGCCGTCATGCCATAATTTTGTTAGAGGTCCCAAAGTTTTCTGAAGTTTTTAGTCTTCTAGAGCATGTAGATTTTGTTTGACAAAAATTTTAAAGGTAAATTTAGTGGCAAGCTTTAATCAACATTATTACAACAGAATTAAGAAATATAGTATCCAGCTGAAGCAGAAGATGCATTTTGTCGCGCTTTAGAAACACTTCAGGAAGAGTAAGAGTTACTCTTTCTTTTTTACTAGGACAAGCCAACACATTTCCTTTCCTTACAGTTTAGGATCATCTCCTACAAACAATGTGATCAGGTTCCTAAAAATAATACTCGGTAGCTATTTATAGAAATATAACATACACTGCAGCTATGTTGACTTGCAGGTTTTTTAATTTCTTGTTGAATATAGTCATCCTTAAGTTCATCGAGCTGAAATGAAGTTTGGCATTTGTATGGGAAAACTCGGAATGCACAAATATCCTCCCATTTATTCGTCAATCTGCTCAAGAAAGACAAACAAGAGAAGCACATAAGCAAAACAGAAGCCAAAGGAAGTTATCAGTGAGAAATGGAGTTCCAGAAGCTTCTGAAGTCAGTAAACACAACAACCAGACATGGAAAAAATGAAGTAAGCTTGATCCGCCAGAGTTGACTTTGGAAAGAACGGAAACAAATCATTTGAACATTTAGTCATAATCAGAAAGTGAGAGAGAGTGTGTAATACTACATTATGTAAAAAGAATTCTGTCTATCAAAAGGTTGTCAATTGGACGATTGGCAACTGACATTGCCCAAAGTTCCATTTGTGACTTTTGTAGGGACATAATATGTCCTAGTCAAGTGAGCAATAACTGTTTTCTGTATATACACTCATGAAAAGTTATATCAGCGATTATTAAGATTCAGCATGAAAACTTTTTTCTGATTTCTTGTTTTCTGTAAATGGAACCCATGGGATATACAGACAGATATAAACCCATGACATGCCAAATAAATTATTAGTAACTGAGTTCATTTAAAGAAGGGTAAAAAGCATCAAATCCGCCAACCTATTGCATATGCGCAATTTGCCCCCTAAGGTCCTAACCTGTGAAAGTTACAATATACCCCTCAACCTATTTAAAATGTCCGAACTGTCCCCGATGCCAAATCTAACGGATGAAAATGTAAAAACGTGTCTAAATTGAACAGCTGATCAACGACGCAGGGAGCAATTCGCACATTTTTGAAAGGTTTGGGGGTATTCAAATAACTTCTGAAAGGTGGAGGGGCAAATCCCACATAGGCAATAGGCTGGAGCTTCATGCATTTTACCCTTGAAAAAGACCTAACAATTCAGACAAATTACTCGGTGATAAACAAGCATTCACCGTTGTATTATCCAGCATGTACTGATCAAGAGAATGAAAGTAAAACAGGTTAAGTGGATAGAGAATTTTAAGCCCTCGAACCATTAGCAAAAAAAGACTATGCAGAATAATTTTCAAGTGATCTTCATTCAGATTAAACCAAATCAGTTTACATAATATGTCTCTCTGCCAAAATCTACTCCAAAGGTAAGAGTGCAACAGCAGCAGCAGTGGTTTTCAAAATTTATAGATTACTTCTCAGTCACAGACAATTATATTTATTTGCTTACTCAACCATGGACAACCACGACATAAGTGAAGTCATCATTCATATTTAATCATTAGACAGCTACTTCCCATAATGATATAGCAGGATGTTAAAGCAGAAGCTATAATTTTAATGAGGTTCAAAATCTATAGACTTACCCAGATGCAATACTGGTTTCACAATAACTTCGCAATGATGGGGGTACTCGAAAATCAGTCCTTTGATATCTACTCAAGAAAATCATGAGAAGTTAGCAATTCTTACATACAAAATGACAAAAGATAAAGCTTCTTCGCTCAAATATTTCCATAGTGAACAATGTATAATTTTGCAGTTAGGAGGAGATTGAATGAGTCAAAGTAACTTCATTCTTCTTCTTTTTTACCTAATCTATCTTACTAGCTCTGGTGAGTAAAGATAGACTGTGCACAAACTGAATCAGCTCTTAACTATGAAAAAGTGCAAAATAAATACAGGCGACAAACTTCAGGGTTATATTAGTTCTTCACACATGTCACTGAATTTAATGCAGATAGATTAGAACATTTATTACTTCTGCACCATTTTGAATAACATGGATCTGTATAGCGAAGGCATGCACTTATGCATGCCTAAAATAAATGAGACAGAATCTCCAAAATAAACTAAATATTGTGGTATTTCTTCAAGCTTGTTCCCTAAAGACATCAAACATCCTAACACCACACCCCCAACCAAAGATATTAATGCCAATAGGCTAACCTAACTCTTACTCCGCATGTCAATAAACATCCAGAAGTAGAATTTTCATTGCGCAACATTGCATAAAGAAATCATATCCAATACAAAACTCACATGCGTGATTCAGGATCCTTGCGAGGGTCATATCCTTTTCTGATATAGAACCTGAGGAATGGTCCATTTGAGAAGTAATATGCTGCTATGTAAAGAAGCCTGGCCGTTGGAAATGAACCAATTAGAAACATTGTGAGATTCTTTGATATGAGCTTCTGTGCCTAATCCATATTAGACTAACAGAGAATAAATTAACTTGTTCAGTCAAGAAACCACCTTCTTAGCATGTTATAACCAACATTATGACCTCGTTCAAGCAAACGCTCAACTAATGAATCTTTGACCCATACTGGACGCTCATCGAACAATTTACAAACAGCCTCCTGCCACTTCCATCGATCTGAGTTCTCAGGTGTGAAGTCTTTCCAGTTTACTTTCTTAGGTATCTGTGTGAATGTCAAGTCCAAACAAAACAAGACACTGCCGTAGAAATGAATTCTGCTCTTGCAATCATATGTCAATTAATGCATTATATATTGCATCTCATGAGGAATGTCTATGACACGTGATAACAACGGAAGAAAATATCTAACTGTACAGGATACAAAAACTAAAGGCATCAAAACATTACAAGGGATAAAACTTAGTATCAAAAGTAAGCACCTAACACCTATTGATCCAGAAAAGACACAAGGATAAAATGATCTGATGAAAATGTAGTTCAAAGCAATCTGTTAGAATCTACCGATTTCTTTAACGATTGATTCTTATTGGTGTATCAAATACCAAAAGTAGAAATGAAATATTTGTAGGTTACAATCAAAGGATTCCCGTCTGTTAACTGAAATAAAAGTATTATTTTAAACATTACAACTGTTTCCCTTCTCTTTAAGTGAAACTTTGCATAACCACCTTCTTGAGTACCAATAGAGATTTCAAGGATCAAATAATGGTTCCACATGGTGAGACTTGAGAAATGAATTTTTCTGCTATTACAAAATTTGGGGGGGGGGGGGGGGCATCTACTATTGATGCAAATTAGCACCCAGAATACCTCATCCTTTTAGTTGTCTCACCTAATAGCTTCCGTTTTGCAGATAGAAAGAAACCAGAACATAATAATCTCGATATGAGACAAGAAGGATATCTTTAATGTTGAAATCAATAGCAAGACATTGCTCTATCTCCATCTGCATCAAATGATGAAATTTCAATATCTAAATCAAAACAAATAATGATGCATAACAGCTATGATGCATGGATACGGATACGGGTACGATACAGATACGGGGACACGGATTTTTTGAAAATATAGGATACGGGTACGCCGAGGATACGGCTATATATATTTTATATAATAATTTATATTAAATATAAAAACTAAAATAACAGTAGATTGAAATTTAAACTCTTGAAACTTTGAAAGTAACAAAGTTTGAAGGTCAAGATAATAAAAAAACAAGAATAAAATGAATTTTAAAGAGATTCTAAGCAACCGAGTGTTGTTGGTTTGAAAGTTGAAGTTTTTTATTGTCATTCTTGAGAGGAAGTTAGAAACGGGAAGAAACTTTCTGCTTTTATACTTACTAGATATTTATTTTTCTTTAATTTTTGTTTTCTTCTTTTGTTATTTACAATATGTTTTAAGTTTCTGTTTTGACCCTTGAAAATCAAAACTTCTTAAATCTGCAAAAATGTATCCTGAAGGTGCCGGATACGTCCTCTAGAAGTATCCGATACGTATCCGATGTTTATTATTTATTTTAAATTCTCGGATACGCCACGTGGCGTATCCGATACGTATCCGAGGAGTATCGGTAGAGTATCCGAGTATCGGAGTATCCGATACGTGCACGGGGTAATTTTTTGGAGTATCCGTGCATCATAGCATAACAGATAGAAAGTCACAGGTATATGCAGAAGACAACCTAAGCAAATTTTATTTTAACAGCAAGCCTAGATCTGGACAAGTAGTAGATGAGTAGAATCCTCAATCAGTGGCTCACAATCATCTTGGCCTATCACTGCTAGTGAGAAATATTTACAATAACTATTTCACGCGAGGCCATGAATGACCCCAAGCAATAGGTAGCTATTCAGAGGCAAAATAGCAAAGCTTTCATCTTGTTTTTCTTTAATGGAAAGCTAGAACAAGTAGGTATGTCAGAGGACCAAGAGACAAAATTGCCATGATTAATTTATATTACATGTAAACACTTAAAAAGATCAAAAACAAAACTACTCTATGGCCAATGAGTATGAGCTTCTATGTTCCCAGAATCGTACACAGCAAGTGGTGAACTGCTCTTGGGTGAATAAGTTGAATAAGTAAAGCACCACATTAATATATTTACAGAAGTTAAATATAGAAGTAGATACCAATGTAAACACACTGAAATTACTTCCTATCTTGCAAACTGGTAAGCTCACCTCTGAGTGCTGCTGGACAACTCCCTCTGGTTTCTTTTTCATGCTCACGTCTGTGCTCTGTTTTAAACTGCAGTTTATAAAAAATAATTAAAACCCAAAGGAATTTAGATTTTAATACAACATGCAGCATACAAACAACCACCGTCTTCCATAGAGATTTCAAGTGTATCTAGATATGAGGTCAAAAGAAACACGATAATATTGTTTGAGGTGTGGTAATATAAGTTAGTGAAAGAACTAAACATGATTGGAAACATCTAATGCCTTTTAATAAAATCAGAACAGATCAACATCATGTAAGCCAGATAACTTGAGAAAATGTAATCGATTTCATAAAAAAGTTGAGCGAACAAGTCGTCTCCTAGAGCATAAGTAGTTAGGGATCAAAGTAACATCTGGGGTGGAGGTCAAACTTATAATCATTCATACATGAAACTAGTCAATTGAATTTCATTAATCATTGTAACGGTACTCAAGTCAGTGAGGCCTTGCTCCTGTCATTTTATATCTACTTTGAACATCATAATGCTTAAGTATGATGCTGAAGCAACTTACATTAATTGGTTTGGACGATTCTTTGTCGAAAAAAGTGGTGGTAATAAAATCATCAAGTCGTCCTGGTCGACATCCATTTGCCCACCTTTGTCTTTAAAAAAAAAAAAAAAGTGAGATAGGCAAGAGTAGCCACATTTCTCAGAAACAAACAACAAATTAGAAAAATAAGCCTTCACCTAATTGTGATTCTACTTCAGTCCAATTTCTTTTCTTTCTCCGATTGGAACCGGCGTGAACAGAAACAACATGCTGGTAATCCACCATTCCTTCATAGGACAAACCATGGTGACATAATATGCACAGAAATGGGAACGAATTTCCATGCCTATAACAAGATATATCATTCTAACCATTGAAGTCATATGCTTCTGAAACTTGAGCAACAATGTCCGCAGACAGCTGCTCTTGAGATCCAGTCTGTTTTGGTGCTTCAACTTCTGCGGAAGTCAAAAGGGATTCACATTCAGGCTGAGCAATCTGTTCGGAAGTCTCTGCTGATTTAGGGAAGGAACTGATCTGCTCAACATGAGGCAAACCTGCTGTTCCCTGATCGGAAATTCTGTTTATGTCCTTTATATTTTGAACATCCTTAACTTTCTTTTTGGAAATTTTCAATAGATAATTATTGCACGACCGGAGCTCCCCAAATGCCGGATGTGAATATGGATCCTCAGGACGAAAACGCAGTTCCAAGTTGTTTGACTTGTCAGTGCGAGCCTAGAACAAAGAGATCGAGATTTTACATGCGAGAAGAGAAGTAACAACTTATCATATTTACTAGCAACTCGGAATTTAGACGAAAATTGGCTACAGAAAGAAGCAACTATTCAACCCAATCCACCAAGTATTCTCATGCAAGTTATAACAAATGTGTCATCTCTCCAGTTTATTGTTGGATTACATACATATTAGAATTACAGGAGAAAGTACAGAGAAAGAAATGAAATAACCCAACGCCCAATTCACGAGTAGCATAAAAAAGTTGAAGAAACTATCTCAAAGATTTTCATAGAGAACCATAATCCAGATTGCTCATGTTATACGTTGAAAGGATATACATGAACTCATTACAACTAAGAACATGATCTAATTTCCAGAACCTCCATATCTATGGAATATACAAATAAGTTATTCAGGGCCATCTATAGTTTGATTCAATAAAGAGGAGGAAAGGCCTGTTATGCTATTAGAACTAGTATCCGTTATTGTTAAATGGGCCTCGGGTTGAGGTTTTAATTTCACATCAACCCTGTTCAAAGGTTAATAAACAGTTTAGAGAAGCCCAAGTCCATAAAAATAGTGAGGCATCAAGTTCAATCAAATCCAGTGTCTATAACCGTTAAAATGTATTGGACTAAAGAGAATATCAATGCCTTAGTTACTGGAATACAAATATATAGTTGTGTTAACCCGACTTTGAGGAAATGTATTAGAAAGGATAATGCCGTAGATGTGGATACCTCGAGAAGGCATTCTTAGAAGGCTTCATACCCAAACCTACATTTCAATCATCTAACACCATGTCTCAAGAACATAAGTTACCTTCTTCAGGCAAAAAAGAAAAAAAGTTACCCCAAAAGTTGAGGCACAGAAAGTAAACCACCTAAATCAACAAAACACGGAAGATGCTAAGATATGCAATCCATATTTTGTCAGATAGATAGCCTGCCAAAAATCCATATAAAAACTATCGGCAAATACGATCTTCACAATTTTCACCTCTTGAAGATTTACAGTCACACCTAACGCTAAAAAAAACAGTGCAAAAATCAATCAACTGACGCATACCTTGAGAATGCCTTCATCTCCACCAAGCGTTTCGATGGCTCGTTCAATTGAGGAAGGATAGCCAGGAAGATTAACCGAAAACGCCTCACTACTACTCGGCAAAAAACCCGAAATTGAACCATCTTTAATAACCCCCATCTCAGTGTGCTATTTCTTTCAACAAATTAATAATATTAATAACCTAATTTCACTGGAGAAAGAAAAAAACAAATTCTTCAGTTCTTCACACAAATATAAATAAAAATTAATCTAACCTAAGATGAAAAGCTCCTATAACTATCTGACATGCTGATTCATGTACAGCAACAGATTCGATAAATACGATTCGAACTGAATCGTGCCACGTGTATTCGTTATAAACTTACAGAATCAACAAAAAAAACCTAATCCCCAAAATTTTCCCTTTTCAATTTTGCTATCTAGGGTTTCTTCTCTGTCACCCCCAAATTACTCTGTAAAGCGCGGGTATTTTACTCTGAACGATTCTCTATTTATATATCTTGGGTTCAGAGGGCAAATTTGTAAATACTGAAATCGTTAATATTAGGAAATATATTTACCTAAGTTGCTTTAGGACACTTTATGTTAATTACTAAAATTCTTACCTTTTTTATTTATCTTTTACAACTTGGAGGCTATGTAGTGCCAATTTCGAATTAAAGCACTTTGTGATAAAGTTGAAATATGAAAATTTTATGTATAGTATTTTGAAAGACAGCAAATAGAGTAAAAACGGGAAAAAAAAAAAAGTGAAAGACGTTATTAAAAATATATATATATATATATATATATATATCATTCAGAAGATTAAATAGTATGGATAACCTTTCTTCTATTTTTTTGATAATTAATGAATTTGCAAAAATCTCTTCTTTTTTCATTTTTGTTTCCTATGTCTTATACACAATTCTGATTTGAACTAGATTTTGAGTTAAGAATTTTTTACAAAATCTAATTTATAATTTAACAATTTATGCGCACAATTTGCGCTCAACATTTTTTCTTGATTCTGTGCATATAAATAAATATGGCAATGAATTAAAAGGAAAATGTCTAATTATTGATAAAAACTATAATTCTCTTTTCGTTTTTTTAAACGATTCAAAGAATCGGTTGGAATAGACTTTAAGTTTGCATAGAGAAATTGTACTATTTGGCATAGGTAGATAACGGGTAGTGTTTAATTTAGAAAGATGTTTTATATAGTGTTGGACTAAGAATGACAAAATAGAGAATTTTAAAAAAATTCTCAAGCAGAAATATATTTTGCTCTTTCAATATCCCAGCCTTTGTTAAAATATGTATATCCTGCATGTAAAGCTCAGAAATTTAAATACAATCTCTTCAAGTTGCAGAAGCTCTACAAAAATTGCCTTCTAAGCCATAACGGGCATATGTATATTGTTAACAGTCACTGTTAACAAATACAACAATTCTGACCTCTACCTCTTTCTTTAATGCATCTAATGAGAATTACAAAACAGTTTAATTGTTAGAAGAATTCACCTGTGGTTTTTTGACTTCTTTCTATAACGATTTCAACAAACAATCATGATATACAACATACATAGAAAGTGAAAATTGCTGCCTAAATCAATTTATAGCAATTCCCATGTTTCTTGTTGTTGTTCTTCGTCGTTTTGGACCCCATGACAGATCAATTGGCTCTTTGCTTTTAGCTTTTGAACCAAACGAAACCTTCCTTTTGGTTCCGAGGTAGCCTTGACAGTTTGGAGCTCCACAATGGCACTCAACCTGTGGTCCAAATTGTACAAATCTGCAAAAGGAATGAGCAGATGGATGTCGATGTAACTATTTGTACCAACTATATAAGTCTATATGATTTTCTAAAGCACAGATGATAAATCTAATAAAAAAGGACAGATGTTTAATGATAAAGATTAGCAATTTTATAATGGAAGTGCAAATGATTGTCAAGAATCAATTGATCTGCTGCACTGATAAGAAGAAAGTAGAGTTCAAACTGCTGCTCAAAAGGTACCTAGACTCTTCAGTTCTAACATATTAAGTTCTTTTAGATTATTTTCAGGTAGTTCTGGAAAATGTTCTAGCACACAGAGGTTATTGTAATTGTTTAATAAATTCGAAGATCCTTTCTCTTTTCCTTTCATATTTTATATTTTACAGTAAAATGGATCAAATTATCAGTCATAATTAGGAATACAAATATCTAGAACAACTTGCAAGCGTTCAAAGTTCAAACCATCCTTTTCCTTCTTTCTTTTTTTTTTTCCGTTTCTTTTAACACATAGCAAATGTTTCATATATTTTGTTTCTTTCCTTTTTCGTTTCTTTTCATACATAGAAAATGTTTCATGAAATATGCGACGTAAGTGCGCTGCTCTGAAACTATATTGTGAGAAAAATTATCTTGATGTTTATAAGTAGTTTTTTCGTATAAACAATAGAACAGCCAGAGAAATAGTAGAAGATCAGCAAATCAATTCAACATACCGGTAATCATAGGTCAATGGTTCTCCAACGTCAATGGACCTAGAGGCAAAAACGCCAATGCGTGTCTCCTCTTCGACCTGCCTTTTAGAAAGGTAAGACGACAAGAGACATAATAAGGATCTTCAACTTTAAAAAACATAGGCATAAGGCACTACTTTGACAATAAATGCTTAACTCTATGTATATTTGAAGGGCAAGTAAGGAAACAATAGGTGTGGCCATAATTCAACAACTGGATCATAAAGTTTGAACCATTTTTTCGGCATCATATTAAGAGATACTTTCATGTAACTTAACGGTGGGGCAAATTATTTACTCCTACACCCCCGACTCCTCACACACAAGAAAAAGAATAAGTTTGCAAAGTTGGAAGCGCAATTACGTTCATGAGTAGAAATCAGAAGTCAAATATTTCTCAACTTGTTCTGATCAAGTAATAGTGATATCAAAAGTATAACGTTAAGAACTGATTTCCACTTTGACGAGATATGCGTAGAGGTAAGATCATAAGTTTTTATCATGCGAAGACCTTCAAGGAAGTAACGGATTGAATCTGTCGAAAAGTAATGCTGAAAACTGCAAAAAAATGTTGCTTTCTGCATTCCGACAGAAAATTATCTCCTTTAAATGCAAGTTTCAAAAACCTTTGGTGTGATAGATGGCTTACCATTTCTCCAATTTACAGTTGGGGGCGCAACTATGGTTGAGAAACCGTGAAGCATTTCCTTTGAATGTTGCATCAATCACAAAATCTTTATTAATTTCACACATATAAAAGTTTTGGGCATCTTGATCTTTCATGTCCCACAGCCTTCTTTCGCACATGGCGTCATCAATAACTGAATAAAAACAGAATTTTAAATTAATCAACCATCAGGCTGATAAGACATTGCATATATAATCAAACGGAATATTAACCTTTTTTTAGTTATGCGAGAAATTACCTTCTCCGACGTATTCTATTATGAAGTCTCCTTTACTGATTGATTCAGCAGCAACAACACCCCAACCACAATTTTCTGTCTGATGAATAATACGGACAATGGTAGTCAAGGAAAATAAGCCAAAAGCAAGTGCTAGATTATGAAATAAAAACCAACATAAATAAATACCTTGACAATCTGGATCTTTTTCTTTTTCTTAAAGGGTCGGTTGGTACACTTTTCAGAACAGCCACAAGCTTTTGAGCAGCTGATGCACTGCACCCTATTCGTATAAAAATCAGAATATAATCACCATAGCTAGATTTTATAATTTAAGAAAAATATCACATAGGAAATATGTTAAAAGTGGTTCCAGAGATCAGACTGATATCAATAGCTGTTCATTATTTATGATAAATTAGCATGACAGAGATCTCTGACCTCTAAAGAGAACATAAGATTGGAAATTTTTTAGAACACCAACAAAAGCATGCATTGTTAAGCTTAGAGCAGACCAGAAGTTATAAGCTCAAACAATGAAGCCATTTTACAATCAATCAAGGAGACTGTAATCTTGTAACATTTGACTTGCCAAAAACGGAGACTAAAAGTTTAGTTGTCCAAGAACCCTGTATTTGTTCTAATGAAACCTGGGCTGATACTGTACAAACATGTTGCATTTTTTGGACAATTTCTTGAAAAGTAACCAATCTAACAATCACCAGCCTTTCCAGTGCAGAAGTATGTGTTGCATTACATTAACCCAACATTCATCCAACAATGCTTTCTGTTGTTTTTGTTGTTGTTGTTACAAACTGCTTGTATTTAGATAATACAGGGAAAGTGGCCTAAATTTTAAATTACATTTGATCATTGGAAATACATAGGAACATTTCAATTCATTCCCCAACCCCACGCCATGGAAAAAAAAGAAAAAAACTATCACATGTTCACTTCCCGGAATCAGTAAAAATATAATTACACTCTCTGGAATTGCTCATGTGGGAGCATTTTGCTCTTTTGGTGAACTATTCCAGCGCAATGGTTTTCTGGAATCACGTTGCACTTAACCGGCGCATCTTGCCACTTACACTGGAGATTTTTACTTATTCAAGAGACTCAAATGAAATTATTACTATGTAATAGCAGTAAATCAACAAGCTTAACAAAAGTTCATAGGTACTTTAATATGATTTGAGCAAGAATACTGCTAAGTATAAGTAGTAAATTAAGAAGATAGAGAAGAAAAAATTGGAAAGATTTATGTATCGGTTATGATAACTCATGTTTGAATCAAGTTTGAGAACACTAAAAACAAAGCTAATGCAACGAAGAAATTACACAGAATGGTAAGAAATGTGTTAATTGAAAAGAAGTTAGAGCCTTTGCATATGAAAGTAGCTTAAAAGGTTTGAATTCAGAACGAATCCAACATTACCTTGATGTAGTGAATTTTAATGACACGGGATACCAGCTAGGACAAACAAAAGCTATATAAAAACTCCACATCAACTTCCAAATGAAAATTTTTACAGAAATGACATTCTTCAAATTTAGTTTTTTCAGAAATGGATGAACAAAAATACCTGCATACACATCCAGAAGAGCATTGAGAAGAGCTGCAGTTGCATCCAGTGTCTGTATCAACATTATTACGCTTTCTCTTAACGAGATACACATCTAATTTTGTTAAGGATTTACAGAAGACCAATACTGTACACCATAACCATTATAACTCATTTGAGCTCATCTAATCAACAAGGGGAACAGTTAACATCACCCAGATATTTCAGTAGCAATTATATTCTTGTCAGAAACAGTAACTGCTGAAAAGTTCATTTATAATAGTAAATAATATTTAAGACTGGCTATTTAGGAAATATTTATGCATTGGATACTTCTTTTGATCTGCACATATGGACTTGGCTCCAACTTTGGTTCTGTCTGGTCTTTGTTTATGTCAATTCTGAACTCCTCCTCATTATATGGAAGGGGCAACAGAGAGAATACGTCCTGAACAATGCATTTAAAGCATTAGGGATGACTCAAAACCAAAAACAGGTCTGGTGAAAAGGGCACAAAATAAATTGAAGTTCATACAAAAATAACAAGAGATTTCTCAATCCAGATTCATCACCCAAAGATTATTTTGAACACATTGAAGTATTGCTTTATACCATCTATCTCTAAATGAAGATAAATAATAGTAAAGAATCTTACCTCGATGCTATTTGCAGGAACCTCAACCTGTATAGCAAACGAGCGTGTCAGTCCTGTCAGCCAGTATAATCAATCAAAATAACAACAAGATATGATAGTTAATAAGAAAATCCTATAGGATCTCATGATATGTATGCACTTAAACATCAACTTTGATCGTTATTTAACAAAATAACCACGTGATGAGGCTTTAAGCGTTTAACTTATCCAACGTGTGGATCATAACTAATGGTTAGGGATAAATTATTAATACAAGATAAAATGGAAAGTAAGACCCGTCCTGTATTTTCAAACAATGTGGTGGATACATGAGTAATTTGGCCGCGAACAATTCAAACATGATCAAATGGCAGCAGCAATGCTTTAGATTATTGGTAAAAAATCTCAAATTTTCAAAATTTTCACTATCCTCCACTCTTTGATGACATCCTTTTAATGGTGATAACTCCTTTTCCAATCCGTTTGTACAAGCACCAAAGCGGAGTGGCTACCAGTATCTCAAGTTGCATAAATCTTGCATGCAGGTGTGCGTGTAAAAATACAGTGCTTTCTTATGAGAGTATTGATATTCATGATTTTTCTGCCTTCCCAGGACTTTGCAAAGTGATCATTCTATAAAATAGAATTATTAAATGGGCTAAGACAATGGCTTAGCCTGGTGTAAGACGCTTCACCTGTAATGGGTAGGCCGTGGGTTCGAGTGGTAATGAGAGGAGGTGGGTAATCATTATTCGTTCCTATTCGATTAAACACACACACACACGCGTACACAATTGATGGGGCCGATTGACATTTGTTACAAGTTATTCACCAAAAATATGTCCTATATGTTTCCGAGCTCATTTACATAACTTTTTTTATTGAATGTGTATGCACAACCAAGAGGTCAATGCCATTTATCAATCACTGCTGAATAAAATTTTCAGCTAAATCATGTGTCTTAAAGTAGTGATACTTATAGAAGGGAAAGAATATAAAATGCAATATTCGTGGACAAATTTACTTTATGAGGAGTCACGTTTCAGGAATCAAATCCATGAAAATAGGAAAAAATCAAAAGTTTTGAGTAAGGACCAAGGATAAGAAACTCCAGACACTGCGAAGAAAATAAAAACATTTACAAATAATTTAGCAACAATTGAACTAGAAATAGGATAAAAGAAGTCTAGCAAATTACTTTATCGTTTACAACCAAAAATTTAGTCAAAGAATGTCAATGCTTTTTAGTGTTAAATCCAAATAGGATAAAAAAGATCCTATAACGGGGCACTTGAGTGTAAATTAAGAAGCCAAGAACTTCAGTCAAAATCCAGGGAATCTAAAATCTAAGCATGATTTACTTAGAAATAAATAACGATAACTTCCAAACTCCACATCAGCATGCAAAAGAAGGCAAACCAAATCCGGCCCTGATTGATTTCACACGTCTCCAACGTTACACAAGTTCAAATTAAGGCCCTGGATCATGTACAATGAGTTTCATTGGCAGCAACGGGCACAAACATGACAAAAGAAACAGCTTTGACTTAACAATTGTCATGATGCCAATCTTCCTTTTATCACAACAGCCAGATGGGCAGGTGGCCAAGAAGATACTTTTATGTTAGAAACGACATAGACAAACATAAAAAGAAGGGTACTACTTGGTAAAGAGGTGCTTATAGCTCTGAGAGTCAGTATGGAGTAAAGACCAAGCTATAAGCAAAGTTGTTATAGTTATTTGCGTAAACACAAGAATATATATGAGATATAATGATTTAAGTATGTGTGAATGTATGTTTACCATAGACCACGGTGGCCAACTACTAAATAACCTTAACCCAAATCAGAGGAAATTAAACAGGCTACAGAAACCTAGGTACAATGCTGTAGAACAAAGGAAGAGATGGACCTTCTCCAGACGCCAATCAGTAGGATGCTTCCAGCAAATGGCTTCCCCAGGTCGATCAGGAAAATGGAGAACATGCTCTGGAAATGGAACACATTTATCATGCCATGCTATTGGACATCTTATGCATCGCAGCAGATGATATTTCTGCTTACATAAAAAGCATGCCTGGCCACAAAAGAGGATTTTAATCAGAGTTCAGCAAGCATACCATATACACAATCCAAAAAGTAATCCGGTAAATTAAAACTCTAAGAAAACAAAAATCAACAATGGCTGGATATATTTTTTATATTAGACCCACAATAAAACTTACATGTTGAGGGCATTTAAAATGCTTCGAAAATGAAAACCCGACACTTCCTTTTGCGCATGATTTGTGAAATTGTCCCTTACAACTGCGAACAGAGCATGATACTGCCTCGTCGGGTAAGACTGTATTATGGCAAACACCACACTGCACCTGAGACAGATTAACGAAAAACATTGGAAGTAAATTAGCACATAAAATGTTAAAAAATAACTCGTGGCAAATATTTCGGTATTGGTTTTTCATCAAGATTCGTTAGGATAAAATACATAATTTCACTGTAAAGGAGACTTCTGGGATTGGCTTTTAGATAAAGATTCAAGAGCGAACTCCATAGGAGAACTGATCTCATTTGCATTGTACGGAATAATCCTGAATTTTTCTTATTTGACATAAAATACGAAAATGTGGCACTCGACTGAAAACGCGCTAATTTATTCCTTAGCTACTAAATAATTCTCCTTTTGTCATGATCAAGCGCATTTAATCGGCAAATGAAATCCAGAAATCGATACACGGTGCCCTAGCGCATTCTATCCGCAAATTAATGATTCACTAACACAATCTAGCAAGTGGGAGTACACTCTTCTTCGATACACCAAACCTACCTCCTTCATTTTCCTACATCAATTTCATACAACTCATCCTTAATGTAATTCAACTCCACTAATTCACAAGCACCTAATGCCTAAAAACAAATCATATCAAAACATCACAACAACAAAAAAAATCCAATTTTGCAACAAAAAGGGCTAGAACAATTACTGATTTAGGAGCACCAACAACAAACGGAAATGAACACTTCAATCGAGAACTCCCTTCCTCGATTTTCCTCTCACTCGCTCGATTCACCCCTCCGCCACATCGATTCAAACCCCTCTTAATCGCTCCTCCTCCTTTTTTACCCCCCATTGTAAAACCCTTATTTGAGCCTGATTCCAACTTATCAACGGCTACATCTCCGATTTCTTCTTCTCTACCATCTCTGTAGCGCTCCGGTTCACGGATTCGGGTCGGGTTCGGGCCCATTTGAGCTCGATTAGGAGCGTGCTTGAGGTCGGGTGGTTGTTGTGCGATGAGGAGATTTGCGAGGTCGGGCATTGTGAGAGAGCGTATTTGTTTGTATGTGCGTAGGCTGGGGGGTGGGGGTAGGGGTAGGGGGGTGGTGTTGTGTGCTGAGGCTGAGTTGTAAAAGGTAAGTGAGTTGGAACCTGGTGAGAGGGGGCCGATTTTGAGCGGGAAACATTGAAATTTTTTCTTAAGAAGCTCTGAGCTACAACAAGAAAAATTACAAAAATGCCAACTTGAGAATTGTATTTTTATTTTTTTTCCTTTATATGATAATAACTAGCGGCTAGGATACGCTATGCTCGCGCATCTAAAATTTATTTTATTGTAACGTGATTTTAGTGTAATGTCATTGTAACGCGATTATTTTACATTTTGAAGAAATTAATTCGGATATTTGAATGAATGTATTGTATAGTTAATATTGTCGTGAATCATTCCTTTGAAAACTTTCTTGAGAAGTTGTGTCGTGTGTCGAACAAGAATTTACAAAAGTGCCGACTTGATAGTATTTTTTTTCTTTGTATAATGAATAACTAGCAACTGGGGTACGCAGTGCTCGCGCATCTAAAATTTATTTTAGTATAATATTAATGTAACACAGTCGTTTAACATTTTGAAAAAATTGATTTTGAATATTTGAACTAAGACATGTTTTAGTTGATATTATCCTAAATCAGTCATTTCTATAATTTTTTGCGAACATACATAAAACATACCAATAAATTAATAGAATTACTCATTACTGTATGTGGAAATAACTTAACTGAAATGAGATACTCTTCTTTCCATTTCTCCATATTTTATAGTGTAATGTCATTAAACAGTCTATTGAGTTGCGCGTATATCTTAAATTTAAAAGAAAGCAACATTGATTGGAGTTTGAACTTAAAAAGTTCCAAGTGTGTGCGTAGAATATATATTTCTATTGGTAAAACCTAGTTTTTTAACAAAAGATGTACTAATTACACCAACACCCTAAGGTATGGGTTAACCACAGGGACACCCTCTTATGGTTAACTTTTGTTTGAAAATCTAAAAAATTTGTTGAATATACATTTGCGCCCCTCGTTTATTTTTGTATAATAAATGAAAAATAAACCAAAATTGTTAAAAAAATTATAGAAAATATGTCTCATTTTTCCTGTTTGAAAAGTAAAAAGTATAGAAAATAACGTATGTTTAAGAAAATTAAGTGAAATATTTGCCACATCATTTTTTTTGTTATGATTTGATGGTTTACGCTTGCATGTGTGATCACAATTCACACACTACAAAAGGTGTTTGTGTAATGGGATACATAATTTTTATTTTTTTTAAAAGGGTAATGGGATGCATACTGCATCGGCATTCATGTGTTTGAGTAATTTTTCTAACGTGAGGCGTGTCTTGTAATTAGCTCCTCGGAGAACGTTTGTGTAATTCTCCCTATGTTTAAATAAATAGATGAAAAGGTTACTGGTAGAGGATAGATAGATGAATGGGCCAAGAGGTTGGGGTTATTAAGGTTGAGGCTTGGTTTTATTTGTTTGAACCTATATATTTGAGACAGTCAAAATTTTATGGGTTGATCCAATCATAAAGAATGATAACTGTTATATTTTTTTGTTTTACATTGGATATGTTGCGGAGGGTGTTGAAGTTATTTTTCCACGTAAATATACTTTAATTAGTGTTTTTTATAATTATACTTTAATTAGCTTTGATTAAATTTAGTAGAGGTTATTGTAAATTATTTTAAAGTAAGGATGCTTTTTTTTTTTTTTGTAATTGCACCTAACTTTTGGAGCGAAAAAGTGTCAAAATACGCTATTTTTACGATGCAAAATGCCACTAATTCATTAGAAATAGAGCTTCCCAATAAACGTGATTATAAGTTTCGATTAAGACTACATTTTAACTTTATTATTCTTATGGGTGTATGTAGACGTAATTTTGTTGTCGATCTATTGGGCAACGCAAAAGGGAATTTTGCCCCTTCAAATTTGTATTGAATGTAATCATGTCAATTGGCAATGCAATCCTAATGTTGTCTTCATTAGTAATTAGTTACGAGGTAACTCCTAATATGTATTGGCCATAATTAAAATATGTAATCACAAAAATATTCTTTAGACAAGGTTATTTCAGCCACAAAAATAATTAACACGATTCTCATGAGGAACCGAGATGAATGACGATTGGTTTGACGTAACCAATAACGAAAAACGACATAAAGCATCAAACTTGCAATATATCCGCACTAGACATTAAGCCAAGAAGAGCTCACGCACATTAATTTTTTATATTGTAAAGTATTATGTGTCATTTTCAAGTGTGAAGAAAAAAAAATCTGTAAGAAAAAAAAACAACAAAAAATATTTGCTTAAATGGAAAAAATTTGAGTTACTGGTAGAGTGAACCAACATAATTAGAGTATAACGGAATAAAAAGTAATTTGCATTGAAGAATATATGAATTATAGGGAAACTAAATCACCCTTATTAGTAAATATTGTAATTAATTTCATCTAATTTAAATTGTAGAATTAAATTGGAAAATTAATAATAAGATGCCATAGCGTAACATAAATTATAAGATTAAACTTAAAAATCAAAAGTTTGATATCACAAATTCCTCTTCCTTTATATATTAGTAAAGATGATTATTGAAATTTAAAATTTTTTATTTCATTCTGTTTTGCAATTCAACCAACTTTTGAAAGTCTAGATAGCTCTTATTCTACTAGCTAGAAAGGCAAAAGATGGTTTATATATATATATATATCTGAGTTTGTGTTAAAAAATGCCTCTTGCTTTTGCAACCCATATTCCTCCGTCTCAAGAATTTTACCAAGGTATGTTGAGTTGCATTATTTTTCTTGAGTTTTATAACAAATCAATTGGTGATAGTCATAGTGCATTTAAACTCAACTCATATTTTGATAATTTCTTAAATATCCATAAAATTAAGTTTTTATTTTTTTGGCATCTTTCAATCAAAATTCACCGCATAAGTCTGAAAGGGGGGTAGCATAATGTCTTTGTGATCAATAGCCTTTTTATTCTCTTGATTTTTGTATATAGTTTTGATTATTTTGTACCGAAACATCGAGTTACCCGTTCTACTTTACACATTTGATATTTATATTTTAAAAATTGTATATTTATTTAATTTACTTAAACTGATATATAGTAGCTCAGGTTGCAAAAACAAATCTGGATCCACCCTGCACATAGCGTGGTACAAAATAAATTAATTAACCATAAAAAGGTTTGGACTCACAAGCATTTGAATTCGACCTTGAGAGCCTACTTTAGATGCATTTGTTGTCTGGATTCTAGGTTCATGTTAAAAGCAAATATTATTAAATTTGGTCAGCCAGGTAGGTACGAACAGAACCCGTTCGAAATAAATTTTAGTACGAAGACTTTAACTCCAAAATATTCCTTAAAGCAAATGTTTTCCGTTTTCGTGACTGCCCATGAAGACCAAATTAAAGTGAGTCCATAAGTCATAACATGCATAATTTATCCGAATTCAAGAAAAAACAAAGCACGATTTACTGGCTCGAGTTGACTTCAGTTCTAACGTGCGTGACATTATGTTTCTCATCTTTTTTTAAGGATATATTATTCTTCATTAGCATTCAGATTCCTCCACTGTTAAGGGTCCGTTTGGGTTAATTAAGCTAGTTGAGAAAATTGTGTTGTTTTCATTAGGAAATTGATTCAGATGCACGATTTTTGTAACTCATATGAATATTATAATTTTATTATCATTCTGATCTCTTGTTTTTAATCAAAATTCAAAACTGAGTCCTGTTAATATTTGTTCTATTCGTTATGTAAGGTTGATCTTTGTATTTTCATCGTCTTTGACTCTTTTTTATCATTTCGTTCGGAATTAATACAACACTAGTTTCCACACATAGAGTCCTACTATAAGGACCCGGGCCGTTGGACGTTTTTGCTTCTTAATATTTATTTGGTGTTTTGACATACATTTGATTCTTGTTCCAAAATTAATCAAGTACTGAGTCTAAAATCCCCTTTTCTAACGTGTTAAGAATAGAAAATTAAGGTAATTTTGTGAGTTTTAAGGAGTTGAAATGGTTGTTATATATATAAACTTCAATGAGCTCATAGTATATTTATTGTATTCACAGCGTGCATGTCATAATTTGAAGAAAAGACCAATCCATACATGCATTAATTAGATTTTTTATCTTCCTTTCTTCCACATCTGGAGAAAAATACAGTTGTGCAAAAAATGTTGTCACATATACGTGAATAAATCTAGTCCATAGATCAGGCACATGGTCGTAATTGCGTCGCAAAGTCATCATATAAATACTTGAAATAAATAAATAACTATGATCTCAAATTTTAATATATAAATTACTTGTCGCCATAAAGTCTATGCTAAACCAATCTTTGTAATTATTTTTTGACCTAAACTTCATTATCAATGGAGTTAAAGTTAGGGTTTTCCGATGATGCTTTCACATGAATTACCTGATTCATGTAGCAAAGTATATCGTTTCAAACATGTTCTTAGGTTCCTACATAAAACTAATATATCCAAACAGGTACTTAATTATCTCTCTCTCCTCCCATGATTGCATAAAGTCAACCTCAATACTTCAACCACTAACTCATCTCCAATATATAATGTTCTCATCGAACCACTTCACTTCAACACTAAAACATTTGTTCTCTTCATTTATTCCCTCACACTCATCAAACATGAAAGCAACAAATCACATGCTGCTATTTATGATTATCTTAGTATTGATCTTGTTAGTATTGCCTCAATCATGTCCAACCTCAGCTCATCAAACTATCTCAATATCTTTTGAACATGGAAATAAAACCTCGTACAGTTCCATGAAACATCGAGAGCAAGTTGTCCAGATTAAACGAGGATTTCGGATTAAACGAATCCGTATACATTCATCATCGCCGGTTTACGACAAGATATCTTTAGCTTTGGCTAGTTTATTGTTTTCTCTGTGTTTTCGTTTCATTTGATCGATGTCTTAATCTTGCTCTAGACTTGCAAGGTTGTGAGCTCTTATTTCACTGCGTACTTGAAGAATGTTTGTTTTTAGAGTCTTCATTTTAAGAGAATAAGATATTAAATGTTTATCCTTCCTTCGATTCGAAGATGATCGATCGAGGTGACCATTTAATAGATTTGTGTGTGTTCTTTAATTGTTGAAAACATGTATTTGTCGAAAATTGTTGGTCGTGAAGAAGATTGTATTTTCTTTTGATTGGGCACTTTTTCGTTAATTTGTTTTTCATATGTTGCAAATGTGGGTTTTGTTCGAAATTGGTGCCTCAAATTGGCACGATTTCAATATTGGTGCTTTATTGAGGCAGCCATCAAAATTGGTGTCTTATTGAGACATTTTCATCAATTTTGGTGCCTCGTCGCCGGAAAACTCGAAATGTGGCCAGAATTGCACACGTGGACATGACATGACAATAAAATTGGAGATTTTGACCATAGTCAATGACACGTGGAAAAAACCCGCCACGTATACCGCCGCGTGTTATGCCACGTAAGCAATTAAAATAAAAAAATTTACAAGGAATAAAAAAATTGTATAAAAAATTGTATTTATAAATTTAAGGTATAAATATTTTTGTATTTTAAAATAAAAAAGAAAGAAAAATAATAAAATAAAAAATATATAAATTCCAAAAATAAAAAATCATTTCAAATTATTGTAATTAAAAATTTAAAAATAAAATTTTAACAAATTTTCCTAATTTCATAAAACAAGTATTTAAGAAAACAAAATAAAATAAATAAAAAAGGGGGAAATCGTATGGGCCACCCCACCCCGCCCCTTCACGACAACAACAATCGCGACGATTTACTTTCTCAGACGTGCGTTTTGCCGTTGCAGATCGACAAGAAGTCCGATGCGGCGTTTATTGTGGCAGAGAATCCGAGATTTAGGGTTTAGGGTGAGAGAATTTGTGACGGTTTCGAGGAAGAGTGTGGATATAATTCCGATGAGAAGGAGAGCCGGCGATCGATCAGTTGGTTTCTCCGGCGCTGGCGACGAAGGAGAAGGAGTACACGAAGAGTTTGAGGCCGGTGGTTTGGTTGACGGAGCAGTTTTCGTTGAGGACGGAGGAGCTTTTGCCGTTGCTTGATATTCTGGAGAATAAGGTTAAGGCTGTCAGGCGGATGGGTGAGGGTGTGTTGATGAAGTTGGGTGGAGAGCTGTGGTGGGTTTGTGGTGGTGGCTCATGGCGGAGGTGCGGTGGTTGTTGGGTGGCGATTTGGTGAAGGGGCGGGGTGGGCGGTGATGGGGGTGATCGGGGAAGACGATTTCCCTTTTTTTTTTTTTTTCAATTACTTGTTTATGAAATTAGAAAAATCAGTTAAAATTTTATTTTTAAAATTTTTAATTACAATAATTTGAAATTAAATTTTTTTAATCTATATTTATTTTTTCTTCTTTCTTTTTTGTTTTAAAATAAAAAAATGTTTATACCATAAATTTATAACTTCTACAATTGTCTTATTCCTTCTTTTTTTCATTGCTTACGTGGCATAACATGTGACGGTATACGTGGCAGATTTTGGCCACGAGTCTTTGACTACGGCCAAAATCCCCAATTTTATTGACATGTCATGTCCACGTGTGCAATTCCGACCACATTTCGAGTTTTCCAGACGAGACACCAAAATTGATGAAAATGTCTCAATAAGGCACCAATTTTGATGGCTGCCTCAATAAGACACCAATATTGAAATTTGTCAATTTGAAGCACACAATTTTGAATAAAACCCTGCAAATGTCACTCTGCATTATTTTGTTTGATTCGCTAATAGCTTCTTATATGGTATATATACTATTTAGCAAAAGATCAAATATGCTAAAAAGTAATTTACTAACCGTTTTTTGTTTTTTGTTTTTTTGGTGTGTGTTTGTATGTGTCCCAAAGAGATCAACACGCACGTCAATTAGTCATGTTACGGAAAGGTAAAATTTAGTTTTTGCTGGAAACATATTTCAAGAAATAGAAAATAACAACAATAATAATGACAATAACAATTAGAGTCAGAATTCAAAAAAGAAAACATATATCATTTAACATATATACTATTTAAGAGCGATAATCTTTGTTTAGTCTACCCTACAACGGCATTCTTTGAAACTCAATTACTCCCCTGTATAAGTCTAAACATTCTATTTAATTAATAGGTTGCACTCTAACGATATTTATATACCCCTTATATAAATTCAAGAATAGTAGAAAAAAGATAATATGTACTTCTGTTTAATCCGTTTGATTATGTATTATTATTTATTACTATTATATATGACAAACCACAACATTTTTATAGACATGGAGGAAGCGGTCCAAACAGATACAACGAAAAAATTTATAACCTTCTAAACTCTAATATTTGTATTTTAAAAAAACTCAAACATATTATTATTAACCTTTGAAGGAAGAGAGCTAATTTATATATATATATATATATATATATATATATATATATATATATATATATATATATATATATATATATATATATATATATATCTATTATCTATTATTAATATAAACAAACAGGTTTTGTGGTTGTTGGGTGGCGATTTGGTGAAGGGGCGGGGTGGGCGGTGATGGGGGTGATCGGGGAAGACGATTTCCCTTTTTTTTTTTTTTTCAATTACTTGTTTATGAAATTAGAAAAATCAGTTAAAATTTTATTTTTAAAATTTTTAATTACAATAATTTGAAATTAAATTTTTTTAATCTATATTTATTTTTTCTTCTTTCTTTTTTGTTTTAAAATAAAAAAATGTTTATACCATAAATTTATAACTTCTACAATTGTCTTATTCCTTCTTTTTTTCATTGCTTACGTGGCATAACATGTGACGGTATACGTGGCAGATTTTGGCCACGAGTCTTTGACTACGGCCAAAATCCCCAATTTTATTGACATGTCATGTCCACGTGTGCAATTCCGACCACATTTCGAGTTTTCCAGACGAGACACCAAAATTGATGAAAATGTCTCAATAAGGCACCAATTTTGATGGCTGCCTCAATAAGACACCAATATTGAAATTTGTCAATTTGAAGCACACAATTTTGAATAAAACCCTGCAAATGTCACTCTGCATTATTTTGTTTGATTCGCTAATAGCTTCTTATATGGTATATATACTATTTAGCAAAAGATCAAATATGCTAAAAAGTAATTTACTAACCGTTTTTTGTTTTTTGTTTTTTTGGTGTGTGTTTGTATGTGTCCCAAAGAGATCAACACGCACGTCAATTAGTCATGTTACGGAAAGGTAAAATTTAGTTTTTGCTGGAAACATATTTCAAGAAATAGAAAATAACAACAATAATAATGACAATAACAATTAGAGTCAGAATTCAAAAAAGAAAACATATATCATTTAACATATATACTATTTAAGAGCGATAATCTTTGTTTAGTCTACCCTACAACGGCATTCTTTGAAACTCAATTACTCCCCTGTATAAGTCTAAACATTCTATTTAATTAATAGGTTGCACTCTAACGATATTTATATACCCCTTATATAAATTCAAGAATAGTAGAAAAAAGATAATATGTACTTCTGTTTAATCCGTTTGATTATGTATTATTATTTATTACTATTATATATGACAAACCACAACATTTTTATAGACATGGAGGAAGCGGTCCAAACAGATACAACGAAAAAATTTATAACCTTCTAAACTCTAATATTTGTATTTTAAAAAAACTCAAACATATTATTATTAACCTTTGAAGGAAGAGAGCTAATTTATATATATATATATATATATATATATATATATATATATATATATATATATATATATATATATATCTATTATCTATTATTAATATAAACAAACAGGTTTTGTGTCGTACAAATAAAGTGTTTTCCAAATTTGCCCCTATTTAATCATCTAAATTTAGTTTCTAAGAGCCTAATATTGTAATTATTTTAGTATACCACAACACCGATCTTTTAACTACCCAAATATTTGTAACCATCATCCAAAACCACCTCCTAAAATTTAGGGAGATTGATTCAATCAGAGTATCACGTTCACCACCTCTTTCCTAATTAAACAAATTCAAAATTTTAAACTTCTTCATCTTCTTATTTCTTCTTCGTTTTTCTCCACAAACTACATCTTTTTACAGCTTTTACCATGAATTTTTTTGGCAATAGAGTAAATCAACCCTACTTAATTTATTAATTACAAGCCCATTTTTAATACCTAAGAACACATTGCACGCGGTCCGCGTGCACACAATGGCTAGTATATATATATATATATATATATATATATATATATATATATATATATATATATATATATATATATATATATATATATATATATATATATCCCGCTTTCCCAGTCCCAAATCCCAATCCAGTATGCCGCTGCCTCGAGGATGACTATGGTAGGTAGTTTCTCTTTGTTAAAATTTCACATTCATGGAGTATATGGTTTTTAAATGAAATAATTAATTATAGTGAAACATGTTCAATATTTTTACAGTTAAGAGTCTTATGAAACAAGGTTAATCTTATATTCAGTTGGTCATGACATCATTATCAGTAACAGTCCAGATGTGTGTGTAAGTCAATTATATGCATGTCATACTCGTGTGCCTCATGTTGATTGAGAAAATTCTTGGTTAGAATCGCTCCGTTTAATTGTTTATTATATGATACATTTTGTTTATTCAATAATAATTCTACGGTGTTAGACGCAACTGGTAGATGTACGGGTTTGGAGAATATCTTCATTTTCATTAAAAATGAAATTTAATGACTAACTTGATCTAACAAATACGAAATTGGGGCACACCATCAATATCAATATCGAATAAAGATTATAACATTTTTTTTTTAAGTATTTCAAACATATACTGTTGTCAGTGGTGTCAACATTCCAAAATTACGGACTATAGATATTGATTCAACAGTCGCAGAAAGTTAAGATTGTTCTATATGAGCATCTAAATCGTATAACCTCTTAATTGACTCATAAAAAAAATTTAGTATCTTTCTTGCTATTATGAATAGGAAATGTATTAATGCATTACAGAAGAAGTTTGTGAAACAAATATAAGTTATTTACTGGTTTAATCATATAATAAAAGTTTGATTAATAGACATACCTAATAAACAAGAGGTTTTGAGTCTTTTGACTAATTAACTACATGTATACACGAATAAACAGGGGTTGCGTATGCAACTTTTTAAATATTAAAGCGAGGATGTATCTTACCAATTTATTTTTTATATGGGATAATCTGATATTTTGACATAACATAGAGGTATTCGACAAACTCTAATAATAAAAAGGTTCACGCCTCATATTTTTATTTTATTTTATTTTTTTGTTATTTTGTGGGGTGGGGGTTATAAGGAGAGCAAAAAAATTAAAACAGGTCTTTTGGCAAAAGCAATATATTCCTCCCGTACTTGGAAATATGTCCTTTTTTAGTCGCACGAGTCAAAAGCACGACGTGAAAAAGAAATAAAGAGAAGGAAGTTGTTATTTTTTTTTTTTTGAAGAGAACGAAGTCTTAGCTTAAAACATCTCACATGTGTATTAAAAATAAATTTAATTATGTGACTTAGGCCATGTCGTGACTCATTCTAGCTAGTGCACTGACAATGACGTTTTCACTCCTTAATTCCTTATATTTTAGTTGAACTTTTTGTCACATGGGTTCCAAACAAAACAAGCAACAATTCCACCACAGTGTCAGAATGAACTTTAAATTATTAATACCTTTTTCCACGCAAGAATTTAAATATTGCCCTATTAATTTTGTCATAATAATGGATAAATCTCCCACCTTTTTCAGAAAATTTGACGCTGACCCTCAACCACTTCGTCTTTATTTTATTCTATTCTTTAATGCAAAATTTTTACGTTACTTAATTGCACGAAGATCTTTTAGTAGCCTAATAGGGTAAAGCGTTATTTTTTTCTAGCAAACACTAATAATTTATTGGCAAAACACCCTTCATACATACATACATACATACATACTTTGTGTCTAGGATTACTTTTTATTATGCAAATGTCCAAATTTACCCCTGCGTTATGAACTTTGGGTTGACAAAAATCTATTTATTAACTTTTTAATTTGAAAAACACTCATAAAATTATTTGTACTCCTTTGGAAGTTAGAACGCATTACAACTTTCTTCCTAATACAATATTTTATTTTATTACTTACAAAATAATAAAAATGTAATTTGAGACGCAGTACACGTTTTTACAAAAGAGCGTGACGTATCTAATCCCGTCCTCTTCTTCTTCTGATTCCCTCATAAAACCCTTGCTTCTATGTTTCTTCTTCACTCACTCTCCAAATAAAAATAAAAATTTATTTAGAATACTCAAAACCCTAATAATTCAATTTCTCAATTTCCCCAAATTGAATGAATAAATGGACCCTAAATTGCGAAGAATTGATCGACATTCTTCACCAAACATTCCTCAGTCCTCCAATTTTACCAATTTTGCAGAACAAGCTCGTAGAGGTCCGTACATATACCTTTTTTTTTTGTTTAAAAAAGATAGCTTTTTTTTTTTAAAAATGTTTTTGTTAATTCTCAGTGCGATCCGTGGTTTATTTTGTTTTTTCTAAGTTATATCATGTTTAGGATTGATTAATTTAAGTGCATTGTTAATTTAGGATTTTTTTAATGTTTATCTTTCAGCCTTTTTTTTTCTTCATTGTTGCTTCTGTTTGTGTGTTGTTCAAAAATTTCCCTCAAGATTTGGGAATCAATTGTTTAGAACTAAATTAGAGTGATCTTTGTTTTTATTTCTTTTGTGTATGTGTTTTTGTTTTAAGTTATATTGAAGAACACATGTAAAACGTTTTAATCCCTTCGATTTTTTTTTTTTTGTTTATCGAATCATTCCTTTTCTAGTGCCAGAAATAATCAAAGGAGTATAAGTTAAACAACTGGCCTGTAATGGTGTAAGATTGAAAGCAAGTATCTTGTGCTAGAATATAATGGATCCGTTTTATTTGTTTATTAGTTTGTTCTTCGCAGTCCTTGGGAATATCGACTTATCTCTGAACCTTTTGTTTTGCAATTAGTTTCCCCCTTTTTTTCGTATGTGCGTTACTTTGGTGGTTTAACTATGTTGCAAGGATACTTCTAAAAATCACATAAAGCCGTATCTGACACGTGTCGGACATATCCTATAATTAATATTAAAGGATCACAGATACCCATGTCGGATACCTAGCCATGACATATCCAACCATATTTGCCACGTCGTCAACCCCTGTTAGATTATCAAATTTAATGATATAAATTTAGAATAACAAAGGAAAGAGAAAAAAGACGACTTACAATCTTTCTATACTAGATGTAATTCTCTTAATTTGGTTTGAGACAACTTTTTCACCTCTAAACATATTTATTATTGCATTTTTCTTCTTTAATGTTTCTTTACATTAATTACAATACATACATAATATTTGTTTTCATCAAATTTTACAATATAATGTTAAAATTTAACTTTGTCTATTCTAATTATTTGGTACACTTAAATTTATTATTTTTATATGGCATATATTATATAATTATATAAATATAAAGACGTATCCTTATATTTCCAAAATTTTGTGTCCCTGTATCCGCGTCCCTGCAACATGGTGGTTTAGAAACCAGTCTAAGTGTAAATATCATTCATGTTTTGTGCTAAATTGTTTCAGCAGGCCATATGACACCAGGAATAAGACATACCCAGCATGAATACTTCCATGATTTTCTCCCTCACCCTCAGCCACGCTATCATCCTCATCCTGGTGCCTACCCTGCACCTCAAACTCGATACATGTACGAACTAATCCAGAGAGAGATTGATAAACAAAAGATTAGGGAGGAGATAATCGCTTTGGAAATGGCAAGGAGGCGTGATTTAGAGTTCGAGGTGAGGAGGGAGATGATGATGGAGAGAGAGTTGGCTCTGGGTAGTAACAGAGATGGTTTTCCATTTGGCTCACCACCGGTGATGGGGTTTCACTCTCCTGCAAGGCTTTCACTTCTGGGAACCAACACAGAGAGGAGGTATCTGGAGGAAAGAATTGCGTCGTCAGTCGAGGAGATGCAGAGGCTGAAGGGAAAATGTGATACTGGAGGAATTGAGACACTGCCATTTCAGAGGAAGTCTGATGATGTGAGAATTGCAGAAGTCCTACCTGGTCTTGATGAAAGTAAAGAAAAAGAGAAAATTATTGTGCTGGTCAGTACCCCCCCCCCCCCCCCCTCCTTCTGTGCCTGCACGTGCGTTTGTTTGTCTAAAAGCATTGTAAAGATTTTGTTGAATAAAATGTTGAGTTGCACGAAACTTACCCATTTGCAGAAGTTGATAAAAACTATAAGAAAAGAGAAATCACATAGAATAAAAATTGTGAGTACTGCAGTTGCACATGAAGTTTATTGGAGTAAACTCTTTTCACGTGTCTGTGTAAGAATTAGCAAAATCAGCTTCATTTGAAAGCATTGTCTTAGTTTTGTTTTCATATCAATTTCTCACATCCTCTGTTTTATAGTTGGGTTTTAAGGAATATTTGTTCATATGACCTTGTCTCTATCATATGTTGTACCTTAGCTGGAGTCTATCTTGAATTGGTCTACAACATAGTGGATCACTCCCTTTATTTTTAGTTCTTTTCCTTGTCATATTTTTCTGTGATCTATCCATTGGGGCTTTAGAAAGTCACTGCAGTTGTTTTTTAAATCCTTTTTTCCCGTTGTCTTTATTTTCTTTTGTCTTCTCGTTGTTTCTTTGTTGGAGAGGGGAACACAAGTCTTGAGTGGGAACTTTCATGGTCCTTTCGTATTTTACAAGATTACTATAACATCATCAAGTGAATTTTGTTTAACCATTGTAGGCCAAACCTGATATAAATATATCTGGATCTAAGAGAAAAGCCATGACACCTCCTAGTCTTGATGCTAGTGGACTTATACCGGACAACATCTCGAAGAAGAAAGCTAAAGAGGATTGGAGCTGTGCCCTTTGCAAAGTTAGTACCACAAGTGAGCAAGGTCTGAAAGAACACGTGGGGGGAAAGAAACACAAGTCTAAGGAGGCTGCATTACGATCTCAGAAAGCTGGAAAGAATTATACAATCGGTCTTATTCCAAAGAAAGCTACCAAGTCCATCAAGGTTTTACGCAATGTTGTTCCTGACACAAAGTGCGTTGTGAAAACTGGAGATGAATCTTTGCCGTGCAAGGAGACAGGGGAAGCAAGCTCGAGAAAAGATGGTCTGCCACAGTTGCAGGAGAATCCTGTGTCTGATAAATTGAAGAAAAAACAAACAGAATTTGTTCAAGAGGAGGGGAAAAATGCTGATTCTAAGAAGGAACCGTACAGACATTGGTGTGAGATATGCCAGGTAGGAACCCACTCTTCAAAAGTCATGAATACTCATAAAAGGGGGAAGAAACATCTTTTCCGCGTAGGGAAAAGTGATCAACATGGTAAGGCTGGACCATACAACCAGAAGGAGAAGGTATCAGTGGTAGTGGATCATCCAGATGAAGATGTTGCAGAAGATGAAAAAACTGCAACTACGGAAAATGTTGACGAACTCTTAAATGAAGCGAGTTATGGGTCCAAGACAACACTCGAGCCTGAGGATTATGTACCCCTGGATGAAACCAAGGTGGAAGAAGGTGGAGCTTTGGATGACACTAAGGCAGAACAAGGTGGGGATGCGAATATGACCAAAGCTGAAGATGATGTACCCTTGGATGAAATCAAGGTTCAAGAAGGTGGAGCGTTGGATGAGACAAAGGCTGAAGAAGGTGGGGGTGCGATATGACCAAACCTGAAGATGATGTAGCTTTGGTTGAACTGAATTGGGAGGTTAAGCGTTGGATGAGACAAAGGCATAAAAAGGTGGATGTGGATTCAACTAAAGGATGACTCGATCAATGATGCTCTTATGCCCAACAATATTAAACTGTTCATTTGAGTCACCTGGCTGTGTTTATGGTTTATAACTCTTGAGTGTCAAACTGTTGGAAATCCAATTTCTTTGCTGCTCTATGACTAATTTTGACTTTTTTGCACTCTCGTGTCAAAAATAGCTGTGACTATTTTGACATGTTTCATGAAACTTTGTGGATCGTGTAGACTCGATATTCCAGCAAGATTTAGTAGAAATATTGCATTTCATGTTTGAAAGTTGTTTTTAACAAGTTCTGTTTATTGTCCGAGGCAGAGCAATTTATGAAGGTTACCAAAAAAGTTGAACTCCATTTTCTTGGACAAAAAACTATTGAAAACAAAATTCGCTAGAATTCGACTGAAAACCGATTTAGAAAATAAGGGAAAAAATCATACTAAGGAGTCATATAAATAATTCTCATGATTCTGATGCTGAGTGCTGAATTCGTGCGGCTGGATGTCGTAAAATTTAAGTGATTCTTTTGGTTTAATGAGATTAAGTGCGAGTATAATCAAGAAAGAGCTTATTGTCCTATTGAAAAAGGGAAATAACATAAAATTATATTTCGTTTTCGAGTATATTATTTAGGTGTGCTTCAAACCAAGAACTTTTCGCAAGTTTTGAGATACTTATGACATGTTAAAAATTAGTAAAATTTGTTCTTGCAACAGAAGTAGAAAATATATCGTTTTATGATCGTTTCCACAAAGTCAAAAATGGTCACATTTTGGTAATTATCATTCAGAAATTCTCAATTATGGAAATAATAGATGCTAGTGAAACTCTTGCACAACATTTAAGCTTATAAAATATACCAATATCTTAAAATTCCCATCCTTCCATCAAACAAGCCAAAAAGAAATGTGAATTCTAGGCAGCAAGTGCAATAAACTTCAGATGGCATCATTGCTACAACCAAATTGTTTCTAGATAAAATTCATATTTTACGGTTCTAATATACTATATATATATAAGAGAAAGAATTCGGTTGTCCTCTACACAACTAACAAGACCCAAAAGTCTTGGGCAATTTACAACATGCCCTGCTATTTCTTTAGATGCCTGAACATTAGCTGATGTCCAAACTTGCCATATCAAGCTTCAAACTCGCAGCGCAACTGGATCCTGCCATGAAATTTTCCGTTTGCCAACACGCGATGGACCCTCCCCAGCATTTCGACATATGGACAGCTTTAAATCATTTTGCTGCTCATCATTTAGACCTCTAATGAAATTTTTCTGGGCCTCCTCAAACTTCACTGCTTCGGCATTACTTTGGAAATCCTCATCTCCTACCTGTTAAAATATAAGAAACAATTTTGATACAATGATTGAAATAATATTCCGAAAGCCAAAACTTCAAGAAAGCGAGTTATTACATACCGAGATTTCGTTGAGGTCGAAGATAGGAGCTCGGGTGGGCAAAGAAGCTTCTTTCCCACTAGAGTTACTATCCAAGTTCAAATCGAAAACCACAGTTGGTTTCCTCGAAGCTGTATCATTTGCACCTTGCATTCTTTCCTTCTGGTTTAGGTCAAGAACTGGCATACTCCAGTCAGAATTTTCGTTCCTCATATTTGTTCTTCCATTATAATTCAAAACAGGATTAGGGGCCCATTTGTTTCCAGTACATTCTTTTCCACCATGTAATATTTTCTTATGATGCTGATCCTGCACTGGGTATGCGCTAGTTGTTTCAACTTCTTTACCCACATAACGCTTCTTCTTTAGTTTTGGTTCGCGAACTTTGGGTATTCTGTGCCGACTGGCTTCTTTTCTGCTCACAGCTTGTTCCTTCATGTTTTTAGTTTGCTTAACTGAACTTGGACCTGGTGGCCTTGCAAGTCTCTGTTTTTGCAACACATCCATATTCTTCGCTTCCATAAGGTACTCGTATCTTTTGCGCAAAAACCTAATGATTACATTACAAAATAATTAGTGAAATAGATATCATAAAGACTAGCACAAGATTATAAAAATACTGAACAAATAACGCTTTTGACTCCTGCTATCATTCTACATAACAGCTTTATCACCAAATGAGCGTTCGCGACGGGCAACTAAAAAAGGAAATAAAGGAGGCCAAAAGTATCACATGAAAGTTTCTCGCTAGTACAATAACCATATGTAGGAGCAAACAAACAAACATGTTGGTCATAAATAACATTAAATGACGCGATTTGCTTCCCAGAAGATTGCTAACGATCAATTAATGTCAAAGAATCTGTATATACCACAACTTGCTTCCCAGAAGATTGCTAACAATCAATTAATGCCAAAGAAACTGTCTATAGGATACTACTTAAAAGTTAAAACTACATACCGAACTTCAGCAGCAAGCATTAGCTTCCTGTGTTTGGCCGCTTCCAATTTGCTTCTCATACCATTGGCCTCCTGCATGACATACACAGGTGTCAACTACCATCGAGATTACCATTGATCATACAGCAACATACCAAACAACAAAAGCAACATAAGAAGCAAGATTCTTCAAAATTCAATAAAAGATAATGTAGTGCTTCCAAGCATTACACGCATCTGACCAAGGGAAACAAGAGTACAAGAAGACCACAAAAACTAGTTCATCTAAATTTGGCAAAGCATCACAAGCCCCTATTAACAGCCATTGAAACAAACTTAAGTGTTCAAGCGGCACTTAAATACTTGGATCTAACAACAAATCCTGAACTATCGAGATTTCGAAAGAAACATGTTTTTCACCTGAGTTTGAAACTCACACTCAAACAAAACTAGTAATAAAAGTAAAATTGATCGAAAAATTCTTCAAACCCTAGCACTTGAAACACTATGGCCAACAGGAAATTAGAAACCTCAGACAACAAATACAATCAAGATTAAACTGTTAACATAATTAGTAAAAATCGATCAAAAAATCCAAGGAAAAAGAATCACATAGAGAAATCAAGCAGATCACAACACATAAAACTCTTGAATAACAACAACAAACGAGATTAATCCACAGGCCAAAATCCAAGAAAACCATGCGTTCAAAAGAAAACAAAAAAAACCCACATGATCAAAAGCACAAACACACCATCAGATCTACAAAATCACAACATAAAAAACAAAACCCACAAATAAAAATCTAACCTTTTCCAACTCACGATACTCCTGCACAAGAGTCTGGTGCTTCAACCGAGCCTTGTCGTTCTCATACCCCATAACACCATGAGACTGCCTTGGATCCAAAATCAAACCTTTACCCTTTTTAGACATCAGATCACAGAATCAAGAACAACCCTTTTGATTTGCGATCTAGAATAAAATAAGACGGTACAAAAAGGGTTGTGAAGAGAGAAAAATAGAGAGGATTGTGATAGAGACGAATACGAAAGAGAGGTGATAAAGAATGAGGATTTGTATGTAGATTAGATTAGATAGATATAGTAGAGAGAGATAAAGTAGAGAGTAAATAGAGGGAGAGGTGTGTGAAGGTTCTTTCTTTTTCTTTGAACTTTGCTTTTTTTTTTTTCCTGTTTTTGCTCTGTGAAAAAAAGGGGAAAAAAAAAACTGTGACCAAAAAGCCCATGAAATTCGGGTTGCATAATTTTTCTTTTTAAAAAAAAAGAAACATGGGTTTGTTTTGAAAGACAGCGAAGTTGATGATGAAGATGGGGATTTTTTGTTTTGGGGGGTTGAAGAAGGGTATTTGTGGAATACAAAAAGACTCTGCTTTTTGGGTGTGGTGGTGTAGTGTGTAAGGTGGGTTTGGTTTAATTTTGAAAGACATCACCTCAAGTTTTTCTATTGTCTCTCTCTCTCTCTTCATAATAAAACAGACCTTGTTTTCTCTGTCTTTGTATTTCATATTTTTTCTGGTTTTTGTTGTGCTACATAAATTTTGGTCCAGCTGGGCCATTGGGGATAGAGTTGGGTGGGAAGGTTGGTTGTTTGTTCCTGCTGAGTACAGGAATAGGATAATAGAGAGAGAGAGAGAGAGAGAGAGAGGGGTGTTGAATTTGATGAATCATTGGGTTTTGCTTCTAGAGAGAGAAAGGGGCGTGAGTAATGAGGAGATTGATGACGAGAAGGTTGCGGAAAAAGCAAGATGTGTAGGAAAAGAAGGAAAAAGATAAAAGATTATATTATTAGGGGAAGGGATGGTGTGTGGTGTGATGTGGTTTGCAGATGTTGAAGTAGCACATTGCTTTTAGGCTTGCTTTGATGGTGATGCCTTTATTTAAAGGGATATTACAGCTACACCCTTGAAGTTTGATGTAATAACAAAGGCTTTTCTTGTTTGAAAAATTATAGCGACCTCCCCTAAAACTAATAGTTGTCCAAGTTTTTGAATGGAATTGGATAATGTCATCAAAATATTGCAGTGGGTTCTCAATTTGACCTCTTTGACCTCTTTGATGTATACTATTGTATATCATGAATGTATGCATGGCATGCTCAATAGTTGTGTGTCCTTTACGCGCATGCACACAAAACGAGGGTGCCAACAGGTCCAACACCTGAGGCTTCGGCAAACTCCCGAACAGGGAGACCCCATGATGACTGTAAAACGAAGAAACACGGCTAAAATGAGGAAGTGGTCTTATAAGTCAATGTACAAAGAGGCTTATCATATGATCATGCCTTTTGCACTAATGTACAATGCACAACAGCATGCATCTTACACTTGGTAAGAATCAAGAATGCACCGGCACTTGTAGCCCTCCGAGTCCCACGTGTATCTTTACTTTGCGACAAATGTCGCGGAAAAAACTAACTCTAAACCCTTATGAAAAGGCGAGCTCAACAACATTAAAAGGCCTATTGGCTTTTACACTAACACAACACTAAACACGAATATACTCAAGAAAAAACTATACTTTGAAAGGAATATTCAACTTCCAATTACAGCTTTTGAGAATGCACTTTCATTTCAACATTTACTACAGATCTCGAAGAATCTACGCACATTCCCTTATAAAAGCAAACTTGCTTATCCTAAAAAACTTATTCGTTATGAGAAGTGTGTCAACAAACTAAAGGGCGTTCGTATCCCACTGCAAGATCCCATTAAACACATAAAACTCCATCCTTTGTCTCACAATAAATACATTCACGACATAGCATTCACTTCTCTAGTTTGATATTGATGTTCTGAATATAATAATAATGGTGATATGTGTCATTTAACCATTCGAGGGGATATTTGTTATAATATAGTATCACACTTTCAGCCGTGAAACTCGAACGTAGAAGTTTATCATGACATCATGATGAAATCATCTAATATCTTTACCAACATTAACAGTTATTACTTATTAATTTCAAGGGAGGTCATTTTAGTTTTTCAAACTTCAGGTGGTGTTCCTGTAATAAAACTAAACCTCAGGGTTGTAGCTGCAATCATCCCTTACTTAAAAGTTAAAATTATAATTATAAATGAAAGAGACACGATTGTTGTTTGTGGACCCCAGACGGTGAATTACATTTATGCCCTTCTTGCCCACTTCCCTATTCATTTACTGCCAAGAATCTTTCTTGAATGAGTCAAGATCCACAAGTTGCCATTTAGCCTGCAACAACCGGAAGCCATTATATTCAAGATTCCACCTTTTTATCACTTTAGTTTTTTTTTTCTTCCAAGAAGTTACTTCGTGCCCCCCATTGCTAAGGGTGATATTGTCATTTCGATGCCACATATGATGAACATGTACATCCCTTTTCTTCTGAATGTGTAAAGGGCCACCTAACTTCTGGAATTTTGTACACCACCCTAGCTACTACAACTGATGCACACATGGCCAAACCTAGTAGGTCTAAATATTAAACGAAGACTTTAACTTAAAACATTAAATTTTTGCCAGTTTTTAATAAATTATGTGGCTTCAATTCCATGAATCATGACATTTGAAGTGAGATAGTCCAAAAAAAAAAAAAAAAAACTCCTTAAAAAGGGTTGGTTAGGACTTAGGAGTTATAACTAATAAATTATCCCAAAAATAGCATCATAATCTCAATTTAAAAACCATCTCTATTGAACAAAGAAAGAATTCTATGGTCAAGTTGGGGTTGATATAGAGAAGGAAAAATAAAATAGGGCAATTGTATAAGTTTGAGTTTCTTGAAGAAGAAACGTTGTTATCATCCATTGTTAAAGTGCAATAGATGAGTGCCTCTACGTGTGGGGGTGGGGTGGGTGACAAAGACACGTGGACTGGCGTGAGATAAGAATGAACTTTGGCCTGCAAAAACTTAGTGACCTTTTTGCACTTGCGTCTCATGAAAATGTCATTTTATTATTCATAATGATGGGCAATTGGAAGAAGTTCTGTGTGGTGAGAATCTTTCTCATTTTGTGTCATGAAGTTCAACAAATTCTTTCCATCAAATTATAGTTAACTTTAAGCCGTTCAAATAAAGACCGAAATTGTTCATCTCAAGATCCAGATCTAAGAGAATTTCATTTTTTTAACATTAAAGTTACAAGGTCATTTAGGAATTACATTTGAAGTATGATATTCCCTTTAAAGAAGAACGGGATTTGTCAAATTTAAGAATTCAAGACTAGGATTCTATTGTTCACGATTTAAATCATCTTCATGGTTGGTTCGAGATCAAGTCACAAAGCTCCTGAATTAATGTTTAAGTCAAAACTAATTCTTTTTAGAGAAGATCAAAACGAAGATTTCACTAATTCTCAAACTTTGAAATTCGCCATTTTAGAAGAATCGAATAAGAGATTAGTAGTTTTTGTTGCTCAAATTTATTTTAGATGCATTCGATTTTTTATATGTACCATATTTCTTATCTTTAAATTTACAATGTCTACCTTTATCACAAGTTTTTAAACTTAAAAATATCAAGAAGCTTACTTTTACTCAACAATAGACAAACCGACCGGGACAAGAACAAAGGTCTTGGATGACTATTCAAACATTTTTAGTGGGAAAACGAGTTGTTGTGGTAACGAGAACTAGTAAAGATTTCGCTAACCAAGTCTATAAACATGGAGAACATTTGAATTGTCTTGTTCAAAGTGTGGCAACTGGTAAGTCCCCTTGAGAAATAACATACAAAGTCAAGTTGAAGAATTTTAAGGAGAATACAAGACAAAAAAAAAATCAAATCATCTCCCAAAAGTTGGAACTTCAAACTAAAGATGTTCAAGGCATGCCCCTTATACTAAATTCTTCCTGCCAATATACGGATCCTATAGGTGCCTTTACATGAGCTTCCGGCAGCTAAGTATGAACCGGTACCATAGGTGCTTTGACAGCGAAAGAAGCAATATATAAAAAGATTTGGCGCCGCTACAAAATTATATGGTCAATGAAATTTGTATATCAATAGTTCTTATTTGGAGAAGAATTAACAAAATAGTTAAATAGCATAGAAACAGATCTAAGTAAAGTATAAAGGAAAAATTTGAAATCTTGCCTTGATCTGAGTTTTGTAGTGTGGTAGACTAGTAGTATATAGGAGAAGTTATTATAGATTGGAGCAATTCTCTCCAAATAGAAGATTTAGAGTGTTTATGGAGTGGAGTATGTATGTACAAGTTCAAAATATAATGTTCTCAACTGACTTGATATTCTAACTGCATGTTACAAAATTTACTCATCAGTGGATTTATAGGTACATTTTTTTCATTTATTCTAAAGAACTTTAACAAAATATCTAATTAGTTTAATGTGAAATTCTCTAGATTCTTCAAATTAGTACATTATAGAAAACTCGAAAAATGTTCGTAGTCTCAATATATTAACTTCGACATATTTAGACTAATCTAGAATATTATAAAAATGCATCATATATAGTTCAATAACCTTCCATAATTTGCTAAGCTAAGCTAGTCAATTTTGGATTACAACATAAATAGATACAATCTACAGAGTCGAATGTGGATAGTTGCCAGTAAGAACAATCAATGTAGAATAATTATTGATTTATCAACGTTAATAATTTATCCTTGCTATTAAACAAATGCGAGGGATTTAACATGAAGTTTGCTTCGCAATAGTGTGGTTGTATAGTATTTTATAAATTTGAAGTGGATTGATTTTAATGACTTAACTATCGTTCAACTTATTTGTTATCTTCTAGTCATATTATAACCTAAACAACCAAAAATCAACAATCTATAGATGCAAAACTCAAAATAAAACCAACAGTATTTGCTGAAACAAACTGATGGATTATACAAAAATCAAAATAAAACCAACAGTATTATGGTATACAAACTTGTTATGGTTTGCATATTTACTGAACTGCTTAAATTGTCTAGCTGTTCTGTCGACCTATCAGTTTTAAATTCTAACTAATGATGTGAACTTTTCTAATAAGCCACCACATTTCTTCGTCGTACCACCTAAGTAGTTAATATTTACTAACTGAAACGAGACGGTGTGAATAATAACTATTATTTAGATGATATAAATAAAGTTACATAAAAGCAAAATAATACTTTTTTCCCATGCATAGCATAAATCAGATAAATATTCTCTCCAATATCACCATCATAAATCATGCAAAGTGGTGCAAATAGATAACCAGGACAGTCCCAAATCTTTCCAATTACTGACAAGAAGAAGAAAGGAAACAAAGTAGTATGGATTTTAAGCAGAGTTCTTGAGCACCCATTCCACCAGAGTTGAGACACCAAATCCAGTTGCATTTTTCTTCTTGTCATTCCAAACAGGCCCAGCCAAGTCAATGTGCATCCACTGCACCTTCTCATCAACAAACTGCACCACCAAACAAAAGTAATATTAGGGGTGGTTTCGAAACATCACGAGATCTCTGAATGTTGATTTGGTGCTCATCATTATAAGATCAAGATCACTCGCTATGAAAAATCTTGAGCGCCTAAAGGACTTTCTTTCTATTAGTCACCAAGAGAACTTCAACCTCCTAAGAAAATTTAGGAGTCTAAGCACAAGTTCAAGCTGCGGTAGGTCTGTAATAACCAACACAATTTTTCATCACATCTTATCATGAGTCGCGTTCAGAATTTTGTTATGGTATCCGCCTCACGTGAATGAGGAATGAGGAGACATATTTTCTTTTGTTAATATTACCCTAACCCAATTAACGGGAGTTAAAAGGTTGGTGACCATTGTAATGATCAACACAAAAAGTTAAGGACTAGCTACTTATAATATCTTTCTTTTATAGATTTGCAACATTTCACCTAGCAACTAACGTAGCATGTTCTAATCGCAAGAAGCTCAATGCAAAAGGAGTAATATGACTTCTGAGGCTAAGGCTTCAAGCCTCCATATATGGACTGACTAGCAAGAATGAAGAGTTCTGAACTTTAAGGTGATGATAGATTTGAACTACAGACCAAAATAAGCCAGGTATCTCTAATATTGGCCAAGTATTAAAGTCACTAAAATTACTTGAATAAATTCTCCTTGGATCGCTCACCCAATTACAGAGGCATGCCACAACAAGATTAGAGTGAAGAGTAAAAGCATTCCCAGCTTTAATTAAAGTTGATTAAGTAGGCAAGTTCCAAAAGGGTTACCTGCTTCAAGAAAAGAGCTGCAGTGATGGCACCACCTTGACGACCACCTGTGTTCACCATATCAGCCACTCCTGATTTCATCGAATCCCAATAACTTTCCTCCATTGGCATTCTCCAAAGCTTTTCCCCGCTAACCTCTGAGGCACCAAGAACCTCTTTTGCAAGGTCATCGCTGGGTGTAAAGACACCTGTTTGTTTTTTCATTAATGAAAGCAATTTGAGAAATTAATATTGAACTACATTCCAGTATGCATCTCTATTGTGCTTACATGCTATCTTATGAATAAATAAAAATGTGAGTTTTCTATTGATTGTATAACTCAAAGTTGCTCCTTGTAACTATTTCACCTACCAGCAATAGAAGGTCCAAGAGCAACAATACAGGCTCCAGTTAGTGTAGCTAGATCCACTATCTGCACATGTTAAGAGTCTGTGAGAACACTAACTTCCAAATGACTTAGAAACAACTCCCGACCTCAGAAATCTGGACATCTTAAAAGATTTTAGCTTATGCATTTCCCATGAATTCTTTACACATCAAACAATTGACTCCAAACGGTACATGGTTAAAAGGTAAAAAATTTAAAAGAAAAAAAAAACCTGATTCCATATCCCATAATTAGCCATTACCTTTCAATTCCATAAAGCATGGAAATACAAGTAAGAATAAATTATTTTTTATTTAAATGCCGAGACACTGTGCGAACATTTCTTATTTAAAGAAGACACAAGTCATAAAATACATGTGTTTTAAGCTGAAGCTTCAGATTCAAGTAAGTATGATCCTCAGAATACATGGTAACAGGAGAGTTTCCATTTCAAATATTTTGCAAAGATGTTGTCACTCAAAGCTTTGGAAAACAAATGAAAGTCGCATGCTCTTACCTTATCTACACCCTGGTTACAAGCATATACCAATGCATCTGCAAGTGTAAGTCTTCCCTCAGCATCAGTATTATTTACCTACAATATTTAGCAAAAAAGAAGACATTAAAGAGATAGCGCAAAATTATAAACGGAAACATGATTATCAACAAGAAGGGAACACAATGGCATGGAAAGCCCAAGGTTATACTACCTTATAAACCATAGTCTATATAACTAACCACATTATCACACTAAAAGTCAAGTTGCTCAAATGCATACCATGTTAACACATAAGAGGTCATGTCACATCACAATATTTTCATAATTTAGATTTAAATTTATTTGGGAACTAAAATCAAATTTCTTCTGTAATACAACAAAGAATTAACAAAATGGTACTATTAAACAAAACATATTAACAAAACTTAGTACGACCAAATGCAACGCCTCTATAAATTTTTAAAGATGCCATATGTGTGTGGAGTCAGCCAAACACATGATTGCAGAGAAATGGCAGAAGGGATAATCTATAACCAATAAATGAGGAAATCACCTCAATCGTCTTCCCATTTGATGCAGTGACAATGTCTCCTGGTCTCATACCTGTTCCACTGATCATATTTTCGCAGGCCGCAACAATGAAGTGAACCTGCATAGACATCATCATTATGAAGTTGTCTTTTAATCTATGCAAATCCTAGGTAAAAACAAAGATTTGTACCTCCACTCCAGCTGGCTTTATTCGAGCAAGAGCTTTCGCTGCACCTAGTACTGCTGCTGAGCCTCCCATATCAAATTTCATGAGTTCAATCAAACAGCCAGGTCCTGTCTTGATATTGTAGCCACCACTGAACCAGAGGCAAGATTATTCAAAACTTAGAATGACAAACAAGCACATAGGCGGATAAATAAGTTCGATATATATATATATATATATATATATATATATATATATATATATAGCTAAAAGACTTAAAACACTCGCCTAATTTTTCAATTAGAAAGTAACACATTCTAATTGCAATACCCATATAATCACCTGTCAAAAGTCAATCCTTTTCCAACTAAGGCCAGCTTGGTTTTGACTTCTCCGCCGGGAGGCTTGTAACATAAATGGATGAAATGTGGAGGGTTCTCAGATGCTGCAGCGACAGCTAGGTAGGAACCCATTTTCAGTTCTTTGCATTGCTCCACGTCCAATATTTTTGCAGAAAAGACATCACTGTACTCTGAAGCAATCTTTGCGGCTTCTGCAGCGAGTACTCCTGAAATATACAAAAGCCAACAGCAAAATCAGATAACTAAGATCCTTTTTGTAAAAGTAAAATTTAAAGCATGCTAACAAAATATAGCGTATTAATTACACATATCCATTCATGTTGCTTATTCCTCCAAACCAAATAACAAGAACGCACAAGTAAACAGAACAATAAGAAAATATCACAAACCTGGGGTGAGTACATTAGCCGGAGCATTTACAAGCTCTCTTCCAAAGATGATCCCTAAAGAAACATCTTCGGCATATTTCAGCTTTTTCTCTATCTCAGGTCCAGTACCAAGACCGAGAATATCCACAGAGCTAAGTGCTGGTTTCTTTGATTCTGACCTGAACCTGTTATCATCAAATGTCCCCAAAACAGCTCCTGTAGCATTTAAAATTCTCAGAAACAAGAAACTGCTGAAATCATATCTTGACAACCAATGAACAAAAAGTACCAGCAGCTATGGCTGACGCAGTGCTCAACTTCAATTCAGCAGGGATCTCTTCAGAAGAAGCAAGTGTAATGGCAACATTACTTGCCTTAGCTGACTTGGCTGCCCCAGCAACAGCCTCACCGAGACTACGATAAGTCACAACTGGCGACGATGCTGATCCAAGTCCAATCAAACCAACCCTTTTTGAACCAAGACCAGGAAGCCTAAGAACTGTTGATTGTCCAGCTTTTCCGGTAAAATCTTCCTCGGATGAGGCTTCGGCCAACAAACCACCCAGCTTCAAATCTAGCTTTTGCAGAATCGAATTCTTGAACTTTGAATTCTCATCTTTGGCCATGTCCTTTTCCGTGACACCAACAGCAAGTATGTCTCCTTTCCATTCTAGCAAATCAATCTCTTTCGCAGCAAATGAGATCTAACATCATTCAAAATTATAACAATTTAGTAACGCAAAAAGTAATAATGTTTTCCAAACAAAGAATCAAAGACACAACATACACTTACTGTCGTAAGTTTGTTACATGATACTCACATTATCGTGTGCGCTAAAAAAGTTAACAAGCAGGAAAATAACATTAATCATGAGTAAAAAAGAGGGAATGTCAACAATACAACAGGAAAAAAAACATGAAAATTCAACCAAGGAACTAAGAGAAAAATAGATAACTATACACTAATTTGTGAAAGAAGCCTATAACACGGAATAAAGTTGATTCTTTCACATCGTAAGAGATGAAAGATCCGGTCTTGATGACTTCGCTATAAACCCAACCCTCCAAAACCACAGAACTTCATTTAACAAAGTCAACCAACATTCAAAAAGTCCACATAATCAAACAAGCCATACACACAAAAACAACCCCACATATAAGTACATCTTTTCTACTAAAACCCACATGTAAAATCACATTGAAATTGCATAAATCTCAAAACTTTAATAAACCCTCTTGAGAAACAATATATCCCATAAAAAAAAGAGTTACTAAATAAACAAAAAAAGTATTTTAGAAGAAAAAGGAACAACCTTTGGTGGGTCGATCTGTACGGGCTGAGTGAGGCCGAGAGTGGCCTTAGCAACTGAGTGAGCCATGCGTTTTGCTCTTTTTGAAGAGAAGGGCGTAATTGCAACAGAAATATTCCAAATGGGGCTAAATCGCAAATTCTTAAAAACAGAGGAACGAGAATGAGAGTAGAGAGAAGAATAGGAGGAGGAAGAAGAAGAAGTAGAAGCGAGTAGAGTGAGAGAAGTGGAAGCTGCTACTCTAATGGCTGCGGCCATTGTAAAGTGTGCCGCTCTGCTTATATATATAGAGATATAGATATATAGATATAGAGAGAGAAAGAGAGAGTATGTGAAACGTCTTTGTGACGATGCAATATACTGAATGCAGTATACGTGTGTGGATTTGGGGTTTTTTCGTTTTCGAGGGGGTAAAAATGTAAATGTTAAATTCATTTTGTAATTTTTATTTTATAATTTTCGAAATCTTATATTATTATTTCGAAAATATAAGAAAATGTTGGTATTAGTGCAAAACAAATAAATTTAGTTTCTTTACGTATTTTTTGAGAAAACTTTAATCCTTAGATATATGCGCCAAGAGGTAATTTTACTTTTGTTTCACTCGTGTTTCCTTTTTCTATATCTTTTTGGAATTTCAACATTGTTTTAGTTTTCGAGTAAAGATATAATTTTCAATTACCTGTTTGTCCCTAACTTTCCAATAGGAAAGATTCTTCTTTAAGAAACGATATGATTCTTTTTTATCACAATTTGAGATTTTTAGTTGTAAATAACAAATTGTTTAAGATTCACTTGATAGTTTCCGATCGTGCATCAAAATTAAAAAACGAGCTCTTTTCCTGTTAATTTTGACATTATTGACCAAAGGTACATTTTTTAAATTGTCGCGAAATCAATACTCATTAGTCAAGGATTGTGATCACAATATATATGAAACTTAAACCTTCCTTCTGTAATGATAAAAATTATATTGATTTTCCTTTTGCATGTAATATTCAATATCTAATCATATGGTTGACTAATTATCTTCCTTAGTTGTGGGATTGTGGGTAATGACTAATGAGTATGAACTATAACAAAATTCTGGCGTAAGATTTTATCGTGTTGTATATGGGTAAAAACAATATCGCCATTAAGATAGAAAATATAATATTTTCACCTCGGAGAGGTCTCATAAGATTTCCAAAAAAAGGAAGAGATTCAAATTATGTTCAAGAGCCAAATTTGAAATGTAAACTAAATACTAGGAATACCCTAATCCCAATGTTATTTGCATCAATAGATCCACAATAATTTACATCAGTGACTTCAACCAATGTCATGACCAACCTATCTCAATAACAGACTTTTGCACTTATGATTAACCCAGCTATTTTAAAACTAAACCTCCAATTACAACAATAAAACCATACAAGCAAACAAATAACACATAAAAGGGAGAAAGGGAGGAACAATTTTAGCTACAATTAGCAGATAGTTGCAGAGAACATACACACCATACTCGAACTCCTATAGTGGCGTCGACCCCTCCCTACTTTAAAGCTTCATATCGGGTTTCAGCAAGGCTTTATTTCAAACCCAATGCTCAAAAGGGTTCGTGTTGATTCCGATGGATTCAATGCCTTGCCAGTTGATTCACCTTCTTTGTCCACTGATTGTTCAATCTGATTTTCATGTGTTTCGGTAGTTTTATTAGTTTGCAAATTATCCTCAGAAACAAGAGGGGTATTCTTCTGGCCGTGACGCTTTCTTGGTACTGGCATGTCGTGGTTGTGCCCTCCCTTGTATGTTATTACCGAAGTATTTGTGTTATCCACAGCTGTCTCTATGTGCTTTCTAACAGGACATCCAGCTGATGTACATCGGTAATAGTTCCTGAAATTTATTCAATTAACACAAATAGCGTGAGAAACGGATAATTGGGGTAAGAAATCTGGATTTATATGCACAAACTGAACATAGAAAGAACTCCAGATATAGTAGAGGAGCTCTGCTCGAAAGTTCAAAATTCCTATCAAGAGTTGCAATCTTCTATAATTTAATACTTTTGTGATATAAACATTTGCCGATAAGACTGACAAGTGAAAGTTTACCTTGGATGAGGATTCCCCTTGACCATTTTCTGCCCATACTTGCGCCACCTGTAGCCATCGCCTGATATGCCCACATCAACAGCAGCATGGACAACAAATTTAGGTTTATTACCAGGTTTAGGAAGAGTTTCTAATTCGCCAGCGGACATTTTCTTCTGCCTGGAAGTATATAGATGTAAAACAGTATCAAACTCATCTGATAACAATTATCAGCTGAAAATATCATAAAACATAAACTATGACTATTTATGCATTAGTATCTTGCCTTTTTTTAGACTCAGATCCATCAACATACTCCTCCTTAGTGTAAGCTTCCGAGGTTTCATCAGAATCGTTTGACTTCTGCTGTTCTGTATCTGGTGTTTGATCAATTCCCGGTGGAGGTTCTTGCAGAGAAGTAGATGGGCCTAAATCATTAAGACCTTTTACTCGATCGACAGTATCACTACATTCATTAACTGGCGCATTTGGTATTGCATGTCTATTGTCTCTACTGCAATTTGTTTTTTGAGGAGGATCATGATTGTGGTGACTTCTGTAAACAGTATCTGTGACACGGTTATAACGGTCACAACACTCGATCTTCTTGGCAACACAGTCAGCAAATGTGCATCTGTAATAGCTCCGGAAACCTTCTGGACTCTTCACTTGCTTTTGACCATACTTCCGCCAATTGTACCCATCAGAAGGGGTCTTCAGCACAGGCACTGCAGATATAGGTTTTGGGCCAGAATTCTTCTGCTTGTCCTCTTCTGTAGGGGTTCTTTTGCTCCCTTTTTTAAGTGGTTGCAACTTTTGTTCTGGTAGAGCTGGATTTGAAATGGAGGAAATGGACTGTGTCACATGTGTTTTTGATAGCTCCAACCTGGATGGACCATCAGGTTGTATGTGATGTTGTATCTGAAGTGGGCTAGTAGATTTTGAAGATCCCTCAATAGCTCTTACTTTATCCTGAGATAATAATAAAAACAATGCAAACAAATGTTCCTCAATTGCTCTAACTTAAATCCTTGAGATCATAATCAAAACAAGAAAGAAATCGTTGATTTAAAATTAGCTGACATGAAATACCTTAGTTTTATATAAATTAGAGTAATTGAACATATAGAAAGCATGGACTTGCCATAGTCAAAAACTAATGTAGATTTCACAAACACCACCATTTTTATCAGCCTAATATGGCATCACGAGCACTACACTAATGAAGTACTGAGAAGTAAATTGTTTTGGTGAATCACTTGCTACTTGCTACTGCAGTAAGTCCAATGAGAACACAAGCATAAGTATTGGGTACGAAAATAACAATTTGATACACCTGGGTTCAAAAGGCTGGGGTGCTAAGAAAAATTACATTTACAGTTAATTACACAATGGGCCAAGTGAGATCACAAAGTCTGCTTCTTCTTGTAAATGAAAATGCTCGTTCGAGCCCCAATCTTATAATCAACCTTATGATCACTTAAATGAATTATAATAGCTACTACACAAAAATAACTCACTCTCAATGAGATCCAAAATGACATATATTGCAGAATCAACTATGTAAGATGCACATATAAGGGAAGCAGCAGTAGTTGAGATGTCAAAAAAGGAATTTCTAAATCCCTTGTCTTGAAATATACTAAGTCATGACATCCCTTGCATTCAAATAAGTTAACCGCATGTCTGCGTTAAATTTTCTGTTTAAATGTCTAGTAATATGAGTCAACACAAACACACACATAGAGCAAGTAAAAATATTCCAGTAATTTGTTCTCCTAAATGGCAGCAAACTGTGAATAGAATAGATGTTCATCTGTATATATTGTAACATATTAAAGCTACATATATGACTATTTGGCAGCAAAATGAGTTTTTAGCCAAAAAAAAGCAGGGGAACTAGCTAATCATACGATCACACGCCAAATTCGAACACAGCGTATCGATCGCCAAATCTCAAATTACGGAAAACAATAAACCGCCGCAAGCAAAATATCTAACCTTCAGTCCTTCCGCCGCCTGCAGCGGCTGCAACGAATATTCCACCGGAACCTCTACAATCATCAAAATCAATCGCGATTGTCAATTTCACAAATTCTCACTCATTTCTCATACGGAATCACACACTTAATTCTCATCTAACAAAAAAAGCAAGTAAAATTGAACAAACAGAAACTACCTGAGAGATGCTGAGACGATTCATCAAACTGAAATTCAGTCGGTACGGACGACGCCGCTAGGGTTTCCAATTGAGAACAGCCTCCTCTCTCACCAATCGAAGCGTTGTTGTCAACAGTACACTCGCTGCTGTTATTGCTACTCGCATCTCTGTGTTCGTCAATTTTCTTCAAATTCTCATCGCGATCTTCATCTTCTCTGTTCGAGCGTTCAATTACAGGTTCCTTTGAAGCTGATGAGCTCCGATTGATCTCTTCTTCGTCCATGGCGCAGAGCAAGTGCGTGTGTGTGTGTGCTTTTGTGAGTGAGAAGGTAAAGCTATAAAGCCTTTTTTCTTTTTGCTCTGTGTTTCCGTTTTATTTTTGTAGTAAATTTGTTGATTTATTGTTGTAGTTGCAGATTATAGTGTCAGGGGAATATTAAAATGACGGTGAGTGCCCTTGGTTGAGATTTTGTTTGAGGGTGTTTGAGGGGTAAATTGGTGAAATATAGGGGGTGGTTTTGTCATTTTGAGATAGTGGGAGTGGCGATAACTGTTTTGGAGTGGCGTTAGGAAGATTTGATTATAATTATTTAACGATTGAATTTTTTTAATAACTGACATTTAATACGAATGGAATTTTGTTTCCGCATATTGCTGTTGACTTGTCTTGACTCTGGCTGTTGTACAGAATTTACGGAATTGCCCTCGGTCTGAATGATAACGGGTGAATAAAATCATTTATTATATATGCTGATTTAGTTTTACATTATACGATATACTAAAAATAATAGTTTAATATAAGAAATTGAGTAATAATATGTAAATTAGACAGAACTAGCACCGAATTAAGTATATAATTCTTTTTTGTCGCTCTTTTTCATTGGCTAATAAAATTTATTTAACTATTTACTCATCATAACTTTTCTATGACCTCCTTAATACATACTTTTATGATGTCGTTTTAAATGTTTATAGAGTCCAAAATTTAAATGTAGTGTTTTGATGAGTTTGTACGTTTGAGTAATTGTATTTAGGATTTTCTCGTTTTATATCTTTAATTATTTAAAATGACGAAATATAATGTGTGGACTTTCGCGCACAACATAAAGCAATTGTAGTACAATATTTAAATTAGGATACATCAAATAATTGATAATTATTTATTTGTTATGTAGTTAAAAAACTATTATGTTAATATCATGCCATATACAGAATAGGATTTCATAGCAGAGGGATAATTCTACGATGGTTGCATATCTAACAAAATTATTTTTTCTTGCTGTAAACAAGAAAATTGAAAAAATGTGATTATTGTAATATTTTGATTTTATAACTTAGAAAATTAGGTGGATTTTTTTTTTTTTTTTTTGCGACTTTGAAAGTTTGAATAGGTAAAATCAACGCTGCAGCCGTTGGATTGTCCGTTAGCTTGGCTGGGTGGGTGAGACGGATTAGGTGGATTTTGTTTGACCATGTTTCTTGCTGACTGATGAGGTTTTCATTTTAAACATAAACATATATTTTTCATTTCTCTGTATTTTAAATCGTTATTCACTGTGCTTGTAATAATTTCACATGATAAAATATCAGAGTTATAGAAGTCTGTAAATACAACCACCATAAATGCAGTCCAACTATGATTTGACCAGGTCATCCGTGAATTTAAATTTCTTCACCAACAAAACTATCCCCCGTAAAATTAAGGTTGTACCGCAATTATTAATAGTTAATAATACTGCGTAGAAGGTTAATTATATGGGCATTTTAAAATTGGACCTGGCACAAATGCTACAATACTATGTATGTATATATATATATATATATATATATATATATATATATATATATATATATATATATATAATATTAAGGTCAAAATATATACGATAATATGTTGATTGTTAAGTCACTACATTTTAAGTGTAAGGATCCTAAAATGCGCATAGGAATCTTTTAAAAGTTTTAAGTTATTTTTCAACAATTGTACAGGCTACTAGAAGATAATTTAAACGTGATTGAGATAACTAATGTGTTCATCACTTACATGCTACATTTTGAACTATATGATAAGCATCGATCAACGGTTTGTAAGTCATGGTCATTGTGTGAGTAAACATGGGTTGTTAAATGTCATGTGACATGAATATTGGATGATATGATGCTGACTATATGCATACAAAATATATACGCAATAATTTCAGCTCAATATGTGGAAAACATTAGAGTCGTTCCAAATAATCAGGACGGATTGATTTACTAGAAACAGAGTGGCCCGTCCAATCAACAAGCTAATTTTCTAGTTAGAGTTTGTTGATTTATCAGAGACTAAATAAAAAATTGCCCAAAATACATACGAATTCAGGCTACTAGAAGAACACTTTGAGAAGAGGAAAAAAAAAAAAAAACAACTACTGCAGTCCATTTAAATCATGTATAAAAAATTGAGATACTGTTATATCGGAGAAATATACATCCCCTTTTTCTTCTTTTTTTTCCGGTATGTAGCTCCGCGAGCAAGGAGTGCCACGCACGAGCAGAGCGAAAAGAAAGCAAGGGGAATTCTTCTGGGTGAGAAATCCTTTGATTGCGTATTGAATATAGATCCATGTCTTTCTTGTTTCACTAGCTAGGACAAAATTCTCACATGTCCCTTTCTTTATTACAACCTTCTTTTTTGATGTCAAAGACCAGGAGCTACGCGCAAATTCTCACAATCTCGGAGATAAAAATCAGTGCATATATTGTCTAAAGACTTAAATCTCATTTGTTATGCTATAATAATTTTTATTTAACCTGAATTTATTAATTTATAGATAATCTAGTATCACTAATGCTTCATCATTGTCTTGATTATAGGCCCAACTAACCTGAATGATAATGAAGAGATTCAACTCTAAAGACTGAATACAACAAAAAATGGATAGGAAAAAACCACTAGTTCCCAACTAAAACTTAACCATTCCAATAGGAATTCTAGGACAACTTGTGCAGATACTGCAAGAACAAGCAACATATTTTAGTTCTTAGGACCAATTTCTTTGACAGCACAAATCTGCTCCTCTCCCATTGCAGATTGGACAGACACGACGAGATCCTTTCCTTCGTCGAACCCACCTTTCATCTGCGTTCAATGAAAATCAGAGCCGAGACTTGAGATATTCTTATTGCGTGTAAGTAGAAGTTCAAGTAACCTGGCTAAGCAGATTTTCATCGGTAGGAAGCCTCAAATCATCTTTTGTGTTGCCACTTTCAGTCAGAAGAGAAACCTATGACACAGAGAAACTAAAGCCGATCAAGAATTCGATAACGAGAGGATAAATAATAATCGAAACTTCGGATACTACTACATGTCTGGTTTATGGTAAAATGATAATTTTATCTGGAAATGCTGTAATAAGAAAAACAAGTCTGCATAACCTGAGGAAAAGTAAAGACCATTTTGATGCGGAACTTATGACCGGTCACACAGCCAACAAAGAGAGGCAAAAACAAAAAAATATTAGATGTCAATTGGATCAGGGCTATGTTGAAGTTGAACTAAAGCTAAGACACGAGACACCTTAAAAATGCATTGCAAAATATTCAATAGTTGAGATTGAAACAATTAAAAGAACTACTAAAAGTTGTAATCTCAACTTTACGAATAGCTTTTAAAATATTGCTGTCAAAGGTAATGATACCGCGATAAAGACTTTCAGCATTATATTGTTGAAAAATAACTTACAAAACCATCTTCGGCGATGTCAATAAGCTGATAATCAGTACGATTAACATGAGGCACCTGAAAGAACATTCCGAGACAAACTAAGCCAATAGAATGTGTTATTTGGACATATATAGTCACATAGATGGTTTCTGCAATGAACAAACTTATGAGGAGGATAAACAAAATGAATTGATAAGAGATTCTTACATCACAGTTGTGGGAGGATGGAACAATATCTTCAAGCTTCTTGCCACTGAATATGTCGATTCCCACAAAGTGACACTTTGCATGGCCATGCTTGCCAGTTTTAGAGGTAGACACTTCAACGACCTACACGAGAGGACAAACCCGAGGAAATAATCAGTCCGAGGAGAAGGACAAGATGGAATCAACTAGCCATTTTATTAGGAAAGGTTATTATAGTCCTTTCTTTATGAATCGAAATACCAAGAAATGGAAGAATCAAACACGGAATTGAATGATCAAAATACTTCATACAGCATACAGCATGAGTCAATATGACTTTGTCGAGCTGAAGTGACTCAATCATCGGATATAGAACTATGATCGTAAGGCCTATACTATCGAATTTTCCCTCATATATTACACCACAAGCAAGTTGGTTGCAAGGATATACAATATGCTGAACATAAGCATCTCCCATATTTTATGGAATAATAGATTAAAATCCTCAAACTTTGAAAGGAACACCTTTCTCATTAGATCTGTAATAAGTGAAATGATTAGCATAAGCCATAAAGTAACACATTGATAACTCGAACATCACATATCGCAGGCCGCGGGGCCAAGGAGATGGACCAGGTCGGAAGTGTTTGAGCCCATTCTTTAACTCTATTTAAGCTATTGTAAAGACTCCTTGAAAGTAAAAGAAACTTTCAAAGAAACCATTAACCAAAATACACCATTAAAACAAAAATATTCACTCTCTTCCAAAATTTCTGCATGCATTGATAATACGGACAATTGATTGTCTAAGCCACTTTTTGGGCCATATAATCATCCACACTTCATAATTCACCATAATTATTCAATGTATTAAGATTAAGGACACATGTCATCGTCACAACTAAGTGGCATACAGAGTGACACACAATGACACGGGGGAGCTTGCTAATCAATATGGCATGTAGCTCTTAAGAACTCAACCATTCGATAAACTAAGAGGACAATCAACATGAATACATGACATTCGACGAAAAAACAAAGGGAATTCTATAAAGCCAAACAACAAAATGCATAACAATCGAATATTTGAATCAAATCCCACAAAAAAATTTTTAAGAAAAAGAAGATATAAAAAACCTTGCATGGCCTGGCTTTGATGACTATGTAACCATTCTTGCGAATGGTTCCAGCTTGCTGTGGAAAAGTCTTTGATGCACCTGCGTCCGCCTTTGATTCAAAATGATGCTCCTCGTCCGACATTTCGATTCTTGGTTTAAAAGTTAAAACTAAGAATTTTTGTCAGAGGATGGCGATTTGGTTTGATATGGGTGAATCGGGCCGGGTCAAGCGATTGGAAGGAGCATTTGGTCCGATTAATTTGGTGGTTTTTATGGTTTTGATTTCAATGGACAAATCTTTGCGGTTAAAATTTTATTAATCCTAATAGTATATGTTATATATTCGAGCTCATCACTTTTTAGCTTAAATGTAATCTAATTTGCTAGTTTAACTGTAAGTCCTAATAATACGTTTATCTAATAATGTGTGTGTGTGTGTATATATATATATATATATAGCATGCAAGGAAATGCTGTTGTTATATATTGGGTCTTTCACACTAACATCACAAAGAAGAACCCAAGAAGACCTAAAAATACATTCTCTATTATTTTAATTTCGTCCAGGATAAATTTTTAAAAAGTTTAATAAAGCCTTTAAAAGTTGGTCGTGCTAAACCACACATTATAGTAGTTTAGTCCATGATTGTCAAGCAAGGAAATTCAACACATAAAGATATTATTTTCTTATATTTCACTGAATTAAAAAACCGCAACAAATAATTTGTTAATTCTAATACAAATAATTTGATTTGTAATATATTCATCGTAAGTTTATGCTGAGTTATATACAAAACTAAACAAATATATAAATTATGAACTGACGTGTTACAATACCACGTAACTATTCCGTAAAAAACTTACTATAAAGCACAAATACGCAATAACGTCAAAATATGTTTCATAAATGTATAATAATCAATATTATAAAATACTCTCAACCTACATAATATGAATACAACAGAAACACATTATGAAATATAAACACGAAACGAGTATTATATTCATGTAAATAATCAAACTTTAACAATAACTATCAGAGTATCAGATTTTTTTTTAAAAAAAAAAAAAAAAACTGGACTAATATAAAAATATAAAAATTATAAATAACCTCATCGTCAATACTTCACCTTCACACTAATGTATAAGTTACTGTTTCAAAAATTAATCCAATTTTCCATTTCCATTTGTACCTCAGGTCCTCAACTAACTAACACCAACAAATTTACAGCTAGCTCCACAACCACTGAGATTTTTGTAATCTCACAAAATTTCATTAATTTTCCCAATTGATGATAGCTGCCAATTTTTGACAACGTTTAATTTAATCCCCCATTATTATAAATCCAACTTTATCGCCAAACATTATTCCATTTTGGCTCTTGCTTTTGCGGTTCATCTTCGAGAATAAAAGAGCCTAAACCTAGATCCAAAACCTGCCTCTGCTTCATTTCTGCAAATTATTGTAGGTAAATGTTTTAATTACGATTTATATATCGATGTTAATTTGATAATCGATTGCTAATTTTATGTGTTTGTCGGTAGGATAAAGGTTAATTGTGAATTATTCTGTTATTTTTGGTTTTATGAGCATTCGTTGTGATCAGTTTATTGATTTAACTGTTTTTTGAATTGAGTTGAGTTGCTTGATTGATGTTAATGCTCATCTTTGTGTTATTCAATAATTATGTTCAAGAGTTGAACCATAGGGTTTTAATCTGTTTGATTTTTTGAGTTCATTGATAATCTTTGAAAAAATTGGAGTAAAGCTTTAAGCATTTGAATAAACGGAGTTGTGCTGGTTTCAGGTTCAAAATGGAAGGTATTGTCGTTAGGAGAGTTATTCCGTCGGATAACAGTTGCCTCTTCAATGCTGTCGGGTAAGCTTTAGGATCTCGATCGTTATCTCAGATTGCCAAAATAGGAAAAAAAGAAGAAAGTGCTGGACTTTTCTTGATTTTTAGCACGAGTTATTTCGTTTCGGATGTGTACACGTGTGGATAAAATATCGTAATTGAATTGTGGATTTTCTTGCAGTTATGTCATGGATCACGACAAGAACAAGGCGTCTGATCTGAGACAGGTAAATTGGATTTTGTTATTCCTTTTTGGCAGATATGATCTCGAAGTTATGCCGCTTTTCATTCATTGATTTTTCAGAAACTTTTGACAATTTCAATTGTATTAAATGCTGCTTTGATCTACAATGCATGTTAAAAGTGAATCTGCACATATACTAACGTACTTAAATTTTCTTTCCTTCTGTTCTTAGAATCATTGCAGTGTATTAAAATGGTAAAAGCCAACAAGTAACAGTTTGTTAGTTTTATTTGAAACTTTGAAAACTATATTAAGATGTTTAACTTTGTTTGTGTGACAATTTAGTGCAAAGTGGAAACACGGATACTATGCATTGGAATAATGTAGCAGTGTTGCTCTAGTTGAAACGTCTACTTGGTGTGGTCCATGAGGTCCCATTACATAGTATAAGTCCTTTGTTTCTGTTTTCTGTGTTGAAGGTTATAGCTGCAACAGTGGCCAGTGATAAAGAGAAGTATTCTGAAGCATTCCTCGGAAAGACAAACGAAGAGTACTGCTCATGGATTCTTAACCCTGAGAAGTGGGGTGGTCAGTTTTTACTTTGACTCACCTTCTATAGCTGTCTATGCCATTGTAATTAGATATTTTTCTAGATTTTGATTAACGACCTGATCATTTCTTGTTCCACTTTGCTGAGTTTTTTCTTTCAATTCATGGTAGTAGTTTTTCTTTTTTATGGTTGAAGTGTCTATCATTTAGGATATTTACTACTTTCCTGGTGTGGTTTCGAGACTTATGCATTTAACAGTAATACTTGATATTATGCATTCAGCACACATGACTTAATGCCTTTGTTGCATAAGATCCTTAGTAATAGACAATAACAGTTCAGCTTGACATTTTACTATTAGTTGCATGTTATATATTGAAAGTCGCCCATTAATTTGTAAAACCTTACTTTATTGGATGTAGAGCGTGATGAATTCCAGCTAAACAGCTTGTCCCTGCTTAACTTAATTAAAACTCCCTGGCCTTATATATTCTCAAAGAGCAGCTTATCTTTAGACCTTTTGACTGGTTAGTAATTATAATGGGTTAGTTGGGACCTTCGGATGACGGTAGTATGCGGTTCTTTCATTTTGAAAACAGCCTCTTTTGGCTCTTAGGCTAAACTTTTTAAATGTGTGTGTGACATGCTCATCTGTGCTTTTTCAGCAAAGATTTTGTTTAGGGAAAGCATCACAGTTATGTTTCTTACTTCTTAGTGATATTGCATAAGGGTTCATTTATCAGTCACTTCGTCTTCTTACAGATCGAGGCCTCTTGTGTTTAGACAGTTTTCTTGCTATGAAGCTGAAGGGTTAATCTTTTCTTAATTTTCTATTTGAAGGTGCCATTGAGCTTGCAATATTGGCAGATTATTACGGGCGTGAGATAGCAGCATATGATATACAAACCTCAAGATGTGATTTGTATGGACAGGTTAGCATTAAGTATATGTTCTAAGTTTGTTCTTTGGCTGTATCACTGCTAGAATTATGATTTATCAAAAAGTCTTCATTTTTGGATTGTATCTACAGGGAAAGAACTTTGGGGAAAGAGTTATGCTTATTTATGACGGGCTCCATTATGATGCTTTGGCCGTATGTCGTTTTCTCCCTCCACCTCTATCTCTATATATGCGTATCTCGCGTGCATGCATTTTCACGAGTTATTTAAAAATTAAGCAAGATACGGATCTTTAAAAAAGTAGATCTGCTCATGCGTTTCACTGAAGGTTTATAGGGTTGTTACCCTTGACATAATACGACTCTTTTCATTAATGTTAATTATTCAGTTTGCAGATGTTTGCAAATCATGCATGTTTATTACTCATTTATATCTGATTAGGGTTCTTCTATTGATTGACAAATGTTTTACTAGCTTTTCCTCTTTGCATAGCTTAACATAGGAGAGTCATTAGAGTTTAGTGGAATATGAAGTTTGCCCTTTTGATTGAAATTAACTCAATAGTCAATATAATCCTTCCATAAATGCATCGTGATTGTGGTAGCCTGACAAGATGTCAATCAATAACACCACTTAAGAGAGCATGGAGTATGTTAGCTTATCTCTATTTTGTTGGGGCGCACTGCTCACACGTTATAGTTCTTCATCTGTAAAATCATTGGCGGTGTGGTCTCAGGAATCTAGTTCTGTAGGAGTTCTTACGGTATGCATGGGTTTAATTTATGATTCAAAATCTGCTTCCAACAGATGTCTCCCTTTGAAGAGGCACCAGAGGAGTTTGATCAGACAATATTTGCGGTGCAGAAAGACCGAACTGTGGGTCCAGTTGAGGGACTTGCACTTAATCTGGTCAAAGACCAGCAGAGGTAAAATGTTGTATTTGTTACAAAAATTGTTTATCTGACTTGCATCTTAATTCTAAATTTCTAATAAGTGATTTGATTTCCATGATCCGAGTAATTATCTTGTGTAATGCTCCATGGTCATATGTCACGTGTTTTAATTATTTTTCGCGAAATTTAGGAAAAGAAGCTACACTGATACTTCCAACTTCACTCTGCGATGCGGTGTTTGCCAAATTGGAGTCATTGGACAGAAGGTTTTTTGCCCGTCCTGTTAATTAGATCAGTTCTTGAGATCCCTCAAAGCTCCTTCTTAATTGCTTTTCGACTTCGCAGGAAGCTGTGGAGCATGCACAAGCAACGGGGCACGTGAATTTCCAGGAATACAGATGACTGGACTGAACCTGTATTAGTACGGCCTTGACTATATTTAGGCTAAATTACTTTGTTTTTCTGCTCCCAAATACCCGCATTCAACAATATTTGGCAAGAACCACATTCCTTTGATCTTGTTGTAATCAGTAAGAATTTGTAAACTTATACCTTGAGCTGTTGTATCTTAACTGTTTGAATAAAATGGTTTGAAAAACTCTATGTATTGAACTTAATACATCTGTCTGGAGGCGCTTAAACAGTTAACTGTATCCTAGATATGGAGGGATTAAAATAAAGGATAATTACATTGAGACCTGAAGTTTAGCCTGTAACATAATCTTTTCATACTGTTTGATTAATTGCAAACATATCCCTCAAGAGTTAAAATGACATTGCAATAATTGCAACAGTTAACAATGACTACTGGGAGTTTCGTTCAAGCAGCAATACCTCGCTTTGATGGTCATTATGAATACTCAGTGGAGCATGTTAATGGAAAATTCTCTTCGATCAAAAAACATATTGCAAAAAATGATCGGATTTTCCATTTCTACCTCAGGTCCTCAACTAATAACAACAATTTTAAAGCTGCACAACAACTGAGATTTCAGTAACCTCACCAATTTCATTAATTCCTAACTGAAAGCTGCCAAATCTTCACAACGTTCATTTAATCTACGTTATAAATTCAGCTTTATTGCAAAGATTGTTCCATTTCGCTCTTGTTTTGTTTTTTTTTTTTTTTTGCGGTTTATCTAGATCCAAAACTTGCTTCTGTTTCATTTCTGCAAATTATTGTGGGTAACTTCTTAATTTGGCTTTGGTTAATATATATATCTATATCGTTTAATTTGATAACCTATCGGTAATTTGTGGCTTTATTGGTACGAGAAAGGTTAATTGTTAATTATTCTGTTGTTTTTGGTGTTATGAGCGTTCCTCGTGATTGATTTATCGAAAGAAATGTTTATGAATTGATTTGAGTTGCCTGCTTGATGTTGTGCTCGCCTTTGTGTTGTTCAATTTCATCTTTTGTCGTTCCTAAAGGCAGCAATTATTTTAAAGAGTAGAACCGTAGGGTTTTAATCCGTTTGATTTTTGAGTTCATTGATGATCTTTCACAAAAACAAAGTAGAGCTTTAAGCATTTGCTATTTGCTATCTGATGAGGGTTCTGTTGATTGACTAATGTTTTACCTGCTTTTGCTATTTCCGTAGCTTTATATAGAAGCGTCACTAAGTTTTTGTCGAAAATACATTATGCCCTTCTCGTCAAAATTAGCTTATTATTGAATATGATCGATTGATTTTGGTGACCTGTACACTTTATATTTTGTTTGGTTCACAAAGTTATAGTTCAAATGTAAATCCACTGCATGATGGAGTTGGCCTCAAGAATCTTGAACTGATGAGGTGTTCCTACCGTACGTATGGAGTAGTTTATGATATAAAATCTGTTTTCAACAGATGACTCTCTTTGAAGGGGCACCGGAGGAGTTCGATCAGACAATATTTGCTGAGCAGAAAGACCGAACGGTGGAGCCAGTTGAGGTACTTGCTCTTAATCTGGTTAAAGACCAACAGAGGTAGTATGTTATAATTATTACAAGAATTGCTCATCTTATTTGCATCTTATGTCTGATTAGTGATTTGATTTCTATAATCCGAGTGAAATTATCTAGTTGTAATGCTCCATAGTGCTAAATTCAGGAATAGAAGCTACACTGATACTTCCAACTTCACATTGCGATGCGGTGTTTGCTAAATTGGAGTTACCGGACACAAGTAATTTAACTGTTTGATTAAAATGGTTGCCAAACGCTATGGATTGCTTTGAGACGAGTAACATAAAGAGTTAACCATGTTGTTATTGTTAATTATGTGCAAGAAATTCAGATGTGGAAACTTTTTTAACATGAAAAAACATAATGGCTGCTTAAAAATACAGTATACACATGCTCTAACCGAAAATTCAACAAAAAGATACATCTTGATTGATTCTGGCTGTTTAAAAATGAGATATCGACTTCTATCTACTATCTCAGCAAAGGAACTGTACTCTCAACGTAAGCCACTGCCTGATGAATTAAACCGCAGTGTTCCAATGGAAAAACGTATCTTTCTTTCCAGGGATCATAAGCAAAATAACCATCTTTCTCACTGCGAACCACAAGTTCTTCATTAGCTGTGAATCCAACCACATCGACAATTTTGCAACTGATCGGAATCTCAAATATCCTAGTCCATGCAACATGACCATTGTCTTGATCCATCAACCATATATCCACCTTCAACGAATCAGTAATAAACAAGCAAAGAGATCCCTTAAAAACTCCCAGTCGAAATCGTTTGCCATCCATGTCGAGTCCCTGCAGGGCCTGCTCTCCAGGACTAAGCGCTTCTATCCCTCTGACACTAAGATCATAACTAATATTCGGCATATCATTAGAGAACGGTATCTCCACAAATTTTTTATGATCCATGTCAAACCGAACTATCTGTAATTTTTCATTTTTGGGATGAAATGCAATCCAGTGGCTCGAGCCATCTACAGTAACTGGCGTTGAGTTACTCAACATGAACTGTACTTGACCTGGGCGCCTAAGTACTACGAGATTTCGAGTAGTCCGAAACCCACAGATCTGAATAATCATACCCCGTCGGCTCTCACTAATCCTGACAACTTTATAATCGTTTTCAACTGTATCGTACCCAAAACCAAAGAAATTTTTGGCATATTTATACCATGTACGCTGGAAATCAAACGTTCTCCACAGATCCAATACGGGATTCCAAACGCGTGCTTTGCCTGTTTCGTAATCTGAGAAGCATATCAAGCCACGATGAGTTCCCACGACTACACCGAGATTATTAGTCGGATGATCACGTGACAAACACTTGGACTCGGAGCCACTGTGAAGTTGGATAATTGTTAGACCGGATGGGAGGAGCAACGTACTAGTAGGTTCGGGGTGACGCTCCAAGTGCGTTGCGATGAGACGACGTCGAGAGATTTCGGCATTCCACTGGCGGGAAAGAACCTTGCATTGTCCCAGAGACTTTAAAGGGAGGTGTGGCAATATGTCGCTCAATAGATCTTCGGGCAGGACATGAGTTTCTAGTTCCATTGTTGTTTTCCTTTCTCTTTTCTTTTTCGAGCTTAGCAAGAAGATTATATAATTATAACGAAGTAATAACTAAAACCTAAAGCATATATATATATATTGATGATGAGTGTCAAGCTATCTATTTATACGATGGAGAGACCCTATCGTACTTGGGAAATCCTAGTCCTAGGATGACTTGGACTGCACCTATTGTTCGAAGGAAAGTGCAGGGATTAGAGTTCTTGAATTTAATTGATTAGATATTTGTGTATTGTATGCAAATAATCATTGTTGTTAAGATTTATATGATATGGTCATGATATATCGTAAAACATGAAAAACCTTTTTATCAAGTTTAAAAATAAAAACTTTGAATATCATGATAGGAAATTTCAGTCTAAAGCATATATCTCTGTAGAAGGAACCCTTTTTCTGCTAATTGAGTTTATTAGTTATTGTATTTCAAGATTCGGTTTCTAAAATATCGTTTAGTTTTTCTTAGAAAGCTAGCACCGTCAGATTTGGGCAAATATAATTAACTATCTGTAATGATTTTAATAGATCTTAATAAATAATTATGGACTTCCATTCCTAATAAATAAAGGATTTGGAATTGCATTAATTAAGAAGTATTGCTTAAGTAAAAAGAATACTTTCAATTAATAGGGGGTAAGTTAGGGTTCTTAAAAGAGTTACTCTAGCAGCAACACTTATTGCTCTGGCGATCTTTATTTTAAAAAGGAAAACCGCAACAAATTCTTTGCAATAACAAAATATAAAGGGAGAATTATACAAACATCCAGTGAGGTACACCCATGGGCTAATTACAGAGACACAGCCTCATGTTTAAAGAATTACACAAACATCCCTTGTGGTTAAATCTAGTTCGAAATTTGTCAAACTTTTTTGAATGTAAATTTGCGTATCTCATTTATCTTATATAATACATGAAAATAAAACCAAAATTGCTAACACAAATCGAAATAAATCTCGTTTATTCTGTTCTAAAAAATGGAAAAAACATAAAAACCAATGTATATTTTCAAAAGATCTTGTAAATTATTTGTCACATCATTTTTGACTTTACGATCTAACACCATAAGCTTGTCTGTTCGATTAAGAAATTAAACGCTACAAAGGGTGTTTGTGTAATGAGACAGGGGGTGTTGGTGGTAATTTCCCAAACATGACCTCAAGGGGTGTTTGTCCCAAAAATAAAAAATAAAAAAATTGTTGTGGATAAATTCCTTTTCAGTGACGTATTGTTGAAGTTTGAAAGGCGCTTACGTGGCATTTGGACTCCGTTTGTTAATTTTTTCCAGGCGTGCGTCGGTAGTTGATGATCGATTTCGATTTGTTTAATTTTCACAAACACAGAGAAAAAGCTCAAAATTTGAGCTCCACTTTCGTTCGAAGATAAATCTTCATAACAAAATCGCAACAAAAACGAAAACAAAGTCTCAAGCAATTTGCACAGAGAGAGAGACATAGATTGATTTATTTATTAATTAGTGATTAGCAGCAGCATAAGGAAATGGCGTTATTTTGGAAGTTGTTCTACAGGAAGCCGCCCGATGGACTACTCGAGATCTCCGAGAGAGTTTTTGGTATTATTAACTGATTTTGTTATTATTATTATTAGTTACTGATTTAATGTGCGTATTTTTCAGCTGCGTGAGAATTTTGGCCCGGTTTTTAGTGTATAGGTTTACGTGGAGGTGCATGTTGTTGGGATTGAAAAATTGATGTTAAGTTAATGATTGCAATGTTGCATGTACTCGTTATTTCCTAGTAAAATTGAATTGATTATTACCTGATATTAGTTCAGATAAAAGGCTAGGACCATAATTGAAAATGAGTATGGCTTCTAATGGTTGGATGAAAAAGTATTAAGGGGCTGTTTAGGGTATCTTTTCCCTGCACTGCGTAGACAATTACTGGTTTTTTATTTGAGTTCTAATATGATATGCGTATCTCGTTGATTGAATATCTGGATTCAAGTTCAATAAGTTACAAAATGTGTAGTTCAGCTCATGTAGTGTCGTTCTCAGTATGTCATCCCTAACTTGTGACTTCGAAATTATACAACAAGATAGTTTATATTGTGGGATAATTAATATTTTAATCGGCTTTGGAAGTAGTGCAACTAATGTCTTTTGCATGTTATATGTGTTTACAGTATTTGATTGTTGTTTCACCACCGATGTTTGGGAAGAAGAAAATTACAAGGTCTATGCGGGAGGCATAATCACTCAACTTAGGGAACACTATCCTGATGCTTCAATCTTGATGTTCAACTTCCGGGAGGGGGAAACCCAGAGTATGATGGCAAATGTTTTATCAGAGTATGATATGACCGTAATGGAGTACCCTCGGCACTATGAAGGTTGCCCTTTGCTCCCAATGGAGGTGATCCACCATTTCCTAAGATCTAGCGAAAGCTGGCTTTCACTTGGGCTGCAAAACCTGCTTCTCATGAATTGCGAGCGTGGTGGTTGGCCGGTTTTGGCTTTCATGTTGGCTGCTTTATTGATCTATAGGAAACAGTATAGCGGGGAGCACAAGACACTGGAAATGGTGTACAAGCAAGCTCCTCGTGAGCTTTTGCACCTTTTGTCCCCTCTGAATCCTATGCCTTCACAGTTAAGGTATTTGCAGTATGTATCGAGGAGGAATGTTGCGACAGAATGGCCCCCACTAGACAGGGCACTTACCATTGACTGTGTCATTATCAGAATGATTCCTAACTTTGACGGAGAGGGTGGGTGTCGACCAATATTTCGTGTCTATGGGCAGGATCCCCTCCTTGTTTCTGACCGTGCACCTAAGGTCTTATTTTCAACTCCAAAGAAGAGCAGAAGTATTCGGCATTATAAGCAGGTTAGTTGTTATATTCTGTAGCATTTCCGTGTACGTTTTTTCATAGTATAGTATTTCTTATGGGCTGCAAACAGGTAATGCTCTATTACTGGGAGGTCTGATTGATAATATGTTCTTGTTTGTTGGTAACCCAGCACATATATTTCAGTATAGCAGAGGACAAAAACCACCTACAAAATATTTTTCTAAGTTTTAATATGTTATGAATGAAATGTGGAACACAGCCAGGGGCAAATGCCCCAAGGGCGGGGGATGTGAGGCCACTCTCTCTATTATCTATATGTATATGGTATAATTTTTTGCATATATATGTTGATATATAATATACTTCTGTATAATCTTTAGTTTTAATTTATTCGTATATTGTTTGTAACTTGTCATTCTACTTTCTAAATTTTAAGTTTTCGTCTCTTACTCTTTTCATGCAGCAAATAAAAACATTATGTAACACAGTTAATAAGTCTCTGTTTTGACTTCCTCCTTTCTTTAATACGGAGGAGGTCAAATTCAGGTTGCTCTCCTCATCCCTCCTTCCCTTTAGCTTTTCCTTTAATAACGATAGTGAAAAGCCCTAGCGGCTGCTTGAGAGTTCTGACATTTGCTGTATACTTCATTTTTTGATAGGATGGTTTAACATTTAAAAAGAAAAAAAAAATTCTTCTCAACATCCTAACGTGTATATTTAGATGAGAAAATTGCGGGGTTAAAGTCATAGACTAAATCTATAGACAATTTCTTAAATATCGCATTAGTAAAACAAATTTACAAAGAAATTACTCAAACCTTTGATATTATTTTGATATCATCACAAAACATGCCACAGAATTAAAATGTCTAAGTGCGGATGTAAATTGTGACTGGTTTTTCTCCGATGGCTATACAGTTCCTTTAGTTTCTTAATGAGATTGTGTTGTTTGTTGCTCGGGTGCTGTGTCCAAGTAGGCGATTTTCATGTGTTTGTTTTGCCAAGATTTCTTTGTGGCGTGTTGCTTTGTAACTCTGTTGCAGCTGGCTGTTTCTTGCCATGTTCTGTATGATATCTATGTTCTTTAAAAAAAAAAAATTAAAATGTCTAAGTGAAAATTAGGAATAGAAAACTCGTAGGGGTGTATATGCAATATCTCTATTTCTTATGAGATATATTCGTATTTGTTTGTCTAATTTTATTTTAAGTATTTTGAAAATTTTATTTCCAAATGTGTTACATACTTAAAGTTATTAATCTTTTTGGGCAATATTTATCAGCTTTTTAAGGAATTTATGTTTTCATGATGAATTATTAATTTTTACTATGAACTGAAAATAATTTTAAATATTTTGCAAGTTTTTATAAATAAAAATTATATTTATGTGTTTGTGTGTGTGTGCAGATGTATCCTCTTTAGTCTTTATTATCTAGGTCTATGTTGAGTCTCCTGAGGGATGATGCTAGTGAAAAACTGAAAGTCACATAAATATTGTTTTTGTTTCCATTAAAAACCGATAACTGTAGTTTAATAAGTTTTGAGGATTGCCATTTTTGCAAAATCCCCCAGGTAGTTTCATTAGTGATACAAAGGTTGTTTTTGGTTGGAAGATTGAAAAAGTTACAGTGAGGTTCTGTTTTCCAAATGAACAGATCTCCCTTTATAGTTTATATAACTTTGTTGTGGTTAAGATACTGAAATAGTTATCTACACTTTATTTTATATGCTCATATCTTGTAAATTATTTCATGTATCCGTCAAAATTTTATCAGGTATACCACCACTTTATTTGACTCTCACCCCCTTTTCATGTTGTATATGCATGCACATGAACAATCACAATCCACGTCGGTGTCTGGTGCTCTATTAAGTTATCAGTATACTATGTCTTGTGCATCTATATGTGCTGTTATGTTTTGCGCTGCTTTTCATGTTCCTGAACTTTTGGACCACCATTTTTCTGATACTTTTCAGGCAGAATGTGAATTAATGAAGATCGACATCAATTGTCACATTCAAGGTGATGTTGTACTAGAGTGCATCAGCTTGCACGATGACATGGAACGGGAAGAGATGATGTTTAGGGTCATGTTTAACACAGCTTTTATTAGGTCAAATATTTTAATGCTGAATAGAGATGAGATAGACATATTGTGGGAAGTAAAGGATCAATTTCCAAAGGACTTCAGAGCAGAGGTATGCTCTTTTACACATTCACGAAAGGTTGTAATTTTGGTTCTATTATTTTATAAGAAGCATAAACATAATTGTGAAAACTATCATTGATGAAGGTTCTCTTCTCGGAGATGGATGCTGCCACATCCATAGTTCCAGTGGATTTCTCCTTCCTTGAAGAGAAGGATGGCCTCCCAATGGAGGCATTTGCCAGAGTTCAGGAAATTTTTAGTAGTGTAGATTGGGTAGTCCAAAAGGGTGATGCAGCCGTTGAAGTTCTTCAACAGATAACTCTATCAAAAGCTGTCATTGAATCTAATTCTGAAAGCCCTGAGGAGATTCAGAATGCGGAACTTCAACAGATAACTCTATCAAAAGCTGTCATTGAATCTAATTCTGAAAGCCCTGAGGAGATTCAGAATGCATCCGCGTTAGAACACTATATTAAGAGCTCAACTGACTTACCTTCAGAGAACCAGTCTAATTTCTCTGCACAATTTTCCCCGAGTACAGATGGGGATAAGCAGGGACAGCCTGGTTCACTTGCACCAATCATATCCTTAGATCTAACGTCGGTTCCTCCTGGAGAACAGTCTCCACCACCAACTTCTCCTTCTCATCAACTTTCAATTACAAAAGCTGTATATTTCACTCAAACTACATATTCCAATAACAATAACCAACAAAGTGGCACTGATGTAAAGATTTCTCCTCTAACTGAAACAAACATATTATCTCCTGAATCCTTTCCTTTAGCCCATCCTACTCAAACAACAAAAGATGCTGATATTGAACCTGGACGACCTGCATTAAATATAGAAACGACATTGTCTCCACATACTCCTCCTTTGGAGGATAAGAATGGCATTCAATGTAGATCTACTCCGCCACTTTTGCCCCCGGAAATACCAAGTACTTCAAGTCCAACTTTGAAGGATGATACTACAGCTAGGTCTGGTGAATCTATTCCTTCTTTACAAGCTCCTCTCAACCATGATAATGTCATAAGGGATAGACCTCCTAAACCCGCAATGCCTCCTTCTGCAGCTTCATCTGAATATGTGGGTAAAGACACTGGAATTCCACCTCTTCCACCTCCACCTCTGCAGCCGCCTCCAACTAATTCATATTCAAATATAGATGTGGGGATATCTACCGTAGCTAAAGATCCTCCTCTCCTTACATCTTTGCCTTCTGCTCTCAGTAATGCCGAGGCTCCTCATCTTTCTTCTTCTGCAGATGATACAGCTTGTAAAACTGCACCTCCAGTACCTCCTCTGTCACCAAATCTGTACTCAACATCTATTAAGGTAGATTCAGCTTTTACAGCTGGTCAGATTTCCTCATCTGATCCTTCTTCTACCTCCTTGTCAAAGAAGAATAGAGTTAGTGGATCTAGGCCTCCTCCTCCACCTCCACCTCTACCTCCACCTCCACCTTCCTTCACTCCATCTCTGGCACATGGTTCAGATAGTAGACAAGTACCCCGTCCGCCTTCCCCTCCCGAGGTGCCTCCTAATAGAAGTTTATCTGTTAGAGGAGAGGTCCCTCTTCCTCCACCTCCACCTCCACCTCCACCATCTTTTGCTCCCGATTCCCCTGTAAAGGAACATCAAACTTCTGGTCCTCCTCCACCGCCCTTAACGCCACCCTTGATGGAGAGTAGAGTTAGTAGACCTACTCCACGACCTCATCCACCTCCACCTCCACCTCCTACACTACCTCCTAGTGAGGTCTCATCTTCTAGAGGAGCCCCCCCTCTTCCTCCACCACCTCCTACACTACCTCCTAGTGAGGTCTCATCTTCTAGAGGAGCCCCCCCTCTTCCTCCACCACCTCCTCTGCCGTCTAAGCAGGACACTGGACCTATTAACCCATCACCAATGTCTCCACCCCCACCCCCTCCTCCTGCCCCTGGAAATTCCCTTGGCCGGACCAGTAATCCTCCTCCAGTTCCTTTGGCGCCTCCTTCACCACTCTCCAATAAAGGGGATAGAAGTTTTCCTGGATCTCCATCTCCTCCACCACCTTCTATCCCTCCACCAGGTGCCAAAGGGAAAACTTTGCTGTCTCGTACTATAACTCCTAGGAACAGCCAAACGAAGAAGTTAAAGCCTTTACATTGGTTGAAAATATCAAGGGCAGTTTCAGGAAGCTTGTGGGCAGAGGCACAAAAATCTGGGGAAGCTTCCAAGTAAATTTTTCTCATCTAGTTGAAGTTGAATGTTCCTATATTTATGGATTGTCCGATTATTTATTATCTATATTCCTTTACATTCTGCCATTTTGTTTTTGTTCAGGGCACCAGATATTGATATGTCAGAACTTGAATCTCTTTTCTCAACGGCAGTTTCAAATCCAGATCAAGGGGGCTCAGGCAGAAAAGCTGGTTCACGAGGCTCAATGGGGAATAAACCAGAAAAAGTGCAGCTGGTGAGTTCTACTTTTTGTGCTTTTTTTTGTTTCACTAGTCCTTGAATTGATAAAAGATTTGCAGATATAATTTTCTTTAATTCTATTCCGCTGAGTCTGTCAACCATTTGACGTATAGGTGCAAGGATCATCATCATAATAGAGTGTCCTTAAAATGGTCCTAAACGAATATGTCTTTCAAAATTTTAACTCCAGTGTTTGCTCTTTCTATCAATATATAACGTCTTCTTTTCGTGGGGAATTGTTCCATCTTCACAAATCTAGTTGGACAACTGAATTTGGGATTTGTTGGTCTTCCTTTCCACTTGTATTGTAATTGCGTTTACTTTTTGCACTGATTATGTTCTTTATGTGTTGGGCCATGTCTTTCTTTTTACTTGACGTATTGCTCGTAAATCAGCTAAGAATTGTTATTTGTTAATGATATTGTAATCCAGTAACTTATATAAAGGATTACGCGAAGCCTCGGTATACTTTGCCCTCCTGTTCCGACTCACTGACCTGAAACACAAGAAACGCCCAGTTAGGTGTAATGATTTTTTATTTGGGGGGGGGGGGGGGGGGAGGGGGGTCTCTGTGTGTGTTTATGTGCACATGTGGTTACTATCTCACGTATACACTGAGTATCAGATTGAGATTGCGTATTAGTTCTATGATTATTTCAAGCAAGAAAATGGTCTAAGAATACTTCTGAGAGCTGCAGATACTTGATAGATATCTCAATAAAGTTGTTATAGGGCCCTGACTTTTTTTAATTGCGAGTGGTAAGTCTAATTTGTTCTGTACTTCTATTACATTTAATGTGTCTCTTTTCCCGCATATGTTGTAGGCTCATATTGTTCGACAAGTCTTTTTTTCTTCTTTGTTTTGGGTGCAGTCATTGAAGTGTGTTTGCTTTTTTTTTTTGGCACCCTCCTGCAATGTTTCTTTATGATTTATGTTATCCAATTTGATTTTTGTGCTTTGATCAGTCAATAACTGTATAGTAGTGACATTTTACTGAATTCTTTCTTGTTGCATCATACCTGACCTAGTCCATACCTAATAAGATATTGTTGATTCCGTATTCTCCTGGGTTGCTAACGTAGAGTTCGTCCTTTTAGGGTCTTGCTAGACATTTACTTATAAAAGATCATAAAAGAGACAATTAATTTTTCGGTGACTTTTGATGAAAGTTAAACCATTTCTGCTATCTCCTTTTGTAGATAGATCACAGGCGGGCATACAATTGTGAGATCATGCTTTCAAAAGTGAAGATGCCCTTGCATGAATTGTTGGTGAGCTAAATCTCAAGATTGTATCTTTTTTATAGTTTTTAGTATTGCGCGAAGTGGTTTTCCTTTTGCTTCTAGCATGGAGACCATAGGTCTTATTTTTTCAAATTTATTCTGGTCTACTTTTAACTTCTTAAATTATGTATCTCATGTCTGAGTATGCTGGGCAGATTTTCGATTATGTGCCTATGAAAAAATCATTGTTCACCTTTCATTACTTCTAAACTTTCTGTTCTTTGTTCTTTCCTTTTCTCCTTCCTGCTATATACATAAAGGCCAGTTTAGAATGTTGATATCACTTTAGAACATGTCCGAGTTTGTATTCTTTCCATGTACTTAATCTCTAGTTTATACTGAAAAAAGCTCCTCATGGAGTTGAATTACTTTCTAAGGGTCATCCGAATCTGAAATCTACATCTTGATGCAGAGATTTTCACCTTCATGCACAAAATCTTTACTATATATTGCTGCCTGAATCTGATTAATGGTGCTTTGTTACAAGTTTTATCCTTTTCCTGTCGTGTAGCCTTCTCGGCCTTGGTTTGCTTCTGACTCCCTAATTCAAATTTGTGCAACTTCTACAGAGTTCAGTGCTTGCCTTGGAAGACTCTGCATTAGATATTGATCAGGTCGAGAATGTCATCAAGTTTTGCCCAACAAAAGAGGAGATGGAGCTGCTTAAGGTAGGATATGAGAATCAATGTTCGGTAGTTTGTACATCTGGGATTCTTTAGTCCGCCTAATATTTATCAAACCTTGTATAGGTAGATTTTTAGCAAGCAGCGCATTGTCAACCTTTTGATACCATTTGTCAGTTTAACTGGATATTTCTGTTTACAGGGTTATAAAGGGGAGAGAGATAAATTAGGAAAATGTGAACAGGTCTGTAACATGTGACTGATTAAGATTTTCTCAATTTCAACTGACCCAATGATTTCCAATTTGCACAATAAGAATTATGAATTTGTTCTGTTCTTGATCTCAGTTCTTTATGGAGTTGATGCAAGTGCCACGCGTAGAATCTAAGTTGAGAGTGTTTTCATTTAAGATTCAGTTTTCCTCCCAGGTAAGTAGTTGGTGTGTACTTTCCTATTTTTCAGATGTCCAGAATTTTGTTTGTAAGGTTAAGTTATTTATCTTTTGGCTTCTCTCAGGTTTCTGACCTCAGGAATAGTCTGAATGTGGTGAATTCGGCCTCAGATCAGGCAAATTGCTTTATCTGTTTATTAATTTCATATGTATTCATATAAAAGACCAAATTTTTTGATGTCTTATATATGTTCACAACCACATTCATCAGATCAGGGGTTCTGCTAAACTGAAAAGAATCATGCAAACAATCCTTTCTCTTGGTAATGCGTTGAACCAGGGAACTGCCCGAGGTCAGTTAATTAACTAATACTTTTGCAGGTCCAATGTTTGTCTGTGTTGTTAAAATTTGATTGTCCTTCAACATTAAAAACTTACTTTTACCTACAAAATGCAACCAGCAAATATATTAGTAGGCAATCAGCCTATATTGAATTTGAGTATGATAGGTAGGCCTATATTGGATATCGATTTTCTCAAATAATCCACATAAGCGAGCAATAATAGTTTCTATTTATACATAATATCTCGTCGGACGTACTACTAAATTTTCAATTTATTATCTTCTGATAGCATGCCACTTCGTCGTAAGGTTTCTGATGCTATTGTGGCAGGGTCCGCTATTGGGTTTAAGTTGGATAGCCTCCTCAAACTTACTGAAACACGTGCCCGGAACAATAAGATGACCCTGATGCATTATCTTTGCAAGGTAAGGATTGATATCTCGTCGCAGCTAGTTCCTGCTGAAAAGACAATAATGTAGCTGCTATCTGAGAGTAAAATAATTTCACTATGCATGCCAGTCTGAAGTTATATATTGAAATCATTTATTGCACTGATAGATGACGTGTGTAGTCGAAATTATGTTAGTAGTACTAATATTTTGGACATTGGGTACCCAACAGCTCAGTTGTCTCTTGACATTTACTTTGAACTTATATATGTTAGAAAATATGCATACTGTGCTTCTCAGTTTTGTATACGCCTGTTTCCTTCAACTTATGATGGCTATATGCTTATATTAATTATATAAATTGTTTGCCTAAAGAGTCATCTCATGATTACCCCGTCTGGAGGATGCAACAAAGAAGATGCATTCGGAATATTCACGTTCCTTTTAGCCAGATCTTCTTTTGTGTTATAGTTGTGTTGGCTTGAAACTGTAGTAACCTTCAGTTCTCAGGAATGGTGACGGTCCATGGGATTTTGCTTGTGTCTGAAGCATGTGCCATATGTTGCTAACCTGGTTGTTTGTTACGGGACTACGTTATAGGCTGAAATTTTACTCCATAAGCTAATTTTATATCCCTCTCATTTATTTTACCAGGTGCTTGCGGATAAATTACCTGAACTTCTTGATTTTTGGCAAGATCTTTCTAGCCTGGAACCTGCATCAAAGGTATGCTCATATGACATTGTTACAACAATTTTCAATTTGTTCCAGAAGTGAAGTAGTTTATGAACACGTTTCTGGATGAAATGGCATTTGTTAACTGCACCAAGTGAATTTCGTTAGATACAATTAAAATACCTAGCCGAGGAAATGCAAGCCATTAACAAAGGACTCGAGAAAGTTATGCAGGAGTTGACCATGTCTGAAAATGATGGTCCTGTGTCTGACTGTTTTCGCAAGGTAATTTCTAGTTTATGGAATGTATTATTGCTTCTCTTTACTTCTCAAAAATCAAAACAATATTCTTTTTCTTTTTTTCTTTGAGAGGGGAGTGGGATGGGGTGATTTGTACCCTTTGTGTCAGTCTTCATGTTCGGTTCTTATTTGTAGTTTTGACTTATGTTTGTTAAAGCGCATACTTGACTGATGAATAACATGAAAGGGGTAAAAGAACTCTAGAAACATAAGATTTATAATAGAAAAACTAAGGTAAGAGAATATAAGTAGAGATGAATAATACGTTATATCTGGAAAATGTACTTATAGAACATACAACCTAGACATCTTAAATTGTGTTGTACATTTTCCTTTTGATATTAATTTCACCGAATTATTATGTCAATATCAAACTTTGAGCAATTTCTTTTTCGCTATGTATTAATAGTTATACATGCAATTTATTCTGTAATCTTGTGTCATTGTAGTTTTCATTAATGTACAAATGTTGCAGTTGAAACTAAAATATTAAAGGAAGTTGAATCATCTTCTGGACTCGCATCCTTTTTTGGTTTTATTTTAAGTTGAATAAATAAGATAAAGAATACAGAAAATTGACACGTACTCAGGACAATCTGATAAATTACTGTAAAATAAAGTAGTAGGAGTTAGGAGGAAATATGAAGCAAAGAACTTGGGAGGACAAAAGTGGATTTAATTGTATATACATGTGTATGTATATTTAATATTACATATTATAACTTATATGATATGAATAAGGGTGGGTTCTGGGGGTATGCAGCTGCCCAACATGGACTCTCTTCCCTTTGCATCTAGAAGCTAAGATCCTTGGCTACTCCATTTCAATATATTAGAGGTTATTTAGGCCATGATCAGTAGTTAGTGTGATGATACAGATTAATATCTAGCAATTTTATGGCATTTTCATTCTATATATCCATCCATTACTCCTTTTGCATCAGCAATGATGATTCGATTTGCTGTTTCACTGGGACATGTTTTGAGGAAAGCTGAGAAAGGTCTTTGTATTGTGTACATCCAACTTTTAGGTGTGGTTTGATGAAGTTGGTTGGACTTTGATCTTATGCTCATATTCTTAGGAACCAGAAGCATCATAATGAAGTGAGAAAAGATAAGCATGTTGATTAAATGAACTGTAGTTGCTCAAAATGTAGCCAGCGATTTCCTTGTCTACTTTGTATAAGCCCCTGACATTGTTATCTGCCTTTGCCCCAGAAAACCTCAATCTTTGTGCCACACATACTCAAAGTTTTGCATTTGATATCTGAATTCTGAAACAACACCTGAAGGCAGATAGAATGGGAAACTGAAAAACCAATTGACCAAGATCACCTGGGAGAAAACATCAGAATTATGAGTACGTTGGTAAAGTTCATAAGCTAACAATTCACGTCAGCCATCTTCCAAAACTGAATAATCTCATCAGCCGCCAAGTAGTGCCTTGGATAAGCTTGTTAAGCTATCGGCATCTTGCTGTCAGTATGAACATCTCAATTAGAACACATGAGAAACAACACCTAAAGGCAGATAATTAAGTGGAGCTGATAAACCAATTCATCATAATCACATGGAAGAAAATGTCAAAGTTACGAGTACGTACGGTAAAGTTCATAAGATAACAATTGACATCAGAGATCTTCAAAAACCAAATAGTCTCACCAACCGCCAAGTAGTGCCTTGGATAAGCTTGCTAAGCTATCGGCAGCTTGCTGTCAATTCATGAACATCTAATCTAGAAGACATGGTGGCATTGGTTCTGGTATAGTTATGGAATACATTAGTGTTTTCACGTATGAAGAATTAAAGTTGGCTGTTGCTGGTGCTACCTGGCAGTGGAGTCGAAGGTGTAGCTGCTGTATTAGAATCACATGATTGAGATTACTAAAGCTATTAATAGCTTTATATGCTTTGAGAATGGTCCTTAAGTTTTGATGCACGGAAACCGACACGTGGATACGGACACGACATGATACGGACACGGCAACATAGATTTTTTAAAATTACAAGACACGACACGGCTGTATTTTTTATATTAAAACATAGAAGACATCATCATAATCTGCACAAATAACATTATTACGTTCAAATATAGAATCAAACCAAATATATTTTACACTCAAAACAAAGTTAACAACTACTACAAGTTCAAATAAAATAGTCATTAAAGTTTAAGTCATAAATTCCAAGCATTAAATACAAAGGCATATACACAAATCAAATGACAAAACAAAGTGTTATACAATTCTCAAATAAAATCTTTAAATAGGATATTAGTGCCACGACTCGAAGAAAGAACGATTTTTTTTTGCCCGACCTTGTTGTTTGCGCAAAAAGAAATGCAGTAGGCTTCTTCGAGAGACACTCGACAAGAGTAAGATGAAGCTCATAATTGGGGGTCTTTGATGGGGAAAAAAGTTATCATTTATGTATTTTTGCTACTTAATTATTTAACTTTTAAAGTTTAATGTTTGATTCTTCTAATATCTTTATCTATAAATTTTAAGAAATTTAAATTTTAAGCATAAATAAAAATTAAAAACCACAAAATCAGATCAAAAAGTGTCCAGGTGTGTCGGACACGTCCTTAAAACGTGTCCGACACGGTGTCCCTTTTCTTTTTCTTTTATTTTTATTAAGACACGCCACGTGGCATGTTCAACATGTGTCGGAGGAGTGTCAGTGTCGTGTTGGGGTGTCGGTGTCTGTCGGACACTGCATAAAGAAATTTTTCAAGTGTCGGTGCATGAACTTAACTGATGATCGTGACGTCTTCTAGCTTTTATATGAGTGGAGCTACTCATTTACTGTATAACTGTTTACATATAATTTTGTTTCAGGTTTTAAAGGAGTTTCTTTGTTTTTCTGAAAGTGAAGTAAGATCCTTGGCTTCACTTTATTCTGGAGTGGTATGGGATGCCTTCTCTTTTGAAACAGCTAATTCTAATTATTTTTCCTTACCTTCAGCAATGATTGTTTGACTGGGTGTCTGTCTGCAAATAATTATGCAGGGTCGTAATGTGGACGCATTGATCCTTTATTTTGGGGAAGACCCAGCACGATGCCCATTTGAGCAAGGTAGCTGTAATTTCCTTTTATTAAGGTGAAATGGTTCTACTTTCAGACGAGGATCAGGCAGGGCCAGATGGAGAGGGCTGCGGGTAGAGATGAGTGCCTCCTACCCCGCATGCTACACCCTCAAGATATGCTTTATGAAAAAAATCATGTTTGCACCCTAAATTTCTTCAACCTAATATCGCTGCTTGTTTTTCAAATTCTGACCTCACCCACGTGGCTTGTGCATCCATGCGCAAAATTGTTTTGAAACTATTTTAGCTACTGTTGCATGGTTTCTCAGAGGTTTCAGGAATTTTTCAGTGACAGGGCCCACCTCTAGAAACGTAGTGGCTAGGAACAGGTCTGGAATAGACCATCACCTGAAAATCTTCAAAATGGTGATTGAACATTATTGTTATGGAAGTTAAGAATGTCTAAAACAATGGACAACCCAGTTTGTTAAAGTGAGAAAGGGGTCCGGGAAACTGATGCGGTTTCTACTTTTCTACGATTATTTGAGCATATATTTTGTCGCGGCGTATCATTTAACATTGTATTTCTTCTTTGCTTGTCCTTCTATTCTTACTCTACTATTATTACAAATTGATCATTTGCTATTTGATGTTTGTACTTTTGTTTATAGTGATATCAACTCTGCTGAACTTTGTGAGGATGTTCAAGAAATCCCACGAGGAAAACTTCAAGCAGCTGGAATCCGACCGAAAGAAGGCAGAGAAGGAAGCTTCAACCGAGAAACTGAAAACAAATGCTCCACATTCTGGGCAACTGCTAGAGTCACGGGTCAGAAATGTCAAGTAACTGGATGTCGAAACTTACCTGACAATCTCGGAACGCATGACCGAAAATGTCTGAGTTGATGAGCATTCTGAAATAGCTGTAAGAATTATTTTCGGAAATCAAGCAATAATTCGTGTTATGGGTGATTGCCAATGAATATTTACTGTTAGATGTGCTCAGATTTGCATTTGTATTATCAGAGCTTGTAGAGAATGTCCTGCATCAATCAGGTAAAGCTACGATTTGATTCTACTCTTTATTTTAGTTTTTATTTTACTTTTAAAACCGTATTGTGGATAACTAACATGCCTAATTTTAATGTTCTTCGTGTCGATTTCAGCAGAACCTGGGAGAACAATTTTGTTTGTGGTGGGTTATTGTACATATTTTTCTTAGGAAGAGAATGGAGATGTAAGAATTTTGTTTATTTTCTCTAGAATTTATTCACTTTTCATTACTCTGTATATCGCAAGTTTTTGAGTTGCGGTTAGTTTTGTAAATCTCCCAAAATCACAAATATCAGTAGTAATCAAGTTCTCTGGCTTTTCAGTTCAAATATTTACTGCAATTTTTGGCTTTTCTGAATATAACTTGGTTTTCCGTTCATATATATTAAAGCATTGGGGATATGATATAACTCTTAACATAGTCATATTAATGGTGAAAAGCATTAAATGCCTAAGATGTATCCCGTTTTGGAACATGCATCTATTCTTCAAAAGAAACAGTGTATTATCAATTATGTCTCCTTGCCTTTCTTAATTGGTGCCAAGTACCTTCGGTCAATTTCTTCATGGTTTTTATTCGTCATATTAATATCAACCGACTAATAATTCAACTAGACATTGTTGTGGGAGTAGTTACTTCCCTCATTTTATTATTGTTTTTCTTCATATGATTTCTTGGCAAATGTAAACCTGGCAGTCAAATATTCTTTGTAGAACCAGCCCTACTCACTTATGTATAGTGGTTATAAATGCTTGTAAATCTTAAGTTACATAATAGAATATTGTCCATATAAATTAAAAATTCATTAAGATAAGGTACGTCTAGGTTCTTTAAGTATTAAAATCTTATTGTGTTCCCTGGTACACACAAACATCGATCAAATTTTCCGCTATCATGGAAATAATTGATCACTCAAAAACGTTGTGCTTTATGACTCTGTGTCGCAAATCGCACCGTTATATTGTTGTTTATGAAATAGGAGGCATATAATGATATCATCATATTAACAATTATTTAGGGGTGTTTTAAAATCAATATCTCCATATCATCTGGAGCTCCCGTGGGGTCTCTTAATTGTTTGATGATATTTTACTCTTATGATTGCTATAGTATAGTGACCTGATAACATATTACTTTATTATTGGCGGTGAATAAATGTTCCAATCTAAAATATGTTTTCTTACGTAATATGTTGTTGCGAGTTTACGAGTAGCGTACAATTCTAATTGCAAGGTATAAGATTTGATTTCTATGTTGATACTGTGGTATAATATTGACGTGGAATTTATATGATTTTAAGTTCTAGTTGACAATTAGTTCTTGTGCTTAAATTCTATACAAAACAGTTCAATGTACGTTAAAGTTATATGTCTATACTCTATAGTCTATACAGATATTTTCCTGGAAATAAGATTCCGCGTCTGAAAATGTCATCGAGAAAAATGACATTATCGAGAAAAATAAATTTGAGGACAAAAGGACAAAATAGCTTCTGCGATTCAGCAGCTACGTTCCTTGGGGACATAAAACTCTTGGAAAGCAAAAGCCTGAAAATTACAAGTAATGTTATGTCGGTATCTTTTAGAATAAATATGTAATTAAAGTATTAAACAGAAAAAAAAAAATTTGTCATCATTTAAAAATAATAGAACGACACGTGTTACTGTACAGAACATCATCATGATTTAGTTTGAGATATCATTCACCATCATATGTATCATTGACATTGTTGTTCGCCAATAGAATCTTGGCTCCCATGTGGACTCACTCGAATCATTTATTTCACGCCTTTTTTACATTATTGTACTTACGAGATGAACCGAAACCAGTGCAAATTTCTTGCTTAATAATTTGGTGGTTCACTTAAACAATGATGATCGTAAAAGACTAGATAACTAATAGTTCTCAATGGTTTATTAATTATTCTTTTGGTTACTGTGTTATTATTGTATATATGATATGCAAACCTTGCATGTGATGATGTTAATCTTTTTTATTGTTGTTACTGTAATATTTCAAATGACTCAACAATAGTACCTAGCTAAAAGTTGCATGATTTACTCGTTTCATTCGTGTTGTGGTAAGGATATTTGAAAATTGACACTCAAAATTTTAAAATAGTGACGAGAGTTGAATTTTCTACCTTTCAAACAAGATTACTCAATATGATATTTATGCTTTGCAGCAATCATCTCTCAACATAACATAGATTCTTTGAATTAATAGTGCTACGCGTTAATTTGAAAGTGTTTTGAACTCTAGGATTTAGACAATTAAGACAAAAACAAGAGAAGGATTTGAGTGAGCTGACATGAAAATGACATGGGTCTTTCTAGCTAGTTTTTGAAAGCTTGGTTAAGCTAATTTGATGGAAACGTTATTTCAGTTTGTGGCAGATTGAGGTTCGATGCACTCACCGCTGAGCGTTGAGATGGCAATCTTGTTAGGTATTTGAACCCGACAAATACCCGCCTTCAGGATTTGCCCTTTGTGGAAATTAGAAAACAAAAGGATAAAAACGAAAAAAGTAACTACATAGGAATTTAACGTGGAAACTCCAAATTCGGAGAAAAACCACGGGAACCGAGCGACAATGCACTATACAGAAAATTATTACAATTACTTAGCTTTTCCTCACTCTCATCCCCAACGACACCCCCGGAGCATTTACATTAGCAACACTCCTTAATCTACACCTTACACAAGTATATAAACATACTACAAAGGAAACTAAGATGTGCAAATCACTCTTCTTGGTGTATAAAATGAGAACAATATACATCTATTTATCGGATGATGTTTGGGGGGCAAAAACCCATTTACCACAACCAAAGGGGCCTATATGCAAATACATACTAGGCCCCTATAGGTAATTTCCCACCTATACTTTGGACCGGTCAATTACTCTCATTTTTTTTACCTCAACCACATTTTCCCGTCCACTCAAATAATGCCACATTGACCATTAATGGCATTTGACTGCCAACAAATCTTAAACTTACCGATCCATCCAACGCAAAATAAAACACATTACGGTTAAAACATATGTTATACTCCGAAAGAACACACTATCTTTGTATTTAAAAATACTAGCAAACCTACACACGCGGGATCGCGTGTAAAAAAATTAAACATAAACAGTAGATTAATTGTAAAAGGAAGATGGAACAATTATTTCTAAAATAAAAAAACTTTACATACCTTTAGGAAACGTTGGTGAAGAATAATTTCTAAAATAAAAATAACTTTACATACCTTTAGGAAACATTGGTGAAGAACTGAAGATTGACAACAAAGTAGTTTTCCAATTCCAAAAGAATTTTAAAGGGCCCGAACAATGAAATATTAGAAGTTTTGAAATGTAGAAAGTGAAGGAGTGGGCAGTTAAGAATAACAAACTTAATTACAAATAAGGCCTTGTTGTTAGTTTAGTGGTAAAAGTAAAGTGAAGGTATTTTAGGAAAACTATTAATTTGGTATCACAATCCCGTAACTCCCCATTTGGGAGTAGAAACAGAGTTCCCTTATATAATAGTATAGATAATTATTACACCAGAAACATGCACTATACAATAAAAGATAGGGATAATTACGGCTACACCCCTTGAGGTTTGGTGTAATTATATATACCACCCCTGAGGTTTGAGAAATTACAGAGACCACCCCTGAGGTTTGCATAATCCTTACAGCAAAGTCCCTCTATTGAATATATGGCCATTTCACCCTTGTTCCATTTCAATTGATATTATACAAAGTTTGAGTAGTTTATATATATATATATATATATATATGTAAAGTAAATAGTATCTTTTAAAATTCTACAAATACCTTTTTAAATACAAACCTAATAATTATATTGTTAAAATATACTGAAAATAAAAAGTATATTTTGTTTAAAAGAAACACACATCTACTTAATTAATACATTTATTATATTTAATTATTAATGTTTAAAAAATCATAATATTATTTTTGATGTTTACTAATTATAGTTTCTCCTAATAATATAAAATAAAAGAATACAATATGCTTAGAACTTCCTAATTCATCTCAATTAAAAATGCACAAAAGAATGAAGCAAACACATGTTTCTTGATTTGCAAATTTAATAATATTTTAGTATCAAATTTATTACAAAACTAAAGAAGAAGAAAAAAAAAGGAGAGCTCATCAAACCAAAAAGAAAAAAGAAAAATCAATTAGCCTTTTGTAACTAATGTAGATTCTCTAACAAATTAATGACGGGCATTATTGTCTTTTATATGACATAAGTTAGTTAGAGGGGAGGTGAGTGTAATTTCTCAAACCTCAGGGGTAGTGTTTGTAATTACACCAAACCTCAGGGGGTGTAGCTGTAATTGTCCCTAAAAGATATACATTACACAAGAAAATACTTGAAAATTACACACTACTTTCAAAACAGCTAAAAATGTCTCATTACACGTGAAACACCTAATACACTCGCTACACCTAAACACATTGCACTTGAATATATAAGTTAACATACTACATCTAAAACACCCACAAGTACACCTGTAATACTTTATAACACATGCACTGCACCTTAAACACATACTACAATTAAAATACCTAAAAGAACACCCTATACACGAAACTTTTTTGAATAGCACATACGGCACCTATGTGTTTATGTGTGTGGTGTGTGTTTTAAGTGTATTGTACCCTTTTTCGTGATTTAGGTGCGAATTTTTGCATAATTACATCTCGTCTATGTCTATAGGTGTCGTGGGTATTTAACTATAGCACGTGTTATTTAGGTGTAGGGTATTTTTTTTAAGTGTAGTGAACGTGGTTTGTTTTAGATGCCGTATGAGCTTTAGTTGCAGTATTTTTTTAGGTAATTTATATGTCGTATGTGTTTTTAGGTGTATTATATTTTTGTTTTGTGATTTAGGTACATGTGTGGCTCTAGATGCATGATTTGGATGTGGTGTGTGCATATTGGTGTATGCATATTGGTGTATGTTTGTGTTTTTTCAGGTGTTACAGTTGTATTGTTTATATGTACAATGTGTATGGTATTTAGGTAATTTAGGTGTCGTTTGTTGCTTTAGATATAATGTGTTTTGTCAAGTGTTTCGATTGTAATGTGTGTTTTATGTTTATTGTATTTGGGGTGTAATGTGCTTTAATTTAAGTATTGTGTGCATATTGTTAGGTGTTCGAAAGTAGTGTGCATCTTTTAGATAAGTCATGGTTAGTGTAAGTCTTAGAAGTTGTGCATGTTTTAGGTGTTCTGAGTGTTGTGTGTATATGTGTTTGTCTTTTTCAGTATTGCGTATTTTTCAAGTGATTTATGAAAAGTGAGACACTTGATGAACGGATTAATACGGGTTAACAGGTTGAATGGTTGATAGATTTACTCAACTCATTTATTCTTGGGTTTGGTTTTTTTTTTTTTACCCAAATCTTATACAATTGAACCAACTTATTTGTCAATTAGATTCAATCGACATTTCAACTAACTTGGAAAAAAGACAAATTGTTTTACGCAATTGTTGCATTGATAAGCAACTAATGAACAATGTAACCAAATTTATTATACGAATCGTATAACAAATCAATTCAACTGATCCGACAAACGATTACGTACTAAATATCGAGTCAGGGTTTGAGTTAGTATATAGCACATGCGACTGATATACTGAATTGTACCAAATATCCACCCATTATTAATTTAATTACTATTACCTTTTTTTTTAACTCGAAGTCTTGGGACCGACTTGAAGTCTCTTTAAGAAAAAAAAAAAAAAAAAGGTTGACGAAAAAGATAACCTTTTACAAAGTTAAGAAGTTTGAGACGTGGATATTCATATATATTATCGCATTGTCTTTATTCATAAATAATAGTATTTCGTAACTTTTGATTTGTGTTATTATAATCGATGAAGATTTGACTTGATAATATGAATACTTTTTATTTATTTAGTTTATCGCGAGATTTTATCATTTTACAGACTTTTTAAAGTGTTGCAATGTTGAATTTCTATTTTAACTTTATATAACAGAAAAAGCTCCAAAGTAATTTAGCTAAAATAACAAATTGTTGGTTGATAACCCCCGTATTGTACCTAATAAATTAGTCCTTTTTTGGTTTCCAAATTGGATTCCCAAATAATAAGGTGCGCTGTCTTTGACTGCCGTCATATCTTCTCACATTTCGAAGAGCCCACAGCCATCTAAAATGAATCTGCTTAACTTTGAAGAATCAATTCACAGCAGTTTTTGCATGAATCTGCACCACAATTCACATGCAAGAAAAGTTCATCTAGTATTATCTAGTATTTTAATATACATAAAGTTCCAAAGCTTTTCAATAATTTTTTACATTTAAAAATAAAGTTAAAGGCGAAGCATATCTTTTCATATCGATTTTTGCATGTGCTTGCTTCATGCAACTCGACTGGAACTTATCGCTAACGTTCATATACTATATTTAGCTTCGTCAAAATCTTGAATTAATCAAATTCAACTTTTGACGTCGATTGCAATTTGTAAGTTGTAATCATCCAAGAAACACGATTGGTATGGATACCAAAAAGGAATTAACAAGAATCGAATAATTCAAATATCATAATATAGCTATAAATATCCGAATTAAATATATTTTTCTATGTCTTATAAATAATATCGTTCATTTTATTACACGTATCTCGCATTCAAAGATATTATTCATAGGCGCCTTGTGTGTGTATATCTAGTAAACTTTATTTGTTTTGTTAAATTTCTGCTACTAAATATCTTTTGCGACTTAATTCATAATTACTATTTTTTGATAGAGTAATAATTACTAAATCCATCGGTAAATCTAAAAATGGTAAAAGAAGCCATAAATTATCTTATATCAGATAAAATTGACAGCGCGGACCTATCCTACTCTTAGGTCATGACTCATCTCCAACTCAGTAATCAGCACCCTGGGCCCACTTCAGTTAAAACTAATGTTAAGGTAAATCAATAACACTCAGATTCTCTTATCCACAATTGGCAATTTGCACCCAAAATTAGCCACTCTTTACATTTCGCACCCAACTTTATAAATATAGACATTTTGCACCTTTCCCCAAAAGTTTGTCACTTCTTCGTGTGTAAACAATTTTTAAGTTAAAAAATACTCTGCAATCTTATTTTATGTTTCAAAAATAATAATCAAATAAGTTACTTCACATCAAATGTTATTACTAATTCCTCACTCTTATGCTTGCAAGATTACATAAGATACTATTTTAAAAATCATAATGTTAAGTATAATATAAAGCTTTATGCAGGAACCTTTTATGAAAGAAAAGTGGGTAAAATTGTTAAAGGTGACAGAAAAAATTTAATTTTCACCAAGTTACCATGATTGGGCCATACCAATAATTAAACTTTTTTCTTTATGACGAATTACCAATTATAACTGGTAAAACCAGGACATATGTAAACGACAACTTTACTCACCCGATTAAATTTGAATGGCGGTTCGATTTTCTAATTTTTCTCCAATAAAACTGGACGCGTGTCACTGTCTCAATTATTCACCAACCTCCAAACAAAACCCGACCCGAATCATCAAAGACATCTCAGCCGTCGGATTGAAATCCTCCAAATGACAACTATACCCTCACAACCAGCTATAAGTACAAATCATTTCGCTGCAGATCAAAAGTGGTGGAATAACGAACAAACCCTAAAAAAAAAATTCCCAAATCTCGTCAAAAATTCTCTCTCTACTTTTCTCCTGATTCAATAAACTCTATCGGAGAGAGAATCTCCACCAGGGAATGCAGAGATATGAGAATCTCTGTTGTTTCTAACCCCAATTTGGGCGGGGGCAGAGCTAAACAACCGCTGGCTGAGGGCCGGAATTGGCACCGGAAACACGTCGAAGACGGGTGAACACCACCACAATCGCCACCGCCATAGCCAAAAATCACCACCACCTCTTTTTCGAAAAAATTTTTACAAATCGAAACCCTAGAAATTAGATCTGTACCATTTCTGAGCAGATCGCCATGGGATCCGACGAGAAATGCGGCGCTCTTCACGGCAAGTACGAATTAGGCCGTGTTCTAGGTCACGGAACCTTCGCGAAGGTGTACCACGCTCGGAACCTCCAGTCGGGGAGAAACGTGGCGATGAAGGTCGTCGGCAAGGAGAAGATCATCCGCGTCGGGATGATGGAGCAGATCAAGCGCGAGATCTCGGTGATGAAGATGATGCACCACCCGAACATCGTCGAGCTCCACGAGGTCATGGCGAGCAAGAGCAAGATCTACTTCGCGATGGAGTTCGTTCGAGGCGGCGAGCTCTTTGCGAAGATCGCGAAAGGTCGGCTGCGAGAGGACGCGGCTCGCAATTACTTCCAGCAGTTAATATCGGCGATCGACTTCTGCCACAGCCGCGGCGTTTATCATCGAGATCTGAAACCGGAGAATTTGCTGCTCGACGAGGAAGGAAATCTGAAAGTTACGGATTTCGGTCTCAGCGCTTTCTCCGATCATCTGAGGCAGGACGGATTGCTGCACACCACGTGCGGTACCCCGGCATACGTTGCCCCGGAGGTGATCGGGAAGAAAGGATACGACGGAGCTAAGGCGGACATTTGGTCGTGTGGTGTTATTCTGTACGTGCTCTTAGCTGGATTTTTGCCGTTTCAGGACGATAACATTGTGTCGATGTATCGTAAGATCTACAGAGGCGATTTCAAGTGTCCGCCGTGGTTATCAACTGAATCACGTAAACTAATCACCAAAATGCTGGATCCGAATCCGAGTAGTCGTATAACCATCGCGAAGATCATGGATTCGTCGTGGTTTAAGAAGCCAACACTGAAGAAAAGCTTGAGAACAGAGGAATTGGTGTTGGAAGACGAAGGTGTGATCGAAAAGGGGAAGGAAACGGAGATTATGAACGCGTTTCACATAATTTCGTTATCCGAGGGGTTCAATTTATCTCCTCTCTTCGAGGAGAAGAAGAGATTGGAAGGCGAAGAATTGCGATTCGCTACAATGAAGCCCGCCAGCAGCGTGATATCCACGCTGGAAGAGGTGGCGAAGACGAAGAATTTCAGTATCAAGAAGAGCGATTCGTATGTGAGATTGCAGGGGCTAGAGAATGGTAGAAAGGGGAAGCTGAGGATCGAGGCGGATATATCGGCGGTAACGTCGTCGTTTTCGGTGGTGGAGTTCAAGAAATCGAATGGAGATACATTGGAGTACAATAATTTCTGCAGCAAAGAGCTCAAACCTGCGCTTAAGGACATTGTTTGGACGACATCAACGACGAATTCTGTGCCTGCTTGAATTTAGTAGCAATTGATCTTGTTATTGATTTTTATTGTTGTTGTTGTTGTTAGATTTTTGCTGGTGTTGGAATCTGAGAAGAACTAATGTTTGAACAATTAGCTGCTGCTTCTTATCATGGCTATGGAGTCTGTGGTTGCTCTGTTTCTTCTGTAATTTGTAAATTTCGCCTAGTTTCAGGGGTATGGGTGTAATTATGTCGTTTATCTAATGTGGAATTATTATCTGAATATTTCGGAATATTGTTAGGTGGGGACTCTTAAAATTAAATGATTGGTGTGGAATTTAATTTGGGTAGACAAGAAAACGTACGACAGCGACTCACGCATCCATTATTGCCGGTGCCCCCACTATGCGCTAATTATCTATAAACTTTTGTCCCAAATATATTATATTTACGGAAAATATAAATATAAATTCTGTTTTTAGATAAACTCTTGGATTTAGTTACCAGTGACAAAAGATAAACACTTGGATTTAATTACTATTTTAGTGGTCTATTTGGGTGGTGATGGATTATTGTTGCGCGTGTGAATTTTTTAAGAAGATAATTGTTTTTTGGTTAGAATTGAAATTTGGTAACCAAAACTTGAAAATGGTCCAACACTTGTCGTGGGCTTGTTAAATGGTGATTTATAAGTAGATATATTGCTAATTCCGCCCCCACAAGTTATCCCCACACTTCATTTAGCCCCACAATTCTTTTTACGTGTGTGATTTCCAGCTCTTCTTCGATTATGGCACATAAAGACGAATGCAAGGTGTGATTAAATTATGTGAGGAAGAATTGCCTACTCCACCCAACTCACCCCACTTTGGAGAACTCTGCTAATATCGATGGCGACATTTATAGTATGAAGAATGTATCGTAACAACTTCAAAACACAGTCCATTTCTAGTAGTTGAAGAATGCATCGAAACAACTTCAAAACACAAAGTGGGATAGAGTATTCAGTTTAAAATCAAGAGGGCAGATGATCTGTTGCCGGTTCAAGCAATTAGCTAAGACATCTATAGTAGTTAAAGAATATACCGAAACAAGTTTAAAATACAAAGGTGGACAGACGATATCCGTCACCAGTTTAAGCAATTAGCTAAAAGCCTTTGTACGTTATAATATATTTATGACTAGTTATTTTTGCTCCATCTTAGCATTTATCTACTACGTTTATCATTCAAAGTCTCATGATGTAAAAGTATATGGGTTTTTACTATCAGTTACTTGTATCAATCTATTTGGAGGATTTCTCTCTCACCCACCACTCTTTTAGTTCGAAAGTTTTTCATCCACCTAAATGTAAAATAAAGAAAACTACGTAACAACCAATTCTCTAGGCATCCACTTCTCTTTTGGTTTTAAATTTTTTCACCCACCTAAATGTAGAAGTATCATTTGATGAAAATAAAATAAACTACGTAACAACTATTTTAAACCAGCCTCTTTAGAGCACAACTAAGAACCTTACAACTAATATCAGTATTAAATGACAAGTACTAGATGAAAAATTATATTTAAATATCAGCAAAAAAATACATATTCATGGCTAAGAAAATCTAAATGTAACTAACGTACACTGTAAACTCTCTTGCACCAGCATGAAAACAAGAAAATAAAATACCAGATGATAATTGGAGTGAAACAATGTTTCTTCAAAAAAAGGTAAAAACACAGGGGCACAATTTGGAAGTAGGTGCAAATTGGACCCAGAAACCAGGACTATTACTGATTCCATTTTTTTTTTTTTTAAATCCAGCAACCAACTTAATAATTCAGTAGTTTATTTTGTTTTTAAACTAATTGCATTTTTACTCTTTAAACTTAATTATCGACTAACAATCAACTATCGAGAAATAAGTGGATGAAGAACTTTCAAATTTAAAGGGAGACGGATGAAAAAAAGAGAAAACCTTATAGGGGTTGATGAAATTTGCCATATATATTATGACCACATGTATCATAATTTTGTATATGATCATAATTATTCAATTAAGAATAAGAACCTGTCCTAATACTAAGTCAAGACTCGAGGGGGACAAAATCACTAAAACTAAAACATGTCAATAGGCCAAATGCATGAAAGAATCTTGATAAGACAGATCATGTGTGTCGTGAAAACCTTAACTAAATGTACAGATGAACTATCGATGTTAGAAACAGTAAACCTCGTCGAATCGTATGTGTGAATACTGAATAGTATATGTCAATGGAGATTAAAACAGACAATTCCGTCTCCATCTCTATAATTTTTTCGTCCTCCTCGTGACAAGCCACATTGGTAGAACGGAACTATACAAAATTATGCATAATGAGCATTACATATGAATAATTTATAATTTTGGCATGTAAACTATTACAACATTAACAAGTTTGAGATTGCAAAGTAATGTCATCAGTTTTTCATGAGCTTAATTAAGATCAACATATAGCCACCAATTATCCTTATCATAGTCGTGACTAAGTCACTTTGTATGACAAAAAGTAACAAATATTTTCTAGCAAAAAATAGTTTCCTGCCTACTTGACTTTTTTTTTATAAATATATATTTTAGCTTGAAGAAATAAAAATTACTACCACGTAAAATATAAACCTTCTGTTGATGTACAAAGTAATCAACCACCTTCTTCATATATAAGTAATTAATGTGCTTAATATACCTCACGTAGAATCTGTTAGTACTAAGGTTGTCTTCTTACAATAATAAATACTCAAAATAATAACTTTGCGTGAGCACTTGCGCAGAAGAAGAATAATATGTGGTGAAGAGAAATTACACTTTAATTTGGTCATACATTTGAGGTTTGAGGATGCACTTAATATATGAACCTTGAATGGTATTAATTATTAAAGTATGTTTTGTGTGTGTGTATTAATAAAGGTTCTGGAGGACCCCCTACGTGTAACTTGTGGACGGTATTAGATATATAGGATTGTTTTTTCTTTAAATAAATGCATGAAGGACCCTACAGAAATTGTTGTGGACACAAAATTAATCACAACACAATAATAGGACGCTCTTTACCACATTCTAAGACCAATACTATTGAAACGGATTGTTTTTTGCCTTTGGGGTTTCCTTTTCATTGCAATTAATTAATTATAATCCTTTCTCCTTTGAAACTTCAAGTCCAGCATTTTCCATCGCATGGTTGTTCATGTTATCTCACTATCGTAATTATGGCATTTTCCATATTGAAGCTTCTCGATCGAATAGGGGAGCGTCTTGTTTGTTATTTTGTGATATAATTGGTAATTAAAGAAATATTATGTTTTTATTTTCACTCATCCGTGATGAGAAGATAAATGAAAATTTCTTCTAAAATTTGACGTAAAGTTCAGGTTTTCTTTATTCTTTTACAATATTGTAAGAGGAGTTTGACTTCGAGAGAGAGAAAAAACTAAGATAAATGCATGGTTAATCGCAAGAGAACATTTTACTTATTTGAAAAATAGAGCAAATTGTGCAAGTAAAGTTAGTATTAACTTATGCTATCAATATGAGTAAACATACTCAAAAGATAATTCTTTGAGGCTTGGTACATTATATAATAATAGCATGACCTACTTGTTGGGGCTACATTTTATAAGGTTTATTCAATCAAGAAGTATCATATCAAATATTATATAGTTTGAACAAATATTCCTGGAATTGTTTATGCTCCAGTTCTTCGTAATTATGCTAATAAGTTGTTGATGTTGTAGAAATTAATATTCTCTCAAAATTATCGACTGTGTACTGGTTAATTTCCCGACAACTTGGCTGGGAAAGTTTTGTGCGTGTATTCTCTTGATCCTCCGTACATAGGCTCTTCGTGGATTGTGGCAATATGAACAGTTTAGGCCTTACAAGAATTATAGAAACTTTAAACCCAAAAGATTCATAGATAAGCTGGATTGCATTTTGGACCAAATGGAGTTCTGGGCTGGGCTTCCTGATTTACCTTTTTGTTACGTAATTAAGAAAACACTTCAACTTGCTCGGGTGTACATAATGATAATAATGTACCTACAACATATATACAAAACAAATTGCAATATGATTATACTAAGGAAAGATGTTTGTGAATTGTGTCCAAATCCTTAAGCATTTGTTTGGATAGATAGTTTAACGACAACGTAGCTTGGTACATTGGTTTTGACGTATGTTTACGCTTATATCTCTCCTTGATAATATTTGTTTACGAAAAGCTAATATATAATAAATTACTCATATGTATACATTATTCACTGTGAAAATATTAACCGATAATTAATTCTCCTATGGTTCTTAATAAAACCTCATTAATGTTCTTCTTGGATGGGAATTACTATCTCCTTTCATACTCGGAATATTTCAAAGTACGGGAAAATTAGCAGGAGTACTTAGGGTTTATCATGAATCATGAATGTCATTCCATCCTTGAAAATCCTTATTTGGCTGTAAATTGAGTCCCCTCTTGTACCATAAATCATTCCACAATATATTAGAAATCAATTAGCAATAGCTAAAGTCTAGAGTAAGCGTCTTGAGGGTGAAGGTTTGTAATTTGTAAGAGATATCAAATAAAAGGGCTTTGTGTTGCTTCTTGTGGACGTATACATTGTCGAACCACGTTAAATCCTTGTCCCTAGGTCATTGCTTGGTGCTTGTGTTGCACAACAGTTCTTACTTATTCTTTGCATTTAACAAAAATACTTATATATATAATAATAGCTTGACCAAACTGAGTTATTTGTTCTTTTGGCCATAATTCTCTTTCTCAAACGAACACTAGTCATATTACACCAAGTAGCTACAAGCACAAAACATGCATGTAAAAGGCGATATTTAGGTCAACAGAATATATATATATATATATATATATATATATATATATATATATATATATATATATATATATATATATATATATATATTAGGATCAATATATAATAACAATTTTTTACGCGTAAAGTTAATTGTTTTAGTACTATTTCGCATGAAGGTATAGTCTGCAAATATTGCGTTTGCTAATGTTATTTTATTTTATTTTTTAAGGTAAGCTAATGTCAAAGACCATAAGTTACTAGCTAATTAAACGTGAACACCATATACATTATCAGTATATATACTCCGTGTAGCTCGTGACAAAATCTGATGGAAAATGTACTTATAATTATGATTACTAGTTGACTACTTAAGCGAGACCTTTCTGCAAACAGTCCAACTTGGGCCGGTACACTAACTATTAATCAGTGTATTATTGTACGCTTTCTGATAAAAATTAAATTATGTACAAATTACGAAAACAATCGTGTAAAGAAGCATAAGAGAAGAATACGAGAAATCACATCGATGGATTTTGTTGATTGATGGAAGTGGAAAAGAACTTATCTCAATAAACTTATAAAATGTTTCGTACATGCTCATCTTTATCTATTTCACTCACTTCTTTGTAATAAACTAGATAATAAATACTTTTCACAAATGTTAACATCTCTTGATGCAAAAAAAATAAAATCAGTGTAAACCGCCCAATAATAAGGTATATTAGCTTCCACTTTATTACTCAAATTAGAACAACAGTAATAGAAAATAGCCGATTGACGTACTACATATGTTTTCTCTTGTTTGGTTAAGTTAATACTTTTGAAAAATTCTTCTAGTACAGAATAAAGCTCTAAGTGTCCATTTAATTACTATTTTGAAAAAATAAAGATATTTTAATTTTGGTCTCGAGAAACAAAAAGGAGAAGACTTTATTAATCCCCAACTGTTAATTGTACTTATATAATCCTTGTCCCTTGGAGGAGGATGCAGTACTACTATAACCCCGCAATGGAACAAAGCCAAATATCCAATAATATTCCGTTTTTTGTGGTCTCGAGAACATTAACGAAGAATAATGATTAGATTTATTAATCGAATAAGTTTATGGTACTTTTAATCAGAAGAACAGCTCCCGAAGATCTGGCAATTAATCAAGGACGAATACCCACTAATCTAACGGCCACTACATGTTATTGAGGCAATTGCAGTCACTGTTATTAGTAAAAACCCGCCATGAAACTCAAAAATTAGGAAAGAACCATTGCCATTATATTTTAAGTAGACTGTACCAAGAAATAACGATCTTCACGCAGTAAAGTTTTATATCATATGTGATTTATTCAAATATAAGTTTTCTTGTAAATTTTTTAGATTTTTCTTGAAATTATTTTAAACAGGTTAAGATAATTTATATACTATTTTTGTTTCTACAAATATAGAGAGTAATGTTCTTAACATTATTCCTCTATTCAGCAAGTAAATACATTAAGAACCAAATTTTATTGTCACTTTTAGTATGATTTGAAGGATTTCAACATCTCCAGCTCCACTGTCGACAATCCGTGCTTCACATTGAAGACCGTCACACATTTGACAAGCAACCTAATTCCTTCAATTACAGTCACGCCAATATATCTTTGGTTTAGGAATTGATTAGGACCTCGTTTCTACATTCCCTAGAAGTAGAGGTGTATTTTTCAGCTTGTCCATCCATCACTCGATCGAGAGAAAAGTGCGAGAAGTGTGTGTGATGAAATTATTTAATTTGAGTGTTGTAATTTAGTGTTTGTGTTGAATAAAAGAACGTGTTTATGCCAACACTGTAGACCAAACAAATGTATTAAGATTTTTTTTAATATCACCGGAATTTTGCTAATTAAAATAACTCATGAAGTTAATTTTCAAATAGTAATAACACGAGGGTAATTTTTGCAATTACCTCATTAGTTATCGAAGTCTAAGGTGGTGTTTGCAAACTTTTCTTCAAAAGTAGAAGCTCATAATTTAAGTTAAAGCCGTATAAATTATGCTTAAGCCATAAGTTGAGGGTGCTTGCAGATAATCTAAAAGCTCACCATAAGCGAAGAATATTGAATATTTGGAAAAAAAATCTAAAAACTCCTAAAAACTTGGTAAATTATAGTTATATTTATTGAAAATAACCGCCAAAAGCAGGAGAATAACCACTTTTAAATTGTGAGCATTTATTACTTAAAAAAAATGTTTGCGTAATTTTAACTTGCTAAAAGTAATTATTTAAAATAAAATGCTGATTTTAACTTTTTTTAAACGTTTGCATATACATCCTTAATTCACAATCTCCACCACTCCACGTTGCTCCAAGAACCAATTCCTACCATCATTCAGAAGACCTTCTCTCTTTTTCTGCCAGAAAAGTCCAATCTAATATTGTCTTTTATTTCCCACCGTTTGAAGTTTGTCCTTTCGGTGAAGTTGCAGGTGCCAAACGAGTGGTGGGCGACAAATTGTAAAAGCCCACGTGACCAATTTTTTTATTTTATTTTTTGTTTATTTGGATAAGTTTAGTAAATTCCCGTAACATCGTCGAAAGTTAAGTGTAATATGAATTAATTAGCCACACAAAAATTTATAAGGTTATAAATTACCTTCTAATTTGACATTGTTCATATATATGTTTACGATAACTAAGTTCTTTAAAATTAATATCGTTTGTTGAAATTATTAGAATTCTAAATTATGAAACATCATTAAGATTAATTGACCAAATGTTTGCGATTCGTCCAATTTTCATTTTGATCATCTATGTTTAGTAGAAAAAATACCACTTCAACCACTCACTCTCCACCTCCGCCCCGACCCCTATGGTTTAGGAGTAGGGACGAATTGCTTTCCACGCGATAAGTTATTAGATAAATTATTACTCATAATTTACTACATGATAACGTGATGCATTAGGATAATCGTTGATATTTGCATTTAACTTTCTTATACCCAATTCTATTTTAACTATGTATTTCAATTACCAAATTGGTTGCATCACTTCATCGTACAGTCTGTGCACATAATGTGTTTTCTTAGTCTGAAGACTCTGAACATGCCAAATCGAGATTCCCTAGTGTGGTTTATATGTTTATTGCTTCCAGTCTAGTAAAAATTATTACGTGTAACAATTGAACAATGGAATGATGCCATAAGTATAAATGCATGGTTGAGATGCAATATTGAAATAAGATAGTAGTTCAAAAAATTTCTACCACCTTAATCTTCGTTTCTGGTTCCACAAAGTCATCACGATCGGTTGCGTATAATAATTTTTCCTAATTCAGAGTTTATTTAGTCTGAACTCCAAAAAAAAATGGCTATAAGTTCTCACGTAGTAAAGGAAAGAATAAAATTCACATAATATTTGGACACGTAATCTTGAAATAGTATGTTAATTAAATCATAGATAATTGTTTTACTTTTCTTAGAATAATATCATCAAGATCAGATAGAGAAAAGAAAAAAAAAAGTAATTTATACTTTTTTGTTGATGGTGGTGTTAATCAAGAGAAGGCGTGACGGCACGAATGTTATAGTTAAAACGTCAATTGTGTCGCTAATAATAATATATACCCTAAAGTCTAATTTGTGGCCAATATTGATTATTGAATTCTCTAGAGTAATTATGTAATGGGTTAATTTCATCCACCTCCCCTGAGGTTTCTTCTCTCTCTACCCACCTCCCTTCTAGTTTGAATTTTTCTCATCCATCTCCCCTGTGGTTTGGACTTTTTCCCATCAACCTCCCTTGAGTGGGTTGACTATTAGTCAACGACTTTTTATAGGGGTAAAAGTGTCACTTGATTAAAAAATAAAAATAAACTATTGAATTGTTATTCACAATACAAACAAATCTCTTAGTAAATTAAGAATTATTAATATACAATATTGGATGACAAATATTATATGAAAAATTGTATTTTGATAATTATATATTTGTAATAAAATGCATATTCATTGCAAGCAAAACATAAACATAATTTTATTTGAGGTTACCTCAATATGGAAAAATAAGAAGAAAATAATTAGGTTCATTTAACTTAATAATTCAATAATTAATATATCTTGTATTTTTATGAATTAACTAGTTAAAATTCATTGAATCGTACATTTGTATTAAAATTTTATATTGTTTACAAGAAATGTGAACTATTGAGTCATTATTTATATGAATCTATTTAAAGTAAGAAACTTAATAATATCATAATTACTAATATATAGTATCCAATTAAAAAACAAAAATAATAATGTTATTTTTAAATAATTATATCGTGGAAACGATATACATGGGATTTAGTTATGCTTACCCTAATTTTATAGGAGTACAACTCTATTTGATACTTAGTTGAGAGGTACTCATGTATTTCTTTCTTTATTTCTCTTAAACTAATCATTGTTTGAATTCGATTATCGTTTACATAACCATGAAACTATTTCTTTTCTTCTTATTTTTATGTTGAAGTAAGCCCAAGAGACATTTATACATTTGCTTTATTTATTTATTTTTTATTTTTTTAGATTTGCTATATTTATGTTTTGGTTGCAGATAATATTTATATTATTACTAAAATTTAGTTATTTAAAACATCTAATATTTCATATTAGTAATTGGTAATTTATTAAGTTATTTGGTTGTGTTGTGAATATATATTGAATAATTACATTATTTTTGTATTAGTTGACAATTTTATCCCCATTTTAAAGTTAATCAACTAAAGGAGCGGAGGTGGATGGGGAAAATGAAACTAGTGTGGAGGTGGGTGGGTGGAATTTGGCCTTGTGTAATTGGTTTGGTCTGGTCTCTTTGTCAGCAATGTACTACTAACAGAGCAAAGAAGTGTACCAAATTAGTAGATAGTACTGAAAGTCTTAAAACAAACAAACAAACAAACAAACAAACGTTGATATGCAGTGCAGGCAGTAAAACGAGAACCCTAAAATAAAAAAGATGGCGTCCAAAAAAGGTTTCTGAGATCTGGGGATAAAAATGGAAATAAATAAATAAATACAGTATTGGAGAGGGAGAATTGATGAGTGACAGAAGAGAGTGAGCATCCGCAGGCAATTGCATATATTGAAATTATACATTTGTCGACGATTAATTCATTTAATTTGCGTCTGCTCACTACTTTTCTGTCACCGCTCCTATATATATATATACATAATCTCTCTCTCTCTCTCTCTCAACTGTAAGTAAGTTTTACGGTTATGTTCTGTTCCGATTTTATTCTTTTTATTTCTAGTTCTTCAATTGTTCTGGAATCGGATATTTTTCGATAATTGCATGTGTGCCTTTCTAAATTGTAAGTTTTTGGCTGGAAAATTGAAGTAGATCATCAGTTATATATTTTATGTGACTATTTAATTTCTACAGTTAGTTTTAGTAAGGTTTTCTATCTCGAGTATTAATATGTCTTTAGTAATGCAACTCAAGTATTCTTGTGTGCAGGTTCATTTGTTACACTATAGTATATATGTTTGATCCCCAAGTTATTTAATCCTGAAATCCCCAATAACTGGCAATGCACAGCTTCACTAGCAAACTCTTAGCTGCAGGTATTATTGCTCCTATAATTTTGCCATCATGAATTTACTTTGTGGCTTTTGAATTTCATGCTGATCAAGCTTATCAGTATCCTTTGCCCTTTTCTTGTTAAAGAAATTGCTTACATTTAATCAAGATTTTGAGCACTCTATTGCTACAATCAGTTGCTATATCACGTATTAATTATAAGTTGTTTGCTTCTCTACAAGATAGTTTATGCCTTTTCTATTCTAACTTTGGCATGCATGTTTTGAGTGCGCAAGTGAATACAAGTATGTTAGCTCGAAATAGAACACTGATGTACTCTTTTATTGTTCTTCTATAATGTTAATGTGGGAATAAAAGTCGGAAGGGCCTTTAACACGGAGGGAATTTGTGTCAATGTATACAAAATTTGTGTTTCATATTGATATTATGATTATCACATCAACTGGGAGAGGTTATATATTGGTGTGTATAAAACCCTCGAGCAAATTTGCTTGGTCATTGGGAAACCAATTTAATTACTTAGAGAAGGCTCAGGAATGTAGTAAACTTTGAGGGTTAGGGACAGGAAACTATTTCTGGCACGTGGCTTTTGTGTAGTCAAAGTGCCACTCGTCTGTTGCCATAATGACTGCCCATGTAATAGTGCATATGTTACCATGGGTCTGTTAATCAATCAGTCACAACTGAAAATATCCTCTTTAACCTGGTTTATGAAAATAATTTTACTTATTGAAAATGTTATTCTAGTTTTCCGTTGACGAGTTGAGTTAAGATAGAGTCAAATGATGATGGAGTAACTTCCTGATTTGTATGGCTTGCAGTGTTATTACTTATACATGTTTTTGGTTTATTTAAATATTCTTTGGCTCATCAGCTTATGAGTTGTACATGTGGTGCTCAATTGAGGAAATGCATCTCTCTTTAGCTCACTTGTGGTTTCATACTTTTCCAATTAGGAAGACAAAATGTATATGAATCTTAATTCCTCCGCGTTAAGCTAAAATTATGTCAAGTTGTTCGTCTTTATACTTCTAGGTGGTGAATGTGCTTTCTTTTCTATTCATTAATATTGTAAAAATGTGCTCTAGCGTTGCCTTTAGACGATGCTGATGATTTAGAAGATGATACTTGAGTTGTTCGACATTCGGTATAGTTTTTTAAATGGCAAAGTTGCGTCATGGTGCCAAAGTCTTTCAGGGATTACTTGTTAGACAGAATTTGTGAACCAAGGGATAAACTTTTTATCAAGTGAAATGCAAATATGCATGATCCGTAATAAATTTTAGCAAATAGAGGGTGTACATTAAATAACTTGAACTGACAAGAACAAGAGATTAGTTAGGCTGTATCTTCCTCACTTTCATTGTTAAAAGCAACTTTAGTTTCTTAACTCTAGGACGGTCTTGCATCTTTTCTGCATATGTTTCACCTTAGCAAAAGGCCAAAATATATACTCCAGTTGAGTAATGTTAGTCCATTTTAAATCATTTTGCATCAAAAACTTAGGCGGAGGGGGATGTTGCGTGCCTTTAGTGCACATGCCGAGAAATTTGGGATTGTTTGGTATGCATGATGGGACATTTTTTGGCCCTTAGCTTTCAAGGGTTCACTAATTGACCACATCTTTTTGTTGCATTCCTCAGACTTAGTAAAAGAAAATCGATTTCTTGCCTTTAGGTAAGTGTGCCTATACCTAGAATAATTGCCGATGTTGAGGACAAAATTTGCGTGGCCTCCTTTTGCCCATAACGAACACTTCTACCTCTAGAGGATTCTTGGCTACTTGGGCTTTCAGAGAGAAAAGTCTTTTGAGTCATTTTATCTTTTGCATAGGACTCACAGATGACTTAACCTTATCTAATATAGTACGTGTAACTAGTCTCTCAGTATTATCTTGAAAAATAGTTCCAAGCTAAATGCCATATTTGTATATCAGGCAGAGTAACCTTTAACCTTTTGGGCTTTGATTTTACCAAGTAGAGCATGTTAACTTGGGGAGCTTTAGAGACATTTGTCAATTGGACAGACAAACAACAAACAAGCCTTTTATCCCGTTTGAGAATGAGAATCATGTCGAGTCGAGCACACGAGTTCTCTTTCAACACTCAATTTGATCGTGTAAAGTGTCTTTATTTAGTAATTTGACAATCTTCGTAAGACCATCTAAGTTTTCTTTGATATGTCCTTGCACTCTATACATTTTTTCTTAATTGGGAGTTTCAACACGTCTTATTTGGTGCATACGTTGGTAACCATCTCACGTGACCACACCATCATATGCCAAATTCTTGCATCTTCTCTATGATGAGCCTGACACCTTTATTGGTGTGAATATTTTCATTTCTTACCTTATTTCTTCCATCTAACGTGATATCTCAGTTGCATCAATCTTATACTAGAGCTATAAAAGTTGTAAATCATTTGGATTCCACTATCTATCTTTGTAGAAGGTCTTTCAATATAGCAAGTCACGACGAAACTCTTGAAATCTATTAGCTATTGTTTGTGAATGAACTTGGGCTTCTTATATCACTAATCTTCTTCTCTCCCTCTACTAAGGCCTTTTAGGGAAACATAAGGGAGCTTTAAAATTCTACATGGTATCAGAGCTACCCAAGATAATGTCATCCACGTGATAGGATCCGATGGTCATTCTGGCCTACACATGAGGTGTGTTGAAAAATCTTTCCACATTGCTTAGGAATGAACTTGATCTTCTGAATACTCTTCCCTCTCCCTTTAATAAGTCCTTTTAGGGGAACAAGAGAGGGCTCTAAAGTTCTACAGACACCATGTCACTTAGAAAGCCCACACCATTTTATCCACTAGGAAGTTGTGAAACAGTTAAAAGTTGCCAGGTCTGCTGGAGGCTAAATTGCGACCCATTGGCATCGTCAAAGCCAATTTTAGCAAGTTGTCAGCAACAATATAATGTTCTCTGGCCAATGGCACTTACAGCTTACTACTGATAAACCTTTATACATAAAATAAATATTCTGGAACTCTGAATGAATAGGTTACTCATAAAGTCACGTAGAAGGCCTGTGAATTGTGCTTACATTTCTTCCTAAATGGTGTATTTATTACTAGTTCCATAACTATCAACTTTCTTGAAACATAGTAACCCCTCTACTTGCAAGTCAAGAGCAAGGTTTAGTGGACCTGGCCTAAAGTTTCTTCTCTTTCAGATGTCATTCATTTGCGTCAAATAAAGTCTTAAGAAGTCACCATTAAGCCAGCCCTTTTTCAAAGCAGCAAAATCATAAAACTTTTGTTTCTATATTTGCATCCTTCCTCACACAACACTGTTTGTCCTGACAGTATGAGGAACACTAGAAATAAAGTTATAGTTGGTTATTGTTTCCAATTGCAGCAGAGCTTTCGTAAAGCGAGTCTGATCATGATTTAAATTTAAATCTCGTCATATAATGAGACTGAAAAATTGGGAGTAAAAGAACTTTAGCATCCAACTTTTTATGAACAAGGAGAGATTAAAGTTAAAATTTAAAATACATCTTTAGCGACAAAAGTCAAAATTGACGTTTCTATGTGAAAGAATACATGAATGTTTAGAAAATAACATAGGAGATATATTTGAATATGCATAATTCCACAAAATATTCAACTAATAAAATTTTTATTAGAAAGCCATATATGGTAATGGTATGATGGGTAAGAGCTGCTTTTTTGGTGAAAATTATGCATCTTCGGAAATATTTTCTTACTTGACCTATGGGCTATTAGATACTTTGTTTCTAACATGGTTCTATATTAATAGATGGATGTCTGACTTGATTTTGAACTTTAATACATTTCATCAGTTTCTATAATACCTAATACGTTCGCGACCACTTTTGATGAAATTTCTCAGAGCATGCGACTGAGTTTGAACAAAATGTCATTTGGAACCAAAAGCACCGCTAATACAGTTGATGGAGCTTGAATAATATTTTTGCCACCCACAAATGAGCAACTCACAACCACATGCAGCGCGCATAAACTTTCCCATTCAAAGATGCAAAATAGGGTATGTGACCACATTGGTGAAACTTTTGCAGAGCTCTGACGTGAGTTTAATTAAATTATCATATGAGACTGAAAGCACTGTAATGAAAATCGTATAGGATCGGAAATGATCTTTTTTCTGTGTCTGATCTCTTCGTGTTTGAATGATGCTCCAAGCATTGAACTTTTGACACTTACGTATAATTTGTATCTTTAATGGAATAGGAAGGGGAGGAATTTCTTGGTGCATGGGCTGGAATTAGGCCAGAGATCTACTGATCCTATGTTGAGGTTTGCTGTAAGCGGGGCGTGAGCTCAGTATGGAGCAGGTCAAGCCTTCAAATTTAAATTGAGCTCCAAGTAGAACCTGACATTTTTGTAATGCCTGTGGTCCACTAAGCTTAATTCAACCTCTGGCACATTATCACATGCTAACAAGCAAGAGGTAATTGTTAGGGATAATGGACCACAAGTTATGCTAGTAACTCGTATAGCATGGGCTACAATCAGATCATGCAAACTCCGTGTTTGTACTTCGTGTTGTGACTTTTTCTTAATGAAATTTGAGTTAACCTGATTTAAAAAAATAAAAAAAAAGGTGTGGAGACATATTCCTTGGGTTTTATTTTGAATAACCGTAAATTTCCATGTAAAAAACAGTATGTACAAATATGGTTCATTTAGATATTGTCATATTTTCGGTCCGGTGTTGACTGTAAGGATCTTGGAAAAGCAACTCTAGGTTTGCTACAAGGGAATAGGCTGCTGAAACCTAAGATATGCATAGTGAATTATGTTTGAGAACATTTGGGACCTCTAAGGACCATGTCATGCGTTGCTGGTCTTATGCCATTGTCTCTGTGATGCATAAGTTGGGAAAATGGTAGAAAGATTTTATGAAAAAGAAATGGGAAACTAATGTACTCCTGGATATGAGTATCCATTAGCTAATGATGCCCAGTATCCATCCACTTTTAATTGCTTACGTTTCAATTTCCTGCAGGATATTTGTAAATTAAAGCTTTAGTCTTATGAGCATTTTTGAAGCTTGATTATACTTGTAAGTAGCTGTGTCCTTTTATTTTGTTTATTTGACGTTTTATCACAGGGTGGCGTTGGGTTATCCTTCTCCGTGGTTTTAGGTGTTTTTTCTCTGGATAGCGGTGTTTCTTAACCCAGATGCTTCAAGTTTGATAAGAACCTTGCAAAAGATTAAGCCTATCTCTATTGTGGAAAAAGTGTGCGCGCGGTGATGCATCAGTTTCATGTTAGGAGGTATGCAGTTGTGACCTCTAAATGATTTCCTTTTTGCCATTTGGTTTATGAGATTATCCTGTTTTCTACCTCTATTTCGGCATCATTCTTTTATTTTGTTCTTTTGTGTGTTCCAGAACTATTCTATGTAGAGTAGTAAACACCCTCCAGAAAATCGGAGAATGGGTTGTGAATTTGACTATAGATCTACTCTTCCTGGCTGATGGGGCACCTCTCTTGTTGTGGTTGTATGCAGTCTATGTATGAAGTAATATAATGTGTCATACTTGAATATGAGTTTTGGCTAATCTTATAATGGAGATTTTCGTTTCTGTGAGTACCGGACGTTTTTCACAGTCCGAAGTATTGTACTACTTGAACGATGAGGCTGCCCATAAGCGACTTTAGTCGCAGCCAATAACAACAAACTTATTGCCTAAGTAAAGAATTGAAATGGTGGTACCAATGAATACTAAAACCCCTTTAAGGAGCACAAGGTAAATCATTCAATTATTTTATTTAATCTAGACAATTGTAGACAGCAGTACTAACGAATAGATTGGGAATTATGATGTCTACGCGATTCAGCTCAGGAAAGTCGTGAGAAACACAAAAATGATTCCAGCACAAAACATAAATGTTTAAAACAATTTAACAGTAAACATGCGGACTTATGGAGTTGCAGGCAACAAGGAAACAGCTGGGCGTACACTGCTTTATCTTTCTAAAAAAAAAAAACTTGTTCCATCACGTGGGTTGACAATAAAGAATCTGCACAACTGTTGTTCATCTAGGTTCCATGTTTTATAAACTAATTTTTAACAGATGGAGGAGTTTATAACTTTCCAACAAAAAAAAAAAAAAAGGGTAGCTAATAACTAGAAACAATGATTTCAAAACGAAACCCTATTAGTAAACGAACAACCAATATGTAGTCAAAAACCTTTTCATAATTTCATTTCAGTTGTGTGACTAATTAGACATCATCAACATACAACAGTTACATGAAGTAACTCGTACACCGGTTACACAACTAACTACTCCTGCAAAAGAGATGTGTAGAGACATAAAACACGCCTTTCTACTTCAACGAAATTTAATAACAGACGTTCCACGCGACAACATCGTATTTGGCCCTAGTTTTTGAGGAAAAGAGAACGATTGCCTCGACCCCAGGTTCCCGAAAATAGAAAGGAAATTTCGGTTCACACCTAACCACTTGGTCCATGCTTGGTGGAGATCCAAGTGGACTTGTGTTCTTGTTTTGATCAACACTAGATCATGTCCCAAGTAAAAAGATACAAGTCTAGAACAAGAGGTTGCTACAAGAATGGAACCAACATTGTCATAAGATTTACCTTCCATTGTTAGTCCCTACCAAACAATTTAACGATGCATTGACGCAGCAATTGAAATCTCAAAAAAAAAAAAAAAAGATGACCAAAACACAAGAAGCGCGCCAAACTTTGATTGTAGTTCATATAAAATCACAGAAATGTCACATGTCGAAGAAAATAACAATAAACTAAATAAACATCAGTTCCATCAGTCAATTAAAGATCCAACACGCCTTATCCAAAGATCTCCACACCAAATAGCCTTACACTCTTTCTCATCTCCGCATCAACAGAGATGTTCCCCACATTCTCACTTGTTTCCCCATAATACTTCTCATTTACATTCTCATCCATTTCCTCACTTTCACTTTCAAGACCAGTGTCGATCGTAGCTCCCGCAACTGGTGCAACCACAGTTTCGCCATTATAAGCCACATCTATGATTCTCCGTGATTCATTCAATCGATCAGCAGGCTCGTAAGTCGAGAAAATAACCTGGTCCTTTGCCCTCAAACGCTTTTCTTTTGCAAACCGGTTCCAACCCCTAGTGAACACGAAGCTCTGGCTACTTTTCCAGAAACAGTAACGGAACCTCCACAACACCATTGATCGGTCAAAAAACTCGAGCTCAACATCAGTTGTGCCACTCCCATTGTGTCCCTCTATTTCAGAAATCATGGGGAAATATTCAACGGCATATTTTTTTGGGATAACAAGCCGGTTCAGCTTGCTAACGTCGCTAGGCGTCAACTCCTTCTGAAAAAGAAGTCTCAACCCAATGCCTAAGGCACCCTCCAAATATGGAGACCTGGGGATTCCTTGAACTTCAGAGATGAGATAATTATTAAATTTCATGGGGTATGAGCCGGTTTTGATCATGTTGAGGATTTCCACTAAACTAAACCGACTTTGGAACTTCGGTTCGTGGACTGTTATGTCGGTCCACTGGAAGTTTCTACGAGGGTCTCCGTTGCGAAGTTTGATGGTGGCGCTATCGTAAGAGGTTGCAGCTTCTATCTCAGATTTGAACGTCCCTAGCCAAATGGGACGATTGTTGGTGAATATCTCTGCGCCCCAATCCCCGTTTGGGAGACGCACCACGCCTGTGAACTTCGAAGCAGCAAATCTGCCGTGATCGGTGGGATAATGGTGATTCTTGTTGTTGGAATCTGAGATTTCCCTCGCCGGATTTGCTGTGGCCGCTGATGATATGTGTCGATTTTCCATGACAATACTGACAAAGGAGTTTGTAAGTACACAAATTAGTTCAGGTAACCAAGAATCTTAATTATGCTTGAAATTAGACTTTACAAAAGATAGTTATCCAGAAAGTTTCACTCAACGAGTGTATATAGTAATCGACCAAATAAATTATTTCAAATGACAAGAATCAACTTAAAAGTATTCTTAAAACAAATAGGTATAGGGTAGATACCCTTCACTGAACTTGATACTTCTCCAGTGCAACTTCTAGAAGCAAACATGAAAGGCCTGGTGAATCATCTAAAGTTAATTCATGAGCACAAAATTTCTTGCAATATCACAATCATCATAATTCCAAAATCATATCTCAACAGCATACTCTTCAACTAAATACCTACTAATAATGCCTTTATCTGATGTTTACTTTATTATATAAAACTTATGTGCACTTTATGGAGGGTAATTATAGATAAGAAAACCTAATCACTTCAACATAATACCTATTATAGAGCTCTCTTAAAACTGTCGCACCAACGCCAACCACAGAAGTTAATATCATGTTATATAAATATGCACACAAGTCATTCCATAAGGAAACAAAATGATCTAAATTCAATTGACAAGAAAAACACTGATCAAGAATTCCATAGAACCCCAGCAAAGGCGTTCAGTAATAGAATTATTGAACAAGAACATATTGGGCAGCAGCAAAAACAATAAAATACACTTGCATAAAAGAGGGACATTTTTTTACATTAGGTGTTCAAGAAAGAAACAAATGACAGCGTAACACCCGAAATATCCATATACCTTCATGCTTTTCATCAAATGTTTCCCAGTCAGAGTACAAGCACTTTCAAGTAGGAGGCAAATCACATGATTCAAGAACAAACTGAAGCGAAACTAGGATTTGTTAGAATGAGTATATATATATATATATATATATATATATATAAATTATATTATGTTTGTTTATCCAGACAATTAGAATGATGTTGCCAGACAATAAACCATATTCAGTTTTATCATCAAAAAGTTATAAAAACAAAGTAAATAATCAAATGAGACAATCAAACCCGAGATTGGTACTAACATGTGATTACTAATTAGACCAACACATGAACAGTTACGACGGTATATGGAACCATAGGAGACCAAGAAAAAATAACTGAAGAAACACATGTTTTGATACAAAAAAAGCAATTCAAATTGATAAGCGCGCAATCTTGTAATACGAAATCAAATCTTTTTCTTCTTAAAAATAAATTGAACTTGGACGTGAATGAAATCAAACCTCAATAAGCACTACAGGTACAAGCAATTTATCCACTCTCACGATTTCCTATACCGGAACCTCTGTCTGCGCAGAGAGATCCCCAACACCTGCGCCGCCGATACCCTATATAATGAGAAAGAAATGATAGTGTGGATTAGGTCTCGGTGAGGCCAGGTATATATACAGCCAAAAGAGCATTATTTATAACTAATCAAAAAAGGAAATAAGTAATGCCGATAATTTTCTTCTTAATTAGTTTCACACCCATAAGACGTAGCCGTATCTAAAGATGGGATTCTGCGTCTGCGTCATTAATTCACAGGATAAATTTTTTAAAAATTTTGGTGCCTCCAATAAAAGTTGATTTTGAATCAGAAGATCATTTACAATCTACTATAAAATATATCAGATTCGGAAGAAAATGCGTAAAATAAAACAGAAACAAATCACTGCATTTATTCCAGTCACAAGGTGTGAATGCAACCAAGAAATCATACGCCGTCCATCTCCCCAAACAAAAAAGAAAAAAAGGAAAAAGAAATTCACATTTAGATTTGTTTTCGATATTGAATTACAGATATACAAGCAAAAATGCCACATATTATATGCAGTAGCCACAAAGTAAACATTTTTCTGCTATATGATGCCCAACATTTTCAAGCATAAAATACTTGGAGACTAAAATATCAGCTGTATAGTAGGAGAAAAAAATTGAATAGAATGTGTCGAGCCTACTGAAATTACATGGACATGATAGTGGCATGGAAACCAAGAACAATTTGGATTACTCAAGTGTCGTACTATTCGAGAACCTAAAGATTATTTCCTAATAAATATTATTCTCAATGCAAAAGGAGAAACCTTGGCAGCTCCTCCCCCTTCCAATAAAAACAAAACGAATAAAAAACATTTAAAAAAATAAATAAATCTGGAACCGCCAACGCATGTTGAAATTTGAACTCCATTTCTAAAAATGGTCACAATACAGAATGCGGAGTCATGTCCAATACTTTCCCCATGTAAAGTGTTTTTTCTAGCATTAAAAGTTCTTATGTGACTTCATGCTCCCAACTCAATACTTCTATGGAAGAAAATCTAGAGCAACAAAAGCCCATTACAAGCAGCACAACTGTCTTTAGATTAGTGATCATACTTTGCGCCACAAAACTCACGAAAGAATGTTATTCCACGGTTCTATGTGCAGAATAGTATAAATGGCTCAATAACTTAATCAAGTTGTTTGCGGTTCATTAGATAAAGTACTTATTTTCCCGACCTACAACATGTATTACTAGACTCCTCTGAAGGTCAAAGGACCAAAGAAAACACAACTTATGTGATGACTGTGAAAACACATCGAATTCAAGTCACATGTCGGCCATACAACATTCGAACAAGCACCACTTTCCAGGTAAAAGAGACCAGCATCAACTTGTTTATAGCCACTAATCTATATCTTGCCTTGAATTATGGTTCCTAATCTTCCAGCAGCATCTTGCCTTGCCGTAAGCATCATTAACTATCCTTCTTTCTTTGCACAACAAATATTCGTTTTCTCTTGTTCACCTTGCATTAAATGAGAAGATTATTCTCCTAACCGCAATCCGACCAACACCTCCACTTCAAAAAAGAATTCTGGTCTCAAGGCCAAATATTCTAAATAGCCATGCGCTGAGAGCAAGGAGAAGAGACAACTTTTAGGTTGACATTAAAGGAGAAAATGTGTGGCTACCGAGGAGGCAAAAGAGGTAATGAGATCAGAAAACAATTGGGGATGTAACTGCAACTTATTTACATGATGTCTCCACGAGTGCTAAGATTAAAAACTCCAAAAATCCTAGTGTTGGGAGGCTCAAGTTCTTCAAAAAGGTGAGCAATTGTTCATCTTTCATGGTCGTAGTTGTCGTCAACCATACTTAGCTCAGCTGAGTTACAATAAGGGGTGAGGATGAAGTGGCAATGCTGAAAAGAGACTAAGATTATGAGGCATAGGTTATACTCAGAATTTTGATCACCTCGATCAACTTTGAACCATTCCCCTAATATCAGAAATGTATCGATCATCTAAATGATAGTCCATGTACAGTCTAGCCGACGTGGTATAGCAAGTGATGTCAACAGTTGGAAGCTAATTAGCACCCGGTTTCTTATTGGCTTCATTTATAAAAAAAAAAAAAAAAAACAACAAAGATAAACTATCTAGTTGTTTAGAAATTTCCATTAGATAAACCAATAATGCCCAACATTTATCAATAATTCCCCAAGTAATGATCATTCTACCTTGAACGAAAGACATATCTAGGGTGATTCCCAAACTATACAAAATCAAACGACAAGTTAGCTTCCAATAACATGTTATCTTATTGGCGTAAATCACATAACGTTCATGAATAACTGCATGAAGCACTATTAGCTCAGGCGTAATCCTCTAATGCTTCAAAATACTGATCTTTTACATTGGAGATGTAAATTTCCTCAGTCAATATACGTCCATCTCCCAAATATTCACCAGATTTATAAGTTCAGCCTATTTCACAGAAACAACAAACTAAAACAATGTGAGAATACAAAAACCAAAACATGATAGCAATGAGATTTTATAGCCTCCAGTATCATATGTGAAGAAGTCATATGACGCATCGCCTGCCCAACAATCCAACTATAATCATGCACGGCTAATTACGGTTCTGTCGTTAGTGTAAAGTGATAAAATTGAGCTCCATCAATAACATCACATATTGTTGATTATTCTTTCACTTTTTTAATTTGGTTTATGTTTAATGTAGTTGATGCAGGTCAAAACCCTCCTTAACTTGTTTGATTTCACGATTTTTCCCAGTAAAACAGGTAGGAGTCCTACCTCCCTAACATCACTTAAAAGTATTTTTCAAACAAAACTATATTATTCTATCGAGCAAATGATTTGGAGTTCAGCTTTCAACAAGCAACATATTGATTTTCACACCGTCTATATGTTAATTTGGATCCACAGGTAGCATCTTCCTTCTGAGCTACGAGAATATTGCATCACATGCATGTGATACAAACATATAACAAAATGGTCTTGGCACAATCAATAGTTACATACTTCAGAAAGAATACGAGGAAGACGAGATGTGGAGCAACTTGGCTGGATAATCGATACAATGAAAGATCCATCTTGATGATATCAAAAGAACTTAGTTAGAACTTCCATATCCTTTTTACGTAATAACAATTGATAATTTCTTCCAAGTGAAATATTTTATTGGAATTCTTTGTTTCTCTTTCTCCCAAAGGATAGAGGTAAAACAACCAATATATAGGATAAATTTGCCTTGAACTCGAACTAGTGGATATGTTTGCAACTTTTCACAAGAAACATTAAATTAATCATACTCATTGAATCAAAAGAGAGTTAACTAAATAGAACACAAGAGGGAATTTTAACATAACAACCCAAACTATTATCGACTGCTCTTAATCCATAAAACTAACATTCGTTTAAACAAAAGAATGCGACGAATAATGAATCTGAAAACAAACATAACATTAAGGGTGTGAAAATTAATTAAAGGCTTGTAAAATATATACCTGGTAGTAAAGAAGCTGTGTTGCCCCCAACAGCACCAAGTGGCAGCTGATGTTCATCAAGTGCTTGAAAATTTGAAGTAAAAACTTAACAGAGAAGATAAAATTTATATTGAGAAGGAAATAAACACAAATCAGAGAGACAAATCCACAAAATTACTCACCAGAATAACGAAAAATTCCTTTTTTTTTGGAAAAGAAAATCTTGCCATGTTTGAGTAGCATCTCCATTTGCCATAAAGATGGTTTCTTGCACTCAAATAAAAATTGAAAATTAATAAAACGTGACATAGAATAAGGTAAATTAGGCAAAAGAGCATCTGAGAGGACAAGATACAAAATAGCAGTACATGTTAAAAAATCAGTAAAACTAAAACCCCAATATTTTGCCCTAGCTAGTAAAAGAAAGCAGCATGATAAGGTAAGGCTGAGATTTTGGCAAAATCTGTGTTCATTTTGTCGCCAAAATAGTACAGATTGATTTAACGGAATAGTACGATTTATTTCAGAAAAATTAGAGCAGTACAAAGGCGTACCTTCCAAACCCTCTTCATCCTTATCGATATTAACGCCACTCATGACCACCTCCATTTTCTCTTTTATTTATTCAATAATAAAAAAAATTGCCAAGAATATTACAGTAGCAAAATTGAAAGTCGCACACCACCAGAATTAAATCCTTTCACAAAACAAAAAAAAGTGAAAGTCATTTATGTGTCAGTAGTATTGTGTTATAATATGATCATGTGTAGGTGTTTATTTCTGAATGGTGAAGCGTGCACTAGAGCTTGACTAATCATATCCAAGTGTATTATGCATATCTGGAGATATATCTTCTTGGAATTGTAACTCTATCATTATCATCCTCAATTTACGGTATATATATATATATCAGCCTTTCAGTTTCCTTTTAACATTGGAGAAAAAAAGTCACATACTATGTCTTAATTATATATTAGCTATTACATACGTACCATAAAAAAAACGACATTAAATAAAGGGAATTAGCTAGAGAGGGGCGGGGAGGTGACAGAAAGAGAAGTGAGCACACGTATACACAAAGGTAAAACCTCTTATTTACAATTGCCTGCGTGTGCTCACTCTCTTCTGTCATTCTCATCATAACTCTCTCTCTCTCTCTCTCTACAGCTGCAAAAAAAAGTTATGTTACAACCACAAATCTTCTTTACAGCAGAACCAATTTTTTTAGTTCAAAACCGTAAATTGTTAGGAACTTCAATTTTGGATACCCAAAAAATCAGTATATCCTGGTACGAATTCCAACTCAGAGGCTTTCATTTATATGATGATTAGCTTCGCGCAACTGGCTTTTCAATCAAACGCGATGACCAATTTGAATACGGAAAACCACTAGGGTTTCCCAGACATGTGTGAATACTGGCACTAACACTGTTTTGCTCTCTCTATATATATACATAAGAGGATATTATTTGAAGAAATGTGGGCCGTTGCCATTAATTTGTGAAGCTGTCGGGTTTTGTGATTTGCCATGGCATGTGACGTTTTCAACCCACCATTGGTTAGGTCAAATGTTGCGGTACAATTAGGACGTGGGGTACTAAAGTGGGCTTTTCCTTGTCTTTTTAGGAAGATGACCAAAAGATAAGACTTCTACTTCAGTCTTTCTACAGTAGTGGGTGTGACAGGTGTTGCGTTTTCGGCGATAGATTGGCCAATCCCAAGAAAATTCAAGTGTTTGGTGGGGGCCTCTGGTGTGTGTGGTGTCGACTTCAGGAACAAAGGAGATTGCGTACTTCAGGGCGAATAATAAGGAATTTAAAGGACCATAAACTTTAGGGATTAGAGCAACATCAATACCTAATTCTTTTGGTCTCTCGAGGTCATTTCATGCTTCTAATTTGTGTTTTCTTTCTTTTTTTAAATATAATTAGCCTCTTTATAATAGTGATTGTATAGTAGACTTTTAGGACAAAGTTTGTATGCTATTTAAAATCAATTCAATATGTATGTTACCTAGTTGCGGAATGTGATCCTGTTAGTTATTATTTTTGTTAAAGATGTCAGTTAACTAGATACTTGGTATCGTACCTATTCCGATTATGTTAGAGTTTGTAATCAACTTGAATTTTAGTATATCTTACACTCGAGTGTTGCACATGAGCAAGTTGGGGGACTAATTTGACATAGAAGTTCAATTACGAAATGTCTTAGTCAGCTGCGGTGATAATAATAAGTAGTGACTGAGTTGAGACTCAATTGAAGAGATAGTGGATAATAGTTGAATTGGTTGTCAATTCGACTGTCAAACTGATTGTGTGTGCTAGCTGCTAACTAAAAACATCAATCCAGGAAATGAAAAAATCACATAGCTTTTTTCTAATTTGAGGTTTTTTTTCTAAATAATAAAGTATTATGAGACAATACAGGTTTTTGGTATTTAATCCACATGTTTGAATCATCATTACATGTTCCATGGATGTTTAGACATTTTAGATCAGAACCACTATAATTTGAATGTATTGTTAAATGAAGATAATGAGGGAAGTTTAAAAATGATTATTAGAAGAATGATATGCAATATATAACAAAGATCGCCCAATCAAAGTCAACAACCTCCAGCACAATTTGCTTCAAGACTTCAAGTAGTAGTGCTGAAATAGATATCGTTATTGCACAAGAAAAAATATATGAACAAAATAAATAGAAGGTCCATATGAGGCCGCATATTTCTTAATTATAGATGGCCCATAATCTGATGATGGTTTTGTCATATTACAATGTTGGAAAATAGCAAACATACCCATTGATTGCTCGAATTGCTTATGATATTTTAACATCTCAAATGTCAACAATAGCATCGGAGGAAACTTTTAGTGTGGGTGAAGGGGTTTTGACAATGAAGATGTCTTGATTAAGTTTGCATATTGTAAGGATGCTTTATAGATCACGAGTATCGAGAGACAAAAACTCTAGCCTATATGGAATTAGTATATGATGGAGGGAGATTGATAATGAAAAAGCAACATGTCTTCACGAGTATATTGATTAAACCTTAAGAATTTACTTGTTTGTTTTGTAGAACTTTCCTTGTGACAATTTCAACTGTATTTGTCATGGCTTACATATTTAATTCTTTTTTGTTAAAGTCTAATAGTATATTTATGAAACTTGAATTGCTTAGTACCTAATACATTTGTTATATTTATTTCTTAATATAATTGTGCAAGTTCTTTCTTTTTTAGGAAAACAGAAAAGAGGTTAGAGCCAAACCTAACCTATTAGATATGGTCCAACCCCGAAAAATAAAGTCTAGGCCTGTCATGGCATGCTACAATGTCGAGTTTGGGCCGAGCTGAGTAACTCTAAGTCTCTAACCGCGCGTACTCGTATACATATTACAGCCCTGCAAAGAAACATATATAGTCAACCCTTACATTTATTTTACTAAGATAATTATAAGCATTTTTATAACTTAATTTTGTTTGCATTATAAGACTTTTCTTCTATTTTTGAGTTGCTCCATAAATAATGTTTGCAGTAATGTATTGCCACTTGTTTCTCTTTAATTTCTTTTGCTGATCATTCCACTTAAAAGTATAAAATTTGAAACAGAAGAATAATACGTATAATGGCATTCAAGTTTATTTTCCGTCGTAACAAGAAGAGTCGATTCTGTTTATATTGTTCTAGTGACTGAAGTCTAATTTGAGACACTGTGATTGATAAGACAAAATTATTAATTAAGAAAATGATACTTACAAATTATCACAAAGCATACGAAAGTTGAAGACATATTGTTTATATTTGCTTATATATTTTTATCTTTAAATTTTCAAAATATTATATACAATTGTGCTATTACTGAGTTGTTTTCACAAATTTTTCGTCATACTTTTAAACTTAATTATGTTCTTTAATGGTGCGGGATCAATATTTTTCCAATGAATTAAAAATAAGATAAATATTTTTAACGAAAATTTTGCCCATAATTCTTGGCTCCGTTCACGTATGTATCTACTTATATTTGTCCAACATTGCAATTGTCGATCGACCACTTCAAAGCTAATGCATCAAAATGTTATTTTTTGTATTAGCGTTAAGTTTACGTCATTATGACAATCATAAGGCAAAAATGAATGTACTTATTCTTTTTTATTACTCATCGTTGCATTCATCACACAGACACGCAATAGATTAATTTAGCAGAAATACATATATTAAGTATTAACAAATATATTTATGCAAAATATTTGGACTATGACACTCTCACACTTGGATGTCTCTAAGAATGTCGTGGAGGGACATGATGTCATGGCCCTTTTCTTGCACGGGGTTATCCTAACAACTATTTGGTCCAGGCCTTACCATGAAACTTTTTGTCCTCAAAAGAAACTCCGTGTTTGAGAAAATTATTTCATGCATTCAGTATACGATGACATGATAAATTAAATGTTAAGATGTTAAGTTTTTTATGTATATATAAGCATTAATTTCCTAACACTTCATTTCAACTATACGGTAACACTAATTATCGAATTAGCTACACCACCTCATAGCAAAGTTAGTGCACCTAATAATCTCTCTGTTTTGTGTAAATTTAGTAATAACTTGATATGTTTTCTTGAATAGTTAAACAAGGCATACAAGACAATGAAATTCGGCCGTGGATTGTAATTAAGTGCTTTGGCCCAATTGTGTAATTTTCCCACTGCTTGAAACTTGAAATGCATTATACTTAATAGTTAATAGGGCTGGGTGGCTCAGCCTGGGCCCCTCCTTCTGAATAGTCAATGCTACTCTTTATAAACTGTGGAGGTTAGATGAATAACTCTGATTCCTCAGAAGTTTATTTCCTTGACATTTTTCACCTTTTGTGCTGAAACAATTGATAGTTTCCAATAATTTTCTGGTACTAATATTCCACACAAAAATGAAAAATCCTGGTTGCGCATACTAAAATATTAAATCTCAGTACCAAATTACATAATTGAAGTAGATAATTAAAAGATTCATAAATCAACAAACGGTGCTCATATAAAATTACAGAGTAAAATACCAAAAAGCCACACAATTTCAGGGTAAAGCTATGTATATTGATATTATATGTCGCTACTAGGATTATAAGACATAAGATTAAGCTATCAATATTCTAATTAAAAAAAAAATAAAATTAAGCTATCAACCGCTGTTAAAAATTTGAAAAATAGATGTAAGGCAATGTCTGGATTCCGCTCAATCCACATTCGAATAAGAAAGAGAATTTCGTGTTGACTTACAAAAGATGCTAGGTGATGTCACAATAACCACTAAAAATTAAATTAAAGATTCTTAAAATCTCATTCCGAACAGAGAAGATCTCGTGTACATTATAGTTACATATATTTCACGGTCTCGAGCAAGACGTGCCTCCATGTATAAAGTTTCAAGGTCGACAAAATTAAGATCCCAATTTGTCAACTTCAGATTTCACGATCAGTAGTTATAAGTCTATAACACACAAGAACCCAATGTTCGTAAAAAAAATCCAGCTTTCTCTACGTAATTTCTACTCGCTTGTTTCCCAAAGAAACCTGATTTTTGACTCTTGGGGACTTGTAAACATAAATTTGGACTTGTATTTTTTTTCTTTTAATTGAGAAAAGGAAAGAAAAGAACTTTCCCTTGTGAACGGTGGTTCCATATAGAGCAAATTGTTATTTTTTATCCCATAAACATGCTAAATTATAGTTCCAATGTACGAATACGATATATCATATTCGTTCTTTTCATACATTAGCTTCAAGAAGAAAGATCTATTACATCCATGGATCCAATTTTTCATATGTTTCCTCGATCTCGAAAATCGTCGACACTTTCCGTTTTTGACTTGGTCAAAACAATATATAGAAGTAATTTTCAATTTCTAATATCTAAGAGACCGAAACATACACCGAAACTAAGATTTTGATCCATAACTACATCCTTGTATTTGATAAGTCACAACTCTTGAATTTGACATGATACTCACAATTACTGAATATTTATCCCTTGTATTAATTCCAACATAACAAAGTCAGGGTTCAAAGTGATGATCGATGCCAATCAACTACATTTTGAAACAGTGATACATATAAATTAAGAATACGAAATAGAATGTAAATGATTAGTATTTAATTACTATGCCGCGGTAAAAAAGCGAGCAACAGCCAATACCGGATTAAATTATCTCCAAATTAAGAAATTCTCTTATTTGTCGACCGTTGTGGTTGAAAAGTCCCAACACTTCGTTGTCTCTTAATCTTTGCTCTTTATGTTATTTTCGGCGGGAAAATAGGGTGGTCAACGGTTGTCTAACGGCATTACGGCTTGGAAACGGAATTAGCATCTTTAAGGGATGATTCTCTTCCGCCGTTAGCACCGGACTGAGCGGTCAAAACCGACATGTTCGGGGAAGTAGGACCGTTACCGTTAGCATTGAGGGGGTTCCTAGTGTGACTTGTGGCGGTTGAGATTGCGGTGGCTAGGGATATAGGCATGAGACACAAGCCTTTCCCTTGGAGGTATTGCATGGCCGATCCCATGTCTTCCTCCATCATCTTTACTACCTGGTTTTCTGCCATCGTCGTGGTTCCTTCGTTGTGGTTTGAAGATGACGCCGTTTGCGGGCCATTACCGTTCCTCCCCTGCGCAATCAACATTTCTTCATTAGAGAACTCATACTTGAATAAGGTTACGGCAGATTGCAACTTTTAAAACGATAAGAGACATATTGTAATACAATCAAAGGTTTGACATGTTTTACCCTAATTAGCTTAAATTGAAGGAGAATATACATGTTAGATTAGAAGCTTCATATTGTTATATTGTTATATTTAATAGTTTAAGTTATCACAAATCCAGCACAAATCCTCTATTTTCATATTTATTCACAAATCCAGCACAACATGATACATGGGACTCAAAAGTCATTATTAGGTGAACTTTTGCGGGAGGCGCCTACAATAGGATAAGAGGAGACTTTTGGGAGGTTGGCGCTAGGAGAACTGAAGTGCTAAGTACATTTTTATTTTCTTACAAAACGCAAAATATATTAATCATTTATCTAAGCGAGCATAAGAAATAATTTAATCCAATATGGATATTTACCTTAGAAGTCAAATCACCAACTAGGGGGCCAGCAGCTCCAGCACCTCCTAATCTGCTCACGCTTAGAACCTGTGCGCATAGAACGGAACTATCAACATGTTTTACTTTTTTCTGAGAGAATTTTGAGGTGATTCTTAACTAATTCGAATATTTTTTATGTAATTATATTTTGTCGCATTATTAGAAATTAATTGCATGATTTAGTGATTAAAGAATTTAATATATCAAACAAAATGTGAGTATAACATTTCAATAAACTTAATCTAAATAAGAATTCTCTTTCTGCTGACTAAATTGACAAATTATTCCGTCGATCAACTCAAGGCCAATCTCATATTTTAAAAATCTAATAAATATTTTATGAAGAATATTAGAGATAGGGGGAGTACGTACTTTGACTTGGAGCTGGAGAAATTTGACGTAGTCGATGATCTCATCCAGCATTGAGGCTTTGTCTGTCTGTAATGATTAATTAAAATCATTAGTCACATTATTGCAATATTTAATCCACTTAAAGTAATTTAACTACCCTCTAATTATAGATCGTCAGCAGATTATGATTCCTTTATTTTCTCATTTACAGGTTTAAGTTCGTCATCAGATCCATTGTTAACTAATATGTGGACACGTGCCACATGTGACATCCTACGATTTCTATGCTGAAGATTCACTAGCCAGCAAGCACAATTTGAATTACAGGTGTCAGAAGGAAGCTTCATGGACAATGGAAAAATAATCATTATGCTTATACATATTATATTTAATTTTAAAATAAATTAAATATTACCTAACGGAATTCTTAATGTGGGGTCATCTAGATTTTAAAACCAACTTATACAACAAGGATTACTTTTTTTCTTTTAATTAAAAAAAACAAAGAGCAAGAATTCCTTTGTAATAATATCGAATTATTAGTGGTTATTTCTAAATCTCGCAGGATGCAAGTTGTTATAATTAATAAAAGTCGATGATGTTAAGGAAATAATTCAAAAAAAAAATTTATTTAAAGAAACTCCAACAAGCCAAAAGAAAGTCCTCACTCATTTTGAGATAGCAAAAAATTCAAATTCCAAAGCACACCTAAAACATTTAGGAGGTGTTTACAAACCTTAGAAATGTTTTGAATTTTTTGATAAGAAATTGATCCATATGGTAGAAATTGGTGTATAGTAATTAAATCTCATTTATCAGCTCATTAATGAAAATCAATAACGATGAATAAAATTAGAAATGACCTTATTGCCGTTGGGTACGAGCTCCTGCAGTGCCTTCATTCTCTCCGCAATCCTCTCTCTCCGTAACTGTCCACATTTAAATTTTGACCAAAATCAAAATCATTGTAACAAAAACTTAATTAATTATGGGGTAAAAGTATAATAATTTTGCAGCTATGTAATTTATGTACTTACTCTTTCAGCAATGCTGTGAGGGTCAGTGGCCTGTCCTCTCCTAGCCCTCACTCTCTGTCGAGGCTGCCCCGCCGCCGCTCCTCCTCCACTTGAACCACTCGCAGCCGCTTGATTCGTGGCGGGCTGTGCCCCTGCCTGTTGATTTATCATAATATAAATAATCGTCATTTATCATATATTATTTGTAACATGGACTATAACTCACTATTACAAAATATGTGAGATAAATTAAGAGCTAACACCAAATTGTCCCTCACAATTTGAAAATTCACCATGTAAAGATAAATTAGGTAAAATACTGCATGAGAGTTCAAAAATATTAGCACACTTTTATTGTAAATATGTCATTCTTAATGACTGAAGTAGCTTACATTACTTTTCGACTTCTATAAAAAGGAAAAGTATAAAAACGAGATATAAACATATGTATAGAAATCATAGTTTAAATTACAATTCACTTTTTTTTTTTAAATTTAAATAGAAAGATAAAATAAAATATACATGTTTGTGAAGAAAAAGGTAACATTTTCTTGTGTAAAAATTCACCCCACTCGATGAGTTTGTTAGTGAACTACACTCTAATATATAAATGACAATATCCTTTATGAAATAATAAGTAACTAAATTACTTTTTATCAAAAAGCTAATTTATCAATATAACATCATGGTAATTTACACAACAAAATCCATAATTAATTTATGATAAAAACCTGGAAATGCTGGAGTTGATTCGAAGTTTGACCCTGGAGGGATCCGGTGAAGCCATTGAATACAGGTTTAACCGATGCATCATTTGCCTATAATAATTATTTAAAGCAATAATTACTTACTGATCATCAATACAATATGTAACAAACAAAAAAGAAGTGGAATAAAAACCTGACTGAAATTGGAACCATCAACGACGTCGTTGTGATCAGACAACAAGTCCCTTGACATCATCAGCTGTTGCTGGAGCATCAAAGCCTTGGCTGCACCACTACTGATCTGGTGCTGCCTCAATTTGGACGCTAAAACCGCCGTTGACTGGTCTTCCAAGTTATAATCACCAGTGTGGTGGTCCTCATGAGCCCAAGGGAAAGAAGAATTATTAGGAGGATTAATTGAGGACAACATTTGTTCCAAAAAATCGTCCTGATCGAACTGAGAGTGCATTATATCTTGTTGTTGTTGGTTCATGTACGAGTTGACATTGTTCATGGCGCTTAAGTGTTGCATATGTGACGATTTAATTAAATATATTTTGGTTAGAGAAGAAAGACTTAGGATTTGAAGGTGAGGAGTATTGTTGGAAGAAGAGAAATTGTGTTTGGGGTTTGGGCAATTGGGAATGTTTTAGGTACCTATAAATAGCATTTTTTCTCTATACAGTTGTTGTGTATCTTATCTTAACTAATAATAGCTATTTGTGTGTGATTTTAATATAAACGTGGGGCTGTATTATTGGGGAGCAGTTATATATTCTATATAGCTGTACTTGGAGCTTAATTAACAACTGATCCTGATGATGGATTAGGGGGAGATTCCTTTTGCTTCATATATTTAAATTTGGGTTAAGTTGTTTAAGTTGGATTTGTGTGAATTTTGCTTATGCTATGTGTTTGCTCGATTTTTTTTTCTTGCAGTTTGAATGATGTATATGAAAAATACAATCACATAATTAAATAAATATAATTTTTGTTGGCCGAGATTATTCTAGCTATATCCTTTGTAAATAAGAATAATATTGTGTACATTAAATAATCTTATATTGGTTCTTAAGAATTAAGATATGAATTTTTTTTAAATAATAAAAAAAAAAGTGAAAGAAAAAGAAAAACAGTATCTTTCTCAATTAATATTATGAGGGCAATGCTCTTAATTACACTTGAAAATTGACACTTTACAACATGTAAACAGTAAACATACAAAAAATAGCTAAATTACTTAGTTTCTTCGTCCTCTTAAAATAAATTCTCTTTCAACTGCAATATTATTAAGATCCAAACTTCCAGCAATCGCATTAAAATTTCACTTTATCAGTTTGAAAATATAGCTTCAGCACAACATATGGATCTTCAATCTGCATAAATTTAACTCATTACAATCTAGTGGTCCATTGTTTGTGATTATTTGCTTTTTTTAGCCCAATTATTAGCACGCTAAAATTATTAAACTAGCAAAACAACCATATGAAAATGATAGTCAGTAATCTTCTGATTTACACACATTTATTGTCTTGGAATCACCAAACTCCCTAGCTATATTGTCTTGCCCCCTTATGGTTCCCATCTTAAAATTTGGCTTCCCAATGATGTTTTCCTCCCAACTTTAATTACCATTTTAATATATATTTGCCATTCTGGTTGCGCAACTTGGAGTGCTATAACAAATAGTAAATAGATCAGAATGCTTTTATAGTAATAACAATTATTACAGCAAGGACAATAATAGTAATTTCGCAAAATAATAGTTGGCCTTAAGCATAAATTAAGGGATTAATACTATCAAAGCCCTGACGTTTGATGTAATTACAGAAACCTCTCCAGAGGTTTGGGAAATTACAATCAGCTCTCCTTCAACTAATGGTATGCTAAGAATGTGAATAAAATTTGTAGATCATCATATGATAATCAATAAAAAGTTTCAGATGATATAAATGTATTGTTATGTAATAGAGGGGTAAAATTATTGTTATTAAAATCTGCATAATATTATTTTAAAATATGTAGAAAAAATAATTATTTCTTTTGAAATAAATAAAGCTAACATCAGAAAAATATATTATTCAGTTCTCTCATATAAGTAGTTATATCATTTGTTATTCAAATTTAAAACCAAACCTATTTTTATACCTTTTTCTTACGGTTTTTAAACATAACATCTCTTTTAAGATTCATATTATAGTTTTTATTCGGGCTTATATAATTTTTTTTTTTTGAATTTTAATACATATTGACTTATAAAATCTTAATCTAGAACGAGGATCATTTTATATAATTATTATAAATGAAGTCAAAATATATAAACATTCAAGACAAAATTTTCTATTTATTAGTTAGAACAAAAAAATTATTTTAAAAACTTAAAATGACTTTATAGGTTATTCTGAAAACTTGAAAATATAATATCAAAATATGTTTTTTTTTTATTTAAATGATCATGGTAATAAAGTTAGTTATATCATATATGTGAGAATTGAATAAAATTATTTTGTTAATTTCATTAAAATTTATTTTAGATAATATCAAGACATTTTAAAATAATATTGTGCAAATCAGTATAACATCACAACTACACTCTCTGAAGGTTATTAAAAATTAACAAATAAGTCAAGTTGATCACATGTAATTATATATTACATCACATTTATACTTCTGAAACATTTATTGAATTAGATTTAAAACTAGAAGTTTAATATCATGATGATATCAACACAAAGAATGAATATTCATCCACATTCTTAACATGTTAGTGTAAGGGGAAGGTCATTATATTCTAATTTCCAAACCTCATAGGAGGTTTCCATACTTATACCAAACTTCTGGGGTGTAGCTGGAATTATTTATACTAATACATAGATGAAGAGGTATTTGTGACACCAAACTTTTGATTTCCAAGTTTAACCATATAATTTATGTTCCACTATAACATCTTATTATTAATTTCTCAATTTAACTTACAATTTAAGTTAAATGCAATTCATTATATCATTTACTAAGAAGAATGATTTAGTATCTCTATAATTCATATTCTTTTAATAGAAATTACTTTTCTTTCCATTCTACTCCAATCATGTTGATTCACTTTTTCATTAATTAATTCAACTCTTTTTCTTTGCTTTTTTTTTTTCCTCATTTTATTTTTTTTCTTCACACTTGAATATGAACATATATAGTACTTTAAAAAAAAGAATTAAATAAAATATAAATAGGAGCGAAGATTTGTCTCACATCATACAAGAAACTTATATTTGGTGTACCAACTATGTATGTACCATCTCATGTATGAAATTATATATGTTAGTCTTCTGTTGATAATAGAGCTATGAGGTCCCAGCGAATAAATCAAGAAAAAAATCTTACGTTAGGTAGTTATAGATTTTGTGACTTTTGCAACTTTTTTAACACGTTAAATTATGGTCACATTTATATCGTGTGTTTACTTTATATGTAATAAATTATAGTTACAGATGTTTAACAAAAAAAAAAACATAATTAGATGTCCAAACTCCAAACATATACAGAGCTTAACCGAAAGCTATAGCCTCCCAATGGATTAATCACTCATTATTTTGACAATTGGACCATATTTTTGGCGTGGAAAGCTGATAATAACTACAAAATATGCTCATTTCCCCCACAACTTAAATAGCCACTTAATACATAAAAAAAAATAAAAATAGCCACTTAACATTGGAGCAGAATGTAAGAAATTAAATATCCTGCATACAAATTTCACTACCAACATTTACGAAAAAAAGAAAATCAACGTATAGTAGACTTCATAAAACGAATGACAGCTAGCTGCATAAAAAACTATACTATAGATGATAATTGTTGAATGACTATATTCTTCGTAATAGCTTAATATTATTGATGTGTCATCTAAACACCTTGATTTCATTAATAATGTACTTCTTTTATTCATTTTTCTTGTGGAGGAGAAATCGTCTCGGTACTCCTATATTAATTGGTCCATGCAAGTGAACTGGAATGTCCAAATTAGAGATCAAGTGCAGACTATTTTTTAACGAATATTGATCATTCGGGATCGTAAATATATCTGTCTGCGTGAACTCCGACCAAGGAATTATGGATTGATATAATGTTGGTACGTGGTACTTTCTCTAAGTATCACCACAAAATCTTAGTCTAACTGTATCAGTATCAGTTCAATCTGGACATATTGTAAACTTGGACCGTGTTCATTGGATCAAAATTAATTGAACTTTATATTAGTAAATGGAATCGTATCAGAAAATAAGGCAAAGAAATCTTACTGATTAATTTGAATAACATAAGATGGTAACAAATGGCGCAGAGTGATTAATTTCACCTTCATTTTTGTACAACTTTGCATTTCTGTATTTATTTATAGCGTGAATTATTATGTAGACTATTCTTTTTACGTGATAGGCTCGTACAGATCATGTTAAATTTCTTCTCATCAACTTGAGCCACCTTTTGTATATATATATATATTTGATTTTATGTGGCATATATGTTTTTTATGAAACTAATTGTGACGTCATAAGTTATTAATCATATAGTAAAATATTGAAATATAAAACAAACACATTATTACTCGTTTACTCATATGTCATGTTATCTATTAGCGTACAGCTTAGTCAACTCTTTCGACCTTCTCACGAACAATGATTATGCAGTTTATAAAATAGGATAGCTTGACAATAGCCTATTGGGCATATAGCAAAATTTAAAATACACTGTAAAGTAGCAGATCCTTCTAAGAACCTAATCATTTAGTATATTCTTGTTATATGTGCTCCCGTTTGATAAAATAAACGATTTGCGAATCATTAAATCGTATTGTATAATAAAGATCCTAATATAATAAAAGGTGTAGACTTTAGCGTATGATGAAAGAACAACTTTACATGATTTTTGAATAGCAATTAAATTGGATAACCGCCTTACAAAACTCAGATTAGTCTAATTAATGATTACGCTCTTAAAAAGAGTTGAAACCAATTAATTTATATATGAAATGAAACTAGAGAATTGCTCACACTTGTAACAGTAGTGTGAACTTAAAAATAATTATGATTCGAGACTCTTGAAGCTTCGAACTATTGTCATTGAAACAAGCATTAATAATAATTAATAAATAAATAAAAAAGTTTGTTAACTGTTTTATATTTTGGAACATCTCCGTGAAAAAAATCAATGTATAAAACACCATTTTTATTTTTTTTTAAAGTAAATGTTTGTCTAGAGAAAAATCAGGGTACAATTATAACCTGCGCTCAGAGACGAAGTCCGGGGGCATGCATGTGATCACCCCCACCCCACCCCTTCTTTATGCATATAAGCTCATTATGTCTTCTACAAATCCGGTGCAGTACTTGTGAACTCTTCAAATACTCGGAGTGAAATTTTAATATCTAAATTAAGTTTATTTAAGTTAATTGTTTCATTATATATTTTTATAATAAGTACAATGTTATGGGCCGTCTTTATTATTATTATTATTATTATTATTATTATTATTATTATTATTATTATTATTATTATTATTATTATGTGATTTGATTATATGAAGTAGTTAGTTAATTATTTAAGTTTATCCAGATTGTAGTTATTAGAAATAATCCGAACTGCACTTTTATAAATGTAAAGTCTGTCTGTATTCATATTGATAATAAATAAAGAATAGTTCTTGGAAGGGTGTTTGATCTTCACCAGAAAAAGATTATTTAGGGTGTTAATCTTCATAAAAAAAATTAATTCATTTAGGTCTAGTATTTGTATCCTATCTTATAATTATTGGTATTTCATGTAAGGAGTATTATTATTTTGTACTGTATGACTTAAAACAAGTTTTATGCAAGATAACTCGTTCACAACTATGTTTGATTAATAATTCTAATACTAAACTAGTGTAAAATTTTCATATTACTGTCCCTCAAAAGTGTATATATATGTGTGTATATATATGTGTGTATATATATATATATATGCCTTTATATGATATAATATAGTATATATATAGTACCATTTTTTTACTTATTCAAGTTTAATCATAATATAATAAATTTATAACTTATCATACTACTTTTTAAATTCGATCGTAAGCGAATAAGATAAAGGATCATCCTCTAATGTAAGACGTTTGCGTATATTTTATTTATGGGATAATTAACTTCTTCATTTTCAAGTCCTTATAACAACATCCAAATATGTATTTTGCATAAAAAAAATAATAGGTGGATACAAAGTTTTAGATTAATGATAAAGATAATTATTCATCAAATATTGCATTAATAATACACATTAGAGAAGAGATTATTCTAACTTTAATGTTAATGAATGCTTTAAAGTGTGCTTGACGTAAGAAATGGTGTTTCTTGGATTAGAGGCAGGGCGTAGGACTTGGGGCGAATCTGGATATTTAGTTTTTTAAAATATATATTTATGTTAAAATAAAATTAAAAATAGAAAAAGTCAAAATATTAAGTGAAGATGTTCAAATAAAATTTCTGTGTGTCAAAATAAATTAATGAAGAATGAAAGACATTTAATCGGTACATTCATATTTAAATTAAACTTGTCAATGATAGCGAAACTTAAGTTGAACCCCTACGGAAAGGGTTCATTCTGGGCCAATATTGACGCAGCCCAGATTGATATTGAGTTTATTTAATGTTGTGACTAAGTTTGTGCAAAAGCTATAGCAGAGTAGAGTTTAGTTGAGTATTTGAATACAATCAAATCCAGTCCATTTAAGTTTTTCAAATGAACCTATTTTGGATCTACTCCAACGATAAAACAAAACCAAATATATAGTATGAACTCATCACAAACAAAAAGAACTCCAACTTCCAACTCCCAACTTCTATCTCAACAAAACTATGACACATGTCTAACCAAGACAAACTCTTCATCCCCATATTAGTTTGGGCCTCCAATTCACAACTCAGCTGCAACTTATTTGCGTTACCAATGTATGGAACAATTGTGGTGTCACTTTGAGTTTGAGTGCTTAATTATTTGCTATCGTGATAGTTGTTTTGACAAATTTAATTTAAAAATCAATTCATCTTAATCAGTCAAATAGTTCGAATGAATTTTCACTTGAGACTTGTATACTGCGAAGATTTGTCGATTTTATTGAAATTGGGTACACCGTAGGATTAGGAGTTCTTCCTGCTTAGACACAATAGTTTACAAATACGCCAGTTAACCAAACTTCATTAAAAAATAGTACGATGAGATGTAGTAATTTACTCCTCCAAAATCCAAACTTGAGAATAAAGGGGTAGTTATTTTGTTTACAAAATTTTAAGCAAAAAGAGAACACTATAATCTCATTGACATGAATCTCTAAATATATACTAATATATAAATGAATAGGTATTTGTGACACCAGACTATTAATTTCTGTTTAACCTTATAATTTATGTTCCACTGTACCATCTTATAAGCAATTTCTCAATTTAACCCTACAATTTAAGTTTGATGAAATTAATCATACAATTTACTAAGACAAATGATTTAATTCCCTATAATTCATATTCTTCAATGGAAATTACTTATCTTTTCATTCTACGTACTTATGTTGAGTCACTCTCCCATTAATTTAAACTCTTTTCATTTAAGCAAATCTTCTTTCTTGCCTTTTTTTCTCTTTCAGATTTAATTTTTTTATTCACACTTACATATGAGCATATAATACTTTAAGATATAAAAAATTAATGTGCGTCGAACTCCGTGTGCCCAGTTTCTAGTATTTAACAAAAGGCCAAATAACTCAACCATTTATCAAATAGAAGAAATCTCATTTTTATTTTGTGACCAAATTTATCTCAAATACTTTAAACGGCTTATTAAATCATAACGACTTTATTTTCTTTTTGGCCCCATTGTTGGACGACTTAGCCAGCCCTAATCGTAAATCCAACAATCTCCAGCAACTCGTACGAGAATCAAATATGGTAAAGATCTAAAGTACACATACATGTTGTTATTTACACTTCCACACTTATTTCTACTTCTCTTCTTTGTTCCGCTGCTGCAGCTGCACTATATAATTTCTCACAGCTCACAAATTTTGATCAAAACCCTTACTTTCTCTCTCTAAAAAAGATGGCGTACTCACACATGGAAGACGACGACGACGAGTTCGGCGATCTCTACACGGACGTACTACGGCCCCTTACGACGTCGTTTCAAACCCTAGAGCGACAAACCGATGCGGTAGCAGCTCCGGCGAACGCGCCGTCGTCTTCTCACAGCCGTCCGATTGATCTCAACATCAACGGCGGCGATGATGAGATTAGGTATGAAGCTCCCAATTTGAAGAATTCGAATTCGAATTTGAATCACAGTACTGGCCTTGGTTTGAAATTGAATGCTTTGGTTGTAGAACAAACCCTACCTGAACAGAGCAATCGTTCAGAATTGGGGGATGTTGATTTAAAGTTTAATTTGAATATAGAGAGCTTAGATGGAGATAAGAGCCGTGGTTCTGAGTTTGAGGCTAGGGTTTTGGAGAGGGTTGAGGGTCAGAAGACGAATAGTTTCATATACGGCGCTGATGATGATGACATTGATATTGTAGTGGAGGAGAGGGATAAAGACGATGACTTGGTTGAGAAAGACTATAACGCTGTTGTAGACGGTAAGGTGGATGTGTATAATACGTCGGAAAAGGAGAATACCCTCAATTTTGCGGAAGAAACGATTCCGGGTCTCTCAGGGAGATTGGAGAATCAAAGGGGTTCGAATTTTGAGGACGATTGGGAGAGTGATAGTGAAGATGATTTGCAGATTGTGTTGAATGACAACCTCCATGGTCCGTCGGGGATGGAGGGTATGCTAGGAGTGGATGACGATGACGACGAGGATGGGGAGCCGTTGGTGATTGTTGCAGATAATGGTGATGTGGTTCACCATCACCAAGAGTGGGCTGGGGAAGAAGGGGGACCTGGGGCAGATGGGGAGACGAAGGATTTGGTTGATTCCGCTAAGGCTACTGGAGGTTTAGGCACTGTCGCGCAGGCTGCAGTGCAGCCGAGAGTTGGGTTTGGCAATCAGGCTTACCATCATCAGTTCCATTCACAGTTCAAGGTCAGCATCTTGTTCGATGAGAACTTCGAATGTGAATTGGATTCTTGCTACAAATGTAATTGCTCTATAGTGAAATTGTGGATGTTAGTGAAACCAACGTTGAATAGCAATGTCATAGTTGAGATTGTGTGGCATTGTGGTGGGAAAATACATTGTACTGATTTTAATTATTATCTTGTTAATGAAGTTTCTTATTTTCTTCAATGGAATTTGTTTTTATTATTGAGGTTTCAGATGTGGTTTCTGTGAGCTTAAAATTCTGAATGCTAGTTTTGTACGAAACATACAAGTCATTTGCTCTAAAGCTCATCAATTTCAACGACTATTAAAATGATGGGCTTTATCAAAACTTAATCAATAAGATGCATTTCCATCAATTTCATGAGCATATGCAGTGATACCAGGATCCTTTTGAGATCTCTTTGGGCATTTGCTATCGAGCAGTTTTGTCCTGTCCTAACATACCGAGAGGATAGAAACTACAACGAGGCAATGCAGACAACCTTGAGAAGTCTTATTAATGAGCGTTGTTGTGCGTTTATTTCTCAGCTATATCATGCAAAAGGGTGTCTCAAACTAGTTAGATAGTTTGGCAGGCCAGACTAAGCATTTCAAATTTGTGGACACTTGGTCACTGGTGGCAGTTTGGCCATGAAAAGCTTGAAAGCAACCCATTTGCATTAAGAAACACCATTTACCCAGTTAACTAGAAAGACATTTTCCCTCTCCAAAATGCGTGATCAAATGGAATGGCTCTGCAAAGCCTAAGCACAAGGTTGAATGAAAGTTTAAGGACTACTATAACCCGAAAGGCACTGGGAAACTGCTTGCGGTTTTGGCTTTATATTTCAATTTAACCAATCAATGCATTTTAAGTTCCAGATATCAACCGTTTTCACGAAAACGGAAAACAACAAAATATATTTTTATGTCAATGCTATTGTACTCAGTCAACTACATCAATTGTGGTATCTTGTATGTGCCTCTCTGTCTCTCTATATCTCTCTCTCTCTCTCTCTCTCTCTCTCTCTCTCTCTCTCTGTGTCTCTCTCTCTCTCTCTTTGTGAATTAATGCTGCAGGACTAATTTGTATAATATAGTTTATAAATCAACTAAGTTTTAACCCAACTCATTAATTTGTCTTTTTTTTAGAGAACTAGGAAAACATGTTTAATTTATGTTTAATGTATTGCCATCTTAATTGTATTGTCTCTTTGCTAAATTCTGCTTGATCTGCTTTGAATAAGTATGAGGGTGCTTTGGAAACTTGATTTATGTGCGCCTTAGGTGCTGAATTTTCTTGTTATTTGCACTCTTCTAGCTGATATTGTTTGCTATATTATTTTCATCATAATTCTTTCATTATTCCACTTAATCATTAATCCTGATTTTTCTTGCTTTTCCGTCTCTTCCTCTTTTGTTGCTGCGAAATTTCTAGTATGTGAGACCTGGTGCGACGCCAATACCTGGAACAGCTCCTGCGACTCAAGGAGCGAGTCAGGTTCGACCTCCTGTCCCCATGGGACGTGGAAGAGGTGATTGGCGACCAGCAGGATTAAAAGGTGCCATGCCCATGCAGAAAGGGTTTTCTCCCGGAGCGCCTGGTTGGGGGGTCAATTCAGCAGGGCGTGGTTATGGAAGTGGATTGGATTTTACTCTGCCGTCACACAAGTAAGATTCTTTGAACACTCAGTTGCAAAATAATTTGTGTTTTAATGATAGTTGAGTATTAGGTGGAATAGTTATTTGGACCGACAATGTTTTGAAACTGATGGTAAACTTACCGAAACTGGTCTTAGTCATCCTTTTTGCTGCTCGTTTATTGTTGTCTTTGACTCTTTATGCTGTAATGTAACTATTTGGAAAGTTACTGCCGAAACCTCAGTCATACTGCGGATAGTGAGAATTTTGAAAATCAGTATAAAGTTTGTGGGTCTTGGACTATGATTCAAAGATGTTAATGTGCTCATGTGGTGGCATTATTCCAAAACATGTGTTCATAGAAACTATTTCTGTAACTAGTAAATGTAGAAGATATGAAGATCTCTTGAGAAGATTGAATTTGTAATGACGTTGCAAAGAATGATCTCAAGGGTGGCTGTTCTTTTTGTGCCCTTGTCATGATATTTTATTCTCCATACAACTTGTGTACGTTAATGTCTCTATTATCCACACCTTAGCTTGTACATTAGATACTCAATCTTCTTAAGTCGAGGAAGGCGTGGGTTCATATTAGTACATGGGTCCTTCCCCGTTGCTCTTAGCTCGATCTAGGCACGCAAGCACATATTCAGCCGCAGGTTGATAAGAAAGCATGATGCTTGTGGCACATAGGAGCGGTAGAAGAAGGGGAAAGTATAATAGATAATGATACTTGCTTGTTACTTTCTTCTACTTCTTAAAGATAGAATCACCATCCACAAAGATTAAATAATTTTTAGTTAACGGCCTCCCAACCAGGAACATGTAAACGCTATTATCATTCAGAATCAGTGTTTTGACTATCTAGTGGTAACTTTTATTACATAATGGGAGAGAGGAATGGCTACCCCCAAAGTCCCTATGGCTACCAAAATATTGAGAAGGAGATCCATTGAGCTGGGAGAAAACTTATGACTGATATACTGAGGCTAATCCATGTATTTTACTTGTTACAAATACGCATTTATCCAGTTTTATTACTTTTGATGCTATGCAACATCATAGTTTCTTGAAGAACGGCATGTTAGTGGTATGATATAATTTTCGTTTCTGTGTGCTGTCGCTTCGATTTTCTCAGGACCATATTTGAAGTTGAAATTGATTGCTTTGAAGAAAAACCTTGGAAGCTTCCAGGAATAGAAGTATCAGACTTTTTCAACTTTGGTTTGAATGAAGAGAGTTGGAAAGATTACCGAAGACAGCTGGTGGGTTCGAGTTTGAACTTTTACCTCTCTTGTTTGAATAAAAACATTGTGAATGTTTATTTGTTTGGTTTCTAAACCAAGTGAATTTGAAATCTTTAGGAACAACTCCGCCTCGAGACGTCCATGCAAAGCAAAATTCGTGTTTATGAAATTGGGAGGGTGGAACAGGTTTGATGTTTTATAGTTGGCTTTATGTGTTTACTCTTAAGTGTGTACATGCTTTAATGGTAATTTATCTGGCTACAGTTTGAACTTTAGTTTTGGATGTATAGGGATGTGTTCTTGTCCCATAATCTGTAAGTTTTGGAACTTACGTGAATCTTATTCATTCGGATTGGTGCCAAATGTAGGATTATGATCCCGATCTTCCACCAGAGCTTGCAGCTGCAGCCGCTATCCAAGACAATCCTTCTGAAAGGGCAAATCCTGGGAAGATCGATGCTGGTCATACTGAATTAGCCAGAGAAAGTGCACGTGGAAGGCCACCTCTTGTATGTGTTGTTCCACTGTAATTTGTGGCCATAGATACTATAGTTTCACTTTTCATGTTACCTTTCTTGGATCAAGGATTTCTTCACATAATGACCCATGGAAGTTATTTAATTTTTCCAGCAAAAGGATCATAATTTCTTGATGTTTAAATGCACTAATGGTCTTTCAAGTTTGAAGTGGTCTGATTCTGGTGCCCCTTATAATTTGGCGACTATACAAATTCTCCCTATAATCTCAGCTGGATGATTTCTCTGCATATAATGTGAAGCATAAAAAACCTTAACCACTAAATTTATCTTTAAAACTGCTTTCAAAGCTATTTCTTATCTCCCTTTTGCATTTGCTTCTTATGCACTAGCACAATAAGCAGTACCAACGCATCCCTAGCAGTAATTGTATTTTGCTTGAATTGCAGAGAACACAGATAATTGTTAGCACGTAGTCTAAATGACATTTCCTAAAGATAACATATAATTGCACTCTGTGGATTGTTATAATTCTAGGAAGTTACTGCTGCTGGCCCTTTAATTATTAGGTATTTAGAATTGTCATCTTACAAGCTTCTTTTATTCTACCAGCCTACTGGCAGACCAATCCCGGTAGACATTGGTTCTAGTGAACGTCTCCCTTCCATTGACACCCGGCGTCCACGTATGCATGATCTTGATGCCATTATTGAGGTAAGCAGTTATACCGTTCTCTACTTAAGCATCAATCTAGCTATTTTTCTGGTTGATTGCGGACATATAATTGATGTTGGCAACAGGTTATCTGCCACAGTTCGAAGGATGACGAGGACATGGCTGATCAACAAGACAATGATCGTGCAGGGGAGGACGTCGAAGGGATTGATGAAATTGATGATCTTAAGCAGGACGATGCAGAGCATATCAGAAGCATTTCACATTCATATAACGGTGAGAAGAACGATGTTGTTGCAAAAAGATCACATCTTAAGAACTCTGTTGGAAGTGATGAGTTTTTGACAGATGATGCTGTGCGTATTCCTTCAGTAAATTCTATGCGCTACCAACCAGATGAGGAGACTGGTATCCGAAGGTACATAAATATATCTTTGTCAATTCTACAATCAACTGGTGGTACTTCAGGAATTCATCGTCTTTACTCTAGATATGTTTAACACTGCAATCACGTTTTAGTATTGACTTTATACTAATATGTTTAACATTGCATTAACTTGTTGCATTTTTCTGTTGAAACTAGACAAATAATGTCAAATTCAAACTTGAATGGTGGCTACCATTATTTAACCTTTCTGGGAGATTGTCTGTATGAAATGAAATTTTTTTGAATGATAATTTGCTTATAATTGTATGGAGTCGTAATATGGATGATTTTGGTTACGTACCGACTTGCTGATTAGCGTCTGACTGGAGCCAAATCTTCATGACTTAAACTTGTTGAAGGATGCAGTTTCTCAAACAATGAGTAAACTGTCTTTTTTATAGTTATTTATTTTTTTGTTAGCAGCATTTCTGAAATTCTTCATTCATATGCCTATGTATCTTTTCTTACCTCTTTGCAACAAAAAGTCCAGTGACTTATTTTGTTTCATTTCAACCTTGCCACTTTGCATAATATCTGTTGGACACTTATAAAAGTTCCTATTGACCATAGGTCTACAAAGGGAAGAGCCCATATGAGATCTCCCAAGATGACTGCTAGTGATGATGAAAGAGGAGAAGAAATTATGAATGATCAGGGGAAAGAATCATTGGATAGTGAGAACGGTAAGCAAAGTTCTCCTACATCATCTGCTCGCACCATAGGATCTGATCGGGACCAAACTGCTGAAGCTAGAGATGACAAAAACTATGATAATGTAATGGTTGATAGAAGATTTGATGCGGAAACTGAGGAAAAGGGTGTGGATGAAAAAGTTAAGAATGCCTTGGAGGTTGGGGGAGTGCATTCAACAAAGATACAAAAACCAAGTTCACTTGAGGAGCCACTTTCTCAGGAAAATGATGAAGTTGAAGACTCAAAGGCTGCAGGAAGTAGTGAAAACAGCGGAGCAAGGTCAAGAAGTAGTAATGATCAGCATATGCTTCACGACAGTGTTGAAGATGAAGTTCTTCAGGGCAGGCGCCTTCCTGGTGTAGGTGACGTCAAGAGACGAGTAGGAGATGAAGATTATGCTCGTAGAAGAGGTCGCCATGAGAGAGACGAAACTGAAAGAAAGCACATCTCAGTGAAAGGAATGGAAAACTCGACTTCACGAAGTGGGGATCCTAACTCATCCCTCCGTCGTAACATGAAAAGTGAGAGTCCAGACTGGAGGAAGGAGAGTGACGTATCTGAAGGAAGCTTGCATTGGAGAGACGGGGATCATTATGGGAGAAGGAATAGATTTGAAGACACCAGAAAGACTCCACATGGTGGGGAAATTGGCTCCAGAAGTCGGGGTAGGGTTAGAGAAAGTGAGAGGACTGAGAAAGTATCAAGGAATCAGCTGGATAATGGTGGTTGGCGAGCGGCTAATATTGATCAAGACATGGGATCAAGACAGGGAGATAGGAGTTATAATCTAAAAAGCCTGAGTGAAAAGGCTGATTTTCAGAGCAAAAAAAGGAGAGAAGGGGCACATATAGGCTGGGAACATGCTGGAAATGAACATATCTCGCATCCTCACGGGGAAAATAGCAGTCGAAGGATAAGAGAAAGAGATGATGTCCCTGATCAATGGAAAAGAGATGATCAAGCCAGATTGGGGAATGATGATCTGCATTATGTTAGGCAAAAAGAAGAGGGATCATTCCGGAAGGAGAGGAATGATCGACAGAGAGACCGTAATGAATGGGATAGCCTCAAACAAGGCCATGAAGAATTTTTATTAAAGAAGGAAAGAGGAGAAACAAGACCAGCGATGAGAAATGGGCGGGCTCCTGAAGATAAATCGTGGAACTTTTCTTCTAGAGGGAGAGACGAATATAGAGGATCCAGCAGAGAATACCAAGCAAAAGAAGTTGGCAGGCATAGTGATCAATTTAAGAGAAGAAACCGAGATGAAAGTTTCTTGCAGCAGAGAGGCCATGAAGATCTTTATGCACATGGAAATCAACTCAAACATGATGAAAAGAGAGCAAGACATGAAAGGCCTCCTGCTCGCAATGAGCGTTTTCCCCGTGCAGCTGATAGTTCGAGGGTGTATGAAAATAAACAGAAAGAGAGTAGTAGAAAGGGTAAAGATTCTCAAACTGTAGATCATAATTTCTTGGTGCCTTCGAGGAGGAACCAAGATGAGCATGGTGGCCAGATAAGTGATACGGTATGTGTTTCTTCGGATCCAATGCCATAATTATGGAAATATTTTCTTATTTGGAAGCTATATCCTCTGATATGAATGAGTGCTAGGATGTTATGTAAACTGTATTTTATTGTTATATGTCGACTCTCCAAATTGCTGAGCACTGGAAACCAAATTGGTGAAAAATTTACTTGGTCAAATAGTTTCTTTTCACACTTGCTCAACAATGAGTTCCATATTTTATCTGTCTTGTTTTTGCAACTACTCTTTTTTAGTTGGGAAATGGCATGGATAAAGAAGAGGGGGACCCTATTTATCTATAAAGAGTTTTTGCAGTTTTTGATGACAACCATATTTCTAAATGCTCAAGAAATCTGTCAGAGATGTTCAAGAAATATTTTGACAGCATCCCATAACCCACGACCAGCAAAGATAGATATATATAACTTCAGCCCTATTTATTGGTCTGAGCAAGATACGGCTTATTTAAAATTTCTATTTGAAAGAAAGAATTCAGAAAAGAAATCCGTCTGTGAGATTTCGTGTTGGGAAGCTCATTACTTCAATTGAGACAATGAAAAATCATTTTTTAGTTGGAACTTTAGGTGGTTCTCATATATATATATATATATATATATATTTAATTCACTACCACGGCTTGTTCTCTCTGATATGTTGAACTTCTATTTGATTGCCTGAACTTCCATTTGATTGCCACCACAAGGTCCTGCTCAGTCAAGAATTTGAACTGTTGAAAAGCTTATCCCTCCAAAAATAGAATTCCCTACCTTAAATGAAGCAAGATTTACTTTCATGGGCTTGAAAATGTTCCATGACGGTTGAATGATTTTTTCCTCTATTATCTTGTCAGCAGTCTCGTTTAAAATTTTTGGTTTAGTGGCCTCCTCTATCAAAGTGTCCCGTAAATACTTTTGGCCGTAGCACTGTGGAAATTGGAATTAACCATCAGTTATATTTAAGATATCCCCATGGAAGAAATTGGACGTTAGGTCAGTAGAATACCGCATTTAGTTGATTGGATAAGGTTCTTCAAAAGCTAGACTACTTACTTTAATTGAAACCTCATGACTTATACATTATTTATAGTGTCACTCTTATTGCAATTTGATGAATGATTTCATTATCCATTCCCGAGGAATTGTGTTAGGATTCAAGATCAAACACTCTCAATACTTGCCTACTCTTTTTCTGTGTTTCTTTTTTTTTTTCTTTTTCTCACAAAAAGTATTGTGGAACTTGAAGTTGGAAAAGTTGATATTGAATTGCTTGTAAATGGATTACTTTCTTGTCTCACGGAGAAATGTATGGAGTGAATTTTACTAGCTTATCTAGGTTGGACTTAGAAATATGCATGTTTTGCCAACATTCCCCTTTTTATCCTCAGATGTGTGATAGCACTGAAATAGTGACCCTTGCATTACTGAGTTCCTCAAAGCATGAATTGGAACATTGAGTATAATATCTTATTTACTGATGTTTTGGCAAAGTATTTGCAAGAGCATTTCTGTGGAATATAATGGTTTGCGGTATAAATGAAGTGAAAGTGTTGGATGTGTTGAATTCAAATAAAATTGTGTTGGTCATTAGAAGCAGTCAGACTAAATATCTAATGTGAACCCCTTTCGTCTTTCCATTAAATTTATGATGCTACCAACTACTTGTTAAAATAGAACTGCATCACGAAGACAACGAAAAGAAAGACCTGAGTTACATTCAAAGATTTTCTTAAAGCTTAATACTTTGCTTTTCCCCCTGATAATGGGGCTCAGTCAGTGCTTCAGAGAATTCTCTCATGCACATCAAGTTACTGCTGTTTTTCTGTAAGCCTTTCCTACTTAAAGTAATTCAATCATGTATTGCATTCCTTCTTTTTTTTTTTCCTTTTTTTTTTATCAATGTTAAACCAAAATTATCATTCACCATTTTCCTAATGTGATAGTGGGCGTGCTTTTGTTTATGATCAAATGCCAGAAAGAAACATTCTTTGGCAAATGCTGATCAGTATCTTTTGAGTTTTCGCTATTGTTTTATGCCTGAAAGAAACATTCTTTGACGAATGCTGATCAGTATCTTTAGAGTTTTAGCTATGATATTCATCTAATTTGGATCTCGAATATTTGTAAGCTTAAGTTCCCCGAATAGTATGCAATATCAGAAAGAACTTGAATGACCAAAAGACACCAGTAAGTTGCAGGAAACTCGGTGATTTACAGTTTGCTATCAGTTTACCCTGGAACTTCTTGATTAATAATGGCGATCGGGTAAATCTAGACTGTCGTGTTCTGATGGCCAAATACTTACTCTTGTTTCTCTGTTCAGTCCTTGGGGACATGTTTTTTTATTATGCTTATTTTCTGTTCAAACTTTTATTTGCATTACTTGATTTGACATATGTACTTAATGATCTTGGTTGTCTAATGACCATATGCAATTATTCCTCAAAGTTGATATACTTCTTTTAGCTACTTAAATATTTTTTATTATGTAAATAAGTGCATCAATTGGGTTTGCTAGAACATCTGATTAAGTTTGACACTTCACAGTTTTTTGTTGCACGTCGCCTTTTTTTTCAATTTTTTTTACATACTGAAAATAGCCATTTTCTTTGCTCACTTGCAATATGTATGCACTGCATTTAATTATATTGAAATCTGTTCCATACTGCTGGAGAATGAACTTTGGGCTTCTATGTATATTATAATCTCCCCGTTCCGCTCTAATGGTCTTTTGGAGGGAACATGAGGAACTTTAAATTTCTACATGGTATCAGAGCCTACCTAAGGCAATGTTGGGCCTGCAACCTAACCTATGTGATAGGATTCGATGGTCATTTGCGAGGGCCTGCATGTGAGGGGAGGGGAAGCATTGAAATCTAATCCACACTGCTTGAGAATGATATGTATTAAGAATCTCCCCCTCTCCCTAGGCCTTTTAGGGGAACATGAGGGGCTCTGAATTTCTACAGGTTATTTTCCAGTTTCTTCTATAATTCTATAGGATATGTCATAGACCCCAAGAGTGTAAGTACTCAGCTGAGAAACTCCATGAAATTTTAAAACTTTTCTTACATTAACGTTGCATGGCGATAAAATTCTGTGCCAGTCTTGAGATCAAGGGGGACCATTCCTCTTTCTTTCAGCAAAGGATAGTCTTGCCGTTAGGCACACAAATACAAATTGTGTTATGGAGAATGATATTCTTGCTTTCAGCTGCTTGTATTCTGCCTTAAATCTGCAGAATTTTCTGAGATCCAAGTTATCATTAACGTTAGGCCGTTTCTTTTGTCCATGCTCTATTTTCCCCTTCCACATATATTTTTTGTAGCCCAAAGGCATGTGGTGGTATGCTCCCATCTCTAGGAGAACTCATGGCTCTGGAGCCTAGGTCTCTGAATATTTTGTAGCCTAAATCTTTATCAGTTAAGTTGCTGATATAAGGTCAGTGCTTTGGTATATTTGGTGGACCCTAATTTTATTTTGAGGTTGGAAAACCGTTCATCTTTCACATTGGCAATAGTTGTATTAGTGAGAAACTAGAAAAGAATGTAAATGCTTGTTGACGTCTACTTCTCTAAGATATTATTTCTCCAGAAGTCCAGCATTGCCCATTTTATCTTTTCGCATTTGTATGCCTTGGTTCTTATCCTGGTTGACCCCCCCCCCCCCCCTCTCTCTCTCTCTCTCTCTCTCTCTCTCTCTCTCTCTCTCTCTCTCTCTCTCTCTCAGATAGGGAGGAGGTATGATCATTTTCCGTTGTATATCAAAGCATTTGATTTTAAAATTGTTAAACGTTTTTCCCATTGCCTGGCTTTTCAGGTAAGCTCGAGAGGTAGAACTCAACAAGAAGGTGGTGAGAATGATATCCACATGAATCGCCTGTCTACCAGAAGGCCCAAGGAAGAAGCTTCATCAGATGATGAGCAGCCTGACTCAAAGAAGGGGCGTTCTAAATTGGAACGTTGGACGAGCCATAAGGACAACGATTTTAGTATCACCCCTGTGTCATCATCCTCTCTCAAGAGTAAAGGTTTAAATACATTTGCGAGTAGTGGGGCTTCCTCAGTTGCCAAACTTTCTGAAGACACTTCCAAAAAAGTAGAAAATAACAGACAGCCTTCAGCTGATGATAAAGATACAGTTGCAGAAATAAATAATGTAAATCCGAAGGGAGTAGAGGATAAACACTTGGATACAGTTGCAAAGTTAAAGAAGCGAAGTGAACGTTTTAAACTCCCAATGCCAAGGGAAAAAGACACTACTGCAATCAAGAAACTAGAGAGCGAACCTCTGCCTTCACTCGAAGCTGAAATCCCTCAAACTTCAGAAATTAAATCAGAGCGACCAGCACGAAAAAGAAGGTGGACGGGCAGTTAATTTTCTTGGATGCCTGAACTTGTCCTTCAAGTACGCCATCCTTAAGCTTATAACTCGGGCAAACTGTACCTCTTCTATATATTTGTAGAATCCATAAATCCGGGGCCGTTCAACTTTTTGTTTTAGTTTATGCAACTTCAGAAGAAATACTGTATATACCTTGTGAAATGTAGCTTATAGTGCTTAACTATTTATTTAAAATATATAGCAGAAGTTAGAGATTACCGTTGTAAAACGGAGCTTCTCGGGTGAAGGCACTTGTGTTGTCTTCAATGAACCGATATTTGGTGAACTTGTTAGTGATCAGCACTCTATAGAGAAGAAGATATGTACTGATTCAACATTGTTGTATTTTATCAGATATTATTTAACAATTTATTTTCCTTCCACGTTTGTAAAACTTCGGAGGGAAAGCTGAAGTTTGAGGTTCTACTAGGCAAAATTGTTCTCTATAGATTGTGGCTTAAGAAAATATTTTCATTTGGATATGAAGATGCCACATTGGAGCAAAATACAATGCATGAAATAGTTGAATTTTTTGCCTGGAATTTACAGATAGAGATGCATGTATCGCGTTCTTAATTGGTCTTTGTCTCAGTAAAACTTCACTGATAAATTCTACTGGGCACAATAGCTTATCTTTGTGGTTGTGTTATTACACCCATCAATAAAGGAGTAAAGTCCTTTAAGTTTTATTTTTCGGACTTTACAAGTCTTTATTCAACCAAAAAAAATCGTCAACTGACAAGAGATCTCAATTATACATAGCTATTGCAATTAATATGATATCAGAAGTTAATTATTAAAGTATAGAGATAATATCAGTAACACCCCTGAAGTTTTGTGAAATATCAACCACACCGTTGAAGACTAATAATATTACTAGACATTTCATCTTGTTAAGAATTGTTAGAAATAAGTTCGTTTAGAGTAGGGGGTCACTTTTTTCTTCTTCTAATCTTGCATTAAGAAAACAATCATTAATTAAAAAGGCATTCTTGCCTTCTTTTAGTTTTGAACTTTTTCTTAAAAACAAACAAATGTTGGATTTTAAATTATAAAATTCTCTTTATAACGGATTGACCAAAATAATTAGCAAACTATTCAATTTATAATGGATATAATTATTAATTTCTGGTAGATAAAAAGTACGAAAAGTTAATCTCACTTTATCGTCATAAATTAGGTGGATTGGGGTGGTATTTATTTTCCTTCCTTTGAAATGGTAACAACTAAAATATCTTTAAAAAAAAGCAATTAGGCAATTACAAATTGAAATAGTCATCGAAATATTTGAGTCAATTATTTGACTGATATTATATAATATTTTAAAAATATTCAGAATCAAAGATAGCAAAAATTGACATCTTGTTTCAAGCTATCTATTGTTAATAAGTATTACCCCACACTTTAGGAGGTATCACTCTAGTATTATCCAGAATATACATTATCTACCTTACTACAATAATGATCATAACATAAACTAGTGTATAAATGAATACGAAACAACAACCAACACCATAAGATACAAATCACTAACACCTACTAAAAACGAGTGTCCTTATTAGTTTTATTATTGACTTAATTAGTTTCTTATAATATGCTCTGTTTTTCTATCTTGAAGAAAATTGATAACTATTTTCTTTCATTTGTTTTTAGTACACGCTAACAAATTATGTAGTCCCATCAACACAAAAACAATTTAATCTCCTGCACCTGTCCTACTATATTATCCAAACTGAAGAAACCAAAAACCAATCAGATCTATCATCAGTTGACACACAGAAAATGCACATAGAACCGAGTTAAAATGGAGCAAAGATCATGGGTTTGCACTCTTATTACACAGCTGTCTCTATGCATTGCAGCTTACATTGGTCTGAACATAGGCCAACCCCAAAATCATTTTCATGGGAAAAATTTAAGTAATAACAGAGCAATGGATACGTACTTTATAAGTGTTGCTGGTGGCTTTAGACCACTTGAAGAACAGACCCTTTTGCTTAAAAAGGTCAGATTTTTATTTTGTGTGATGGGTTCTGTTAGAAGTGTGCTAATGATTGCAAAGCTCTCGTTTTTATTTTATTTTATTTCGTTCTTGTTGATGTGATTTCTTAGTTGTGTTTGAATGTTAATTGCTTTTAAATGAGTGTTTGTTTTGTTGTTGTTGTTGTTGTTGTTGTAAATCTGCAATAGCAAGATTCTTGCAGGTTGGTGCAATTTTTTTGTTGGTTTTAGTCTTGGGTTTAACTTAGATTTTCATCTGTTTTTGCATTATGATTATTGTAAAGGCTCTGTTTTTAACTCTGTTCTTGGTGTTAATGAAGATGGTGAACGTTGCGAAGACATACGAGGCACGTTTTGTGGTTGATATAACTGAATTTGGGGGATCTGATCCACTCCTGCAGAATGTGAGATCTATTACTGATTCAAGATAATATCTGAATTTTAAATGTTTTTGCTTATTTTCAACTTGTGAAAATGCCTTCTTTTTTATGCATAATTTGATTACTTTATGCTTCAGTGAGCTAGGGGTTTAAGATAATAGTAATTGGGTGCCATGGGGTTCAACTTTACAGTAGGTAGTGATTCTCATGAATGTTATTTAAATCGATTGAGCTAGTTTATATAAAAAGTTATAACTTACTTTATTGCATCTATCAACACTTTTCCCTTTAGTTTTACACTTGTAGTTTGTGATTGGCAATATTCGATATTAAACGATCCACTTTTGGTAATTCAGAGCTAACTTCATGTCCATTTTTGTTGCCAATTATGACGACTGTGCTTCCATTGTTTCAAATGAACTGTCTGGAGTATATTATATATATAAACCTTGCGTGGATTGTCTATATAGAGATCTCTTGCAAACTTTAAACAAATCTTTTTCGGGTTTTCAATGCTATATTTCTCTTCTTGTGGGATGTGTGTTTGAACAGTTAGTTCGGTAAATTTATTCAGTAAGCACAAAATCCAAGTTTTTCATTAACAGCAAAAAATGCTTTTCTTTTCTATTTTTATGGCAGGCAACTTTGTATCCTCAGTTGCAAAATATGCCCTGGTACGCCTTCTTCTTTGTAGAATTCTGTAAGTTAGTAGATTTCATTTCATTTTATTTTCAGCAATTTCTTTGAAAGAATTCATATTTTCGCAATATTCAAACCTGTTTTTTCAGTTTCTCATCCGCCTTTCCAAAAACCTTAGGTACACTACAGGAGCTATGTTTGGACGAAGCGAAACTTATTTCTTGAAAAAAATCAAACTTCCATACGGACAAACTCTAGATATTATTGTGCTGGATACCATGCTGTTACAGGTCTGTAATGCATTTCTTAAAATTCTTTATATTCATCCCACGAATTTTCGCAAATTGCTTTTCTGCTTTTACTTAATTGTCGTGGTTTTTTCTTTGACTGCTTAGTATTTAAACATTATACTTTTTATCTATTGGTTTGCACCACATTGATTTTGATATGTACGTATTTTGACACCCAGTGTGGCTGCTCATATATTCTTGTGTATGTAGATCTCGTCTGTTTCTCTGCTTTTCCTCCATAGCTAATCCTTGAAATGTCTGAAACCGTCGAAGATGTGATTATACCTCGTTTAGAAGTTAAATTATGAGTAGTCATTATTAGTTTATATCATCCATGTTGCACTGCTTGAATACAGAAAACAGCTCCATTTACTTTCCTCGATATACAATATAAGATAAATAGTCTATAAGGTTCATGAAATCGATAATTTCTAAGGAAAAGATTTGGTGTCTGTTAAATTTGTTAAGGAAATCTAAAAGCCAAGAACTCCAACTGGTTCCTCTATCACTCACATTATCTCAGATGGCGAAGGAACGTTTTATGTGCATATCAAAAGTCATGCCTCTAATGACTACTTAATTCTATGGTTAAATACGCACAGCCTAGTTTTTGTTCTCTTGTGATCTATAGCCTTCAGTGGTGATCTTTTAACTTGTAGGGGCTCTGTTTGCCCCTTTATATAATATATTGGCGGCAAAGAGTTAGTTTTTATTTTCTTCTTTGATATCATTATTTAGGATTCATCAGTTGTGCGAGGAACTGATCAGATTCAGTGGCTGACGAGGACCCTGAATGAAAGCGACAGAGACTGGTAAAATACACCATATTATTGGTTTTCTCTTATTTACCTTCTTTTATCCTTGTGATAACGAAATACAAGTTCATCACTTTGCAAGTGACAATGGACAAATGTGTTAGATAGGCATCGAGTATGAATATATGTTTCTGTATCGTGTTTGAGTTCCACATCTTAATATCCTGTCATTTTTCGTGTTGAGGAAGCAAAATCACTTGTCCTTGTGCTAAAAAAAAAAAGCATTGATCTTTAATTATTCAAGAGGTGCTTTATTGTTTTTTCCTTAATAATCAAAAGTTACCAAACAAATCGAAAGGCCTCAATCTCTAAGGCAAGCTTCAGTTCTATCTATCATCAACATATTGCATGGTGTAATTTTAACTTCCCCTAACGTTCCACCTCACAGTAACTTCATGTCTCTCATTTTCATCCTATTCACTCATTTCTTAATCTCCTCTCGGTTAATACAGGAGAATTGTTGTTGGATTCCACCAATTACTCTCTTGTGACTATAACACACAGAATTTGGAAGAAAAAGAAACCCATTTAGACCCTTTACGAAATATATTACTGCACTATGGCGTGGTAAGCCCTTTTTACTGTTCTATTCCCGAACAAAAAAATACGAGTTTCTCAATATGTTGTTCCTCTTATTTCAAGTTTTTGAAAAAATCAATCAGTATAGCTTACATATACTCGCCCTTTGAAATGCTTAAATCTAGAAAAAAGATCAAAACCATGTTCTTAAATCAGCTTCTGCCTCTTTTCTTTTGTACCTTAGGATGCATATTTGAGCAGACAAAGTTGTGCTGGAGGGACAACGGGGTTAACTGATACAAGTTCAATGGACAAAGGTCGTTATCTTTCTGCGATGAATCACGATTTCGACTCCATGAGGTTAGTATCTGATCTTAAGTTCCTTGCATTGTTTGATCATCAACTCTTTTTATGTGTAGCCTTATTGATGAAAGTTCTCATTTTTTCCGTCTTTCATTCAGAGAAACTAGGCGTGGATTCCTTCTCCACCGTGTCAGCTCACTGGAAATGGTGAGTGTAGGGAAAATTTACTTCAAATAATTCCATGCATTTGTTTTCTTACATGTATCCAAAGTTAAGGATCATGGGGAGGTTAACAAGCGAAGTTTATACCGCAAATGAAAAGTTTCAAGTAGTAAGTCTTGTTTATATGTGTGACAGGTCACATTCTTTGTTAGCTTGACAGGAGAAATTGAACAAAGAACAGCATTGCAACAAAGGGGTAAGGCAGCCATGTAATCTCCAAAGATCAAAGGAATATTTACATGCATAACTGTATTTATTTTATTTTGTTGTATATTTGCTAGCCACCCATGTTTTGTTGTATTTTGGGTGAATGCATTTAGCTTTGATATACAATTTATTCTTTGATGAATAGGAAACCATTAGCTACTTTTCACTCAATTTATTCTACTTGAATGTGAAAGTGCAGCAGAGTTTCTACTTTCCAGAGCATAGAGATTTATGTTTTGTTCTTTACAAACTTTTCGTTAAGGAAGATTGACAATATCACGGATACCTCTAATGTGCTTTTCGAAGATAAGCTCGTTCAAATCTGACGATTATTGTGACATGTAGGATTGGGTGGTATGGAAATTTTGCAATAATGGTCCTAGTCCTGGACACTTCTATAAAATTAGTCAACTTTTTTAACTATAATCTTAGTCCTTTAAGTTGACACATGTTACAATTTTTGTCCTCCGACCAATTCTCGATCAATTTTTGTTGGAATTTGCTCTTTTTATTTTATTTAATTTAATAGTGCTAAAAATACAAAGAAGTCATTTTGTCCAAAATTGGCTGAGAATTGGTTAAGGACCAAAAGTGTAACATGCGCTAACTTAAAGTTACTATTGCGAAAATCCACACCATGTTTCTTATAAATTGGTTTAAAGCGTGGATAACAATAAAAAAGAAACAAAATACATGGTTGAATTACCAAAACACCCTCCTCAATCACACAATCAAAACAAGGGCAAAAAGGGAATCTAATTCTCCTATAAATACCGAGCTTCACACTTCAATTTAGGGCTTATTTTGTTTATGCTCGGAAGCGAAAATGAGGCAAAGAGTGAAGATTTTGGGAATTTTCTTAAAAGGGTGGTTGCCCCCATGCCCCTCTCTCTTCGCCAATGATTTTTCAAATTAAACCAAATCAACAGCCCTTTTCATCATCAATCACTGCTGTTTTGTTTGATGAAAATTATCCAAAAACAAAAACAAAAACAAAAAGAAGCAAATATTGTTCAGCGCTATGCTTCGCCGTTGCACCAAATAATTTCTCATCTTTCGGTCCGGTTCTGAAAAACACTGATTCAAAGATTTGAGGCTGTGATGATATTTTTGTTCTTATTTGGTTGCTTCTGAGCTGGGCAATGGGGAAATCCGACCCGTATCTTGGCGGGGCGACCCGGATGCTTTATGGGCAACCGCTGATTTTGCAGCCATGGCGTGTTGGCATTCCCCATTTGCCTATAATTAAACAGATCTGAGCCTTATAAATTTATTTCATTTACTTCTTTATTTGTTTTTTTTAATAATTCAGTTTAGCTATCACTTAAGAAAAGCTCGGGTGTATGTTTTTGTCTCTGATAAAAAAATTTCATATCGTTATTAGAAACTAAAAGGAACAATTTTTTATAAAGTCCAATCAAATATCATGTGTTTCTTTTGCTAACAGCATCTCTATGTTATGATTTAAATTATTATTTAATGTACTTGGCCAAATTGAACTATATATAGTATTCCGAAAATAAATTATCAGAAGGAAAAATTCATCTTATTTCCAGTATTTAAATGCAATTGGATGGACTTATAGTGATACTAGGAAATTAATTTCCTTTACCTAATTTTACGAGAATGAATTGGTAATAAAAAACTAGGGAGAATTACACAAACACCCCCTGAGGTATGGGCTAATTACACAGACACCCCCTCATGTTTGAGAAATTACACAAACACCCCCTATAGTATGCATCTCATTACACAAACACCCTTTGTAGTGTGTTTTTTTAATCGAATATACACACTTATGGTGTTGGATCATAATTTCAATAATGATGTGATGACTAACTTACAAAATCTTTCGAAATATACCTTATTTTTAATGTTTTTTTATTTTCTAAAACAGAATAAATGAGACTTATTTTCTATCGTTTTAGCAATTTTAGTTTATTTTTCATTGATTTTACAATATAAACGAGTGACGGAAATTTAAATTCAGCAAAACATAACAAATTGCGAAATTTTTTTTATCACAGGGGGTGTTTGTGTAATTTCCCAAACATGAGGGGGTGTCTGTGTAATTAGCCCATATCTCAGGGGGTGTTTGTGTAATTCTCCCATAAAACTAAAACTTCAACTCCCAACACTAAACTTTGGCTAGCGTCTCATAGGGGCGTTCATTATTTCATCTTGTTATGCACATGCAGTGTCCTTTTATCCCCTGTGATGGTATTTACCCAGCAGCTGGGGTTAGCAATGTTGCTAAATAATTTTGAAGTGGAACAATGTTACGACTCTAACTCAGTTATAGACGGATTAATTTTCTTTAGACTAAAAAAGTTAAAGAAATACACACACACACACACACACAAAACAAATTATGCATGTCGCAGGTCGCAACCATACTATTGAAATACCGTAAAATGGTCCTGTTTGCAAGGGGAAAAAAGAAAGAAAGAAAAGATGCAGAGCATATTCTAATCAGATGTAATGACATCCATAGAACCCTATAACCCATACAAGCAATCAAAGCTCTAAGCTGCATCCTGAAACTTTATGGTGATACATGTTACTGCCAATTTTCCCAACAAGCTTCTCCTTTCTTAACGTGAAACAAAGATACATGCGAATAACCAAAGAATTCAGCCTCGCAACATTATGCAGATATGTGAACAAACCTTTCAAAGGTCCCATTTATCTATATAGGAAAACTAAGCCAATATATAGGTGGATCGCCTCCAGTCGTCCTGAGGCGTTTACAAGATTGTACAGCATTGATTGGTTTTCTTTGCCTGCTTGTAAAACATCTGTTGCCATAGAACCCAAAAAACTTTTAGTTTTTAGAAATGACCAAAACATAGACTCGAATATGGAAATTGAAACTGTCCTTCCAACCCATAGAATGCCTCAGTATTTTTTACAATCCATTCAGAACACTATTTAATAAGAATAAAACGACAACTTGCCAACAAACAACTATAACTTCTTTTAACTGTATTGCAAATACATATATTTCTATTCAAATATTAGTTCATTCACAAAAAAAGGCAAACTAACTACCTCAATTAATAGAAGAAAAAATGAACAAATTTGAATGCATGTTTTTATTAGATGAAAGCAGCTTAACAATTTCATTCCTAACAATTGTGAGCCAAATCATCAAAGCTTAATATTCAGGTCAAAATAACAAATTCTAAGCAATCATATCCCTCATCAACCAGTAAGACAGTTGATACTGAAATTCTTTAGCACATCATCAAAGTTATTTGCAGGGTGTCAAAAAACCAAAACACTTAACTCTAAAGTTGAAATGCATGAGTGTCACTATAATTTGGAAATCATAAGCACAAAGGTAAAAATTGCATACATAGAGTTCATCCTTGCCAGTTATGTTATAAATTTAAGTACAAAAAATGGAACACACTTCAAACGAAATCGAACTAGAAAAGCAGACCTGAGAAGCTGCACTGAGATCTGAACTCTTGTCAACCAAACTGTCAAGCTTCTCACCTCGTTCTAGGACACTGTCGATAGTCTTGTGCTGAGACAAAGGCCACAGTATACATTATATCAAATCACACCATTAAGTATAAATATAATGAAGATACAAAGCAACATAGATTAATAAATCAATTGGATGCACAAATTTATCCAATCACACCATTAAATATAAATATAATGAAGATACAACGCAACGTAGATTAATAAATCAACTGGATGCACAAATTTACATAATTGTTGCTTGGAGTTTGACAATCTGAAGCACAGGGATTATTATCTTGAACTACTTTGCCAACCACATAAGGCAAGCAGCCTATGTTTTATGTTTCCTCAGGCAACGGGCGTATTATCTATATAGCATGCATCAAGGTCATCTGCATTACCATAATTACATACGCATAAACCTAGAGTAAACAATTTAAGCGCTAGTTATATTTTCAAATGTTTTGATTCTTTAGTCATTGTAGACTTTCTAACTGCAAATTTCTACAAACCAAACAAGGGAAAATGCAAATAAGAAACTGCACAGAAAAACAGATGCTAAGAAAATGATTGAAAAAATTTGAACACTCGTCATAAGTTACAGAAAATTTAGTGAAGGCATTGGATAAAGCTGGGGCAGCATTCTCACAAGAATAATTTTAGTTTCATCCAACTCCCTTTGGATTTTGAACAGCTTGTCAGCCTCGGCAGGGTCCTGAGTAGTTGAAAACAAGAAGTTAAAATAATTGCCTCCAATAACAGAAACAGCTGAGAGCCGAAGGCTGAAATACTTGAAGTACCTGAAACTTGGTCAGCGCTTCACTTAGATAGGGCCACGGTTGAGCATTATCAGCTTGTATAGTTTTCCAAGAATCACCAAAGTTCTTCTGGTATTCATCCAAGACCTGATAAATGATCATAAAATTATATTAATCTATTAGTGGTTAAAGGGCAAAGCTACACCCCATGGAAACACACAGTGCTCACTATAGTATGCACCAATAGAGTCCTGGATACCTGGTTGAGCACCGAAAATGCACTTCGGACAGGGTAGTGATCATCCATAAAGCCCAAGGCGCATAAGCCGTTTTGATTGTATGAATGGACCTTGTATTCTGTACATGAAAAGATTCAAGAAATCACTTTGGCATCTTTGAGTGATATAGCATACTGTTCTGAAAAGAAAAATATAAACTGTTGCCAAGTTACAAATAGCTTGTTCTTCATCTCTCATCGAATTAAATTTGGTCCAACGGGATCATGTTCCGTTAGATGTAGCCGCAACAGATACGTCTCTATTTGATGTTTCAAACTAAAAAATCAACGTATCAATACAAATCAAACACACGCCCATCACAACCAAGAACCAATGACACGATTAGCAAAACCAATCATTGAGAAACCAAAACCCAAACCAGTTATGCAATTATCTAAAATCAACCAATCATAAAAACCAAAATAAAACCGCATAATCCATTCATAAACACCAACAAACCAAACGACCTAGCTGAGCCACATAAATCCGAATAATCGCCTAATAAATTAAACAAACTAACACATAAAATTAAAAAGATGAAGATCTGAAGCACCTTCATGCTGAACGGACTGCCTTTGTCCCGGCGGCGTACGTTTAGCGACTGTGCGACCGACAAAAGTGATAAACTCCTTAACGCTTGACCGCTGAAAGAATCCGAAGCTGCTTAGATCGGAGGCGTTCGACAATATGATCGGATCTGAATCGTCCGTTGAACATTTCAGCACCATCAACGCCGTGATCTTCACCATCCTTTTACAATTATTCTGAGGCCTTTTCTGTTAATAAAAGCAACATAAATTGAAGAACCTCTTTCTTTTTTTGAGCTTTTTTATGTTGTTGATTTGGATCTTGGAGAGATTTGATTTGGATGCTCTTTATTTGGGTGGAGAAATTAATTTAGTTCTGCGTGGGATTTACGTCCGTGGTGTAACGATTGAATACTCAAATTTATTAAGGATCTGTAAAAATGGAATATAATATATATTTTTAGCATAAGAATATTATTATTGTATGATGCTAATCGTTTAAGTTAACGATATCCGAAACGCAAATAGTAAATAACATAATTGTATCATACCCATTTTCATAATATGAATAGTAAAATGATATTTTAGTGTGGGTAAAATGCATCAAAACCCCCCAAATTATACAATTTTTTTACAAGTTACCACGTAACCTTTATTTTTTTGCAACTAACCCCCAACCTATTGAAAAATGTGCAAACTGCGCCCTAAAGCCAAATCCAACGGACATAAATGTAGAAATGTGGCTAAATTCAACGGTTGAATTTGGGTTCAAGGGGCAGTTCACACATATTTCAATAGGTTGGGGGTTAGTTGTAAAAAAATAAAGGTTACGTGGTAACTTGTAAAAAATTGTATAGTTTGGGGGTTTAATGGGATTTACCCTTCTAGTGCAAATAAGGTGATCACAATGGAGACAAAAAAAGGAACGATGTAACTATCATATAGGCTACTGTGTTCAAACTTTAAGGGGTATCTTTTTTATATTATGGAGACTTGAGAAGGTGTTAGTTGTACTGATCAAATTTTAGGAGGCGTCACTTATATTTGTAACCTAGAATTTTTTTTAGATTGTGACATCAAATCTTGCATGTTAGGTTTTAGTAATTTCCAATCTAGCTCCCCTCCTTTTTCATTGCATTTTCTGGATACTCTTACTAGGACGAATATCACTAGAACTGTGAGGCTTTTCTCAAAAAATAATTCATGAGGACTTGAGTTTAAATTGGACAATATTATATATACTATTGCGAAGATATATTCTTAACAACTGACATTAGAGTGAACATGAAGGGGGTGTGAGCTCTCACCTTACAAAGAGTCTCAGAGGCGATGTGTTTCCCTGTACTCGACATCCCATTGATGTCCTTATTAAACTGCTTAGTGGTACCTTTTGCATAACATCACATCCAATATGGTCCTACTCGACATCCATTCCATTATTTTCGGAAGCAGGGGGTCAAAGATTACTCTAACAACATGCCAAGCAAATGGTTAAAATTGTTGTTAATTCTTCGTTATCCACTTTGATGTGTCATATCTTCGTTAGCTAACTTGTTGCATCCCTTAGAGTCTTGTTTCATCTTGGGTTCAGGATATTCAGCACTTCAACAATACTCATACATAGATCATTTGATGCCTAAGGTATTAAAGTAGCAGTCACGATAAAATTTAAGTATCAAATTAAAGTATTGCATGATTAGTCTGATGTTATGCACAATCCATAGGTCGATCTAAGATGCAGTAGATCGATCGATTTCTTGAGGTAGTTGTTGTGGTTGATCGGTTAAGCTCTTGAGACAGTTCAGTGAAAATGAAGTCCCTTGTTTTATACAGTTTATGGGACATTTATAGGTGATTAGCCTCGAAATTCTCAACGGATGATCTGATGCTACTTCTAATTAAAATGCATGACAAGCATCACAATGACTTGGAGGTCTATTTACCAGCTTTGGTAACACAATCAGGGGCTACAACCTATACGACAATGGCCAGGGTCGATTGGACCTAGCCATGGTCAATGTGACACTCGATAAAGTCAAAGTGACCTAGTTAGGGTCTACTTGGACCTTGTCGATATCTAATTGATTATAACATGAGTCAATGAGTAGTTCATTTTATTTTGTGGTAACACACTTAAGTCGGCATTATGCAATATTCAGAGTTTCCCAATTCATTATGTGTTGTCAGAATAAAGTGCATCGAGCGCGAACTAAAGCGATGAAGGTTTTAAATCAATTGATCTCTCCTTGTAGAGGCACGACCCACTATCATCTAACTTGGATCAATTCCGAGTAATTGTTCAAATGCTTAAAGCCGCCATGTGGCTCTGTAGGCCAGTAACGATATCCTGTAAAGTCATATGTTACATTTTGTTTCTAACTGTATACATTATTCACTTATGTATCAAACATTATGATTGATAATACTATCTATGAGTTCTCTCTTGGTTTGATCCACAACTATTGCCCATTATACTTGATTGAATTCATGTCAACATGAATTAACACACCTTTAAACTTGTTCAACTAATCTCATTTATCTTAGCCGTTTTGTCTCTTGCAATTGCTATAACATGAGCTCATAGGAGTTAAGCGTGCTCGGCCAGCCAAGCACGTGGAGGCAACCGCCCCACCCCCGATAATTTTAGGTAACATAAAGTTTAATTTGTTTTTTGAAAAGTGGATCAGACTCTCTTCCAACTTCATGATCTATGTTTCTGTATCAAACAGTGGTTATAAAATCCGATGCTCGTGACTAGCAACTTGCATGAAAAATATTCCATCAATTCTGCAATTGGTTGATCAGTAAAATGCTGCTCATGATTTCTTTTTTTGATTATTCGTGGTATATAAAGTTTAGCAATCAGAATTTGTTTGAACATGAAGCATGTTCGGACAACCAATAGCAAAAAAGAATTCCACGAATCCCCATGCCATTCAAGTCACGGACCTGCATTGTGTGGCCATTGGTTCATCTCGTGACCAAAATTATCAATTCCCATTAATCAGCTAAAAGTTAGCACACAGTGTTGTTTTTTAAGAGTTTAGCCAATTCTTCGTAATACAGTATATATAGTACTCGTTAACAGTCGTTCAATAAGTTGATAATGATTTAGTTTGAATTATAATAGAAGCGTATTTGGTAAGTCTTATAACTAAGCATGAACGATTATATATATAGGTAATATAGCAAGGATAAAGAAATTATGTTAGGGCATAAATACAAGTTAATTAGTCAAATTAATTACATTAGAACAATCTTTATCTCTAGTAGATCTACCAAATGTCACAACATAGATTCCTTATTCATCAAACTCCGTAAAAGAATAGATAATGTCGAAGGATTTGGATTCTCTAGTATATATTGCAAACAAAATTCAATGCCAGCTCTTGCCTCACATGACGAATATTAGCACAAACATTTTCATGCATCTCCCCCCCTATAAATACCCATATATGCCTTCTTTACCTTCACTCCACCAATCACACTACCAAAAAGAATCTCACATTTTTGTGAAAAAATTCTTGATCAATGGATTCCAAGAAATCCTCCTCAATTGTTCTCTTTCTCTATATCAACCTCATGTTCTTTGCCTTAGCAAACGGCTGCTACGTTGGTTGTAACAACCCTAAACCAAACCCGAACCCAACCCCGATTAAAGATTCGTGTCCGAGAGATGCCATAAAACTAGGCATATGTGCCAAGCTACTAAATGGGGGCATTGGGGCAGAAGTCGGCAACCCTCCCGACCACCCATGTTGCTCGGCTCTTGGCGGGTTGTTGGACCTTGAAGTTGCGGTTTGCCTTTGCACTGCACTTAAAGCGAACATTCTTGGAATTAACCTTAACATCCCTATTTCGTTGAGCTTGCTTCTTAACACTTGTGGCAAGACTCCCCCTAAGGATTTTATTTGTGCCTAAGTTATTATCTAGAACACAATGTTTCTTGGTTAAATGTTATCTTCTTTTGATTTCTAGTTCTTGTTAAGTTGAAGTGATTCTCAAGTAGTTGTTGTAACTTTTTTCCATTGTGATTCATGTGTATTTCATGTCATGAATTCTTGAATTTGAAATCGATGTTGTTTTTGTTTACAAAAATAATTTTATTGATTTTCATGCTCAAAATTACAGCTAAACTAATATTACTTGACATCGTTGATGCACACAATTTGCATGGTATCACGGTCCTCTTTTGATTAAGGATAAATGTGGCGTAGGACAGAAGGAATATCAATGATGATTCAATTTATCAGAATATTTGATTTTTAATAATAATTATTGGAGTGGGTCTTTTTAGAATTTATTTGACTTAAAGTGTTTAACTCAAAGAGCAACGAACATGTTAATTAGTTTATAAAAATATCCACATAACAAAAACATACATTCTTGATGGGCGTGGTTCTTTAAGATTATTTTTTGAAAGGATGGTTAATTCTTGGGTATGATTCAAGGACCACATGTGTGCCGACCAGCCACGGCCTGGATTAATTGGTTAAGATAAGAAATACATCAGATAATCTAATGTTAAACGTGTCATTTGCACCAACATTGATTATTGACTGTAAATAGATCGACCCACTGTTCATTTCAATTCGCTCATTGTTTGTAATTTATAGTTCTTACGATTTGTAGTGCAAACTATATTGATGAGCAATCATTATATACATCGTCAAAATCCTATAACATTATAGTGAAACACTTCTTTTGCAAGCATACATATCAGGATGGATATATATGCTTCTATGTATGAATCTCAATAAGATCCAAGATTTCTTCTCTATGCTAGGCTCGTATAATGTTCAATGTCATGGTGGTGCTTAAGCATTTAAAATTTCTAACATTGGAGCAAACCTTCATTTTAAAAAAATAACAACTTCCTTATAAAGAACAGCGAACTTGAAAGTAGAACGAGATGTGCTAGTCGAGGCTTCCGTCAACCACCAAGCAATAGATTAGAGACTTGAGACATAGAATCTTTTTACTTTGAGAACAAAGTAACCAACCTCTTTACTCCCAAGACCCATTGTGCTACAATATGGGACTTCGGATCCATGGTCAAGTATAGCAATTCGACTTAAAGGTGAAAAGAGATGCGAGCTTTATATTTTGCTCTAAGGATTTGATATTAGATTGGTTATTTTGTATTTACTAAGATTAGTATTTGTCTGGAAGTTTTTGTTTTTTAAATTTTAGTATATCTATCAATTTTATAATAACAACTTTCTATTTCTTTTCTTGTATCAAAATTTTTTCACTTACAATTTACATGTTAAGAAAATAATACCGGTAACATATTACATGACAAATAGTCTTAGACAAGAGATTTAATGAGGAGCTAGGATTCTGAACCCAAGATAGTTGGATTATTTTTGCACTTTGGCTGGATAAAAGCAGTTTCACAGACTATGGCAACCTAGCTTTCATCACAAATTGGAGATAAGTACTTGCAGATTTTGGTAAGGTAGATTTAATTGCAAATTGGAAACAACTACATGCGGATTTTGCTTTCATGTTATATATCATACTTTCGTATTTGATAAGATTGTTATATGAATGAAAAAAGAAAGAAAAAGGAAATCCAAAATCTGGTTATAATGCAATTCTTATATAAATAAAGGTTGATTGCATTAAATCCCTCCGAACTATGGGTCAATGGCGAAGTGCCCCAATCATTCTTGTTAACGCTTGCATTCTCAGGCTTACGTGACTTCAGACACAAAGTTGACGAATGTTTATTCCCCAAATAACGTCATTGTTTCTTCTCCAAGAAAAGAAGTTCACGACTCGTGGGCCTTCTACCTCCAGGCGAAACGGCTCCGTCGGGCTTTCGTCTACACAAACTTATTAAAATGTGTGAATTGTCTTTTAACCTTTTGAAAGATGTGTCAATTGTCTCCGAGTCCTTAATCAACTGTTCACCCTTAATCAACCATTCACCTTAGACATGCTTATGCATTTTCACCCGTTAAAAACAATTTGCGTCAAAAGTGTTGTAACTAATAAAGATTTATTAAAATAAAAAATAGTTTTTCCTTTTTTAAAATTAAAATACTCGAGAGACAAATTTGGCCCCTCCCTCACTTATAAGAAATGCGAGAACACACCCACCGACTCTTCTCCAAAATAGAAATTCCCAAATCCGCGTGAAGGGGATAAAAAAGATCACAGATCAGATAGATCCCAAAAATTGTACCCAGTTGAATTAAATGAACCACTGTTAGATCTCATCATCATCACACATTTACACACACAGTAACAGTTAAAGAGAGAGAATGAGTAGGAGATCTGGGACTTGTTTGAGGCTTTGCTTGGTGATTTTTGCAGTTGTTTCAGCACTGTGTGTATCTGGACCTGCTCTGTATTTCAGATTCAAAAAAGGGTTGCAGTTGAGAGGAGGGGTCCCATCTTCTTCTTGTCCACCTTGTGATTGTAATTGTGCACCTCCTCAATCCCTTTTTCAGATTGCTCCTGGTAAATTCATTGCCTTTTTTTTTTTTTTTTTTTTTATTGATCCAAGTTTTGATCTTTTGTGCTTATTTGTCATTTTTAGCTTCTGGGTTTTGGTGGGTTGGTGCTTAATTTACATTATAATGTTTGATCTGAGTGTGGTGGCTGATTTAAGAGCGAGATCCATTTTGGGGTTTAAATGGTGTGAAGAAGTGAGGACTAGTTATGCAATGTATAAAATTGATCTGGTACATTTGGCAGCTTGATGAGTAGTTATGGTTTATCCGTGTAGTACATTGCCGATTATTAGGACTACTGGGGCTACCCTGAAGTAGTAATTTTGTGGTAACTTAGTTGAAGACCTTTGGTTGTTGAAGATATTGTGTACCAGAGACTTCTGAGATTTTTATAAGGACTGCTTCTTACTAGGTTACAGTTATTTGTGATAATATGGATTAAGTTCCCGAAGAAAGAGTTTCTAATTTAAAGTCGTGTAAAGGATGAGGAAACAATAATATGCATTAACGAATGTGTCTCCCTTTTAATCTTTATGAAGATCCCTCCTGCAAGCATTGTCGCTGTTCTAGATCATAGTTCATAAACACCCAACCTTTATGATGTATAAAGATTTATGGTAATAGACCTATTTTACTTAAGTTGCTGGATGACTAAATCGAAAAATTTATGTGGTTGCTATTGACTAGTCGAGCACTAACTGTTTGAGGAGTTTTGTATTTATGAGAGCTCTGAAGTAAGGCATTAAGACGACATGGTTCTCTGGACTTTAAAACTGGTCTGCTGGAGAATGTTGTTGAACCCAAATTAGTGAGCATATAGGGGTTAATTGTTGTTTTTAACTGCACGATAAGCTGTTTCTTTGGGAATCTATCCAGTTAGAAATTGTAGCTTCAATGCTGGGTTAGCCACTGTGGTGACCACTATCAAGTGTACAAAGAGTTGAGACGATACCAGATTATCGGGATTAATTTTAGAAGTGGGGGCCTAAATTTGAGACATCAAGTGAAGTAATTTTGTATTGATTATGATACAGGAGAGAGTCTTTTGAGATGTAATTGGACCATACTCATTTGAAAGGAGGAGAGATTGGGAGACCCGTGCTTGGTTTTATCTTTTAGCCAAGTGTTAGGATAGAATATTTGGGATAGCATGATGCATGTGGAGAGACAAAGAAAGAAGTTTAGTGCCAATGTCTTTTCCTTCAAAGTTTGGTGCACATAACTACTTCAAAGGGTGCATAGCATAAATTATACTGGCCTTTAAAGAAATCTTCTGTAGTTCATCGTGGAAAAAGCATCTTAAACTATCATACTAGAGAACCGTGTCCCAAGGACACACACATATTATCACTCAGAACCCTTCGGTTGACACTCTATTACTGGTTTAGTATACCAATTTTGTGAATTGTTTGTTAGAATCCATATTTGGAGTCAAGTAGTACTCCTCCTATCATACATTGTTGTCAACTATTAATGGTGTTGCCAGTACTCTTAGATTTGGTGCACGGGAATGTGAGCTGCAATATACTTGTTAAAGATGTTCCACTTAAGTCATGTTTTCAATGAGGCAAAATAAGAGAATTTGAAATTCTGCTCTTTGCTATCAAGAATTGCTTTCATGCAGTTCCAGTTCTCCCCATCCCTCATTTTAGAGGCTAAAGAGAAAAAGACTAGAACAAAAAAAATCTGTGGACTGAGAAAGAATAATGAAGAGTAGGTGCAGAAATGGCAAGTTAAGGTTATAAAAACCGACTGCTGGACAAGTCACTGCATTTCTTGACTAGATAGAAAGTAATTTGGACATGAGGAATTTTAATCTATGCTTGCTCGTGCACTTGCCATATTCTTGTTCTAATTCTTGTAAGCTGCTTGTCTAAACAAAGTTCACTTATGGTTTATTTCTGTAATGTAATTTAAACAACTCAATTTCATTGACATTCTCTAATATCCCGTTTTTTCTTGCAGGCTTGGCTAATCTCTCTGTCACAGGTAAAAATAGTGTGTACTAAGGCTTTCTCTTTTTCATACTCTTTATTTCCTAGGTAGCAATCATATAGGGTTGTCCATGAGAGGATAGGATTTTGTTTATTCAGCGGTAAGAAAGTTGGTAAGTCAATTGGTTTTAATGATTTCAAACAACGTCATTGATATGTTTCTGTCTTGCAACTTTATACCTGAAGTTAGAAACTGAAAACTAATGTGATCACGTTGTGTTTTCCCTTCCGGGTACTGATTCAAATGATCAAGACTTGGCTCAAATAAAAGTGTTGATCATGTTGGCATATTCTGGCCTTCCTGATACGGGACTTCCTACTTTCTTATTTAAATACGCTTCTGGGTGATGGACATATTATTTAGAAAGCCCTGGCGAAAATAAATTATGGCATCATGCAATTAAGTCCGCGTCTATTCTTTCTGGCAACTTGATATTTTCTGCTTTTCAGTTGCATTTTTTAGTTCTTTTTTAACTAATAATTATGTATCTTCTTCATTGAAATAGACTGTGGGAGAGATGACCCAGATCTAAAGGAAGAAATGGAGAAGCAGTTTGTGGATTTACTATCGGAGGAGCTAAAATTGCAAGAAACTGTAGGGGAGGAGCACTCACGACATATGAACATTACCTTTGGAGAGGCAAGAAGATTAGCATCTCAGTACCAGAGGGAAGCTGAGAAATGCAACACAGCCACTGAAACTTGTGAGGGAGCTAGAGAACGAGCTGTGGCCTTGCTTACAAAGGAGAAGAAGATGACTATGTTGTGGGAACAAAGAGCTAAGGAACTTGGTTGGGAAGGGGAATAGTTATGTACTTTTAGAAACCAGAAGAAGTATTTGTGATGATTATAAATGTGAATGAGGGGATCATAGAACTTAAAGAGATTATCGGCCAGCAAGTAAAATTTTGCTGGAATCTCAGTCATTTTGTTTGGCAACTTTTCAGCTGCTTCTGTTCATGTACTCTAGGCACTTACATGGCTTACAAAGTTCTATTCTTACCAAGAGAAATAGGATTGGCTCTTGCTATATGACAGATTATCAATTAAAACCCTTTTTTGTTTGAAGTTTGTAGAGGTGCTGGTTTAAAGTTTATAACATACAATCGTAAATCCAGGACACCTGAATTGCATTATTAATAATTTATCACACAAACAAAGAGTTCTGAGTTTCTCATCTCTACAAAGCTATTTATCATTGCAAAGATGGTAAAAGAAAAATCAAATTGATAACATCCAAAGATCCTAACGAGTTTCTGAAAGAAATGACAAATTGCATATAGATACAGGCTCCAGACTTTCGCAGCCTTCCTCCTTCACTGAAATTAGTAGCCAACATATCATTACATGCCTGGTCCAAGTGAATAATCATTAAATCCAAACTGGCAGTTTGGTATGGTTGCATCTTGCTCCTACACATAAAGAGAAAAGCATATAAATAAGAACCAGAAAAGTAATCAGAGAACGAGTGCAATAAAGATGATTTAAGATCTTTTACACCAATTAGTGTAACATTTTTCTATATCACCCACCTACATAAGCAACGTCTAGATTGTGCAATGGAAATAAAATTCATGGAGGTAGTTACTGCAAATAATCTGCTGACAATATCCATTTTACATGACGCTACAAGATACCCAAATTTGGTATAAAGAGTTTAAGGGCTTCCACAATCACTCAAAGAAATAGCAAGTAAGATCTAAGAAGAACCAAATATTATTTCTTGAAAAGCTAGCACTCCGGAACAAAAGAGAACGAATAATGACATAGAAGCTGAGTGACTGCAAAGAATACGAGATGACAGAAAAGTTCATAATGCACATCTCATCATGGTTCACCACCACTAGGCAAACATAGTTTTCTATTATATGAAATAATAAATTATTTGAGATCAATACCTGTTTGATCATAGAGTTCACCAGAACATCTAACGTATCATAACCTTGAGGCGCAAATCCACCATGGAACTTTGGCTGCTCCAAAAGGAAGTTCTCACTGGACCTCGCTCTTGCTTCTGTTCCCGTTTTCTCATTACCATTCCGCTGCATCAGAGTTGAAGCACCTCCATCTGATCTAGCATTCATGAACATGTGCATCTTCTGGTCAAAGATTCCACTATTCTGGTCCAAACTCCCGTCCAAAGAAGATACAATGGAATCGGCAGGAATGTAAGAGTTTAAGGAACCAAAGTTATTATTTGAGTTGTGCCCATAATTTTGTCTCTGATCTTCCCATCTCTGGTTAGGTGCTTGATTCATACTACGTAAGTCGCCAACCAAACCTTCTTGGAACTGCACCCTTCTTGAATCTTCAGTAGGTAGTGAAGCCATGTTTGTCGTCGAAAGCTCAACAGGGTTGTTCTGTAAATGACCATGTGAATAACTATTTTCTCTGGCACTATCTATAGGCAACTCAACACGAAAAGGCCCAGAGGAAAGCATAGAGTTTGGCTGCATTTTATACGATTCAATGGGACCAGGATCCAGCATATTAGAGGAACCATAGAAGGATTCTGAGTTGAAAGAAGCCATGCTATGAGAAGACTGATTTCCAAATCCACCACTCAGTGTTTGATTCTTCGGATTAATATCTAATGAGTTGCTCGAGCTAGCAATTACTGCACCTGGGTTGAAAACATCGACAACTCTAGAAGCATCTACGCCATTGAAATTTGGTATACCTGTCCCACATTTATTCTGTTGTAACTGATCCAGTTCCAATGACGATGGAATTCCTTGAAATAGACTTGGGTTTTGACTTGCATGTGAAAGGAATGGATGCATTTTTCCAACAGCAGTTGAGTTGCTCAAGTTCTGAGCAGGACTTGATTGGATTAGTGCAGATGGAGTGAGATTATGGAGGCTTACATTAGCAGGACTGTTTAGTCTACCAAGCATTCCGCCAGTGTTATAAGGTGGTAAGGCAACATTTGCAAGCCTTCCTGGTCTAGCCAAATTTCGAAATTCTCCAAATCCATCCAACGAACCAATTCGCATGAAGGGTGCATCCCTACCCCCTAGTGCAGCTACCATGTTGACTTGATGGTTGGCAACTGAACTGATTCTTTTAAGGTAGAGCCTATATTTCTGCCAAAGTGAAAAAAGTTAACTGAATTTCTCACCCATCTCTTGTAGCATTTGTACAGTACAATCTTAAAATGGTACCAAAGACTTGGAGCTGTACATTATGACGATTTGGCAACATTATTATTCTTCTATAAATTCCTAGGTGGCAGCATATGAAGGTAATTCCACAATAAAAGCAGAACCGTTCTTCATGCAAATAACTTCTTTTCAGTTCTTAGGTTCTCTCATTGCCAGGAAACCACAGAGATTTGTTTTGAGTACCTACGTAGTAATTGAGTTTCGCACTCCATTCTTACAGAGCACATGTAATTAAGAATTTGATGTATTGCAAAATTTAAAACATAACTTGTTGAAGGAAACAAAATGTTAATGGTCTCGAACTCTTGATAACACCAATCCTCCACCCTTATAGTTCAATTATAAATGGCCTAATTAGATGTACTAGTGCACAAAAAAGATATCATGAATGGCGAGGGAAATAATAAGAGATGAGGAGAAGTAGTGCCTGAAGATGGCTTGCCACATTTTCCCGTGTCAGCCCATCAACATTCATCATATCAAGAATCCTTTTAGGAACAGCCTCTGCAAAAATTATATATAGAAAGATTGAACATCAGAAAAGTGCTGTAATTAGATGTAAAACATGCAAAAGTAACAAAACGCTAAGTTCAAGAACTAACTTTCAATTCCCAATTGGTTCACGGCTGCAACAAACTTTCTGTGAAGCTCTATGGACCAGACTACCCGAGGCCTCTTCTGTGTAGTGGGGTCTTCACTTTCATTTCCATCATCTTCACTCTCATCTTCCTCATCTTTCCTCTTTCTGTTAAATTTCCCATTCTGATCCACTTTACCTTTATTTGGAGACCCATGAGCTTCTCCACTAGCCTTATGAGTTCTGGCTTCATCAGCACACTTATTATGGCTTTTTGAATCAGACTTTTTTCTCCTGATAACGTGCTGCCATATATTCTTCAGCTCCTCAATCCGAACGGGTTTGACCAAGTAATCACAAGCACCATGAGTAACCCCTTTCATTACATTTTTGGGATCACCGTTCGCAGATAACACTGAGACATTAGAACAACATGGGAATTTCCAATCTTAATACCAAATAATCAGAAGCACCATGAGACTTTCATAAAAAGTTGGGATCACAATTTGGTGAAAACACTAAGACTATAAGTCTGAAAAAAGAGTTCTCAAACTTAGTTGGTCTCACAGACAGACTTCAAACCAAGCCTCTTCTATGTTCATAAAAATAAGAGAATAACAATAAAGGAAGGGAACTTACTGATAACAGGTAGATCCATTTCAAGACCAACAAGTTCCAGAAGCTTAAAACCATCCATGTCTGGCATATGCACGTCACTGATTACCAGGTCAAATCTGTCTCTATTTTCCCTCAGCATATTCAGCGCCATTCTTGCCTGGTTCGATGTAGTAACTGCAAAAAACCACAAACTATTTCATGTAAAAAGGAAACTTAGCCATTTTTAGACAGATTTGAAATGCATCCTCCACATTCAAAGAACAGTATTCACACATGTTTTGGAAAAATAACGGGGTAGGGACACATGTTTCGTGTAGTTAGCTAAGCACTATAATTTACTAACTCACAAAAGTCCCAACTAAAAAAACCAGCATTCATCAATGAACCAAAACCATAACAAAATCGAAAAATCAGAACCTCTCAAATGCCAAAAAGAACAACAATTTGGAAAGTTTAGAAATTGGATCCACAAAAATCCAGAACCTTAGCAAAAATCTAAGCACCAGATTACGAAAGACGCGAGAACCATTGAACGCCCATAACTTCAAAAATCCAACACTAAAATTACCAAATATACAACAATTAAAAGCTTAAAACACACAGAAACTTCAAAAGACCAATCATTTCTATCAATGAAATCACCAATTACCCACAAGTCAAAACCAAATTAAAGAGACTTAAATTGACACATTTTCAACTAAATCTTGAACCAAATCAACAAAAGCAAATGAACACTCAAAATCCATCAACAAAAAAAATTGAAAAGTACCATGATACTGGCATTTCCTGAGCAGAGTCTCCAACAGCCTCAAGCAAATTGGGTCATCATCAACAGCAAGAACACGAAGACCAATTGGGAACTTGTCGTAATTTTCATGGTCAGCCCTAATAATATTCTCCTCCACAGTCATAATTTCGTTGTAGCCCCAAGATTCAGCAAACCCAGATGAGAAAACAGAGATCAGAGCCTTAAAAATCGAATCTTTAACACAAAAACCCACTTTCTTGCAAAAATTCACTAAGATTTTAAAAGCTGCTCTCAACATAAGTGGAGAGTTGACACACAGATTGAAAAAGATAGCAATGAGTAACTAAAGAGTTGAAGTAATAAGTCTCACTTTCTCTCTCCTCTCTCTCCCCTCTTAATTTATTATTTTTTTATTATGATGATGATAATTTTTGCAAATGTAACTCTTTAATTTATAGTAGAGAATTAACTCACCGACCTCGCCGTGAATTGAGCTTAAGTTAGCATATATGACGAAATGACAAAATAGTTAAGCACGAAAATGTAAAAATAGTAAAATGATGAAACTTTAGGAAACAAAATATATATTACAAAATTCACTAAGTTGTCTGAGTGGATTGGATTGGCTGTCAATGTTTAACTGTAAGGAGTTATTTTGAGACTTTCTCCTAGAATTCGGGGGGAATCATTATTACAAAATAATCTACTCAGATTCTCTGTAATGATTCATAACTTGAATACTAAATGATAATTTTACCATTATCCTTTTGTGGAAATCATTAGGGGACTTATTATTACAGCAAAAGTTATTTTCTTTATCTCAAGATCGAATTCTAAGAAGAGCAACTTGATTTTATAGATTCTATTTCTATGTTAGTGTCTGTCACACAAAATTTACTTAGTGTTTATTCGATTACCATTGTTTGAACGCGAAAATTTACTTAGTGTACATCTAAATAGTGATGGTAGCAGATTTCTACTTAAAATCTTTTTTTATTTTTAACAAAAGAACACAGTCAACACACCACATTTGCTTTCATTGTCTAAAAGCACCGTCTTTTCACGTTTACAACGTGCAATTGCTATGATATGTTAAATAGACTATAGGACAAGTTTTATTTTGGTTCCAACAGTTTAGTACCTTTCAGGAATATATCCGTAATATTCCATAATTAGTGGTGTTTGTTAGGGCCTTCATTGAATTTTTCACGTAATTTTTATAGTTGACCAAGAGCTCATAAATAAAATTTATAAGCAATGACCTGTTGCGTAAATACTTCAGTTGCGTATGCACTATCCAGTATACACCTATTTTCTTGGTTAAAAGCCAGAATTTTCTAAGTTTGTAGCCATCATATATCACAAATAAGAGTTTTTAAAATGAAAAAAGAAAAAGGAAAAAAGAAACAACATGACAACAAAATAGGAAGAAATATAGGAATCATTGATCAGAATTCTAATGTTTCTCAGAAAAGTATCAAAATATTTTGCAACAAACGATTTTTAAATATTTATCAAAAACATTTCATAGAACTTAAATTATTTAGCAAATACATATATAAAAAATCGAAACTTTGACCCATGACAAAAATCGTTCTCTTCAGCCACCTTTGAGTTTTGTCTTTTTCCCTTTCCTCTTACTATTATTTTGAAATTTCGTTACTGAATGCTTCACTCTTTTTTTATTTTTTCTTTTCTTTTTATTAGGGCAATATATTATAATTACTGTCTAATATCAATTAAATTGCATTAAACACGTGAGTGGCATATGTCGGAGCTCGAGGAGGGTAATTAATTGACTCTAGCTGTTCAACTTTAAATACGAAAATTCTCACTAATAAATTCTTTTTTTAAAGAGAGGTCTTGTCAAATAGAAAGCAGACACGTCGTTTCTTGAATTAATTGAGTCATGGCTAGATAAATGATTGATAATTGATTGTGCCGCACTAATTAACATTACTTGGTAAATCAACACAACGAATCAAATCATGACATAGCTTAAATAATAATTTTGTATCCACTTTCTGTCAATGGAGATATCATAGATTGCAAATCCGGTCAACAAATTAATTAAAGAAACAGAATCAATTCCGCATTTGGCTTAATCATATGATCTGTGTACAACCTGTATGTATCTTTAATTTTTGCGATAACTACAGCTGCACCCTGAAGTTTAGTGTAATTACAAAAACTCTCCCAGACAGTTTTCAAAATCACAAAGATCTCCGTTGAAACTTGAAACCTATACAAACATTACAAAAAGGTTTAGCCTCTCCCAGACAGTTTTCAAAATTACAAAGATCTCCGTTGAAACTTGAAACCTATACAAACATTACAAAAAGGTTTAGCCTGTCAACAAAACTTGCTCGTGTAAATTTAGATGGTGTTTGCAAATACTTATAAAAGGAGTTTATTGGCTTTTGCAGCCGCAAAAACACATTTTTAGTGTTTACAACACTGATTTTTGCTTATTCTTAAATATAGTCAGTAAAAGCACAAGCCGCAAAAGCAGGGACATATGTGCTTCTCCAACTGCTTTTGCAATTATGTTATTTTTAAAAGGAAAAAGTCAATTCTCATTAATTTTTGCAACACTTAATAATGATTTAATTAGCTTTTAAAAATAATTTGCAAACACTCACGACTTTTTGTCAAATAAAGTGACTCTAAGCAAAAACATTGAACAAGCTGCTTTTATAAGCGTTTACAAACACCGTCTTAGAATAAACATTCAACTTTTCCAATAATCGAACTCTGACTTTGAAATAAATCTTATCAAATTATTCTTCTAACATAGAAGTTTATCTAATATATTTATTAAGTTTTAAGAAGTTATAAGACCTGTGAGCGTTATACCAAATTACATTACGTTTCTTAAAATCCAAAAATTAATACTAAAAAGAAAGATACTTTGAGAAACTTTAGATTAACATTAAAATGGTTTTCATTTAATTATGAAATACAATTAATTTTATTATGTATGGATCAAATTTTAAATGACACTTATTTTAATCCAGCCACTCTTCTTCCCCCCTCCTGAACATCCAGTGAACTCATTCACAATACCACGTGAAAGTAGTGAATATATATATATATATGACAAATCTTGCTCCAAAATGAACATAAACGAGAAAATGATATTGTCACATAAGAATCTTAAAGGATTTCTCTAAATAAGAGTTGTAGATATGGCAACACTTTTGGAAGCACATGAATATCTGCCAAGTTCACACTCATCAAATCAAAAGCAACGCAAGTTTTGTGCATGCTAATATTTTCATCCAACACTGGAATCTTGGGGTATCTTTGGCTGAAATGAGTAAGAATAACACGGTACGCCTCCACCGACTCTCCCACATCAATGGCTTCCTTAGTCGTGCTGTGATTTTTCTCCTCTGCTTCCTTCCTCATCCTCTGATTGTTCTCCTCTGCTTCTTCACTCGTATCATCGCTTTCTTCAAACGTCGCCTGCAAACAAAAAATTACAAATAAACCACATAATCTTCTTGTGTTTATAAAGCTTTCAAGAGGTGTCTTGGTATATATTCGAATCCCAAGGGAGGTTTCCGTAGTTGGACCGAATTTATTCATTATCCCTTCATTTTAAGAAACAAATACTAAGTTGGGACTTGCCTCGTGAATAAGCACTGTCGGATTTGCGCCATGAGAAGCTTCGATAAGATCCTCACAAGGTCTGGTATCACCCGAGTAAACAATTTTCCACCCTGGTATGGTTTTTCCGACTATATTTATCCTATTAGCCGCTTTTAATACGACGCCAAACGAGTCTTTGCAATGAATAACAGGAAAACTTATCAATGCTTCTAGTCCAGCTTCCTTGAGAACCTTCTTCAAGGACTCCAGAATAGGAACTGCAGCAGCAGCACTTGGAGTAGGACTCCAAAACGGGAATTCTTCTTTTTTTGATTCGAACACCTCTTCTGTGGTGGTATACCAGCAGTCAAGAAACTGCATATCTAAATCCTCAAGTCTTTGGTACGCATCAAGAAATGGCTTAAGCTGTCCAGGACCAACAACAATGATGGGCTTATGCGGGAATCCCTTTGATAAATCACGTCGATGAGCCAGAATCCTTGCAAGACCGGCATGATGATCGGCGTGCATATGTGAAATCCAGATGCACTTTAGACCTCGTACAGCTTCATCAGCACCTCTGACCCCAAATCTTCTTTTCAGCTGCCCCAGTGTTCCTTCACCACAATCTAAAAGCAAGCTTCCCTTTGAAAATAAATTGATGAAAATGGAACTCACGTTTCGGTACTTGGAGGGCTGAGATGAACCTGTGCCAAGAAAAACAATTTCCGTATCATCTCTTTTTACATCTTCAAGACAGCTTGGGACTGCACTTTCTTCAGTCATAGTTTCACAAACATCTTTAGATGCTTTCTCCATGCTAGTTTCTTCATTTCCCAACCAGAATCGGGCAACTTGTTTAGAAGCATCTGCAATCTCCGGAATCTCTGCCAGTAACTCGCCGATGATCTCAACTGGAGATGATATATTTGGAATACTCGATCTGTCGAATCCATATTCTGCATAGGGACGCCCCAATCTGTCGACTACACGTTTTGTGGGACGCAGACTGAACTGTTCAATATGTACATACTTAATAACAAGCAGACTCAAAATCTTATTAAGTGGGAATCATAAACTTACATATCAAGAATAAGGGATAAAAGCATCAAACCCCCTATACTATACCCCCTGTTGCACATTGCCCCCTATCCTTTTTTTTGGCAACTTGCTCTTGTACAATGAATAGATAAGCCCTTTGTCCCCTCATCTAGTGACTGGAAAAGGTTTTTGCCCCCCTGATCGAATTTCCGGCCAAATTATTGTCGGAATTTGAAACGTGAACATGGAGGTTCATCACGATTTAACCTCAAATTCAATAAAATGCCCTCCTTTCTCATCAATTTTTGTTATATTTTCTCAATTTTCACTAAATTTTGATAATTAAAACTAGGGTTTGAAAATTATGAAAATGTACAAAAACTTCAAAGAAAAAGAGTGCTTTTTATTGAACTTGAGGTTGAACCGTGATGAACCCCCATGTTCACGTTTCAAATTCTGGCGAAGATTCGCCGGAAATTCGATCAAGGGGCAAAAAGTCTTATTTATCCATAGTACAAGGGAGAAGTTGCAAGAAAAAGAAGGATAGGGGGCAAAGTGCAACAAGGGGTATAGTAGAGGGGGTTTGATGCTTTTATCCCTAAGAATAATGTGGAATAATCTAGCTTTTCTTCAAGTCACTTGCAAACAACAAGCAGTTTATGCAGGATGCATGTATTAATACGTTCTACAACTTACTAAGGCAGTTGAGTTTATACTAAGGTGGTGTTTGCAAATGCTTATAAAAATGGCTTATTGGCTTTTGGAGCCGGAAAAACATATTTTTAGTGTTTGGAACACTGGCTTTTGCTTCTGATTTTCTAAAAAAATGTCAGAAAAAGCACAAGCCGCAAAAGCATGCTCAGGGATGCTTCTCAAACTGCTTTTGAAATATACTATTTTTAAAAAGTTTTTTAAAGGAAAAATCAATTCTCATTTATTTTTGTAAACACCTAATTAATGCTTTAAGTAGCTTTTTAAAAAAATTGCAAGCACTCCCAACTTTTTGTTAAAAGTCGCTTAAAGTGGCTTTAAGCAAAAGTAGTGAACAAGTTCATTTTATAAGCTCTTACAAAAACCACCTAAGCCCTCTACAAACTTTCAGAACCATAAGCTCAAATTACAGCTGGTAAGTACTCTTTTTGGATTCCAATTCTATATGAAATTTTTACAAGCACACAAGTAAAAATAATGCGTTCATAAGAATCCATATATACAAGGGCATTGAATAACTTGGGAAAGGCAAAGGTATTTGAGCCTCCACATTCACACAACCAAGTTCTTATGACAAAAGCTACATCTCCAACTTAACTAATGCATGACTAAGACTGGATTAGTTTCATAGTTTCTGCTCTGATTTTACGTCCGCTATAATCAATGATGACAAAAAGATATTTTTATAATATCTTCCCAAGCATTCTACTTACTGAAAGTTCAAACACACATCATATTTAAACAATACCCACTTGAGCTAAAAATATCAATAATTCATGGAAAGATATAACTTAAGCCAAAATATCATGATCCTAAGCATTCGAGTTTGTCTATTTAAATTTGAAATTGGGCAGTAGAAAAACATTCTTAGGAGACCACATGAGCTTAAGGTTGAAGAGCCAGTTGCACGACAGAGCAAATTATAGTCCAGGAAACATAGAAGAAGGTATGAAAAGCCAACTCCAGTACAGATTTAATCAGGGGATTTACTCATACCTTTAGAAGATTCTCTGCTGGAATCAGCTCAATGGGTTGTGACAAGAGAATCTAACAGGCAGAGAATAAGATTCAGGATGAAGATGACTAAAATTTTTGTTCATTAAAATCTAATTAAAATGCATAATCCAGTCATACAGTAAACAAATTTGTTATACCTTATTTGATGCCTTAGGGTCAGATGACAAGCAATTTAAATGTTGTGAAGACCAAGAATCAGGAGATGGAAAGAACTGTGGACACAGGTAGTTAAGACGTGCTCCAATCCTAGCACTCGCCTTCAAAATTGGCACCTCAATATTTTTCCTGAAAATAGAACCGTTCATGATTCAAAAAGTTCAATAAAGAAGAAAACATCAAAAGAAACGTACATTTCATGCCCCGCCATAATATGCTTAGAAGCGCCGAACTTTGACATCCACAAAGGGTAATCATCGGTCTTTGTGACACAAGTAGGACTTAGATGAATAACTAAATTCACAACAGTGGAATTTTCTGGTACATTGGATACTGTATCAGCATAATAAGGGGCAAGACACTGTAGAGACAATAACTCTTGCAAATGCAACGATGTTGGGCAATCGACCAGCATCACAATAGGACCAGGGACAGAAGGTTCCATTACATCACTAGGGTGTACCTGAACGTCACAAGTGACACGAATCTTAGGAAACAACCAGAAGAGGGTCACTTCAGAAAAGTGTAATTACCAAACCAACCATGCTATCTTCATTATCAGATTTCACAGAATTTCCTAGTTGCAGTTCTCGGTATTTTGGGCCTGATGTTAATCCTTTTATTTCTGCTTTTTCGGTGTCAAACTTTCCCTTAATTTCCGGCAGTTCACAAATATAAACAACAGAAATATCACCAGGCTGAGTTGCATTCTTTGAGTCAGGGGAATCCATTGGCTCAGGACGAGTAGGTTTCAAGAGTATGGCTGATATTTTCACCACCTCATTATCGATAAGAACAAGTGGTTCATTGAACATTTTTGGCGTGCCACCGACAGATCCATTTAAACCAGGTGGTGGCCCAAAACTGTGTGTATCAACCATAGCAGCACGTGGGACGAAAGATTTCATGGCATCAACTAAATATGTTATATCAGAGGAACCCCATATATTTACCTTCAGAAAAATGCAGAATTACAGTTAAAGTTCATGTTTCACATTTTATGATTTAATCAAAGAAACTAAAGGTACTTACTTTATCTCCCATGCCAGCCAGAGTCAACAAGAGACCTGTAGTGAAATTGTCAAATTGTTTTCTACTTGAAACAATTATATAGTTGTGCCACTTTCATTCTATGGTAAAAGTATTAAGGATAAATTACATGTTGATGTAATGCCATTTCTTAATAATAAAAAGAAGTGAAAAAAGAAAAATATAGTCTAACAGTGTACCTGGAAGTCCACCAGCGGTTTCTGAGCAGACACGTGAGAGAAATATGTGATCAATCTGGAAGGATTTTAGCAGTAAGCAAGTGATAAAGAATGCTTGAATAATAAAAATAGAATATACAAATTGGAGATATCCTCATAAGCTACCTGCAACAATTTAATTTTATGCTCACTGCAGAAGCGCTGCAGCCCCTGGAGAAAATGTCAAACCATGGGAAATAGTTCAAAATGCATAATATAAAGTTCTCATCAGAAATGCACAGAATTAAATATTAAAGACAAACAAAAGCTGGACAATCAACAACTCTGATATATGCCCACGGTGCGGGTCTACTTGTTGTTTTATGCCAGACTGCATGAAACACAGTCACATATTTGTCTAGTCCAACATACAAGAAATAATAATGCGAATTCACTGCACCACCAGAAGATTATTGAACTTAGGAGAATAAAATCCCGTTGAACCATCAATCCTCAATCTATGTTTTCTGCTTTCTATCTCCTCCAAACTACAAGGGAAACATAATCCTCAAGTAAGTTGATAAAATAGGCAATTGTGTAATACTTCTAAATTTGGCTAATTACCTATCTTTCTCTTTCCCACTCTAACTACATGTGGATTCATATGTTTCTAACCTGATTTTCTTGCCGGTTTGTATGCTAGGCACTCAATTGAAGACACTAATCTCAGTTCTTATCCTTAATTAATAGAATATTAGCTTTCCCTTGTTTTCTTTTAGGCTAAATCAACCGGTGCACCTATTACCAAACATTCACACAGAACCCAACCACGTGCAATTTAAAATGTGCATGTTACCAGCCATATGCTTCACAATTTTAAAAGCTAACTCCCTCTGAAAACAAAATGGCATGGCTTCAACTAAGCATTCATCCACATTTGACAATCACAACTAAAGAATAAAAATTCAGAGACATAGCAGGCAAAGATATATTTTTTAATTTTCAAATATGCTATGAAAATCGAAAAATCGACTAAGCTCACTTCTCCAGCATTAAATATAAATCTCTGTTTGTCCAAAAACAGCAGCACCGATGGTGATGTATCATGCGTATCCATACCCGTCCCAAGAATCTGCAAGATACATACACAAAACCAATCCAAAAAAAATTGGCATTATAAGAAAAAAAGGAACATGACCAAATAACTAATAACTAGGAGCAACCTTGTAAAAGACCCAAAAAAAAAAAAGGTTGGGGGAAAAAATATTAAACTGAATAATGCCAAATCAATTATACATATATCAGTAAAAAAAAAAAAAAAAAAAACCCAGAGAAAAGAAACAAACTTTAAGTGCAGAAACTAGTTAATCAATGGTAACAAACAAGGCCAATCCATATAATCATCAAAACCAACCAAAAAAACATCATAACAAAAAAAACTAAAACCCAAAAAGAAATTCAAGTACATTAACTGTACCTGAACATAGGAACTGGTATTAGTAGAACTCAGCTTCTGCTGCAAAATCTTTTTAGGCCTATCACTCTCATCATCTCTACTCTCACCCCTTTTTCTGTTACCCATCAAATCTCTCTAAAAATTACGTCTGTTTTTATTAAAAGAACTAAGTGAATTGTAGTTTTGATTCTTGTTAACATGAAGAAAGTATATTAAGCCTCGAGGGTTTTAATAAAAATTGAATCTTTTTATATATTTAGATGGGATCATAAAATATTAAACCTCGGTTTACTTTAGCTAATGATGTAGGCAGTGCTAAAAACCCTAATTACGATTTACGGGTAATATGTCCTTCCAAATTAATAGGCTAATTTATATTCTTTTACCGAAAATAAAATCAATAAATTTAGAAACTTGACCATTGACCTTGTTCTTTCCTATTGAGGAGTTGGAAAGATTTAATTATATATAAAGATAAATAGATGAAAAGAAGTTGTTTTGACTTAAAATTGGAACTCGTTATATGTATAAAAATTGAATAAGAGACTGAAATAAACAATGTGGAACAACATAACTTAACGATGTCTAAACTATTGTCGTGCAATGAGAAATTAATAAAGAGCTTTTTGTAGCAATAAAAAAGGACGGCTTTTAGTGAAAAACAAAATTATGTTAAAATATTTTACCAGAAGAAATAAATATACATAGTTTATCTATATTGATACATAATAATACAATTTAATTTATCATCTTCGTGAAAAAGTATTTCTGCTCTTTTTTGTTTGTTGGCAAAATATAAATATTATTTCTTTTAAAGAATATTGCTGGGTTGTAGGAGATAATGCGAGTTTTATCAAAACTATGGAGTTTGATTATTGGGTTTGGTTGTTGTATTCATGTATAAAAAAGGGAGTTTAATAAGAGATATATTTCCATTTTTTGGTGGTTGTAGATGTACAAATTTGAGGAATTTAGGAGGACGATAGAACTAGTTTGTTGATTAATGACGTAAAATAGGACAATAATTTATGGTAAAATGCCTTGGAAACTCCGCGTGGCTATTATACAAGGCCATTGTGTCCCCATAAGACCCGAGGGGTTGCATGGTATATTTTATCAAGCAATAAAATTTACCTCCACATTTTTCATACATATTGAGCTTAGCATTCACAGATTCACTTATCGTTTTTTTTTAGCTTCCACTTATCTCGCTTGAGCTTTAACAAAAGCAATTTCACACTACATGCAGCAATTCAAAGAATAACTTAACTTGTTTGTAAAACTGTAAAAACAACAAATCAAAATAAAACCAGAAAGGCATATAATGAAACATGGAATTCAAGGTTGTATTAACACAGGCAAGTTGTATTAACACAGGTAATCACACGAAACATAGAACATTATAACCTGGGGCTTTGATATAGCATTATAAAGGAACAATTTCCACCCAGTGTTAAACAAACTGTCGACTAACTTGTGAGGCTCATCCTAGTATATATATGAGAGCAGAACCAAGGCAAGTTATAACTTAAATTCTCTCGGAAACAATGCATCTTCGTGTGAGTAGAACTTTCATCTATCGTTCTCTTGCAATTCGAACTTTTTCTTCGTTGGCACATCGCTATGAATCAGTCCTTACTATGCTGAAGTTCCCTAACATACTGAGAACGGATAGTTTTTCTATACTTTTCCGAATCTCAAGCACTTGTGGTGTTTGGATTCCGTTATGCTTGGCGCAGGAGCGAGGTGGGGCTTGACTCTTTTTGAGAAAGAGAGCTTTTCCATTGCTTTTACGAATTTTCTCAGGTGCTTAATGTACTCTGGAAATGTTTCGAGGTTGCAGTGTCCTCCACCTTGAACCCACAATGGATCATATTTCTCCTTTGAAAGTTCCCATAGTCTCTTTCCGTGTGAAAAGTCAACAATGTCATCATTTGTACCCTAAGAAAGATCCATCGAACTAAGGTTATTTGACATGCAATAGCTCATCATGCAGAAAACTTCAATGTGGTTTTTTCTTTCTAATCGTGATTCATGAAGTAGTAAATTTCCTTTCTCCAGAAATTAATAGTCAAAGATCCGTGAAATCAGTTATTAATGGAGGCAGATGTGATAAGAAAATGTGATGCATACTGATGCTTTTCTTGCTCCTGAAATTTTATGAACAAATATGGGAAAAGATTCAGCGCATACTCTCTGAAAACGCAAAAGCTGCGAAGATGAGTGCATACTCGATGAAGCAAAATTATATTAACTTCTCATCTTATGCTGGGGAAGGATAGACTAGCACTGAATTGTAAAGCACACAATGTTCTTTCTCTGAGGACAGAAACACACACAAAGAGGGGTAGAGAAAAAGTTGACCATTTAAATGGTACAGAAGATATGCATTGGATCAAATGAGACCTCTACTTATCGCACATGGACCTAGAGCAAGTTTTAACAACTTTGTGGTGTAAATAATTAAACATGAAGATCCTGTAAACTTCTCCTTGTTTTGGAACGTTACTGATTATTTGAATGTGGTTTGTATTGAAGAACCCAAAAACTGTATTACTAGTCTCCACTATGTCATTCTTTCTTTTACTTGTTGTTTCCAATACACGATAACAATCAATATTCCTTCTAGATATGAACTGAGTGAAACTTACTACCATTTTGTCTAGTTGAAGCATAGTTCAAAAGTCTTATAACTATCCAAGTTTTTTGTTTACATTAAAGGATACATAACCACAGTATAGACCTCAAAATGTATTTTACAGAGAAGAAAGGATGGAGAACTTCTTACATGTATGACTAAAACGGGGCAGCAGACTTTCTGAATCTTGTCTATGTTCTGGAAAAACAAACAGAGATTTAAATTCACTGATAATCTTAAAAAGTGGAAGCCGAAATATTTTGGAAGGTTGAAAGACTTACTTTGAAAATGTCGAACCAGAATGTCACCTTAACGTTATACAATACTCGTATGCCTGAAAGAATGGCGCTATGGAGAACAATAGCTCTCAACCTTGGAAACCGAGAAGCCAGATGTAATGTTGGACCGCTCCCCACAGATTGGCCATACAGAATCACATCTTCTTGCTTCATTCCATACTCACTCTTCAGACATTCATATACAGCTTCTATATCATAGTATGTGTTGAATTCAGATGGCTGTAATAAGTAAGAATAACTTCATACATTTGTCAAGAAAACTTGAAGATCACATCTGTACATGCCTTATGCACAAATCTGAGAAATTATAATAATGTGAATACATTGAAATTTCCTCACCTTACCAGAGGATGCTCCATATCCCGAGTAGTCATAGCTGCAATGAAGCCAAAGAATATTATATGATAAGAATGAGAAGAATGTCAATCTACAATGTGCCACTAATTCTTGAAGCCTTTCCATAGCAGAATTAAGCTACGATATGATAGCTACGCCTTCAAACCCACCTCTACAAACTAAACCTCATTGCAGGCACATTAGAGCAGAGAAAAGATGGGAATCAGTTCAGACATCAATTTAAACACTACTATATTCATAATTCATGACCGATGAACTGTACCAAATTTATTCTAGCAGCATAAAAAGCCAACAACAATCACCTTACAACTTGCCGATAATTTTTGATGCATTACCAGAGCAGACTTACGCTACCATAAGGTTGAAACCCCTCCAGTCCCCCCTCAAGAGAACTAAACCGATCACAGGCTTATTAGAGAAAGAAAAGCTGGGAATTTAGTCATACATCATTAAAATATTACCATATTAATAATTCCTAATCAGTGAATTGTACCAAATCTATTCCAGCCAAGATAAAACCAAATAACAATATCCCTACGAGGTTTTAAGGATAAGACTCTATCACCAACTATACCAATAAGAACTTAAATCCAAAACCTTGTTCAACTTTTGAACTTCAAAATGATAATCCCCAGCATCAATTCAATCACAAGTCAACCGAAAAAGATGATTTCTAACGCCCAACACCCCGTTGTCCACGGAAATCGCCAAGCCCGTATCAGACAAATATAAAACCACCACTGAAGAAAGCATAACCACAACTCTTATCTTCCTCCCTTTTCATCACTAAAATAGCAAAATCACCAAAAAATCGAAAACCACCAAATTATCAAGCCATCACAAGAAAACACCAAAACCATTTACAAAAACACATCCTAAAAACACCAAACAACACAACCCATAATTCTTCACATCCATAAGACAAAAAGACACAAAAGTTAGCAAATACATACATGAAACTCCACCACATCATAAACAAAAAACACAAAAGATATTGACACACACACACACACCTCATAATATTGACACGCAAATGAGCTCTTAGCTCCATAAAGAGCTGCAGGATCTGCCCCAAATCAGCAGCGTTCCCATGAGAATACAATATCGTAAACCTCGCCGCAGGATGTTTCCAAAAAGTGGCCACAATCTTATTACCGCCCTTTGTGTCCAACAAATGCACGTCCACGTTCTTATCAGCCGTTAATCCGCTCAACACCAACGGCCCTTCAACCCCTTCTCTAAAAACATCGTACGTTGGTGGGTCCGGTGGAAAAAACGCAAACTTTGCCGCCACGTTTGACGTCACATTTCCCATTAAATTTTTTTTTCAACACACCCAAAAGATAATAATTAACACCAACCCCTTTATCAAGAACTCAAAATCGTTTCAACACAAACATGAATTTTCATCTTCTGACGAAAAAAGATTGCATCTTTACTGTTTAATGTCTATTTTGAAACATGGGTATTTGTTCTTTTTTTGTTTACTGTTTGGGTTTATGATTTCTTGGTCTTTTTTTGTTTTTTTTTAGAGAGAGGAGAGAGAGAGAGGGTTCCCTCTGCTTTTGGGCTTTGTATTATTAATAAAAATGGAGATGAATTGGAAGATCCGATCTAAGCGGAGGAGGATGTAATAAAGAGGGAATTAAAAGAAGTGAGATTAAAGACAATTTGTGTTTTTGTGTGTTGCATGTTTGTTGGGTTTTGGGTGTGTGTTGTAATAAAGAATCCAGGCGTTTCTTGATTATTATTATTATTCTTATTATGGTAATGGAAACCCACTAATTGGTAAGCTGGCGAAAAGTCGAGTTTGCCCTTTGTGCGTTTTGAGGAAAACATTCGAAACTTTAGGGCAGTTTTGGTATTGAACCCACACACCCAAGCAGTTGGTACCCTAAGACTATTATCAAATAATTAGGTCCATAATTGGTCATAGTTTGCTAAAATTAGTTAGGAGGATTCAGTTAAAGACCCCATCATTGGTACCTTTTGACGATGTGAACATGTGTGGTGTTATTTGGACTAGTTCTTGAACTTTATGTTTAAAAAAGTTTTAATGTTAATTTGAAAGTTATATTAAATAAATAGCATAACTGTGTTCAAGAAGTTAATAGGGTAAAATTAAAGCGTCAAATCTCTTACTTTATATCCCTGTTTTTTCCAATGGAATGCAATCTAACAGAGGTTCATGTTTATAGAAACATTAAGCACAACTATCAAAATTTATCCAGATTTAAGCCTACTTTTAGTAAATAGCCATTTTTCAATGAATTATGTTATATGCTTCTTAATTCTTAAACCCTAAGTTTGGATATCACGATAAATTAAGTATTGAGACTATGGTTAAACCAAGATGAATTTAAGATTTACGTTTAATATTATGACGAAAATTATCTTTTCGAAGGGCATATTCTGTCCAAAAGTCAACTAGAGATATTGTGCACTGGTTTGGAATGATCAGGATAAATTGCAACTTTAAAACAATGAGCGACACGTTGTAAAATGAGAAATAAATGAGAGGTTTGATGTTTTTCTTTTTATATACCTAATTTCCTTCAAATACATACTTATATCAATAGTGGTTGCTAGAGTTTACTAATGGAGTTATTAAACTGGAGAATGAGAGAACGCCCTTTCACATCTTAGGCCAGTTGGATTTCTCTACCAGGAAATGTTAGGTTGGTTAGGCTTCTTAGGTTGCATGTCATTGTCATAAAAAATGTGTGCGTGTTATTTTTTTGGGTTTTGTTGGCCTCCTTAGGTTGAATGTTCCAAATATATGCTATGAAAAATGTGTTTGATTGTTTTCATTAATAATATAGTAAACGCCCCTTGATTTTGAATGAATATATGAAACATCGCTGCACGACACCTAATCCAGTTAATAAAATTATCAGCCACAATAATATGACTAGACTTTTGTTGCCGAAAAGTAAAATGTGATGGATTACAAACTATTAAACAATACATGCCATCGGTCCATTTAATAGTTTATAATTATCAAAAATGATAATTATAATTATTAAAAAGGAAATAGAGAAAACGTTAAAAGTGAATCTCGGGAGAACGATGGGCGGCTGAGATTCGGTCAAAGGCTGCTACAGAGCTAATGAGAAACCAAGAGAGCATAATTAAAGACTGACGGATGTTAGAAATCAGAAGGCATTGTCAGAGTAATGTTTTCATGTTATGAGTTATGACAAATAATTTTACAGCTTTGCATTTTGTTGTTGGATCCTTCCAGATTATCCAATAATCCAAGATTTGAAGAATTAAGAAAAAATTTTAATCCAAACTTCAGTAACTATCTTTTTATATTACTTGGGCTTTTTTCCCATCTAGGGGTATCTAGATCTCGACTTGTAGGCATTATTATCTACTCATAAACACTAATCCAATATTTATTGAATAGAGTCCTATAAAAGATTGAGGAATAACTTCTTTAGAGCTAGAAAGCCCAAATGATAACTTTCTTCACAGAAGATCGAATTGGAAAAGTTCATTGCCGGATGAGAACCTGATTTTCGCTCTTCAGATAAGCTATGGTCGTGAGATAGATGCCACGAGTTTTCCACTCCATACTCATTCATTATCCATTCGTCCAACCGCTCTTTCATTTAAAGTCAGAATTCCTGCATGCCCACAAGGCCAAGGGAACTCTTGTAGAGCATAATAGTGAGCGGAGGGAAATGGCAACAGGCGATAGTTTTCAGCCCCAAGATCGAATCGCCTTCTCCGGCTTAGATGCATGCAATTTGAGTCCAATGCAGATCAGCCCCGTTGAGATAAGCTCATTTGGCCAAAAACAGTCGGAAATTTCTTCGATCCTCCTCCAGGAATTCAATTTCAGACTATAAACTAACGTCTCTGTTATCCATCCCGAAGCTATACTAAAAATACACGTGAGACCTTGTAGTCATCAGAAGTTCTATCGTAGCCGAACCCGTTATAAGTTCTGTCTTGGCCGAACCTATTATAAAACAGGTGCCTTTCACGTATATATATTAAATGGTTATACGATGGTAGCCATCGGAACTCCCTTGTAAAAGGATTAATTCCACAATGCCCAATTACCGTTTTCATCGTCCTTCTGTCTGTAGTACTGGCAAAGTGCAATCAGGCCACGTGCGAAGTATATGGGATGATCATCAAGTTTGTCTAGAGGTGCAGCCTCAATGGTTTTTTGGGCACGTCAAAGTAAGGAAAGCCTTCCAAAGGCATGGTGTAAAGTTTGGTATCTGAAGTTTCTCTTATGAATTGATGAGCTTAATACGGTTGGTTTGAAGACGGAGATGAAGTCAGGGTCGACGATAATGTCGCGCTACGCTGTGCATACACAATTGAAGCGGAGTAGAGGCATCGCAGGAATTCGGACAAGTACCAGTTCCGTCGGAATATCCTGAGAAAGAAATTGGACAAAATGGAAAGTGATAACTCGGTTAGTAACAACTTTTAAGATGACAAATAAGAAAGAGGAGAAAAAGACAAACATAGGAAAATTAAGGATCGCACGTTCAGTTTCTCAGAGGACCGGAAGCTTTCAAGTTTCGAATATGGATGGATATCAACTATCATGTTGCACTAAATTAAATCTTTCTTATTCTTGGGACTTTTCGAGGTCATGGTAAGTTCGTACTTAGAGTTTGATATACCAAAAATATTGGGAAAAAAAGTATATTTGGAAATAACCCTATAGAATGCATGCATGATAAAACTTACGAGTAATTAGAATGTTTTGTTTCTTACTAATTAATTATTCCTCTCCCTAATTACTCTCCCATCACGGAACAATGCAATTACAGAAAGTCGTAGATGGAAACAAATAAAAGACATTAAAATTTGTCTAATTTTTGTCAAAGAATACCTTCGGACGCCAATGGACCCGAATTTTTATGTTATTTTCTATTAAATGCAAGAATACAATTACATTTAATTATTGAACTATTAGAATCCTATCCAACTTATGATTTTACATAAACACTACAACTCCTACTTAACTTAAATCTTACTTCCCAAGCTAACTAGGTCTATGCAATACCTAGGTAATTCAAACTCCACAGCCCAACAATATGGTGTTCTTTAATCAATTTTTTTACATACATTAGTATAGTGCACTGAACCCCAATGTATACTATGTTTTACAATTTGCCACCTAACATAAAAACATATTACAACTAGCCCCCTGACCTTTCCTAATCGTTATTTGAAGCCTATGCATGAGAGTTCATCTCGATTTAATGACAATTTCAATAATATGCTTTTTTTTTCGATCTCCTGTTTTCTTCTCTATTTAATGCCAATTTTAATAATATTCTTTCTTCTGCCCACCGCCTGAACAAAGGCTTGAGACAATTTTTAGGAAGTTTTTGTTGGGAAGTTATAAATTCTCAAGCCAAACATCTCTCAACGAAAAATAGTATTTTACAATTACTTGTAATTAAATTAGAATTTCCACAGAGTACAATAAACTAACTACAATAGTGAATAAACTAACGAATAAGTTATATAACTTTACCTTTTTCGGATTGAGAAGTTCGGTGAAGAATGTGAACTTGGTTCCAAAACCACTATCGCAGCCAAATACTTTTTGATCAACGAACTTATTTTTTAGCAATCAAAGAGCAGAAAATTCAAGGAAACTCTTTTCTCTGATATTTTTCCTTAAATCTTCAATAATGTTAGTAAATTTTGTATCCTTACTTTTTCTCAAGCTCTGTGAATTAGAGAAGAGATACTTTCAATTGCAAGAGAGAGAGAGAGAGAGAGGACTTTTACGGAGTATAAATCTTGGAGAAAACTTTTCCTATCTCTCCTACTTATATGGGGCGAGAAACATTAGGAGTCATGTTGTGTTATTGTTAAACTTGTTTATCACAATACTTCAAAGAACACATTAGCAAAAATAAGTTAATACTGAAGTTATCTTGGCCAATATTGAGGTTTAATTTGGTATTTTGGGACAAAATTATGAACAAACAAGTGACAAACAACGTTTTGAGGCACTACATAAGAACTGAAGTACGACGTCAGAGAATATTAACCTAAAATTTCCTAGTGGTTCTGAAATCTACACGAAACCCCTCTATGATTTGTTAATTGTCTAAAAAAATTCGTGGTTTCATATACTCTGAACAAAATTTTATTTTCTATGTCTTTTTGACAAAAGAACATATGGATTTTATTTATTTTTGCTATTAACTCAAGTGATATAGATTTTCTTCATGACATATAAGAGTTATATCTACACATGTCTCTGAAACAAGTTGATTAATTATGTTTTTCTTCGAAGTAATATATATATATATATATATTGAAGATCTATTTAAAGGAAATACTTTCACTTAAGTCGCGCGTCAGTTAGTAGATTTTACCAACAATGTCTATATAAAAATTATATACACAAACTGATTTTTTCTTTAAGCATGATATATTAATTTATGTAATTGTTATCAATCCTAAAATTAATACACGTATTTAATTATGTATTTGTGTCTTTATTTACAATCTTGAGATTATAGTTTTTCTTTAGTAACAACTATGCAAATCATCTATTCATTTACTATAATATATGATCGTATACAGTCGTGTTTGTGCCAAAACATGCGTTACATTTTTCAAAAACACCGAGTTACCAACTTACCATATTCACTCATATGATAGTATATCTTTTCCATAATATATTGATGGTGCCCATGTGTAATAAATCTTAGCCCTTTTTAGACAAGCAATAAGTTATTAGTTATTACCATTAACTTACAACAAAAAATAGAAAAAAAACAACAAAAAATTCTCGACTACAAATACTTAAATTTGTTTTAACTAAACAAAAACATTGAATTTAGACCAAGTTCCTGATTCCATTGAATGGCAGCCCATATTTTAAGGTTAGTAACTAAAATAAGACACGCCAATTATTTTTCCTTGACACTCGTCGAAAACTGTCAGACGTTTGATGGAGCGGCATTTTCGACAGGCTTAAGGGACAATGCATTTAGTTTAAGTATAAATAGGGGGGGTGAGGGGGTGTATATAACGTAGGCTTTCTTGTTCTCTTAATTTTTAGTGTCCTTTGTGCAGTATTTTTGCATGGAGGCCTGATAAAAACTATTAAAAGAGAAGAGAATTGAGAGAGTTTGGTAAAAAGTAAATAGGCTCTCAATCTTTCTTTCTTTTAAAGCCAGGTTCCTCTTTTCCATTCAAAAAAGACAACCAAAATGGCCTCCGCTTTAGAAGAGATTAAGAATGAAACCGTGGATCTTGTAAGTATCTCTCTCTTTTTTTTATATATATATTTATTTTGTGTGTGTGTGTGTGAGATAGATTGTTATGTCTCTAATAAAAATCATGGATGATGTATGTTTTTTTTTTTGCTAGAAAAATCCAATAAATTTAATGTTTTTGTCGAAAAATAATTATATAAATAATAAATGTCGATCTGCTCTGCAAGTTTAAGCTTTCAGATATATGATACGACAATTCAATTTGATACCAGAGTCCTAAAGGAAAAATGTCATATTCGAACCTCACCGCCACTCACTTATCAAATAACTGTCACATTTCATGCTTAACAAATCAATATTATATCAGGCGCATGAGAGACGCGTTTAATATATAGTAAAAGTCTACAAGCTCAAGCTTTTAGACGAGACAACAATGCAATACGTTTTTCATATAATCTTGCTCATAGCTTTTTGAGTCCTCTTTTGATAATTAATGGAGTGGTTGTTTCATATATATGCAGGAAAACATCCCCCTTGAGGAAGTATTCACGCACCTAAAATGTTCAAGGGAGGGTTTGACTGCAGATGAAGGAACAAAGAGGCTCGAAATTTTCGGCTACAATAAGCTTGAGGAGAAAAAGGAGAGCAAAGTTCTGAAGTTCTTGGGCTTTATGTGGAATCCTCTCTCATGGGTCATGGAAATTGCAGCTATCATGGCCATTGCTTTGGCCAATGGAGGGGTAAGATCACAACTTTCACCTTCATAATTCTCCGCATTTTGTTTACTTCTAACCATCTTAAATATGTGTACTATCACTCTCAAGAAAAACTAATATCAAAGTTTTGGTGAAATACAGGGTAGGCCTCCGGATTGGCAAGACTTTGTCGGTATTGTCGTGCTTTTGATTATCAACTCTACCATTAGTTTCATCGAAGAAAATAACGCTGGAAATGCTGCTGCTGCTCTTATGGCTGGCCTTGCTCCCAAAACCAAGGTATCTTTGTGTTCGCAAAACCTTTCAGTTTCAGTTGATATTGAGTATCAACTTTTAGCTGATTAATTAATTGATGTGTTCTTTTGCAAATAAAGGTTTTGAGAGATGGCAAATGGAGTGAACAAGAGGCCGCAATTCTTGTTCCAGGAGACTTGATCAGCATCAAATTAGGTGACATCATCCCTGCTGATATCCGTCTCTTGGAGGGTGATCCTTTAAAGATTGATCAATCGGCCCTCACCGGAGAGTCTCTTCCCGTGACCAAACACCCTGGCGACAGCGCCTTCTCTGGCTCCACCTGCAAGCAGGGTGAGATCGAGGGTGTGGTCATCGCCACTGGTGTCCACACTTTCTTTGGCAAGGCGGCCCATCTTGTTGATAGCACCAACAATGTGGGACACTTCCAAAAGGTATAATATCACAAGGATTTACTATAGTTGTTTATTACAAAAATCAGGTATAGAAGGAGTTGCAAAACAGCTTCATGTTATGAAGGTGTCGGATAATAAACATATTTCACGTGTTCTCTAATGGACTTTGAAACTAATAGAGCTTGCTCAAATTTCGGAAAACGCCTAAATCTATTACCTTTCGAATCAAAAGTTGGCTTTGTCACATCAAAAGTTGGCTAACCATGATTTTCTTTTCCATTAGGTGTTGACTGCCATTGGTAACTTCTGCATCTGCTCCATTGCTGTGGGAATCGTGATCGAAATCATAGTGATGTACCCCATCCAACACAGAACCTACAGAAATGGAATTGACAATCTCCTTGTGTTGCTTATTGGAGGAATCCCGATCGCCATGCCAACAGTCTTGTCTGTGACAATGGCTATTGGATCTCACAGGCTTTCTCAGCAGGGTGCCATCACTAAAAGAATGACTGCAATTGAAGAGATGGCGGGTATGGACGTGCTGTGCAGTGACAAGACAGGAACCTTAACTCTGAACAAGCTGACAGTCGACAAAACTTTAGTCGAAGTGTTCCCAAAGAACATGGATAAGGACACAGTCGTCTTGCTTGCTGCCAGGGCTTCCAGGATGGAGAACCAAGATGCAATTGATGCTTCAATTGTTAACATGCTTGGTGATCCCAAGGAGGTATTGAAAACTGTTGAATGCCTTTAGAAACTTGCAAGATTCATTACAGATGAAATGACCTTTTTTTCTTATCTTTTCTTTTCTTTGGGAATGTTTTAGGCAAGAGCAGGACTTACAGAGGTTCACTTCTTGCCATTCAACCCGGTGGACAAGCGCACTGCAATCACTTATTATGACTCCAACGGGGACTGGCACAGATGCAGCAAGGGTGCTCCTGAGCAAGTAAAGACAGTCCTAAATTTGTGTTGTCCTTTTTGTCCACTATTTCATGGAGAAACTTTTACTTACTTTTCTCATTATTTTGACAGATCATCGAACTTTGCGAACTCAAAGGAGAGACCTTGAAGGCTGCTCATGATACCATCGACAATTATGCAAACCGTGGCCTTCGTTCTCTTGGTGTTGCACGACAGGTGAGTTATATAGGCGTTGTTATAGGTAGTCTGACAAACGTCTCTCTAATTAAGCAAAATGATCTGTACTCATAATTCAATCTTAGTGATTACGTGCTTAACAAACAACCACTGACAAAATTTGTATGTCTCTCCAGACTATTCCTGAAAAAACCAAAGAGAGCAGCGGTAGTCCTTGGGAGTTTGTTGGTTTGTTGCCTTTGTTCGACCCACCAAGGCACGACAGTGCAGAGACTATCAGAAAAGCTCTTGATCTTGGTGTGAACGTGAAAATGATTACCGGTGACCAGCTCGCCATCGGGAAAGAAACTGGTCGTAGGCTTGGTATGGGTACCAACATGTATCCATCTTCCGCTCTTCTTGGCCAGCACACCGACGAGGCTCTCGCTTCAATCCCTGTTGAAGAACTCATCGAGAAAGCTGATGGATTTGCCGGAGTCTTCCCAGGTAAATAAGAATAAAAATAAAAATCAACACTTTTAAAACATTTAATTAAGTTCCTAAAGAATCAAATTTATGTAATAAATATTTGGATTCTCAGAGCACAAATACGAGATAGTGAAGAAACTGCAAGAGAGGAAGCACATTTGTGGCATGACAGGAGATGGTGTGAATGATGCTCCAGCACTCAAGAAAGCCGACATAGGTATTGCCGTGGCTGATGCAACTGACGCTGCCAGGAGTGCCTCCGACATTGTTCTTACTGAGCCAGGACTTAGTGTGATTGTGAGCGCGGTTCTAACAAGCCGAGCCATTTTCCAAAGAATGAAGAACTACACCATTTATGCCGTTTCTATCACAATCCGTATTGTCTTGGGATTCATGCTCATTGCCCTTATCTGGAAGTTTGACTTCTCACCTTTCATGGTTCTTATCATTGCAATTCTCAATGATGGAACCATCATGACCATCTCCAAAGACAGGGTGAAGCCATCACCAGTGCCTGACTCATGGAAGCTCAAGGAAATCTTTGCCACCGGCATTGTCCTTGGAACTTACATGGCTGTCATGACCGTCGTTTTCTTCTACCTTGCAGCTGATACTGATTTCTTCTCTGTGAGTGACAACATCTCTTAATCATCTTGGTATTAAAAAATGATTAGAAATTCATAATAACCGGTTTAATGTTTATTATTTATAGGACACCTTCAAGGTGAGATCCATCAGGGGCAACCCAGATGAGCTTACTGCTGCTCTATACCTTCAAGTTAGCATAATCAGTCAAGCACTCATCTTTGTGACAAGATCACGGGGCTTCTCATTTATTGAACGCCCTGGTTTCTTGCTGGTCCTTGCTTTCTTCGTTGCACAGCTGGTGAGTAACTCAAAAGCCAAAACACAAATGCAATGCTTACTGTTTACTAATCAAATTTATTCACATTTTCTTGCTGATTTTGAACATTTTGAAGTCCTATATTAACATTTGAGTTGTGGGTAATCAGTTGGCAACAATAATTGCTGTGTATGCATCATGGGGATTCGCAAGAATCCAAGGTATTGGATGGGGATGGGCTGGAGTCATCTGGATCTACACCATCGTCACCTATTTCCCACTCGACATTCTCAAGTTCATCATTCGCTTCGGATTGAGTGGCAAAGCCTGGGATTCCATGATCCAGAACAAGGTATAAATGATGCAGAACCTTATTACTAAGTACTACTTATACTCTTGACTTCCCAAACAAGATTATAACTTTTTATCTCTCTTTGCTTCAATTTCTTGAAAACAATTTAGACCGCATTCACAACCAAAAAAGATTATGGAAGGGGTGAGAGAGAAGCACAATGGGCAGTGGCTCAACGTACCCTTCACGGGCTCTCAACTCCCGACGTGAACAATCACAAAGAACTCACAGAGATCGCTGAGCAGGCTAAAAGGAGAGCTGAGGTTGCAAGGTAAATAATATCTCCTCATGCAATACGATGCGGAGACACACTAATACATACATACATACTTTAAGTACATATGTATATATATGTACTAATTATTCTTGCATGAATTCTTTTTGTGTAGGCTGAGGGAGCTTCACACTCTTAAGGGACACGTCGAATCAGTGGTGAAGCTAAAGGGATTAGACATTGAAACTATTCAACAACACTACACAGTCTAAGAGGCAATACTGGCATTTAAATTGGATGGATCAATAAGCGGCTGAATAAAGGGGAGCACAGATTGAAAAATCTTCACAAACATGTTACTGATACTAATCTATTAATAGAAGTAGAGGTGGCATGTATGTTGAATAAATTGAGCTGAAGGGCTAGGAAGTCCATTACATGTTAGAGTTAGTAATCATGAGTACAATATTGTTTTTATTTTCATTTATGATGATATATACAATGCATTTTTAGTACTTTTTAAAGCTTCTTCTATCCACCATTAAATTAGATATTTTGATCTAATAATTTAACAATGTCTAACTTTCTAGCACTAATTTTATTGAAAACAAAAACGTGCGAAATAATGGTTGCAACATAATTATAGAAAAAGGCGATACTTTATTAGAAACCACCATGGACAGAGCTTATGTTACTCGTTACTCTTTCTATATGATGGAAATAGATAATATAAAAAGTTAAAAACTCGATCATTGGTTTCTACTTCAGTATATAAAATCTATTATGAAGCTACAGAAAAAAAAAAAAAAAAAAAAAGGAAGAAGAAGAAAACATATCTGTTAAATTTCAAAGGAGAATAATAATTTCCCACCACTAAAAACTCTATCAGAAAGTAGTTTCTATAGCCGACTCATTAAACTGATGCTTAATGTTTAATGTCTCTTAACAATAATCCTGATACTTATTTGAACAACACTAAAAGTCCCTCACACCTGAGAAAAATTATTTCATGCAGCTGCTGTATGACACTCGATTATCAAAAAAAAAAAAAAAAAGAAAAGGTCCCTCACACTTCAATAGTAAAAAGGAAAAAGAAATACTTCATTAACAACTATTAACTAAAACTAATATAACATAGGATTTTACACTTTAATCCTCCATTATGTAATTTCTAACAGGAGTAAATAAATTATATTGTAAATCATATAATAAAAATGAGGAATATTTATGCCCATCATAGCTAATAAACAACAAAATGTCAAAAAAAGAACATCGTTGCACGATTAACATTTTTGTAAAGCCTGAAACTCAAAGGTCTCACTATTGATCGAACATTTTAAAAATTGTTATCAAAATTGATCTCTTTTTCCTTTTCAATAGAACCACAACTTCTAAATTTCTTCATCCTTAATCAAGACCAAAAATGACCACAACAACCATCCGAATAATACATCACTTAGCAGTGACTATAGCTAGTAAAACTGCCGAGGGATCCATTACAAAACAAAGCTGTATATAGTTCTTCACAACAGTCTCTACTTCGATATATCAGCTTCATCACCCAGGCAGCCACTTAATATTATTCACACAGATCTACACCATAAGTACAAATATATATGTACTATATACTACTACTCAAGATGATTTGAACACCGGAAGACTTCGCACTGTCCAACTTTTCACTTATTGCGCTTCTGATCCCATATATATCCCTCGTGCTTCAAGAACCAAAGCGTGCCTTCGGCTGCTTGCTCAGCCGCGTCTTTCTTCTTCAGTCGAGGTTCTCCGTAAAATTCAAACTTACCATTTTGCATTTCCTCAATTTCCAGGACCACCTTGAAAATGAACCTGCCAAAAAACAAAGTAGACCCTAATGAGTTAAAAGAAAAGCTTTAAAATAGAAGGAATAAATGTATCTACGCAATAGTCCTAAAGCTTTACAATCACCAAAATGTTCGAAACTTTAAGGTTTCTCTCAGTAATTATTGAAGTTTCAAAACATTTTGATCCTCAACCCCTGGCTGACCAAATGTTAACGATAGATCTAGATTCAAATAGTTGGATTAACAAAGATAAATATTAGGAATGTTAATCTCACTAGTAATATTCTATGGAATATCCCTGATTCCCTGGTCAACACGGCATTGGTGCTTTCCAGCTAGCTAGGTCTCCCGGACAGCACTTTAGAGTGACTCAAATAGTTGGAACTTTCAATTCAATTTTATTTTTTCAATCTTGAGAAACATTCAAATAAGAATTTAGAAGATAATTTCTGACAGGAAAGGATAACTGTCTCATTTCGCTAAACACGTTCAATTTTCAATTAAATAGGTAGCAGACTGATTTAGGCCAATACTTACTCTTTAAAGTGGCTTGGTCCTGTCTCTACACAGCATTCAAACAGAGGCGGTTTCCAGCAGTTACCAGTGCATATTTCATATAAACGCGATTTTGCCGATACTGCACAGGGAGCACCTGAATATTACTTTTTATGTCAAGTACTTGATGAAAGTGGAAAAACAAAGTTTTCAATGATCAGTGACATCAGTACCTATTCCCTGTGGACCACTGTTTCTGGAACCATTCAGAAGTGAATTACCATTGCAGCCATTTCCATGAACGATTTGTGCGACTTGGCGTGCTGAAGCCTCATGTGGAAAAGGAGGATGTTTAATAGGCGTGGCAATCATATCACGATTTTTAGTGGAAATCCCGTTGAGATGGCTCATTTTCACAACATGATCACTTTGGTAAGTTTTCTGCACATTCACCAGACCATGTATAGCCGTTTTGTGAAAGAAATTTTCATCATATCCAATCAATTTGGCTTCTTCCATTTTAGTTTTTTGGAGCACTTCCTCCAGTGATTTTGACTTGGATTTATAACCTTGAGACTGAAGAATGAGAACAAGGACTTTAGTCAGTTAAAAAGACAAATCAACTTGGAAAGTGATTAATTAATGGAAAAATAAGGGTATTCTTGACTATACTAGGGGGAAAAATAATTCCCTGAAAGAAAGAAGGGACAATGTATGGCACCAGAGGAAACGAGATAGATGATTTCACGTAGAAAGAAATGAGAACCAAATTACAAAATAAAATTTCATTGTCTTATGACGAATCACCTTCAAACTTTTAAACACTTGTCTTGCAGCTATTCTTTTGGCAGCCTTTGCACTGATGTTGGTGGCGGAAGCAGTTTCAGATACCGTCCCTTCATCCACTTTAAGCTCAACAGAGAACTTTCCATTTTCCTTGGATAAAAAACACTGCAGCTCCCAGTTTTGGTACTGGCAAAGTTCTTGAAGATCCCTCAGAGGATTGAACTGTAGCTTGGACAAACAAACAATAGGATCCAGCAGGGAGAGCATAATACTCCAAGTATGGTTCAAATTAAACCCTGTATCAAGAAATATGGCACCAATACAAGATTCCACCAAGTCACCAAGGACCTGTATCAATACAAACAAATTACGATAAGCATGTTTCCATTGTTTCCCAAAATGAGGATAAGTTTTTATCAGTTTCATGGTCATACTAGGATAATAACTTTATCAACGAAATCTAACAAGATTAATACAAAACAGAAACGTCTAAAAAGACAACTTTGAATGTCGATTCTCGATCATACACAGCCAGTATATCAGAACTCAAGCCCTGCTGCAGGAACAATTTTATTTTGGATACCTGTCACGTCTTAGTTCATAGAGGCCTCTAAAATAAAATTTCGCATATAAGAGAATAGTACTTTTTCATAAGCCTGCAGTGTAGAATTATAAAGATCTGGTTAATTCGAAAAGATTAAGGCTAAACCAACAAGGGTAGTACCTCCAGAGTTCATATCTATAATAGATACATCAAGATACACAAGGATACATCAAAAAATATAGAATTATGGTAAAATTTAGCTTGCTATCTATTTACACCTAAATTGAGCATATGAATAGTTATTGGAAATTTATATATTGACAGGTGATCTGCTTATAGATATATGTTTACAATGTAGTCCATATCAAAAACATCATCAATTTGTCAAATACACCATCAACAATATGATCAGAACAAACAACGACGACAGTTTACGCTAAAGATATCAAAAGAATAGGACTGCATAATAACATAGCAACAAAAGTCTAGAACAACAACCTTTGGACATGCTTTGTCTTCAACATGCTCTTCCACTGATTTTGATGTTCTAATGCAATTCACATACTTATTGATTGATTCGCGGAGACCACCGGAATCACAAATAATAAATTTGTGGAAGGACCGCTTACTGGCTACATTGGCAAAAGAAATGTTATTCACTGATGCAGATCTCAAATCCGTCAATTGGCCAGGTTTCAACTTTGGGTACACAGAATACAGATAAGAAGTGATCAAATAATCCAGTACAGCATCTCCCAGAAATTCAAGTCTCTGGTTCAAAAATATGTATTTTAGTACTTAAGATTGAAACTTTACAACTGATACATTCAAACTGGAGAGGGAAAGAGTACATACCTGGTAACAACCCCCCAAGTGATTGTTGAACGAAGGATGAACAAAAGCCTGAATCAGCAAACCCTTATGGGTAAATGTGTAACCTAGTGTCTTTTCAACGGACTTGACATCAATCTGATTAGAAAGTGGCAGAAATATTTCACTCGCAGTGCAGATATTATCAATTTGAGAACTTGAGAAATCTATTTGGATGCCAAGCCAATTAAGAAATGCAGCTGCCGCTTTAAAGCCACTATCAACAATAAAAGCGCCAATAAGTGCCTCAATGACATCTGCAATGGTTTTCTTATGTAACCAGTGATGACATTTGTTGCATCGTACTTCGTCATTTTCCTTCGTGCAATGTATGCTTTTCTCATTTTCCTTCGTGCAACGTAACAGACAAGGACGGCCAAATGCAAAGAACTCGTCGGCCTCAAAAGAGTGGTCACGTATATATACCTGGAATGCATAATTTTATGATGAGTAAATGCAGCATAATAAACAACCAAGAAAAGCTATCCGCTGAGGTATTATTGTAAATCAAAATCTCAGGGCTTCACTTTGTTAAATTCTATTTAAGGAAGCAAGTCATGAAATGAAAAAAAACAGAAATCCGTGAATGCTGCTATGGTAGAAGCAATCCCTTCATACAAGAAGAATATTTAATATGGTACTGAAATAGAAAGGGAATATAAATTATTAGCTTCCAAGTATTGAGGTCAATTATAAGAATTACTATAAATTATAAAGTCAAAATAAATAAATGATTAGATTACCAAAACAAAGTACAACCAGAGAAACATTATTTAGAAGTCTTAGTATAAAAATAGGTCAATAAGAGAGAACAATTAAGAAACAGAACTTCGCTAAAGTATTTCCATACATCTGCAAAATTCAACAACTGGTCTTGGCTATATTTCATAATTTCCTCTCAGCAAAGTTCATAACAAGCCAAAACATAAACGTAAGATGAAATTCTTCTCTTTCATCAGTAAAGCTTACAATTTTAATGTAAACTACTAACGAAACTACTCAAAACGATTGAGGCAGTTCTTTAACCCAAAAAGAAAATGAAAGGCATCTAAGGAGAGATGCTAGCAAGAAGCAACAAGTTGCTAACTTCCAAGGAGATTGAGGTAAACTAAAATCTTAACTGTTCAGGCCTCACAACTCAAAGTATTAGGAAACACTGAACAAAAGAACTATCAGTTACCTGTAAATTATTTCTTGTGGCCAGCTTAATTAAATTAGAATTGTTAACGATGTTAGAACGCCTTCTTGTTAGCTGTCCTTCATCTAAGGCAGTGTGCTTGAGAAAAAGATGTCTGCCGACAGCAAACTTGAGAAACGCATCCCCAAGAACTTCAAGCCTTTCAAGAGAAAAGTGTTCACAACATCTTTCCGTCGTGAGTGCTTCAAGAACCTGCCAATTTTTCTAATCTATCATTAGCAAACTGCATTATATGTTGTTATGGAAACAGAATATCATACATTAAGTCATTAGATGCTAGAACAGGAGGTCACGTTTATTCTTAAATGAAACCTTACACGATGACCAGTGACTTCTGCTCCCTCAGGGAATGAAGCAACTAACTTGTCCTTCAACTCTATGGCCACAAGAAGGCTTTCGAGTCTATGCATGAATGATGGTAACAGAGACAATGAACTTCCGATATCTTTAGAAAAACCAATAATTTTCAATTGACAGATCTCTGGAGGTAATTCAATAAAGTGTTCTTCTTTTTCTCGCCATTCTCCTGAAATATCAGTAAGCTAATAATCCAATCCAATACATAATTATCCAAACATTACTTAAAATAGGAGTAAATAGTTAAAGGTTCATAAAGTAAGCAGCATGGCAAACCTGACCTGCCTTCTAAAACTTTTAGTTGGTTTGCAACAAAGGAAAACCATTCACCACTTACACATCATTTCATGTTAAATTCTTACTTTCTCCAAAGGAGAAAGGTAGAACTCAAAACATCTAATAAATTATCCAGCTTATTACCAACTAATCTACAGTATATAATGATACACATTCATGAACTATACCTGAGTGGTTTTTCTTTCGCAGTAAGTTGTCCAAAACAAAAAGTTGTTTTGCTTTCAAAAGGGGTTGATCAGGGTACACAAGATGAATATCAAACCTATAAAGTAAAATGTGAACCATCACAAAGAGCTGAAAACGATACCAGAGCCTGAAATATAACATGCCCCACCAATATGATATGCCTAAATCATATAAAAGCTCAAAAATATTTTATGCCAAGCCTAAGGTTCTAAAATTGCAATGTAGAAAACAATTACAAGCCTATCAGATTGAGAAGATGTGAGTACAGGATGATAAATGTTAGTTTTATCATGTCAAGTCTCAGATTTAGAAGGCATGAGACGAGAATCATTCATCCCAAAAGACTTCTTCAAACTAGAAGAATCTGAAACCTTTAGTTTCAGAAGAGCTAATCAAGTTGCTAATGCAGATAGTTACATAACCAAATACTCAAGCTTATCGTGAAGGTTTACACAAAATAAAATGGATTTATTGTCTATTGGTAACTAACCTTGCAGAATTAAGGTAAAACTAATAGTGATATAAAAGGTTTACAAATAAACCGCATGTTTTATACAAAATTACATACACTACCTTGTGATAATATTGTTTTAGGGATTTATTTTGTTATTCCATCAGTACAATATGCTCTTAATGATACGTACTACATTCGACATAGATCGATTTGAGCTAGTATAAATTCTATCCTTGTGCACTTACACCAATAACAGTCTGAAGTAAGAGCTGAAACTTTCGGTTCATATAACAGGTGATTTGTATTACATGAGCTTTCGAATCAAATCACATAATAAAAAATGTCTCTAAAGTAAAGCCCAGAGTATTTGCAAAGAAATGAGAAGCAGGTAATCATAGCATAACAAAGAAGCTGGTGAAATAACTTACGTTTCAGTGTAGTGCTCCCAATGACTTTTCGAATTATCATATGAACTATATCCATTTTTCTCTGGTATAATATCAGAAATAAAGAAAAATATATCTTTGCATGGGACATACACCAAACTGTTCACGATATCATGTACGCTCTTACAACCATTGGCAAGATGCAACTGGTCTTTAAGCTGAGAAACTTCATCATCGGTACCATTGGCAAGACGCGAGTGGTCTTCTAGTTGAGAGATTTTCTCGTTGGTACCAGTCCCAGGTTGTCTGAAGATCGGTGATGACAAACATCTGTTGACAAGTGACCAGTCCACAGAGATTTTGGCATATTCGTGCTTGAAAATGGGTAGCAATAGATAGAAGGTTGATGAGCTTGACTCATAGACATTGTAATCTTCTAATGGCACATATTCTGGTATAAGTTTGTGGCGGTCGAGAATAACCTTGAGAAACATTCGCTGAAACTTCTCGGCTGACTCAATCTACATAATCCAACCATCATACTTGAAGCCAAGACATTTTAAGATGCTGAATTATTTTCAACATAAGAACTAAAATCTTACCTCGTCCTTATCAAACATAGCAGTTCCAGATGGAATGAGCTGTGTCATCACCATTCTACCACGAGCCAAACAAAGATCAAGTTTCATTTCCTCAGCCTCTTTGGGAAGTGGATCCTTGACGAAAAGACCAAACCCTCTGTATATTCTATCTGCTGGATTAGGAGAAAACTGGATGCAATAGGAACTAAAACATGTAGAATTCCCCACTTTTGCCCAAGGTTCTCTGAGTGAAGCAGGAACAAGCATCTCATGAAGTTCTGCTCGTGAGTCATCATCTGCCATGAGAGCAATAATTTGTCACCATTCTACAAACTTAAAAGGAATCTGATACTCACGAAGACGGTTTCTGCTAACCATCGCAGCTGTCATAGTCAGACGAGTCAATAGTTGATTCTTCAAAATCATTATCTTGTTCCGGCAAGAGATAATCATTCAGTGCTCCAACTTCATGCAACTCCTTACATGCTTTCAAACAGCCATCCCTCTTGGCTAGCTCCGTTGAAAGTTGTGGTGCGCTGATAACTTGATGAATTGGAGCATTAGCTGGAAGAATTATGTTGCAAACCGTTCCATCTGCCTCGTCATCGTAGAAGAATTGTGGCTTTGGAATAAAAAACCTATAAAGATATATCTCTTAATGGACATCTACAAATCAATAAATATAGCATTAAGTCAGGAGTTTAAGAGATGCTAATCAGCTCTAAGAAGAATATCATACTCATCATGAGGAAGTTTTGAACAATAATGATGAAGCAACGAAACACTTGACACAGAACTAATGGTTGCGCCAGTAGTATCTACTTTGTAGGTTCTCTCCTCGAAGTCGCTCATTGGCACATGAGATTTTCTGCAGGCGATCTCCTCATTCATCTGAGCTTCGTCTTTTTTAAAATGTTCAATCAATTGGAGTTCCCCTGGGTTTCCCCTGCAATGATGTTAGTATTAAATATTTGACTTTGTCCAAAAGTAAACCAGGAACAGAAAAACAAACAAACAAAAAGGCATAAAGCAAGCAATTACTGATAACCTGTCCACCAAAAATGCATATTCAGACTGGGGCATACGGGCTCGACCTCTAGACTGTATGAAACTTGCAACTGTTTCTGGAAGATCAAACCGTATTACAAGGCAACATGTCTGAATATCAAGTCCTTCTTCACCAACTTTTGTCGCAACTAACAGATTTAGCTGCCAATATCGGCCATGAAAACTAGAAATTAGCATGATTTTCTCAGAAGCATTTGAGCAGAATATTCACTAAAAAAACCAATTGGATCAAAATTTACTGAATTATAAATCTATATGCTTATGAAACCCCCAAATAGTTCATTCACTAAATTTCTTTTCGACCCTTGTATGGAAGATATAAAGTGAAAAACATTCCACCATGCAGGAATCATTACCTCACCAGTTCTGAACTTCTCAAGAATGATGTTTGTCTCTTTGCGAGAAACAAGTCCAGAACGAACTCCAACAAGGAAACCACACTTCCAAGACGATAAAAACTTCAGATTTCGAAGTATATAAGAAAGGGACCTGGCAGTAACAATCCTATTGACAAATATTATGCACTTCATATTTGGTTGTAACCTGTAACAAAATAGAAGGTATCTTGCATGAAATTTCACAGTAAGCGTACTCAAAAATGAATGATTAAGATAAACTGCCCCTACTTTGTCTTCAATAAAGATTGTTACAAGCCCAAGGATATGGACTCAACCGGTAATTCATGTATTTACAACAAAACTTCAACAGTAAAAAAGGAATTCTTATTTGAAAACAATAGTCACATCAGAAAGAGACAGGTTTTTCTTTCTTCCTTCAAAACTTTCAAAGACAATTAGTTAGGCTAAAGCAGTATCTCAGAGCATTGTTTGGCATCTTCTAGTGTTGCAACTTGCTATAAAGTGAAGTAACTTTATGTAGATCATGATCTTCCCTCAAAATGTGCTGTTATAATTCATTTGTTTTACGTGTTGACAATATTGTTCTTGCTAGAGAGAGAGATAACACAGAAATTCAGCATTTAAAGTGATTCCTATAATCTCAAGGTCAAGCTAAAGATAAATGTTCGGGGCATTTCCTGGGAACTGCAATTGCATCCTTGATCTGCGTTCACATGGGCTGCTACAAGAGGAGCCAAAAACTAGCTAATCTCCCATAGATGCAGTGAACTCTTGGGTAAAGAATAATCAAAATTTTAACCTCAAAACTGTTGGGTAAAAAGATCGGCAAGGCAAAGTCTGTACCTGATGAAAACCCAGATGGAGATAAAGCATTTGTGTGTGGGTGTCGTATGTAGTGGGGGGTGGGGGGGGTGGGGTGGTTGGCTACTGCAAGAATATCAAGAAGCATCTGATCAAAGGATCAAGATCCAATATTGAATAGAGAGCTATGGCCTACATAGCACTGAATTGGTTTGGTTAGAACATAATTTTTCAAAGATTTGGTTCTGTATTCCCATCCATGCAGAGGGTAAGCAACAGTAGAAACTCCAGTTTGCATAGGAAATAATCCCTTTTTTGACGAACAAAAAGAACACAGTGAGTAAGACGACCTTTTTTATGTGCGAGGAAGATATCGAAGAAAATTGTTGGTATATAATGTTAAATCTTGTGACCAGTTATCATATTTGTTTACCTAAGCACTGTAGAACAGAACTAGAGCAAACTATTTTAAGCTTGAAGTATATGGGATATTTTCTTCATGAGATGGATGCTGGAGAATACAGTTCCGACATGTGACCTTGCCAGATTAATATGCAAGGTTCATGTATGTATAAGTATCTTATCGACATCCATCAATAAGAAAATATAAGTCTGACACTATCCTGGCTGATTCGTTAACTAAACTGGCTGATTCGTTATCTATAGTTATCAACTTCAACAACAATATGAAACTAAAATTCGCAGATTTGATGCATCTCATGCGATAATTCTGTTTAAAAGTCAATGGGCGGGAGAAAATGAATAAATGTCCATAAATTTTAAATTACGAGTGTTCTTGAAGCTCCTAAAGCTTGACTATAATGCAATCCGACCAAGCCAAAAAATATCTTCGTCGTATACATGGGCAATACCTAAAGAATTAACCTTTTGTTTTTCCGGTTACCCATAAGTGACTTGACTTTCAGCGGTGAAGTGCAAATTTTGTGGAAATAAAATAACTAGATTACAGAAAGAACAGGTGTACGGGGTTATTATACAACCCCAGACCCTAATGCTTAGAAGACTATAATTCAGTTTTGCTCTGTAATTTATGGGAACTACAAATTTGGATTTAATCAAGATTTTTGCAATCGCGGTTCGCAGAAAAGATTCTAGGCATAGATAGTTGGCGCCTATAAAACTCTTAGAGGAAGAAAAATACAAACCTAAAGCTGGAGAGAATATCAATAAGCTTTGAGAGCTTTTTTGAGATAAACGGCTCCTTCAAAACTTCTTTACAGGACAAATCAGCTTCCATTCCATCTGCACAAGTTGTTGGACAAAATGTTCTTAAAAACATATAAATAACTCAAGCAGAATGACATAAAAGAAACAGAACCTCTGGTGAAAATTATCACATCGGTAATATGAACAAAATCCACATTTATGGTTGGCAAATGCTTGATATCAAGGAAAGCAAACCATGAACATCTGATGAAGGTAAAAAAAAGCATACGACGTAGTACCAGTTGTCAGCCACTACAAGTTTGTTTTGGTATAATACCTCCCGTACAATCTGCAAGGATTTTGGTAGCCTGGTGTAAATACTTGTTACATACATCATCATCACTGCAACTCTCTTTTGTTTCTGAAAGATTGTCATTTTCATAATGGTCGCCCTTTAGAGAAATGTGGCTGGCCTTCAGAAAAGGAAAAGAGAAGGAGCAAATTAGATAATTGGGTCACTTCTCATCAGTGACTTCGAGGAAACAAGCACACAACCTGATATGTGTTATTACAGTAACCTATGTGCACAAAAACAGGTCCCTGAACCAGAAAAAACAAGTTGTAGCTTTGAAGTGAAGGGCAGAAAGAAAAACCACTCAGGTATAATTTTGTGTTTAGAAATTATACTTTGAATGTGAATTTCTATTTATGAAAATAAAGTGAATTCATTTATTTTTAAGTAGGAATTATGTTTCGTATTTCAGTTATAAAATTCATCAAGATATATTCAAAACTACCCCATTCTCCTTTCTAGCTTGTACGAGTTATATATATCACACTTTTTTTAGCAAACATGTCTAATTTTTTCTAAGCCGAATTATATTTTTTATTTTGTGTGCTTTAAATAGATACTGAAACTGTTTGGTTTATTCTTCCAACCAATGACTGGATATTATTATCATACAAAAATAGAAAACAAGCCATTGTTATTTTCTCATCCACAATATGTACCCTTAATAAAGTAATTATCTATGTAGGAACTGAATGACGCTTACTAATCAAACTTTTGTTTAGGTTTTACTCAGAAATTCCAAATGTATCAATAAAATAATTTAGAAGAGGGACAACACTTTGGAAATAAATCGTACAATGGTAAAAACAAGAAAACATCAAGTGACAATTATTTTTAGCTTTACCAGCTTCAAGAAATGAAAACAAAATGATGAACAACTATGCACAGAAACATGGGATTAAATTCAAATGCAATGAGAAAAATGATTTTGGAGATATTGTGATCCTTACTTGTAATGTCCCCCATAGTCCAAGATTCTCTAGACAAAATTTCAGATTACAATGCAGCTTTAGGAGCAATTTTTTGGTATTCCTGAGACTACTCCCGTCAAGCATGTTCCTCCGAATCGTAGACATATACTGTTGTGCCACAAAGCATCAATGTAATTATTCATAAGGAATGAATTAACCAAATGAAACATGTCAGTGCCCAAATACCTGGTGCTTAATCTCCTCAAGCTTCCTAGTATATATCATTTGAGGGTAAGAACAGCCATTCTCACTCGAATCATAATAATACACATTCACTTTGGGGGATGTGATAAACTGTTCCAGTTCATCCTTATCTCCAACAGAATAAACCTATGAAATGAGGAAAGACCACTTGGTCAAGAATTTGAGAGATAGAAGGACCACTGGACCAGATTACTAGTACTATGTGGTGAACAGCAAAAAAAAGGATCTGGTGGTTTAAGACAGTGGGAGGGGGAGGGACCAAGATTCTTGGTAATCTGAACTTGCTACGTCATATATTTTATCCTCTAATCCATATGCATTGCAATCAAAGTACATAATAGATTTAACAGTAACAAGCCCATTATCCTAAACACACCTTTGCACGCATCAATGCCTCAAGACCATCAATTGAGCCACCTGAAAAGGGCAAGTAAGCATGTCAGGACTCAGGACATCAACAAGTCAAGTAGAAAAGTGAAGTCATCTGAAAACATATAAAAATTTCTGCTTACATAGTGAAGAGATATGCTATATGCAAGTAACTAAGATCAAACATAGCTCGAAAATCACGAGTGGGAAAGAAAGCAAACAAGAAGGGACCACTGAAACCTGAAATTATAACTTAAAGTAGCTAGAACCCAAAATATCAAAAGAAAAGAAGATTTGTATTGAGTCCATTACCTTTTCCAAGTTTCGGAGATGCTGTCATGCCAAAAATACGGGGAAGGCTCACAAGATCCATTTTATAGAAGATCTGTATATTTCCCCATACAGATGATACGCATTAGAAATGCAACAAATATTAGAAAGCAAACCATATGAACTTAAATGATAAGTTTTAGTTCATCACCTTCATTATTTCCGCATAGGGATGATTACTATCAAGCTGTGCATAATGGCATTCATCAAATATAAGCAGTGCAATCAGCTCGATCTTTATATAGCAGTGTGACAGATAATGTAACAGTATCTGAGGTGTCATAACAAGGACCTGCAAATGGGAAATAAAGGGATTAACCAACAAAAGTTTGATCCAGTGGCAAGTGTTCTTAGGCAGAGACTGTACATACACCATCTACCTAAGAAATGGAGATGAAATAGAAATCGGAAAAAGAAGCCCCACAAAGATTTCACCTGTCAAATGAGCAAACTTTGCGGAAACCATTTACTGCTAAAAGATATCAGATGAACTATTCAACTAACCTCGCACTCATCAATTTCTTTTCCCCAGTCGTGGTGGCTCCTTAAATGTGTTGAACTCCCACAATAGATCCCAACTCTGAGGTCAAGAGAATTTTCTATCACCTTGGCTTGCTTTTATTTCCAAAAGTAAATAACAGAAAGAATTTATCAGATATAATAAATAAATTAGCAACAGGACTTATTGATTTATCCAGAAATCGATGAATAATTTCAAAGCGAAAATGAGCTGAATATGACAATGCTTTTAAACTCAAACAATAGAGCCATAAGAGAGACACAACCTCCCTTAAAGAAGGTAAAGAGCCACATTTTACACAGAGATAAATGCATATTAAAGTACAATGGCAGGTCATACAAAGCTCAGCATCTAATAACTTCTAACAAAGTTACACGAAATTCAGCTCAAGTACCAGAAGTCAAACCCAATGTTGAAACTTTATTAGCTATAGGGTTACACTATCCACGAGTATTTTGCACACTCGAACCCATTTAAGTGAATCATATGACTAAGACAATACCTCATTGGACCTGAACTGAAAATATTAACCAGACTAACTATCTGAAAATTTCCAGTACGAGTTGAATGTGGCTAATATGTGAAGGTCGGGATGGGATTTTGCTTGAACGAGGGATAATAAGCAAAATTAATGTGCCATAAGTTGCTTAAAGCAGAGCACATTGCGAAGTGATTCGATAGGTAGCTTGTGTAAATTAAATACAAGACTGCAAGATGCAGTTCCAAGATTGAGGTGAAAGTGCTTAAAATTACATTTCATTGGAGTGGTTCACTAACAAAAACATATATAATGGAGACTCTGGAAATATTTATCCCTAAATGTAATGTACTTCTTCACACATAAGAAGTGTGAAATTAACGCCTCTCTTTAGTAGACAAAAGACTTTTTAATATGTAGTTAATGGTAATAAGTTTGGAATAGACTCTCTTTATAAACATGCAAGTACAGCAAACAATGCAACATGACTATGGTGCCTGCTGAAATCCGTCAACAATAGAGATTAGACCTAGTAACAGACTAACATTAAGCTATTACTTTAGTACACAAGTCCTCCTCATTTAGTTTGTCTGCATTCACCATGTTTCTCCACTATCTGTTCTCTGCTTTCTTCTCCAATTACACGACCATCTTTGCTCCCAACACCTTCATTCCTCTTCCCTTCGGTCTTTTGGTGTTCTAGCCCTCCGATCCAATCACACACATTGCTTGCACATTATCCAAGTTGGGTCTTGTTGCACAGATTTGGGAAATTTGGCAGGGGATGTCAGAAAACAGGCAGCAAAAAGTTCATCCATCATCAGGGAAGGAGCAATATTTTAAAAAGGTCTTAAACTTCAAGCGCTTATGAAATGTGCCTTAACTTTTGAGGAATAATTAATATGGCTTTTTGCCGGATTTAAAAGTTACCGTAACCAAAACATAAATTTCGTAGTGACAACCTTTTGAGGAATAGAAGTGGCCCAGCAGGCAAACCAATTTACTCCCTCTCTCATAATCTTCAATCCTCATCTTTATTTTATTCTACATTGACCGTCTCAAGTTCAAAAATCTGTTACGTTGCTTCAACTAAGGATTTAGAATCCCATAGTTCGAGGCATAGACAAATTCAGGAAGATACATAGAGAAAGATACTGCTTTTATAAACGAATATATATCCTACATTACACTGTGCCTAAGGACCAATGATTTGAATAAAACAGCAAAGCCAGAAGCCACTTATTTGCACATACATCCTACATTACATCATTTGGATAATGCACTCATGAAGTCCCAACATGGACACTACAATACCACTAAGTAAAAGGACCGAAAGAAGAGAAGCAAAAGAACCTGCTGAACCAAAGCAACGGTAGGAGCAAGGAAAATGCAAATATTCTTTTGGGGCTTCTTTATCAGGTGCCTCATCTCATAAATAAGTAAAACAGCAATATGAGTTTTCCCACAACCTGTTCCCATATAGACAATAACATTTTCCTCGGTGGCTTTCTTACAGAGGTCTATCTGGTACCTGTGTAAAATTCAAACAGTTAAAAGAATATAAGATAGTTCTTTATCAGCTTATGTAAGATAACAAGTTCATTCGAGGGAATAGCGCATTCATTTGGCCGTAAAAAGATTCCACTAAGGTATATAATCCAAACAGAGAACAAGCCATCCTTTCTCTTTGTCTTTTCAATGATGTCAACCATAATCATTTATTCAAAGAAATTAACCCTGTAAGAAGACTTCATTTACTTTGCCAAATCTTACAATATAAAAATGAGTTCTACTGGCCTCAGACTTTCATCTCAAAAACTAGGAAAGATTCTGTTTTAGTTTTTTTTTTTTTTTCTTTACAATTGAAAATAGCATGATAGAAGAATTAAACATGCCAGCATAATGGCTTCACACACAGGATAAACGGCTTTGATAATTTAATAATAAAAATAAAAAATTGCCCAGGTGCACAAAAATAAAATAAAACAAAATTACCCTTCCCAGTTAAAGTTAAAAATCTAATTTAACCAACATCAAAAAAAGTGAAACCTTTTTTCCTTACATTGTCACGAACAAACAACCTTCTTTTGTGAGGCTGATCACACACCAAAACTAAAAAAAAATAAAAAAATAAAAATCACAAAAATCAAGAAAACCCCACAACGCAAATGCATTAACATAACACCATTCAATAAAAAAATCGAAACTTTATTAAAAAAAAAACAAAACAGAGAAACAGCATTTCTTGATAAATATCATAAAATCAAGAAAAACCCACAACGCAAATGCATTAACATGACACCATTCAATAATAAAAATCGAAACTTTACGAAAAACGAAGAGGGGTTTTTACTTTCTTGCGATTTTTCTAGGGTCTTTCTCATGAATCTGTTCTTTTTCGCCGCCATTGATAGAAAGAGATGAGAGCTGCTCCGATATACCATTTTCGACTGAATTATTCAGATGGACGGTGGAGATTGTGTCGCCGCCGTCCATGGCAGTGATCGGCGGCAGAGAGAAATAGAATTGACTCTGTAATTGACTGTGACAGTACGAAGAGTGAGAGGCCGTGTTGTGTGAAGAGAATGTATGTGTAGTGTAGGACTAACGTAAGAAGTCTTGGTCTTGGATTCGCCTTTTATTTATATACTTGTACCATAGCCTATTTGTAAACAATCATATTGTGTAATTAATTTATTAAATGTAAAGTTAAGATAATAATTGTTTATAGGACTTAAGTTGGTGATTGGGCCTGTTTGAATAGTTGGTCACTTGGTCTACGACTAGTTTTGTTTTAGGGACACGCTACCTATGAAAAAAGTCTTGAAAAGCTATTAAGAATCTTTTGTTGGATTTGCATTTATGTGTCTTTATTTCTCAAATCTTAGTCCATAAGCTACTGCGTTATATATATTAGGATCCTTGAATAAATGGATAGATTATACGAGATACGGACTTTTTTTAATAATATTTAATATAATATGTCGAGAATATAGCTATGTATTTTTATGTTAAGTACTAATATTTAAAAAAATTGTGATGTGTCAAAATTAAAGTATAAATATAAAATTATATTTTTTCGATTTTAAACACAAACACTATAACTAATAAAGTCTATACACCAATTTCATCTGATCATTCATCATAATATTGAATAAAATTACTATGATATATATTTATATATGACAAACTTATTTTCTCAAAAATTACACTTTTAAATTAATTTTTTTAAGGTTATTGATAGAAATTTAGAATTATTTAAGAAGACCGAACTCTAAAGAGATATACAAAGTACATAGAACAAAGTGAAAATAAGTTTGATAAATCTGTAAAAGCAGAAGACTAAGAAATGAAAATGGAGAAATTGAGCATGAATAGCGAATCACCTTTGATTTATAATTGTTAAAAACGAAAATGAATGAGTGGAATAATTTTTAGTTTACTTTATCATACTAGCTAATTTTGTTTTTCTAATTTTATCCTATAACTTCTAAATTATATTCTTGATTATTAAAATTAAAAACTTAAGAATTTTTGTCTAATTGTATCCCAAGTGTTTTGAAGTCGCGGTCGTTTCTCAATGTGTGTATGCCATTCTTGTGCACGAACAATTCTAGTTTCATTGTGTCATTTCAATTTATCGGATGTCCATGAAGGCGTATTGGAGCCGTATCAAAATCGTCCCATGCCTATATATACATACATGAGTTCTCGATACGCGCATGAGAATTTATGGTAATATATAAAGGAGCAACATTTTTTACATCAAATTTTTGATTTCTAAATTTAATCTTAACGACGCATATTTCCCACGAGAAATACGTTTGTAGGATGGTTGAATAGACGATCCCCTTGATACGTGTTTTAATCGTCTAAACCAAGCTTAATTACACTAGTAAACTAATTATTTCTAAGCACCTACACAAGTCTTCACCACTACACAACATTTGTCTTTACCACCTCTCAACACATGTTGCACTTGTCTTCTCTACCATAAACTACTTACTTTCACCGCATACATCCACCTTACCCCCTCATGTGTTTTCACCATGCGCTTTCACTCACCATCCGTTCTACCACTTATCCCTCGTGCAACGTGTAAGAGCTCCTATATAAGGAGTCTCACCCCTGCGCTTAAAACCAAGATAATTTCTACCCTCAAGCTAAAGTTTAACTACTACACACTTCACTAAAAGGGTCCTTCTTCTACCCTCTTCACTGTACTAAGTCAAACTAAGGGGGTACACTCTAAGGCTCTAAGCAGTGTTTTTAAAACCGAACCGGTGCTTTGAACCGGCAAGGCACCGGTTCACTGGTTTTACCGGTTAAACCGGGTCAACCGGTGGTTGAACCGGTTGAAACCCGTGAACGGACAAGGGACCGGGTCCCGGCCCGACCGGTTCGACCGGCCGGGCCGGGCCGGTTTTAAAAACACTGGCTCTAAGCAAGTAAGATAACTACACCAAACTAGCTACTACACCCCTCCACTAGTTAGTTATTACACTAACACCCCTCTTCTAGCTAGTTTCCTACATTAACATCCCTCCATTATGCCTAGCTACTATACCAATTCATCTGCACTAAGGCTAGTCACTACACTATAGCGCACACAAACAGAAAACGATGTTGGTTAGATTCCCTCGTGGATACGTAGTGCAGTTTCAAAAGATATCCGAGTCCAGCCGTAAATCACGCACACACCCATGTTCCCCGTAGCGACCAAGCCCCTTCAACGACTTTGTCCGACTCAACATCGATCCAGACCACGATTGACGTGCGGACAAACACGGTGACGTGCATCGATCCACGCAGAAAAATCAAGGACATCATTAAACTTTATAATTCATGTTTCTCTATAACATCTTAACATTAATTTCTCAATTTAGCCATATAATAAAAAAACGTATAATTTTTATTAGTAATTTCTCTAATTTTAAGAAAAAATAACAATTTGAATATGTAAAAGGAATCGTCCCTTGTTGATTAATTTAAGAAACCTATGAATGCAAAAACTATTAGCAACCCTAAAAAAAGGAAGGAGAGAGAGAGGAGCAATGGAAAATCTCAACTAAATCGGGCGGGAAACTAGTAAGTTTCGTGGAATTATCATAATTGCAATATTGCTTGACAGTAGATGATCCAAATCCGCAAATATTATAGTTGCTTTCATTAAAATGGTATTAGTCTACTCAAAAATTCTATTTTAAACCTATGATTAGGTGAAGCGACAACGTTAGTCACGATAGGGATTTGTTTACTTTTAACGCCAAAAGAAAAGGAAAGAAAACAAACAAACAAATGAAGACAGACTTCTTAGATAAAGTCCAATTTCTATGTTAACTGATTGTGATATATAAAATGTTGTAAATTATTGATTAACAAAACAATTTCCATTAAGTTGACCAAACGTACAGTGCAAAGTAGAATATCATCCTCTCATGTTAATTTGTGGTCTTGGCATAACATTATCTGAAAAATACTTACTTAGATCATATTGACAAGTCTGTTAATTATAATTTTGTCACATCATTCAAAAAATAGTTTCAAATTTTATAGTATTTTAAAATTCATAATATAATTGTTATTACATGTAGAAACGCGAGTACTTCCAATATTTTCGACATTATCAGTGAGGAAAACAAAATTCCTAATACTTCTCTAATCTGTATTGCGCATCTTTTACTACTTTTCTCTTACAAAATATATCATATTTTTCTAGCTAAGTATGTGTTAGTTAATAGAAATAACGAGTTATCATATATATATATATATAACTAGTTTAATCTATAATACATCAAACTTAATTTATAATCCAAGTAGACGTAATTTATAAAGTCTATACATCCGGTTTGCCTAAACATGCACTAGAAATATATATGTGCGCAACATTATTAACATAGAAGTATATTGGAACATCGGAGTATGATAATGTATAAGAACTATTCGTCCAGTCTGACAATGATTTTTAAAATATCCGTGCAACATAAGTTAGTGTAACCTTTTCCTTTTAATATCAATTGCTTATAAATTTGAGTGCCATTTGTTCATTTTAACAAAAAAAATAAAACCTCACCCGCGATGGGTCCGCCTCGATCTGCAAAGCATTTACCAAGTAATTGGCTGTTATGCACGGAGTCATCTATTACTATCTATTACTATATTAAAAGCAAACCCTCCACCCTCACATATTTTATGGATGTTGTACAAAATTATTAGTTCACCTAAAATACCCTTAATTTCTATTAATTTCTAATAATCCAAAAAGGATAGGAGAGTAATTGTCTTTTTTAACTCAAATTCACTAAACCACCTCCCCCACTTTTAGTGGAAAAAGTTAACTGCATTTACTTTTCAAATTTCACATTCATTAATCATTATGTCCGGTCCATATCAGTGTTCTCAGAACCGGACCGGTCACTGAACCGACAGTCTTACTGGTTACAGGTTTTACAGGTCGAACCGATCGAACTACTGGGCGAACCGGTATAAAAAGTCAACAACCTACAACAATAGTCAACAAATATATAATGTACTATATTTTCTTAATATTTTCAAACTATTCACAATTCCATAATACATATGTCATCACTCTTCATATTAACTTAACATTTATTATCACACTAGTCCTCACCAATAAAGAAATAAGAGTAAACACCATAATAAATAGAGACAAGGTAAGATTTGAAGAGAGTTTATATGAATCTCAAACATAATTAAGGATTGTATAGTACGGTAAATAAAAAAAAAATGGAGGCTGGAAGATGGAAGAATTTAGATTAGAAGGATAGAAGAAAGAGATGAAGAAAAGAAAAAATTTTATGATGATTACCTACGTAACAATTACAATACTTATAAAGAAAAATAAAATAGAAAATAACAATGCCAACTAATAAAAGGACATAACAATTAGAATATATGAATTGAAAATGTACTGTAACTCTTTTATAATAAAAGTGCTGCTTATGAAAGAGCAATTAACAAAAACGTTTTTCTCTTTCTCTTGGGATGGACAGCTCAGATTACTCCTCAACTCAATGGCTCAGATTTAGTCCCCTCTCCTCAATCAAGTACAGAAAACCCTCAAAGTCTTCTGCCTCAAGTTCAATTCCTGCGCAGCTCCTTCTCTCAACTTCTTTTCTTTCTTCTTTTTTCATTTTGTCCATTTTTTCCTTAATTTTATTGTAATTATATGACTCAAACATAACGTATTTTACCTGGCGGAGGGATGAAGATGATGTAACTTCTTGGGGATTAGAATCGTCATTCCCACTTTGAAAAAAAAAAAAAGCCAAGCAGCGGCCTGGACCGAAACCGGCTACCGGTTCCTAGCTGGTTCAAAATGCCAAAACGGACCGGAAAGGAGGCCGGTCACCGATCGAACCGGTTCGACCGGCCGGTCCGGTCCGGTTTTGAGAACCCTGGTCCATATCTCTTAATTCCTCGTTCCTACGAAATTCAACATATCTTCTTTCTCATGTCTCACACTCTCCTTACTAGGTTTTGTGTAATGTAAATCTCTCTCTTTCAGTTTTTTGTTTCTCAAATTTGATTGATATTCTACTTGCATTTTCAATTAAACAACCTAACAAAATGAATTATCTCCATTACAAGTGAGTATACATGCATTGGATTCTTTTATTTATTGATTTCTCTGCATTTCATGTATTAAAGGTGAGTTCACGTGAGTACATGTTCAAAGTTTTTTTATTTCTTCTACTTCTTCCCTTTTGATCAGGTGAAAGATCGCGTTTCAGGGATTATTTCGACGAGATTCACATATTTATCTTCAAAAGATGGTAAGTAGCAATGAATTCTTTCTCTCTAAGTTCTTCTGGTTTAACTATTAACTTATTAAAAGTTTGCCTCTTAACTTATTATCTACCCCCAGGAAATTTTATGTGTGGCATCCACGTGTGCAACATCAAAATAAAAATATTATGTATGCCTAAAAAAATTTACACGCGGTCCCGCGTGTGCTTTGGTGGCTAGTAGTTAATTATTAAAACATCAAGTACTCCTCAATTGAGAATATATTCACAATCCCTAGTTTTATCAGTCCATAAAATGTCTTATAAGTGCTTATAATCATATCTGTAACTGTCGTCATTTGTTTTGTCATATCGGGACAAGCCTGAATAATTACAAAATATGCTATGGAATGTTAATAATACTAATATCTAATGAAAAACCGAAACATAAAAGAATTATTTTGAGCATATATGATATAACACTTCCAACATAAAAAAAAAAATAAAATCAAAAATCAAAAGATTGAAGGAGACCCGACCCAGTCAAAATTGGTTCCAAAATCACTATACTAAAATGTTTATTAAATTTTTTCAAAACATAAAAATATACAAAATAAATCTGAAGTTCACATTATATCATAATAACAATAATCATAAAAAAATAAAAAAAAATTACAGCTCTTATCCGTCTGCAAACCATAATCTAAAAAATAATTATCATAAACTCCAAAAAACATAACAAATTCCTTCACTCATATTATATATATATATATATATTCAGTTATTCACACACAAACACAATCATCTTCTCCCAATCAATTCACCCGCCATGGCATCCGTCGAATCCATCACAAACATCTACAGATCACTTCCACCTCGACCCTCAATCGAAGACCTCGACGCCGCCATATCCATACTCCAAACACTCGAAACAGAGCAAACCACTCAACTCGATCATATTTCAAATCAAACCGCCGCAAAAGACGTGGACCCACATCTCTTCTCCGTACACCAAGAAATGCTTAAAAACGTGATCTTGTTACAGGGTCTGGAGCAGCGCAAAGAGGCGGCCCATTTGGTTGAGCTCGACAGGATCTTTCAGGTGTTTGATGGGCTCATACAGAGGGCCTCTGTTCTTGTTTGTGGGCCGGAGGAGAAAAAAGATGTGATCTTTGAGGTGAAAAATGATGATGATGAGGGTGTGATGAAGAGTGGTGGTGATTTGGATTTGAAGGGTTGTTGTTCTTCAAAGGGGATTGTTTTGTCTTCAGGTTTGAGTGTTTTTGTTACTGTTTCTGTTTTTTTGTTGGATTTGAGGTGGGAGTTTGTTTTGGTTTATGTGAATCTTTGATTGGTTATTGATGTTCTAGGATATGAGTTGCAGTTATAGAATTCATGGTTGTTCTTCAATGGATCTCTGTAAGAAGGGTGTAGATTTTACGGAATTACTTAATCGCGTGAGGTCCTGAAATGCTCAAGTTGAGTGTAAAAAAACTCGGTATAGTGGAACTCTGAGGTTTTGTTGATGATTGTATTCTTACTATTATAAGCTAGTTTGTGGTTGATAGTGGATTTCAGGAGTAAACATGTCATACTTCGGAAAATCTTGCGTTCTTTTAAATGCAATCGTATGTTTTTTGAGAATTAGGCGTCAACGTGTTTTGTCGGAATAATTGTTCAACAAGTTTAGTTATTCTTAGAAATTTCGTAACTTCTAGTGTTTGATTATTTAGGATACCCAAGACTCTGTAGCTAGATTACGCAAATATTTAATACTAGCAACATGATACGGTGCAAGATAATGGATCCTGAGCTGATTTTATGCTTTTCAACTTCCTTTCAAGTTTATTTAATGATACTTGAATACAACCGCTTAAGACTTTTTATTTTGAAGATGGAAATATGTTTAGTTGATTTCTGTGGCTTGATCGCGCTTTGGTTGCATTTCCAGCAGCAGGAGCATCAGAAAAACTTAACTTGATGAAAGTGGCGTCACTGTTCGAAAAATCGGCCAAAAAAGGGGCACGTGTTTTAGATCTTCAAGGAAGACTTATGGAAAAGATTGAGTGGCTTCCTTTATCGCTTGGAAAGCTTTCATCTCTTACTGAATTATATTTATCAGAAAACCGGATCATGGCCCTTCCAGCGTCGATTGGCAACCTCGGTGCCTTAACAAAACTAGAAATTCGTGCAAACCAAGTTATAAACCTTCCCTCCACATTTGGTGAACTGCACAATTTGACTGACCTGAATCTTGCTGCCAATATGTTGAAATCATTGCCAGAATCTTTCGGAAACTTGAAGAATCTGGAAAATCTCGATTTAAGTTCAAACCGGTTCTCAAACTTACCAGATACTATAGGGGACCTAACATCTTTGCAGAGACTGATTGTGGAAACCAATGATCTTGAAGAACTTCCTCATGCAATCGGATTATGCTCGTCACTTGTAGAACTGAGATTGGATTTCAATCAGCTCAAGGCTCTTCCTGAAGCAATAGGGAAGCTCGAGCACTTGAAGATACTCAGTTTGCACTATAACCGCATAAAGAGATTTCCATCAACTATGGGGAATCTCTTACAATTGAGGGAGCTTGATATTAGCTTCAACGAACTTGAGAGCATACCAGAAACACTTTGTTTGGACACAAGCCTGGAAAAACTGAATCTTGGCAAAAACTTTGCGGACCTGAGAATGTTGCCGGAATCTATTGGAAATCTTGAGATGCTCGAAGAGCTCGACATCAGTTACAATCAAATAAAAGTGTTGCCTGATTCTTTCGGATACCTGTCAAACTTAAGAAAGTTCAGCGCTGATGAAACTCCGTTGGAAGTTCCACCTAAGGCAATTATGAAATTGGGAGCGCAGGTACAGTAATCGTACAGTATTATATATTCACTTTTGTAGCATATTGAGTTAAAAGTTAAAATTAAGTTGTATAATTTCTATTTATTTTTATTTCTCAGGCTGTAGTGCAGTACATGGCTGATCTTGTTTCCACGAGGGACGTGAAGTCTCAACAGGCGAAGAAGAAAAGAGGGTTCTGGTCTTATATATGCCCTTTACTCTGTTTTGGCAATGAAAGTTGATGAAACTTCAACAAGAATATGAAGGCCGTATATTTTATTTGCCACTGTATATGTTGTGTCTGAATTGCTATGGAGGTTAATACTCTCCCTATAAGTGTAATTTTTCAAAAGTTTGCTATTATCATGTGTTATTGTATAAAAGAGTGCATGAATAAATGGAAGTGTACATGCATACTGTTTCATTTGTCGTTGTAAAAGTGTGATATTGTTGGAAAGGCAAAATTGTTGTGGCAAACTGTAACCATTATACTAAATTTATTGATATTGAGTAATGTGATTACAATTCTGTTATAGTTCGGTCAAGTGTTACTTATGATAGCTTTTCTCAATCATACGCAAATCCTGAGGACGCGTATTTTGTCCGATCAAATACCTAACGTTTAGTAGGTTCCACAATAATTCTAGTGCTTGATTCTTTTGCATAGCCAAAGACTCTCTAGCTGGGACACTTAAATGCTTGAATAGTTCTTGCTGGTAATGATCAAAAGTTGATACATTAGATACTGACCTTTCAACGTCGATAACAAAGTGAACTGTGCCAAAAGAGCCATTGACTCCAAGGAGCCTCAAAGGACAATCTTATCTGACTTTTGTTATATGTTAGTACTTAAAAATGAAGCCTGCATTTGTCGTATAATCTCAATTCTATCACAGAGTAAGCATATTAATAATTCTTTGTGTAGTAATCTAAGTTCTCCATCAACTTAAGTTTTGGATGGAAGTGATTGTTTGTTTCTCATATTAACAATATCAAGGCATGGTAGTTTCAGTTATCAGAATAAAATAAAATATTTTATGGTTTCAATTCTTTTGTTACTAAAATTTGCGCTTAGTTATTTACACCTTCAATATGTGCCAAAAATTGTCTGTAAGTGCTTCTTATGAGAAAACTTCAAAACTTTTGTTACTAAAATTTACTTTTAGTTATTTACACCTTCGTGAATATTTACTAAACTATGCTTTTTGTGGATGATATATATTACCTTCCTTTTTTCTTCAGATTTTCACTGAGTTATTTACTTAGTTATTACAGATATATTGAAAACATAATTAATATTTCTAAATTAAACATTTTCATTACTATTATAAATACGTAAAGTACTATCCTTAGCCATGTTCTTCAAGTGATTGATTGTATCAAAGAAGCTAGTTGAGCTTACCATAAATAAAAGTTCGTTTCCTTGGAATTTCTCACTGCACCACAATCTCAAATATCTTCCAACAGCAGAAGAAAGTTGTTTAACTTTCGATAACATGGAATTATATAAATACGGAGAATGCCGGAAAACCCATTCTCATAAAGACGGGAAACTTGACGGTTGCCAAGAGTTCAAGGAAAGTCATAACGGTCCAAATAACTGCGACATCTGCGGCTGCCACCGGAATTTTCAGCAGAAGGTGACGCCGCAGGTCAAATTCAAGAAAGAGGTGGTGTACGATAAGTGTTATAAAATACATGATTACAAATGTCAGACTACGGTGGATGGATGCCAAGAGTATACTCCTGGTGGCGAAGAAGGCACAAGGCCGGGGCTAAACTGTGCGGTGTGCGGTTGTCACAAGGGTTTTCACCGGAACGTGATCACCGTACAAGTGGCCACGTCGTCTTCTAATGGTATCTAAGCATTGAAGTAATGTTATATACCGTTGGTTGGTTTTTCAAGTTTGGATCGTCGAGTTTGTGATGTGAAGGATGTGAGAGAAAGATACGTAGTAGTCAATGTGCATGTCTTAGGTTTTAATTTCCTAATGTGCTTGTGTATTTCTTGGTTGTCAATGTGTTTGTGTTGAAAGTTGAGTGAGTTAAGGTTCGAAGATTAAATTGTGTCATGATAATCCGCCCATCTCCAAATTCATGTCATCTCCACATAGCTAGCAATATATTGTACTTGTATAGGGTCCATGTTTGCTAGTTGTAGTTTTCTTAATTAAAGAGATACAGAGAATTGACTTGAAATTGACTGTGACAATACGAATAGGGAGAGTGAGAGCCCGTGTTTCATTCTGTGGGAAAAGAATGTATTGGAGTAACGTAAGAAAATCGGTAAGGATTTTTTTGTCCCTTTTGTAAGTCCTACTTCATGTCCCACTTATTATTGTGTTGATATGTGTCATTGATCTTGATACACAAAGGGTGAGTGGATGACATGTGTCCTTAATTTTAAAACATGGAGGGTGAATGATTAAATGAGAAATGAAATAGGACACAAAGTGAGACATATGATCCATCGCCTAAGAAAATGGGGTCTTGGATTCGCCTATTTATACTTGTACAACTGCTTAATAATTGTTTACAGGACTTAAGTTGTTCATTGGACCCGTTTGAATAGTTGGTTTACTTAGTTTTAAGGACACTAACATTCACGTCAAACAGTTTACCTATAAAAAGGTCTTGAAAAGTTATTAATAATCTTTTCTTGGAATTTGCATGTATGTGTCTTCATTTGTCAAATCTTACTCCATAAGCTATTACGTTCGTTAATCGTGTGTTTCACTCATAAAAATTGCGTTAATCTAGTGAGTCTTAAGATTTCGTTAATTGATCCCTCTGGATTTTAGACTTACATTACCCCATCGAAAAACCTATCTCTTGCTAAACTATTTTTTTTTTTTTTATTATTATTATTATCTAACTTGATTGAGGAATTGTGCCTTAAGCTAGAATCATTGTGCCTCTTGCAATGTGAATTTTGAAGTTTCAATTTCTGCAGAGTCTGGTCTCTTTTGATGAAAAAATAGTGTAAGGAGTTGCTTTTCTCAAGGTTTACGAGATCTCATAGTTGATGGCCTAAATATGGAGTACTTCATGTATGATAGTTCTTCTATTGGTACAATATGTTTTTTTGGATCCAAACAGATGCACACTACTCAAATTTACAATAAATGATGGACATGAATGGGAACATTCATGCTCGTTTCTTTCTGCTCTCGCACCACCTGCTGTATCTATCGACACCTATACTTGAAGTGAGTTTTATTAATTTATCTTCATTTTTTCTTTGGCATATTAAGATTTAACTGCACCACATGGTGTATCTATCGACACCTATACTTGAAGTGAGTTTTATTAATTTATCTTCATTTTTTTTTGGCATATTAAGATTTAACTGCATGGGTAGAAATAAAACAGTTTTTTAAAATAATGTATGTGTTGTATGCCTGTATTTTTTGAATTAGTTTTGAGATCCACATCCTAAAGTACCGGATCCAAATTTTTTGTCGAGTTGATATTTCACATATGACTCATATATTGGTTGTGCCGTCTTTGCATATTACCCATGTGAAGGTGCCAATTTTTGAGAACTTGACATGGCTATCAATCGTCTCAAGTGGGCCATATTAGCACAACTATCGTTTGTTGCGTCTAGTCTCAAAAAACTTCCAATCGAGGATGTATGATATTCTTTTTTTTTTTTTTTGTTATGTCGTGCTAAACGTCGTATGGGAAGTTTCTAAAGCAAGTGATCGCAACATATTTTTTAAGAGGATATGTAGGTAGTCAACAAGGGCTTGCTGATTTTATTGCTGCCATGCCCCCTCCCCCTCTTTATTTGGAATGCAATCTGAAAAGAGTTCAAATTTTTTGTTTCAACGTGATTTTGCTTTGTATTGCTCATAACTTTCGGATAATTTACAAAACAGATGTTTATACTAGTCCACCTCCTCGATATATGATGGTGATCAACTTGATATAAAAGTTATGAAAGAGTTTCTATACAGATTTACAAAGTGTTCGAATAAGAAAAATATTCTAACTCTTGAAAATATCATACACTTTCAAGGGATGTTTCACTGTTCATATATACATGATGTTTCAAATAACACTTAACAAAATTAACAAGTTACATGCAACTAATTGGACTTCATTTTCAAGTCTCAAACTCATGTTATTTCTATTTTTGCTCGTAGAGCGACCTCTGTCTCACCCAACATGCGAGGCTTGATTCATTTATGCAAGAATCTCATGTTGGGTATACCTCATATCTGTGCAAAGGATAATATGTGACCTCGAATGTAAAGGTTAAGCCCAAAGGAGTTGCCTCCACACACTATGAGCCATTTTTCCGTGATGAGAATTGGGGCAATTCGTAAGACGAATTTTCTAGAACATTGATCGGGATCATTTACTAAAGTTTTAATTTGATGTAGGTTTTAACTTACTAAATATCTTTCACTTAGAAGGTGTTGAGCATAAGGTTTGTCGTTTACAGACATATATGCTGCCAGAAATCGACATTTATTTTCAAAGTATATATTAATGATATATGCCTATGCATTTATATTTTTCTTTTGAGCTAGTTTACAATTACCTTTCTTTGTCACTCCGATTTTCTTCTTTTATATGTGTGTGTGCTGATTATTTTATTAAGAACATGCAACTTTTTTACATTAAGGAGTTTTGTTGCAAGAATATCTAAATTACGAAGTTCGTTTCAAATTTAATCCAACATTCTATGGAAACTTGTTGCTTCATCCTGGAAAGTGTTGCTACTATAAGATGTTTTTTAGAAACTTCATTGACCTTTTTTTTTTTGAGGTCGATGTAGTCTGAGAAGCCTTCATAGAAATGAGGAATAAGTTTCATCTGATAGAATAAAATAGTTTATATTTTTTATATTATTATTTTTATGTAATTTAAGTATTCCTTATTAGACTAGATCTTCTTATTAGACTAGGTCTACTATTCTTGACCAGAATTGGTATTCCTTACTAGACTAGGTCTATCAGGAAACCTCTGGTAATTTATAAATACTTGTAATTGCTCTTATTATTATTATTCAAGCAAATATAAAGAAACGATGAAAAATCTCTATAACCTGTTAATACATGAAATTAAAATAAAAAACTGAAGTATAAAAATCCCTTAAAAGTGTAAATATAATTATTTAAACAAAAAGGGATGTTGTTGCAATTTTTTCAAAACATGTGGGGTAACAACTAAAAAATTCGCAAATTCGAGTAGTCAAATGCAATTACTATGATTTAAATTAGATTGACGACACGCAATACGACTAAAATTGATTTTTTTTAGTTAAAGGGCCAAAATTAATGCTGAGACTAATTATGGAACCAATTAAAAATATCCCCTTAATAAAGTAATGGCTCAAATTAATTATTAATATTGACTTATTCCTAAATTAATTAGTATCATTAAAAAAATGACACAACAGTCAAAAGAAATTACAGTTACTTCACAAGAGCATATGCGCATGCCATGTTTTGCGACAAATTACGTAAATCAACATAAATAGTATCATACTCTTCTCTTTTCAAAAAATGATAACAATTATATCATTAAAGTCACGTTTACATCTAATTATTGTTTTAATCAGAATTATTTCTCGAAGAAAATTATAGATTTCTCTTGTATTAAATAGGCAAATTATCTCCTTATAAAAAATAAATGGGCATATACGTACCTCGTGTGTTGTTTTAAAATAGACATATTACCTCTTATGAAAATTAAATAATCAAATTACTCTTATGCATTATGTTAAGTAGGCCTTCTGAATTTTATACATTTTGAAATACACCCTCTTGCACGCAAGTGTTAATTAGAGGATGGTGTCAAAATTTTAAAATTAATGGAGAGTAATTTTTATTTATTTATTGTCACGGGGTAACTTGCATTATATGGCACACCATCTTAATTAAATCATTTTTTTTATAAGGGTAAAGTGCTTATTTCACATAACATGCCAAAATGTCATTAGTTCAATAGTTTTTGATGGCTAAGATCTCGCTCGATTGATGGAATGTGATAATGCAAGAGAGTAATAACTTATCATTTAAGAAATATTATTCTTTTAGAAGATCGTCGCGCGGGCGTCACACAAATGCATCACAAAGTTGACGTATGAAACATAAAGAATGTATTAATTATTAAACTATTAGATTTTTGTAAGTAATTTCAGCCTCAATTATTATAAAGATTCAATCGAAACTTGCTAGTTCATTTCCCCTGAGTTACTTGACATATCACAATATCTTCGGACATCATGAAGAAAGGCGTTTCAAGTGACACCTATATTGGAGAATGCCAGAAAACCCATGCAAAGTCGACGGCTGCCAGATTTTCCAGAAGCGGTGGGTAGACGAAGATACGTGTATCTGCGGCTGCCACCAGTGTTTCCACCGCAGGATCGTGCAACCTGTCAAATACGAAACAAAGATCGTGTACACAAAGTGTCACAAGATTCACGATTTCAAATCGCAGGCGACGGTGGACGGATGCCAGGAGTTTACTCCCGGCGGAAAAGAGTTTACTCCCGGCGGAAAAGAAGGCTCCATCGCGGCACTAAGCTGCTCCTTGTGCGGATGTGCTAAGGGTTTCCACCGGAACGAGATCACCGTACAAGTCACCTAGATAGTCTTCGATCTTGTGATTGATGAGATAATTAATATTTTTGTTTCATTTTGCTATTAGTAAGTACTTAATTTGTGTGAGTTTGTTGCATTTAATTTTCTACTTGTACGAGTATATATATGTGTGGTGTGTTGAATGAGTTGTCATAAAAAAATCTTGTGTGATTTCCTAATGAAAGTTAGCAATATAATGCCTAGAGCCATGGGGTATGAATTCTTGGATTGGAAATTAATGGAAGAAAGAAGAGGAAAAGTATAAAAGTGGCCGACCGCAAGTGGGAAGAAAATGAAAAAAAGAGAGTCGTCGTCCTATTTTATGTTAATAATGTTGGGGTGTAGGTATATTAAAAAGATAAGATAAGATTTAAAAGCTTGAGTTCAAATATATTTGGCTAATGAAATCACTAAATTGATTTTTATCGACTCAATATTTTGCAGGAATATTGCACTCAAATTTGTTTACTATATTATACCCTTCTTTTAATTTTTATTCTATTCTTATTATTAGATTATATTTTGTAGGGGTGCTCACCGTAACCGTTCGAAACGGTTAAACCAAACCGACCGTTTGGAAAACGGTCCGGTTTACGGTTTACAAAAATCGGCCAAACGGGTTACCGGCCACCACTCTAACCGGCTCGCGGTTAACCGATAAACCGATATATATATATATATATATATATATATATATATATATATATATATATATATATATATATATATAGAGAGGTAACAAATTAGAACAAATATCAACTTTATATAACCTTATGCTTATTGAGAAATGTATGGATTTTTAGGGCTAAGATCTTAACTTATATGATTGTGATTAATAATAACGTTTTATTAACATATTTATTATGTTTTAAATTTAGTTAGGATCTCATTATGAGTCAAGACAAGATACATATGTGAATATGCGGGTCTTCGACGTCTCGTGATTTTGGAGGCGGTTTAATGTTTACTTTAGACTTATGTTATTTTTGTTGGATTGAATGAATTTATGGAGCATTTTGATTTTTTTTTTTACGTTTTGTTAGCTATGGCTTATGATTTAATGATTATTGGAGTTTGTGAACTTCATAGATTTTTGTTAGATTATAAGTCGATTGGTTAACTATAGATTGAATTCAAGAATGAAGTATTTTAACGATTTGTAGATGATTTGTTGTCATGGTTTATGATCTATGGATAGTTCGTGATATTATTTAGGTCTCTTTGATTTTGTGGGATCAATGAATTGCAAATTATATGATTTTTTTGTCATAATTTTGGAGCATGTCTTTTTTTAAGAGTAATTTGTAAAAAAACCGTAAAACCGCACCGCAAACCGGCGGTTAAACCGTAACCGGACCGTTCCGAAACGGTGCGATTTGCGGTTTAGTTTTTTAGGGCCAAACGGTTTACCGATTTATTTTTAAACCAGACCGTTCGGCCGGTTAACCGACCGTTGAACACCCCTAATATTTTGTAATAATCTAGTACCCATATTTGTGTGAGTTAAACCCCACAGTTCCACGCATGAATCCATGAGACACCTCACCTTAGGGACCTAAAAATTATTAGGTACAGCCGCTGCAGGATAACGTGGTACAACATGTGGTAGAGATTAAATACTATTCCTAAATTATAGGGTATTAACTTCTCCACACCTCATCTCAACCGTGCATTTACACTAAAAAAACGACTCATTGTACCACCTCATCGTACAGCCGCTGCACCTAATAATCTCTTCTTAATAACACTCATAAAAACACAAGGAATTTGATAAGAGAAAACCCCAGTCCAAAGTAAAAACTATGCTAAATAATTTTTTCCCAGAAAAAGTTTATTTATTTTAATAATAATGTTATTTGGATTATCCAATTATAGTATATTGACATAAATATCTTTGATTCTAACTGCTTGATTAAGAGATAAATTAGCCAATTTCACCGACAGGGTATAAGAAGTTTCAAAATAGATCGAGAAGTCAAAAATATAGGAACGGTGAACCCAAAAAAAATAAAAAATCAATACTTCAAGAGAAGTAAATTTTGTGATTTAACAAACAATATTGTATGATCAATCATAGATTAAACTTTCTAAATATTTTAACAAATTAAAAATGTTCAAACATTTTTATTTCGGACTCAATGAAAACGAAATGTAAATATATTTTCACATCCAGTTTAAAATTAATTTTTACAAATTTTGCTAAACATATTGAAAAAATTTCGAAAGATTACATGAAAGTTTCTAATATTTAGCCTACAAAATATCATCAGAAAACAAAACTTTGATCCATACTGCTAACGAAGGAGGGTTGCATCACATCCTTCACGTATCAACTAGTTTAATTTTCTTCTCTTTTTTTAGAAAACTTTGATCCATTATAAATGTGCAACTATATATTGATAGAATTTGAATCCCATTTATTTCTCCCCTTAAAAGGCCTTATTAAGTGGAGATGGAACTTCTCTTTATAAACACAAGCCCAGACTCTTTCCCAAACAATGTGGGACACTTCTTAACACGCCCCCTCACGTGTGGGCCGGTATTAACTTCGGTTCCATCATGTGGGTAGGTCGCAAGTCCATCATACGTTTTGGGTAGGCTCTGATACCATGATAGAATTTGAAGCCCATTTATTTCTCCCCTTAAAAGGCTCTGATACCATATTGAATGCCGTTCTCTCTAAAAGCTCAAGCTTCTAGAGAGGTTTGACATTTATTCAGTTATATATTAATCTCCAACACGCCCCCTCACGTGCAGGCCGTAAATCTTTTTGTTACGCCTGACACGTGCCATTTTTTGATAAGTGGGTGGCGGTGGGATTTGAACCCAGGACCTCTTATTTGGCCTGAGCTCTGATACCATATTGAATGTCGTTCTCTCTAAAAGCTCAAGCTTCTAGAGAGATTTGACATTTATTCAGTTATATATTAATCTCCAACATATATTGGGTGATTAATCTAGACTTAGTTGATATATTCTGAACTCCTTTACACATTGGTATCTGATCAAATCTCTTAAGACAACAGATGAAAGGGTCTTCGGGCAACACGATATACAGAGAATGCCAGAAAATCCATCTCAATAGAAACGGTAAAGTTGACGGTTGCCAAGAGTACATGGACATGGGGAACTATCCTGATACCTGCGGGAACTGCGGCTGCCTCCGAGGTTTCCATTTACCGACCGTCGAATACAAAAGGAAGGTCGTGTACACAAAGTGTCACAAAACTCATGATTACGAGTTCCAGACTACCGTGGACGGATGTCAGGAGTTCGCCCCCGGCGGTGAAGAAGGCACGCCCAAGGCGATAAACTGCGCGGTGTGCGGTTGTCACAAGGGCTTTCACCGGAATGAGATTACTCAAGAATGACCACGAGTGATGGAGTACTGTAATAATCATCTTTTAATTGATATGTTTTGAAACTATATGCATGTGTGTTTGATTATGCAAGTTGTCACTTGTGTGTTTTGCATTTAATCATCATGGTGTGTTGAATGATTTGAGGTCGGAAAATCATCACAATTAATTGTTCGTCTTACAAATAATTTAGCAATATATTTGTTTGTGAATTGAAGTGGTCTGCCTCGTACACTCGCCGGTGAAACCTTTGCTGATGGGTGTGGAATCAAATCATTGATTCGTTAAACTGAAGAAGCTACAAGTTTTCCTACTTTTTTCTTTTCGAATAAAAAAAAAAAAGAGTGAAACCTTTGCTGATGGGTGTGGAATCAAATCATTGATTCGTTAAACTGAAGAAGCTACAAGTTTTCCTACTTTTTTCTTTTCGAATAAAAAAAAAAAAGAGTGAGGTGGAGGAAAACGAAAGGAAATATAAACGGCCCACCATGACCGGGAATAAAGGAAGAAAAGTGAGAGTCGCCTTATTTTATTTGTTAAAAGCATTCTAAATCAATTCAAATATTTCGTGAACTATTTAATTTATTTTAATTGTTATTCTTCTATATTCAGTTAATCATAAATTAATATCATTAAAACCATATAACTAATTCAAGATACATAATCTATGAATCTTATTCATTTTTACATGTACACAATTTTTCTCATCATAACTCCGTCGTGATAAAGAAAAAAGTAATACTTATTCTTTAAGAACCATTTTAACTAAAGAAGATTGTGCGTCACATAGCTGACGATTGAAATATATAACACTTTTCAACAATTATAAATACATAAAGTATCCCAACTAGACTAGTTGATCTCAACCAATTAAGTTCATCACCTCTCAATTATCTTTTTCAATAATGGAATACACATATGGAGAATGCCGAAAGACCCATGGCCATATAGACGGGAAACTTGACGGCTGCCAGAAGTTCCAGGAGCGCTGGGACGATCCAAATGCTTGCGACATCTGCCGTTGCCACCGGAATTTCCACCGTACGATATTGCCGCCGGTCAAATACGTGGCCAAGATCGTGTACACAAAGTGTCACAAAATTCACGATTTCAAGTTCCAGTCGGGGGTTGATGGATGCCAAGAGTTCATTCCCGCCGGAAACGAAGGCATGACGATGGCGCTATACTGCGCGGTGTGCGATTGCCACAAGGGTTTCCACCGGAATGAGATCAGAGAAGAAGTGATTAGCTAGCTAGCTAGTATTCTTCTCATTTGATTTGCTATAAATATATATGTAATATGTGTACCTATGTGTGGTTGTTTTCTTTTTTGTTTTTAATTACTACTTGTGTATTTGTTTCGTTGTTGGTGTGTATTGAATGAGTTGATGTCCGAAGATTACACAAAGTGCGTCTGTCCTTATTTTATGTTCATCATAAAAACCTTATGTAATCTATGCACATGTAAGAATATATGCGTTTGCAAATGAATTGGGAATAGCAGTAGTGTTTCTCGTATAGTATGGAACGTTTTCTGATGAATTAATTAATACTAACTTGTTGGATCCGAAAAGGAAGAAAGAAAGAATGAAATAAATGAAAACTTATAAAATAAAAGAGTAGTGGAGGGGGTACGAATATGAAAAGAATTGGAAAGAAAAGAAAAGTGGCCGACAGTCAATGACAGGAATAGAGATTAATCAATGAAGAAGCAAACATTAATGATTTCTTAAGAAATAATGCAATTTATGCCACTAAAATTATAGTTTAATGCTCAGTTTTATGTCGGTATGTCCTCCTTATAACTCTATTATTAAGAGTGATACAATACTTTTTTTATAAAGCTAAGTCGTCTTTATAATATTTCAATAAATTTTAGGATGAAATTTTTGTAGATAAAGTTGGTGCGAAAAGATAATCCTTGGCTACAAATCAATTCCTACTCAATTTTTTTTTTACATAACAATGGAGGTGGAAAAACCCGAAAGGGAGACTACTCCGCGATGATACGGAGATTAGTTCCGCCAACTAAATCAAACATAAGGAAGGGGGAAATAGAGGGAGGGGGGTGAACCCCAAAGGGAATAGAATGTCCCAACTTGGCAAGCCTATCCGCAACAACGTTTGTTTTCCGGTATTCATGATGAATCTCGCAAGTAGTGAAGCTACACATGAGGTTGCGACAAGAATCAATCAAACTGCGATGAGGGTGAAGTTCCGGTAAATGATGAGCAAGAAGATGAAAAACAAACGAATTCGAGAAAGAATTTAATTTGGTTAGATTATGGAACTTTCTCCAAGAATTGCAACATAAAGTTAATTGACCGGACATTCCATAGCTATATTTTCACTAAACACTTTATAGTTGATTTTTCTTTTTTGTTGGCGTTCATTTGTTAATAGTGACAGATTTATTTTTATTGGAAGTATATCGTTGATGTTGATTTGCTTCAACAATGTTAAGTTCTCCGACTAAGTAACAACAGAATTGCAAGTTGCAACATAATTCGTTGTTATATATATATATATGAGATTTCAGGTGTTTGTAAGTGAACTTTCTGAGAAAGATTCAAGATTATGTCGATCTCACGCCTATAATTTAGCAAGGGTATATTAATCGCTCGCTTAGACTCAATAATAGAGAAAAATAAATTTTCATAAATCTAAAGAAAATCGAATGGAAATGTCTCTTCGTGATTCATATAGACGTGGACCGTTCCATTGGATACATATATGCTAAACATATAAGAAGAAGGTATATTTTTCCAAATTTTATACTAATTCTCATAAAACATGCAGACGACTTAGATTAGTTGACTTGAGGAAACGAGAATATAAGTGTCTATTGCATTTGAGATATGATTCTTCCACATCACAATCTCAAACGGGCAGCAAAAGAAAGGGGAGGGAATAAATCTTGCAACATTTGCATATATACATATATGGAACACAAATACGGACGATGCTTAAAAACACATGCCGATAATAACGGGGAACTTGACGGTTGCCACGAGTTTGAAGAGAGCGAGAGCGATCCGTCTAAATGCGGCGCCTGCAACTGCCACCGGAATTTCCACCAGAAGATTGTAACGTCATCCCGATCCATCGAATTCAAAAGGAAGATCGTATACGGTCGGTGCTGTAAAAATTATAGTTACGACATCGCCTCCGTGGTTGATGGATGCCAGAAGTTCACCCCCGGGGGACAAAGGGGCACCCAGGAAGCGCGGAAATGTGCGGTGTGCGGCTGCCACAAGCGTTTCCACGAGATCACCTCAAAATTGATCGCCTCATCTTCATCGTCCTCTGGATTGTGAGTGGTGATCAATTAAGTACTCCCACCTTCTTCATTTGATATAAGATCATATGGTGTTTTTAATCTTTTAGTTCTATGAACAAGAATTTCACTACTTTCGCCCGTCCAAGTTGTTTTACTACTCATTTATACCTTCAATTAATACATACGTGTTCAAAATTTCAATAAATAGTATACCAAAACAAGTATTCAACTATGTGTCCGAATTTCACATCTATAAGGAAAGGGTACGGTACTTGTGACGTCGATCCAATTATCCAAATTAAACAAAAGGGGAAAATTAACATAAATGAAATTTGTAACTCTAAAAAAGAAGAACTAATGATTAATACTGAAAATGCTTAAATAAGTTCCAACACAAAGTTCATATTACAAACGCCTCCATCACACATACATATTCTCTGTGGTTAAATTGAATTATTTCTTAATATTTTACTACTTTATTTTTGTTAATAAAATTATTCAATTTTTTTCTACTCATCTATTTCGGTGCTATTATTATTAAAACAATAATAAAAAAAAAAAACTTGTATTTTTCTCGGGTGAACAGTGAACACAAAGCGGTATTGGAAGTGAGTTTATCACCCGACACCTGACCGAACGGCTGGTTATAGTCATTATGTATCTTTCCTGTTAACATATAACTGAATGGCTTGAATCTTAATTGAGCTAATGGCAAAATTATACTTTGAATTGTACATTTTTTGTGGATTACACCGTAAATTATAAATACAAGCAAAACACACCATGAATTATAACTTTTTTGCAAGTTACACCACAATGTGTGTTTGTAGGTATTTTTTAGAATATTTTTGACAATTCAAATTTTGTTAAATTAAGTTTTGCAATGTACACCACCAAATAAAAAAAAAATTACGTTTTTGTTCAAAAAATCAGGTTTCCAATCAGACAGACTTAGAAAAAGAATCAAAACCGAAACAGCAAACTAGAAAGGGAAAAAGAAGAAAGCGATTCAATCACTTCATTTTCCGGCGACTATGTGGTATCACAGCTACCTCATGATGAATTGTTGGGATCAAATTATGATATGTCAATGATCAATTGATTTTTAAAGTATTCTAATCATGCGGTTGTATTTTCGTTAAGTTCAGATTAATATTCTGGAAATTAGGTTTTGCGAAATTAAAGATCGTTGGCTTTAGGAAATCTAAATTCAGAAAGAATGTGATTGTTTATGAATTACTGATTAGGGCTGAATCCCTTTGTTCTTTTTTCCCTTCTAGTTGGTTGATTTAACCTACCCTCACATATTTTGCAGTTGTTGTACCAAATTATTAGTATACCCATAATACCCTTACAATTACACCACAACAGAAGGATTAAGAAAAAAACATTACGGCAGAAGTCCTCCTCCAAAGGAAAGGTTATTTTAGTAATTTAATTCCACCACGTTTCCACTCTCAGCCCAACCGTCATTTACCTTTTCTACTTTTAAAAATAAGATTCCTCATTGCAATGCATTTTTAATTCCTCTTTTATATTTGTGTTTATCTTTCGGAACGTGTATTGCTTCCTTTTGTAAACTGCCGTTATCTTTTATTTCATTGAAAATCTTTTGATGCTTCCATCAAAATGCAAACTGTATGAGATTATTTCTGTGTTAAATGCCAATGCAAAAGAATATCTGGGAAACCACAACACTGTTGTGTAGTTTATCTAAATTTTTCTTACTTTGTTTTCTTTTAAATATATATACAATTTCGCTTGATATTGGGAAGCTCTGGTGAAATTATTCTCACTCCTAATTACTTTCTTTCTTTTAGTAAGTAGTTTTCGAAATTAAACAATTATTTTTTAGTTAAGATCCTTTAGGTTTCAGCTGCTTCTAATGATTTTTGATGTAATTTTAAGGTAGCAGTAACAATATAGGCAGCTTAAACAAAACCTGTAGAGATCATCTTTTCCATGAATTTATTAACCGTATTAATTCAATTTATCTATAACTGTTGAATTTTTGTGCATTTGGATTTATGTTTATTTTGGAAAGTATGATCTTGAGTATTTTTTTTTCTTTGTCTATTTCTTTTCAATAAAAGGCCTAATCATGTTAGGAAATACTTTTGGTTGATTAATTTTCTGATAATTAACATCCGGTAAATAAGCCTCATGTGGATCTTTCAGTTTTTAACAACTTTCTCTTATTCTTTTCATTTATTTAAAACTCAAGATTCTCTGTATTAAACGTGGAATGATTAAAAGTGGGTACCTCTGTTATCTACTGTTTTGTTTTGTATAGCTTTTTCTTTAGTGAAACATTTCGTTTCACTAATTTTAGATCTATTTCTCACCATCAAATTCGCGATTAAGTATGTTGTTTATGACCACATACTCGATCTATTGTTATTTTGGACCTAATTACTTTTTTTAAAAGCAAAATTTGATACACTTTTGAAGTTATTTACATATGTACAATTTTATTTTTATTCCTAGCATAGAAATTATGCACCAAAAACAACGCGTTACAATTAAATTGTTCTAACGTCAGGAATAAGATTACACACGGTTTCCGCGTGTGTAGGATTGCTAGTTTTTAAAAAAATAAACACAATCTGACGGGAGACATGAGTTTTCAAACAAAAAATGTGAGTTTTTTATTTGGTGGTGGAAGTTGCAAAACTTAATTTAACAAAATTTGAATTGTCAAAAATACCCTAAAAAATACCTATGTGGTGCAACTTGCAAAAAAGTTACAATTCATTGTATTTGCAATTTACGGTGTAACCCGCAAAAAGTGTACAATTCAAGGTATGATTTTGCCATTAGCCTCAATCTTAATTATTGAGAACAAAACCGGGTACCACTTACTACGCAGTAAATTCATGGGGAGAGTTGTACACAAAGTGTATCAAAATTCATGATTACAAACTGTGGGCAGTTGGTACGGATTTTCTTAGGAAGCTATATGCCAAAGTATAAAATTTCAGAGGAGGTGAATGAAAATTATCTTATTTTAGATAGCTCCCCCATAAAAAAACACATACATATTCTTTTTGCAAAAGTTGTACTGTTGTAGTGGCTTCACACATATTTTGAATTATTTCTTTTAATATTTTGACTACTAAATTTCGTTAATAAAATTCTTCAATCTCGGTGCTATTATATTATAACTAAAAAAATGAAAAGAAATAATATTTTTCTCGAATGAACAAGAAGCCAGGTATATAGTTGACTTCACCAGAAAAAAAAAGATAACTTCAATTTGCTCTAAATTTTTCTCGTTTTGTCAAAATGGAATTCATATACAAAGAATGCCAGAACTGAAGGCGGGAAAGAGGTTAGCTGCCAGGAGCTGGACATATACTGCATGCAGGTTCCGTATGATTCCATGGATTGGTGCCGCAAGTAGAAGTTAAAAAGGAGCTAGTTTACACAAAATTCATGATTTCAAATCGGGGCCAACTGTGGATGGTTGTCAGGAGTTCACTCCCGACGGCGAACAGGCAGCGCTGAAATGCGGTTGCCACAAGAGTTTCCACCGCAACGCAACGAGACTACGGTTCGAGAATTGACCACCGCGTCTGCTTCTCGTTTCATTGAGTCCTCGTGATTTTCCACTTGTGTGTTTATGTTGTTGCTTTGTTCACCTAGTTTCTCGTTATTGTTCTTCTCATCATCAAAAATCTTATGCATGTGTTTGTGCATTCTCTGTTTACATTGATGGAACCTTTTCGGCTGGGTATTAAATTATTTAATTCGTGGGTAAAAAATGAGGAAACACGGAAAGAAAACCAAGGAAAAAACGAATATAAGATATCGGAGAAAGAACGAATGAAAAAACTAAAACTTGGTGTCTTTCTTAACATACAAACAATTTCTAAAAATTATTTTTTTCGATTGTACCAAAAAATATTTTAAAAATGGTTAATTATAGGGCCAGTGTCTAGTTTAATAGACAAACTTAGTATATGACACAAACTATAACGAAAGGAAAATAACCAAAAATGAAAAAGGGCAAAGCATTCATCATCAAGTTCCAGACAATTCAATTTTAACCTTCAATTCAGATTTCAGAATCACGCTTCATTATTGCAGGTGTAGATAACACTGATCATAGCCAACTAGCTATAAGAACTACATCAAGCTTCTTAAATAAACACGATGATAACGAGATGCCATTTTCTCAAACCCCATCTTCAACTTATGCGAGGCATCTGACACGCATTTATCCCTTTATACAGCTATCAATCAAAATCTCCAAAACATGATTTGAAACGAATACTGTTTCATTTGACTTCACTTCCTCGGAATGACAATGGCACTACAAAGGCACGGTGTAGCTACATCATTCAATCAAACTTTTTTCTGTTTCAGATTGCTCAACTTCGTACTCGTCATCATCATCCTCTTCTATGATTTTATCTTCATATGGTTTGCTCTTAGAACTCATTAGTTCACTTTCAAGATCATCTTCGTTAAAGAATTGTGGTCCTAAGCGTACATCACGGTGCTTAACCAAAAGCCAGCGCAGCAAACGATCTTCCTTGTTCAGGTAAGAAAGCTCAGCGTTGAAGCTGGGTGGTGTCATCATTGTCATCTGCATCAGTTGGCCCTACATGACATACATATCAATAGTCAGTGCATAAAAACTTCGGGTGTTTCATCAAACCCAGGCCGGTGCCTCAAGCTGCGGTTCAAGGGAATTAAACATTAATCGATGATGTAGTACTCGATATTATGAAGTTCTCAAGTGTAAAACTAATTGAGGTCTAAAAGCTTTCTATTAAGTTAAGAAGCCAAAAATCATACTGCTCACCATCTGAGGACACAGAAAGAACATAATAATTAGCCAGGCATCGTATCATCTAGCTTTATTTTGGGTCATGTGTGTATATATATATAAATAAATAAATAAAAGATAGAAAGAAACTTGTACCATCACAACTACTGGACTAAAAAGTTAGTGGCTAAAGAAGAATTATCACATGAATCAAATAGAGTGCTTATGAAAATTTATGCTCTAAAAAGATGGAGATGAATAACACATAACAGATTATAAGACTCAGAGCTACATATTATTAATATTCTTGCGTAGTGTGCTAAGAACGGGCTTGTGAGGGAGATAGGTAAATGTGATCTGAACTTGAGCCAGTATTGACATGCCACTACGGCAAATAGATTCACCACACAGTATACAAGAGACCCAAGAAATGAAGAGTATAACACATTACAAAAATATGCGTGGTTTTAACAAGTTGGTTGAAAGGTGCAAAGGACTAAAGTCCAGCTGTATCAAAGACTCTCAAAATAAGCTTTTTCTCCAGGACCAAATTGGATAACCACCAAATGGCTTCAAAGTTTACGGATCAGGTGCAATAGCTTGGCTAGACAGAATTAACCAAAACTATACTTATTAAATTAGAAAGAGTTTACCAAATGCGAAGATTGTTTGACAAGATTTTGATGTTACGGTGACTGACCAGGCAGAGGAAGCCTACGCGAGACCTATGGGGCTTTGACAAAAAAATATTAGAAAATACTTACTAGACCTGGTCTATAGACATTGTACTTAAGATAACACATCATTCAAAATGCAAAATTATTAGGCCTCGTTTGGATCCCCTTTTTAGTTATGACCTGGTGCAAGTGGTCTTCATAAATATATAGGCCTGGTGAGCAAAATGTTGTTGGATTACATGTCGAACTTTACGAATCTTTGCCCCAATAAAACACAACCTCCAATTATACCATCACCGGTAAAACACAACCACAGGATCTATCCAAATGAGAATTTTGTGCAATAAGGATTCAATATAATTTGCTCCAAAGATAATACTAAGCTCCACTCCTATCTCCATCAGCAATTTCTACCTCAACAACTCTTAAATGTCAAAGACTAAACCTAACAATAAAAGGTAATTCTAATAATTCCTCACTTATTATACCCAATCCATTGCCTTGTACGGTTGTTCATAAAAGCATACACTAAATCACTTTTCTCAACTGCAATTAATCTAACGAAAAGCCTCGTCTTTCAAAACCATTTAAGAATGGCTTTATATTCTGCTCTTTATATCTCAGACATGATAAACGTTACTAGGAAACAGGAATAGGTTGAAGGCACAGCAGTAGTTAAAAGACCAAGACTTAAAGAGAACAAGCCTCCTACTGCAAGACATAACTGATCAACACATCAAAAGCAAATAAACAGACTTCTCAAAACTCTTATCTACCAATTAAAGGGATACCCAGCATCAAGAAGAATGAACTTCACAGATTAAACATCAAATGCATAGACATATTAAAAAATGGCATAGTATTGGGAAGAACGCAAACTCAGAGATAATCTATTATAAACTCGAAAATATGGCTTCATTGATATACTGAATCACAGTGTAGTTGAGCACAAACGGAGAAAGTACCTGATAATACCGTCCATCCAGTTTCTTTATTCCATAACCTAACTTCACATCTCCAAACGACTTGACATCAGCAAGTACTCCGTTTCTTCTATACACATGCTTTCCAACCCGTGTAACCAAATCCATTATTGCCTCCTTCGACACATTAGGCTTCAAGAGAAGCATACAATCATAAAGAGGCATCTTTCCTCTCCAACTTCCTCACCTTCGTGATAAAACGAAAAACGTCATTACTAAAATCGCAAAACGGTGCACATTCAATCCAGAACTGTTGGTAAAAGGAGAGCAATGTATAAGATCCTAAATCAGCAATCATAAACCCTAAACCCTTGACCGGACCCGACCCGGACCCGACCCGGGCCCGACCCGTTTACTGCATAGCTTAGCTATTTAAAGGAAAAAACACATTACAAATCAGTCGCTCTTCTCAATAAGACTATAACAAGATGTAAATTGATTCAAATTCAACAATAATCGGCAAAAATAGAGCGATGAGCGCGAATGATCGTAAATCAGTAAATAATGATTAGCATTTGCTGAATAACTATCTACTATTAATACAATCTTCAGCATTGCTCGAATTAGGGCAAAATCATACATTGAATCATCGAGATCCGAAGTAAATAGATAAGAATTGTAGATCGATTGAAGATAAATGTAACAGTTGAAAATGAAGAATCCGATTGTTACCTCTCTGCAGAAACTTTCAAATCGTTAAGGGGTTTTTGCGTTTGCTCATAAACCCTAGTTCTTGCCCCAAATTTGGTGAAGGTGGGATATTGGGCTGCGTTATGGATTAAATGGGCCTTATGTTGGGTCGTGGAGGTCCAATAGAGAATTCTAAGAGGAGTTTCTTATTTTTAATAATTTGAAATGCTTCAAATTATATATTAGGAAAATCTGAATAATAAAATTTATTGAAATCTTTTAGATTTTTGACATCGTTAAAATTAGACATTTGTTCGTAGCTCTAAATATTTTAATAGTTGTTATATGATGAATTAATTGGGTGTCACTTGCGAACTTGTTGAATATGATCAATCGAATTGAGTTCTTTAATTTAATTAGTGGCAAATGAGTTAGTTATGTTCATTAATCCATCCAAAGTTCCAATTATTACTTCAACGAAATTCATATTTTTAAGTAAAGTGGTGAATTTCACATTTCACCCTCAAGTCATCCTCAATTTTCAATTCGTATCCTATAAATAGAAGAAATGCAAATAACAGATAAGGCTAATTTCAGAAAGTCTTATTGATATTCATTGACCAAATCCTACAATTTTTTTTTTTATTAATTATTGAGTTAATAGATCCAACCACAACCTAAACTTTTTTTTTTCTTTTTCTATTTTGTTTTTTACATGAAAATTACATATCATATATTAGGTACAGTACGCACCGGGTTTCTATTAATTAATAAACTAGTGCATTTGCCTGCCGATATTTACATTGAAAAAAAAAAAGAATTATGCAATGTTTCACCTAAAAAAAAAAAGAGCACAAAATGATTAAAAGTTAAAATATTAGACTTTTTCACAATGTACAATCTAACCCCTTGTAATACAATTCCGATGAAATTACAAAAAACTTGCAACTAATATCTATTGTATCTGTATGTTGACAAACTAGCTATGCACTGTCAAGATACATTATAACTAAAAAATAAATCAACTACTATGTTCAGTCACCATTCTTTTCCAAAACCAATGTTTTTGCCACATGAGTACCATCTCTTCAAGTGGAACTCCTTTTGTTTCGGGCAAGAAAACATATACAAAGATTGTCATAATAACAATCCAACACGAAAAGAATAGAAATAATCCAAACTTGAAAGCACAGAGAAGTGATAGGAATGTTTGAGCTATGATGAAAGTGAAGAACAAATTTACAGCCACCGTAATGCTTTGGCCTGCTGAACGAGTCTCGAGCGGGAAGATCTCGCTCGGCACCGTCCAGCCGAGCGGGCCCCACGACCACCCGAAAGCCGCCACGAATAAGCATATGGTCACCACCACTAGTATTGAAAACCCCCTTGAGAGCTCAGTGTTGCTGCCAAATTTCAGGCCTAAGATAATTGCAACTATCACCTGATCAAGGAAGAAAAATGAAAAAAAAAAAAAAAAAAAAAATCAGCTCCTAATAAATGAAAATTGCAAAACTTATGTTCATAAATCTTCATTAGTTTTTGCTGTTCACTGAGATTTCACAAATAGCTCTAGGAAGAATTCCAAAATTAGACCTTAACTTTTGGGTGAATGTGGAAATATCATTTACTTATAACTTGAAAAACAATCATTCATTTTGACATATAGCAATTTGCCTCTTTATTTATTTTTTTCTAAAGTGTAGTCATCTTCAATTAATTTGGAAAATAAAAGCCCTTATATTCATGAATCATGAATCCGAGGCTTATGTGCCAAATGGTGTGACAATTTATGTGCCACAGTCAATGAACGCAAGTCTAGTGAATGATTATAGAAATAAACATTTCTAGTTTTATCTTACAATTATTGTACCTCTTATAACTCTGTCTACTGCATAGAGTAACAAACCAATATGGCTCCAAAACATTTGAAATTTATCTTCTCTTAGTTATAATTAAAAAAAAAATTGGTAAATATAGTATCTTCATTTAGTTAGAACTAACAATTTTTTTTTTTGGAATTCATTATTAAGAAACAAATTAACATTAAACTACCCTGACTATGAAGGTTAAAAGCAATAAATTGTAGTATATAACTTTTACAGTACTTAAAACATTGAGCAAATTTTTTGATAAATTTAGTTTAAAGTATATAAATTAATTGAGCCACAAATTATTCAATGGTTGAGAATTTTACCTGGCATATAATCATCTGAATCCCACCACTAATCAACAAAACCCTCCTCCCATACCTATCCACCGTCGCCATCGACACCAACGTGGACGCCGCCAAAACCGCCCCCGTGAACGCAGACGAATACAACGAAGCGTTCCCCTTAAACCCCATACTCTGAAACAACACCGGCGCATAGAACAATATCGAGTTAATCCCCGTCATGATCTGAAACATTGGCATGCATATCGCCATCACCAGCTCGGGCCGGTTCCTCTTCATCAAAATATTCCGAAACGGGCTCTGAACCGCATTCGCCACCTCACTCGCGTCGACAATGTCTTGGTACTCAGCGTCGACGTTTTTAGTGCCCCTGATCTTTTCGAGTACTTGTCGTCCCTCTTGTTTGTATCCTCGTTCGATAAGGCTGTTGGGAGTTTCGGGGAGGAGCACGCCCCCTGCGGTGATGAAGAGTGCGGGCGCAGCGGCTAGGCCGAGGGATAGGCGCCAGCCCCACGGGTGGATTTTGTCGGTGCCGAAGTTGATCATGTTGGCCGTGAAGATGCCTAGTGTGGTTGCTAGTTGGAAGAGCATGTTGAGGCCTCCTCTTAGATGTGTTGGTGCCATTTCGGATAGGTATAGTGGAACTGCCTTCAAGTACCAAATTACACGGTTAGTTACTACAAACTTACAAAACTACTTACATTTGAATTGTCAAAAGAAAATTAATTAAATTGTAGTTTGTAAGTTGCCAAATTCTTTTGGGGGTTCAAAAATATGTAATGAATTAGAGCAAATGGAGATTTTATGAAAGATTTTTGGCATGAATTAAACTCCATGCCAAATTGACAAATTACTCTTGTAAAATATTAGTGATTAATAATATGTATGTGTATTTATACGTGACGAAAATATTTTACTATGTACAGTAATTATTTCAGCAATCACGCCATGATGAAGTTATGTATAAAATTCATCTTTTGTCTTAATTCATGGCTTATATGAGAATATCTTTGGGACGTAGGCTATTGACTTACATTTTTTTAGCAATTTTTACACTATGTTATCGTGTGATTGTATAAAGTAATTTTTTTTTTTAATACGTAGAGATGTGACTCATTAGGGGAAAGCGGAGTTTTACTGATTTTTCATCCAAAATAAGAATTTTGTATAAAATGTGTACTTTTTTTATTTTTCTTTGTAAATCACCAAAAAAACTATAATTAATTCTTAAACAATTGTCTCAAAACACATGTACCTTATGTTTTAGTATTTTAGAAAAATGATATTATAAATAATAAATTATAAAATATTGGTTAAAAATTAAAATCTATAAGTTCTTTGGTAATATGCCTAGTAATTTGCCCATTTGCCATTAATATTCACCTGATTCCCAAAGCCGATTCCGACCCCAAGCATTATACGGCCTAATAGAAGCATAGCTAAGTTAATTGCGGAGGCATTGAGTGCCGCTCCGACAAGAAAGCTAATGCCGCCGCAGATAATACTTCCACGACGACCGTACTTTCTCGTAACATGAGAAGCTGCAAAAGAGGACACTAATCCAGCGAGGTACAAAGTTGAGGTGAACGCTGCAAGGCCGTGGCTGTTATACTTGCAATAGTTATTTTCTTGTGCGTGTCTCTTGTTCTCGTACACTGACTTGAAGAATTTTTGGAGAAATGAATCCATTGAAGTCACTCCTCCTGTTGTTGATCAGTTAATATACAAGTTTAGTTCAGAAAAGATCTGTTAAAATGTGCTCATTGAGAAAATAAATCCATGATAATGATTATAATAAGTGTAAGAGTCTTTGGGATCAAACTCTATGCAAATTTAACAAATTATCTCAGCGTGAAAATATAACGAACAAAGTAACGCCTTGTGTATTTCATAAAAGACAAATATTTTTATACATAGCGGTATAGTGCACTCGTAAAATATGAGAGAATTAACAACAATGAATTTTTACATGAAATAAACATTAATACCTTCTGTTTTTTTTGTACTTTAAATTACCAGAAAACACGAAATAAACACTTATACCTTCTGTTTTATTCTACTTTAAATTACTAGAAAACTAAAATAAAATCTTACACTAAAACCCTCTAAGAAGAAACGTAGTTTTTGTTGTTATATCTTACAACAAAAACCTAGAGTTAAACCTTAAAATCGAAAAAAAAAAAAAAGAGAACATAATTATAAGAAATAGGCTGGTCATTGCACATGAACATGAGAGAAGTGTACTAATTAAAATCAAATAGAGTAGTTTGCTGTGCAACATAAAACCAGGGCTAATTTCTCATTAGCTACACTCTTAATTTCCTCCATTGATTCAAAAAAAAATTATGCAATCAAAAACACATTACTATATACAAATTCATAAACAACCGACCTAGCTAAAAGAGGGTTTATTATCTGATCGAGCTGGGAAAATTAGAAACAAAACTAATTAACCATATTCTTTATATTCATGTAATTTTCAAATAGACATACTTTTTTGTATCAAAAAATATATAAGCAAGTAAAATCACCTGAAATTCCAATATCATATCCGAAGAGGGACCCCCCAGTTGCAGCAACGACACATGCAATGATGACATAGGGGGTGACCCTCCCTTGGTACTCTTCGGCCCTTTCTTTGGCCACGCTCGCCGGAGCAAGTGATCCTCCCGCCATTTTCTTCCCCTTTTTTCTAATAATTATATATTTGGACTAATTAGTCAGAGAAAATATATAGACATTTTTATTATAAGTTTGACTAATTAGTCTGAGAGAAAATACAACACACAACAGACTATTTATTCACATTTCACAACTTGTGTAGTGTGTGATTCACATTCGTTATTGTGACGTGATGATTGGCTCTTAATTAGCACACTCTAAAGGCCCATCATTTACTTTATGCAAACTTGTATGTCTTCTCCTTGTTTTTCGTCTCAGAATCAATCTTTCTAGATTCCCTATTCTTCTTTTAATTGTTTTTTTAATTAGCAAATATTTTTTACGCAACGTTCACAAGTAATAAATATATTTTTCATAGTTTAATTTTAGTCAAAGTGTTTCACTTTGTTTTGGTCTAAATGCTCTGCAGTTTTGAACCATCATAAAATTATTTTAGAAGTAACTATTATACTAAAAAAATAAAAATTTCTCTTTCAATTTCGACCAACCTGAAAAAGGGGATCAAAAGATATTCGTTAGATCACATTCTTTGCACTTTCACTAATTTTAGGGGAAAGAAAACTACATGAAATAATGGGAGATAACACAATCATACTATTCTGCAATAGAAAGGATACAATCAATAGGACTAACTGACGTCAATAAAAACCTAGTTAATAAAAAAAATTATCATTTATATAATTTAAGTCTACTTATATCATCACATATGTGTTTCGTGAAATAAACATTTGTTCTCTCTGTCCTTTTTTCTTTTTTTGTTGCTCTTAAAGCACGTGACTAATCCACACTTTTATATATAGTAAAATACTAATACAAAAAGATTTTCAAAATACTTACCCATATTTTTAATGAATATCTACTATATTTTACACGTCTTATTAATGAAACTTATCAATCATATCATAATCTACTCATTATTGAAGAAAACAACTGCATAACTCGTTTCTAGCAAAAAAAACTCTCAAGAAAAACGCCAACAATCAAATCACCAGTCATGCCAAACATATGTCCCCTAATTATCTGTTCCTCTTGATTTAACGTGTGAATTGTTTACGTCTAATCTGCAGATGATATTCCAATTTTTATTCGGTTTTCAACAGGTTCACAATCAAATATGCATGCATATATGTTCATAATCGTCTAGTATAACTTTCATTCGATTTTCTTGTATTGTCCTATATGATTAGCCACTCAATTTGATCTGAATCAACCCTTTCAAAAACCCATTTTCAGATCTTGATCTACAACAAATACCCTTATCAAAAACTGCATTTTTTTCTCATAATATTATCAGAGATCTCTGATGTGGAGATCCATATTTGCCACAAAAACAATAAAGATGGAATCTTTTTGCAATTTCACAATCCGGGTCTTGCTTATTTTCATGGCCTTTGTCGAATTATGTCATGGGTTTTATCTCCCTGGAAGTTATCCTCACAAATACGGCGTAGGCGATTATTTGAACATGAAGGTGAATTCTCTGACCTCAATTGATACTGAAATGCCCTTTAGCTATTACAGTTTGCCATTCTGTCTGCCGAAAGAGGGCGTTAAGGATAGTGCGGAAAATCTCGGTGAGCTGCTAATGGGTGATAGGATTGAGAATTCTCCATACAGATTTAAAATGTACACGAACGAGACCGAGATCTTTTTGTGTCAAACTAAGCCTTTGTCCTCTGAGGAATTCAAGCTTTTGAAAGAGAGAATTGATGAGATGTATCAGGTGAATGTGATTCTAGATAATTTGCCTGCGATTCGGTATATGAAGAAGGAAGGATTTATGTTGAGGTGGACAGGGTACCCTGTTGGTGTCAAGGTGCAAGATGGCTATTTTATATACAATCACTTGAAGTTAAAAGTTCTTGTTCATAAATATGAGGCGAACAATGTGGCTAGTGTTATGAGTGCCGATGATGCGGCTGAGGTAATCTCCAGCATTGGGAATTCGGGATCAGATGCACCTGGATACATGGTTGTTGGATTTGAGGTGGTCCCTTGTAGTTTCAAGCACAATGCTGATTCTCTCAAGAAACTGAATATGTATGACAAGTATCCGGCTAAAGTTAATTGTGATCCAGGGACAGTTTCCATGGCAATTAAGGAAAACGAACCGGTCACTTTTACCTACGAGGTTTCATTCGAAGAGAGGGACATTAAGTGGCCTTCAAGGTGGGATGCGTATTTGAAGATGGAGGGAGCAAAAGTTCATTGGTTTTCGATTCTGAACTCTTTAATGGTGATCACTTTCTTAGCTGGAATTGTGCTTGTGATCTTCTTAAGGACTGTTAGGAGAGATCTTACACGTTATGAGGAGATCGATAAGGAGGCTCAAGCCCAAATGAACGAGGAGTTATCTGGATGGAAACTTGTCGTTGGTGATGTTTTTCGTACGCCTAATAAACCATCACTCTTGTGTGTGGTAGTTGGTGATGGTGTTCAAATTCTTGGAATGGCAGTCGGGACGATTATGTTTGCCGCCCTTGGATTCATGTCCCCTGCATCTCGGGGAACATTGATAACTGGAATGTTGTTTTTCTACATGATCCTTGGAATATTAGCTGGTTATGTTGCCGTGCGTCTGCATAAGACTATATCTTATGGTGATCAAAAGGGATGGGTTTCAGTTTCATGGAAAGTTTCCTGTTTCTTCCCTGGTATATCTTTCCTTATTCTTACAACCTTAAATTTCTTACTATGGGGTAGTCACAGCACAGGAGCTATCCCATTCTCAATATTTGTTGTCCTCATTTTACTATGGTTCTGTATTTCTGTCCCTCTTACTCTCATTGGTGGCTACATTGGCGCAAAGGCGTCTCATATCGAATTCCCCGTTAGAACTAACCAAATCCCACGAGAAATCCCGGCCCAAAAGTACCCTTCTTGGCTCTTGGTTCTTGGTGCAGGTACACTTCCATTTGGGACACTTTTCATCGAACTTTTCTTCATAATGTCGAGTATTTGGATGGGGCGCGTTTACTATGTTTTCGGATTCCTATTCGTTGTCCTGATTCTATTGGTGGTTGTTTGTGCTGAGGTGTCTCTTGTCCTAACATACATGCATCTTTGTGTGGAGGATTGGAGGTGGTGGTGGAAATCTTTCTTTGCTTCTGGTTCTGTTGCAGTTTACATTTTTCTCTACTCTGTCAATTATTTGATATTTGATCTTAAGAGTTTGAGTGGACCGGTTTCTGCGACGCTTTACCTCGGATATTCGTTGTTCATGGTTGTTGCGATTATGCTCGCCACGGGTACCGTTGGTTTTCTGTCTTCGTTCTGGTTTGTGCACTATCTGTTCTCTTCAGTGAAGCTGGACTAAAGATTAATCTTTGAAGTATGGACAATTTGCAACAATGAGGCAGTCACTTGCCAAGGTTAGAATGGAACTGGCTTTTGAAGTTTATTATTGTTGTTGATGAGTTCTTTCTTGTTTTTCTTCAGAGCATGGAGATAACAATAATAACACTAAGAAATTTTTGATGTATTCTTGTCATATGGAATGATCTACCAAATAACTTGAATCTGTGGCCAGGTGGATCTTTTTTTAAATGTTTTATTTTCTTCTTTTTTGTGAGATTTTGTTAGTGCAACAGGTTCTCAATGAGCTGGATGATTCCAATTATATTTGCTGATCTTTCAAGTTTTATTTAAAGGATAACCAAAACTAGGAGGAGCTTTTTGTTCTCCTCGGTGACCAACCACATTTCAAGTGTTATGGAGTGGATTTTCTAGGCAAGAATTCAAGTTTTGAGTCGTACCTAACATAATTTTTTTTCCTTTTTAGTTATGATTAATGACAGATTGATACAACGAGGCAAAAACTTGATTTCTAAAACTAATTAGGGTAAAATGCATTAAATCCTCCAGCTTATTGCTCGTGTGCGATTTGTCCCTTAACCTATTAAAAAAGTTCTAACATACCTCTCAACCTTTCAAAAAGTGTGCAAATTGTCCCCGAGTAGTTGACTAATCTTCTAATTTGAACACATTTCTACATTTATAGCCGTTAGATTTGGTCCCCGTGGTACTTCGCACATCTTCAATAGGTTGAGAGTTATGTTGCAACTTTTCACAGGTTGAGAGCAAATCACGCCTGAGCAATACGTTTGATGTATTTAACCCAACTATATTATTAAGACAAGAACCTAAGATCATAAAATACTGGGGAGCTAATAGTTTTGGTTCCGGTTCATATGAACATGAAAGATCTCGAATTCTAATTTTTTCGTCATCGTATATTGTCTTTGTCTACCTATATTTTTAATATTCCGATATATTGATTGCCTCTTGGTTCTGACCAGAATGAAAATTAAGAAATCTGTAGGTCGGACTTGAACAACTTTTGGTTTTTATATATTCAAGACATCTGCAATAAATTAATTTCCGAAAAGCTTTCAAATATAGTTTCATTACATGTTTTAGATTAAAAGTACAATAATAAATTTGGAAGTACCACGTATGTAAAATTCGAATTTCTTTTTCCGAAAAAATGGTGGACGCTTACCTAAAAGACAGAAGAAAAATAACAAACTTGTAGAGAAACTTCAACATTTCGTTCGGTGCCGATTAAAATCAAGAGGATAATTCGTGATCAAATTTGATTGCATTTGCTCAGTGGATGACTTGTTAACTATAAACAAGTAAATGATCAACTCAGTTGTGTAGCAAATATATTAGAATTTTGAGCTTTTAATATTATGTATAATAAATGTTAATTTGTTCACAAAATGTTTTGAGGCGGTTCTTTGAAGCTATAACTTTAATGAAATTTATGTTTCGTGATTTAGGATCTACATGCAACTTCCAAAGAGAAAAACATATTAAGATCGATTTAATCAATTATTTTTTGTTTCTTAATAATTTTCTCCTCCCTATTTTTTCAAAAGAACTATTTGAACACAACAAGTATATTGAATATCATTCTATTGTCGGGTGGTGCGCTCTCTTTATTTAATGTATGTATAGCGTTACAATTTTTAATTATTAATTAATTCATAAATTAGAGGATACATTGAGAGCTTAGAAAAATATCTTATGCAGGTAAATATAGAAGGTAAACACTTGAATAGCTTAATTGTTTTGCGCCCTTAATTTATGGCTAGCAATATTGCCAAAGCAAATAATGTTGCTGAGCAATATTATTATGTTGTCAAAATTACCCCCACCAAAATTCTATCAAAGTTCTAAATATATATGATTTCATTAATTGTCTCAACAAATCTCCTCAAATTTGGTAATTGATTGAATTGATTTCTATTTATTCTTTATGGTAGGAAGGTAAACGTTGACTGTAATTACAACAAATTACTTCCCAAAGGATATGATAACTTTTATTTAATATGCCTGTGCTTATCAATCGGTTTCATATGTAATTAAAATTATTGAATTATAGCTTTTGAATTAAACTTTTTAATTAACTTTATGCGCACCTGAGTTGAGATTTCCTTTTAATATTTTCTTATATTAATTATGGAACCATAAATATTAGTAATTCACTATCTACCAACAAAAGGTATAAATTTTTATGTTTGAATTTTAGTCAAACTTAAGAATATAAATTGTTTTTATTAACAAAAAATGACGTTGTTAATACTAAAACTGGATATAATACCTGGAGCTAATTAACTTAACCTAATATTAGTTTTTAAGTGATAAAAAAACAAAAGTATAATTACTTGTTAGCAAAAAATTGACGACCTTAAAGCAAGTCAATTAATTCACTACAAACAAACAGTTAAAAAAATCCCCAGTTTTAGTAATATCATCTTGAAAATAAAGTGTTAATGGGTTACATACTTAATTACTTATAATAAAAAATGTCATAATATTCTTTGATTAACAATTTCTTAATTTTATCATTTAAAATTTGTACTTTTACGTGTTAGATATATTTGAGTTAACTATATAAATAATTTGCCATACTATGTAGGAAAATAAATAGCTCCAAACTCTGACAAATTAACACACAAAATAAACCTACAAGCCTATAACACAGCCAGAAAAGATTATAAGCACATAAATAACTATTTTGATTTCGATACAAACATAATAAATATAATAAAATTTATATTGATTCCATGGATGCTTTCCATTTTTCCTCCCTAAACAATCTGTTAAGATTTGTTTCCTTAGTTCTTTAGCTACTATACTTTGGAAGAACAATTTACCAAGCAAATTTAAGGAATTCATTTTGATACGTTAATTAATGAAATCTTCTACAATCCAAAATTAAAACTTTGGCAAGATTTTAGGTGAGGGCAAATTAGTCAACTTAAAAATAATGCTCTGAAAGCAACATTTTTCGCTTTGGCAATATCGTCGGCCTTAATTTATAATACAAATAGGAGTCCTTTATGAACATCTTAACTCATTCTTTCTAACCTTAATTGAATGATAATGTCACCTAGAAAGTCAAATTGATAGGAGAGAGACACTTAATAACATTTTATAACTAACATATACAGTTACATGCATTAGGCATTTTCTATATAAAATTTGGCGATCTTGAGATCACTTAATTTCTATTTTTAAATATTCTTTTAAAAGAAAGAAAAATTGAATTGCCGAACTGGTAAGATACTGAGCAACTTGTTAAATATATAGCTCTAAGCTGTGATAATAATTAGCTAAATATATAACTAGTTATGATCGATCAACCGAAAATATAAGTAAGTAGGACTAAAATAATGTCGAATTTTAAATTGTCAACTAATTGATCGTGCATGATTCTCTAGCTGAGCGAATAATTAATCCTAATCCAATTCCTAGGTAGCCAGCCTTATTTTAGTTTCCAAGAAAACTTAGTTTTAATCTGTGTCCCAATATATTTGAATCATTCAATATAGCAAAAATAGATTAATAACATCATGCTTAATTAAGTAAGTAATTGTCATTATTCCCAAGTAAACTCCGCTAAGATTGTTTCGTGCTTTCTGTCTCGTGTTCTTGCTCAAGTCTCTAGTTTTTGTCTGGGCGAATACAACAAGATTGTGAGTCAAGAAAGTGCACCTGCACTTTTTGTGGAAAACGATGATTATATGTGCGACTCAGTTGTTGTTAATTATTTTGTGGTCAATTAAGTAATATTATTTTTTTCATGTGTTTGATGTGTCTCCATCATATCATGTGCGAAATTTTTGGAAACGCGAACGGGGTTGTACTCGAGCTGATAAGTTATTGCTTTTGGTCAAAGCTTGGTAACTAGGTTTGTGAAGAAGTCAAATTAATAAAACCTTGTTTGAATTTAGAAAATAAGTACAAAGTTTTGGCATATAATTTCGATGCTTCAAAACTTAATTTTGGTTCATTAGTAATTCACTTTAAAACATTCATACTCAATGGTTTAAGAAATTTTGCAATTCACGTCACATTTAACTGCGAGTTTCGTTGATATATGAGTCGAGTTATCTATTGTCAAAAATTGTTTTGTCATTCAAGATAAGTCGTCTTTTCCTCCTTAAGCGACACCTACTAATTGGCCGAGAAAAGGTCAGTGCTTTTTTGTTGTATATTTTAGCGACACCCACTAATTGGTCAGGAAAATGTCAGTACTTTTTTGTTGTATGTCTTAGCGCATGTTGTGTCAGTGCTTGTTAGCTCGAACTTTTTTGTTGTATGTCTTAGCGCATGTTGTGTCAGTGCTTGTTAGCTCGAACTACGTAAGCGTCAACACAAATATGGGGTTTCGGAGTTGCGCTGCTTTCATATCGTAATGCCTCGACATCCTAAGATTTACATGTTCAGGTCTCATTTGTAGATTTCGACAATAATCCTTCAAAAACAATACAATAGAGCATCACAATTGCTCAAGAACAATTACGTTAGTAATTAAGTCAATTTTGGTATTATTATTTATCTTCTTGACAAATTAGAATTAGAGTTGTATCAACGATGAAGATGGATCTTTTACTAAATTCATCTCTCAAGAAAAACGCCTACTTTTCAAAGACCGAGACGAATTTGTTCGCAGGACATAACTCATATTAAAGTCGTAGTTCTATTAGAAAATGAAGGTGCATTGTTCTTGTTAGACTCCTTTTTCAACTACAAACCTAATTATAACAATATCACAATGAAATTGACCGTCAAACTTAACAACAAATTAGTCACGAAATTCTTTATTTAGAAAGAACTCCATTTATCAACAAATTTCACCCATTGTATCTTTCACCATATTAAGATCATGACTTAATTATAACATAGATTTGAAAGAAAAATAAAATCCTATGCCTTCTATTCCAATTTCCAGTTGTTTCGAATTAATATGATATATTTGAATCCGATTTGATTTCATCTAATTCGGCAGTATACCAATCAAGGGAACTTTTTCGATTTAATGGCTCTTGATTAGTAAATTCTACAAAAAGTCCTATCAAAATAAATAATGTATGTTGTATTTTATGCCCCACGTGTAGTTAAGAATATTTCCGTTTAAATAAATAATAACCATTCATGCAAAATCAAAATTAAATACCGAAACATAGAGAAAAAAGAAATAACACGAGTGAACATTAAATTAGGGCCAGGCCCCTACAAAATCAAAATACACCTCCTAAAGTTCATGAGAATGACCCCACCAAACGTACTAGGTCTAGGTGAACTCCACATGCCCTAGGCTGGGCCCACACAATAACACACCCGTCACACCTACTCAATTGCCGTACTGGATTAAAACCCACCCACCCCCCCTCACCTCACCTCCCGAATATCACGTTTCTCTTCACGCGTTTCACACAAAATATCAAAACAAACTTTCTCTCTCCTCTCTCTCTCTCTCTCTCTCTCTCTCTTCAACAACAACTTATATACGCCATCAAAATCATATTTCTCTCTCTCTCTCTCTCTCATCTCTCACCAAATTAGGGCACCGCGATGGCGACGGGCGCAGCCGGAGACGCCTTTCGGATGTTCGAAGGATGCATTCCCGCCGGCGATCTGGGGATAAATCGCCGCCCGTACCACAAAAACTGCAAGTGCGCGCTCCACGGCTCGCGCGCCGCCCAGTGCGCGCGCCACTCCAAGTACAACAACGTCTCGTATCCGATCCGCCGGTCGTGGAGCGACGGCTGCCTCGCGCTTATGCAGAACGCGCCGCCGTGTTCGCCTGGATCCACGGCGGCGGCGGAGATTCCGAGGTCGAGCTCGAAACTGGTGCTCTGCAGAGAAGAGGATGAGGAGGAGATTGAGAATGAGAATGAGAGTAGTACGCCGACGACGAAGAGTAGTGCCGTTGAGTCTCCGAAGGTCAAATTTGAGGTCTGATTTTGAATTTTAAATTTTGGTAAATTGTTGATGTGATCGTGATTATCGGTTTTTGATGCGTGCACGGGGACGAAAAAGATGTGTTGATGATCGATCTGTAGAAATATATCAGATTTAGCTGCTTTGTTCGATCGTTCGTGCATGTATTTTTCTGTGTTAGTTGTTCTTTTTTCTTTCTAGTTTTGTGGATTCTTTGACTAATATGTTAATTATGATATGAATATCATCGTCAATTAACTCTTAAATGATAGTTTTGGATTTTTTTTTTTGCATAGATCTGAATGAAATGTTACTAAGCTTCGCCTGATGTTGAAGCCAGATTTCAAAGGGAGTAATTAATTAAAGAGGTAGAAGGAAGCAAAAACCAAAACGAGTCCTACCTTCTTCAAATGTTGTATGTTTTTAAAAAAATATTCTTAAATTATACCAGCGCAAAAGTTAAATAACATTTTTGTACTTTGCTTGAAATATAAAAAGTAAGAATCTATGTATTTTTCTTTCATTTGCTCGAAATGTACTTGAGAAAAGAAAAGAAATCGATTGGGTTCTAACTTTTATTTATTGTTCGTGTGAAAGTTGGTTGAGTTAGGCGAAATTCTCGATGATGAAGCGGAAAATATGGTGTTAATTAAGAAAGACTCTTAATGACTAATTAATAAGCGATGTATAAAAAACGTGCCATGGGGCTCTCTCCTCGCGAAATTGAGCTTAAAATGCAAAAAGGCGATTCCTGGAGTTAATCTCCATGATGCAGACGTTTTGTAATTTGTGCTTAAGGCATGAGCACGGGAGGCATACGGTGCAAAAGGCGTAATTCAGACCTAAAAGGTGAAACAGGCCGGGGCAAAAGGCGTAGTTCAGACGCAAAAGGTGAAACGGTGTCGGGGCAAAAGGCGAAACAGGCCGGGGCAAAAGGCGTAGTTCAGACGCAAAAGGTGAAACGGTGTCGGGGCAAAAGGCGTAAGTTCAGGTGTAAAAGGTGAAACAAGCCAAGGAACGAAATCCACATGTCTAAAAGGCCACGAGAAAAACGAAAATGCATATCTTTTTTTTCTTTTTCACGATAGTTATTTGTATCTTGTCTATAAATTCTTTTATTCGATATAAGTTATAACTATATATTAATATAAGTAGTTACTAGAACATTCTTATTAGAATTTAAAATACGATATTTGTAAATTTTAATATTCATCTCTTTGTTTTAATGAATTTGGATAATAGGTGTCTAATATATGCATTGTCCACAATTATATGGGGTATATGTGAGAATTCCGTAAAATATTTTGTATCCTTATGAAGTTTAAATTGTGCTTTAAACTCTAAAGTAAATTAAGTAAAAATATCTTTAATTGCGTCATTTGTGATTGTCTTATCTCAAATAGTTTCTCAGTATTTTCTAAATATCTTACCAATTATTATTCTTTTTTTTTTGTGTTATTATTATAATTATTTATATATATATATATATATATATATATTACATCTAAGTGCCAAAGTTTGTGTGGCTTATGGTGGTTTGGCTCCTAAGAGCTTATATACGCCTCACCTCCAAAGATATCGAACGCTCCATTTACTTCCCAACTTTTAAGACATTGTCTATTATCACGCCTTTTATTACATTGCCACATGCCAACAACCCACAAGTTCATGTTAGCAAAAAGAAAGAAATAAATGAGTACTACTGTTAATTTCCATTGTGTGTGAATGAAAAAGAATCAAAACCCCCATTGTTGTTACTTGTTATAGTCCGTCCTTATTACCTTCTTTTGATGTTCACATTACAAAATTTACTACGTATCAACTTTGAGTACATTGCATTGGGCAGAACATGGGATGCACTACCACAAATTGGCTTACGCAGGTCATCACGTGGTCGGTTCCTCCAAATCGTTCTCCCATGCCAAATTAACTAATCTCCACTAATTAATCACCACAAAATGGCAACATAATCAATCCACATCAAGCCAAATAAATGATTTTCTGTCTCTAACAAATTTCTTTTTTAATGTTTGTTATATAGGGGAAGCAGGTTACGATCTGAATAAACTAAATTATTATGTCGTTAATTGCTTGTTAATTAGGGGAGATTTGGACGACAGATAGCACATGCCAAATATACAACGTGCACGCTATTTAAGGACACGTGCAGCAAATTTGCTTGAAATTTCACATGGGTAATGAAAGTTTGAGAATCTGGTAATAAGTAATAACAAAAATCACGAGCTCCATATCGTATCTATATATAGAAAATAATCGTGAGATCTTGGCTATCTGTTCCAAGTATTTAAGCGAGTTAAAATGAAAGAACTAAACTTAGTAAACGTAAATTTAACTACACCGAACTCTGAATCACTTATGTAATAAAAGATTTCATGCAGAAAAAACGTGATACAATTTGTAATGAAGGTGAAGGCCTCAGAACATAATTTGGAAATGGGAAGTTTAAATGGGCTTTTACTAAATGGACCAGCCCAATACCAGTTTTGGGATAGTTTCTCGAATGCTAGTTGATCTACTTATACATCATTTCTCTAGATTATTCTATTTATTAGGAATTGGGTAGTCCTCAAATTGTTTTAAGGTCAGTACCCAAAGCATGTGATAGTACATATCCTCCATTTGTGAAGTTTCTGATATAATTGGCAACATGGCCCAAGATTTGGGTTTCACCTATATGATTCATATCAGAAAAATTGTAATTAGTCGAAATATTCCGGGAAAATATGTTGTGGTGAACTCAAAAATATCTTTGAGTTTTGTTTTTGACCGTGTCAAAAATAAAAATATTTTGGTAATTACGCTAAAACGTTCAAAAAATTGGATCTCGATGAAAAAATATAGTCATCTCGATGGAAATGGATACATAATTGAAGTAGTGTATCTTTGTTGACTAACTTGACTAATAACTAGACGCTCCACGTTAGACGGATTCAAGCTCCAACTGATCATAAACAGCTTTGAGTCCTAGAACTCGCACTATAACACCACACGCAAACTAGGTTTGGATTGACCCGATGTATAGATCATCCAAATGCTGAAGTTGTTCATTTAAGAGTCTAAGCCTGTAGGTCGAATAGTAGCTATAGATTGAAATAACTATAAGTCGAACAGTAACTATGGATCGAGCAAGAGCCTTAAGTTTGAAACATTATAAGATGAATTCAACCTATATGGATTAGGATGGGTTCGACTTATGATAGCTCAAAGTGGCTTAACTCGAATCAAGCTTGCTTAAACTCAAAAGTATATACTTGTGACGGTATCAAATGTATTTGTAGATATTTTATTTCTTAAGTTTTTGAGCTTGACGTGCTTCTTTGGGGTCTATACCAATAGGTCGACGGATAGGTTCCATTTGTCCCTTGGGTCGAATATCGCCCTTCACATAGGTCGAACTATGAGACATTTAATTTGTTGAATTTGATGTATATTACTCAAGCATCGTGTGAACTTGTTTTGTTTATTTTGATCTTATGCATATGCCATTTAAGCTTACCATTACGACATGTTTCATGTGAAAGCAGAGTAATGTACACATCACAACAAGTTGCTAGATTTGAACATTGTTTATATGTCATCTATAAAATTCTTTGGTCGGAAAACCATTACTAACTTAACTTGTAAAACAAAACTTTACCATTTCTTTCCTAATTAGTGTTTTAAAATGTGTTGGATGTAAGCTTAGGGATGAGCTATAAAACCCGAAGTTTAATAAATAATTTTGTAACAGTACAAATTAGTAATTAAATATAAACAAATTAAAAAGAAAAAAGAAAGCTAAGATACTCTTTTAAGATATTAAAAGTAGCACGCCTAGAAATACAGTCCGAAGAATGTGCTTGTGTTTCATAAAAAATAAAAAATAAAAAATAAAAAAAAAAAAGAATAATGGGCTTTTGTGTCTGAGAGAGTGAGAGGCAGAGGGTTATGTGGTCCAGCTCTACCATATTTTGAGGTTGAGGTTGGGCCGAGTTTACTTGGTGCAAGAAAGGCCAATAGGCTCAAAGGACATTGAGGTGCAATTAATGCGTGGTAGATGGTTGTCTGATTGTCTGATCAAATCATAGCACCACGGGGTTCTTAACTTTTTATCATCATGTAAATAAGTAATTTATAATAGTTTCCATCAAAATAATTATGTAATAATAGTAAAAACTATAAAGGTGATACTAATAATAATAATAGTAGTACTAGTAATAATAATAGTGATGCAAGGGGATTAGCATTTCTCCCTATATTTTAAAATAATACCCATAAAATATTAAAACGAGAGAGGTTAAATGTTTAATTGCAAAAATAAAAATAAAAACATTAGAAAATTGCAAATTTTTTGGTCATTAAAAACAAATATATACCGGAAAAAATAAAGAATGGAGCGGCGGTGTTACTATAACATATCACAAGGTTTTTTGTTTTTTCACGCGAGTTTTTTCAATTATTTCGCATTTAACAAGTGTATATTTCTGCTGGTTCTTATTTTACCAAGGCTGCTAGATAAATCTTCTATAGCAAAGTTTGATCATATCTATATATATATATAACAATCAGAAATAACATAGGATCACGACAATACATTATACAATCTTCCTCACCTAGAAATTGGCAACATAATTAATACGTCGTCGTTGACTTTTAATTATTTATTTTTTTGAACAAAAAGAAAAAAAATATTTTATATATTAACTTCACTAGGGATCCACATTTTAATTGTTTACTGGGGTTTTTCTCCTTGACTCGGAATAATCCATTGCAGCTAAATCGGAATAAGGCTCGGCGATAGGCTCCATCTCCTGGGTTGATGAATGAACATGGACATTTCTTCCTATTTTTTCTTTTGTGTGATCCAATTTGTAGTGCGCTTTAATTTCTTCGATCTTTTCATTCTGTAAACAAACATCATAAACATGCAAGGAACAATCATTGAATTACGATATTACCTTGATTATATTTTTGTTAAGAGCATTATCTTTTCCAAAGACTTCATGCAATTTTCATCAAGAAATTAATTACCTTTGCGATGGTAGAAGTGGTAGATAGAGAAGTGATCATAGTTGGTTTTCTTTCCGTTCCTGTAAACAACACATGAACCATTATTCATGACATAGAGATACCACTCATGAAACAGAAAAAATGCATAAAACTCCTTTATGATTTTAAAAACTTGCACGAAAATCTCACGTGGTTTGATAATTATCCAGAGTTCTCTTGGAGTTTTATAAACTTCGCATGAAATCTTCAAACTTGCAAAAAACCTCGTTGCGATTTTATAGGATTCTGCACAAAACCTTCTTGTGGTTTCTTAAAAATGGAATTTTGTATAGAGTATATGGAACTAAACAATTAACAAACTACGGGGAAGTTTTTTCAAAACTACAAGGGGTCTTAAGTTGATATCCCATGAAACCAAAGTTTATCACTTGACACGTGTATTCAATTTCAGTCTACTTTTTTTGCTTTTAATAAGTTTTCTGCCTTATATGAATTATGGCTATTTGATATATATAGCCTTTCGTCAAGCTTATACCTTCACTAACTAGTACATCTAAACATGAGTATGAACAGAAAGAATGGTCATAAATGACTTTATTGTACGAGTATGAACGGATACTAAGGTCAGAATTAATGATTATTGTATAATCAGATAAGCGACAAGACTCCTTTAACCGGATAAAAAAGTTAGATACTCTTTTAGCATACCTTGAGCTTCATGAATGAGCATCCACAAAAGTAGCAAATATTGTAACAGCAGCCCCGACCTCATTATGAGAACTATTGGCTTTATGACAAGAAGAACAATTATATGGATATTTAAAGAACTTAAATGCTATATCTAAGCATTGAAACCTGTGGAATGATTTTCAATGCAAGCACTCTCTGGCTTATATAAATATATAATACACATTGTCTGCGTGTGCGAGTATGTATGTAATACTATGTATATATTTATCTATACCTACTCAAAAAGGTAAGCATTTAATTAATAAATTTACAAGGGACCCAAGTTAGTTCTTGAAAATGACTTCACATTAAATGGTATATTGATAGATTTGTACATGTTTGTCTGGTTTCTCTTCTGTTTACTATCCAATTGCCTTTCAGTGAACCATGGTAGTTAAACTCATATGATTGTTACAAGAAACTTAATGTTTGTACTATTATTTCTCTTTTGTTTACTATTTGAATGTCTTTCAATGAAATATGCATGGCGCTGATTACATCTTATAGTTGCGAGAAAGTTCGTGTTTTTACTTAATTGTTTTATCAGAAGGTAAAATAACTCGGTGCAACAAAGTTTTTTTGGGAGATTCATAGACTCCACTTGCTAGCATCACATCAAACACAGAGCTCTTTCTACTATAGAAAAATTAACCTTTGGCAAAACTTGGAGAATTGTCATCGACATTACCAACGACTATGTATGATGTTTCAGTTACCCAACTATATATATGATCGACTTATCATCGGTAAGATGCATGCTCGTCATGAATCAACCCTCTATTACATATTGATCTTATAACATGTATTAAAAGTGTTATTTTGAAAAGAAACACTTTACTCCCAAAATCGTACAGTTTGAGACTCTACCGCAAAACTTAAACATAATAAGCACTTAACCCCTTAACGTTTAAAAAACATAGCACTTTCCCAAAAAATTTAAAAAGGTAGAACACTTTACCATCTAGAAACTCAAAAAATGAGCACTTCGTCATCTAGAAGGTGTTATGACAAAATTACTCTTGAAATTTGTGAAGCAAGCAAAAAGCCACGTCAAAATTTTCAGGGGTCAAAGTGCTAAAATGTTTCACTTTTAAGGGGTAATGTGCTCTTATGAATAATATGTATTATGATTTATGACAAACAATACTCTTGAGATTTGTGAAAGAATCAACTAGAAGGGTAAAGTGCTACGATTCTTGAACTACTTTCGAAGGTTAAGTGCTTATTTTTAAATTTAAGAGGTACACTGTCAAATTGTTTCATTCTAATAGAGCAAAGTGGTCTTGTCCCTCGTTGTTTTGCGTCAAATGACCAGGGAGAGTCGGGGCTACACTTAAGTGTGGTGCAGCCAAGCTTGGTAATTTTTTTTTAACCTACAATTAAGACCCATGATTTTATCTTTTCCTATAATTAAGACCCCATACTTTATTTTATGTTGGCTAGTAGCCTAGTACTTTCTTAACAAATAAGTTAGCAGGTTCTTAAAAAAGCTATCAAACATCCATATATTTACGAAAAGTAAAAGTTTGATACAAATAATTTTTTCACTTTTCCTACTATCAAGGCCCATGTATTTATCTTCTCTAATTTTACTATCCTCATCTTCTCAGGAAATTTTTTCTCTTTTCCTACTATCAAGGCCCGTATATATATATATAAAATTTCCTGAGTTTGATGAATAAAATCAGGATAACTTATACTAGATCTCCTAACATGATATTTGAGTGGGATATTTCAAAAAAGTCCTTAAATATATGGCCGTTCGCTAACTTTTTCTTAAAAAATAAAACAAATTTAGAATTACTTTTTGTTTAAAAATACACATTAATTTATAAATTGAGGTGTTGAAAAAACAATACAGTTAGAATATTAGTTTGAAACTACGAGGCCTCAATTGTAGGGAAAGATAAAATTAGAGGCCTTAGTTGTAGGAAAACAAAGAAATTATCAAGCTTGGCTGCACCACACTTAAGTGCAGCCCCGACTCTCCCAAATGACCACGGCCTTGTTAAAAATAATGAAAAAGAACCATGCATGTCAATATATAATAATGGTTTTGAATCTTGGTGAAGTTCTACGGTTTAATGAAGTTTGTTGTACATGTCAAAAAACGTAAATTGAAAATTTCTTTTCAATCAAACATATGTTTATTAGTAATGTATGCAAGTACTCATCCGAAATTATTCTGAATGAGTTTAATTATTTTTTGATAAGGTTCATTCATCACTTGTTTCTAATTGATTCCTTTAGTAGCCTCCCATAAAAAGCATGACCAAATTAAATGCGACGGCGACATGCGACTCCGGCACGACCTGTCACATCCACGTGGACGCCAAACATGGGATCCCCACCAGCATGTGACAATTTGACATGCTTGGTGGTTCGAAGCTCATGGAGCCATCCGATTTTCGTTGACCTTTAATTTTAAACTTAGTTATTGTAAAAGTAACCATCCTATGTTATATCTTTTAATTAATCATACATTTTTATTTCACATTTTCTAACATTTATTCATATAAAATCTTGAAAGTATTAATAACGGCACTGAAAGATACTTAATTCATTAGTTTTCGAAAAATTTAGTAAAAACTCTGAGAAATGACAAGTTCTGCCGCCTTTCTAAACGCCAGGAAGAAATGATCAGAAATAAAATAAAATAAAAATATTGTTGAGTTTGACATCACTTCCTCCAAAAAAACTCCTCCTCATTTTCTTAATCACGTTTTTCATTCAAAAAAAAAAAAGAAAAAGAAAATCTTAATCACGTTTCCTGTTTCTCTATGTTGATCCACTCGAACAATATTCCGCAACACCAACTTCCTTCACTAGTTGGTTTAGTAAATTTAGTTTTGAGAAAGTTTCAACAAATTATTTAAATAAGTTCCAATTATTGAAATGGGATCGATATTTAGTTTAACATAAGAGATCTTTTAATTTGTCTAAGTGATCTAATATAGTTAATCACTTAAGATCATTTTGTGACGAATGAATCTGGACTTCGGGGTTGGGTTTTTGTTCGACAAACAATAACTCCTTCCCACCCGAGTGCAACAAATGAACTTAGGTGGGTGTGACAACTAGATTATTGAGGATTAGTTTCATGTCCGTAAAGAAGATGTAAATCTTGCATATATTAATTTATTGACACTACAAATGATATTAGAACAACTCTAAAAAAATATAGATCTCTTGAATATAAACTCTCAAATCTCTTACAATTCTAGATCAAGTAAAAATAATAATTATATCTTGATATTTTAACCTTTTTATCACTAGTCATAATTTTATTTGATGTCAAAATACTGCTGCAAAATTGGGCTAGAAATAATAGAATAAATTATGGAATTAGTAGTATTAAGACTAATTATTTTTGGCAGAGAAGTAATAAACTCTTATGGAATTGAATAAATTGCACTAAGTCCACAAAAAATTGCCTCGGGCCGGATCCAACTGAACCTTTAACTTGGATCTGTCCTTGTGAACAATAACCACTGTGTTTTCAATCATCCAAATCAAGAGTCAATTGCCAAAATATCACTTTGAAAAAAAATAATTGCCAAACTAGCACTCTCTCAATAATAATTCCCATAATATCATTGTTTGTCCCACATGGCAATCTTTAATTGCTAAGTCCCTAGATTTACGATGATTAATCTTGAATTTGCCTTGGACAAATCAAATGACTCAAATCTTTCTTTTTCTATTAGCTGACTTCTAGTTTGGCTTTTTTTTTTCTTTTATTTCATCATAATTTTCGTTTTGTGAATTTTCTCCACATAATTTAAAGCCATTTAATTTAAGTTATACAATTATACAATTTCAGGGTTTTACCTTAACCCTGCATTTCCCCAAAAAAAAAAAAAATCATTTTTCTTGAACACGAAGAGTTGAAATTATTGTTTTCATAGATTACATAATGTTAATGATTTTACAATCTTATTTGAACCATATACATAAAAAAGCTTATTCATCCCTTAGATTTGGGTAGTTTAATTCATTAATTTCTAAAAAGATTATGATACTAACGGTATGTAATCTTATTATAATAGTGTGTTGTCAAGCAAGATTTACCTTATTTTTTTTATTCAGGGAGTCCGAAATACCTAATAATTACTATTAAATATACAGTGTATATTGTATTAACTTCTAAGAATTATTTTACTATAACTAATTTTTCAGAGTACAAACTTGGTATGCAAATGTTAAAGTAAAGTTTTAATAGATTAATTAGTTTTCTGGAGATTTTTATATACTCATTTTTTAGTCATTTAAAATTTTAATAAAAATCTGGAATATCAAGTTATTATGCTATTTCAACTCATTGGAATGCGATATATACTAAGAAGTAAATCCATAAAGCATAATTACTGATACTACTAATTATTAGGTACTTTAAACTCTTTGAATTAAAAAAAAAAATTATTAGAAAGGATTGATTACAAACTGCTACTAAAACTTGAGAAATTGATAAATTAGATTATAAGAAAGAAATGATTTAATATATATAATATATGGTTAAGAAATAAGAATACAAAATTATTACTCATATAATAAAAGGAAAATGATAGTTTTAGCTTTCCAAAAATCTTTTTGGGACAATATCTTGGCTAAAATCATGGAGAAGAAGCCAAAGAAAGAGAAAGATTGAGAGTGATTTGCCAAAATAACACTATTAGGAAAAGTTATTGCCAAAATAGCACTATTGTAAAAATATTTCCCACAATATCACTCTTAAGTAAAAGATTACTATTCTAACCTTTTCTTTTTGTCAAATAATGTATTAAAGTTTTGTTGTACATATTATAAACAAAGTTCAAAGCAGTACTTTCTAAAAAAAAAAAAAAATTTACTCTGCGTCACACCACCATCTCCGCCGTCGCTCCTTCAGACCCTTACAACGAAAATGACCCACAAGCTTTTGAAAGGCAAAATTAAAGGATCTCAAGAAATAATTCAATCTTTTGGAAAAGAATCATAAGATCAACGGAATTCCGGTGGACAAGTCTTCAGCAACAATTGATGGGTGGTTGGGGCAGAATCTGTGGGTTTGGAGGGGGTCGAATTGGGTTGGGGAGGAAGACGAAATTTATTATTGTTTTTTATTTAATAAAAGACTTATTCTTTTAGAAACTTTATTTCTCATAAACATTTTCACAACTATGCTGTTTACAAATAAAATGAAATGGCTTTTCCAAAAATTTGGAACACGTATTTGTGTTTTTTTAAATTTTTCCTCTGTTTAAAAGTACAGTATAATTATAATTCCGGATAGATTTTCTATTTAAATTTAATAAATGAATTTTAACATCAAATATTTTATTGGACATCATATTATTATTTTCGTTTTAAACTTAAAAAAAGATATGATCATATCTTGCTATAAATTGCATATTTGTAGCATAAGCGCACGTGTAAAACATATTGGTATTATTTTGCCAACTATTTGACAAAATCAAAAGGCTAGAATGGGTATATCATATTCAATAGTGATATTTTGGGAATTAGTTTTTTAATAGTGTTATTTTGGCAATTACTTTTTTTAACAATGTTAGTTTGGCAATTCACTCAAAGATTGAATACCCAACGTAAATTAAGGAATTGCAGCTGACTTAACAATTTAAAATTGCCACGTGGCACAAACAATGGGAATTATTATTGAGAGAGTGCTAGTTTGGCAATTATTTTTTTTCAAAGTGATATTTTGGCAATTGACTCCCAAATCAGCTATTCAATAATTACGAAACAGATCGAACCCTTCAAATTAATTCATATCAAATCGCATGTTTCACGAACAAATTCATATCAACTCCGAAGAAACACTTGGAAAGACATTAAAAGAAAAAATAAAATAAAAGAAACAACTGCAATATTAGAAACCCCTCCCTATGTCACCAAATCTCCAAATTATAAATATAGAAAATAAAAGTTGAAACAATTTGACTAATTCTTGACCATATTTATGACCTGGAAAGAATTCATCAATTTTGCACGCGAATTTCAACAAGAGAGTGCGAGGTAACTGTTGGCGACCACGTGTGTCCATGAGCAAAACTCATGCAATGCCATTTACACAAGAATGTGTGGACACTATGCGGTCTCAACTCAAACACACCACTTGCACATCAGATATTGTCTCAACTTACCATTCAAAAATGAATCTTATAAAGCAAATATTACCACCTTTTTTGATATGCCAAATATTTCGTCAAAAGTTCAAGCTATAAAAATGGTGAACGCTACTCCAACCCTAGTAAAAAAACTCGAGCCATATATCTCAAGTATTATTAATCCTTCTCACCTTCATAAACTTATCAGGGTTTTAGTTCTTTTGTCATAAAACAAAAAAAAAATGGTGATTGTTTGTGAGGAGAAGCTTTATAATTACTCCAATCTCATTGCAGAAGAAATTGGAGCTGCAGTGCGCTTCTTTGATATATGTGTAAGACTTGAGGGCGATGATGATGACGACGACGATGATAGCTGGCATGTGGCGCCGGCCGCGTGATTGTCGATATATAAATCATGCAATGCCAAGAGATTGTTGAAGGAATAAGACATACAGGTGCATGTGTTTCATGAGCAAGATTTTTATGCATGTGTAGTTCAACAAATAGAGATAGGTTTATAGAGGTAGTGAGCTACATGATATGGCGAGTGTAATGCTTGAAATTAACAACATGATCAATAAAATACTTACTATATTATCTTGTCATTCTGCTATTTCTCTAGTAATTAAATTTATTGTTGCTGACATGAACATGCGAGCACTTTTTGGTCATAATTAACATTAAATCTAGCTCCAAATTAAGTATGTTTTTGCTTCTGGTTTTTTGGTGGTATCTTCTTTTGGTCATAATTAACTAGGTATTTGTCTCAACTCTTTATACTGCCATGGTTTTTGGGTATTCGTGCTTCTCTACAGTTGCCCATGTCAAATATTATGATGTGAAGATTGTGGATCTCTTATTATGTTATTGTTGTATTTGTGCCACTAAGAAATCAGAAAATGTGAAGAATTGATCAGACAAAGTAAAGAATTATAATAAAGTATAGTTGGGACATTGATTATTATAAAGCAGTATCGATCGCCTTATATATATTCTTAGCATGCCATAGAGTACAGCTTCATAATTTTTGCAACAAATCTGATTTTATGCACAACTAATCTTTTAAGAGAGGGTTTCATTTGAGGAGTAGGTAAGTCTGTTGTTTCAATTCATAGCGTAAAGTTTAAGGATTCCACCAAGAGAATTGATATTGATATCCTCCATAATCCTTATCGTTGTTATCTCACAATCCTACATATATATACTTGATTTTATATTTATATTTATATTAATTATTCCTAGTCTCTTTATAATTACATTGTTGATTCAATTCAAGTATGAATCTTCCATGTCAAACTTGTGTGTCTTACATTACGTTGAATCTCAATCTGTTTAAATCATTTAATAAGACTGAGATTAAACTTTGCACGAAGTAGCTCCAATTGAAAAATAAAATCAAGTTATACTTTAGGAGATGAAACACAAGTTTGTCACATAAAATTAGAAATGGTTTTTTTGTTGTTGTTTTGAATACAATCAAAGAGATCGCCTGGATCGTGTATGCTAGCTCATAAGAAAATAAACCTTTCTTTGCCTAGTAGAGATATAGGGACAGAGATTGAATGAACAAATGACCGCGCTAATAGGTTGAATGATATAAAACTGAATCCGTGGTCAAATAGCAATAGTGATTGGATAAAATAAAAGTTCAACAAAAGGGTTCATATAATTTGGTCATCTATAAGGCAATCTATGGTTGGATCAAACAATTATGTTAGTTTGAAGAGTACCCAAATCAGGTCAACAGACTTCATATTTTATGCCAAACAAGCATATTAGGCAAATTTGAAACGTGTGAAGAAATTGCAGAAGCTAGGTCGGATATTATAGAAAAAAAATCCATACATACCAACTGATACCAGAAAAGGAACTATAAAGACAATATGAATTGAATTGTTATGGAGTCTAACAAGAAGCAAATTAATAATGTAATCAAATTATGGAGTACTCTGACAAAAGGCAAATTTGAATTTGAATTAAATTATATTGTTATCATCTGATAATGTACATATGCTAAACGTTGTTCAAATAAAATTAAATAGAATCACACCACCAAACTACATGCACCTACCTATAAAACTATTGACCAACAAATTATTCCTACAAAAAAAAAAAAAAAAAAGAATTGCATGCATGATCAAAAAACATGAAAAACTGACCTATATCATAAATGAATTTATTTTTTCTGGAAGCTTATCTTTTGTTTGGTGTATTTGAGTTTAACCCAATTAACACCATTAGAGGCACCTTCCTTCACTTTCTTAGCCGCCACCTTTGTTTTCTCTTTGGTGTCGTCGAGCTTATCCCCCATTCTATCCGTCAGCTTTGCCGATGGTCCGCCCAACCGTCGTGGCTCAGGTGGAGCCTTTTCGCTAAAAGGATTATCGTTCCACGCCATTATGTATTATTAATTGGTTATGTATTATCTTCCTCTTTGATTGCCTGGCGTTAGAAGTTTGGTTAAGAAAAATAGGGATTCTTTTTCTTTTTTCCCTTGTGTGTATAATTTTTTTTCTTTCAAATTTTGATGATGATTTTGTTTGTTTGTTTGATATGAAATGTTGTGCTCCGCTATTTTATATACATGGTAGCTGAAAGAACGGAGGGTAGCGCAAAGTCTTGTGACTAAATATTTGTGCCATCCTTTATTTTCTCTTGGTTTGCTTACCAACCGTGAATATTATTACGAGATCTCAAATTTGACTTTTTATTGGACGGTACTTGTGGTTCGATTGGATCTTCGTCAAAAGTATCTAAAATCTGAATGAAAGTCAAATTGATTATGATTAATTGATTATGATTTCGTCAACATTTATAATATATTTCCATTAATCAACTGCACGCATGAACTGCGTGGAACTTTTTTTATGCTGTAAAATATTTGTTTAATTTTGTCTTGTTTTTCTTTTATATATTTCATGATCTCGATACTTGTGGCCTAAATTTAATTTTTTTTATGATACCTTTTGAGATTTTTCCAAAAAAGCAGGGATGAATATGACAATTTACTTATATTACATTTTGGAAAATGTTTATTTTACAAGTGAAGCGGATCATCATATTACAAATGTCACTTTCCCTACAATAATAATTATTATTATATATACTAATAATATAGATTGATGTCATCGCTTTAATCTAATATTTTAATCGAAAAGCATCCTCATCTACGGTAAATACCATCGACTGAAGAGTGATTCATCTGATCAACAAATGTTGTGCACATGCATTAAACTCATTTTAGAAAAAAATATTCCCAGTAAAATGATTTGATTATTTTGATTATGTTTTTTAAAGGCTAAAGCTAAAAAGTTTACTCGTGCAAGTTACAAGAAAATCCTAGTAAAAATGGCAAATTACTTACTGTTGTGGCCTTTGCTTTACACTCAATAGGATTACTTTTGTTTTTGAAGCAGATTAAGTATTGTACCTTATTACGATAAAATTTCACTATATCTGAATTGTCCGAGACAAGGACAACTTTGAAATTGAAATGGACAAATTACAACGGCCCAATCTGGAACCCAAATCCACTGGAATCATATTTCAAAAAATTACAAAATAACCCCTAAAAACAACAAAATATCACTTCAACCCCACAAAACTCAACAGTCACTAAAAACAAAAACCCTGGTCAACAAAACGTTAAGGTTGCCTTAATGTCCCTTAAATTTCATTTTCTTTTGTCGTGACGCTTTTTTTGGACACAAGCGCCCAATTTGAACCCTACCCCATTTCTTTCTCTCTCTTCAGAGTTTTTTTATTTTAGACTTGTTTTTTTTTAGCCTCAAAATTCTTCAAAGACAAGATTTTTAGTGAGAGTTTTTTGTAATTGTTTGATAAAAAATGGAATTGAGCTCTCATTTGCTGCAGACTAGGAGTACTTTGGAGAAGCAAATAGCTGTGTGCTCATTTGTGGAAACTGCTGCTGCTGTTGTTGTTAGTACACTTTTGGCTGCTCACAAGTCCTTAACTTGTCTTCTTGTGCTGGTAAATTACTGTTTCTTCGTCAAAGTTTTTATCTTTTTCCTATTTTACATGTTGTGTTTTAAGTTTCTTGATGTGGGTAGTTGAGATTTTTGCTGTAGTCCATTTATAGCAATTGCTTTTGCTGCTGATGAAGGGCTTTGCTTTTTCTTTTGAGACAGAATTTAACATCATAAACCAGCTAGTGGTGTTCTTTCTTTCATGTTCTGAAGTTTTAGAGTTGTTAGTTTGCTTAGATACTTCTTTGTTGAAAAGTAAAATTCAGTCTCTTTGTGCTGGTGAGATTTTCTGTTGCTTGGAGTTATTGTTTGTCTAACTGTTAGGATATAGTTCTGTTCTATCTTAATTAACTTGTGAACTTGTGTTGTGCTGGTACTGAGAAGTGAGTATCATAGGAAGCTGGTTGAATTTGTTGGATCTTGATTAAAGTCTTGCCCTTTTTCGAGGCAATGTTATCATGTACAATGTGTTTCATTAGACTGCTTAGTTGGAATAATGTAGTTGAATATGGAGAGGAATAATACTTTTGTACGCATAGTAAAATTGTTTCTATAGTCAAATGTTCTAGAATTTTTATTTTTTCTGTTTTGTGGGCTGCAGTTAAAATTGGCTACATCACTTACTGTTGTGTGCATTGTCCACCCAACTTTGATATCATTATTCTCCACTTACAGTTAAAAGTGTGCAGCTTTTGCAAGAAGTTATTTGTCTAGTGTCGTCGGTTGGATAAGATAGATTTGAAGAGTTCGAGTTAATAAGTAAAACGAAGACAAACGTCCATTTTGATTAATATCTTAGGCAAGATGCTATGAGCTATGGGTGATATGGAAGTATATGCAAAGGATAATGGAGCAAGGAAGTATTACATTTTGGTTTGATCCATCTTCGAAGGCCTCTTATTTTACACCATCTGCCCTTGCTTTTTCTCTTCCATGAGAAAGAAAAAAGTGTAACTAATAGAGTGAGTAATCGGAAAAATGCCATGTTAGGATTTTACTAGACCTGCAATACACATCTCAACATTCGATGGGTACAGTAAAAAACTTGGCAGAGTACGACGCTGGAACTATTTTTGGATTTACTGAAGGTTATTGGCTCTTTTACTTCAATATAATGAGAGGCTGTAATTGCTTTTCCCGCTTGCTTCTATTGATTGTGATCACCAAATGTGTATTATTTACACTATGATTTGCCAATTGAATATTTGTTTTTACTCTTCTGCCCTTTTGGAATACTGCTAACCCCTAAAAACGTAAATGATATCAACAGACTGGAGCTCTGTTGAATCAAGCTGATGTACTACCAGATTGGACTGAAAAAAGGTAACTTTAATTTTCTTCACCATTTGTTTTGCACGATAAAATGGTGAAACAAGTGAAATATTTTTTATTGCTAGCAGGTTTCCCATGGATGAACTCTATCAATTACAAAAGCCCTTACCTGAGAACAAAGACGGAAGTGATACAGAAGACGATGACGAAGATGAAGATGAGGAAGCCGGTGATCAGGATGACGATGATGAGGGTGACGAAGATTTCTCGGGCGGTGAAGAAGGGGGAGACGAGGACGATGATGATGAAGGGAATCCGGAGGATGATCCTGCGGCTAATGGCAATAAAGATAGCAATGATGAGGATGAAGATGATGATGATGGTGATGATGACGAGGATGGAGATGATGATGAGGAAGAGGAGGAAGAAGACGAGGATGAGGAGGATCAACCACCAGCTAAGAAGAGAAAGTGAAGTGGCCCGTGGATCTTTCTCTTGATGGGGTGGGGTTAGGATGAGGAAGAATTAGGTCATTTGTCTTAGTAGGTAGGAAATTTGACCGTCCTGTTCGTATTGATCTTGTTTTCGTGGTCTGACTGAAAACTGTCTCCTCTGTTGGGGATGCGAGGATTCTGGAGTCTTTTAGTTGTATGTTCCTAATGTGATGTATCTGTGTCTAGCATTGTAATGTTGGCCCCTTTCTTTACTGATCGGATGCTGTGTTTTGCAAACCATATTTATGGTGGTGAAATGAATGCATGGAACCAAAGATATTGTTCATCAAATGCAATTGAAGCTCTGGTAAATGAGCAGCACATTCTTTTTTGTTGGCTGATGCTAATTCTTTCATGGAGTGAAATCAAATCACCCCCCACCCCCTGGCGCGCGCCTTTGTCAAATAATGTGAACTAGAGTTGCATTTGTTGATGAAATGTCAGACTTGGTTGTGTTTCAAGATCACAAACCTCTTTACTGTGTTTCGAGGTCACAGACCTCTTTTCTCAAATTCATTAAAGCTCTGTAATATAACTTAGCTGTAAATGAAAACTTCCTGATTGTATTGACACAATTCAGTTTACGTCATCTTAGTAGGTCAATGCCATCTCTACTTTACTTAATTGCAAGGTAAACTTTATGTACTAATACAGACGAGAATTCACCTAAAAATGGCTTTTGCAGCTAAGCAGCTACCATGTTTTGATCATAACATGCATCTCAACAACACATGCAGGATATCTTATAAACAATTGTGGAGCAGCATTCGGAAAGACAGCAGAACATGGAGTCTTGAACAAAACAATTGTCGGGGAATATTACGAGCATAGCTGAGATTTCAGATAAATGCTAGCTAATGGTTCTCCTCAGCAATGGGTGCATTCAAGTCAAGCTTACAACGCAAAATGCAAGGCATTTAAGTTTGCTAATTCCAGTTTCTGTTATACTTACATGAAACCTCAGCAATTAAAGTTTCTTACTTTAACATCTTGTGAACTTTCAACAAACATATCTTAAAACCAACAGCCATTCAATAAAAATCTTATCCATCAGTGAATTTAACATGCAATAAATATGCATTAGCCTATAAATACACCACCCTTCCCCTTCAAATTCATAACACTACTCGTCTAAATAAATCAATCAATCCCCTAAAGCCGCAAACAAAATGTCTCCCACCACGATCACACGCTCCTTTGCAATTTTCTTTGCGATTCTACTAATCTCAACTTCACGTACCAATGCTGATTTGTTAGATGGAATTACCGGAGGACTAGGATTCCCCAAAATTCTGGGATGCATATCAACTATTGTCAGCGTTCCAGGGTGCATCGAAGAGCTGCTGTCATCAGCACTCAACCTTAAATTGGAGCTGATCGGCCCTGCTTGTTGCGGAGCCCTGTTGAGCGTGAAGGAAAATTGCTTGGCGAGCTACTTTCCGACAAATTCGGCGTTGCCGTTAACTGTTAAAGACTTCTGCGAGTTGAAAGTACAGGCACCGACTCCTTAGTCTGGAGGAAGAGATCAAGGGATAGATGGCGAGTGAAAATAGATAAACAGGAACATGTTTTGGCGTATTTCGTTTACATTTCTCAACTTTTAGTTTTTATTAATCATTAAAGATGAAACTATGTAATAATTTTTGGTTGAATTTGTTGCAGTCTGGTCTACTATCTATATCAGTTTATCAAATTTCAGGACTATCTATGCATGTTTGAAATATTATATATAAATTACGCGTACACTCCCTGAAATCAGATCTCTTATATGATTTGAATTTTGATTTATATTTCCCTTTTCAAGTTTATGTTGTCATGTAAAATGTTTTTCATTAGACTGATAAATTAATAGTCGTATTGAAATACTACGGTGGCAGAGAGATTGACAACGTAACATAAGGTTTATGATGACAGTGTATTTAGCTTCAAAGATTTGACCTTGAATTTAGTGAAGGTGTTTTGGGCCTTTTTACTTTCATATTATGAGAGTCTGTAACTGAGTTTCCTGTTTGCTTCCAGTTATTGTGTTCAACAAATGTGTACTATGTTACCACACTCCGATGCCAGTGCTCCCGATGTAATAGTTGTTGTTACTCTTCTTGCACCTTTGTAATGCTGCAAATCCCTTAAATACAATAATAGACTGGAGTTCTTTCAGTTGATGTATTACCAGATTGGACTGAATAAGGTTTTTAATTTGTTCAATGAAAGTCATACATATTTGCTCGATGCAATCAAGAAATGAGTGAAATATCTAGCTTGTTTTGTAAGAATAGAGTAGGAAATTTGACTATCATCTTCAGGTTGAGTTTCTTTTCGTCCTTGGACAGAAAAGGTTGTGAGAGATGTGGATTTTATGTTAGTTGTAAGATTATGAAGATTACTGAGTCTAAACATTGGAAGATTAGCCCCTCTAATTTCTGATGTATTTTGCCACCAGATTTATGGTAATGAAATGAGGAAACTAAGATATTGTTTATCAAATACAATGGGAAGTTCCACAAAATAAGCAACATGTTCTTCTTCGGCTTAAACTACTAATCTCCCATCCTTTTTAGGATGTCAACGTTCATATGTTTGAGTTTAATATGCAATCAGTTACATTAAAATAATTTATATTTACATAATTTCTACCATCTTTACATTACCTAATTGCCCGATAAACAAATTAAAATTCAACTGAAAAATGGCCTCTGCACCCTTGCAGCTACTAATTTACAGTATAATGAATCTTTTGTTTTTCCCTTATGTCATGGAAACCCGCAAATACTACCCTTACGGTAAGCATCGGGCTACACGCAGTGACACAAACAACACCATTTGGACAAAATACATTAGGCAAACCTGGTGTGACAAGCTATAGCATGCACCTTAACGACCAATACTTATCTATTAATGAACAAACTTTTTTCATAGTGACTGCCCGTGTTTCTGTTGAATATTAGTGATTCATGTATAACATTTTTCTTCTCAATACTGGATATAAATTTTATATATGCCAATGTGCATATCTTCATATTCAGGCAATTTCAGTGGGAGAAAATATTGGTTAATGACTCCAAACGTTAAAGGAACTTAAGTTTAGTTTCAGTTTCTACTAACCTTTTTTTTCTTAATTACATAAAAATCTAGCAATTAAAGTTCTTATTAATTACTCTTCCAAAAACTGTCGTAAAACAAGACTGAACGGCAACCGTAAATCCATTAGCTACCAATTTAATAGAAAGCTTATTCAACTGATGAATTTAAGAATTTGCATTAGTATAAATACCCCATCTTTCCCCTTCAAATTCATCACACACAATCCTCACCTAAATCAATCAATATCAAGCAAAAATGACTCAAGCCACACGTTTCTTTGCAGTTCTCTTTGCGGTTCTTCTGATCTCGACCGCACGTACCAATGCTGATTTGTTGGATGGAATATTATTTCCAAAAATTCTGGGATGCGTTTCAACGATAGTCAGCGTACCAGGGTGCATCGAGGAGGTGCTGTCATCGGTACTCAACCTTAAACTGCAGCTGATCGGCCCTGCTTGTTGCAGCGCTTTGCTCAGCGTTGAGGAAAGTTGCCTGGAGGACTTCTTTCCTACAAGTTCGACTTTGCAGTTGACGGTTAGAGACTTCTGTCAGTCCGCAGTACAAGTACTGGCCCCGGCTTCTTAATAACTCAATGACGAGTGAAACAGGAGATTGGTTTGGTGAATCTAGTTTGACGTTTCTCCACTTTTTTTTGTTTTTCATGAAGAAAGTATGTAATAACTTAAGGTTGAATGTGCAGTAAGGTCTATGTCGTTTAATCAAATTTCTGAAATATTTATTATACGTTTTAGTATCATGTTCACTGGTCTCTAGCTTTGATATCACAATTCTCCATTTAGACTTGAATTGAAGTTTTTGCAAGAAATTATTTTGCACCCGGTAGTTACTACGTAGAAGAGATCCGAAGTTAACTAGTAAAATTAAAGACAAAGCTATAAATAAAACAAGTAAGCTGTGAAATTTTAATGAAAATCTTAAACAAGATGTTATTATGACCCAAGGCAATTGTTTGAATATGTTTGAAGAATTATTATGTTAAACATATGTATATTATTTACGTTCTGAATTTCTGATGCAAGTGTTGATTGAATATTTGTTGTTATTCTTCCGACTTTTTAAATGCTGCAAATCCCTTAAAAACGTTACTGATATTGAGAATCTGGAACAGCGCTGGTAAATCAAACTGGTGTACTATCAGATTGGACTGAAAAAGGCCAACTTTGAATCTTGGGATAATTACAGTTAACACCGCATTAAGTCTGGTTTAAGTACACACAAGTACTATCGATATAATAACTTTTCGAACTCTAACGAATAATTTCATATAGTTGTTCAGGATTTGTGATGACAATTTGTTAAGAACGTAACAATAAATATTGTTAATGCAAAACTTGATGCTTCATTACTGCAACCACCTACAACATTGTCTAACTACTAACCAACCCACAACCAAAGAAGTGCTAGGGATTATATGAATAAACAGTTCATTCAACTCCGGCAAAAAGAATATAAATGATGAAAAACTCTTCACAACATTAGATGGAAGATTTCTCCTCATAACCTAAACCTCAAAATTAGATAAATAAAAAGTAAAAAGTAATCCAGCAGGACTATAACACTTTTGACACGAGATCACAAAATGTGGGAGGGGAAAGTTGCACTGCAACTCACCGCTAACTTACTTTAGAAGATCTTGAAGAGTAAGCCACCATGGGTGGCAAAGAACGGGGCAAACACTAGCGATTCTACGGCCATTAGCTTGATAAGAATGTTGAGTGATGGTCCAGAGGTGTCCTTCAGAGGGTCACCAACGGTATCTCCAATAACGGCTGCCTTGTGTGCGTCTGATCCTTTAGGACCAAGAGTACGAGCGTGTTCAGATGCACCGGCCTAACGTAATAAAGTCATCAGCATGGCATTTAGTATATGACGTGAGGAAAATCTAACAAACTATAGAAATATTTACTTCCACCGAATTAATATGAGAATGAGAATTTTACCTCAATATATTTCTTGGCATTGTCCCAAGCACCACCGGTGTTGGATGCAGAGATAGCAATCTGCATGCATGAAGACAGATAATAAAGATGTATGGATTGGATCTCTAGATAAACATAATCTAGGGATACAAGCTTGTCCAGGGACAAAAGAAATAGCATGAATTTGGGGAATTAACTGGCTCTTTATTAGTTTAAAGTCATTCCATATGCATAGAAATCAGACCAAGAAAAGTATTATATTTCTTTGTAGGATGGTACTGCAGTGGGAAAGTTTTAAAAACAAAGACCAAGAAAAGTATTTCATGTTCAAATCTCAGAGCAACACATTTACGATAAATAGTGGCACACTCACATGCTAGTCTTCACGAATGAATTACAAATCGCACATGAAGAGTAAATGCTGAAGGCTACAAATACTAAATGGCTTTCCTTTCTATCACTTTAAACTTTGAAGTAAGGTAGTCACAAGACATACGATAGGTCAGTATTGGATCTACTATAAGTCCAACAGAAAATGACTATATTAGGGACAAAACAAGCTCTCTAGTGCATGGATTCAAGTAGTAGTACTTCCAAAAGCAGTTACAACCACCAATTCATCTTTACACTTCTAGAACTTCAACTTTTTGATGTATAATTAAGCAAAAAGATTCAACTTTAGCAATATTACCTGAACGCCAGAGACGAGCGATCCAGCAAGCACGCCAGACAGTGTCTCCACACCAAAGAAAATACCAACAATAAGGGGTGTAAGCATGACGAGCGCACCGGGAGGAATCATCTCCTTGATTGACGCATCAGTCGAGATCTTGACGCAAGTGGCATAATCGGGCTTACCAGTGCCTTCCAGGAGACCAGGGATAGTGTTAAATTGCCGCCTAACTTCTTCAACCATCTTCAGAGCTGCGCTGCCCACACTCTTCATTGTCATGGCTGAGAACCAATAAGGAAGCATAGCCCCCACAAGCAAACCAATGAATACTTTTGGAGTTAAGACATCAACAGTTGATATAGCAGCTCGGCTCACAAATGCACCGAACAAGGCAAGGGACACAAGAGCCGCAGAACCAATTGCAAATCCCTGTAAATAAGGGAAAGAGATTGTTGTTAAACATAAGTATGATAAATTTGTAACATACTTAGGGATAACTAGACCTACAGCCCTAAGGTCTAGTATGATTACATAAACTGCCATTAGTGTTTGAATACTTATCAAGACACTCCTAAAGCTTAAAAAACATGTAAAAATAGGATCCATCTGTAACATTTTTCAAACTTCAATGGGTGTCTCCAAAATTATTCAAACCTGTCTAATTGTAAAGGCTTTTTCACGTTTCAAGTGTTGTTCATGAAGTTATTCAAGGGTAGGGGAAGTTAATGTTAACTAGTGCTAAAATTGTCGGAAGTAGAAATCAATAAATCACCTTTCCAATCGCTGCGGTGGTGTTTCCTGCAGCATCAAGGGCATCGGTCCTCTCTCTAATTGTGTGGCTCATTCCAGCCATTTCAGCAATACCCCCAGCATTGTCACTAATGGGGCCATATGCATCAATGGCCAAACCGGTGGCTATGGTGCTTAGCATTCCAAGGGCAGCTACTGCTATGCCATACATGGCAGCAAAGCTAAAACTAACAAAAATGCCAGCTGCTATGGCAAAAATTGGAATAATAACTGATTTGTATCCTAATGCAAGGCCAAAAATGACATTGGTTGCGGCTCCAGTGCGGCAGGAATCAGCAACATCTTGTACTGGGCTGAAAGTAACACGAGAAGTGATTTAAAACCAATTATGGTCAGAATTTCTTTAGTGTAGAAAATTTTGTTCGATATATACCTATAAGCATTGCTTGTATAGTACTCTGTGACAAATCCAATGATTAGACCTGCCCATAAACCAACAGCAACACAGAGGAATAGTTGCCTGCAACAACAAGTCATTGCTGTTAGCAATTTGATGAAAGAATAGCAAGAAAATGATATAGACACACATTTCAGCTTATGCAAAAATCTATGAGCGTGATGCACAAATCAGGGACAGAGAGAATAGCACTCAATCTTCAATTTTCATTGTACAACAAAAAGCAAGGGAAAAAAGATAACAGCAAAAGAAAATTAAACTTAATATGTTGGTGGTGAGGTATACAAAACATTTTGAAGTGAAAATACGTGATATTACATGCAAAAAGTTAGAGCAACATTTAACTTACCAGCTCTTTACATCTTTCTGTGTTCCGAAATTATATATTGTGAAGGAGGATGGAAGGGCAATCCAGCTAACAAGAGCTATTCCAAGGGTCATCAAAACTGTGGAGATAATAAGTTGATTCTTCAATGCCGGCTCAATTTCTTTGACAGCCTTAACCTCAAAAAAATCAGTTGCGAACAGGGTGGTCAGCAGACAAACAAGGATTCCCACAGAGCTGACTAGAAGAGGATACATCATGGCAGTAAATTCATGGTTGATGCCAAAAGATGAAATGGAAGCCACAACGAGGGCCGCACAGGAAGCTTCAGCATACGAGCCAAATAGATCAGACCCCATACCGGCAATATCCCCAACATTGTCACCAACATTATCTGCAATAACCTGTAATGTTGCAAAATATAAGTTGCAAATCACATAAAGTTTGGTCTAATTACACTCCCAATATTTGAACAATAACATGAACACTCCTTGAAGTTTGATAAAATTAAAGATAGGCCCCTTTGAAGTTTAGATAATTACATAAGCGCCACCCTGAAGTTTGAAAATATTACCAATAAACCCCTTATTTTTACATGTTTTTTAAATTTTAGGGGTTGTCTCCATAATTATTCAGATAGTAGAGGAAGTTTCTAAAAATAAACCAAACTTCAAGAAGCGTATATATAATTATCTAAAGAAAATAGGATATAATTCCATGAAACTTTGGCAATCTAACAATGCAGTCAGCATACCGCAGGGTTTCTTGGATCATCCTCTGGGATGTTCCTCTCCACCTTGCCCACAAGATCAGCTCCGACATCAGCAGCTTTGGTGTAGATCCCTCCACCAACTCTGCCAAAAAGAGCCATTGAAGATCCACCTAGGCCATAACCAGTTATAGCCTCAAATAGGCCTTCCCAGTCATCGCCATAGTACAACTTGAAGAGGTTAATGGTAATGTACAAAACCAAAAGACCATTTGCAGCAAGAAGAAACCCCATGACGGCGCCAGATCGAAATGCAACGATAAAAGCTTTTCCAACACCCTTCCTAGCCTCTAAGGTAGTTCGGGCATTTGCATAGGTGGCAATTTTCATTCCAAGGAAGCCAGAACCAACAGATGTGACAGCACCAAGAATGAAGGATACTGTACTGAAAAGAGCTGTTGCAAGAGCGGGCTTGCACAATTTAGTGCTGTCATAAGTACAGGTTTGATTTTTCGTACTAAATCCTTCTACCGAGCCAAGGAAAAGGAAGATTAATACGGCAAAAGCAACCATGAAGACACCAACATACTGGTACTCGGTGAAGAGAAACGATGTTGCACCTGTAAAATAATTATTAGCATATCAAAAGGATCTCAATTACAAATAGGAACTATAAATCTATAAACGGGTAATTGTTGGTGTGATTTTCTTTTCAATAGAAATGGAGAGGTTTAACATATGCACCCAATATTATCACAACAATCTGTGTGCTGCTACAAAATTTGAGTTACTTCAGAACCATTTATGCACTGGCATGAGCATGTCTACCATGTAGTTGTTTAAATTGTATATATCACAGCTTTTATATCTCGCAGAAACTACATCTTATTTATACAAATAAAAATAAAACTGGATCCAATACGAACGACTGAGTACTTGATTACAGCATGACAATATTCTAGATCATAACCAATTTTGTCAAGTTATTATTTTCATACTTTATTTTCAAATTCAAAGGTCCTTGACAAGTATTAAGGGCTAGACGCTTCATAGCCACAAAGATGTACTATTTAATGTAAACTTATTCAAATTAAAGCTTTTACTCATTTATTACAGGCAACAGTCATGTAACCATGAAGCACCAACTTTATGTTTTAGGACTAAATTTATAAATGATGACACCACCAAAATGACAACAGAAAATATAAGTTACAAGACCTTGCTAGAAGGTTAAAAGAGAAATCCAGATTAAGCAAACCATGATACCGACAACTTAAAGCACCCAAAACCAAAAGGGGAAATAATTTAGAAAAGTATTATTACTTATTAATTATCATGGGCCCAGCAGTTGAGTAACTCAGCTGCAAAGTACTTTGTTAATAAATTATGTGACATGACGTGCCAGTTAGATTCAACTATAATGAATTTAATAATCAAAAGAAGCCAAAGAAAAGAGTAAAGTCCAATTCTCCAAACACATGGAGATAAAAAAAAGTATTACAATAAACAGTGACAACAAGTATATGATATTATAGTACACTGCAATCACCAAGGAATAACCTAGATCTTTACGAGATCCCCACATCACAGGACTTCACATAAAGAAAAGCAACTGCAATATTTTAATCAATCGAACATCATAACACATCTACCAAGCAGAAAAATTCAATCTTGATATGAAATTACAAAAAACTAAACACCAAATTATATTGAAACAAAACACTTAACCAAATCTCTTTATTTGTCAAGATGAGAAAATAAATAAGGAACACAATGAACATGAAAAACCCACATCAATTGATTAAAATTAAAACAGGGGAAGAAGATCTGAGAATCTAATTCAAAAAATAAGCCTAAAGATACAATCCTTTTTTGTTCTAAATCACAAAATCAAAGATTTTTTTTATATTAACAAAATTGACAAAATTAAAAAAAAAAAAAAAAAAAAGAAAAACACGAAGATACATGATAAAAACACCAACACACACACACACACACTAACATCAATTAATTAACACAAAAACTCAAACAATTCACAAATCAATGAAAACTGAAAAAACACACAAAAAATTGAACCTTCAGATATGGCGGATTGGATTTCGGCGCACTTTTGAATAACAGAGTGTTCAGTAGCGCCATCCTCAGGCTCAATTAGGACTTCAGTGACTCCATTGTTTCCCTCAGAGTGCGATTTATCGGCTGAGAGTTTCACTTTTGAGACGAGGACCCATTGAACAAGGGCAAATCCGATCCCAATTAGGGCACAAATTGGGATTATAATCTCAGTGCCTAGATCTGAGAGCAGCGTGGTTCCCATCTCTTTGGAGAGAATTCAGTTCAAGAGAAAAAGAATGAATGAAGAGAGTGAGAGATGAGTGAATTTATATATAGTGTATGTGTGTAGTTATTTTGTGCAACCGATGAGGTGGCGCGAACCGTCGATTATTGGTGTAAATATATGATTCGGATTAGATTCTGGGGTGATTGTAGCTTATATTTTAAGAAATTATTTTCATAAAATATATTTTCGGTTTAGAGGGAGTTTTGGTAAAATTCTCAATGATAACTTGTTTTTGGGAAATTAAAATATTTTATGTAATCTATTGAACGATTCTTTGTGCATAATTAAGACTAACGAAAAAAAGTTGTTTGGGGAAAAGATTTTACAACGTCGCTTTGTGCTGTAAAAAATAATTAAAGTAGTTCAACATAGGCCATGGGTGAATTTATGTCCTTAACATGTCACGTTTTTGTTAAGGAAAGAATTTCCATTTTTAGAATAAGTGTAGATTGTGAAAATTTCTCCAATGTAAGGCAATAGTTATTTTCCATATAATGATGGAAATGCAGAAAAGTGATGTGGTGAGAGGATGATATATCATTAACTGCTCATTAGATGTTGGTTTCACATTAATAAATTTGGATGCAAAATTATCTTCTATACTAATCTATAAAGGAAGAGGTATTTGTAACACCTTATAATTTGTGTTCCACTATAACATCTTATTATTAATTTCCCAATTTAACCCTATAATTTAAGTTATATGAAATTAATTATACCATTTACTAAGAAGGATGATTTAGTTTCCCTCTAATTCATATTCTCTATGTGGAAATTATTTTCTTTTCATTATACTCGAATTATGTTGATTCACTCTTCCATTAATTCAAACTCTTTTGATCTAAGCAAATCTTTTTTCTTGCCTTTTATTTTTCTTCTAGATTTATTTTTTTTCTTCACCACTTGAATATGAGAATATAGTACTTTACAATATAAAACATTAATGTGTGCGGGGCTCCGTGTGTCCCGGTTTCTAGTATATATATATATAATAATTGATGAGGTAATCAAGTAATTCATAAATCTTAAAAGTTACATATTTTGTCGGTTGTTGGAAATGATTATGAAAAGGTTTATTTATTGTGGCAAATATAAATTATTTTTTAAATATTTGCAACGCTTAATTTTGCTTTTACTTTTCTAAGAGAAATTGTTAAAAGTACAAATCGCGAGATCTAAATTTGAATGCCTCTCAAATTACTTTTGAAATGTGATATTTTAGAAAGTTTTGAAAGACAAAAGGTCACCTATTTTTTGTTTTAATAAGAAGGTTACTTTTTATTAATTATAACAAACATGTTATTAATCTTTTTAAAAAAATGTGGAAACGGGCTTTTAGCGAAACAATTTTGAAATTCATCATATTTCAAGCTCAAAGTGCACGGGCTATGCATTTTTTTTCTTCTAACCATATATATATATATATATATATATATATATATATATATATAATAATTCATTTTGTTTGTAATTGTAATATATATTATATATGTTAAAAAGTTACAGTAATTATTATGTAACGCTATTACACTAGAGAATAAGTTCTTTTTGTTCTTTTTGATAAAATTTTCCTAGTATTCCCCTGTGTGAGGGGGAAGGTATCCCATAATTTCAGAAAAGAATCGAATAAATGAAATCGAATATTCTTGTCAGAATCTTCACTTTTGACGAGAATCAACATTTATCGCAAATACTCGAATATTTAGTTATATTATATCTCACACGTCATAAGTCATACTTATGGATAATATTTGTGAAACACAGGCAGATTTGTAGGGTTGGTTGTAATTTTTGAGCTGTTCAAACTTCAGTGGATTATGGATAGGTTGCTCTTCCGTAGCTGGATAATTGTTTGAGATTTTTGCATTTTGCATATCCTTTTTTTTCTATATATCTTATGTTTTATTTTATAGTAGATTGTTGTTAAAGTACATTTTTGTCACGGTCCTGTTGAAGAAATGTAGATAAACAACTAATTATTTTGACGGCTCAGTGTTGCTAATTTCTACTTATTTACATGGATTGTATAAATAAATCATTTTGCTTTTAGCAACTATGTAATAATTATATTTGGTGATTGGGTTTAGGCATTAATGTGCAAGGCCCGGTCCAGATCTATGCATTACTCTGGATCTAGTCACAATTCTGTTATTTAAATTATGCAAAACGCGCGATAATGCTCAGTAGTCAGTAATATTCTGATAGTTATATTCTCGGGGGTTCTATACAAGCCTTTGGTCTGACCATTGAAACGTGTATATATGCATATATCATATTATAACATTTCAGATATTTTATATTTCAACTTTCATAGTTTGGCAAATATTTTTCAAGTAATAATTATATATTCTTTTATTTAGAAACATGATTGAAATCTTTATTTCAAGTTATCTATCAATACGAATAATTTGTAAATAATATATTTGCTTCTAATGTTTGAATATTCAAGTTTAGCGTGTATGTTTTTATGTTTCTATTTAATGTTTGTTCATTTACCAACTTTATAATTATATATTTTCAATTTATAATTTTTCTTTAACTAGTTTAATGTTTTAAAAAGTATAGAAATATAATAAAGTCATGAACAAAAAAAACTTACAACATTTAATTCTTAATATATCTATTTAGATGAAGATAGAACTGTATTTATATTTTCAACATTTACATAACATTTCACATCGCCTTTTACTAGGGATCTTGTACATTCTATTAACTATACACACATGCATGTGTTGGTTATATTTAGTAAATACTATTTTATGAGAATTTGGATCATATGGTATTATTGTTATATATATGCGGCATAAAAAAAAAGAATAACAAAGTTATGCTTCTAAATTACAGTTTTATAAGAAAGAAATACGCATCGATCTTTGTTCAATTAGTGTATTGTGATTTAACAAAAATAAATATTTATAAATATATTGCATCAACCTTTTTTTTTGTATAACTTGACAAACCAAATTTTAAAACATATATTGTCCAATCACTAAATAACTTTCCTCCTATGTCATCTTAAGTAAGTTACATGGAAAAACTGATTATAGTTCATAGATAGAAAGGAGGTATTTGTATTCAAATGTGACAATAGTGACGAAAAAAAAGTACATCAAACGCGAAGAAAAATTAACTAATTTTATATGTAAAATGGAGCGAAGGAGTATGCCCCGAAGATGTATCGAAAGTCGATGAAAGCATCACCAAATGCAAAACTTCATTCTATGGGAACATTTACTTTGTAATTCAATTAATATTTAATGCTTTAGAGAACATTTACTTTATACTTTCAATTAATAGGATTACCGTCTACGGCAAAAGGGTCTGATTTTAAAATTATATATTTTTTAAAATAGTTTGATAAGCTAGGGTGGAATTCTATAGTCTCATTATATGGGTTCTCTTTTATAAAAATTAGAAACGGGCAACCAGAGCCCAAGCGCACATTAATTTTTTATATTGTAAAGTAATATACGTTGATGTTCAATTGTGAAGAAAAAAGTAAAATTTGAAAAAAAAAAAAGGCAAGAGTTTCTATTGTTAATTTCATCTAATTTAATTAGTAGGGTTAAATTAAAAAATTAATAATAAAATATCATAATGAAATATAAATTATAAAATTTAACTTGAAAATCAAAATTTTTGCGTCAAAATACCGTTTCTTTTATATATTAGTATAGAATTAGTAACACGTGGTCTAAATATGTCCTACTACCCTATCAAAAAGAAAGGTACTTGCTTTGCATATATATATATATATATATATGCGACTTAAAAAATGTGAAGCACACTGTTAAAAATTGACATCCGAAACGTCGTCGTTATAGGGATCAAAATGGAGATCTAGGTCAGCTAAAACCTTCTCTCTGAGAGAGAGAGAGAGAGAGAGCGAGGGATTTGGCGAGGCTCCAGGTGAAAATTCGAACCAATTTTGTTCCCAATTTCATTATTATTAGAACAGATAGGCTAATTGTTATGGATTTATATCAAAATTATTATACAGCCTCGCAAAGTTCCATCTTTTTTTGATGGGAACATGTCTGGCGTAATTTCATTTTTCTGATGCTTCTGATTCACATGTTAATTGAGATCATTTCGTGTAGGATTTTGATGCTATATATTGATGGAAGTGAATTCTCGTTTTATTAGTTTGTGATTTAGTACAAAGGCAAATTTGAGATGTGTTTTTTCTCTGTCTGCTAAATAGGAACATAAAATGTAATTGGACTTTGGCCTAAAGATGTTGATGATAATATTTGCACGATTGCAGACAATTTACTTGCTCTAGTGTCGTGGAATTGGCAACCGAAGAATTATTCACGCAGGATTGACATGGTAAGGATCTTGTGTAGTTGTCACTTGACAGGGTTTGTGCTTTTCTTTTGTTGCCGTAGTGAAAGTTGTTTTGTTGCGAGACTCCAAACGATTTTGTATGTTTCTCTACGTTTTTTCTTCTGCATCTGCATTCAAATGAAGATTCTATTCTCATTAATCTTATATATGTTGGAAATTAATTAGTTCTCTTATTTCATACGGATGTCATGATGATTAATGCCTTACGTGGATTATAAATGCAGTGTGTTTTCAATGATATTACGTGTAGGTTTGTAGATAATTAGGTATGTTTCATGAGTGTTAGCATATGTTCAGAATCTCAAAACTGGGTGCAGATTGTTGCAATTTGATTCTTGGCACTTGCTAGAAATTTGCCTGCCATATCTGCGTGAAGGTGATTTGTTCCTTTCTCATATTTGACTTATGAGGTATTAAGGTGCACTTTAAAGTTGATGAATGTTGTCGGATCTTTTAATAGATGGATCTCATCAATGTTTCCATGTCACACCCCGTGGACTAATGCGTGTAGCTGCATCATTGGCTAGAAAACTGCTTTCTAGATGATCGTATTTTTATTGGTTAAGTAGTGAGGAGTATCTTAGGGTAAAGAGATATGAGTAGTGTTTCGTTTGGGTTCACCACTTCATTCCGCTCAGAGAAAAAAGGAAAGGAACTGGAGTTCAAACTTCAAAATGTCGTTTACAATTCGAAGGACCCTGAATGGAGATAAAATTGCTAATATAAAGAGTTATTATCCTCTTGTATCTACTATATGAAAATATAGGGGAACATGAAATAAAGTGGAGTTCGGCTTGTTTTTGTCTCTCTTTGTTTCTGATACAAAAGTATAAGATTCATGTTTCATGATGGAACACTAAATAATTTTTACAGGTGTACCACTCGAGCTTCGTTGATGAGGAAGAAGTTAGTAAAGCATGTGGGTGCCCGTTACTTCCCCTGAAAAGCCACATAAAAGGACCAGCTCCAGTTTCAGAACAAGGTCAGATTCACTTCTTAATGTCTAACACTAAGAAATAAAAGATCTATATTGATAGTAGTATAAATTGAATGCAGATAGCACCGACATTGTTGATGAAGCAATTACATTCTTTCGAGCAAACGTCTTCTTTAGAAACTTTGACATCAAGAGTTCAGCTGATAAGCTTCTTATCTACTTAACGTTCTATATAAATATTGCTTTAAAGAGACTAGAAGGCTGCAGAACTTTGGCTGAAGGAACTAAAGCAATTATTAATCTGGGACTCGAAAAGGTTCCTGTGCCTGGAGAGCCAGGATTTCCATTTCCAGGACTTTTTGCTCTTCCACAATCTCCAAAAGAAGCAGGTAAAAATCATTATTATCTTATCAGTGTTGTCACATACCTTTAACGAAGAACAAAAGAATGATTAGACATTTCGGGGTATTTGATTATTCATAAGTAAAAGATATAGTGTTTTTGAGGAATCATTTTTTCTGTTATCATCGTGAAACCTCGACTGACAATAAGTGCATCATTGGTCATACTATGCCATGACAACTTCATATTATATTTTGAGTACGTTTTTACTTATTCCAGGTGTTGTTATTGACATAGATCTTGGTTATCTGATATTTGAGTACAGAGCTGTTCAGAAATTATTTGAAGCAGATAAGAGAAGAAACCAGTGGAAGGTTATTGAGCGTGGCGTATCGACCCAATGGAACTCCTAATAAGTGGTGGTTGGCCTTCGCAAAGAGAAAGTTTATGAACATTATTACACCTTGAGTAGTTGTATCATTTTTTTTTTTTTCCTTTTTATAACAAAAAACAGGAAATACAGGTAGCAGTTGGTGTGTGCTGTGTGTTATGTCAAATTAAGAATGCATTTGTGTTATGGAAACAATGAACACCTATCATCGTCGGTTGTTTCATTTGCAAATGATGGTAACCATTTATGCTGCTGTAGTTCTTATCACATTCTCACATTCTACATGAGTAAGTTGCAAAAACTCCTGGTGTTACTTTTAATTGGCACATAACCCATTGTCTGATTTTTATTAGGAAAAACACCCATTTGATATTGAAAAACTGGCAGTAGACCTCCAACTACACTTAAGTAATGTGTGCACTGAAGTTGATTGTGTTTATTTGACGCATAATGGATTAATGTTGCTCCAACTGAATTTTTATATCAATTCTTTTAAAAAAGAAAATATTTTCACAAAAAACAAAAGTAAAGTATTGATTATTTTTATTATAACTTCTAAATATCTTTGAAAAATCTCAAATAACTAACTATGTTTTGGTGAAAAAATAACATTTGATATAAAATTCTAATACATCAAAATAGACGGTAATCGGTACTTTCAACTTACATTATATTAGGGTTTTGCTAAATTTTATTTTTAGATGAGTGTGTTTTCTTACTTTCCGATCAAAACAAAACAAGGTTTTTGTCAACGGAGTAAAGCACAAGATTGCCAAGATAGTAACACATGATCACGATACGCTTGAAAGTGTCTCGGTTATGTTTCTAAATTACAATGCTGGAGTACTATTCTTGTCAAATATAGTCATTATTTTTTTGAGTGCTTGTTCTACTCGCCTCAGGGATCAGCTGTACTTCTTCCTTAGCAGTTAGCACACACTACTAAGACCATGAAAGGAAGGGAAAAAGTGAGTGTTCGTGAGTGAAGAAAAGAACACGTAACTCTCTAGCTTTTCCATCTCAACTTTGTATAAGTCGGAATTTCTTTTGTGGAATTCCACGCAATAAATTGGCAATAAATACCTTTTTCCACCTCAAATTTGTATAAGTCGGAATTTCTTTTGTGGAATTCCACTCGAAAAATTGGCAACAAATTCCCTCTTGTGATTATGATTTTAAATTTCGGGCTTTTTTGTAATACCGCTGACTTTGAGTTTATACAATTTTTTGCTTACTCATAGTACCGGTGACTTCGATGGTGTGCATTAGTTAGTTTTTGTATTTTTATTGTTATGTTTTCATCCAGGGAATAAATATGGTATGCTTCTATTTGATAGAAAAATCGATTTTGATATTTGAAAGCAAAAGATTAAATGTGTTCTAATCCAATAGAAAGTTTTTAGAGCTGCGAGTGAAAATACTCAAAAACTGAATAATAAGGCTAAAATATTGAAATGACATATTCCACCATTTATTCAAACTTATCTGACTCTATGATTAAAAAAGTTGATATTTTAGACTATACTAAAGAGATTTTGGATAAATTTGATAAGTTAATACTTCTTAGTCCGGTAAACTTTTTTTTTTTATTATTTGAAAAATCATATCGTCTCTAATTAGATTTGAACAGAGACATTGATGAGAATCTTGATGTGCTTAACAAGCCGTGACAAACATATTGATAATATATAAAAATGTTATTCAACAACACATAATAGTATATTTATCAATTTTTCATCGGCTTGTTTAATATTTGAAAAATTTATTAAAAACATGAAGATTCTCATTAATGCTTTTGTTCAAATCGAATCAGAAAGACATAATTTTTCAAGTGAAAAAAGCTTACCAAACAAAAAAGTGTCGCTATATAACTTATGAAGTTTATTCCGAACCTCATTAAAAGAGTCTAGAGTATCAACTTTTTCAGTCACCGAGTCACACAAGCTCGAATAAATTGTGGAACATGCTATTTCATTCATTTCACCTTTATTCTTGTTATCAGTTTTTAAGTATTTTTTACTCCTGATTCTAAAGGTTTTTTTGTTGGATAAACCACAGTTAATCTTTTACTTTTACATATCAAAATTGATTATTCTATCAAATAACAACATACTAAATTAAATCCTACAAAAACCATAACAATACCAAAAATACAAATAAGAACAATGAAACTAACTAAGACAGTGTCATCGATTACCACAAACAAGCTAAAAGTTGTAAAAGCTCAAGCAACGGTGTTACAACAATGTGAAAATATAAATTCAAAGTCAACAGTAACAAGAGGAAGTTTATCGCCAATTTACCAGAGCAAAACTCCACGAAAGAAATTTCGACTTACCCCAAAATAGTCGGACTGCGCATAGCGAAAGCTTGAAAATTTGGCGACCCTAGGGTGTGCTGTTCAGCATCTCAACTATAATACCAATACGTTCTCTTGTTTCCTTACGTTCTTCTCTAATTTTTTTTCCCCACTCTTTTGCCTGCTAAATCTTACTTAGGTTATGCTTAGTTTATTAGGGCTATTAAAGGATGGGCTAAAGAGTAGTACATATGGGCTATTAGATGAGATGGGTTGGGTTATGGGACTCTGGGCCAACTAATACCCACAGTTTTTTCTTCTAAAAGTAAAATCCGTAAGCAACCGAAATTTGATCTTTGGTCTTGGAGAAGAAGTGTACGTCTTGGTAATGTTTTCTTCTGCTCAGTAATTTCAAGGGATAATTATATCTACACAGCTGACGTTTGGTCAAATTAGAGATGGAATCACATACACACTTTCTAACTTAAAAAATATATAAAATGAGTGATATGGTATTCAAACTTTAAAAGGGCCCCATTTACAATATTTTCTTTTTAATTTCAAAGAGTATTAGTTATTCAAATATTAGAGGTTGCTTTGTAATTAGACAATAGATAATGTAATTATTCCTTGATCCCATGGATACGTGAAAAGAGGTTGCACACGTGGACATCGTTTATTAGATTATATCCTTGTAGTTCTAGTCTCCTATTTAATCATTTAAATGCCAATTTTACTGAGGTATGAAATAACTATATATCTTTTAATTTGATATAGTCACCTTACTGTATTCAATTTTGTCACATTGTTTCTTAATGAGTTTCCAGATCATCTTATTTTTGTAGTGCTTGATATTCACAAGTGTCTATTGATTATATATGTAAATGAATTGTTCTTGCTTTTAATCTTCTAAATCCTAATGCTCTAAAATATATATTTTGTTAGACTAATTGGTGGTTTTAAAGAATTATTTTTCTCGATAGTATTAAATTAAATAGGTCAAAATTAATGGAAATTAGTAAAAATTTATCAATTATCACTATAATAGTATATTATTCATGCGAGACTTCGTGCGACCTCTAGATGGAATCAAATTAAATCAAAATCACGCCCAATTGGTCAATTACGTACTCCATCGTCTCTATCCAACTGAAGTTGGTCTCGAGGCCCTATTTTTTTAAAGCATTTCATATTTTTGTCCTTCCTATTTTATGTATCTAATGATAAAGAAAGAGAACTCCCACAAGAAGGATAGGCTAAGTCATGACAAGTTATTTTTTTATCAAAATAAAAAGGTTATTCAACTGGAAGTGTGCGTGACGTTATGCTCCATTATATTGTAAACTGCCCCTAGTTGCACCATGTAACTATGTAAAATGCACAGTTGGAACTATAGAAAAGTTAGTCATACACTCTACATTTAAGACATATAACAAATAACAATCATTAGTTGCACGACGTTGTATGCATAAAATATTTTGTTCGTGATTAGTGTCTACAATCGGGTTACGGCCGACACAAGGTACCAAAATCTGGGATAAACTATACCAGATTCATAAATTTATAATTTTATCATATGATCTTACAGAATTGTGATATTAAATGCATGGTATCGTTGTTACTATATAATTTAACAACACAATATCACAGGTAAGAAAAAATTCTCTTTCTCTTATCTACCTGTTAATTGTGAAAGCGCTTATATACACGTATTTTTAAATATCTAAAAGACTACCCTCTTATTTTCTAATTATTAAAAAAAATTCTTTTGTTGATCATTTTGCCACCAGAATGTCTAAAACCTTTAAAGCATTGAGTGATTCTGTAATATAGAAAGCAAAGATACACTATTATTTTTTTGGAGTTGTAGTACATATATACACCCCTAACCGGATTAATTACAAACCTCCACTAATTACAAAATGTAACAATGGAGAGTTTTTTTGTTTCTTGTTATTCTTTTCAAATTTTAAGAAGGTGTTGATGTAATTATTCAAACCTCGAAAGGATCTTGTTTTTCAGAAAAACTTTTACGGGTGTTCATAATTCTTGAAAGAGTAGGAATATTTTTGTAAGTAGACCAAACGCAACGAAATTTCAGCTCAACAACCCCAATTGAACCAATATTCCCATAATTCTGCAGATTTCAAATTCTTCAAGATTTTTACATTTCTTTTTACAAGAAACACCACAATCTATTCTATAAATTGTTGAATGTATAAACACTATCAACACTAATAAATATATTCACAACGAACAAATCCTACAAATTAACAACTACAAACTACAACTAACAATCAAGAAAATCTCATGGTGAAGCACCCCACAACACCTCAGCAACAATGGTAGCACATTCACCATCATTCACACAAACTTCCTTAACTCTCCCCAAAATCTGCACCTTAAAATCCCTCTTCTCCCTCTGCCTCAGCCCTTCTCCCACCTCCAACTGCACCGCAAATCGCGCCACGCAACCAACAAACAAACCCCTCCCCTGCATTTCCACCATCTCCAATCTCTGCAACTCAACCAACTTCTCAATCAACCCACAACTAATCATCGTCTCAACAGCTTTTTTCCTCCCATAATACCCAATCTCCAACAAACAGTTCATAGCCGTAACTCTCATTTCAACATCACTCAACGATAAATAATCAACAATCCTCAAAATCCCACCACAAGACTCAATTTCGTCAACTAAAGGGCTTCTCATGACCTTGATCAGAGTTGAAAGAACTTGCAGAGAACACAATGAACCCATCAAAACTAAAGCTTTGACTGTTCCTCCAACCAAAACTGATCCCACAAACACGTTCTTGTTGAAGAGCACTAGCTCTTTCATCAAGATTGCCGCTTTTTCGCGAACCCGGATCGAAAACAGGGGATTGCACAAAACCCACTCGAGATCGGTGAATATCCCGGATTTTAGCAACGTGTCCTGCAAATCTATGTTGAACCCTTGCAAAAGTCTTTTTTCCAACAGAGACATTTTAACAAACAGTTTGTCTTCATCGGAGTTTATCGAATAATATCGCAAATTGGACACGTGTTTTGTTAAACTGGCAACAATTTCGCGGTCGATTAGGTGTTGGAGAGTCAACTCGATTGAATTGGCGAGTTGGGTTATCTCGTGCGATTTGAACCGTTGGATGAGGAACGATTTGAGGCCGTTGATCGATGAGCTGGAGTTGTGGAGCTCCTGTAGTGAATCAGCTAGGTCTGAGAGGCGCTGTGAGAGGGAGAATTGATGTGGGTATGTTGAAAGGATCAAGCTTGAAGCTGTTCGAAGCTCGAACGGAGCTTTAATGGCGGTGGAGTCGTGATCATGGTGTAAATTGTGAGACACTTGGTTGAGGAGATGTTGTATTTTGAACAACTGTTGATAAGTGTCCAGTTTTTCTTCTGGGTCTTCTCTTTCATCCATGATCAGAGAAGAGAGAGAGAGAGAGACAGAGAGTTGTTGGTTCTTACATAGAGAAAATAGTGTAGCGTGTGTTTGTATGAATGTTGTAAGAACTTCTGGTAGTTGAAATTCAATGGCTGCCTGCCCCCACCAGAGTTATATTAAATTATTAATCAATGACGAAGAACTTTCGATGATGAAGAATTGTTGGTTTTTTTTTTTTTTTTTTTTGTTTTTAAAAGAATAATTGAGAATAAGGTAGAAAATTCTGTTTTGTCTTTGAAAAATATAATTTGGGCTTTGTTTATGGTGTTATCGTGTTTGATTGCGTGGTATGGAAATTCTTATGATTTTAGGTCATACATTTAAAACATCAATTGAATTTAATTAGTAGACCAAAAAAAAGAAAAAGGGATCGTAACCGATGAAGATAACCCTACAAGGACAAAATTCTGTGGATTAAGATAGATCAGAATATGACATGTTAAAATAGGTCGAATTCAATGTAGTTATATTGTTTGATTCGTTAAATTATTACTTAAAATTAGGTCTTGATATAAGTAAATTGTATCGTTTTCATACTATAAGATGAGCTAAGATGTCCATATATAGGTGAATTTAAAAGACGAATAAGATCGAGTCAGACAGTTTTAATAAGTCTGATCCTGAATTAAAATCAGAATTCCAAATAAAAGGAGATCGGATTAATATTATGCAAGCACCTCTCGTATAGGCTAATAAGTATTTTCAAACATGTCGCTAGTGGTTTGTAATTCTATGGCTTTTAATAGGTTGTTCACAAATTTTGAAAGATTAAAAGAAAAATTATTGAATAACCCCATGAATTAAGGGGTTTGATGGAATTTGCCTTATTGATATTAGCTAGTTGAGTTTGCAAGTTTTGTGGTTTGCTACGTTTTTCTTTGTAAGCAAAGAAGAACTTTTGCACGTAACACCGGTGACACGACATTTATTCATGTAATACCATTTCCTTGAGCACCACGCTTAATGCAAAAAATATTCTTAAAAAAAGGTTGGAGTCTTGGGTCCAAAATGGTGTAGATCTTCAGATATAATAAAGAGGAAATTAATGGGTACGATGTCTTCTGAATAATTACGCACGATTTTGCGCAAAAAAAAATTATTACACACGATTTGACGTTGTTTCTAAAAATCTTTATACGCTGCCAGGGAGCGTCTGGGGCAGTAAGGTGCACCACAAACTGCTCTCACATGCATGTGGGCCCTATACATATGGGGTCCCATATCCAATGTGAGAGCAGGATGCACAACACCCCCTGTTGTACCCCACATGTTCCCTACAATACCACGTCTCTCCTATTTAGAATCACATACTATTAGTTTAAGTTTACCCTTCTCGTATTCTTCCTAAAAAGAAGTTTTATTAGAGTAAGCGATAAGCTAGATTATTAATATAAGTAAGTCTACTCAAGCGATGTGGGGATAGACTTAAAGATTATATTCGCGTATGAATCGCAATGACCATCAGATCCTAATATATAAATATTAGGCAAGCTCATCAATCATCATCAACTTGGGGAATGATTCTAATACCACGTAAAGATGGCGAGCTGATTAAAACATACAAAAGTGTACTAAAAATAATTTCACTTAATATTTATCTATGACAATATGTTGTTTCTAACTTAATTATTTCGTATAAAGTAGGTACGTTATTTGTAAAAGGTCATATGTTAGTATAGGTAGATTATATAAAACAATAATGAGAGAAGGGATGAGGTAGATTATATAAAACAATAATAAGAGAAGATTAAAACAATAATGAGAGAAGGTATGAGGTAGGCTATATATATATGTCAGACTTTGTGGTCACAATTGATTTATGTATTAAAACATGTAGTTATTTTAAAGTCGGGTATAAAATATTACAACATTTTGATGATGTGCACAACCACAACCACATGGTTAACAGACTTGGTCTATCTAAGTATTTACGAATAGTTGTTGTAGAACCGAAGTAAGATAAGGTGTGTGCGCACATTCAAGGGAAAAACCACAAGAAAATAATAGACAAAGAGTGAACCTCAAAATGTATCTTTTAGAAGCACTATGTGAAAATGAAGGAAAGTTCATATACTTAATTGATCATTTAATTCTAATTGACCTCCAAAAATGTCAATCAAAATTGTAATATTGATATTCAATATTTCTCCTAAAGATACAACATTGAAAATCAATAAACTTTCACAAAGAAATCCTCAAAAATCAACTACAATGAATTTTTCTTTTCACATTGCTCTCTATGTATATGATTCTATCCCGCTGGCATGGAATTGTGACAGTAGAGTTGAATTTCCCAAGCTTTCTGAATTTCCTTCTTGTTGAACTAAAGGCCTTTACACTCTTCCCTCACACTCCAACTGTCACTGCAAATGGAAGTCTCTCCCCAAATCCCTTTTGCATTTCTACTCGGACCACCAAGATTTTAGCTACCCCCAGGCACGAAAATTTCCCAAAACCTAAAAATATTTCATGATGCATTGTAAAAACTTCATATAAAAATAAGGGTTAATTGTAGCAAAATCCCCTAATCTATGAAAATGTGCGAAATGTCCCACAACCTATTGATTTTGTACAATTTGCCCCCTGAGTCGTTGATCAACCGTTTATTTTGGACACGCTTCTAAGTTCTTGTCCAGGCAAAATCGCACAAAAATCAATAGATTAAAGGGCATTTCACACATTTTCCAGTTATGAGGCAAAGTGCTCAGACCCCATAAATTGGGAGGTTTGCTGCAATTAGCCCTAAAAATAATTAGCTAGCCTTGTAAATTTTAAGGTATAAAAATAGAAAATCTGACCTTGCCTTACGACCCATATGTAACAAAAAAAATGTAAGACTTCTATTATCTTGTCATTTTTTCAGGCTCCGGTGGTGTGACGAAGTATATTGCCACCGCGTTTCTTTGTCTCTCGATGTTTTCGATCCATCCTGCAATCATATAAACAATACTTCTTATATTTTGAATTACTAATAATCACATAATGTACAAACACTCGTGCACATTTCTCCGATCCCTTAAATCATCACCGCCATGACTAAATACAACAAATAAGCCTCGTCTATCCATTTATTTTAAAAAACTCTTGGTTCCGCCCTTAAATACAGAGATAGCTAGCATACATACATGCCTATACGTAGATATATGTACGTACGTCCGTATATATGTATGTATTTGAGGGGGCGGGGTTGGAAGAATTTACCGAGGCTAGGATCGAATCCCTGATGATCAAGCTCCCGATACTCTTGGCACAATGCACAGTACAAGCAGAATCCATGACTAAGACAATCTAAACACATGTTTCCTTTTATTTTAAATTTTTGTCTTATTGTTCCACGATTGCAGCAAGTGTACATCCATACGCAGCAACAGCAACAGCATAGCCCGAAAAGTATCAACATTGCTTCCCATTTAGCTGCACATTCAACAATCACATCATTAAATTCCATCAAACTAATCATTTTTTTCGTTACACGCACAACAACCATAACTTGATAAACTCTTACATGTATTCCCCTCATTTACGATCTCTGCAATCTCAGACGACGTTACGCACGGACAAAAGAGCGTTTTGCAACCTATATAAATCGAAATTAACATAATTGAGAATAATGAAGGATTGATGAATTAATTATTAATATTGAATTGCCGTCCCATCCAAAAATATAAGCCCATAAAATTATATATATATATATATATATATATATATATTTTCTGACACGCCCCTAGCATGTAATGCTGTAATTATTTTTTGTTACGTCTGACATATGATTCTAACACCAGGCATAATTTCCATTCACATGGAACTGTATTGAGTCTAAAAACTTGGGATTATTGAGAGATTGAACATTTATATATATTCTAAAAAGAAAAAGAAAAAGAAAATAGTTTTACATGAATTAGCGTCTCTATGGCATCCACATAGGCTTGTACTCCACGTGGTTTTCTCCCGCAATTCTGGTTCAATCCCGACGGGCGTCGGTTGGATGTAAAGAATGGGAGCGCCCTCACGAGGCGGGGGCGGTTGGAAAGCGGGTGGTTCTTCAGGGGGAGGAGGCATGGTTAGCCAGAATTCGAGAACCTCCTGGTAGAAATTCATGATTAATCCGAGCGCGCGCGGGAGAGAGACGAAAGAGGGAAATACAATTATGAGATATGAGGGGTTTGATTGTTGAGGTTTACTGTTTTTGGTGTTGGTGTTGGTAAATCGGTCTTTGTGTTTGGAGGTGAAAAATAATTAATTTGATGATCAAGAGAAATGGATGATTGTCACTAGTTATTCCAATGAATGCCCGTGATTTTTGGAGGGAATCGTTCACAAACTGTTATGCGCTCTAAGACCTCATCACTTACGCGGTTCAGACACGATAGACTGACACACGAATATATATATATATATATACTAGAAAGAAAGTACACGAAGCGATATATCATATTATCTAAATTCATAAATTTAAGATTAAAAGAGCAATTGTTAACCGTCCATGTAACCTTAAAACACTGTTTTTGAATAATTTATTTTCTTCAAACATATGTAAATTTATTTTAAAGTTAATTCATTTTTCCGAAATTCTCTCGCGGGCACATCTATGACAACTAAATCTCATGCATGACTTATCAATTATAGGTAAAGCATTTACCACGTTTCTAACTGCTCTTTCTCGTATACTAATTTCTTTGAATGCCTAAAATCTTTAATGTGTTATTACGAAATGTTCCATAGCAATCTTCTTCCTAGAAAAAAAAGAGATGTGCTGGTCAAGGGCGCAAATGTTTTCAGTTAAAATTTCGTTGACAAAGGCTGCTAATGCTAGCTATTGGCATTGCAATATTAATTGAATGGGTTGAATGCTGGAGTAAAATATTGGGAACAAAATTGAGATCATGCAAATATCAAATATGCTAACTGCTGAAGATATTGGATTGGTGGTGACATTAAAAATCCAAACAATTAGTTATTATACTTAATTCAATCCATAACTTCAGCTGATATTTTTAATATTATATTGGAGAAAAATTAGTACAATAGTGTGTAAACGCGACTTATTTGACTTGACTCTTGAGTCTAAGTGGAATTTATTTAATGTGGAAAATACAGTTGAGACACACACATAATTAAATTGCGTTTCAAAAAGGTGTAGTGACTAGTGAAGATGAAAAGAGGGATTCCTCGTGTAGCATTCAGTTGTACATATATATATATGCAACCGGCCGGCTTAGCTTGGCTTGCTCACCCGCTGCCCCGCCACGATATTGCATAGGTCCCACTACAAGAAATAAGGTGTAATGCAATGCAAATACTGCAACGAATTTAATCCATTGTAGTATTTTGATATAGCAACGTCCATAAATGTTGTTACATCAAAAGACATATAAAAAAACAATCAGCAACGTGTTGCTAGAAAAAAGAAATACTTACAGCAACGTGTTGCTGTAAGGTTTCTGCAGTGCCACATGAAAGGTAAAAAAATGGAAATTCATTATGTGCCAAAATTAGATATAATAAGTAAGGTGAATATTAAATGACATAATAGTAGGCTTTCCATCTTCGTAAATTTGGCATTGAAAAGCCCGGGTTGGATCTTCTCCTATTTAGTATTTACGCTTTTCATGTTGAAATGTGGGCAGTGGTAGTAGCTATGGAGAAGGCTCATAGCTCGGTTAGACTCGCATACAAAATAATTATTTTCTAGTCTCTAATTTACCCTTGTCAATCAAGCACTATAAAACTCTAAAGTTTTAGATGCCATGTTTCCTTTATTAACTATCCTTATATAATGGAAATTCAATATCTCCAACATTAATACACCATCGAGGTATTCTCTCACTCCAATTAATGTTCTTCAAATTTAATCAAAATTGTCAAATATAATGTTTAATTATTTTTTTGTGATGAAATATATATATATATATATATATATATATATATATATATATATATATATATATATATATATATATATATTGACACTTAATGAATAACTTTCTTCTCAGTGGGTCTTTAACTTAAAAATAACACTAAATAACGTAATAAAGGTCTTTATATTAAATGTTATGTTAGATTGTATGCCTCATTTTAAGTTAGTTTTATTCTTAAGCCTCTATGTGTACGAAAAAATCAAAAAAATATCAAAAGAAAAAAGAAAATTTAATTATAGATTTCCCAAAGGGTAAGAAATTAATTGATAAATATATAATGAGGATCAATATATCCATAATCACAAATTATTTATAAATAAATTTTATTAAAGTATAATAGGAAAAGGTTAGTTATTTCACATGGATACGTACTCTTTACCATTATTTTTCAACAAAACATTTTTAACATAGCTTAATGATTATGCATTTCTCATTTATGTGAAACTATAATTTAATGTTTTATACACAATTCAGCTTAGACTTAGTTTATAGTTAAATATTATGTATCATCTATTGCGAATATTGTATACTTAACAAATCCTACACAATATTATTTTTTAATTCAAAATTCTATTCTTAAGTAGATAGTGGGTTCTCGTCATATTTTGTTCATTAACAAAAGAAAGTAAGTTTTCATCATATATAAGATTTTTTGTTGGATATAGAAAAGATTTTTTGGAGATAGAAAGTAAATAGATTATGTAGTTATTGCATAATTGACAATTTAATTTCCATAATGGAAGACCAAGTAAATAATAAAATATGGTATGGAGATAATTTAGATACTTAACTTGTATAGCTTTTTGATTGTGGCAAATTAGAGAATTTAAAATAAATGCAGCAACATTTTGTGCTTTGACAATATCACTAGTCATCGACTATGTATACAAAAGCTAAATAATGCTTTTAAAAAGTATTTCTAATGATCTATGAATCTTATTTGTGAATATTAAATTAACGAAGGTTATATACTTATATTTAATGAAAATGGGTAAATTATATATTCATGCGAGACGTCATGCAACCTCTACGTACGTAAATGCAACCAAAGCATTCAAAATACGCTCAATTGGCCAACTACTACTTCGACTTTATCTAACTGAATTAATTAGTCCTACTGGAATAAAACTCGGATGAAAAGCTTATATGGGTTAAACCTAACCCATTATTCAAATAACGAGGGATTAATTTTTAATTTCTGAATTGAAGAAACTACCTAATTTTCTTCTCCCTATCAAAAAAAAAAAAAAAAAATCCTATTGAAAACACAATAAAAAATGTAAAAATCAAACCCAATTTCGTGCATAAAAGATAAGACAAGAACAATAATAAGTAGGTAATTAATTGAATAATATAAGGTTTAGTATCTAGTTCATGATCAACTATATAATAGAGAAAAGTTGAACCTCAAAAATGTATCTTTCAGAAGCATAGTGTAAAAAATGAAACAAAATTCATATACTTGAGTGATCAATACAATCTAATCAACCCTCAAACATGTCAATCAAAATTATAATACTAATACTTTCCTAAAAACTACAACATTGAAAATCAGTAAACTTTCACAAAGAAATCGTCAAAAACCAACTACAAATGAATTTCCTTTTGTTGATCTATGTACTCTATCACGCTGGCTAGAACTGTGACATAAGAGTCAAACTTCCCAGCGTTTTACAATAACATCATGTTGAACTACAGGCCTTTCACTCTTCTCCCATTCTTCAACGGCACTGCAAATGGAACCACTAGGCACGAAATTTTTTCTGAAAACCTAACAATACCCTTGCTACTTATTAAAAACTGATATAAAATCATTGGCCTGATAAATATTAGTGATTCTTTTTTAACAAAAATCTCACTTGTTTTAACTATAGTATGCAAGAATAAATAAATCAGATTTCTATCATCTTGTCATTTGTTCGTTCCTCGGTGGATACATTGTAGCAGCATTTCTTTGTCTTTCAATATTTTCAACCCATCCTGCAGTCACAAAACCAACATGTTCATTCACGCACGTCGAAACTCATAATAACATAATGCACAAACTCTCGAGCGAAGGACTCATCATTGATCGTGATAACTAAATACGACAAATAAACGTAATTTGACCCTTTTGGGCTACATTTTGTAACCCTTAATTAAAAAGCTTACGAGGACCAATAAAGATATTGTAACTCGCTTTGTAGCATTTTAGCTGGTTATGAAGAATATATCATGGGGTTAGTTTGATTCTACTTACAAGACCGTCGCTGTCACACTAGGTTTGTCTACTGTGTCTATTGCGTCTAGACCGAAAGTTTTACCCAGTGCGCACTCAAACGATCAAAATGTTCAAATATCCTTACATGTATACCCTTCACTAACGATCTCTGCAATCTCACCAGCCGTTAGGCACGGAAAAAAGATCGATTTACAGCCTGTATAAATCAAAATTAAAAATATATATTAAGGTACGTAAAAAGCATGGCTTTTCGGCAAATTACCCATTGTGAAAAAGAAAGAGGCAAATACTCCTAGTGATTTAGAATTTAGCACATTCCGATTTATGATAGTGTAGTTCACTCGTCCAAACTGAAGTGAGGCTGGGGACATTCATACCATTTCTTCTCAAACAGAAATTTATATCTTTTTTTTTACATACTTTAGATTGCAAAAATAAATAAAAGCCAAGCTTTATATTGAAGATAACTATTATAATTATGCAATAGTATATACTTATAATAGCTGATAAAAAAAAAAGTATATACTTATAATATATTTGTCTTTATACTTTATAAAATTTGAGATTAGGAAAAAAATGTAAGAAGCACGATGGCCATTAGAGGCAACAAATACACATAAAAGATGAACACGAGACACTAATGTGCTGCTTTTTGAAATTACAAAGCCGGTTCTCACTTATTCTTTTCACGTGGAGTAATTAGCCAAATTAACATAAGATATGATCGACGTGATGTAATATGCAAATCGTTATTTGAGAAATAATGAACGAATAAGGAATTACAACTTACATGCATTAGAGTCCGAAAAACATCCACAAACTCCAGTGCTCCAAGTCGGATCGGGTCCAACGGTAGTCGGATTGACGTTAAAAGCGGGCTCAGACGACGGTTGGAAAAAGGGCGGTTCGTCGTACTTAGGCGGAGACATGTTTCACTAACTAGCTAGAATTCCCGGAACCTCCTTTCGTAGAAACTCAATGACGATTGAATTTCTACTTAGGACGGACGAGGGATCGAGCGAGAGAAGAAAGAGGGAATAATACGATTTGATTGTTAAAGTTTACTGTTTTGGTGTTGGTTTGTGTTTGTGTATGTGTGTTTGTCTAGTTTGTTTTATGGATAAGAATGTCCCGTAATTTTTTGGAGGAAATGGTCCACAGTCTCATGCTAACAAGACTTGAGATACGCGGATGAGACACGGATACACAAAAATATTGAAACATAATTGTAAATATAATTTAGAGGGCGAAATGTTGTTAAATATATTTATTTTTTACTCAATATCGTGTATTATTTATAAATTTTTTTTTTTTCATTGTAAAAATAATAATTTAGTACGAAATATTGAAAAAGAAACACTAAGCGATTTAAAATAATAACGCAGAAATTTCCCTCGTATTAATTTGGCACATGAAAGTTTTTTGTCTTTCTTTCACATGATTTTTTATTTTTTCTCCTTTGCTTATTTCACACATTTTGGCTCCTTTTATTCACACGGGGTATTTTTTTTTCCTATAACATATGGGGTTTATTTTTTTTTTTCCTATAACATATGGGGTTTATTTTTATCACAAGGGATTTGTTTTTATTAGAATATGCTTATTTTCACTTAGATTTAATCGTGTATCATGCTTTTTGAAGATATTAAAATAAATAATTTTTTGAGTAATTTATTTCTTAATATTCATTAATGGTGCAACATGTAGAATCATACTTGTCTTTAGTTTATAATATATATTGTGTACACCAACGATTTATTAAAAGATAAACGCTTTAACATCGTAAGAGTTTTAAAAATTAAACTAAAGTATCATATTATTAAAAAAATATACACTCATATGTTGTGATATATATGTAACTATATTTTATACTATTTATTACATGAGAAATAGTAAAACGAAATAAAGACAAAACTATGAAAACATTATGACAAATCACAAATAATTATCCAGAAATTTAGTATAAAAAGAAAAAGAAACAAAAAACTGGTACTGAAAAAATTAAGATTAATTAATACTATAACTTAAAACATATATATCTGTATAACTATGCAACAAGACCATAGATCAAAGTTTCATTTTGGTTGTATGTTTCGTTGTGCTAAATATTAGAAACGTTTCGCAATGTTTTCAGATCTCGATATGTTTCAAAATATTCGTAAATGATGTTATTGCAATAGAGGTGAAAAATATTGTGTGTGTTTTTCCCATATAGTTAAAAATGAAAAGGTTTGGTACTTTTCGTGGAAAAGAAAAGTATACTTTCAAGTTTGCCATGAACTCGGACAAATAGTTTAGGCCTCAATTTAAATTGAGATGTGGTGAAAATGTAACCAAGCTATTGCTAATTCCGGATGCTTGCTGCTCATTTTAAAACCTGTTACTTACAGTACAAAGTGTCAATTACTCTTATTTTTCTCTCTTTTCATTTATATTTTCTTCTCCCTTTGATTCCTCGCAGGCACTTTCTCCTCTCATCTGGTGTAGTTTTGTGGTGTTGCACTGCTGCAAGAGAAAAAAACCTGCCGTTCGTTAAGCTATTGCATGACCAATCCACATTATTGTTTTAGTGAAATCTCATTGCCAATCTTCTTGCTGCAGGGTCAAAGAAACATTAGTTTTTAGTTAGGTATCTTATGATCCATGAGTTCCCTAATGGAGATAAGTGAAGTTGAGAACGTATCAAGTTCAATTGCTTTTGGTTATAGTTACAATATTCCATTAACAAGGAATTCTTATAGTCCATCCATCGACCATCATTACAACAACACAATACTCGCATAATTACTTGCTAAGTTATACAATCCATCTCTACTTAGACGAAAACATGATAGAGTAAATATATTCATAATACGTGGAGAAACTTAGCTATTCCCATGAACAATGAAGTTCACGACTCTAAACGGTTGAATGAATCCCAAATAAGACAAAAGTTCTTCAAAAGCATTGTGCAAAAATCACATAACATCCAAATAAACAACGGGCGAAAATCATTACTTACTTTAGTGGGCTTTGTCATAAGACTGAACCAAATCCCAAGCAGTTAAGGCAGTGTTGGACCCTAAAAGTGTACAAAACTAAGAATCAGTAATGTCTTTCACTACCTAACTCTCCTTACAAGAGCAGGAAATAAGGAAAATTCTTTCTTCTGGAACAACAATCCAACAAGAAAGTATTCAAATCTTGAACAAAAAACCAGTGTTTATTCCTATAAAGTCTATTATGGAAGTAGTTTGAAAGATTATATAATAAAAGAATAATAAAAATAACTCACTTGAATCCATCACAAGTTGGGCAAAGACAAGGGTTTATGACCACAGGATCGTAGAGGGGAGACCAGGTTATCGTACCATTGCCTTTACATAGCTTGCATGCGTAGTAACCTATTCCTTTACATTTCCCACATAATTTTCCATATTTTTTCTGCAAAAGTACCCCAAATTACACAAGTACATTAAGTAATTGCAATATGGTTCCGTGAGTTGAAGAAAACATATATGATTATGAAACTTAGTAGGTTTCAACAGATAACATCCTACAATTATAGCAAAAATCAAGGAGATTTATTCCGAAAAATCAAGGAACATACTAATTTATGTGTTGAACGTGTTTCAGAGATGAATATGCATTTTAACCTTTTTATTCAAGGAACTGCGTTGAGAAATGGAAGAGGTCAGAGCATAGAGCGCAAAGGTTCCACCAAAAAATGTAGCAGCAACTGCGCCCACCTTACGGAATACTTTGGGAGCGTCATCACTAAACATTTCATGCAACTCTTTGTTGGGCTCCTAGAACGCTTTTAACTGCCTACTAATCACAAAATAAGAAAATTCAAAGATTAAAAGTAAGTTGAGTGACTAAGTATACCATGAGATTCATACGCAGCAAATATCCTTACTGAAATTTCGTGAAATAAATGAAACAACCTCCAGAAGGACGACCATATACTTAAGTACCCTGTTTTTCCAATTAAATGCTTTAAGACCAAATATCATCTTGGTTGCTTGACAAACCAAAGTTCCTTATATTTCTCCCCTTGTATGTTTTTTTTATTAGATCGTGTGTGCGTGTGTTTTTTCAGGTCTTAGTCGGTAAACTTAATATGTCTGTACAGGTGAACTCTCCAGTTCCTGTCTTCACCAAATGTCACAATAAGCTGAAATAGTTGGTGATGGTAGTAAATGAAAAATTACTGGAAATTACTAAAAGAGTCGGCAGCATAAGTACTGTAAGAGAAGTTGAAGGAATATAAATAGATCAGCTCCCCATATAACCGAGACACAACTAAATAAAACAATAGCAGCCATCAACATAAAGCTACAACTAGATCAATCAACTAGCAAACAAACATTGCATCTTGTACCTATATTAGTATTTCAATACACAAAACACTCTTATCAGGGCATGAAGAAGAGTTTGCAGGAAGTCAGCAAATACAAAAATAAATAAGAGAGAATGTAACAGCGGTACTTAAAACATAAGTAAAAGGTCACAGGAAACCAAGTGCATAACATGTAATGAGCAACGCAATGACCATAGTTCTTTAGCCGTCCAGAAGAAAACTGGCGAAGAGGCAGGGTTTATATTTCACAGCAAAAACAATGGGATCATGGAGAAAAGCCAATAATCGGGTAGGGGCATAGAAAAGAGATGGTATACTTCATAGCAAAGGATGAAATGTAACCAAGAAAAAATCTACATGAAATATCTGAAACGCATCATACAATAAGAAGATGTTAAAAATCATGGCATTACGAATTTCTGAACTTGAACACATTCCAAAGGTCGGCAGCTAGAAAGAAACAAAAAAAAAAATGACAAAACGATAAAAGAGTCAATTCAGATACCTCAAGCCACATCCAGGTGAAAAGATAATGTTTTGGGATAGAAACAGAATTTTCCGCTTTGTTACTTCAAACACAATACAGTTTATTTCGACAAAAACCATGATTTCCCATGCTGGGTAAAGACTTGTAGAATGCATCATTCAATTCATAGCCTACTCATATAAATTTTTCATCAAAAACATTATCGCGTTCCACAAAAATATCCTCATTTTTTAAGCGTAAATAATGCATAATTCGGAAAAGCAACTCAAACTTCAATTATCCAAAATTAAGCTGTTATTGACACAGGCCTGAACATAAATACACAAAATCCAATCACAAACAACTAATTAGTTCAACAAACATTCGACAAAAAAGCATATTTCTTGCGGGTAAAAGACATGTATCATGGCATCATTCGACACACATGCCACCCATATGAAAACCCAACAAAAATTCCATCAAAAAAAAAAAGAAAACATTATCGCATTCCACTTAAAAATCCTTGCTTTAAGCGTAAACAACTTATAAATCAAAAAAAAAAAAAAAAAAGAACAACTTAAACCTTCGATTACACAAACGTTGAAACTAAATCTTACACTGTTATTGATACAAGCCCTAACATAAATACATAAAATCCAACCATGAACAGATAAAAAACTAATTCGAAAATAAAGAAGTACTACAGTAATTGCAGCAATTGAGTTTCAAAGCATAAACATAAACAAGAAAGAAAGAATTTTGAATTAAAAGAATGAAAATTACTTGAGAAGTTTAGCAGAATTTTGTTCGAGCAATTCGATTTTCGAATTTTAGTGTCGTCTTCTTCTTCAGCTTCGAGCTGGGATTTTACTAAAATAACACCCAATTGAATATTTTTGTGTGTGTTTTAATCTGTTTATATTTGTGTGCAAAATAATTTGTTTTTTTTTTTTCAAAAAGGATAGTTCAAGTTAAATGGCAAACTGGTGGCAGTGACTAATGCTTAGTAAATCTAACTAAGATAATTTAGGTATGTTTTTTAATTAAATTTCAAGAATGTTTTACATTATGAAATAAATTAAAGTTCTACTAAAATATTATATATGTGAGAGCAATGTTTAAAAAGGCGAGGCATAAGAGGTGTATTTTACTTTCTTATCATCGTGGATGTAAGTCTAGAGGCGCACAATTTTTTTGGCATTTAAATTTAAATAATAATAATAATAATAATAATAATAATAATAAGAGAACATAAAAGACCAAAAAAATAATTACAAAATCTTGAAAATATTAAAAAACTATAGATAATTCAATTTTCGAATAGTATAAAGAAAATCTATTCACATGTTTTTTTACTTTACACGCTACCCAAATTTTGAATAAATATTTCCTGTAATTCTCATATATATTTAACATATTATAATTGTTTAATAATTAAAAGAAAATCCACAGTAATGGATAACAAGTTTGTTATCTCATTCTTGGCAAGTTTTGGACCCTCTCAAGGCATGTCTTTTTAATCACCGAAAGAAAATAAAGTAAGAGTAAAAGAAATTCAACTAATAAGCAGTTTTTAGACTAAGGTGGTGTTTGCAAATGCTTATAAAAGGAGCTTGTTGGCTTTTGCAGTCGCAAAAGCACATTTTTAGTGTTTGAGATACTGACTTTTGCTTCTACTTGTCTAAAAAAAAGTCAGAAAAAAGCACAAGCCTCAAAGCATGCCCAGGGGTGCTTCCTCAACTGCTTTTGGAATTATGTTATTTTTAAAAGGTATTTAAAAAGAAAAGTTGCTTCTCATTAATTTTTGCAAACACCTAATAATGAATTAAATAGCTTTATAAAAAGATTTGCAAACACTCCCGACTTTTTATAAAAGTCACTTAAAGTGGCTTTAAGCAATAGTAGTGAACAAGCTTTTTTTATAAGCATTTGCAAACACGACCTAAATGGACCATTTACAACTAACGGATTAGCTGAATTCCGTGTTTGTTTCGATTTACAAAGTTAAATCGAGATATACATTTTCGAGTAAAGATACAATATGGGAGCATGAGCATCTATACAGAAATTATATTATTTTATGTTAATATTACAGCGATTGCCGATTATTAATTAAAGCAAGAAGCTTACTATTGGACTATAAGTTCAAAGTTAAAGGAGAAAAAAGTTAAATCCAGATTGTCTGGTTTTCGGAGATTTCAATGACAAGTTAACTTATTATAGTTACAAATTCCAAAAGATTATCCTTTTCTTAGAATTCCCTAGGTAACAATTAGACGAGGCGAGTTGTTGTTTTCAATATCAAACATGTCACCAAATTATAATTTCTATTTTACCTAAGAAAAATCAACTGCCTAATTATTATAATTTTAAGACCCTTGATCTGTGGAACAAACATTTCTGCCGACACTGATTGGCTGAATGCATTAGGGAAAAATTTATCTGTGAATAAAATTTAGGAGTAAATTTATAGAAAAGTTGTTGAATAAAATTCTAGATCATTTTCTTTATAAAAATAATCATTGAGCAAGCACAATAAACCGAATTCAATTGCCAGATTCTACGGTCAGTAATGAATGTCTAACTAAAATTAAAGTATTTGAATCAATTTAAAGTTCTAAACACACTATTCACCTGATATTTTCCTAACAAACAATTGCGTGATATAGAAAAATATAAATATCAATATCAAAATATCCAATGAGGAATAAAATATTATTCGAAGTATCCATACAACATGGATTTAAGTGATATATTATCTAAAATACTGGCTGAAAAGTACTTAAATCTCTATGTAGTAGTATTTGTCGAAAAATTTTGCATAGCAATCACTAAACGGCCTACAATTCTTTTTCTTTATTCGTAAATATTGCCAATAACCATGCTAAGCGATGGACTAATATTAATTCTTCAGGCTTTGAGATCCTAAAAGTTAAAACTTCAGAAGATTGTGTATGTGACCGGAAAAATTATTAGGTGCAACGGTTGTACGATGAGGTGGTACAACATGTGGTCGAGATTAAATACTATTCCTAAATTATAGGGAAGTAACTTCTCCACACCTCATTCCAACCATGCATTTATATAAATAACCGACTTGCTGCATCACCTCATGCCACTGCACTATCATCATTTTACTATATTATTTAAGAAAGTCATATTCTGTACACAATTTAATTCGGACATAGTTAATAACTACAATCACTTGAACAACAACAACACACACCTAACCCATAACCCCACCTCGAAGAACAAGACTTTCAAATGATACATTTTATGCAATTCTTTTGTTTTCCAAATTTTACACGCCCGAGTAAAAATAAACAGAAGTAGTTCATAACAATAATAATTATTTATCCCAATAGAGCCAATGCAGACAAAAGTACGTTCTAAAGCTATAAATTCGGACTGCAGATCCAAAACTGGGCCCACACATGCTGGACTCATTTGCCGAATCCGACGGCCCACATGTGACAGTCCAGCTGCTGCTGCCCAACTTTCAGGTTGGCTGTACATTGCCGTACGCCGTAACCGAAAAGCTGGATCAATTCATTTACATATTTTTAACAAAGTAGAAAATGACTTCATAAATAAATAAAATACAATGTGACTATTTTTTTTCAACTACCTAAAACCTTTAATTCCCTAATTTAAGAAACTTTATGTTTCACACGGAAAATTACGCATATTCTTCTAATCTAAGGTGATTGCTTTCTTATTTTTAATATATAAATCATTAAACCCCCATATAGTTTTAATTAGTACCTCACTTTATATGCATTTATATTAAAGCCATAAGTACAATAAAAAAACCGCACAATTAAATAAAAATAAAAAGAATATATGATGCAGACTATTAGCGATGTTAGAAATTTGACCACATACTCTTTTCTTGTATCAAATTCTTAAATCTAAATTCAACTTATGGTTTCAACTTTCAATAATCTATGAAGAGTACATAAATAAGTTAAATATTTACGAGGTCAAAACACTTTGAACTTTTAAGTCTTGGTCTAAATTATTTAGAAAAACAATAGATTAAGCAATAAATTAACAAACATTGAGACAGATACAGATACACAATAGATTAAGCAATAGCGAGCAAAGAAAAAAAAAAAGGAAAGATGCCAATAATAAGGCAATAGAGACAGATACAGAATATAGAAACTGTACAACATACAGAAGAATTCTCCAATAAATAAATAAATAAGTACATTTAATAAATATTTTTTTGTATTGTATGTATGTATACTACAAGCTGTACAACACATGGTACAAAATAGTTAATAAAAATAATAATGACGCCGACGGCCAACCAGAAGAAAAAAAGATTCATCTAACTTTTTAATTTTAATTTTTATTTATTTTGGGAGACTTTTCTTATTCTCCACAGAAACACAAACACAAACAAACAGATCATCACCCTCCACCGTCTCACAATTCATCTTCAAGGTCAGATTTTGTTAAATACCCTCGATCTTAATTTCTCTTTTTAGCTCTTTTATTCACAAAAAAATTGATTTTTACTGTTTTTCTTTTTGGGGGTGTGATAGATTGAGCTGAAGAAGGTCAGTGAATAGAGACTCTGATCTTGGTTTTTAGATCTTTTTTTTTTTTTGAATGATTGTTTAATTAACATCAAGATTGTATGTGGGATTTGTTCAAGTTTTTGTGGGTTTGCGTTATTTAGTTGAATCTGTGTTGTTTTGTGGTAAAGATTTTCTTTTTTCATGGTGAAATGTATTTTTGTTTAGGGTGATAAATCAGTGCATGTAGACTCAACTGTTGACAAAAATCGACTGGTGGAAGTGATTGTGATGATATGCATGATAAGATGTGTGGAAATGGAGTCTGTTTTTTCAGAGTGGTTAAAAGTTCTTTGTGTTGATATTGTAGAAATTTGGTCTATTCTGTTTTGTCTGACGTTGTTGTTGGTAGTTGTGAGATCTAAGTTGTTTGATCTAGTGTGGCTTTTGTCGGTCTATATGTTGTCGTTGCATTGATGATTTCTGTTCTCGAATTACTTTGGTGGATGTGGAAAATTCAAATCTGTAATGAAAATTTCCGTGTGGTTTACTAGGGATACTACTGATCTGTTGGATCCTGTTTGGAGATCAATAGTCGAGGGAGGATGTCTACTGGGGGAACGCAGAACAGTCTGAGAAAAACGCTCGGTGCTCTTAAGGACACCACCACTGTTAGTTTGGCCAAAATCAATAGTGATTACAAGGTACTACTTTCTCATTATTCAAATATGAAGTTAAAATTTGTTTATCATTGTACATTAAATTTTTAATGGTTTCAACTTATACAGGAATTAGACATTGCTATTGTTAAGGCAACAAATCATGTTGAACGCCCGGCAAAAGAGAGACACGTCAGAGGTTGGTGCCTGTGAAATGTGATATCCTTGTCTTCCTTTCTGATAATCTGATCTAACTTGGCCTACCAAATTTTGACATCTACTTTGTGCTATCTAATTTCAGCTGTCTTTGCTGCAATTTCGGCCACCAGGCCTCGAGCTGATGTTGCATATTGCATACATGCCCTTGCGCGGAGATTGTCAAAGACTCGTAACTGGGCGGTATGTGGTCTTGGAAATGATGAGAAACTGCATATTATGATGTCACTGAAATTAATTGAATTCTCTCTTAAAACTAGTAGGATGAAATTTGATTTACTTCCATTGTCTCTTTCCACCTCATTTAATTTGGATTACGAGTTTGGTTGTTGTTCTTTCTTGATAATAATTATGCGCGCTCCCTTTGTTTTAGCCCTTTATGTATAAAATCTAATATGTTACGTTATTGATAAGCATCAGAGAACGCATTAATTGTTATTGAGAAAATGATCCATTGCATTTGAAAAACTCGAGTTGGACATAGTTTAATTTTGAGCTCCAACCTTCTTTCATGTGGAATGTCCGAATATAGTTAATTATAATATAAAATGTTAGTTTGTTGATGATAAGGGAGATGAGCTATCGTTGTGGAAAAATCTCTTCTAGCTAACCCTACTTCTAGCTTTGACCTTTCCCTTTTCATTCCACGTGCAGTCTCCTGATATGATGTTTAATAAATTAAGTTTCCACTTTTTCTGAGGTTGGTTAATGTTTTGTCATTATTGTGTCTATTTTCAACACGTTCTGTTAGTAGGTTAGCCCTTTTTGAAATTTTATATTTCCTCGTGTCGTTTTATGGTATTGCGGTTGCTGCTTCTGTTTTGGCCTTTTATGGTTTGACTTTTATCCGTTATCTTAATGAAGAAAGAAGCAAGTGGAACATAAGTTGAAGTTCAGTTACAATAAGTTGAAACCAGAAAAAGTTGACCATAGAACACAAGAAGATCTGATGAATAACATGTTTGAGCATTTCTTGAGAAAGAACAAGTTTCACGCACGAAATAATTTGGATATGTCTACATATACTTGAAAAATTAATTGAGTCGTCTGTCATGCAATTCCATCCAAGCTGTCAATGGAGTCGAGGATCTTTAACTTATCATTCCTCTTAATACTAAATATCCTCAATGCACTGGAAGGTCTAGTTGTTAAGACATACTCTAACTTAGCTCCTGTGTACAAATGTCTTACATTAGTTAAGAATCAGACTACTTATGCATCTTCTGTACATGTCTGTTTAGTTATATTGGTACATGTTATCGACAGATACTGGTATCCTAGTTATGAGTGCATTTCTTTGCTGTCAGTAGTCTTATCTCGACATTTGTCCAGTCCTGGCAATATTATTTTTCAAGAACAGGATTACCTGTATGATGCTGAAAGTTGCTGAATTGACGCTTTTGGTTTATTTGGAGAAACAATATTTGTGTTGTTCTGATCCTTTTTTGGTTACTTTGTTCTCATTTTACAGGTTGCCTTGAAAACTTTGATCGTTATACATCGTGCATTAAGAGAGGTGGACCCCACGTTCCAGGAAGAACTTCTTAATTATGGCAGGAGCAGAAACCACATGCTTAACTTGGCCCATTTTAAGGATGACTCCAGTCCAAATGGTACGACTTCTATTCATTTAGTTAGCCTCATAATTAACCAATAAAAAGTTCTTTAGTACTCAATGTGTTTTCACGTCCTTGCTAGCTTGGGATTATTCCGCTTGGGTTCGCTGCTATGCATTGTTCTTGGAAGAGAGGCTTGAATGTTTCAGAGTGTTGAAATACGACATAGAGGCAGATCGTTCGGTGCGAAATCTGCTTTTCATTTACTTCATGTTTGAATGAAATAGAAGAATCTTCCAACTGTATATAATTCAGAAGATTTGTGTCAAAATTCTTATCTAAATGTTCTGTACTTAACTTTCTCGATTATATCCATTATCCAGAGGACTAAAGATCTAGACACTCCTGAGTTGCTTGAGCATTTGCCAGCACTGCAACAACTTCTCTTTCGTGTGCTTGGCTGTCAGGTAATTTGTTTCTGTTGTCAACTTAATGGTGATGGTTTATAACCTTTCTTTGGATATGCAGAGTTTAACAGTTTTAGCAACAATTTTGTTGATCTCTCGCAGCCGCAAGGAGCAGCTACTCATAATTTTATTATTCAGTTGGCCCTTTCCATGGTATGTTACTTCTAGTTTAACATTTACCTCAGAATACATGGCTTGTATGTGACATTATATTAACGCAATTGTTTATTTTATAGGTTGCTACAGAAAGCATTAAAATCTACAATGCGATAAGTGATGGTACTGTCAATTTGGTGGACAAGGTACTTCAAGATTTTGAATTACTAAAAAGATATCTTACCCTGCTAAAAATGATCTCAAGGGCCTCATTCCTTACAGTTCTTTGAGATGCAAAGGCATGATGCTATTAAGGCTTTGGATATATACCGCAGAGCTGGGCAGCAGGTATAACCATCTAAGAAATTATTTTGTTGCACTAATAATTTCAGAATGTGTCGTGAGATAATTTTTCTCAAAGGAAAAGATCGTTTATTTTATTGCAAATTCTCTAGGCTGAGAGATTGTCGGAGTTCTATGAGATATGTAAGAACCTTGATATTGGGCGCGGGGAAAGATTTATCAAGATCGAACAGGTTTAAGCTCTTGAGTACTTTTTGGAAATCATTGCCATTCTCCTTTAAATATTATTCCTCACTTTCTTTATATGATGATGGATGGTAAAGCCCCCTGCATCATTCCTGCAAGCTATGGAGGAGTACGTTAGAGAGGCACCACGCGCTTCTGCAGTTCGCAAGGATCTGGTACTTGTCTCTCCAACGTGTCCTTTTTGTATGCATGCTCATATATACATATAATATAAACATATATTAACTGATTAATGAGATCTCAACTAAGACCGACTGAACTTATCTGCAAGATGTTATGACTTACAGATTTTTTTGTGAAGATTTGAAGATTTAATGCATACCGCTTGGCTTGTTACCGAAATATACACAAGCAAAAACTTTTATATTCCATTAGTATATATGAGGACCCGTGTAACTTAATAAAGGAAGCTGTTTCACTCAGTATAATAATTCAACTAATTGAACTAGGTAATGTTATCACAAATTTGATCACATATACTCCATGAAACAGACTGAGGATAAGCCCAAGGCAACCTTAGCGATTGAATACACAAAGAGTACAGAGGTGAAAGAAGAGCGCCCGGCATCTCCACCTCCACCTGAACCAGAACCAGAACCGGAACCCGTCAAAGTGGAAGCTCCTGTATCAGAACCACCACCTGATTTGCTGGTACATATTTTTTATTATCAAGTTTTTTTTCTTCTTTTAATTGCATTTTTTTTCTTGTTGTTCTGAGCCTTTAGCTGACTGCATTTATGTCCGATGTAGGGTCTGCATGATCCCTCTCCTGCTGCCTCAGAGTTGGATGAGAAAAATGCCATGGCTTTAGCCATTGTACCAGTTGGTAAGTGTTGTGGAATTCAGTTGTGACTTGATTAGTTTTGTAATAAATGAAATTCAATTTTTATATTCTGAGTGTATCATGTGTTTGATACTAGAATTTGTGATCTGAAAGTTGATAAAAATGGACGGGAATTGCTCAGTCTTATGCATTTGACATGGTTTATTATACTAATCCCAACTTATTCACCCCATAAGTTTTAGGATAAGTTCATTAGACATTAAGTCATCTGTGCCATTTTCTCCTTGTAGGAAATGCAGAACAACCGGCTTCCACTGGACAAAATGGAACCACAGGCTGGGAATTAGCACTTGTAACAGCCCCAAGCTCCAACGAGAGTGCTGCGGCTGCTAGCAAACTGGTATGGTTCACTATTTTTTTTTGGATCTTTTTTATTTATTTTTTCTTTACGTCTTTGACCGAAAAATCTATCACAACTAATAATGATGTCATATGTTTCTCCTAAACGCTCCATTAGTTCAAGGTACAATTACAGGTAAACCTTCTGAAGTTTGGTCTAACAAAGCTGTCCCTACATGTGAATAATTATAAAAACACTGGTTGAAAGTTAAAAGAACCTAATAGATAGCATTCCACGAGTTTGAAAAATCATAGATATCCCCTGAAGTTTCAAAAAAGCATTAGATCTTTAATTTTCTAATGGTTTTAAAGCTTCAAGGATATCCCGGTACTTTCAAATCTCCGAGGAAGTTTTCACAATTGGAGCAAACCACGGGAGTGTATATGTAATTATCCCTTAAATTAATCACACTCAGTTTAATCAAGTTGTATCTATCTTTGTGCATTAAGCACATGTACAACAAGAACTCAATCCTATTTCAAGTACTTATACTAAGCTATTTTATTGATTTCCTTGTAAATTAATGAAGGCTGGAGGCTTGGACAAACTTACACTGGATAGCCTGTATGATGATGCAATAAGAAGAACTAGCCAGAATGTGAGTTACAATCCATGGGAACAACCTCAAATGGCCAATACCATGATGCCACACGACCCATTTTATGCCTCCAACACCGTGGCAGCACCTCCTTCCGTACAGATGTCTCATATGGCCAGTCAGCAACAGGGTTTCATGTACCAGCCGTACCAGCAACCGATGATGATGGGGCCACAACAACCTATGAACCCTTTTGGAAATCCTTATGGTGCAGCAGCACACCCGTATGGACCAAATATGCCTGTTCAAGCTCAAGCCCACAATCCTTATTCCGGCCTCATTTGAACGAAGCTATCATTGAATCCTTTTGCTGCGCATACATTTGATGGTTTGTATCATATTTTGCTTTAAGTGAAGTAGATAGATGAAATTCGTTGTCGTGTAATTTTGTAGATGTTTTTTTTTTTGCTTTGTCAATTTTTTTACAACAGACTATATAATAATACTGTCAAGCATGATTACATTTGTTGTTAATGTACATCTGATCTTTCCGCCCAATTTACAGTAACAATTCTTTTTGAAGCGTAGATATATTCTTGCAAAAGAATAACATAGGAGAAGTGGTTTCTCTTATTTACAGTACACAATTCACGGTACTACTGCCTTGAATTTTTGGGCAATGTTCTACGTTAAACCATTTTTCCTGTACCCACTTCCCAGTCTTATTTAGCTCATCGCCACCAAAGATTTTAGTCGTACCAGTTAGAATGAATAGTTTCTCATAATTTTTGTACTGTGTTGCCTCGTTGGCGAACAAATGTTTTCAGTTGAGGCATAGAGTTTCTCCTCTTGTACTGTAAGAATTTTCTTCTTCTGTGTTGGTGGTGTACATGTAGTTTCGTTTGCGAACAAATGTTTTCAGTTGAGAAATACAGTTTCTCCTCTTGTACTGTAAGAATTTTCTTCTTCTGTGTTGTTGGTGTACATGTAGTTTTCTCGTGCAACAAGCTTCGGACTCTCATATACTTTCATTCATTATGGAATGTCTTGTTTGAGCTTAGGTTGTTACATTGTGCACTTAGCATTCTTTAGTGGAAGAGTCCGTTGGCATGCCGGTCTCTCCTTTTGGATTTGAAATTGAGTCTTGTCTGAGGATTGAGGATATGGAATGGATTTGCACCTACTGAGAATGAACGAATGCTACATTGAAATTTTTCTTGATCTCTTTTCTTTTTTATTCTTTGCATTTCAAATTTTCTGGTGTAATATGTGATGTATTTGGCGAATTAGAAAACAAAGTCAAACAAACTCAAGAAACACGAAAGAAACAAACAATTCAAGAGATCTTTGACGCGCTATGCAGATGGAACTGTTGATGTAAAGCTGAATTTAGAATCAAACTGTAATCAGACAAATTAGATTTCTTTTCAAGAGAACCAATGATAGCATGTCAATAATTTTTAACGATTAATTCAGATTATGTGTATGGAAGAGATATAACTAAAGTTGTAAAATTTGCTGCATGTCAAATTGTACAGCAATATCTAAAGAAATATTTTAGAAAATACACGTCAGGGTGAAGTTCAGCTCCTTTTCTAGGGTGCACCATTCACCAAGATGGAGAAAAAATAATTCTAACAAGTAAAATCTACAGCTTCCACAGAGGAACTTCTGGGTTTTGGAGCGATAAATTTCTATTAAACATGATGATGAAAGATCTATGGGCATCATGTGTCCCTGCAGAAACCTAGTTCAGAGAATAGCATAGAAAGATCAACTTCTTGACAAACTCATTCATTGTTCAAGAGAATAAAATTGCCTTTCAATTAGTTATTAAACTAAATTAGTATTTAAATATAAGCAGTCTGCCCAAGAAGGATTACAATGAAACGAAGAAGATGCTCCCTACACAAAAATGTTGGGGAGAGGCTCTCCAAAGGCACGGTGATACAGAACATTATGAAAAGTACATTGCCAAGTGTATAATCCATTGGGCCATTTATCAGTATAGCAGCAGTTTAAAATCATTATGAAGTTAGAAAATCACAAGTATAGCGATTATGATTCGCTGGTCTTTTATCAAGTTTTCTCCGTGGGACCTCAGCATATTGAGCGTAACGGTTGAAAAGAACAGCTAATTTGGACTAAAAGCTACACCTATAGGCAGATGAAACAGGACAGGAATAACGTTTACATGTATTCTGATCTTATTTCCAGAAGAACACTTAACCTGGATGAACTCCGATGTGAACTGTTCGGATGACAAAACATAAACTCAACTTTCAGAAACCCCTTCAGCAGCAGCAGCAGCAGCTACTACAGGACTACTGATAGGAGATAACGTATCAAATGTTGTATCGCGTGGACTGGCTACAGCCTCTGCATCTGCCATAGTTATCAAAGAGGTAACACTGGGGGAATTGGGGTCAGAAGCAAGTTCACAAGGTTGATTTGTTCTGTTTAATGCTTTGCAATGAGGGCAATAGTAAGTTATATAAGGAAAGTCTTCTTTCCTCGCAAGCCCTGCAAACACGCACGAAGAGGACATTCATGACTGCATGTCTGAAACCCATGTTGTTCAGTCTTAAAAAGGGATAACTACATTTACACCCCCGGAAGTTTGGTCTATTCACGCATGATTACAAGAATACCCCTTGAAATTTGAAAAAGAAAATAAAAAAAGATACAAATAAACCCTTTCATGTTTGAATAACTACAGAACCACCCACTTCATGAATAACTCCGATCAGCCCCCTATTGTTGTAAGTTTTTGAAGCTTTAAAGTGTGTCTGTAAGTATTCAAATAATAGAGGAAGTTTTTTTCAGACCATGGGGGTGTAGATGCAATTATCCCTAAAGGCTACTTGCATGGTAGAATTCTATTTACCGTTGTGCATATGGCAGTTTCGGCATATAACTGCATAAGATTGTGTGGGATCCTCTCCAACAAGTAATGCAGCAATTCGAGCAATCCATCCTCCTTCAACCACGCTTATACCAGTTTGAGGGTGATGCTCCACGACCAACTGGTGTTGTTCGAAGGTATCACCCTCAAATGTCGCAGGGCTAAGTATTTCTTCAGGAGGATGTGGCGACGCGAATTCCGTACTATTGATTTCTAGATGGGAAGGCTTCCTATTATGTGGTGCAGTAGTCCTGGCAAAATCCACATCATTGCTCTTTCCAGTATGGTCCCTGATGTTAGACTCATCTCCAACGTATAATTTCAGGCCAGATTCTGAACCCAACTTTGAGGCCAGAACACTGGCAGCAGCGGCCTTGGAAGCTGGATCAGGGTCATACCTCTGCACTGGAGGCGTAAAATAAGGATCTGATACATTTACAAAACAGCTGGCAAGAAACAGATGACAGAGACCCTGAACTTACTAAAAGCACATTTGTACAATACATTCCTTGTTTGCAAACTAGGGGTGTCGATAGGCACGGTCTTACCCTTCTCTGCCCCCTCACAAAAGAACGGGCGGGTCAAGTCTATTACCCAGGTCTGGACTAGACCCAATAGAAACCTGAAGTGGCAAAGCGGGTCTGGGTCTGAATAGGGTAAGACCCTAACCAATTGACACCCCTACCTGCAACTTTTTACTAGCTACTCCTTATGGTAAATGGATAGAGCAGGAAAGATGCATAAAGCATAATGCAGCATATGAAGGTCTAAATGTAACAGTATGAGCAGAATGTCTACAGCTCTCATTTATTACTTGTATTAGCTGTTGGGTAGCGTAATAATTTGTCTTCTCTTTCAGTTGATTTATTCTTTCTTGTCTTTCCTCCCGAAGCATTTCCAAGTTGTTGTTGTCTTGCCGGTCACCTGTAAACTCATATGCGTCAAAATGGAAAATTGTCTGTAGAGGTATTTCCCTTCCACGATTACTTTCAAACAATAATTAAAAAAAAAAAAAAAAACTTAGCATCTTGTCATTGCCACTTGTAAAATGAATCAGACAGAGATCATAGAAAGAAGTCGTAAAAAAATGTTTTTACCCACCACACATACTCATAATGATGTGACATGATTCAAATAAATCTCACATAGTTCAAGATGTTTTTTAACTGTTTTACTCAAATTCACTAGCATTTTGAGGTTTCAACTGTTTTGATAATCAAATAAGTTTGCTCAACGTTGAAGAAACCTTTTTCACAGCCATATATTTTTTTCTTATTACACGAAGCCCACAGATAAAATTGTTCTTTAGAACTTGTATAAGTTTACTTCTAACAACAGATGTCCTCCATAGCCCCAACTTGTGATTTCCATATTATGAAACATTACTGCCACAAATACAAATATTCATTATAATTTTTGAAGTCATAAATCTGGTCTTGCACCAAATTCTTTTTCTATTTAGCAGATACTAACAATCTGCATAAGCATACTACAGAATACAAGCATATTAAAGTACCATATGATGCATCTACAAATTTCAACGTAACAAGCTTTAAATTTATACACAAGTATGAAAATAAATTTCAGTAAAAGCCATATATTCCACCTTAAAAGGGAAAAGAGATAAGAGTCGGAAAGAGAGGCTAATACGTGCAGGAAAGGAGCACAAAGAGCAGAAATGCTTACGCATCCTTGTGTAACTTCCTAGTGCTGAATAAGTGAAGGACGATAATGCTGGCAGCAGAAACATTGGTAAGACACGCAATGCCCTCGTTTTCCAGTTCAAATCTAATGATCTTGTGGTCATGATAGCATAACTCACTGCAACTACCTGAGAAATCATGAAAAGTTCCCTTCAAAGACACAACACTGGAAAAACCAACAAAAGCAATGGAGACAACAAGGCAATGCATTCGTACTGCATTGGCGGAATTGCTCTACACTCTATAAATGGAGGCTCGATAAGTGTCTTTAATTCATCAATTCAAGTCCCACGTTGATCTTAGAGGAACCATACGACCCCAAAAAATAAAATATTTTAACTGTTGGTCTTAATAAAACTTAGATTTACTCACTTTATAAACACAAGTGCAAATAAGCACTTTACCACTTGCTATCCTGATTAGAACCAGCTGTCTTGTATACTTTTGTTTATTTTTCAAAGTTCACCATCTTCATTTTGGGGGGTTGGGGGTACCTGAATAAGCTAAAACACTAATCCCAGAGCAAAACTAACAATATATGCATCTATAACCCGTGTTATGCGTACTCTCTCGCCATTTCATAATGGATAAGATTGTATTAGGTATAAAAATCTACTCTAGTACGAACTCAGTGGTACTCAAGTAGAATTTTTCCCAGAACCATAAACATCAGTTTCCGGTAACATTTTTTTATTTATTATTGTTATTATTATTATTATTATTATTATTATTATTATTATTATTATTATTATTATTATTATTATTATTATTATTATTACTATTACTATTACTTTAACGCTTAATTTTCTGTAGATTCACATTAATGTTCAATTTAATGTTACTTATTAAATTATTTAAGTTCTTTTACTTGATATCCAGAATCTCAATCACCACCAACATCAAGCTATAAAACCACTCCTGTTTCAAACACAAATTCCTTAAGGACTAGAACTGATCTATCCAAGGAAAAAAAAAGCATGTAGATGTTCGGTATCAATGTCTGTTCACAAATCACTTTTTCATATGTGTTCCATAGACCAAATCTATTTGATTGGCAGTGTAAATTAAATTTAACCGTAACACAAACAGTACAATACAGGTAGATAAATTTTATAAATATTGAGAGAAATAAGAATGAAGATGGTGATCAACTACAGAAAGTTGACAACAAAAACCACAAGAAATGTGAATAATGCAGCCGAAGACCCAAAAAGAAGCCAAAGCACGAGAAAACCAGCCCCGGAGATAGGGCATTCCATAAAATTAAAAAGGAAACTTCAACATATTGTTGGTAAATGCCTGATAAGCAAAAGTGTGAGGATTAGATGCTCTCATCAATGACTTCAATTTTGTAGATAATGTTAGCCACTCCTTTTTTTTTTTCTATTCAACTGACACTCTAAAGGCAGTCTGATGGTTCATATTATACTTATTCCCTCTACAAATCAACGCCTATGCTGGATTAGATCTCACAATACCAAAACAAACAAATCCCAAGTGATCTAAGTAGAAACATAACTCTGTATTAAATTTAAAGTAAAGCTCTTATTTCCAGGGTCCCTCATATACGCTTGGTTCTTAAAAAATCGAGCTCAACAGCCTAATCTTAATACACCAGGAGCAGAACCATTTTTATAAATTACTGACTGTAAAGCTGCCTTTGCAGATATGCACACATGCGGTAACAAGTAATGACAAAAATGAGGTCAGGAACACAAAGAGGACTAAATGACATATCCATACTCATGATGCAAAAACCGAGGGGAGGAACATTAAAACCCGATTGATTATAAGATTAATACTTAAAAGAAAACTCAAACTTCAGTAAGAAATGAAGACTGCGAAACGACTTCTGCTAAATGCTTTTGACTGTTATTCAGTAAGAACCGTCAGTAAATGAGTGGTTGACTGCAGGTATATTTTAAGTCTCGATGTAGCTAGCTTTGGAATGTGAAACATGCAAAAGAGTGGGTTAGCACTTTACTGTTATGCAGCTCAGTTTTCTATCCCATCAGTCAAACTAAAGTAATTAAGCCATTTTACCTCTAACATGACAGAAAACATTAGCAGTTGCCTAGTAATAATTCTCCTTCTTTGAGAACGCCTTCTGATGCTGGCAAGAACAGCAGCCTCTGCCTTGGATATATGTTGCAATCTCTTCTCGAAATCAACCTTATCTACTCTAAATAATGTGCTCAACAATCTTGACAACGCTCCTTTTTTCTTCTTTCTCCTCTTAATCTCGGTATCTCTTGACGTCACGGAATCCCCAACATCATCCTTAGATTCTCCAGCCATTTCCTGCAAATTATACGTCATTTAGCACATTTCCCTATGTAGTAAAACGCTTGGAAAGTAGTCCCCTGTACAAAGAATTCTATCTATTCAGTAAACTTAGACATATAAATGTTTAATTTCTTATCTGAAGCTCAAACAGTTTGCAAAGAGGATAATTATCTAAAATGGTTTAACTATTAGGCCAGTATCCATCCAACAACTAATACCCCACTCAGCCCCAGGATCTCTCTCATATCAAGACATGCATGTGGCAACAGTAGTAACGTCTACCAACTTACACTATTTCTAGTCGGTATATATTCACAGCAAAAGTTGGGGAAAAAAAGAAAGAAGAGATTTTATGTATATTTGAACTCAAGCTAAGATTCCACGTGCGAGCGTAATGGTCCCCGAGCACTTCAGCAAGGCAATTGGTTAAAACTCAAACGTACGGATAAAAAGAAGCAGCCAGCAGTGGGAAATATATCTTGAATTTACTTTCGGAAATATCTTCAAACAGTTAGTAACGTTTACGGAGATAATCATGTTGAGATGAACACACTCTTGGTGGACAGAAGTCTACAAAACTACCTTACCGTTTCAGGGAATAACACTTAGTATGCTACCAAAATCTGTCGTTCCTCTCGGGGCATAACAAAATCAAATCTACGAAAGAAATCAAACTAAAAGGAAAAGTGTCAAGGCCTGGATAAATAATCATGCAGTCGGAAGCATAAACGCGCACATCGCCTCGATTTCGTGGTTTCTACAGACACCAACATCCAAATTAGACATACATACTCTCTGTATGAATTACTCTTGTAACATTCGCGGTGTTGGTGCCTAACTAGTACTAAAGAACATAGCCATTAATCTTATCCTATTCCACACTATTTTGGCATTGATTAATCAGTTCAGATCAGAAAACTGAAAAGAATTCATCACCTTAGTTCTTAAAAGCCTTTTTTCTACCTCTGTTTATCACAAATCCGATAAAAAAACGTACACCAAAAAGAATAATGTGTAGCTCAGATATGCGTTCCTATCATGAATAGTAGATAATCATGGAGGCAAAATGCAATTTAGAAACGTTTTTTGAAAGAAATATGAGGAAAATTAGGGATTGGTGATGATGAACGAATACATACATGAGCCCTAATCACAGAAAATGTTGTTAATCGGTACTTTTACCTGAATCGGAGGGAGGTTAGGTTATTGTCGGCGAATTGGAGACAGATAGATATATAATCAGATGTTTTCAGTCGCAACATGCAAATGCCGATGCAGATTAACAAATGCGCACTTGTACACGTGTGCATTAAACCAAGTAAAATGAAATGATGCACGTAATTGTAATTGTGATTTTATTTACTTTTATTATTATTATTATTATTTTATGAATAAAGACATTCATTAGAGAATAGAGATAATAGTACATGAAAGAATGCTTGCAATTTCGGAAGCTCGTTAAAGTCCTATGATGCATGGACACGGACACGACACGATACAAACACGGCGACACAAATTTTTTAAAATTACAAGACACGACACAGCCGCGACACGGCTGTATTTTTTATATTAAAATATGGAAGACATCATCATAATCATCATAATCTGCACAAATAATATTATTACGTTCAAATATAGAATCAAATCAAACATATTTACACTCAAAACCAAGTAACCAACTACTACAAGTTCAAATAAAACAGTCATTAAAGTATAAGTAATAAATTCCAAGCATTAAATACAAATGCATATACACAAATCAAATGACAAAACAAAATTATACAATACTCAAAGAAAATCTTTAAATAGGATATTAGTGCCACGCCTTGAAGAAAGAACATATGTTTTTTTGTCCGTCCTTGTTGTTGCGCAAAGAGAAATGTAGTAGGCTTATTCGTGAGATTTGATTGGGAAAAAAGTTATTATTTATGCATTTTTGCTACTTAATTATTTAACTTTAAAGTTTAATATTTGATATATTTTAAGAAAGTTAAATTTTAACCATAAATAAAAATTAAAAACTACAAAATCAACTCAAAAAGTGTCAAGGCGTGTCGGACACGTCCTTAAAACGTGTCCGACACGGTGTCCCTTTTTTTTTTCTTTTATTTTTATTAAGACACGCCACATGGCGTGTCGGAGAAGTATCAGAGGAGTGTCGAGGTGTCGGTGTCGTGTCGGGGTGTCGGACACAGCATAAAATAAATTTTCGAGGTGTCGGTGCATGATAGCTTTCAAACAAAACATTTGTACAGGTGGTATATCCTGAACTTCTAGCTCTGATCGATTCACGCATGTTGTATGGCTCGAATTTTATTGTTTATATAATTAGAATTTCTCGTTCTTCTACTCTCCGCAAACTCATGTACATACATATTTAAACAAAATCTCTTGTTTAAAGAAGAAAAAAAAGATTATAGGTAATTCATAATAAGGGACATGACAATTCCACGAGTAAAATAATGTGTCATGTTCTCAATATTGTCACACGACACTTTAACTATATAATACTTTTGGCAAAATGAACTAATTCAACATTCTACCCCTAGCTCTTTCATGTGAAAAGCAGTATTTAGCAATCATACCACTTTAGGGCTACTCCAATGCTGAGCTAACACAGGCCGAGCTTGGATCGGACCTAAGCCACCATATGTGGCCCAACCCAATTCTTATAGATATCCCTCGGGAGATGTTTTTATGGTATGTCATTCTTTTTTCTTCCGTGTTTCTCTCTCAAACTAGACTATGATTTGTCAACGTAAAGACTTTACGTCACATTGATTTAAGTATCGAAGGGTCTTAGAACAAAGTTTGACCAACAAACTTCATAAGTCTTGCTTTGGTGCAAGTTGTCCAAAAATAGAAGTTGGATCCTAAGTGGAGTTTCCATGTATCCCACGTAGATATCCAACTTGAATATATGTTGAACTATTGACAAAATTGATAATCCTTAAACAGATGGGCTGTCTATTTATTTTATTTGATGTGCACATAAGTAATAGTAGACCCAAATTCATTTCCTATTATGTGTCAAATATTAAATATCTGAACAATTTTTTGAGAGTTTGTAATATGTTTCGGGAAAAAAAAAAAAGACTAATTGCTGTAATAAACTCAAGAAAAGTCTTTGTATTTATTTTTATACTCAACGAGTCAAATAAAAGAGATGGATATTTAAAAAAATATATTGTTCTAAAATATTGATCCATGAAAATAGTCAGAAAATCTATATTATGTTCTGCACATTTCTAGTTTCAACTTCTTTTCTAGTTTTATAGTGCACATTGCTTAATATCTATAAATTTAAAATTTGTAATGCAAAACACAGTTAACAAGTACATGTATAATTCAAGATTATGAGACACGGATTCTTTGATATGGTTTCTGAATTGCATCTCAAGTTTTTCCGTAAAGTCCAAGAAATATATTCTTAATGAATATCAAGTTATTCTCACTTAAATAGTTGGTATTAGTTAGTGATTCAGAACCAATGAAATGAAGCCGAGATAAGTGATGAATCCAAAAGCCATAATCTAATTAATAAAGTCAACTTTATAGACTTGCGTACAATAAAGAATTGAGTAGTTTATCAAATAAAGATTCGGTCAATTAGATAAATTTATAATATAAGGACTTTATCCACCCTGACAAACTAAATAAAGTAACCTCATTCAATATACGACTTTCACTGGCTATTTCTGTACCTTAATAATACAATTTTCCAACGGTCAAACAAAAGAGAAATATATCATCTGACACAGATGGTTTACAATGCCATAAACAAGAGAGTGAATGCTTAATAAAATCTACAAGAAAAATGACATTGTTCATTTTGCATCTACTCAAGAGCTCAAACACTCCACAGTCCACATGATACTGGATTCAGACCAAAACAAAGTCTCTTTTTCCACAATGACAATCCGGAACCATCAAAATTAAGCCACACCACCAATCACTAAAAGCTACAACTAAAATTTAAGGACAACAAAAAACATTATTTCCTGAAATGTGCTCTATATATTATGTTACAGATCCTAGTTGAAAGGATTGTAAACCTACCTGCTAACTCGGACTGAGGAGTAGGCTCGAACGACCAAAACTTACGACATATAAACTGATCAAGAAGAGCTGCTCACTGCTCTAAAGTTTAAACTCCCCGGGAGATACCTAACGCTACTATGCTGTCTCAACTTCACAAGAGCTTCTTGTGTCTTGCCGCGCTTCAAATCCAGGTAAATTGCAGTAAGAATAGCTTGAGAACTATTTGGTATATCAGATAATGCCTTCATCACAAAGTGTTGTGCCTGATCAAAATCCCCCAGCAGCGCAAAGTTGGCAGCATAATTCGCACAGAAGATTCCACGGGCCTCTTCAGGTCGGGAAACAGCCGAGATTGGAGAGTTATTAGCTGTTGAAACAGAATACCGAGTTGTTTGCACATCGTTTGACTCGTCATTGTCGACTGCCTGATTTTGTGTCCATTTTTCACAGTCCTCCAACTTATACGGAAGCTCTACGTTGTTCCCATCAGATACATACTTCATCAAAAGCTCAGCAGCTTCTTTATGTTGATTTAGTAGGCATAAAGCCTCAGCTGCATACATGGTTCCTAGAAATATGTATATCATTGAGCATTCAGGGAGTTTCAATAAAGATTTTGCAGAAGATAGGGCTTTTACGGGATTTCCTAGTTCGAGCTCTACAAATGCCAAGTCAGCAAGTACAGTTTGCTTCATTCTCTGGTTCTCCATCATACAAACATGTTCGTACTCAGAGATGGACTTTTGCAACAATGCAGCATTCTGATTGTTTCCACCCTTCTGTTCTTTCACTTCACCGTTTGAAATTACTTGATTCAAACCAGATGCTATGTTCGATGCCTTGATATCACCATTCTGTGTTTCTCTCAATTCACTTCCTTCAGAATTAGGCAAGCTGGATTTGGAATATTTTACCTCTGAAGAGTCCAATAAATACAAAGCATTGATAAGGCAATGCCGCGCGAGAGACAGAGAGAGATCAAGTTGCTTGCCATTGCCTGGGAGTAAGTCACTCTTTTCACAATTTTCCAATGACCCACTGGGCAAAATTCCACAGCCCAGAGCAAGCTGCCTCCATTTTCCCTTTCCATTAACATTAGCTGTAATATCAGATTTGTTGCAAGAAGAATTAACAGCCTTTATCAATCCCTTTTCTAGTGCCATAAGACAGCACTCCGCGATTCTTAGCCATAGAAGTGGTCTGTTGTAAAATATTAGACTGGCCTTCTGAAAATAGCGAGTAGCATGGAAAGGTTGGCTGCAGGCCCAGGCATACAAACCGCAATTATATGTTATCAGAAGGGATTTATCCTGTGAAAAGGTTGAGAGTTTTGGGGGTTTCTCCTTCCGTACAAGCGAGCTGCTATTTAAAGCTTTGGAAAAGAATACACCTGCTGTGTGATGCTTCCCAAGTTGGAGATAGATGCATCCAAGATTATTGTAGTACAGGCTAGAGATTACCTTCTCGGCGCAGTTACTTGATGCCATCAAAAGCTTGATTGCTTTGGGATGATTCCCACGAGCATATTCAAGCTGAGACTTCAAATAAAGCGCCATGGGATAATCTTTCCCACGAGCTATGTTCATTGCCATCTTAACCTCACGCTTCGCAGCTTTAAGGTTTTTGGTGAGGAGTAAAAAGCGAACCTTGAAAAGATGCAGCTTAAGCCTTAAATCCATGGCTGATAAGGATTCCTCTGTTTGGCTCTTTGGAAGATCATTAGTATATGCAACACCAGACGGTCTTTGTATGTTCTGCCCACTGATGTCAAGAGAAGATAGTAATTGCAAAGATTCGTCCTCAAGTGCCTCCTCCGATAAGGTTCTGATTAAAGAGTTTTCCAAAGTACTTCCAGTACCAACCATATCAGAATGGATAGCATCAGAAATACTTGAATTGCTTCGGAGTGAATTAGATTTCGACACCAATAAAGATTGTGGTTGCATTGAGATTCCATTGTCTACTTGATTGTTACTGGTATTGACGAAAAAAGCATTTTCCATGTAGCTTATCACATCCTGAAACAATAAATTTGAACTGTCAACAAATAATGATGTAAAAGAATAACAGAACTTTAAAAACACCTATAAATCGAGTGAAATCTGGAATCAAGAAAGCAAACATATACAGAAGCAGCAGAAAAAATTTACAGCGAAATTCCACAATTATTTATGCTTTACGGGGAAAAGGGTGCTCAGTGTAATAATTCACAGGCCAAGTTAAAGCTAAACTAAGGAGCAACACGAATTCATACTGGAACAGCCAGCTGCACATTTAACATCTCTGCGTGGAAATTTGAACTTCCAATCATGTCATTCTTATGATCCAAGAATTATAGTCTACAAACACTTGAGCCAAAAAACCATCAATTTAGGCCATGCACCAATACCAGAATAATCAGCCAATAAACTGTCATATTTTGACCCTCAATCTACATCATTATACTAAAAGACAATTGTTAAGGATTCAATCTTCTATAACATAGAAAACGCAATGTTTGCTTTAGTCAGCAGCCAGGGAACTTACTGTTACACCTTACAACTCCAAAATGGTACACTAGAAAGAAACTTATTTAATTCGAACTTAATACAAACAAATAAAATCAATAATTGACCCTCCAACCATTAAGAGTTCAAAATTTTTGTTAACTTGCCTGATAAGTATAATACAGAAAATGTCACATCATTATTTCATAAGTCAGCTTAACGCATAAGCTTCTCGGCTTCGGTTATCCAGGTTTTGGGCACCTAGACTACATTAAAAAGTATGCACCATGTTCCCAGTGAACAACATGCTAAGAACATATCCCAAACAAATGTTACATGTGTTATGTAAGCCTGTGCAGTTTCAAATACAGATATCAAGTTCTTTCAGTTAACACAATACGGCAACATTGTTAATATTCCATGAAAGAAAGGGTAGACCCATGCGCTAAGTGCTTGCTGGTTCTATGCGGTAGGAGGGTGGTCGTATTGTTACCCTTGAAATATCTTGCAGGGAGGCTGTTCCCCGGACTCAACCCTGGGTCACAACTGGTCACCAGGGGAGCAACTCCCGTTGAGCCGAGGTGCACCCTCGTAAATATAGAGTAATAATTTTACTCAAAAGGAATTATTAATCTATGTGCCAGCCAAAGATCATAACCATGATAAGATAGAAGAATATGATCAAATTCTACACCATGGCGCAGAAATAGAGGGAGTATAGACAAATTGTCAGTTAATAGCATGACTCCAGCTTACTACTGGAGTAGGTATTCATACTGGGAACATGCCTTTGCATTTCGAGTTTCTTGTTTAGGAAAAAATGTTAGAAGCCGCTTCTGATTCAAAGAAGCAAATATGCAATTACTCAAGAGATAAGCCCATATCACTGATAAGACCAGCAAGTCCAAAATAAAAAATTGCTCAATTGTCTATATTCTCTTGGTTCACTTCTTTGTTCCCCTCTTATCTTCTTCAATAAAAACTTGCTATACTAGTACAGAAAAATTAAGCCTGTACCAAAAGTGTCAAGTAATAGAACAGAAGCTCTGCCATTTCGTGGAGTTCATGCTTTAAATATGTAGAAGCAAAAGGAATGAAGATTTACATGCCATTTCACAGAGAATACACATAGCATGATGTAGATTAAACTTACTGCAGATCTCGATGCATGGTGCGAAAGTAATGCTACATCCAGCAACAGAAGACATATACGAAGAGATGTCCCCTGCATGTACAAAAGCAAACTTAACCAATTGATCCTATTGCAATCATCACAAGTGTGATCACTAATAATTGTTACCTCTTCAACGCGTTCAATGATCTCATACAATGCTTCCAAATGTGATAATGATTTGGAATATTGATGAAGATGATAACAGACAACTGCCTGTAATCAGATTCATACATGGACACATAAGAAAACAGAACCAAAATATTCTGAACCTAACTGAGGAAACAGCAACAATCTGTGGTGAAACATACTGTGTTGAACATTGCCACTGAGGTGTCAAACTCATTTTTGTTAACAACTGACGGACTGTGTGCCACATTATCACTTCCATTCATATCAGCTGTAGGTTTGTTTACATTGCTCCCAGCAGCCTCTAAATTTTCCTCCGATTCATGAGAAAGCTCCTCACTTAGTTTCTAAATCAAAGGAGAAAAGAAAATCAATTGGACATAAGAATAAAACAAATGAAATAATGAGAAGATATCCATCCACTATGCTACACCACATCAAGGGAAAAAATAAGTCATGTAGAGACCTTGCCACCAGTTTAAATGTAGAAATTGTGTTGCTTGCGACCAAAACAATGGGTATATGCGTTCCTATTTCAATACCAAAGGCAAAAGCTTGTCACCCACCAAGCAGTAAAGCATCACATTCAAATTGTACGGTGCTACAAACAATATTCTTCCTAAATTCTGCTCCTAAATCTACATAATAGCTTTAAGCCAAGACCCATAGAGAGTTTTAAAAATTTCTTCAATTATAACCAAACTATTAACAAATTCAGCCTTTTCAACATCCAAAACTTAAAGAATTATATAAGAATCAGAGAGAAGCAAGCAAAGGTTGATCTCACTGATTATCACTGATTGCTGAAATTGGGTAGAGTAGATTTGACTTCATCTAATAACCATGAACATAAATGACAGAGAAAAGAAAACATGCATTATTGTTTTCATCTAGCACAAGCATTCAACTCAGTCTTGGCTATATCATACCAGGAAACCAAGAGTATCATTCACATTATTCAACTTTTGAGTACACTACACTTGGAGGAAAGGGGCAGCAGCCCCATCCAGACAGCCCTGGATTTAAATAACTGAAAAACAAACATTTCATACACTACTCGGGGAGGGGGCAGGGGTGCATCTAAACACAAACCTTTATGCTTTCAAGCGCTTCAATAAGCCTTTTAGGATCTGAACAGCCATCTCTAAAAGTCTCTGTGATGGCTAAGTTATGAAGAACCTAAATGCAAAAATAACAAACAAAAAGGAATAAGAAGATAAATCAGTGAGGTTCAAACTACAATTGCAAACCTAAAGTGCACTACTTTTTCTGCTCTAATGTGCACATAGAGACTAAAATTCAAGCAGGTTGTTTCATCTTTATCATACTTGAAATCTCAAACATAATATTCTTGTGCATAACACAAAACTTTTTTTTTCCCTTCAACCACAGTTATTCAAGGAATTATGTTGGAGATTAAAAATAACTTTTTTACCTTTCAAACACACATTCTACAAAACTTTAACTACCAATTTTATTAAAAGTATCGTAACATAACACGAGACAGATACAAACTTCAATCACGCATGTGCAGTCAATTAAATCGACACAAGAAACCATAAGAGCAGCGGATTTTAGATCCAGAAAAAACATGTAGGCAACACAAACTGTAGCCTGCCAGAACATGAAACCTGAACAGTCAAACGTAGTATCATGTTCAACTCGTGGCACTTTTGAACTCTTTAAAAAGCAAAAACAACAGAAGATTATTATTCAAAAACTAAAAAGAACACATTTTTACTTCCATCACATAGATCCTTCATTTTACCACATCATGTGTATCATCCAAACAAGCAACACTAGATCAAACTATAATCTACTAAAAACTCATAGAACTAAGACAAACTCGAAACTTAATTAACAAAAAAACAATCACCTTTGGATCAATCTTCTTCTTCTCTAACAATTGAACCAAAATTCTCGAACAATCGGAGAATTTTCCAGCCTGAAATAGTTGAGCAGCCTCCTTAGCGAGCTCCGCCGCATCGGATAAAGCGTCGCCGTCGTGTGCCTCCGGCGACACATCTCTAGCGACAAACGGCAATGGCGAAGAAGCTGAATCCATTGACACGCACAGATCAATTAACAACAACAAAAAACCCTAACTTTTTGTAAAAGTACTCTCACTAACTGTGACTTCAAAATTCACATTCGAATCTGAAATTAAATTCGAATGTGTGAGAAAAAAAAAAAAACACAATTGAATATCCTAAAACCCTAGGGCGATATAAATACAGGCCTCGGTGGTTATAAATGAGACTTGAGACATTAATAATACATACATACACAGCATATATATATATATATAAATGTAATTATGTGTGTATTTATATATATTATATATGTGTGTATCGACTGCGATGGGTAGAGAGAGAAAGTGAGGGGGGTTTCGCAAATTGGGGAGAAAAAAAGCAGAGTGTAGAGAGAGAAAGTGAAGAGCTTTCTGCTTTCACTGCAGTGGAGTGATGGGGAAGTGTTCGAGTGCGGCGGTGGTACGTGGTGTGTGATGATCTGCACCGTTGATGTTGAATACCTTTTGGTTTTATGGCGTTAGGTGTATGTTCAATTGTTCATACTAAACATTATTTAAAATAAAATTCTCGTGCTTTATGTAAGCATAATTTATGAGGTTATTAATTTGTAGAATGAAATATTGTTATTAAAGAAGGAGATCTTGTTAGACGCATTGGATATGTTATGAATGTACTTGCGGATGGAAAATGGCTACGTATACGGCGGGTGGTGGATGCCACTTTTTCTTGGGGGTGTCTATTGATGGAAGAGGGACTACGAGAGCTCACGAGCGAATACGCGTCGACGTGAAAGTCCTTGAAGTTTTCGAACATAAATATGTGCACAAATCTACGCAGATAGGGTTAAAAGAGGTGGGTAGATTGATTCTTGTCATGTTGTCGCGGTCAACGATAACTTATAATTGGGAACTGAAAAGCTGGAAAAACAATTTGATTCCTATAGGTCGTGTAGTTTTGGTCAATGGGAACTTATAATTGTGAACCGACAAACTTGAAAAACAATTTGATCCTATGGGTCGTGTCCTTGTGGTCAATGAGAACTTATAATTGTGAACCGACAAACTGGAAAAACAGTTTGATTCATATAGGTCGTGTCGTTGTGGTCAATGAGAACTTATAATTGTGAACCGACAAACTGAAAAAACAGTTTAATCTCTATAGGTCATGTCGTTTTGGTCAATGAGAACCTATAATTGTGAATCGACAAACTGGAAAAACAATTTAATCTCTATAGGTCATGTCGTTGTGGCCAATGAGAACTTATTATTGTGAACCGACAAACTGAAAGAACAGTTTGATTTCTATAGGTCGTGTCGTTGTGGTCAATGAGAACTTATAATTGTGAAACGACAAGCTAGAAAAACATTTTGATTCATAAAGGTCGTGTCGTTGTGGTCAATGAGAACTTATAATTGTGAAACGACAAACTAGAAAAAGATTTTTATTCATATAGATCGTGTCGTTGTCGTCAATGAGTCCTTATAATTATGAACCTACAAACTGGAGAAAACAGTTTGATTCCTATATATCACGTTGTTGTGGTCAACGAGAACTTATATTTAGAAAGCGACACATTATAAAAGCGTTACTAACATCGATACCATATTAATAAATATTTTTTCCAGAAGTAGTGCATAATCCGATATTTTGATTGTATTTTTTTTTTTTTTTTGACTAAATAGGATGCTATTCAATGTCTTAAAATACAAGAAAATTCTAAGGCGTATATTGATCTTATTTATTTTGTAATATGTAAATCTAATATCTTTTTACACGCTATGATGATCTGCACCGTTTTATGGTGAATGCTTTTTAGTTTGGTTATTTCTTTTATCTTTGTGGTATTTGCTGTTTGACTTTTTTTCCAATTAATACCTTTCTTGCAAGTGTACACAAATTATTTTGAATATATAGTCGTTAGGTGTATGCTCATACCAAACATATTTAAACTAAAATTCCCATGCTTTATCCTAAGCATAATTTATAAAATGTAAATAATGTTATTAAAGAAGGAGATCTTGTCAAGGATCTATTATGAGTGTACCTGCGGGAAAGGCTATGCTAAGGCGTGTAATCGACTTGGGTGTTCTTGTTGATGAAAGAGGGGCTCTAAGCGCTCACAAACGAAGATGTGTTAAAATGAAAGTCCTTGAAATTATTGGACAAAAATATGTGTACGAGCCAATGCAAACAGGGTTAGAAGCCATAGATAGCTTGCTTCCAACGGGTCATGGTCACCAAGAACTTATAATTGGCCAATTGAAAATCGACAAACTGAAAAAATAGCTAATTGTATTCGTACCATATTAAAAGATTTTATTTTATATATTCTTTCCGGAAGTAGTGCGTAATCCAACACTTTCAATGTACTATAGCTCTTTTTATTAAAAAAGATACTCTACAATGTCTTCGAACACAAGAAAATTTTGAAGGACTCACATGATCTTTATTCATTTTGTAATATGCATATTTAATATTTTTCAACAAACTATGTCATTTGTAGAATCGAATTTGCAAAAGGGCCGCACAATTTCCATAAAGCAAATTTCATTCTTAGTGAGGCGGATAAACCCAATTATCATGGGATTGGGGCGTAGTATCGAACAAGCCCTTTAATTATCAAAAAAAAAAAAAAAAAAGAACAAGCCCGCCAGTAACAATTTCATAATTTTGATTGAATGTGAGTATTTGTGATAATATATGATTGGGTGTAATCACAAAAAATTGGGTGCGGTATCATATAAAAAGAGAAAAGTTACACTTTCAGTAATTGACTGCACAAGTCATCATGCAATTGTCCATGAAATAATTCCAACTTGTTCTAAAATTATCCATTGGAAAAATATTATTTCGACTGTAATTTAACCAATTAAGTGTGACTATTATTTTATTTTGATCGAGTTCCAAAAGTACGATTTTAGAGAGAACTATTAACATACACATTAAGCGGAAAAAGCCCTTTTTTGAGTTCATACACACCTTTTAGGTATTGTCTGCATTTTAAATCATAAGGCATTCTCAAATGGCCAAAGCTACTCTCTGACTTTAGAGTTTCGACTATGCTTGATTGATAAAAAACTTCAAATAAAAAATGGAAAAGGAACAAAATATCTAGGAATATTGACGTCTAAAACCTGTGGTTTAGTATAAAGATTTAATGAGACGAAACTTAAGGAATGTAGATGTAATTATCCAAAAATCTAACTGATAACGCATCTATAAAAATTGTAACAATAAGAAGTTCAAAATGCAAGCCTAAAAAAACAGAAGGCCTCTCAACCACTAACCAAGAAAAGGGATGTAAAAAACAAGCACTAAAACTGATACTTCCATCTTCACAACTGCTCCATCTTTTCTGCCTGAAGCCAATCCTTTGCACAAATAAGGGCCTCTACGGTCTCCGGTCGCAATGAACACCTATAACTATCCATCTCCTTCCGCACGGTATCGAACACAGAAGCTGCAGGAACGGTACAAACTGGAATAGACAATATATCACGAGCCATCTTTGAGAGAGTCGGATACTTCGTCGTATTGACTTTCCACCACCCCACGACGTCAAATTCATGCACGCGGGGAAGAAGGGATTCCTCTAGATATTGATCTAACTCGGATTTCGAAAGCTGCCTCATCTCCTCCATGATATGAACGTCGAAATCCGTTAATCCAAGACAATCGCTCGAGATTTCCATTTCTTGATGATGATCCTCTGGTCTTGGAATTATCCCATTTGGTTCTTCAGCGTATGAAGGAGTTAGAGGCAGAGGAAGAGCAATGTATTCGAGAAAAAGCTCGTGGATTCTCTCGTTGACAACTTCTACATAAGAGGCAGCCTCTTCGCCATATATTTTCAAAAACTTGAACTCGACGAACTTCATTTTGAACCGGGGGTCCATTACAACAGCAACTGCGAGGATAAAGCAGCAACTTTTCCAGTACTTGTCAAATTCTTCTTGCATTGACTTTGTCATATTGCTGACAAACAGGTCTTCACTTGTCGCAGCACGTGCCAACAACAACTGAATGTTACATGTTTCTTCGAAGAATGCGCTGGCAGTTGGAGTAGTTGATGATGTTAGAAGACTGGCTGTGTTGAATAGAGGTTTCAAGTAACTACAGAGAGTTTCTATCTGACTCCAATCTTCAGCAGAAGGGCAACTCTGGTAATCAGGATCCAATGTATCCAAGCAGGAGAAGACTTCCTTCAATTCTGAAGCGGCTAGCAGCATTTCATAAGTTGTTTTCCACTGAGTTTGGTTGTCAATTGCAAGAATCTTCGAGCTAGGCACTTGAAGTTGATGTTTGATCTCAAGAAACTTTTCCTCTCGCGATTCTGAAGTTTGCACATACTTTACACAGTCTCTCACTTTCTTGATGATACCATGTGCGGAAGCTAATGCATTTTGGACTACACCGCTAAGAGAACGAGCAAGACAATTTCCAACCAACAACTGGCTCACCAAAGGGTTCTTAACAGAGAGAAGGTCTCTCAGATTATCAACAGCCTCATCGTTCAATGGTTGATTGATCGTAACAGAAAATAACTTGCTATTGATACTCCAATCTGAAAGGCACGCAGCGACAGAATGGCTGAAAGAAGTATCTGAATCAGGATGTGGCTCCATAATAACATTCAGAAGTTTCCGATGCATTCTCCAGTCGCTACCAATGAACTGCCCCGTTACAAGTATGTAGCCGATACCTTGACTAGAAGACCATAAGTCCAAACTCAGACAGATGCGCCCCAGCATCCCTTCAATCACTCTTAGTACCGTCTGCTTTTCCCTTAAGAAAGTGGCAATGCAATCCCCTTGTATTGTACTAAAGCTCACCATATCAAATCGAGGCTGCAAATTCTGAACAAACGCGAGAAATCCCGGATGCTCAACCATGTGAAGGGGATAACCATGCATGATAATCATCCTAGTAATCTCCTGACGACAACGGTCGGCATCAAAAGGCACGTAAGGTACGCTCTGGATCCTGGAGCGGCGCTTTGGTGGTGTATCTGACAAAATCTCCATTTTTAAAGGTGCACTCAGTGAGCTCGTCTGATTATTCTTCTCCTGATTACGCAAGACAACAGCGCAAGTTCCCTTGGCGATGTGACGCTTGAGATGACTGGTGCCTGAGACCTTAGACCCCGTGCTATATGCGAATGACTGTTTGCATTGGTTACAGGACGCCCTCCTGCACCCAGGGCTGACCGTTTCAACAGTGAAATGTTCCCAAACTACCGACTTCTTCTTCCTACGCTTTGCGGGTTGTGGCTCTTCTACGTTGGGCGTCAATGCCTCCATTTCGAGAGGTTCAGTGTCCAAAAAACCGAGTAGTATCTCTGAGTCGAGCGACTGTGTGTCTATGGAGACAAGCTTGTTATTCATGAAGGGGTTCGATGCTTCGACCTCCATCTTGAGAGAATTCAAGATGATGGGAAAATTCCTGCAAAGTTGAGAGTGGCACGAATTAGTACAGAATCAAATCTCTAAACTGATGAACAATCCCTGAACCAACTAAAGCTCATGCCTCTCTAACATAAAGCCACATATGCATGCAGTTAATGAAAAAAATCATTATATTACAATCCATAAATCCTCGAATAATAATAACATGGTTCAACAAAGAAAAATCCATGTTCAACCAAAAATAATATCATACATACATCCATCTCCACACCACTATAATTCAAAGGTCAAACACCTCAGAAGATCAGATTAGAAGTTGATAAAATGATAATGCATCATATATATAATCTGATAAATGACAAATTTTAATTAGGCTTTAATTTGACACTCACTATAATATTAGCATGTCATATGATTCACTTAAGTAATTTATTTTAGTCTATCAACAGCCTATATCGAAGAATAAATACAGAGTACACAAAAGAAAGAAAAAAAAAAAACTACAGTGTTCACTTAAGTTATTCCAAGCCCATCTTTGGCCCAAGAGTCCAACTCAGTCAACCAAAAATAAACCTTAAGATCCAGGCCCAACTTCAAACTAATTTTGTAAAAACATATCAAAGCACCCAAATTAACAAATACACTTGAACTTCTACAGAACAGCACAGATTAATATGAAAAAGCCACGATCAAACATAACGAGAAATAATTTAAAGTTGCAGCATACAATACCAAAAAAAAAAAAAAAAAAAAAGAACCTCAAAAAATCAATCAAAAAAACTCAATTCATGGTCAAAATTGATCATACAAGCAATAACTTACAGTTTATGAATAGAATTTGAAAATTCCCAGCACATAAAGCTTACACACAAAGAATTAAAAAAAAAATTAATCAAAATTAATCAGAAACGTCTCATACCAGCAAAAATCTACAGTTTCTGAGTAGGATGTCGTAGAATCGACGATTTCGCCGACGAAATTAGGGCTTCGAGGAGAGAGAAAGAGAGAATTGGGCTTCGATTGATTGAACCAATCTAATTGGGCGGGCTTTTAACTTTTGGGGTTTTGTTTTATAAGGTTCGTTAGGGTACAGAAAAAAGGGTTTTAAACAAAACCTAAACTGAATTGTATATGGACTTTGAGGTCCGGTCCATATACGTCTTCTCCGCTACGTGGGACTGGAGGTGTCCTACTATGTGTTTCTTTCTTTAAAAATTAAATTATATATATATATATATATTATATATAATGAGTCAATGATTTAATAATTATATGAAATTTAATTTATTTATGCATGATAATATAATATATTTTTGAGTTTACTATAAAGCTTGACATAATTATTATTTATATGTAAAGTAGTTTGATTTACGAATTAAAACTAAACGTGTGTTGAAAGAAAGTTTATGCCTAAGCCTAACTTATGGTAAGATATTTTCAGATTGGTGTTTTATTTCTTTTGCCATTTACAGCCTCTTAGTTCTTGTCAATATCTGCATCAATATTCCTTGATTATATTCTTTCCTTTTTAGTAAAACTATATATTTCCCGTGGTGTAATCTATTACTAAGCTAATATTCTATTACAAAATATACACAAATTAAAGCCAATCACCAATCACACACGCTTGCGTCGTTAAGGAAATAATTCTCAAAAACTAAGTCCCACGAACAATACATAAATTTAGATCCACGAAAATTACAAATTATATATGTAGCTTTAATCAAATCAATCTTTTTGATGGTTTTTTCAACAAAAAAAAATGGAAATTGTTGAAACCCGCTGGTTTGCACTAGCGTCCGGGTCACAAATTCATCGGGGTTCAACCGGTTTTTGACGTTGCAAATCACTTTTTGGAGACGCAAATTTAGTAGTAGATAATTAGATATTTTAATAGAAATAAAACTACAAATAGATATTCTAATTAAATAAATTTCAGATTGTTCTTCTTGTTACGTAAGGAAGTCATTTGAAAAGATAAGTAATAAAAAGATATTGCTTATTTAATAACTTTTACTATTTTTTAAGTATACTTAGACCTTTTTAAAAATATATTTCTTGACAAAACTCATGTAAATTCCTTCATAAATATTTATTCACATGAATAAGTTTTGACAAAAATCATTTTTCTAGCTATTTAAATTACATAATATACACCCTTATAAGAATTCTTACAAACTATATATACGTAAACTTAGTGAAAGTAAGTTTTCCCATGATGTTTATGTTATTCTAAGTGGCCTTCAATGGTTAGGTCATAAAATAAATACAATAAAATGTTATAGTTTGAAGTAATTGAAAGAATAAACATCGAAAAAACATACAATATATATATATATATATATATATATATATATATATATATATATATATATATATATATATATATATCATTTAAAGGTTACAAAAATCATAAATAATGTTCAAAACTTATTATAGATTATCTATACTAAATTTCAAGAAACCATGTATTATGCATAAAATTCTTTTATCGCCATGTATGAATCATATGAATGATCAATTTGTGAATTTGTTAAGTGGTTTCAACTCGATTTGGAAGTACAAATGGAGTGCAAATCTAGGGCTGAAAATCGTCACAATCTTGATTTTACATTGAATCGAACTTTCAAATGGTTTTTCAAACATTATTTGAGGGCTTTAACCTAGGGATCATGGAGAATATTAGTTCGAGAAATCATGTAGAAAGAAGAAGGTTTGGTATATCTTTAGTACTTTTCTAGTTTCATATCAAAACTTAAGATTCTACGCAAAGATGGTTTTGAGTTGTTTCTAGGTGAATGAGAGAAAATATACACACACGGACACACACACACACATATAGGCTCAACGAGTTATTTTAAAAATGAAAGAACAAAGTGCAATAAAATTATTAAGGACTAATCTTTTAGTTTAAGGACTAAATTGCATTTCTTTTTCAAAATAATTGAGTCAATGGGTTATTTTTCAAAAGTTAAACAGAAAAGTAAAAACTTGAAATTTTTATATTTTACTCAAGTTTGAATTGAGATACTGATGGGCGTTACATAACCCATTTATAAAGTTATTATTATCACAGAAAAATTATCCATTTAGTATTTGTTTTACATAATATGTAAGCTACCGTTAACCCTCAACGTAACTCATTGTACATAGTATAATACTAACTGAAAATAGAAAACAAAAGTAGAACAGACTACATAAATTATTAAAAAACAAACCCATAAAAGAACGATAGTAAGTTGAATTTCTACTATCAAAACCTATAAAAACCTATTAAAAAAGATGAATCTTAAAGTTAAAAATAAAATAAAAAGAATATCAAATATCTTTCATATACTTGTTATTTAAGTCAAATATATTTTTTAGGCAAGAAACTAATAGATGAAAAATCATATAATAAACGTAATCAACCTCATTCCTTGACTTTTTGGGACGTAGTGTATACAGCTTAGTACGAAGAAGAAGATGTGTCTTTTGTCTATGGACCTACGTCCTAAAATCACATGACTTTGGCCTCATGAAAAAATAAGCTTCAAAGAGATGTCTCATGGCACTTTGAGGTCAAATTAGTCCCAAGCAAACTCCAAATGAGCTTTAAGCGTAGTTTGTAGAACATGCTACAGCTAACATTGATTCATAATAACTATGACTACATATTGCATTGCTTGCACATATAAATTCATACTTAAAGTATAAAACAATTTTGCTATGCTAAAATAAATTTTAAATGTAGAGAAAATGTTTTATCGATGAAAAAAGAAAATGAAAATCGAACATAGAAACGATGATTTACACTAATTACGTGCAAGGAATGCATAAGTATCTACAGCTGACTCAACAATGATAGTAAGATACTAACAAAAAGAACTGAGTCAGTGTGTCTGTAACATTTATATGATAAAATATATCTCTACATAGCTAAATATTGTTTACTTTGTACGTATAACTAGCTTTCATGATCAATTTCTTATTGAGTTTCATCTTAAAATGTTTCAGATCAATGAAGAAATTATTCATCTATATCTTCACACGGTCAACCCAATACATCTTCAATGTGAGACTTTGTTAGCTTAATTATCCACATCGATCATGCACTTGTTTGTTTCTTTTTCTTCTTTTTCTTTTCGCAAGCTACTTGTTGTAATTATTATACAAATTTATAATGGTTCTCCAATCTTGATCCACAGAAGAAAATACAAATACACTACTAATAATTCAGTCTTTTAACTGAAAAGAAACAAAAAAAGATGCACATTTAAATATTATTGCTAGTGACATCTAATCAAACAATGTTGCCTTTAATTATAAGGTTACAGATAACGGGGTTACAGCCTATGAAAGATGGCCATAAATTACAATTAGTGTTTGCCAGCTAATAAAATTAAACAAGAACCCACTAACTTCCATTTCATCAAGGTTGTCACCTAATGTCTGTTGCCTTTAACGTGCAATGCCAAATCAAATGACCTCTCTTTGTCTGTCCCTTTCTCTTTGTTTCTCACACACATATTAACACATACACATAATTGGGAGACAAAGACGGGTGTAGGATTTATAAAGGAAAGGCAAAAGTTATCTCTCTGTGTGTGTAATTAATTACAGTTAATCTCAATGATTTGGCCTAAAAAGGGAGAAAACTAGTGTTTCATAAAGTTATAAATGTATGTTTTTTTTTTTTATATAAACCTCCAAAAGTAAAAGCATAAAGTTTGAAATTTGACTTTGATGGTCTACCTTTGAGGAATTACGAAAAAATAGTTCTTGATTGATTAATTTGCATCAATACTCATTCACGATTGAAAAATACAATTACACTCATGTTGAGTTTATAAAGAGAATGTTGCAAATAAAATACCAACGTTTCTAATTATAAAGAATCAGAAAAGTCTAATGAGTTACAAAAATATTAAACGTATTAGGATCTGAAATTCAAAATATATTCTTATATTAGCAAGCCCTCACACAACATGACGTGAATCATATATAATTTCTTTTCATATTAATTATATTACTATTATCTTTTATGATTTTAATTTTTGTAGCTTAGAATGTGTGGTGTTGTGATATCGTGATCATGGTTGCTCCTCACATGTATCTTTCACATCTTTAATAGTTGTCGATTGGTTAAGATGTTTGTGAGTTGGTATATACCCATAATTAAATCAAATACATACATATGTACGGAACAGGATAAAAAGAACATCAAATCCGTTACTAGTACTGTATACTTCGATTTGCATTGTAACATCTATTCTTTAAAATTGAGAAATTGCACCATGGCCTTTCTTGATTGCTAATCAACTTTCCAGAGAAATGTTTGCACCAAAAAATTACTTTTACCTTATTATGAAGCATAAATATAACAAGTCTTCTCGATTTAATCTTAATCTCAAAGAGTCATATTTTTTTCCTTCGATTTCATCTCTAGTACCCAAATTTTAGATTTTAATATTAAGAACGGAAATAAAATTGAACATATTTTAATAAAAGAAGATGACTGACTGAAAACAAAACTAAGAATGTATGCATACACATAAATTATAAAACTAGTGTGGGTAAACAATAAAGGGGGTGGGGTGGGGTGGGGGTATGGGGGTGATTAATTTAATTTTATGGAGAGGAAGGAAGGTGCATCGTAAAGGTAGAAGAAGGTGTCCTAACGGCACAGCCCGACAGAGAAACCTTAGCCCGGGAAAAACGGGGTGCATGTCTTCTTTTCACGCTGTGGGTCATCCTCACATGCCTCCATGTGGATCCCTAATTCCAATCTCTTTCCCTTTCTTTTTTATTTCTTATTTTGTCTTAATTAATTGTCACCTTAATTAATTTTAATGTAATATAAAACATATGTATAAGTATTAGTATAGTTTCTCATACTTACAACAATAGTTAATGATATAGTTCTGACTTCTGAGTTGTTTTAATTTAGAAGTTCTTTAGGCGGCTTTATAAATTATTTGAAAGTAGACTCGCGCGGTGGTATGAAATTAATTAATTATCAACCAATGGCAAGCATCTTGTGTCGTAGCCCACAACTTATTGTTAAATGCTTTTTTACAATTATTGAAGAGAAGAATAATTGAGTTTATACAAAAGGGAAAACCTTTTTACGGAAAAGATGGTGTGACCACAATTGTCACCATTATATTTTTAAACAAAGTGACACAAGTAATGTAAATATGATGTTCATTTCTTTTTTGTTTGGAAAACTAAAATTATATTGGTCGATAGCTAACGATTTCGATTAATGGGGAAGTGGTACATAAATAAAAATAAAAGTTGAACTCTATACACTTGAACACGAGCTTGATTTTCAATTTTCCAATCATTTCATTATAATATAATATAGTTTCGTTAAGGTTCTTATAAATCACTTTCATTCAACTAAACATTGGTACTTTCCTCAATTATACCATGTCCAACAACACCTACTCCATAATTATATACAAAGCTAGTTTTAAAATTAACCACTTTGTACTAATTATATATTTGTACACTAAATCATTCAATTGTACATGTAATAAGTCAATTTAACTTCTGCGGTGGAAATTATTTTCAAACTACAAATTTACTGAATCTCGAAGCTGGTATGAACCTGTTTTTGATTAAAAATTCAATTTTTGAGATTGTTTCTTGTTTTTCTTTGTGTTTGGCATCATTTAGAATTTTCTTGGAAAAGATAATATTTAGTTAGTCCTATATGTATTTCACGGGAAAATTAAAATAATCTAGATATAGCCTAAGAAATGATAAATAAGAGTAATGATCCCCTGTACCCTCACTACGTAGGGCTCGTGCATGGCACATTCACTAGTTACACATTAGTAGTTGTACAATTATAACTCTACGTACAACAACATTAACATAACCCACGAGTGTACAGATCTAAAGCTGCAATCACCACCGTTGGATCCGTCACACTGCATCCTGGCCGCACGTATAATAATTGTATTATTTCATAAAACTCACTGTTCTATTGCCTAGGTCACATAAATAAATAAGTACATACATACACACAACTATATATATGATGTATATATAAAAATATATACGTGTGCACAGACACACATACACACACATTTACTAGTTTTGATATATTTTTGGGATCAGATGTAGTCAGGCTTTTTAATAGGGCGATATTCTTCTCGGGATTGGTGGAGAAAGACTTTCAATTCTCCTATAAATACACACCCTTCTCCACCCCTAAACCTACACTACTACTACTTCCTCTTCTTAATTATTTTCTTTTCCTTTTATTATTATTTATAAAAATATATTTATATATATGTTTCTTTGAAGAAACCCTATTTAGGGTTGCAGCATATATATTTTCGTGAGGGTTTTAACAAGAAATTAATGGCCCTCTTCTTATTTTTCCACGGCTTTCTTGAACTGCAGATCACTGTATTTGCCCGTAACCGGAGGCGATTCAACCTTTAATTTGTAGTTCAATAAAGCTGTGGGAAGATACGATGAGGGTCAAGAGAGTACTTTCAAATTCAGCTGATTATGCTTTTACTTTAAAGGTAATTTTCATAGATCTTAATCTTCTGCACTAGATCTTCTTTGTTATGCAGAATTACATGGTTTCAATTTACTGCAGTAGGTTGTGACTGATGATTACATGGTTATATGTTGTTATGAGGACTAGATCTGGTAAAAAAACCTTTTGCTAATATGTAATTAAAACCCTTTTGAATACTTTTTTTGTTGGTTAATTAAAACCCTTTTGAACTTACCTATTTTGATTGTGATTAGTTTCATTTTCCATAATTTTTAAACTTTATGGTCTAAACCCTTGATTTTTCTTGTTTAAATCTATCACCATAAGCTTAATTTTGATGTTTCTTTACCAAGATATATATGATGGTTGATATAATTTCCCCTCAACCACACATTGAAAGATAAGAAAAAAGATTTGTTTTGCCGGTTTGCTTTCAGATTTGTACACTCACATAATACAAAAGGAAGGAACGATTCTTTCAACGGCCATGTTTGGTGGGGACTGATTAATTCCTTTTAGAAATTGTTTTTATTTTAAATTATGTTAACACTTTGAACTGGTTGAGGTTTTTTCTTATTTGTGGTTAGTTATAAATAAAATATTCTCTCTAGTCCTCTCCATTTTCATCATTACAGGCCGTAATGTTTCAATAGTAATAGATGTTTCAACTATAGTTCTCAGTGTATTAATTTCATCAAATTAAAGAGCAACACTATTATTCATAAATTCCTAATTATTGTTATTGGCTGGAATGTAGATAGATAGATGCATGGACCACAATCTGATAATATGTATGCAACCACCACTTTGAATCGTCCATTTATTTCAAAAGTGGAGGATGCACTAAAGTTTAGAGTAGAAGGTGTTTTAAATTTCACCATGCTTCTTGAATATTTTCACCTTGGGAAAGAAAATTAAAAAGGAGAGTACACACATGAGTCAATGTTTCTTCAACCAAAATAACTGCAAGAAAATTAGGGTTGAAAGACATCCTTGCGTGTAGCAAGGATGAGCAAAACAATGTTGTTTTGTCTTGTTAAGGCTGTCATGTTTTCAAGATCAGATCCCAATGTTCAATCTGCTCCCTCTTTGTATGGTATAAAACATCACTTTTTAATAGTTTAATATATATTTATTTCACAAGTTGAGTTGGCTAAAATCCAAGGACAGTCTGGATTAGGGACATAATTTGACGGAGATAAACATGAGGTTACATACACTAACAGGCCCACTGATTTAATTCAATTATCATTTGAATTATGGATTAACCACATAAATATTGAGCTTATCTTTAACTGCAATAATTAGTCTTTGCAGTGATAGCTTTCTTCTTTATGTTCTTTGGATTCGCAGAAAGAGACTGTTTAGTATTTTTGGGCTATTCCTGTTGTTCTTAATTCTTTATTTGTGAGAGGTACTGTAATTTTTTCTTTTTGAGATTTACTAAGATTCTTCAACCCTCGTTGTGGAGGAATTATTTTGTGGAACCATTATGCTACATAATGACGTGGTACATATAATTCAGTTATGAATCTAATTAGTTTACAATGGGAACAATACATGGAGACCATTTTTCACAAATTTATAAAAATATTGTCGTATTGGTTGTTGGCTACACCACGTCATTTTTGTAGCGACTTCGTAGAACTATGAATTGATATTTAATCTTTGCAGACCTGTAGTTGATATTGCAGCATTTCCACCCACTATCAGTCCAATTGCAAAAACTTTGTTGTGGTCAGATGGTTAAGTTCTTGATTTTATTTAATGCGCTGAATTTTAATTCCAAAATCAAACATCTGCATGTACAAAAGTGATAATTGTTTAAACCACCCCGCATTTGCATATTCAAGTCAAAAGGTGCAAATTGATATGTGCAATATGTTTTGGCTTTTAGCTATAAAGGCAAACAGAGAGTGAAAAGCTCATCTACCTGCAGTGCTCTTTGGAGATTTATGGTGGAGAAAAAAAAACCATTTAAAGTATATATTATGAGAGGAGAGACACGAAATTGAAGGAGTTTGATTGATGGAACGCAACTTGTTCCTCATTTGGCTGTCGTTATACCAATTAATTAATTAATTACCATCGGTGACGCTCCTCATGACTTTTGACAAAGTTATAAAAATATAATATCGTGTGTTTCAAAATTTATAAGAACCAAATTATATACGAAAACCCACAGTATGCTGCTTTGATAACTTTGTTGGGGGACCCAGGGCCCTCCGGCCCACCTGGCGGGACTGGCTGGTGAGATCCGGACATGTTTTCAAGTTTTACGGCGGTGACGGGGACCTTCATCTATAGGGAGTTGAATATAGTAGCTGACTGCTTAGCAAAGCGAGGGGCGGACGCACAAACCCCTCATCATGGTTACAGTATCGACGTGGAAACGCCGCTACTTCAAGCGTTCCACACTTGGCTTACTTGTCCGGACTGGCTAAGTCCTCTTTTGACTTTTGATGTTTCAGCAGTTGTAAACCGTATCACCCTATCCCCGTTCCCCCGTTGTAAAACTGTTTGCTTTGTTTGAATAATAACACTACTATGTTTATGAAAAAGAAAAAAAAAAGATAACTTTGTTGGGGGCAAATTCAAGTATAATGAAGATAGATATATCAGCCAACTCAAGGACTAACATGTACAAATAAACTCTATCCATTAAATATTTTTGAAATTATAGAATAAATCAGATAATAGTTTTTTTTATGCTATAACTCTATTTTAAATCAACGTGCATTATGATGATACTCTTATTTGAAGTAATTTTAGAGCATAGATGCTATGTATTTTGATCAAATGTGAGATAATAATTCACATTATATTACTGGATATAATAAGGCTAGATCTTGCGGGGCGAGTTATATATTTAACATTTTTCATTGTTGAAGTCTTATAAGTTAAAGTTTGTCTCACTTTGTTGTTGACTTGATGCAATTATTCTTCGTTGATTATCAGCTCCAGACCATTCAAAGAAAATATAGAAAAAATCACATTTGGTCTCAAACACTAATTTAATTTAAGAGCAACTTATAGTTTGAAGTTTTGTACCATCAAAATAATTTCTTTTGAGACTTTACATCGAAATTGTTATTCCAAGATTTTTAAAATCAAAATTATCTTGTAAAATTCATATACTATATTTTTCTAATTCAAATTTAAAGTATTAAAGTAAATTGCACTTTACTTTATTTATTTAATTATTTATTTATTTTTTATCTATGAAAAAGGCTGTATAATATCGTAATTGAATTCATAAAGATAATTTGTATCAAAATGTAAAAAGTTATATTATATTTAGTTATTTATTCTTATTAGATTTTTATTTAAAAAACAATAATATTAATAATCTTCCTCTCAAACGCACCTCCCTATGTATCTTCTTCTCCACAAGACTCCCCGAAATTTAACTTAGTAAGAATGAAGTTAGTGGTTTTTATAATTGTAAAAAAGTATTATTTTTATGACTTCAAATAGAATTTCATTTAATTTTTATTTCAATTTAATAAATAAAAAAGTAGTAATGTGAATTGTCAAATACATACTTTCTTTTTTTAAAATCTGATATAAATTTGTAACAAAGAATTTAATATTTAAAATTTAAAATTTAAAATCTCAAGGTGCAAGATGTCGAAAGACAATACTCTAGGATGCAAAGTGTTGATATCATCCAAGTATGTAACATAAGTTATAGCTTGATATTAGTCCTACAAGACCAAGACCAAGACCAAAAGTAATATTGCATATATTTTATATTTAAATTTTTTGATTGAGATTTCCTAACAAATTAAAATTTGACGATTTTATATAATTGCATATATGTAATTAACATTTCACAACCATGAAATTTCTTCCAACGTTTAGATACCTAATATTTTGATGCTTAATTAATTACTTATAGCGACAGGCCGGTGGCCTACATTTCTGTTCCAGCGCCTTGCGGCGGCGTCCTTTATTGCCTCTGCCCCGCCAATGATTAATTTGCCCTCTTCCCGTTACGGGATTTTTCTACTTAAATTGCAAGACTAATTTAAATACTTACTTAATAGAGCAAATTAATCATTTTCTTATAGAGACATATTTTGACGAACAAATAAAAACACTATTGTGGCTTTAGTTCTTGTCAAAAAAATAAAATTATGCGTTAAAAATCGCGGTCATAATTATATTATATGTTTAATACTTCAATTTATTGATGACGTGACTACGGGTTGAATTCCCCTGCATGAAGACTAAAGCAAGGAATTCCAAATAATAAATATAGGCCCAAAGCTTGGGAGATCTCGACTTCTAGTTATACCAAATTAAAAGTGGCACACATTTAACCTTTCATATAATTTAACTTTAATTAATTAAGCCCCAAATTAAAAGGAACCAAATCACTCCGTTAACAGTCCCTAGCTAGCTTCAATCACCCTTAACACTCGAAATTGGGAATCAACCAAATATTTGAACTAAATCACGTTAACAATCAATCCGCATTATATCCATATGTGCGATGTATGCAAGTATATGAAAACTCACTCTTATTCAGACAGTAAATAACGCAAATCCTTCACAACATTCGTCAACTATTGTTTCCATGCCAACCATAAAATGCATGCTCACTTGCACATTTTAGAACAACATTTAGCTTCGAATAATCATTATCAAATTTTGTAGATAAGGAATAAGTATTAATAATACTGTTAACACTATAATGAATAATAAAGTCAAAACCAAGACGATATTGGTAAAAGGAAATAAAGAATAGGATCAAGAAATTAAAGGCAGTTTCCCTCATGGCTAACTTTCTCAAGCAGCTGCTTATACACAGAAACATAGCATGGATATGGTTTTCACATGCTATCAACTTATTCTGTTTGCGTTAGTTCGATCATTTGCAGCATTCTCGAACACGATGAACTCCTCGATCTGTTTCCCATCAATGCATCCAATAGTTCCCAATTTCTTGGCAAGAAGATGCCCTCATATTCAAGAACAACCATATTCACCATCTCAAGATATACACTGTTCAATCGACACAAAAGGGCAGACTATGTGGATTATTGGATGTGACTATTTGAACGAAGTAACCATGGGAACGCAGTGAAGTCGAAGATAACGGATTTTGTCTTGGGCTGTTAAGCTTCATCCAGCTCCAAGCCAAGGGGCTTAAAATCAACAAGAGTAAATCGACACTTCTAAGTATATATGTTTCTACTGTCAAGTCTGTTATCGCTTCTTGTTATTTGGTTGAGTATACGACGATATGAACGTGCCTTTTTTCTATGGGCATAAGGTTTTTGAAATCAGAGCTCTTCTTATTGGCATACATACAACATATAATGCAAAACCAACAATTTTGATTTTAATTAACATGTTTTGAGATAATGTAATGTTCTAAGTTAGTACAATGCCCAATGATCAGTGTCTGTTTCTCAAGGTAAGTACCAAATGGAAAGGAGGCAACCGCTGTAAGTATGCATATATCCGGGACAACAAAAAAGTTACGACGAAATAACTCAATATTATCGTCAGTTATATCTATTGAATCGGTTTCATAGTCATCTCAAGTTTCTCCATTTGCTTTATAAACTAAGCTCCATACTCAACTTCTTAGTATATCAACGACACATGTGATTTATAGGAAAATTGTTTTAGTTACAAACTAAGGTATGCAGATCATTGATGCAAGTTGGCTACGTTTACTTAATTACCTCATGTAGAGCTTGCCTAACTCAAATTTTTATCGAGCTATATCGGTACATATAGTCAAATCTTGTTACTTAATACAGAAAAATCGGCGTGTTACAGTTTAATAATATCATCTACCTATCATACCAACCATTGTTCATATAGGCCTGCTGAGTTGATATGATGATCAATACAAAGTTCAACCAGACACTTCACATGTTAATGAACGCCACAGCTTAAATACAATTTAATCTGCATCTAGCTCGAAACGAAAAAAGATAAAAGAAGCACAAACTCAATAATAATAGAAAATCAACAGATACCTAGAACGTACTTTACGTGCCAAGAAGTTCAAGAACCAATGTCCAAGCAAAAAAATTAGATCAGACATATACAAGTTCAATATTATTTCCAATAAAAGAAGGGGCAAAAATGTACATTCAAACATAATTTAATAGATTACTTACCACTTATACCAGTAAAGGGTGGTGTTTGTCTAATTAATTTCCCAAACATGAGGGACTGTCTCGGTAATTAGCCGATACCCAGGGGTGTTTGTGTGATTCTCCCTAAGATTTATGTAGTGTGAATATTCCTAAATATCTGATATGGCAATATGAAATGCACGTAATTTGTGGGCCATGTGAACATGTGAGACTATATATATATATAAAATTATATGGACCATTAAGGACAGCAAAATGGTATTCTATCTCTACTGTTTTTTGATTTCATAGGGCAAATTACTGACTAAATAATGTACGAGACTTACATCTTGTTCTTTGATATTAGGGTTATACACTTAAATGAGGGTTAAGAAACAACAGTCGCTTTGGCCGAGTGGTTAAGGCGTGTGCCTGCTAAGTACATGGGGTTTCCCCGCGAGAGTTCGAATCTCTCAGGCGACGCAATTATTTCTTTTTATTTAAAAAAATTGTCTTCTTAAGAAAAAATTCAGACGTGACTACAAAATTGTAATAGATCAGTTGCAATAGGATTCCAAATGATATTATTTCTTTTATGAAATGTTTATAAATAAGATTATAAGGATAATATATAAACACTAATCACTACTAAATTGTAATAGATCAGCTGCAATAGGATTCCAAATGATATTATTTCTTTTATGAAATGTATATTATAAGTATAGCTAGAGATATGCTATTTATAGGCATAGTTAGCCATGAGAGATGAAAAAGAAGTCTTCAACTTAATAATGTAATTGTGATTCACAAGTATAGTGACAAGCTATTTATAGCCATAATTAACCATCAAGTCGAATAAGAAGTCTTCAACTTAATAATGTAATTATGATACCCAATTACGCTCGAAGAAGATTTTCTTATAGAAACTGCTTTGTAGTTTGGCAAATTAGTCTTTTCTGTAGGTCCCATCCCAATCCCGTTTGTTGAAGAACTTATTCCTGTTTTACAAGGAAAAAAAAAAAAGAAAGAAAGAAATGACAACTGAAAACACTTCCTAGTATCACGGATCGATATGCCTTAATATTATGATTTCTTCAAGAACTAGTAAATCTTAAGCAATATTACCACTGTCCCTTGCTTCTTATTCTTTTCTTTTTTTTTGGTTCAAGGCCCTTCATTCTTTTTTTTTTCTAATTAAAACCTTTACACGCTTTTCTTATCTACACGGAACTCAAATTCTCAAGCACCTCATTAGTTCACTTCTATCTTTTGTTACATTATTTTTATCACAAAAGTCGGCCAAGTTTTTTTCCCACATGAGTTTGTATGAATCAGTATCTTAAAATCGGACCAAATAGGTTGGTTCGGTCGGTTATTGCATGGCACCTTGTCCGGTCAACTGACGACCTGCACCGCTAGTGCAAACAGGCGATTCAACAACTTTCAGTTTTTTTTTTTTTCTTGTTTGAAAAAAGAACAGCAAAAATATTGCATAATTTAACGAGATATATATGTATATATATATATATGTATATATATATATATATATATATATATATAAAATTTGTAACTTATATGGATCTAAAATTCTAAATGTATGTATTGTTCGTGAGACATTAATTTTGCGAATTTTTTCCTTAATGCATGCGTTGTGATGAACTGGTGATAGGAAAAAGAACTCTTTCCTTTACTTTGTGTTTATTGTAACAAAAAATCAGATAGGAAAAATCAGACAGCATGTCAAGGAGCAATCGGACGCCATGACACGCCATTTCCTTTTTTTTTATTTGTTAATTGTTAGTTTGTTACCGTTAAGTTCAAATTGAGATTTTTTTTTTATTTGTTAATTGTTAGTTTGTTACGTTAAGTTCAAATTGAGATTTTTTTTATTTATTTGTTAATTGTTAGTTTGTTACCGTTAAGTTCAAATTGAAATTTTCTTTTTTTATTTTATTTAATTGTTAGTTTGTTACAGTTAAGTTCAAATTGATGTTCATTCAATATAATTAGGTTATATATGTACATATGATGATTTCTAAGATTTGTCATATACCTAAAAGTTTATATTATCGTGTACACATATATTAAATTTAATTGATATTGTTATATAGTATTTCACATCATATTGATTCATTATAACCAAATATCTATTATAATGAGGTTGTATTAAAATAGATATGTTATATTGCTGTGATGATATATATACACGTCTTAGGCGGAACAACTTTAAAATATGAAAAACATATGGCTTACATATGTTAGAAGACTTCATGTAAATAATATGTTAAGACGACTTCATTCACTTATCAAACAGGTAGTGCAACCAAATAGACGGATTTAGATCAAACCTGTAATATTAAGGTGGTGTTTGCAAATGCTTATAAAAGAAGTTTGTAGACTTTTGCAGCCGTAAAAGCACATTTTTAGTGTTTGAAACTTTTGCTTCTCATTGTCTAAAAAAAGTCAGAAAAAAGCACAAGCCGCAAAAGCATGCACAGGGGTGCTTCCCCAACTGCTTTTGGAATTATGTTATTTTTAAAAGGTCTTTAAATAGAAAAGTTACTTCTCATTAATTTTTGCAAACACCTAATTAATGATTTAAGTAGTTTTTTAAAAAGATTTGCAAACACTCTCGACTTTTTATTAAAAGTCACTTAAAGTGGCTTTAAGCAAAAGTAGTGAACAAGCTCCTTTTATAAGCATTTGCAAACACCACCTAAGTCTACCACATTAGTGACTGTTGATCCCATTCTGAAAACATTGTTATAAATAACTCCTTTCTACCATCCTAAATAACAACAAAAAAAAAATGTCTTCACAAAATAACACTTTAAACATCAAAAACCTCACCCAACCTCGCGCCACCTCCACGTGGCGGTGGACACTCCGCCGTGGTGGACAGAAGCGTTTTCCCACTGTCCGCCTAGGTGGCAAGAAGCTCCGGCTCCGCCGGTTTTCCCTGGTCAAACTTCGCCCAAGAGTGATCAACCTAATGTGGCTGATCACTGCTGACAAAAAGTTACACGTGCATGCTTAAAAAGCTAAGAAACTACTTCGATTCATTTGTGAATGAAGGCAACGGGATAGATGGATCATTTCAGCAGAGATTTATGTATGAGGTTTATATGTAAAACTGAAAATTGTCCCCTATCAAACTGATTAGGCTAATAAGGGTTCTAGGCAGAGTACCCCTTGTCATGTTATGGTAATTTTACATGCTTTCGTGTGAAAAGAAGAAAAAAACAGTAGTGATATATTTTATACGTTGTAAAATGACCCTTTCTATAGGACAACGTAGTTGGTTACTTGACAAAATTTAAGAATAGACCATGAAACTTTATTCCAACAAGATACATTGTAACAATTTTCTATCATAATATGTATATATTTAATTTGTTTTCATTTCCAATTACTAAAAATGAATGAACACTACTTAGTTTAGGATATTCTGATTATTTTATATGTTCCAACATGAAGAGAGAAAAAAGTTATAGGGGAGGTGATGTGCAACTTTTTAAAATGATGGAATATAATTTACCCATTCTTTTCATATGGGATAGTGTAGTACTATTTAACATGATATATGGAGTAGTGCGAAATTATATATATATATATATATATATATATATATATATATATATATATATATATATATATATATATATATAAAATTAGCTTAGTTAATAATCTATATATCTTTCCTTCAAATATATTTTGAGTAATAGTTGTTAAATATCTGTTGTTTATCTTTCTTTCACATTTATTATTGGCCAATTGGTTGTTGTTTATACTAACTAAAGAGTTTAAGCATACACTATCCCAATATGCTTTAAATCAGCTGGTTGGTATATATATACTTATAAGTTACTAGTATGACTTCATTTCAAAATTTCCCTAAAACTCACACAACACTCCTTTGTGTTGAAATTTAGAGCACTCTCAGATTTTCCTAAGAATTCTTAGCAAAGAGAGATTATTAACATGAAAACAGCTAGTTCGGATCCATTTCTAAACAGTATAAGATAGATATGATATTCTATACTTCATGTTCATACATAGGCCAGTATATAAGCCCATTGATGAAATATTACTGAAAATAAATCTTTTCCATAATACTACAATCTGCCATAGTGCCTGGGCTCTGCCCTCCCCTTGTATGTTGTATAAAAAAAAATCAAAAAATCTGCCATAGAATTTGACTAACTGTGTACGTTATTCAACGAAAAAAAGGGAGATCACAAATAATATGAGTGTGCGTGCAACTGAATAAATAGTGTTTACAGCTCACTAGAGATATTCAAAGCTTTGTTTATAGAATTTGATTTCGTAATTATTGGTACGATTTTGTTCTTTAATATAATAGAATGTGCTCAAATAAGTAAGCGCGCGTTAAGTATTTATTATTTCTGTCACTTTAAACTTTTCATATTAATTGACATTCTAATATATATATATATATATATATATATATATATATATATATATATATATATATATATATATATAATATAACAAGTTATAATTTTTTTTTTTTGTTAAACAAACAAGCTATAACTTTGACTTCAATACCCACGAACGAAGTTGAAAGAAGGCCCAGTCCAAATCCAACGAAACCTAAGCCTATATGCTATATGTGACTTTTAATTATTAGATTTCTGCGAATTTGTAATTTTGTGTAGTAACTTCATCCCTTTCTTTTCATTACAACTAATTTGGAAGTGCATGAATATTTTATCTTCCCAGTAATTAACTATACTTTTAAATATCTATACAATTTGTCCTGTAATGAAACTTTTAATTCACTACAGAGGTTCCACAACCATTTGTCCTGTAATGAAACTTTTAATTCACTACAGAGGTTCCACAAAGGGAGATGATATATACAGAGCAAAATCCCTTAATACAGAGCAATTTTTCATTCTTTACTATTTTACCCTTCTCAATCCAACAAACAAATTTATCTTCCTTTTTAAATTCCTTATTTTTCTCAATGTATATTAATCATTTCCATATATGAATGATTTGAAAACAAACAAATCTATCTTCCTTTTTAAATTCATTTTTTTCTCAATGTAGATTAATCATTAATTTCCATATATGAATGATTTGAATTCTGTTTTCATTAACGAAACCAAGAACCAAATATTAAGTTTTCTATTTGTGATATTTTCCGAAATCAAAATATCAAATCAAAGTTTTTATCAAATTATTCTTATGCATGATATATTTTGTTTTCTCTTTCTCGCTATTATGAACTTAATTATTAATTAGGTTTTTTTCTTTACTGAATTCCCTTTTGGTTATTGTGAACAAAATTAATGCATTAAGTTTAGTTCATTTGATGTCTATTGTTTTTTTAAAATCTTGGTTTATGTTTCAGGACTTGATATTCTTTAAAAAAAGTGATTGTGTTCATGTTCTTTTTATTAGTTAAGTGTTATTTATTATGACGTATCCTCCTTAATACAATGTATTGCAATTAGTCCATGTTGCATTATACATTGCTATAGTTATGCACTTTTCGTTTTCTTATTTAAGTTTTTTAAAGCGCATTTGAATTAAACTAGAGGAAAACGGCCGATGTATTTAGCTTCATGAATTGATAATTTTTTTTTAATTAAATTGAACTTTTTCCATAACTAAAAATTATTGCCAAATAAATCACGCACAAGTAAAAGGATTACGAACATTCTCCTAGATTTTCTTCTAATTTAATATCACAAATATGAAAGAAGATTACTTTAATTAAGTCTCTAAAGATTTTGTTAATCATTGACATGTAATAGAAAAGGAAACAAATATACAATTAATTTAAAAGGGATAAAGTGGTAAATGATGAAGAATTGCTCTGTATTGATGGATTTTGCTATGTATATATCATCTCCCTTCCACAAAACCCAACAATTACAACAATAATAAATCATTTAAGCTTATCGCCCCTTAGTCCTTTCTGAGATACCAAACAATTAATTATTACTAACCATTTAACTGAACAAATCTTTTTAAGTTTTTAGATTTCACTGGATTCCATTAGAAACTTAAGATCTTTTGAGAATTGAGATATTATTGAGCTTCAAGATGCAACTTGATCAATAGAATTTAAGTAAAATCCAGTCATTGTCATGGATTTATATAAATTTTGAAGATTTTCCTCGAAAATCCGACCAAGAGGTGGAGATTCATTGAACTTACTGTGGTTGGTACACATTTATCCAAGTGACCATCGTACCCTTTCTTGACTTTTTTTGTCTTTTCTTTTTCTCTTTTTTTGGTTTGCTTTTTGAAGCACTAATAGATGGGCACCGATGGCAATATTTAATTCTTGAATTAATTTGATTACGTTTTGGCTTTAATTCTCGTGAGTGATAAAAAATAGGGATAATTACAGCTACACCCCCTGAGGTTTGGTGTAATTACAGACACCACCCGTGAGGTTTGAGAAATTACAGAGACCACCCCTGAGGTTTGCATCAACCTTACAATAAAGTCCCTCTATTGAATATATGGATGAAAACTTCCAATTTTACCCTTGTTCCATTTCAATTGATATTATACAAAGTTTGAGTAGGTTTTATTATATAAAGTAAATAGTATTTTTTAAAATTCTACAAATACCTTTATAAATATCAACATAAAAATTATATTGCTAAAAAATACCCAAAAAAAAGTATATTTTTTTAAAAAGAAACACACATCTATTTAATTAATTCATTTATTTAAATTTAATGATAAATGTTTAAAAAATCATAATATTATTTTAATGTTTACTAATTATAGTTCCTTCTTATAATATAAAATTAAAAGAATACAATATGCTTAGAACTCCTCATTCATCTCAATAAAAAAATGCACAAAAGAATGAAGAAAACATAGGTTTCTTGATTTGCAAATTTAATAATATTTTTGTAACGCCCCGAAAATTCTAAGTCTAAAAGATACAACTATTTGACCTTAAACTGAATTCAGAACAAAAAAATAATAAATCTCAAAAGATTTATAACATTCTATACAAAACAAACTACAGTCTAAAAATTCAGGAAGAACAAATCTAACTCAATACAACTAAAACCAGTTTCTAAACAAAACCCAAAATCACCAAATCTCTCATAACTATGCTCCCAAGGTCTCATCCGGTACACGCCTAACTCTGTAAGGAAGGAAGGAAAAGGAAAAGGAAATATTTTTTGTGAGATAAAAATCTCAGCGAGTTCTCATGCGGTGTGTGAAGTGCAATTTTTCCTTTAAAAGAAAACCCTTTTGGAATGCAGAGGCACAACACAATAATAATTCACATACAATGGCATACAATATGCAGTACACAAAGTGTCAATCATTTACAGATAACATATCCAATTTCAATTTCAATTTTCAATATCATCCCTCCTTACTGCCATTTCAATATATCCTTATCTCCCCGTCCAAGGAGCCACCCTGGAAACTGTCTGCATACCATGGTACATGCTCGGTGATCCCAAAAGACACTACGAACCTCCCGCATTGTCTAAAGGGAAGGGGCAAGGAAAACACGAAGCTTAACCGACAGCCCTTTGCTGCCCAGCGCCACTCCGTGCTACCCAAGCCAAATGGATCCACTACTAAACAAACGTATTCAAACGGCTTGATCAAACAATTAACTTTAGTAATCTTTCATATTTACTTTTCTGATAGAGCAAAATCACATAAAGTGCCACAGTTCAATGCAATGCGTTTGAATCTTTTTAAAGGCATGGATGAGAATCAATCAGAATAATTTCTCAAACGAAACAAACTTGCTCATGACCACAATGCATGTAACCTTAAAACATTTCACACATATACATAATAATATTACATACGTATCTATACATACATTCTTCCAGTTTTGGAAATAATAGAGTTTACGATAACTCACCTGAACTGCGACTGTAAATAGGACGTACAACGTAAAAGCTATTTCGAACCACCTATTAGCCAAACAAAACATTAATATAAATGCTACTCAAATAATTAATTCTTAATCTAGTCAAATGGATTTCTTATCAAGACCACTAATTATAAGCTATTATATAACCCCTCATATATCCCATATTACCCCACGATTATTATAATATATGAACATTAAGAATAATAGTAACATATTTATATTTATACATAATTTTATACATACAGATATATATGCCATACATAATATATACACACCAACAATTCATAAATTCACACAAACTATACATAATACATACATCATGCATATACCCATTTAACTATGCACAATAGAATGCTTCATACAAAGGCTAACAACACGATTCCCAAGGCCATGATAGTAAAGATAGCACAAAGAGTTAGTGAATTACCCTACCCACGTGAATTCAATTCCAATTGCTTTAAACACATATACAATTATTAGATTATACATGGATTTCCAACTTCTATAATTTAGCTACTCAAATTATATGCATAACTAACCTCTGTTCATTATTCATATGCTTTTAGTATGCAAGTATGTTAATTTTTGAACCACTATCAACGCAAGAATCATTCTCAAAATCTATTCTTCTCGTTCTAGGAACTTGTGCACCTCTTTCCCTCAAATAATGAACAATCATGATTTCTATAACTAACCAAGGCTTGCAAAATTAACTATAATATTAGAATGACAAAGTAACGAAAAATAAAACACACAAGGAGAAAGAGGTTACCCCTGAGTTTGGGAAGGAAAACGATGCAGGAAGAAAATTGTAGGAGTTGGGAGTGGCTGCGCATTTTGTGTTTGACGTGAAAAGAAAACTTAGTTCTAATAGAAACTTGTTTTAATATAACTCTAATAATTTAAAATGCTTATAATATTTAAGGGGAGGGTTATTACGGGCTTTCTTTTAAAAGTCAAAGGTATGTTTTCAATTACATTTAATTTTGGAGAAAATAAAATATTAATGCAATTAAAATTCAAATAGTAGAAATAGTCCTAAGAAGAATAGGATTCTAATAAGATATAATCAAGTTTTAAACTAAATTATATGTTAAGATAAATCATGTCAATTGCTTCTAATGAGAATATAAGGAAAGAAAAAAAAAAAACATATACCAAAAATTTTGGGGTTTTACAATTTTAGTATCAAATTTATTACAAAACTAAAAGAAAAAAGAAAGGAGAAAATATGAGAGCTCATCAAACCAAAAAGAAAAACGGAAAACCAATTAGTCTTTTGTAATTAATTTAGATTCTCTAACAAAATTAATGAAAGGCATTATTGTCTTTTAGATGGCATAAGTTCGTTACAGGGGAGGTGAGTGTAATTTTCCAAACCTCAGGGGTGGTGTCTGTAATTACACCAAACCTCAGGGGGTGTAGCTGTCATTATCCCAAAAAAATAAATTGGTGAAAGAGTAAAAGGCTTACGAAACTCATCGACCATCATAGTACGCAACTTAGTTCGGCATTTAGGTGAGAGAACGAGAGATTATTAGGTGCAGCGGCTGTACGATGAGGTGGTACAACAAGTCGGTTTTTAGTGTAAATACACGGTTGGGATGAGGTGTGGAGAAGTTAATATCCTATAATTTAGGAATAGTATTTAATCTTGACCACATGTTGTACCACGCCATCATGCAGCGGCTGCATCTAATAATTTTTCTGAGAGAACTACCTTATAACTTTAAAACTATAAAAGAAAATAAAATGCGTCTTAATGGACAATTGGATATAGAAATATGATTAATTTGCTCAACCAGCTTTTTTACAATTTTTAATTAAGACTAACGATTGATTTGGTTTATATTACACTAATGGCCGATCGAATAACGTATCTAATCAGACTTTTTTGCTGTGATTTTCAATTCGTTTTTTGGCTTAAATACACGTTTTGCACTATAACCATACGATGGTTTAGTATATAAATATTATTTATTACTTTCGACCTTTAGTACATTCATTAAATTAATAAACGTCATACTAAGCGGACCTTCCATTCTTATCTACACGCAAAAGGATTATTTAATCCTATATACTACTTTATCCACAAATCTTTAACAAAGCAAGGCTTTCGTCTAAAACAAAAATATATACGAATAGATCGGTGGTTAAAATACTTTATATAAACACTCTATCCATTTAAGAAGAGAAAGAAATCTGATTTGTTAGTTGTTACGTTATTGTTTTAGTGGCGGATAAGTTAGTAGGGCGAAATATTGACCAAGAATATTATTTCTGTAATATTTATAAACATCAACTTATTATATTAATCTACCACAAAAAAACACTTAACATATATAAGAACAGAAAATATTGATATATTAGAAACTTGTAAAAGCAACTGTATATTGACACAATTCTGTGTAGTAATCTTTAAAAAAAAAAAAGAAGAGGTAACATAACATACTTTAAAAGATAGAGATACTGCATATATTCCCATTAAAAATATATATAATTTATTTTCTTTAAGACAATCATAATCTTGAGTATAATTTGTAGTTTTGTACTACTAATGCGGTTTAAAAGAAAGTATAATAAAATGAAGACTGAGTTTGGAAAAATAAATCACGTAACCTCCTTGTAAAATTAAGCAACCAGTTAGATTTAAAAAAAAATACATAGAACAAAGGTTAAGAGTAGAAGACTAAATTAAAATAGGCTAAAATTGCACTCGTGTACAGATACGCTACAATAACATATCACGATCAATTAAAAATGTTGTCAATTATAACTCAGTACATATTATTTACGAAATGTTAATAAATGTGTCACGTTATTATGTGATGATTCCATAAAATAACTTTTAGCAGCATGTAAACTATTACAAAAATTACGATAAAACTAAAAATAAATTTATGATATAAGCACGAACTTTCTCAATAAAAGGCACATATGTTAATAATTAATCATAGTCCATATCCATTTTCCACAAATAGTGAAACGACACTTCCTTGAACCGCAAGGCCGTAAGCCTGCTGCGTCAGCGGATAATACCGTTATATCTCGTACATCTCAAGGGCATTACGGTCTTTTCATTTCTCCATCCACTGGCTCAAAAACAAGCCAACTCTCAAAAAGAAAATATCAGGAAGAAGAAGAAGAAGAAGAAGAAGAACGATAACCCTCAAAATTTTATCTCTCTACTGTAAATTTTCATTTTCTCTGCAAATTTCATTTATTCATCTACTCAATTCTCAAACACACACTCAGATCTGTATATATATATTCGTGTAAATATTCTCTCTGTGAATAATCCCTAACAAATCTGTCCATTTTAGCTCTTCAATTTGTGCGTGTTTGTATCAAATTAACACAAACTGTAGCTGTAATTGTGATAAGATAGAGTTTGAATTGGTGAATTTTTGTTCAATTCATCAATCAATCATGTCGGTTCCTTCGATAGCGCTCTACGCGAGTCCACCGAGCAGCGTGTGCTCCGCGTCGCACCAGATCAGTCCCCACGCGTCCTACGATTCCGACGTCAACAGTCGGTCGACGTCGTCGGCGACCGCCTCGCCGTCGAAAAAACCGTTCGTCGGAGGCCTCTCGTGCCTTTTCTCCTCGCCGGCGATTAAATCGGCGAGTTATTCGACTGCGAGCGAGGATTTAGGATCCTTGTGGCACGACAGAGCTGAGGAGCTAGGGTCTTCGTTTCGACACTCGTCGTTGAGCTCGTCTCTGAAGCGAGATCAGGCTCATCAGAGTCCGGTTTCTGTGTTTCAAGGTCCGAACAGCTTGTCCGGGCCTGGATCTCGGAGCCCGCCGATGAGGATTAACGCCGGTATAAGTTCGATTAGTTCGGGTAGTGGAGGGATGTTCAATGGATTTGTTAGGCATGCGCTAGGTTCGTGTGTGGAGTATGATTTACCGTCGCATTTGGCGTTGAATGAGGATAACTACGATTTGTCGCCGTCCACGGATGAGCTTCCGTTTAATCTGGAGGGTAATTTCTTGGAGCTGGACTTGCCGCCTTACGCTAGAGACTTGCTCTCGGACGCACAGTCGAGGCATTTGATATTCAGGGATGATTTTGTTGTCAAGGCGTTTCGTGAAGCGGAGAAGGCTCATAGGGGGCAGGTATTTGATGTTTTTTTTTTGAAAGTATTTAGCTAATTATGAAGAAGGAAATGTTGCGATTGTTTAGAATTTTAAGTGTATATGGTGTTCTTGGTGTATCTAGATGCGGGCAAGCGGCCATCCATACTTGCAGCATTGTGTGGAAACTGCAATTCTGCTGGCAGTGGTTGGGGCTAATTCGACAGTTGTTGCTTCAGGGCTTTTGCACGACACAGTGGATGATTCGTCTGTTACATATGACCATATTTCCAGGGTATTTGGAGCTGGAGTGGTGGATTTGGTGAAGGGGGTGAGTGTTATTAACTTTGATCTTCTTAGATTAGATTGTTTGTACTGAATGCTTTATTCTAGTTTTTGCACATTCACGAAGTTCAATTTAATGATCAATGATCTGTTTATCCGCATTAATTATTACCAATTACTTGCTAATCTTTATTTGATTGTTATCTGTTGGAAAGATGCTGACACCATACCCCCACCCCAAGAGATTTGGTATACGTTATTTCGTATACATGTGAATGAGCAATGCTTATGGTTTATGGCAGTCCTACTGACATGAATAACGCACGTTGATTTATAGGTTTTCATGATTGGATGATGATCTTGAGTAGACCTGAAAAATAATAATGATCTATGCGTCGATTGGGAGTTCAAACACCATACGATATGATTAATTGATGGCTCTCTCATAACTTAATGGGACTCTCCTGTTTACTTAAATGGATTTATGAAGAACTTGTATGATTACCATTGAGCTTTCTTCTAACTGGAGTTGATATCTTGACTTGTACTAAACCATAACAATTTCTCCAATTTCAGGTCTCTAAGATGAGCCAATTGAGCAAACTTGCGAGGGAGAACAACACAGCCAGTAAAACTGTTGAAGCAGATCGATTGCATACCATGTTTCTTGCGATGACCGATGCTAGGGCTGTGCTAATCAAGCTGGCTGATCGATTGCACAATATGATGACTTTGGATGCATTGCCTTTGATTAAACAACAAAGGTTTGCCAAGGAAACCTTGGAAATATTTGCTCCCCTTGCCAATAGATTAGGGATCTCCACTTGGAAAGAGCAGTTAGAAAATTTATGCTTCAAACATCTGAATCCAGTCCAGCACCAAGAATTGTCATCCAAGCTTGTGAATTCATTCAATGAGGCTATGGTTGCATCTTCTATGGAGAAGCTAGAGCAATCTCTTAATGCTGGGGCGATTTCTTACCATAGCTTGTCAAGCAGGCATAAGAGCTTGTACAGCATCTATTCCAAAATGTTAAAGTATGACTGATTGTTTAACTGCTTCTTTCTCAGTCTCGTATTTCTGAATATTCTTTAATAAACATACATGATTTTAAGTTCTTTTTCTTTTTTGTAATCAGCTAAAATACACTCAGGTTTGTGGTACTATGGTGTGAGTTGATGTCTGGATGGTTCAAATAGTCTGAAATACACAAAGTTTTAGATTTTTGATTTAGGCATATATGAACACTTGTCATTGATAAATTTATATATGGCTACACATTGATATTAATGTTCTATTGGGTATTTTTTTGTGCTTTTCTGAACATATACTTCATTACTTTGTGGATTATTATATCTTACCTTACAAGTTATTGTCATTTTACCTTTTGTAGAAAGAAGCTGAACATCGATGAAGTTCATGATATTCATGGGTTAAGACTGATTGTTGAAACGAAAGACGATTGCTATAAAGCTCTGAGACTTGTTCAGCAGCTTTGGCATGAAATACCTGGGAGATTCAAGGACTACATAGCTTGTCCCAAGTTTAATGGGTATGTTATTTTGAAAACGTGAATTGTTAACAGATATGCTACGGCATATAAATAGTACAAGGGGTACTTTAAACCAGACCAGTTTTATTTTGCTAGCAAACATCACCCTCATGAAAATGTCTCACCAACTTATACGTGCAGGGTCCATATACAACTCAACAAAAGAATTGGAGAAGTCTTGCAATTTTGCTTTGATCCATTGTCACATCATATGCTAAAATTCAACTATAAATTGCAGGTACAAGTCTCTACATACGATAGTTATAGCTGAGGGAATGGTTCCCCTCGAGGTGCAGATTCGAACAAAGGAGATGCATCTGCAAGCTGAGTATGGATTTGCCGCTCATTGGAGATACAAAGAAGGAGATTGCAGACACTCTTCCTTTGTCCTTCAAATGGTTGAATGGGCACGTTGGATCCTTTCCTGGCAGTGCGAGGCAATGAGCAATGAGAGCTCATCTATTTGTTTTGTTGACTCCACAAAGCCGCCTTGCACTTTTCCTACTCATTCTAAGGAATGCACATTTTCTTGCAATCCTCATTGTGGCTCTGATGGACCTATATTCATCATCGTAATTGAGAATGATAAGGTCCGTTAATATATCCTGCAGCTTGTACTCTTACACTTATTCCTTGAACTATTATTTTATAATTACATCTACTACCTGAGGTGTAGTAAAAAACATTTCTTATTGTTAGAATAATCACAGAGACATTCCTAAAGCTTCACAGAGGTCTATCTCTAATGTTTTCTATCTTCGGGTATTCCCTGAGTGTCTATGTAGTTATTAAAATCTCAAACGAACCTGCTTGTGATGTCTTATCATATTTCAAGTCGGTGTTCATATAGTTATTCCACAGAGGAGAATGTTCCGTAATTGGGTCAAACCTCATGGTATTATGTTATTATCACTTTTATTACGTGGATAGCAGAAAGTTTGAAACGGTTAACATGGATACTTTGTAAGAACAAGTACCTCTATGATTTCTTATTTTGGATGATTATGCTTCTAAATACTGTCGTACATTTGACTAAATCTTGGTTCTTGTACCTGGGATTTGCAGATGTCTGTGCAGGAGTATCCAGCAAACTCATCTGTGATGGATCTATTGGAGAAGGCTGGCCGAGGCAGTTCTAGGCGAACTTCGTATGGGGTCCCAGTGAAGGAGGAACTCAGGCCACGGATAAACCACGAACCCATCAATGATCCTACGTGCAAGCTAAAAATGGGGGACGTAGTGGAGTTAACTCCAGCCATACCAGGTAAATCGTTGACAGAGTATCGGGAAGAAATCCAGCGGATGTATAATGGAGGTCTTCCCATAGCAACAGCAGTGAAAACCTGAACCTTAGTCCCTTAGGTTCATTCTTTGCAGCACATCTATTGATTTGACGAAAATATGTAAGTTATATTCTTGTATATATACGTACATTTGTAAAGAACAGCTTCAAAGTTCAGTTACGCACCAAGGAAATTGCTAGCTAACTGGAATTAGAATTGTTGTTCAGTGATCAGTACTAGGTTATTTGGACGCGCATTGTAATCAATTTGACGTTTAGAACAACCTAATCTGACTTATTAGTTACTTACCAAGTGCTAATTATAATAAGAAAAATTAACTCAATTGCCACCATAAATCTATGGGGTCTGTAGTGTCAGCTTAACCCACTTTTGCATGTGCAAAAGGTTATTAATTCCTGCACAAAAAATGCTTTGTTTCTTTTCTGAAGGAATCCCGTGCTTGAGAAAAAACTCATCAGTCTCAAGTATCAAGCTGTACTTCGTGGAAAGGGTAATATCTTTGGGTTATTTACTTTCACTTGCAATATAATTTCACTTACATTCTTCCACAACTTGTTACAGTCGACGGACTTTTGTTACGATCTATGGTGTCCATTCGTATGTAATTCGTGTGTAGTAATAATACAAACGACATTAGGCTATTGAACAAGAATCACATAGCCACATCTACAGCACGTGTGGCATAAATCCAATGATTCCACAAAAAATAGGATACCAATAGACAAGATTTTTGATGCCTAAGTTGAATTTGGTAAGTTTGGTGTTTTCTTTTGGCATTAACGCAGCAACTGCCAACTGATATACAAGAAGTGGACGAGGTTTCAGGCCAAAAGAGATTGGATTAACACAAGTATTTAGTCATTCTATTGCAGCAAAAATAATAATTTCATTACTCCGTAATCAGGAACAAACATCAAATGTCAACACAATTTGCGTGTCCATCGGATAACATTCTTGAAACTTTGACAGACTGATTCGTTCCAGGTTGCAGTTGATGCAACTCAATTCACAAACCAGTCTTAACAATAGAGAGATATTTATCTGGAAGAACGATGAGCACAATACAACAGTACAGTTGTGGTGATCATAAGGCGTGATTCAGACATTAATAAACTCGCCAGTGCCATTCGGGGGCATCTTGGCTAATAGCTGAAATATTCATGCCAGTGTCTAATAGCTGAAATATTCATTCTGCTCATGAACTATCTTTATCGATTTCAATGATCACAAAACTATCTACTATCCGGGACGAATATTGATACCAACTCTTTTGATTGTAAAAAAAGTTAACTGGATTAATATGATTAATTATTGTATTAAAAATATACCCCGTGTCTTTTCCTTTTACCTCAAGATTTTCTCTCTTTGGTCAATTTATTTTACCTCCTCGAAAGATTTCCACTGTAGCACACTTGACAAATGTCTACAACTACAATGTAAATGATATTGTAAGAAGATGGTGCTTAACTTTGGCTAAAAGTGGATGTCTCTCCGCAGCTCATCAAATCATATATCAAAAAAGTGGCCCTATGCATTTTTCACATTTCAAATAATGTATGTGGAACACCAAATATGACGCAATTTGCTTGAAGTTAAGCATTCACTACACCAAACTCTTTCAAATGCTGTTTTATGCATCACTTCCATCGTCACCAGCTAGTGACTAAAATTATAAGTCGGAGAGCACCTCATATATTGCCTACTTGTTATTCAACATAAGTTAATCCTGTCAATCCAACCCCTCATCCTGATAGCCAAAATAACTCAGATGTGCACAAAGATCCACATAATAGAAACATTGTTTTGCTAAGTGAGGGAGAAACTTATGTTGCCGAAGAAGAAACAAGAAAATAAAAGTCACGAGGCCATGTTTTCATATATTTGTTGCATGTTTTTCCTAACTTAGAAAGTCTAATTATATGGAAGTTCATTTAACTAAAACTATAGAGCAATCACATATACAAGAACCAGAATTATCAAATCCTGCTACAATCAAAACCATTCACTAGGGAAGGGGTTAAAAGTTTTCACATCTTCTAGAATTCAATTAAAACGCAAAAGGACTTCAACTTTTTCACTCCACATGGATGTCCATGGCTCTGAACTAAAATAGCAGGCACCAACTTTAAAGAAGCTCATTCCAATAGGATAATCATTCTTGAAACTTGCAACCAACGGAAGACAACAATGCTCTCCAGTTGACATAGGAGAGCACAAAAACTCTATGAATCCTGCAATTTTGAAGAGGAATAATAAGGTACTGCTAAAGAGAGAAAGAAACTCATTTTTTTCTTGTGGGTGAGTGGGTGGGTTGTAAATTTCCGGAATGACGAACAAGGCTACATTTGATAATCAACCAATCATCAAAATGTACATGAAATATCAGAGCCACATCATAAAAATTAGGAATCTCAATGACCATTTCTGTACCACATTTAACGTTTGGCAACAAAAGTCTTCATATTAGTCACAGCATATATTCAAGATAAACCTAAGTGTGTGCTTAGCGTAAAACAAATGGAGATGTCACACATCTTGAAACGATGTTTTTAACTTTTATGTCACATAATTGAGGGTGAGCTTAGCATGTTAAGACCTAGGGGAGGGGGAGTGACTGCTGGGAGAGAAATTCAAGAGAAGCAAGGGAAAAATATTTTAAAAATCAGCACTTTCAGTTTAAATAAGTATGATTCCATTATATCCAGAAAGAATGTTGGGTTTGAGGAAAAACCACCTGCTTGATATACTAGCACAAGAAACCCAATAAGAGGAATGAACTTATACCTATCCGAATCTATTTGTTTGTTGGAGCATCTGGGGCACAACTGATTGTGAAGCCAACTGCTCTGAACTTGGAGAAGGCCTTATTGTGCTGCCCGGAGCAACTAGATTGCTAGGTCCCTGTCTGACCATCTGCTTAGCATTATTATTTTGTTCAGATTGCACCGGCTCCATTAAAGTACGCAACTGAATACAAAATCAGAGTGAATATGTTGTATACTGATCAACAAAAGTATTTAGGCCAAATGTCAAACAAATAATATAACTTACAACATCCAGACGCTTTTTGTGCACATCAACTGTTGACTGCAAATCAATTAGATCAGAAGTCATACAGCTGCGTGTATATATATCATAGCTCATCAACCAAACTGGCATCCTATCCACCTAATGAGATTTATATTTACTACTATTTTAATTACTGCACTGGATGTGATACCTCAGGTGGCAAACTCAACAACTTTTTAAAATGGGAACATGGATGAGGAATTGGTATGCTCAATACTATTTGTCAATATCTTATCTAGAGACCAAGATCATTAGATAGACAAGAATGCCTCTACAAATCACGCCCTGACACCATCATTGGTGATTAACACATACATGATACAATTTTTAACAAGTCATATATATATATATATATATATATATATATATATATAGAGAGAGAGAGAGAGAGAGATAAATGCTTACATTAGCTGGGTTGTGTTTTATCTCGTCACTTGAAAATCCAGGAACTCTCAAATTCAAGTTTTTCTCTGCAACGGACTTCCACGGTTAGCTTAATCAAAAGCGGCTAGGAGGAAGCATGAGGCCTCCTTTCATAAAAGAAAATTGTAAAGAAATTGATATTCTTCGACTTTGTTGGGTTCTGAACTTATGTTGGTAAAGCAATTTTCAGAGATCGTATATTACAGCTTGCTCAGTAGGTTATATTTAAAATTCTAAATGTGAGGACAAATATGGTCTGTATCTAACCATGTCATTTCTATAGTACGCCACTGTGGCAAGTCAGATGTAAAACTCAGATTCTCAAGTGAAGTTTGGTAGCATATGCGTGAAGTGCACTGTTCTAATACTAAAATGAAGGTCATCCAAAAAGAAAGTCAACTGCGATATAGTACAAACCTAGATGCAGCAACACATCTTTGGCTTCCAGGGTAGAAGATTTCCGATGCTTTGCCAGGGTGCAAGCAAATGTTGTAACCTACATAAAGCAAGACAATATATGTTCTCAAACGGAATGTGAACGAGTAATGCACAAGCGAGTAGATTATCGACCAAGTCTTGCTCCACAGTTATACCAAGTCAGAATGTGGAACTTTAGAAGAATCTGTTGGTAGCGTGACAAATAGCTTTCACAGAAGCCAGACATTCTTAACATTATTATCTGGTAGATATGGAGTCTTATATCTCAGTAGCTCTTCAGCAGAAAGCGGAATAAACAAACAATACTACACCAAATGGGTGGGGAGGAAAATAAAAGAAGCTAATCACGTGTATAGGCGTCATATAGCCAATTTAGTGAGGCCATATATACTGCCCATCTGCTTTGCAAAATCGCATTACAGAGAACCTCCTGTTCCATAAAGACAAAAATAATCAAGCCTTACCCATAGAGAGAGAGAGTCTAGACGAAGCAGATAAAAGAATCAGCAAAGAAGAGTTATTAAACTATTGGCTAATTTGTATGTCCAAGCCTGTTTACCAAGTTATCAAAAAACCCTGATTAGAAGTTTAGGTTCTAACTAATTTCAAACGACCGGTGACACTTCTCGGAGGCAATCCCATGAACCACATAAAGTTATTATAATCAATCCACAATTATAAAAACATCCACAACACAACACAAGATTAGGTAATAGCTCATAATAATCACAACAATTATGATAATGATAAGAAAACATGAGTAAATACACTACAGCAACTACAAAAACAAAAGATAGTAATAACAGAATTATAATAATTCAATCAGAAAAACAAATGTGTTCCACCCAATTGAGCATCTCACCGAATCAATAAAGTCATCAGCAATCTCTAAAAGGAGGTCTTCAACTTCAGGGTCTACTTTTCCATTTACATCCAACTGCAATATCAAATGAAAATCAATCTCAATAATTTGTATTTGGGAGAATAAGAAATATAAAACGTAGACATATTCTTTTACACATTTATGTCAATAAGGAATTACAGTCGTAGTTTCGTTAGAATACAGAGTCCAAGTTTAGTCAGTGATTTGATGATTTACTTCCATATATAGGTGATACTCTTTGTGTCTATATACCTGTATATATTGATTGAATAGGAGAGATGAATTATTCTCGGATTAATGACAATTTAAGCCACTTAAATTTTTTAGCATTGATAAGTTCCAAAACGTCTGAGCCATATAAATTACAGATCTTAGATTAAATAGTTCTATCTCACTTAATTCATAAACAAAAGAATATCTGAATTGAATAAATTGTAGGAAAACCTGTGATACTAAATCTTGTATCTTTCTCTTCCCAAGAAGCTGATTGCTTGCTTCTGTTCCTTGGCTTGAACTTCCACCCGGAGTAGTAGTTCCTGATGCAGCGGCATCTGGTTGTGACCCCGTCAAACTTACAGATTTCTGGCTAACGGCGTTTACCATTCTTGGAGACGACTGCTGTTGATGCAAGAGCTGCTGAGGTGACTGATGTTGCAAGAGTTGCTGTGGCGACTGCTGCTGTGACGGCTGCTGCTGCTGTTTCTGTTGATGCATCTGTGTTTGACTTTGCTGCTGTACAATTTGAGCCACCTGTTGCTGGTTCAGTCCCACTGAAGTCTGATGCAACTGAGATGAAGCCAGTTGCTGCTGCATAAGGAGCTGTTGCTGGCGTTGCTGCATACGTAATGATGAGGAATTGGGAGAAGACATAGCTGGCATTTGCTTTAACCACTGTTGTTGAGCTATAGCATTCGACATCACAGCTGGTTGTCCATTCTGAGCGAGCCCGGAAATTTGAGCATTCACAAATGACGTCCTTGTAATATTCTGCCCCTGCAGTTTCTTAAGATAACCTTAAATTAAATGCTGCCTAACAACAAAAAGGTAGACCAACATAAAAGAGAAACCATCACAGTTGAAAAGCATAGGCGGAATATCCAAGATGAAAAAGAAATCATCAATGCTGTTCCAAAAATACAACTGATGACGTACTCCTCTTAAATGGTATACAACTTGCAGCAGCTGTACATTTACCTAATAAATTGAAAATTTTAAAGAGCCAGTATCATCCAATTCAGTGTTTTAAAAGGAAAAGGCGTAAGGCGAGGCGTTTTGTGTTCTTAGAGGAGAGGCGTAAGCCTTGCGCACAGTGGTATTTATATTTAAATACATAAATATGTTCTATTATTATAATAAAATTATGTTTAAGGTTACTGTAAGCTTATTGAGCCTTTCTAGTGAGAAGGGTAATATTCGCCCCTACAGTTTCTTGAGATAACCTTAAATTAAATGCGGCCCAACAACAAAAAGGTAGACCACCATAAAAGAGAAACCAGCACAGTTGACCCTATAACTCGGTACATAAAGGAGGCGGAATATCCAAAATGAAAAAGAAATCATTAATGCCGTTCCAAAAATTCCCGATTGAAGACAGTCCTACTCCTCTTAAATGGTATACACCTTGCAGCAGCTGTACATTTACCTAATAAATTGAAAATTTCAAAGAGGCAGTATCATCCAATTCATTGTTTTGAAAGGCAAAGGCGTATGGCAAGGCGTTTTGTGTTCTTAGAGGAGAGGCGTAAGCCTTGAGAATATTGGTATTTAATATTTAAGTATATAAATATGTTTTATAATAAAAAAAAAATTATTTTTAAGGTAAGTGTATGCTTATTGAGCCTCTTCTAGTTCTAGTGAGAACAGCAATATGACAATTACTCATGTGCCATATTAGTGCCAAAAAAAGCTTTTAGCTTTGCTGAAAACAAAAAAATTTCTATAGCGACTGAGCTATAAACTTCATTAAATAGCAATAAAAAAAACCTATAGGATCAATTTGTTAATCTCTGTTAATATTTATCAAAAGCATAAACCCTCAGAGTTAACCCCATTTTTCTACTTAATTCCAATCATGCAACTAACAAGGATCTATTTGTCCGAATCATTCCTTGGCAAAGAAAGACATGAAAAGTTTTATTTGTTCTAAAACTGGAGCCTTACTCGTTTTTTTGTCTTGATCAGTTTCAATTCTAGTTACAAAGTTCAAATTTGTAATGCGGATGTCTTTGATCCGAGGCACAGAAGGCAATCTTTTTGCGCCCCACGTGTATCCCTTGACAATTAGGCCTACGCCTCATAGCTCTATTGCCTTTTGCGTTTTCAGAGAGTTTGCCTCAAGGCGAATCTTGAGGCGCGCCTCAAAAAGTGCCTTTTTAAACACTGTTATCCATGCATATTTGGAAATCCTCGATATATTCCTAGAGTGGGCATATTTATATCTCCTTCACCGCCCCACATCTTAACTTAAAAAGAGGAAATATCTTACTTTTGTAGCCTTCAAATATAACGCATTTTTTAGCTATAAATTCACTTTAAATATTTCAGAATGCAGAGTTAATATATGCAGTGGGAGCCCAAGTGGACTGAACTCAGTACAAAGGAAATGTCTTCCAATTGACCAGTCAAAGTATTCATATCTAATGATATCCATTATCATCATACTATCCTTCACCTTTAACTGACCTTCAGGCGCATCTGGATCTCACTTCGGTTGAATTTTCAATATTTGCCCAAATGAGATCCCTTATGCATCTTGTTTTCGAGAGGCAAAAAAAAAAGTCCAATCAAATAACTTTGAAAACCAACTCGATGAGGAGTTTGCAAACGGCGCCGTATCTCTCCTTTTTCTTCTCGCTTCGTCTGCAAATACCTAACTTTGTGCCCCTTTGTTTTATTTTTTCTTTTCCTTGGGTCTTTGGTGTGAGATGTTGGGGAGAGAGAGAGAGAGAGAGAGAGAGAGAGAGAGAGAGAGAGAGAGAGGGGGAGGCGGGACCAAGATGCAATGGCTCCGCGGGGATGATAAACGAAGCAAACACATGGCATACCACAGGAAGAAATCGTGTGAGGTGTCTCTCTTCCTGGGAAGCCTTTAGTTAAGGGATGGGGAATGGAGGAGGCATCAGGAGGGGTGGACAGCACAGGCAGGGAAAAGGGAAAACAGCCTCATATTGGGTGTGGGGGAGAGAAGTGGTCATAGAGAGTAGGAGACAATAGGGGTGGGACTTTGGGTCGGGTAATTGGGTACCCACCCGACCCAATCGGGTATTTTCCAATTGGGCCACCCAATTGGGTGAAATTGCCAAACGAGTGGGTACTCATACCCAATTTAGATATTGCGGGTGGGTAGCGGGTAGGTGAATGAGACCCATTTGGGGTTTGGGTACCCATTGGGTATTTTAAAAAATAACAAAAGGATTGCTACATATTTTTACTTTAAGTTTCTAACATGTTTTCTATCATGAAACAACACTTTTAGCCTTTTACAAAATAATATACAAAAAAGAGGGCAAAACTCCCTTGTTTTGAGCATATCTCGAGCAAAAAAAACCCTCAAGTTTGAACATTTTTACCCCTTATAAGATTTGGTGGGTACCCAATACCTAGTTCTTGGGTACCCACAAATTTTGGGTACCCACCCATTGGGTACTTATTATTTTGGGTGGGTATTGGGTAGCAATTTTTGATACCCAAATAATTGGGTACCCACCCAAAACTACCCAATACCCAAATACCCGGCCCATTCCCACCCCTAGGAGACAACCCCTGTATGAATCCATTGGAATGAGATTTAAACATGTTCTCAATTTTCAATCACATTCAAACATACTTCCAAGACTTTCTCAGACCCATGTTCAATGTTCAAGGTATTCCAAAGGAGTCTTTCAAACATCCATTCCATCAACCATAAACTAACAGGCAAGAAAAATCTTAATGTAAAATTCAGTGCATAACTGGATTGACCATGATTAATGACACTTAATTACGAAACATAAATGAATTTGCATGTGTAGAGCAGGTGCTCGGTGACAATAAATAATTTATTTAAACTTACAAGACATAATTGTAGTCATGATATTGTGAACTGGGACCAAAATATCAACTCCTCATTCCGAAGAATATTTTGATAATTTAAATTTAATTTGAGAAAGTTATAATAAAAAACACAAATAGAAAATTTTGTTTCCGTACTAGTAGATCTTAAAACAATGTTAACTAAGAGGGAATGTTACTGGTATTATGAAAACTCATATAGCGTTTCTCATATTACTCACACTGATATTTCCCCTTTATTATTTACTGCAATATAGGAAGTATTATAACTTTTGTCAGTGATGCAAGCCCAAACTTGAACAACTTTGACTTCCTACAAAGGGCTTGAAACCCAAAATTATTAGTTCGTGCAGAATTGTCAGGATGTAAAATGCAAATGAGCCTAAGATGGCCCGCACGTGAACCATAAAGCTTCTCCAATGCCAACACTGGCATCACATCCCTACATAGAAAAACACCAATAATCTGTGAACCTCAAGAACCATCATAAAAGGTTGTAAAAACATGTACCTGACTAGCACCGAGTGCATTTTGCTGTGATAGTTGCTGTCTCAGCTGAGGTGTTATCCTTTGCTGGGCGTAACCAAGTGCCCCATTTGCTCTTAGTTGAGGATTTATATTGAGAGACCCTACCATTCCCATAGCTTGCATTCCCTGCAAGGATTGCCCAGGAGAATTACCTGGATGGAACTGAGAACCTTGCAGGAATCCCACCTTCTGACGTGTCTGCAGCGATAATACACATTATTCAATAGACCATCCAGTAAGACAGAAAAGTTTATCTTGCAAATAACATTTGTTATCAAAACCGCTTGACAACCAGAACTAACAAAAAAAAAACACGGATCTCAACTAGTAAAGCACATTCATTCATCTAATACTACTAATAATATGCTAATCAAAACCAAAACTGCATATATCAGAACCAATTCATTTTGAACAAAAAATAACCATCTGAAATGGCCCTCTGTTGTCCACTACCATACTTAACTTTAAGTTTTTGAAGCAGGTATATATACAAAGACATAAGACACATAAAAACATTCCTAGGGATAGATAAAAGACAAAAGGTATTCAATTGAGGGGAATTTCAACACATTGGACCGCAAAATCCAAGTGAACATTTCAGAGTTGATAAGAAGTCCAAGTGCACTTGTCAAAAAGTGATCTCCGGAACAAGGAATGAAAAATAATTGCTTAAGGCTCCTTGTTTACTGAACAGAAAATATACATGTTAATAGATTATTCTTTTTTAATGAGGAAACTAGAGATCACATTATTACAATACTTCATAAGAACGTCAAAACAACAGGACACATGCAAAGATCAACATTCTGCAACAGAAAAAAGATCCTTAAAACAGAATATTTACGACACCATCATGTATACCGAATTCAAAAACTGATTCTGCAAATTGAACTGCGTGGCTGCTTGACCAGATAACATGGGCAAGTGCCCAGTTTGCCCCATCAATGCTGAGCGCGACAAATTCGCGCTGCTCATCTGCCCCAACTGCTGCTGCAACTGATTCTGCTGCCCCAATTGCTGCTGCAACTGATTCTGCTGCCCCATTTGCTGCTGCTGCTGCAACTGATTTTGCTGGCCCAATTGCTGTTGCTGCAACTGATTCTGCTGCGCAATTTGCTGTTGCAACTGATTCTGCTGCTGCTGCTGCTGATTATTTCCGCTATTATCGTTCACATTACTACTACTCTGTTGCTGCTGCAATTGCTGCTGTTGCTGCATTGCACTCATCCCACCGAAACTCATCTGCCCGTAAAACCCCGAATTATTCTGCTGTTGTTGCTGCCTCAATATACTACTAACACTACTACTACTACTACTATTATTATTACTATTATTCTGATGCTGCATCTGATTAATCCTCGACGACATCGAGGCGTTCCTCTGTAAACCCCCAAAATTCGAAACCCCAATTAAATTAACACTATTATTATTATTATTATTATTACTATTTACATTGCTATTATTCTGCTGTTGCTGCTGCTGCAATTGCTGCTGAAGCTGCTGTAACTGTAATTGCTGATGCTGTTGCTGTGGTTGTAACATCTGCTGCTGCTGCTGTGATTGTACCAACTGCTGCTGTGATTGTACCAATTGTTCTGATGGAGATTGTAGGGTTTGTGAATTTGAGGGTTCGATTATGGGCAAGGGTTTGGGTGAAGATGATGATGAAGTAGTTGAATTCTCGGCCATCTTTTTGCGGATTGATGAAGGAATATAAATTTATTTTTTATTTCCTAAATTGGAAAATTGAATTGGAATTGGAATTGGAATTTAAGCCATGATTTGGGATCGTCGTCTTCGTCGTCTTTGTTATAATAAGAGAATGAAAAAGCAAAAAAGCGCCTGACCTTTTTGAAATATATGTTTATGTTCTGGATGTAAGTGCGACTTTAGTACGAACTGGATGGAATTGGACAATGTGAACCGGAGAGAACGGTTGACTTTGTTCAAAGGAAAAACCTCAAACGATATGCGAGAGGTAAAAAACAAAAACAAAAAAGAAAATGGATTTTTGGTCCTCGTTTTCTTTGTACTTGATACAAAATATGAAGGGTTTTTGTCTTTTTTGGTTACGGAAAATGTTTTTATGGTACGCATAATACAAGTAAATTTACGCCATTATTAGGTATATTGCATCAAGACTAATTTATTTAGTTTAATTTATTACGTGTAGTGAGTTTGCCAAGTACCAACATCTAACTTATCAAAAAGAAAAGAAGTACCAACATGGCAACATCTACTAAACGGCTCCCAATAATTAACAAATTTAAATACAATGTTTCATATTAAGGTTGTTTGAATAATGTTAATTTGGATGAACGGGTGGTTTGAATACATAGTTTTAATCTATGATCGTTTTTAGCGAAATCGTCCGACTTAATTTTACAAGCCTCTTATAATATGTCACAAGTAGGTAGCTTAATAATAACAAAGACGATAGTCCGATTTATTATATACAAAATTATAGAATTGCATCTCTTTATAATATTAATTTCAAAAATGCTTTTCTTATGGCGATATGAATACATTTTTATTTATAATAGAATATAATTTGAAAACAATGTATTATATCGGCCCATTAACATAACGCATCAAGCAAAATATGTAGTGAAATCATATTCGTGCAAATCTACAATGGATTCACATAGATCCAAGTCTAACTTGGATTCTACGGATCCAACCTGAATGAATCCGACAATAATGGAGACGGGTCTAATGCGGTCTATGGGTCAGATTCGAGTAAATCTGCATATCCAAATTCGAAATTTTAGATGATTCATGTTAGGTGTATATTTTAGGTGTACTGTCTCATTATAAGGTGAGTTATGTCTAGTATGTGTTTTTAAGTGTATGTGTATTTCTTTAATTGATTTATATGTAGTGTGTGGTCTAATCTATGTTTTTAGGTCATCTAGGTCTAGTGTGTGCTTTTTTGGTGATTTACATTTAATACGCACTTTTGGTGTAATGTATTTCCATGTGATCCCGTGATTTACTTATAGGGTGTGTTTAAGGTGTGTGCATACTTTAAGTGTAATATGTGATTTTTTAGGTGATTTATGTTTATAGTGTGTTTTAGGGGTGGTTTATGATGTCTAGGTGTTTTAGGCGTAGTGCAGTGTGTGTGTTTGTGTTTTTAGGTGATTTGTTGTTGAGCGTGTTTAAGGTGTGTGCATACTTTAAGTGTAATATGTGATGTTTTAGGTGATTTATGTTTATAGTGTGTTTTAGGGGTGGTTTATGATGTTTAGGTATTTTAGGCGTACTGTAGTGTGTGTGTTTGTGTTTTTAGGTGATTTGTTGTTAAGCGTGTTTTAGGTGTGATATGTTTTTGCTTTTGTTTTATATATTTGGGTGTATATTGCTTTTTTTTTTTATGTAGTTTAGGTGTAATGCGTGTCTTATGTTATTTACGTGCAGTGTATGTTTTAGGTGATTTAGGTGTAATGTATTGGCTTAGGTAATTTAAGTATGATAATATTCATTGTTGATTGTTAACTAAATTAGGTAGGTAGGTCGGTAGACAGATAGTTAGGTAGGGTGAGTAGGTGAGGTATGGTGCGTAGGTGAGAAATAAATTGTATTGATTTTTACCTAACTTAATATGAATTCATACCATGTATCTCGTAATCTATCATAGATCTATGTAATAATAAGAGCAATAGTTAATCAATTTGGATCCATAGTTTGAATTGGTTAGATCCAATTTAAATTGAATCGAATTTTAAATTGGATTGTTTAAATTGGAAAAAGTGAATCCAATATGATCCATCCATTATGGATCTTGAACCATTTGCCTCCCATCTTTCATATTTTTCCTCTCAATAGGACTCATCCAATTTTTTTTTTTTAATATATATATATATATATACAAAAACCAACTAAGATGGTTTTAGCTATATCAACTGGTATGAGATGGTTTTAGCTACCGCTCTCACATAAATCTGGGACCTTCACCGTGGGATCCGCCATCCCACACATTTTGTGAGAGCATAATGTGGTACACCCTCCTGTAGCTAAGACAATATGAAATTGATTAGGTAATGTAAGTAGGACAATGATTTGACATATGAAATTACAGAAAGGAACCGAGCTTTGTGTTGTTAAAAGGCTAATGTAGTACTCGAAGATGTTAGTCTAACAGTTGTTTTATAAGGAACTCTTCTATAATTTATAAAAACTAACGATCACACACGACACTCATTATACGTGATAGAATTTTATTTTTTGTTTGAAAACTATTTACTAGCCATACTTTTCTTTTTGGATAAATGTCACAATGCTATATAAACTTCATCACCAAAAGCCATAAATTACATAAGAATAAGAATATTATAATACGGTTAAGATCAAACTCATTCATCTCTTCACACGCACGTGTACTTTATTGATCAATACTTACCAATTCCACACAAACCAAATAATACTAGCACCATTTCCCTTGATCAAAACATTTGACACTAAAAATAAATGATCAATTGTGTTGTTCTTTTCACTACTAATATTTATGTCACTTAGTGGCTTACTAAATATCTATAGTTGTGAGATCACCATGCGGTACATCTTCCCTCATTTACACTCAACCACTTCAAATCATGTTAATTTTTCCACAATTCAAGAGTGCGAGCAACATCAATATTAAAATTGATCATACTTTCTTCCAATAAACACCAGGTCGACGAAATTATTCTAAATATTGACAATCTAGTTGCTTGAAATGCCTCATCAAATTTCTATTCAAAATTCTCTGTAAAATTCCCGTCTCAACGTCTCCATCTTATTCTCTTCTAGTTTCAAAAAAATTCAAAATTATTCAACCGGTAGTCGAGAAAAACCTAAGTCATTCCTTATCCATTTCGTTGTTCACCTCACTCAATTCTTTCTCAACGCATTTTTATCTCAAATTATCCTACGCATATATAACATTGATTGTCCAATATATATATATATATACACATATACACACATCCTACCATTAAAAATATAAAATCCCTAAATTCCCAAAACCAAAAAATTGTTTTTATATTGTGTGCGGGTCGGTATTCGGACTCATCACCCAACTCTACAATATAGTTAAACCCGCCCACTTCATTAGATTCAAATCCGCCCCGCCCCATCTCTCCTACTTATAAACCCCAACAACAATATATATATTCCAATTCTTCACACTCATTAGTATTTTATTCAATTCAAAAACTTCAAACACAGATGGAGGCAGCAGGGTACAATCCTCGAACCGCTGAAGAAGTTTTTAGGGATTTTAAAGGTCGTAGAGCCGGAGTTATCAAAGCCCTCACTACAGGTACGTACGTCTTTTCATTTTCACAATTTTTTAATTTTCCCGCTTTTTTTTTGTGTTTAATAATTTTCTTCTTTTTTTGCAGATGTTGTTGAATTTTACCAGCAATGCGATCCTGGTGAGTTATCTCTATTTTTTTATTTTTCAAGTTTGTTTTAGTTGCTGGTTATGTGTTTGCATGTACGGTGTATTTTGAATATTTTTTTTTATTTTTATTTTTTTTATTACGAAGTGATTTTGTGTCTTAGATTTTGGAAATGTTGATTAGTTGCGCTTAAATTCTGATTCCTGAGTTTTAAACTGATTTGTTTAATTTTTAATTTTTGATTTTTGGCGTTAATTGCGTTATTTATTAAGTGAATTGTTGAATGTATGGTTCGTTTATGAGATCGGATTTGTTCGTGTGCCTGAGAATTTCGGATTAAGCGTGTTTGTTACGATTGGGATGGAAGGTGAGAGTGCATTAATTAGGTTATGAGAGGCGTATGATACATGGTATCTAAGTTATGAGGCTCGCCGCTAAAAGGAATACGTGTCATTGCGAGATGGAACACGTTTCATTGCGAAAATGTGATACGTGTCATTTAGCTGAGGCTTGGTATTGAAGGTTGTTTGATCCAAAGTCCTAGTGTTGATGTCATAATTACGATGATTGCTTTATGAGGATCTTATACTTAGGACGTCATCTTGTTGGCATGGATTAATATTATTGAGGAGTTCCACTTTTATTTGCTAATGAATTCTATTATAAACAGGAAGATCTGGAGGTGGATATATGAAGTTCTTGCCAAATTAATGTGAAGTGATGTTTATGATTGATATTTGAGTTGCATATATTCCGTTTCAAGATGCCTTCTCTTTTGTTTGCTTCTCTAGTTGCGTGTCATCTACTGTGGTTTTATTAACATAACTTGTGCAAGCGGTGCATTTATGTATATTAAGTGGGTACTAGAGGAGAGTTATACGTGACATACACGTGTCACTTCTTCACTCTCTTTCTAAAATTTTAAAACTGTACCCGTGGTTTGGAATGCCATTTTCCATGAGTTTGTTGTCTTCTGTTTAGATCTAACCATCCGTAGCATTTGAAAGTTTTTGCATCGTAATAAATGGCATCTTGGATTAAGTTTTGGATTATATTCATTCCCGTGAAAACTTCTCACTGTAGAGATAGATTGGTAGTTTGTTAGAGTGTTTTGCATATATTAATGCATACCCACAGACAATTGCACACGTGTATGCATAAACATACATACTGACAAACATCGTCCCATCTGTACGTATGTATGTATGTATGTATGTATGTATGTATGTATGTATGTATGTATGTATGTATGCATGTATGTACATAGCTCCGTACGTGCGCATCTATGCATATTAAAATTTTGGTTAAGATTGTGTGCAATCTCTCTAATTAAATTGCTGACTGCGATAAATTGCTACTACATGCATATCTTTGTGGAATTGTTCGTTACTGCCTGCTTGAATACACCCTGCACAAGATTCTTGTTTTGACATAGTTTTTACTTAAAAGGGAGGCAACTTGATTTTGTACCAAAGACATCTGCATAACTTCTTTGATGTGCATTTGTTCCACTTGCCCCCTGTACATTTTTGTTCCCTACTGTTTCATTGGATGGAGTACTTGCAAAAGCCCTTATACTACTAATGTCTTTTCTGCTTGGGTTAGCAAGTGCCATAATTTACAGTGTGTTCTGTAGTGTGTCATCATTTGCCCAGAACACTTGTAGTTCTCAGATTTTTCTTCAGCTCGTGTGTTAAATAAAAATGGTTCCTTCTCTAAGCCTCTGATGGATTAATCAAAGAATTGATAGGGATATTATGTGCCTGAACAGCTTTTCGTCCTAGACACAATAATGTAAAAAAACGCCTTCCCACTTCATTTATATATGGCCAGCATCTTTGTATGCAACTGTGGGTTTTCATAACATGTGTTGAGTAACTGCAACTTTTGCAGTCAGTTAATGCTTACTTGGAAGGATAACTGTTGCACAGACTTGATTTGAGTAGCTCTAATGTGGTATGTGGGTTGATTATGAACCAGTATGTTCTGCAGGGCGTTGTTCCTTTTTTGTTATCTTCTTGTTTTTGGACGGGTGTCAAAAGATCCGCCTCTAACAGTACAAGGTCTTTAATTTTTCTGTTAGGATGTTGACTGAACAAGTATATTCCTTGCTAGATGACTGAAATTTGACCATTCCTCAGCTTATTCCATACATCTTCCTGCACCAGATTGTTTAATTTTCAGACATTGCCTATTACTTTTTGAAATTCCTAACTTTTAAGATTAAATATTAAGCTTCTTCTCACCATGTGTGTCTAATGTAGAACTATTGATTACTCGTGTTTTGCCTTTATAGAGAAAGAAAACTTGTGCTTGTATGGATTTCCTGGTGAGCATTGGGAAGTCAATTTGCCTGCTGAAGAAGTGCCTCCTGAACTACCTGAGCCTGCATTGGGCATTAACTTTGCTAGAGATGGGATGGAAGAAAAGGACTGGTTGTCTCTAGTTGCTGTGCACAGTGATGCTTGGTTACTCTCTGTCGCCTTCTACTTTGGTTCTAGATTTGGATTCGATAAAGCTGACAGGTATATTAACACTATTTGTTTTACTAGTTCTCTTTTGACTTTCCTGGCTTGCTTGAATTGCTTACAAGAATTGTTCGATTTATTAGCAGCAACGTGTTTCTATTTTTTACATTAAGTTTGTTTGTAATACTTAGTTTCCATGTCTTTGAACTATAACATTTATATTGTCAGGAAGAAATTATATGTATATGATGCCTGATCAAACATTGGTTCTTGCTTTCAACATGTCATTTTTTGCTGGGTAGGGAATGTTTGTTGGTTTTTGTCTGATGTCCACATATTATGCGCATAGTTGCAATTTCCGTGCACATATTAAGCGCACGGTTGTAATTTCACTTAGTTACAGGACCATGTAATTTTAGAGTTGCATATTGTTCACATGATTTTTCTTAAGATACTTCAACAGCTATTCTTGGTAGTTTACTTGAATTTATGTCTAAGTTTATACCTATAGTGATGATTTGTGCTACTTGGTGCAGGAAGCGTCTCTTCACTATGATCAATGATCTCCCTACTGTATTTGAAGTTGTGACGGGTACTGCCAAGAAACAGCAGAAAGAGAAATCGTCAGTCTCAAATCACAGTAGCAGCAAGTCCAAGTCAAGCTCTAAATCGGTAAGAAAAAACACACTAGACAATTGTCTTTATTGGTAGCTATAATTGAAGTTTGGCCTAATTTATTGCATAATGATAGTTTCCCTGTACGCTTCACCTCTATTATGCCTTGTAATCTGATGTCGTATCACTGACAACGATATTCATATAATTCTTATCTGTGAATAGACCTATCAGTTTAGAAATAATTTTGTACGAATGCATGACTCATACCTAATTACCCATCAGTATTGTCATCATTCCTTTACTAGTTTTCTATGGTATATGCTATTCTTGGAAACAGCGGACTTCGGAAACTCATGGAAAACTTTCAAAGTCGCGGCCAAAAGACGAAGAAGAAGTGGAAGAAGGAGGCTTGGATGAGGAAGAAGACGACGAACATGGAGAGACGTTGTGCGGTGCCTGTGGCGAGAACTATGCTACAGAGGAGTTCTGGATCTGCTGCGACATATGTGAGAAGTGGTTTCATGGGAAGTGTGTCAAGATTACTCCCGCGAGGGCCGAGCATATCAAGCAGTACAAGTGTCCGGCATGCAGCAACAAGAGAGCCCGCCCTTAATGTATACCCGAACTTTTAGCTTCGCACTTCGTGAAGAAAGACACTGCTTAAATCTTTGATAATAACTTCTGTTCTTGTTAAAAAATGTGTTATGTTTAGTGTTAAACTGTGAATGGTACTTGTTGGGCGATTTGGTTCTTGGTATAGGTTTATTTGTTTTAGTTTCCGAAGTAGTCCTATGAGTACTGGAAGTATCATCTTGCTTTTTGTCCGTCTCAAGTGAGATATAAATATTGCAGGTTGATAAAGTTTGTGTCACTATGGGAAAATGATGCATTGTTTTTGAGCTGGGCCCATAAAAAATTTATAGCACACGGTCACAATCTTATCATATGATACAGGGGGAATGCTTAAACCCCCTGTGTTTTAGAAAATCTGCAGCATACCCCTCATGTTAATTTTTTTGCACAAAATTCTCTCATGTTTTCAAAATTCCCGCACCAAATTGGCTCGTGTTATTTTTTTGTATGAAATTTGCTCGTGCATTTGAGAATCATGTACCAAACCCCTCAGTAAATATAAATTATCAATTTCACTTTCTTAATAAGAAAGGGTTTGAGCAAATGCTCAATAAGATGAGGGGTTGCGCATATTTATAATAACATGAGGGAAATTGGTGCATGTTTAAAAAAATAGTGGGTTATAATTAAAGAAAGGGGATTTGGTGCAAGATTTTTGAAAACACAAGGGAATTATATCCAAAAAGAATAACCGGATGGAGTTATGGTACAATTTTTTAATAAGACAAGGGGGTTTCGTTCATTTTTCTCTACGATATGTACTTTTTATCAACTGATTTAAGCACGAAGTATATGAAAAATTATAGAACTATAAAAGCCTACTTTAAGCTTGAATTATCACAGAAACTTTTGCTTCAACAATCATGGTTTACCAAACTATGGTGAAATAAACAAGTTTGATGCCAAAATGTTATTAAAGAAAATAGATGATTCGCAAATAAATTTTTGAAGATTTATATTCATCTTATAACTCTTAATGCCACATGATAGAGGTCTAGAGTTGCAACGTTCTTTCTTCATGATGGTGAGACTTTGGCACATATAGTGCACCTTTACCAAAGAATATAATATTCTATATTTAGCAACAAATGAGTTCCAAGTGGGTTTATAAATAGTAAATAATAGTTATCTATGGCCGTTTAATAATATATTATTTTCAAATAATATAGTTGTTGCCACTTCAGTTCAAGTGTTCATTATTATCATTCTCTTTTTAAGAAAGTATCCTTCTTGATAATTTTGGATCTGCAATACTCCAAAACTCACCCTTAATCATTGGAACATCAATAGTCAAACGAAGTGGTCGAAAAAGGCAACTCATGAAAATGAAATCTTAAAAAATATCCAATCCAAGAAAAGAATCTTAAACCACTTATCAAATACAATGGAATCAAGACATTTTCAAGAGTACAATAGAAATTCTTGCAGTAGCATAGACTTTAAAGTAATCAGTAACATGGAGCTTGAAAAACAGAATATTATTGATCAGTTCAAAGGAAAAGCAAGACTTCCTACATTTGCAGCTCCAAAACATTATGATCTCAATATAAAACTTGATCTTTCTGCTTCCACTTTTTGTGGGAGTGTGCTGATTAGTATTTCCATTAATGGGTCCACTAAAGTTTTAGTCTTGAATGCACTTGAGCTAGCTGTTCATCAAGTCTCCTTCACCAACTCTTCAAACCAAGTATGAATCATCTTTTTTATTTTGTGAAGTACTTATGTTCTTGTTGTTTGAGGTTTTTATTGTTTTCTTTCACTTGCAGAAACATGTTCCATCAGATGTGGTGGTGGATAGTGATGATGAGACTCTTGTGCTTGTGTTTGAAGAAGCTTTGGATGTGGGAAATGGAGTATTGGACATTGAGTACTCAGGGGTTCTTAATGAACACTTAAAGGGACTATACAGATGGTAATATTTCTGTTAAATTTGTTTGGTTGATAAAGTATGTGAACTGAACTGGTATAAGAATTTATTGGCTTCTTTTTGGTTTTATGTATGTTTATTAGAAATTTCAGAAATATTCTTGATATTGTTCAAGTGCAATGAACTACGCTGAGTTAGTATGCAATTGTGAAAATATTTCCTGTGATGATATATGTCGTTACATGGTTCAAAATTAAGTTTCTAGTTGTTTCACATTTTACTCAAGAGTGTTGAACTTCTGCAGATACTGTGTTTAACATGTTAGCAAAACGTGTATTCATCGTCCTAACTTTTGACGTATCTTACTCCAGTACTTATTTGGATGACGGAGAGAAGAAAAACATGGCCGCTACTCAATTTGAGGCGGTTGATGCACGAAGATGCTTTCCATGCTGGGACGAACCAGCTCTCAAGGTAAATTAATCATGAAATTACATCCATCCCATAAAATCAAGAATTCAGAAAGCTTGTATCTTTAGGAATATGTAAGTATAATGTTTGGAAAACTAGAATAAATAAATTTCTTCATCATATTTCACAGTTATCTCATTGTGTGTATTCAAGAATTTACCGGACTAATTTTTTACGTGTTTTGTTGATTTATTATTTTTGTTAATCATATTCTATCAAAGTTGGTTGATGTTATGCTATCTTTTTGTCAGGCAACCTTCAAGATAACATTACAGAACATACCATCAAACTTAACAGCACTGTCCAATATGCCAATTTTAAAGGAAGACGTTTATGGGAACTATAAGACCGTTCATTTTGAAGAATCAATAGTCATGTCGACTTATTTAGTGGCTATGGTAGTTGGTTTATTTGACTACGTTGAAGACACAACAGATGATGGTATACCATGTTCAAGTGACATAGTTGAATTTATACTTGTTATTTTATCATCTTTGACGCCTGTTTTGCAGGCATCAAAGTTCGTGTTTATTGCCCTGTCGGTCAAAGTGAAAAGGGAAAGTTTTCTCTAGATATTGCATTGAAGACACTACACTTTTTTACGTCGTAAGTCATCTATGTATTTCTGATAATTCGTTGTGAAATGGACAACCCCGTGAGACTGAAGTGTACAGAAGTGCAAAGGATTATTAATTGAATAAAAACCTGCAGGTATTTCTCCATGCCTTATCCATTACCGAAGCTGGATATGGTTGCAGTCCCTGAATTCTCCGGTGGAGCCATGGAGAATTATGGTTTAATCACATACCGTGACACTGCGCTACTTCATGATTTGCATTCTACAGCGGCTAACATCCAGCGGGTGCATTTCCAGAATTCAAACTTATTTTTTATTATCATTCCGTATGGATTCTTACATTTACACTGTTATTTACAATATCAACTTCCAGCTTACAATTGTTGTGGCTCATGAAGTTGCTCATCACTGGTTTGGTAACTTGGTTACAATGGAATGGTGGACTCATCTTTGGCTTAATGAAGGTTTTGCAACTTGGGTAACTCATTTATTGCCATTTTTGTCTGCATAAAGGATCTGATATAGTATTATTTCCATTTATTGATGCTGTATTCTAATGCTTTTAGGTGAGTTACTTAGTTACAGACATACTATTCCCGGAATGGAAAATTTGGAATCAGTTTCTTCAAGAAATGACAGGCGGCTTGAGTATGGATTCGTTAGAACAATCACATCCCATTGAGGTTCAGCTTCTTCTCAAATAATATTTGTTAGTCTTTTGTAACTAGTCATATTCTCAATAACTTTCAGAAATATTCTTCAGGTAGAAATACATGAAGCTCGATCAGTTCTGGAATATTTTGATGCAATCAGCTACCAAAAGGGATCCTCCGTAATTCGGATGCTGCAAAATTATCTTGGTGAGGAAATATTCCAGGTATGGAAGTCCTATAATTCTTTTAACATTTAGTTACACTGAGATAAAACTCATGATTCTGAAAACCAAATTTAAGAGAAAGGACTAAAATATGAAACCTCAGATAGAGAAGACTCAGTCCACTGACTCTGATTTGCTTCGTTTTTGTTGAGTCAGAAGTCTTTAGGTTCATACATGAAGAGGTATGCCTTTGGAAATGCCAAGACCGAAGATTTATGGAGTGTTCTCTCGGAAACATCTGGAGTTGAGGTTAACAGGATCATGGACATATGGACAAAGCAAAAGGGCTATCCAGTTATATCAGTAAAACTGAATGATTATACTCTAGAATTCGAACAGGTATTCATGTCCATGTTCTTTTTTCATGAGTGGAAGCCGAGTTTCAACTGTTGTCTGATGCTTGTTTACACCTCGCAGGCACAGTTTTTATCTTCAGCATTGGATTGTGATGCAAAATGGATTGTTCCATTGACATTGTCGCTTTGTTCGTACTCCAAACAAGAGAAGTTTCTTTTAGACGGAAAACGTGGAAAATTGGACATTAAGGACTTTGTCTGTTCTTCTGATGTCAGCTCAAATCAAAGCAAAACGAATTTTGGAGAAAATTGGTGGATCAAAATAAATACGCACCAGGCTGGTTTTTATAGAGTGAAGTACGACGACAATCTTGCATCCCAACTACGGAAAGCTTTAGCAAGCAACTCGTTATCAGCAGCCGATGAATTTGGTGAGTTCTGTTTCCTAATAATCATTTCTGCTTGTATTTTCTAGTACTCGTTACCCTTTTACCGTAGTAACTATTTAATCTTCTATGCATGGTTTTTGGATTGAAAAAGAAGTTTTCTTCACAGGGATTTTGGATGATATGTTTGCTCTTTGTGAGGCTGGCTTGATGCCATTCTCATCTTTGCTATACCTGATGGATACATATAGAAAAGAACTCGAGTATATTGTGTTATCAAGATTAATCGATGTACAGAACTCAACTTTTCCTACAATTTTAGTCGAATAATTTCACTTCGTGAAGGGTATTTAACGTTCCCTACTTTCAATACAGGTATGCTACAGTGCTACAAAAATCATAAGAGATGCCATCCCAGAGTTGGCATCTGACTTGAAGCAATTTTGCATCAGTCTACTCCTACCATCTGCAGAGTGAGAATGGCATAATACATAAATATTTTTTCACGTAATGTCAGAATAAGGACCAAAACTTTTCACCTATGTTGCTGTGATAATGATATTCTAACAACTGGTGTTGTAATAACACGACTATAATAACTCATCTTTAGCAAGGTAAAATACGAACCTAGATGCTCGTCTTTTACTTTTTCTTTACTTTAGCAGAAATCTAGGTTGGGAAGCCACGCCAGGTGAAAGCCAGTTAAATTCACTAATGAGGGGAGAAGTTATGACGGCATTAGCTAGTTTCGGTCACCCTCAGACTGGAGAAGAAGCAATGAGACGATTTCAGGCATACTTAGACGACAAAAACACCTCATTACTTTCAGTTGACACCAGGAAGGTAAGATCAATATTCCCCCTGCCATCACTATCCTCTTCTTGACCTTTTTTTATTTAACTCCGAAAATTTTAACAGGCTGCTTACATAGCTGTGATGAGAAATACGAGTAGTACAGATAAAAGTGGGTTGGAGTGGCTTCTAAAGATATATAAAGAAGTTGATGCAGCACAAGAAAAGATTAGGATTTTGAGTAAGACTTAGTTAAAAGTTTAGTATAATGCAACTTTGACAAAAATTTCTGCGGAATCTTCTCTAGTTTCATACTTGCACCGACTTTCTCAGGATGTCTGGCATCTAGTCCTGACCCAACCGTGGTTACTGACGTTCTGAATTTTGTGTTATCCGATGAGGTACTGTACTGTAAATATGGTTTAAGAGCCATCATACTTCTTCATTTGACCAATTTCTGAGAAAAATTTAAACTCTCTCCTATGCAGGTTCGTCATCAAGATGCAATCTACGTACTTGCAGGAACAAGCTGGGAAGGTCGCGCCTCTGCATGGACGTGGTTTAAAGTAAGCAACTTTTACTTACTATAATTGTTGTGTACAATGTTGACTTATATTTGCAACAAACCGAGTAAAAGTGATCATCAAGATGATACTCAACTTAACCATTTCTTTTCTTGATTAGTATTTTAAGAATCGTTCCAAGAAATACTCGATGTTTTTCGATCAATGCAGGAGAACTGGGATCTGATTCTGAAGAAATGGGGATCTGAAATGCTCCTTACTCATTTCATACGAGACATTATCACGCCAGTAAGAATTTGCCCCAAAAATTTCCTAAAATATTGATCATTTCCCTGAAATTAATCTGAACTATCAGAAGAACTTCCCTGAACTCAACACTTTTGTTTCAGTTCTGCAGCCATGAAATGGCTGATGAAGTTGAAGCATTTTTCGCCAGCCGCCCCCCCGTTCCTTCCATTGCACTTAACCTGAGGCAAAGTCTGGAACTCGTTCGAATCAAAGCAAGGTGGATCGAACACATAAACAAGGAGCGTGAACTTATAACAGAGATAGTTAAGGGATTCATTGCACCATCTAAATAAATCCATATACCACCGTAATCATTGAAAGACATTTAAATAAGATACAACTTCATTTGCAATTCTTTCCTGATCTTCTTTCATATGTCAAAATCTCTAATAATAAGCTCTTGGAGATGTTGAAAGAGATTCAACTATATTAGTTTCAAGGTATTCGTTTCTGCGTATCATGGTCAATTAATCAAAACAACTCGTTCACCTCTGAAACGCTTCAACTACAAAATTTGGACTATGTCTCATACTCAATTTTTTTGTAATCTAAATACTTGAAGTATTATACCTATTATAAATCAAAATGTCCCCTTCTCCATTCTCATGCAAAAAACAAAATAAAATAGATTTTAATTAAAGAACAACTAAGTAACAACAAAAATATATATAACATGTATCACTAATTACGCTTTTAAACCTTCTACATGTATGCCTAAACTTTTTTTTAGTTTTTTTTTTTATCAATATTAATAACAAGAATAAGATAATGCTTCCGCGATTTTAGAAAAATGAGCTAATGTTGGGTCTTCTCGCGTTTCTTAATTATTATTGCGGAGCACTTTATCAATACTATGTAAAGGAAGCGATATTTGTGACAACAAATTTTGATTTTTAAATTTAACTTTATAATTTATGTTCCACTATGACATCTTATTGTTAATTTTTCAATTTAATCCTGCAATTTAAGTTAGATGAAATTAACTATATCATTTACTAAGAAAGATGATTTAGTTTTCTAATAATTCATATTCTTTTAATTAATAATTACTTTTCTTTCCATTTTACCCCATTTATGAATTTGTGATGATTCACTTTCTCACTAATTCATACTATTTACATCTAGGCAAATCCTTTTTCTTACTCTTTTTTTTTTTCTTCCAAATTTTACTTTTTTCTTCATACTTGAATATGAACATGAACATATAGTACTTTACAATATAAAACAGTATTTTTAAAACCGGACGGGCACTGAATCTGTGAGGCCACCGATTCACTGGTTTTACCGGTCAAACCGGTGCGACTGGTGTCCGACAAAGGACCAAATCTCGGTCCAATCGGTTCGACCGGCCGGTCCAACTTAATTTTAAAAGTAGTGATATGCAAACTTAATTTGCACGGGCCTCCGCGTCACCAATTTCTAGTACATAATGAATGTAGTGAAAGACGAATGAATATGGCTCTCAAGCACCAACAAATGCAAGACTTTAACGACAAAAGATGACTTCTCTCAGTAAATTATTTCCCATTTACTTGTATCTTTTAGACATATATCTAAAAGATTATATTGCAGGGTACACATTTTGGACACATTTCTCTCGTTTAGTCTAACCAAGGTCTATATAAGAGATACATGTGTAAAGGATATTGGTTTGAAATCTTAAATACATTAAAGGGTCAATTGCATTTTGGCCCTTAACGTTTGGAGTGTTTTGCGAAGTGTTCCCTAACGTTTCAAAAAGAGCACTTTGCCCCGTAACGTTTGTAAAAATGTGCGATTTTCCCTTGATGCCAAATCTAATGGATGAAAAGATAGCCACATGGCACTAATGAACGGTAGATCAAGGACTCATGGGGCAACTTTACAAACGTTAGGGGGCAAAATGCTCTTTCTGAAACGTTAGGGGACACTTCGCAAAACACCTCAAACGACATGGGTGATCGCAATTGACCCTACATTAAAATCTAATTAAGAATGCAAAAGGTGCGTGGTTCTAATATGCATTTTAAAATTCTCTCCGTCTCTTGAGTTCAAAATAGTGTATCACTCTTTGTACCACCATTGAATTAGTACACGTAAATAAAATATAGTGAGGTTGTGCGTCATTAGTTGATTAGATAACTATAAATTTCTATTCTTACCTTCAATTATTATCATGACATAAATCCAACAATGGTACATATTCTGATAAACGATTTTAGTACCCAAGTTGATCAACTGGAGTTATGCCTTATTTCTGGCGTTGTAATTTTTATGATGATATTTTCGTTTATTATTTATAAGGACGTATTGTACTCCGCAGATAATTTTTCTACAAAATAAAATTAAAATATTAACCAATTCCGTAAAAAATCACCTTCTTAATTAAAATTTATTGTCATTAAGGTTCTGTTTTACTTTTACAATCTTAATGTTAAAATGATGATAAAACATCTAAAGTGACAGCCCAAGCGCCAATGCAAAGAAAAAGAGAGATTTTTTTATTTTTTTTTCCATAATAGTTTTCTTCAAAAATATACTTTTCTTAATTTTCTTTTAACCAAACAGAGCCTTAAATCTGGCTAGGGTTTATATATTCAAACACAAAAGGGTTTTAGCACACACCACACCAAACCAAACCAAACCATGGCGAAATCGAAGAAGCGATTGGCCGCTGAAGAAGAACAAGAACAACAACAACAACAACAAATTGAAAATCCGAAGAAAAAAGTACAATCCACGGACGTCAAAATCAAAGTTATTGGCGATAATCCGGAGCACAAAACTTCGCCGATCGTCGGATATTTTCCGTCCGGTTACGACCCGCTGAAAGAGGCCGAATCGAGTTCGAGCGTCAAAGTGTACAAAAGCGCCAACTCTCGAAACCCTAGAAACCCTAGGATGCAATTGGTGGTGGGCGTTAACGGGTCGGATCTTAATTTCGTGGGCACGAGCTATACGGGCGAGGCGAAGACGCCGCAGCTGTGTAATTATGCTCTTGGTGTGTTTGATAAGGAGACTGGGGTTTTGAAGATGGTTCCTGTTGCTGCTAATAGGGTATTAAGTTTTTTGATTTTTTTTTTGATTGAGTTTTTGTTGTTTTTGAGTGTTTATTTGACTTGGGTCTGAGGAGTTTGGAGCTTTTTATGTTAAAGATTGAATCTTGGTGTGATTTTGTGAGATGTGTGTGATTTTAGGAGTTGTTTTGTTCTTTTGTTTGTTGGAAAATTGAGAGAAGATTTGATTTTTTTGATTGAGTCTTGTGCTGTTTGTGTGTAGATATTCAGGTTGGATCCGAAAGTTGGTGGTTTGGAAGCGACGGAAAACGAGCAAGATGAGCCTAAGGAGGAAATCACCAAGGAGGAGAAGGATCTTAAACTCAGGAATTTGAATAGCATGTACTCGACAAAGAAAAATATAAGAAAGGTATGACCCCTATCGTGCCTTTCTTACTGTATTGAAGTAGTTGAGTCGTGCATATTCAGGTCATTTTTAAGGTTGAGAAAAGAACTCTACTGGAGAGGGTTCACAACGATGCTAAACTTGAACAGAACGATACTTGAACCTTCTCTTCTATCCAAAAGTACTAAAATTTGGTGTCACGTATAATCATTAAGTAGAAAAGAAGTTAGATAGACCCAAGCACAGGTATAATCTTTTAGAATAGTCAACTTTTTACTTTGATTTGTCATGGAGATAACAGGCTGTTGTTATAAATGCAGGATGTGAAACGTGAAACCTTGCGCCAAACAGAAGATCCAGGAACTCAGAAAGATTTTGATCAGAAATTAAAAGGAATCGAGATCAACACAGAGGCGTTAGAAGCTATGAATTCAACCGAAAATGCTCAAAATATTCCACCATATGATTTGGAGGCCACTGCACCAGAGAAGGCGTATCCACTCGACAAGATAATTCTTAAAGGGGAGTGGGATTACCTTTTAGATGTTTTTGAACTTTCAGAAGGTGGATTAGAAGTGAATCCTGATGACTACCCAAGTTTCGTTTGCAACAGAATTAGTAAATTAAGAGATTTCAAGGTGAGGATTTATATTCTTAAATTGCATTTTTTGATTAACGTGCATGTGAAGAAAGTGATTTATATTCTAATTTTGGCTGTTGAATTTGATTTTACTAGCTGAATTAGGCAAAGTTTAGTAAAATTTGGAGTAAGAAGTTGATTGCCATGAGAAAACTTTTTAGTTTAACTTACAAATCTATACGCAGAATTTGGTTTCTATTTGATCAAAATGTTCAGCTTTGGCCGGGAATTAGAAAGGTGGATTGTGCTCGCCTTGACATACTTTGATGCATTATATTTTTTTTTTATCAGCGGTGCATTATTTAGCGTGATTTACAACCTGACATAATAATTACTTTTGTGTTCTATATGATGATATCTATTAGCTATACAACATCCTCGAGAAAATGATGTTAATGATCTAGAAGGCAGGGATGGAAGTGATCCTGTAGTGATTACTATAACTCATAGTAAATTATCAAATGATGAGTCAGTTATCCTAAGCCTCATTTGCTATGTGGATTTAAAATTGATTAGATTCTGAAACAGAATTATTTAAATTAGTCTAGTCATTTAGTTAATTCAGGGCATCTCATAATCTATTATAACAGTGTACTGCTATTTTGAGAAACATCAACGTCAAAAAGATAATGAGTGCTAGTACTTATTTTTCTCATGGGTCTTAATACATTAACTCAAATCGAAGCTTATAATCATCTTTCTGGTGTTGACTGTGTAGGATGAGTCAAGGAGAAGGAGACTGGCTGGCATACTGTCATATATCACCCATCTACTCAAGTTCAAGGACAAACATTCTATGGATGGTGTAACAACCGCAAAACGTCACAAATTTCCCAGTATTCTATCGCAGAAATTCTCTTTCATGTTTGGTACTATGAGTGAGAAGAGAATCCCAGATGAAAAACAGAAACTGCTGATTAACTATATTCTAGTACTGTCCCTAATTGCTGACGATTTTCAAACAGACCCATCCGATATCGCCAAGGATCTACGCATCAACCCCATAACACTCAGAGATTATTATGGGTACTTAGGTTGCAAGCTTGTGCGCGAGAAGTCTATGACGTTTTTTACGCTTCCTGTCCCGCTCAAGTTTGAAACAATTAAAAGGAAGAGACGAAGGTAGTTGTAGTTGTGCTGGCTAGTGTTGAAGTATCGTCATTTTTGTTTGTGGAATACCTTCGGGCTGAGGAATGCAGTTTTGGTTTTAAAAGAGTAGGGAATATGGTATGTTGTTTATGGTAACAGATTGCAAGAACTAATTACATTCTTACAGACTTAGTGTTATGAAATTGTATTTGTATTTATGTTGTTTCGTCTCTTGGGTTTGATCAGATCCAATTGTTTGGATGATGACTCGAAACAAACATTCTCAAGGAGCTCTGCACATCTCTAAAGTGAACCCGTCTTTTTCTTGATCTTTGATATTTAAAGTGATCCTGGTTTAGCTTAGCTATATAGACTTTCATGTGTTATTGCTTTTGAGTCGATTATCTTTTGTTTTGGGATGATACTTTCAACTTGTCAAACGATAGAACTTGGACCAAGTCTCATCAAAGTTAGACGTGCTTGGACGACCTTTGTGCACCTTTTTGAAAGGAAAAAAAAAACAACTTGTTCAACATTATAAAATCTCTTTCATTTTTTGTTTTCTTATTCTTTCTACATGGTATCAATTTATATCTGGAAAAACATCTTTCATAAAGCTCATTTTTTTTGGTAATTCATAAAGCATTTAAGTAATATTTTTGTGCAATAGCAATATAACACCACAACTTAAATACAACTTACTAAACATTTTTTCCTAATTTCCACAAAGATTAATCTCTTGCACGTCTAGTGTGTTTATATTTTTTATACATTTGTACTATAAGGATTTACAAAGTACCGCAATGAGATTTGAAATAAAAAAAAATTGTGTAAGAGAACTAGGTGTCAACATCTCAACCATCAACCGAACTTCATCCTTTAGGCCACTAGGAAAGCTCTTAATGAAATAATCCTCATCTGAATGGCAGTTAAAATAACTCATATGAGCTTTAAGCTCCTCAAATTTTTGTATGTACATCTCCACAGAACCTAACTGTTTCAACTTATTAAATACATCAATTAGGTTCTCGCCCCTGGCCTGAGTGAAGCGGCCAATCACTAATTCGACAAACTTAGGCCAACCAATGGTCTCCCTGCCTTCAATGTTACCAAGGTACCAAATCTCGGTTAAACCGTCCATATGAATACTTGCAGCAATTATCTTCTCATAATCAGACAAATAATGTAACAGAAAGCATCGTTTACACTTGCGCGCCCAACCGCGAGGATCACCACCACTAAATCGAGGAAATTGGTATCGGATTCCACGGAGATTCAACGATTCCATACGATTGACCGGCGAATGAAGTAAGCATGCATCAGCTGGACTGCGATCGTGAATCGGAGATGGAATTGCAGCTGATTGAGGAGGAGGCGGTGTCGGACGATCGTGATCCTTATCTGACGGTAATGCTTGGAGAATCTAAGCGAGCATCAATTTCATATCGCTCATCTCAGATCGAAACACCGATTGACAGTCCTTCAGCTCCTGTTGCCCGATCTCCTGATCTATTGCGCGTTGTTCCAAAGCATCAATTCGTTGAGTATTAGTAGGTTTCGCCATTGAAGTTAAACGGAATCAGAGTTACGCACAAAATCTAAGATGATTCCAATGTTACACAGACCTAATGATCTACTATAATTTTGTATTGATTTTGTTAACAAGAAGAAGAAATAAGCTCACTCCAAAAAGAACTTTATCACATAATTGGGAAATGAAACTGAATTTTCATAAAATGCCAAAAGTTGCCTTACAAACGTTTCTCGGCCCTTATTTATACTGAAAGCGTAAAGTAAAAACGTAAGAATCTTCTTGACAACTTACTAGAAACATACAATTGAAAACTCTAGGGACGTTCTGTGAGCGGGTTTGGACGGGTTGTCGTTAAAAATGTGATCATACCAAAATTTATGGGTTATTAATTTGTGGGTTAAGTTAAAAACTAAACAATGTGAATTGCAGGTTAGTTGGGTCGGGTTTTGACAGGTCGGGCGATCTTGAACACCCCTAGAAAACACAAAAGGATAGAGAGAAACGCTGTCGTATTGACCTGTCCATATTTTGACCCCAAATCCCTAAATTCGCAACCCTAAACCACCTTCACCATTTCTGCCTCCCTGCCTTTCTTCATTCGTAACGCAAACCCTCCGCCATGGCAGGAGCTTATCAACCTCGAGCTCCAGATCAAACCGACGAACAGCAAAACTCATCAACTCGCCGACTCTACAATCCGTATCAAGACCTAAATCTCCCCACAAAAACCACCTACAATCTCCCTACGGCTCCCGAGTTCCTCTTCCAGGAGGAATCGATCGCTCAGCGCCGATCCTGGGGCGAGAATCTCACCTACTACACCGGAATCGGATACTTAGCCGGCGCTTCCATCGGCGCCGCCAAAGGTCTGTCGACCGGAGTCAAATCGATCGAATCGAGCGACACGCTCAAGCTCAAAATCAATCGGATCCTCAACGGATCGGGCCACGCGGGGAGGCAGTTCGGGAACAGGTTCGGAGTGATCGGATTGATGTACGCTGGGCTCGAGAGCGGTATGGTTGCGATTAGGGATACGGATGATGTGATTAATAGCGTGGTGGCGGGGTTGGGGACTGGAGCCTTGTATAAGGCGGCGGCTGGACCGAGGTCTGCGGCGGTGGCGGGAGCGATTGGGGGAGTGGTCGTTGGTGCCGCGGTTATGGGGAAGCAGGCGATGAAGCGATATGTTCCGATTTGATGAGTAATGTTTGTTGTTTTTTTTGTTTGATGTTATGAATTTGAGTAGGTTCGAGGTGTTTTTAACTGTTGGTGGATTAAAAAGAAATGATTTTTTTTTAGCGCCTGATCGGATTTGAGAATGTAGGCATGGAATGTGCCTGATTATTGATAACCGAGTAGTATGGATATAATGATATACTCATATACGTCGAGTGGAATGTAATTCATGTGTAGTTGGATAGAAGATGAATAAGTTCCACTAAAACCTTGATAATTTGGGCATATGTTGTTTCGGTTTCCATACAAATAGTTTGTATGATCGTCTTCCTTTTCATGGAATAGTATGGAGAAGTTTCTTAAATGCATCGCGACTTCGTTGAGGATGGTCTGGTTTTTATAGTTTTTCATGGGATTCTGTATTATGGCTTTCAAAGATAGTTGCTTGGCCTATAAATTTGTTTTTGGCCTATAAATTTGTTTCTGCAAACTCATCTCATCTTAACCTTTCATTTTGTTGATTCTGCAAGTAAATGCTTGGCTATTTGATTTATGAGATGTTAACTTTATGTGGGTTATATGTTAAGGGTCTGCCATGATTCCTCTCACAGTTGTAGAATTAAGTCATTCTGATGTATGGTGTATAGTGATAGTTGGTGCCAAATTTGACGAACTTTTCAATTACATCCGGGTGACCTTTGTTTCAGTAGGGACAGAGGGGCACTTTAATCCTGATGATGGTGTATGACTTATTCGCAGGAGTATTTTTCTTGTGTGACTAGAGTTTGATTTGGTTACTCTCGAAACCTGATCTAGTGCGTGGGTGATGAGCGTAACCTAGTGTCCTTTTTTGATCGTTGTGGGTGGTGGTTGTTGGTCTACTACTCAGCTATTGCAATGCTCTATCTACTATTGTAATAACTAATCTTGTCTCTTAGCCAACAGTAGTGGTGTGGGTAGTTGATACCAGTAGACAGTAGTTGCAGTGGCATATAGTGTCCGTGTATCATCTGAAAACTTTCAATTGCATTTGCATGCTCTTGTACAAAAATTCCTTGTGTCGAAAGAGTAATGCTTTTGCATCATGTTCGTCAAACACACCTAGTCTTATTCCTGAAAAGAGCGCTAATGCCGCTCTTCTGCATATTGGCTAAGTGCAAAATTCCCTGCTTACATGCTTGAAAAATGTCTCTCTTAACTGGCCCAAGGTGCCGAGCGTTCATAGGAAAGGCTGTCAAAGACTGTCAGAAATAGCAGCAGGTGTCAAGGCAGGCTACTAGAGAGGCATATTTTATGCCATTCCCCTATTTGAGATAGAAGAGCTTGGTTTTTCAGACGTATCAGAACTTGTTTGATTTATTAAGTAGAATTTTATTAACAATAAAGTTGTGGGCGAACAAAAAAGAAGGAATTTCATTTCATTGATTAACTAGAACTTCTACATCAAAGAACTTGGAAAACAGTTCTGTTTTGTAGTGATACCAAAATAAATAGAGTGACAATCGTTTTGTGCGATGACAAATAAAGGTAATATATATGTTTTCTAGAAATGGACATCTTGGAACATCTCATCACTTGCACGGTTCTTCCAGGGCATTCGATAAATAGGAACTAATGCAGTAACGATGCAAAAGATCAGCATGGCCCCTGATGAATTATGACATGTTCAACTTGAGAAGTAGCTTATAATTGTAGTTGTGCTGGCTGTGTTGGAGTATCGTCATTTTTGTTCGTGAAATACCTGGGAGCTGAGGAATGCAGTTTTGGCTTTATAAGAATAGAGAATATGGTATGTTGTTTATGGTAACAGATTGCAAGAACTAATTATATTCTGTTATCAAAATTGTATTTGTATTTATGTTGTTTCGTCACTTGGGTTTGATCAGATCCAATTGTTTGGATGATGAGTCGAAACAAACATTCTCAATGAGTTCTGCACATATCTAAAGTGAACCCGTCTTTTTCTTGATACCTTTGATATTTAAAGTGATCCTGGTTTAGCTTTAGCTATATTAGACTTCATGTGTAATTGCTTTTGAGTCGATTATCTTTTGTTTTTGGAATCTTGGATGATACTTTTAAACGATAGAACTAGGACCAAGTCTCATAAAAGTTAAACGTGCTTGGACGACCTTTGTGCAAGTCATCGTGCACCTTTTTGGAAGAAAAAGAAAAGAACTTGTTCAACATACCTCTTTTAGTCTAAAGATTATAAAATCTCTTTCATTCTTAGTTTTCTTATTCTTTCTACATGGTATCAATTTATATCTGGAAAAACATCTTTCATAAAGCTCATATTTTTTTTGGTAATTCATAAAGCATTCAACTAATATTTTTGTGCAATAGCAATATAACACCACAACTTAAATACAACTTATTAAACACTTTTTCCTAATTTCCATAAAGATTAATATCTCTTGCACATTTGGTGTGTTTATATTTTTATACATTTGTACTGTAGGGATTTACAAAGTACCGCAATGAAATCTGGAAAAATAAAATAAAATAAAATAAGGAACACCAATAATATTTTGATAATTAAACGTAATAAATATCCAACAAGAATTCCCGAGTTACGCTTTTATTGTTACAGAGGGTCAATTGCGTTAACTTACCACCTCTTCACTACGCTCCCGTTGCAATGTCTTTCTAATTTATTAAAATGAGCGAATTGCTCCTTGACCTGTTGAAAAATATGTAAATTGTCCATGAGTCCTTTGACATGTATTTATATTCTTCTTCATTGGATTTAACATCATAAAGTAATTCACACATTTTAGCATACTTTATAAGACAAGTTGCGCATTGTAATAGATTATGAAAAATAAATTGCTATAAATCACATAGGGATTTAACGCTTGTACTTAGCTCTATTTCTTCTTTTATCACGTGAGGCTAATTTAGTAATTTGACACAAAACACTAGCTCCTCATACACGCAAAATCAGATCCGGTCCAGTCTCACATTCTGAACCGGTCCGGTTTAGATATATACCCAAAAACCCAGCTAAAAAATCATAACAAAACAAACAAGACCTAAAACTCCTTAAACCCTCGCTCTCTCTCTCTCTAGAACAAACCCTCCGCCATGGCAGCATATCAACCTCGAGCTCCGGATCAAAGCGACGAACAACAAAACTCATCAAATCGTCGACTCTACAATCCGTATCAAGACCTAAATCTCCCCACAAAAACCACCTACAATCTCCCAACAGCTCCCGAGTTCCTCTTCCAGGAGGAATCGATAGCTCAGCGCCGATCCTGGGGCGAGAATCTCACCTACTACACCGGAATCGGATACTTAGCCGGCGCTTCAATCGGTGCCGCCAAAGGTCTGTCGACCGGAGTCAAATCGATCGAATCGAGCGACACGCTCAAGCTCAAAATCAATCGGATCCTCAACGGATCGGGCCATGCGGGGAGGCAGTTCGGAAACCGGTTTGGAGTGATCGGATTGATGTACGCCGGGCTCGAGAGCGGTATGGTGGCGATTAGGGACACGGATGATGTGATTAATAGTGTGGTGGCGGGGTTGGGGACTGGAGCTTTGTATAAGGCGGCGGCTGGACCGAGGTCTGCGGCGGTGGCGGGAGCGATTGGGGGAGTGGTCGTTGGAGCTGCGGTTATGGGGAAGCAGGCGATGAAGCGATATGTTCCGATTTGATGAGTAATGCTTGTTGTTTTTTTGTTTGATGTTATGAATTTGAGTAGGTTTGAGGTGTTTTTAACTGTTGGTGGATTTGGAAATTATTTTATAACTCGTGGTCGAATGGAGAATGTAGGCATGGAATGTGCCTGATTATTGATAACCATGGATATAATGATATACTCATATATGTCGAGTGGAATGTAACTCGTGTGTAGTTGGATAGAAGATGAATAAGTTGCACTAAAACCTTGATGCTTTGGGCATATTTTGTTTCGGTTTCCATAAAAATAGTATGTATGATCGTTTTCCTTTTGGTGGAATAGTATGGAGAAATTTCTTAAATGCATTGTGAATTCGTCGAGGATGGTCTGGTCTTTCATAGGTAGTTGCTTTGCCTATAATTTGTCTGTGCAAACTCATTTCTTTCTGCTAGCCTTTCGTTTTGTTGAATCTGCTAGCAAAAGATTGACTATTCGATTAATAATATGTTAACTTTATGTGGATTATATGTTAAGGATCACCCGTGATTCTTTACACAGTTGGAGAGTTTAAGTCACTTCTGGTGTGGAGAGTTCTTATATAGTGATGGTGAGTGCCAATGTCGACGAACCGTTCAGTTACACCTGAGTTTCTTTTGTTAAGGCGCACTGGGACACTGTAATTTGATGTTTATGCCCAACTTCTTTGCGGAAGTATCTTCCTTGTGTGACTAGAGTTTGATTAGTTACTGCCTCTATCTGGACCTAATCCAGTGCATGGGTGATGAGTCCTCTTTTATCTTTGCGGGCGGTTATTGGTGGTCTAGTACTCAGCTGTTGCAATGCTTTGTCTGATAATGGCATATAGTGTCCGTGGATCATCTCAAAACTTTCAATGCATCTGCACTGCATATGTACTAAAATTCCTTTACTTTTGTTGACAGAGTAACGCTTTTTATCATGTTCGACCCGTCTTAATTTTGGTATTTCAGATGTATCAGAACTTGTTTGATTTATTACGTACAATTTTATTAACAACAAAGTTGTGGACGAACAAAAAAAGAGAATTTCATTTCATTGATTAACTAGAACTTCTTCATCTAAATGTGGAAAAATAATCCGATTTCAGGTGATACTAAAATAAATAGACTAACAATCGTTTTGTGAGATGATAAATAAAGGTAATATATATATTCTCTAGAACTAGATTCAGCCTCGGTAAATTGGAATAATGCAGTAACGATGTAAAAGATCAAGATTAAGGATAACACGTTCAACTTGAGAAGTGGCCTTATCACTTGAACTTGTTTTATGTTTGCTAAGCGTACGAGAGATAACCAGATTCTTGGACTTATTGCTTGCACTGGTTTTATAGTTGCTGGCCTCTAGTGCAGAAAATAACCAGATTCTTGGATTTCAGTGTAGTGAGTTTCGAATTTCATCCAAAAACATTAATTTTATTGTGCAGATGTTTCGTTGCAACACAAGAGAGCAACTGGAGTTTGTCGTCACAATTGCATGACTGGAATTGCTTTGGCACCTATACCCGTGATCAATGAATAAACTGTCTGCTACATTAAGGCTACGAATACATAGCGTTAAATTCTACCCGTGGCAGACAAAATGTGCCTAGAAATATTCTACAAAAACAAACAAATATTTGTTAACAACTCGACTGGAAAATAGAAAACGAACGAAACCAAATTGGTTCAAAAAATGGGGTTCAACAATAAATGGTGAGATTTCTTATTCAAAAATTACAGATATCCGAGTGTTCAAAATGGGCTTTTCTTTACCCTCTATATTTGCAAAATTAAATTTTTGCCTCTGGACCCCATTATTCAAAAATTAAATAAGCCTTGTAGACTGGTTTCTACAGTAAAAAGAACAGAATATTGATACAGGCTAAACAATAGGTTCAAAGAACATCTGCAATCACTTCTGCAGGTCTGCTACACCACTTGTTTCAAATGACATATGATCGGAACAGGAGATTCAGGGAAACTGGGAAAGTTAAAACCAAATTAAAGCAGCATCGTCTCCGGATTTTCAATGTAACCTTTGAAGGCTTTCAGCCATTCTGCACCAACGGCACCTAAACACATCATCAAATACAAACATCAGAATCTGTCATTTTAACGTTATGTTATTAGCACCATTATATCTTATGGCTCTGTCCTAAATCATGTCAAAGACCAACATTTAGGCAAATTCATCACGACTCTAGGGTGAAAATGCACCAGGAGCTGGTGTTGTATAACATTAGACTACTATATATTATCCATAATTAGGATGCTTTGGAATCATAGCGAAAATAGTTGTTGCTCAGTAGTTTGGGGATGCCGTATGATTCACATCTTTTATAGTTAAAAAGAGACATTTCTTTACTTCTAATAGAATCATATTTGTATACAGTGAATGGTGCATCATAGATGGGTTAGTAATGTCTCATAGAAGTAAACCAGACAGAGGAAACTTACCGTCAATAACCCGATGATCGCAGCTCAATGTCACAGACATGAAAGAAGCGAAATTATACTGATCGGGACCGCCGCCGGGTATGACTCTTTTTTCAGCTGCTCATGCAAGTTTAATCAGTGAATAAAAATCCACACATACAAATAACAAAACTGCAGGAAGAGACCAAAGAGCTATCTTACCAGAGCCAACTGCTAGAATGCCCGACTGTGGCGGGTTGACGATGGCACAGAACTGCTTGATGCCAAAAGGCCCTCCCAAGTTTGAAACCGTGAATGTACCTCCCTGCAAAGATAGAATTTGATATCATAAGCAGATCACTGTCTTATAAACCTTCTCAATGAAGTTTATTTCTCTTTTTTTTTTCTTTTTTTGGTTTGGAATAGGGAATTACCCACATGAATATACATATATAACCTAGTAAAATGAAACTTGTTTTACCTCATAATCTTCAGGTTTCAAGCTGTTATCTCTCGCTTTCTGAGCTAAATGTTTAACTTCATCAGAAATTTTTGCCAAACCTTTCTTGTCAGCATCCTGTAAATTTTAGCGCAAAAATAAATTATTATTCGCATCGGTAATCAGATCAGTAATTCAAGGTGATGTCGTGGTATATGGCTAACATTAAATGAAGATGGCAACTCACCTTAATTACAGGCACATACAATCCGTTTTCTGTTTGCACAGCAACATTAACATTCACATTGTGATACCTACATTGGTGATAGATGGTGTTGCAATTTAGTGGTCGTCGGGTTAAACAAATATTTTGCATCATCAGAGGAACTTACTGTCTGATATAATCATTGGTCCATGAACTATTACACTGAGGGACCTTTCTAAGAGCCAAGGCAGCTGCCTGCAGTCAAATAGTTTCTCGATCAATTGAAGAACAATGTAAACAAAAATAAGAGATAAAATCAACCCTCGTTTGCACTCCTTGTTACAGCTCTCTCCCCATACATGCTCACTCACGCACACACCTAAGTTGGGAAAGCACAATGCCAAGGAAGAAGATTTCTAACCAACATGGACGTAAAAGGAAATGCGAAAAGAAAAGAGAGGATGCACACACAAGATTACACAAAAAAAAATTCTTAGGAAATGAGAAGAATACACAATACTCTTCTGGCGAAGGAGTGCATACCTTAATCACGAGATCATTAACAGATATCCTTTTCCCACCCGAAGCTTCTTGCAATGAATTCAGCTGGCTGCGCAATCTGCATGAAAAAGTAGGAAGTTAAGACAAAAAAGAGAAAAAAAATTCCTGGTGAATTCATTGAAAAAAAACTACACACTCACTCCATTAGCTTGTCGACACATGTATCTACAGTTAGGTAATAGTGTGGGATGGTTTGTTTTGATTGCAACAATCGCGATGCTGTCACCTGCCACAGATGGTAATATATATTAGAGACAAGCAATAGCCAAAAATTACAGCTCACGGGCAATTAAATTAAGGCTTAAATATCAGCACTAATTACAGAACATCACCACCAAAACCCCAATCGCAATAATAATATACTTGCTACAGAAGCATGCCCTTTGAAAGTATGTGTTAAACTTCCTGGTTGACTTAAGGTACCAAGGTCCTGTATAACATTAGTGTACGAAGCAGCAAATTCTACGTTTTTTTTACCTTCCATTTAAAAACTTATAACTGATGCATTTCTTCTGGGCGTGATAACGGCGAAACTAAAAGAACTCTTTCCATGACGAGGAAAGTGATATCACTGCTAAAATAATACCTTTCTAATTTGTGTATGTGGGATGTCTGAGTAATCTAGGGCAGCTGAGGTAGTTGCATCAGCCTTGGGAGCTTGTGAAACTTCCTTACCACGAGAAGCTACAGAGAGATGGTAAAACTTGTCATTTAAATTGTTTCAGAAATCGAATTGATGATCAAATGGCTTACTGAGGGAAAAAAAAAACATAACAAACTTGATAACACAAAAGGAGACCTGATTTTGATGCTAATTAAATGTAAACACTGGGCATAAGATAATTACCCAGATGATCTTCTATGTCAGCCTTCACAATGCGACCATCAGGACCAGTTCCTTTGATGTTTGCGAGAGATACCTGTATTTATGACAAGTTATTGATGGAGCTTACTACTGAGAAAATATGCAACATACTAACAAAATGCTATTATCCAATGTAATGCATCTAGTAACAGAGCGTAAAATTACATTGTGATCTTCTGCAAGTTTTCTGGCAATAGGACTAGCAAAAATACGATCTTCCCCAGAGGACACACTGGGCTTGGAAGCTTTAGGCTCTGGAGAAGTCACGGGCACTTCAGCGACATCTTTTTTTTGTGGAGTTGGAGCAGAGGCTTCTTTGGGTGCAGGTGCAGCATCTGATGCTGAAGCAGTGTAGTCCTTGAATTTTGCAATGTCACCCTCTTCTTCAACAGTTATGGCAATTATCTACAGCCATTTAGATTGCAATTTTAGAAACTCTGTGACCATCTATTTTTCTCTCCTATCTTGATAGGCAAACAATGCCATATACATTTAGCCTACTAGAATCCCAGTCAACCAAGAAAGTCTGATTGAAGGCACAAACTATCAGTCCATTAGGTAACATTCCTTGTATAAGGAAAAGGATATAATGAAAACCAAAGAATTGTACCCAGCACCAAAATTCCTGATTGTAGCTATAAATATCTTCTTTTTGAAAGAAAAGAAAAATCCAACAGCTTAAACCAAGTTGATACTAACTTACTAAGCAACATATCTCAGACAATTAATTGAAGTAAGGGCCTGGTAGGACCACACAAAGATACAGTTTGGATATAAGGAATCCAAAGGCATACTGAAATAAAATTTAAAATTCCCAAATCAAGAATATATTGACTCCTGCCCCTTTTATATGTTGCATATCTTAAGACAAAGTACTGCAAAGTGCAAGAGATAGTTTGATAAAAGTTTCTTAAACCATATTAGATAATTACCTCACCAACTTGAATCCCACTTGCACCATCTGGTTTCAAAATTTTTGCAAGATATCCTTCTTCCATGCATTCCATTTCCACTGTCGCTTTGTCCTTTCCACATTAAAAAATATAAAAGTAGAATATCAGATTTAAATGACAAGAAGGAAAACTACATTCAGTCAATGAAAACAACAGAGACTATCAATTTGACCCACAGTTTCCACTTCACAAAGTACTTCTCCAGGAGCAACTTTATCGCCCTCTTTCTTCAACCACTTGGCAATATTTCCCTGAATTACAAGAACAATAAGAAATATTAGTGGAAAGTAGCAACTACGGAGGAGATGATGAAAACAACTGAAAAGAGTACTTGCCTCCGTCATTGTAGGTGAGAGAGAAGGCATCCCAATCTCTTGGTGAGGTGGAAGAGCTGAAAAAAATTAAAAGGATACTGGTAAATATGTGGTTAAATCGTGGTTGCAAGAAAGCAGTCCTCATATAGAAACAATCCAACATCTTGGTAAGAGAACCAGGGAGTTAATAAGTTTCAATTAATGTACTTAACCAATTAAATTTCAAATTGTAGAAATGGTAATTAGTCAGACTCAGTAAATTGTCCCAAAAAATAAACAATAAACCCTCCTTTATAGAGTTTTCCTTTGACTTAACACTGATTAACAGGCAGGATTGTCGTTAACTAACCTGAATCTGTTGAAAAACTTCTAACCGAGTTTTGCTGTCGACTGGAAACAAACATGTGCAAACGAGACATGAGGAAATCAGTAAACTTTTACATGAAAAATATAGATGGTGATTCTTTTAGGAAAATAAAACAAAAACTGTGGGTACCTGTTTTGCACCATTCCTCTTGGCATTATCCTTGCTGTGCATAAAGCATTTCCCTTGTATATCCTCATAGCTGATATCTGCATTACAAATTTCAAATATTTACATACTCATAATTTTCCCATCTAAACAACAAAACGCACATCCTCAAAGAATGGCCAAAATAAAAGCAAAAAAATAAATAAAAATGAATGTAATGGTAGTAACTGGACTTACTGCTTGGTGACTAGGATTGAAACAACCTGCACCAGATAACTTTGAAATCTCATGCTTGTCTCCAGGTCCAAGAACAAGTCGGCTGGACCTTGAAATATCTGTGGCAAAATTGCATACACATTAGAAAACAACCACAGAAACACCCGTATACAGAACGACGTTGACAAACATGTCATTAAGGACTTCCAACACGCATATAACTCCATGACATACTTATAAACCATTAATATTGTCAAGGCAGTATCTGGATTGCGTGAAATCCATCCCAGAATATAAAGTACTAACAAAACAGAAACTCAAAATAAAAGTGGTTGAATATCCTTAAATCTTGATAAAACCTGACTCAGGGTACACGTGACTAAATGTAATTATGGACATGCGAAATCATGCTGCCAGAAAGCCCCTATGTCTCCGTGACACTACTATCACCATAAATAGACACTAACTAAAGCATTATCTGTATCACTTCTCTGCATACACAACCTGGTATTCATATTTTAGTCCAAAGTTTTTGTATTCTTAAAAAAAGAAAATCTAATCAGCTACAGACATTTAAAAAATCTGATTAAAAAAATTACATCTACAGAAACACAAACTTAATATTGATTCTATTTGCAGGACTTTCTGTACTAAAAGCAAAGAATCAATGATTAGGAAGAAACACTAATATCTCAAATCAACTAACAAATTGCATCCAGAATACGTTCTTTACATCTTCATATTGCCTTTACTTTATCAGGGCTCAGAAAATGTACCGAGAAGATTGCTAGAGGCGCGGCACAACAATGATTAGTATTAGGTTGGAAGGACTGTGTTACCATGGAATTTCCAATCCAAGAGAGGGGAGAGACTCATTAGGCAGTTAAAGACTTAAGGTTTAATTATAAAGCGTAATCGTTAGCAGGAACTACCGATTCCGATCCTCACGGCAAGCAATCTGTAGGGAGAACGGACTACGGAGAAATTTGTGCGCAAAGACAAAAACCAAAAACACCAGAAAACAAAGTAAGAATTGTTCAGCCACTCACCATCAATTTTATCAACTGACCGGCCGGCATCATTCGAGAACCAGCGTGTACAAATTGCACGGTCATTTCCATGTGAACATCTCAGCTGTAGCAAAAAGCATGAATGCATAACAACAATCAGATAACACTCTCGCAAATGGCAAAGTCGAATCAATCTTATTATCCGAATAACGCAGACAAACTCTATTAGGTCAAATTAATGAATGCTGCGGAGATTCTAAAAATTAAGCAATTCAATGCTAAGATCCAAACACATAATTGTGTAAAAATTCACAATTAGCTCATCAAAAAACTCGGATTAAAATCGAACTAACGGCATTGAAAAAATTAACGATAAACGCGAAATAATCGAAAAAAAATGATTATACCTTCCTAGAGTGTTGCAAAATCCGAGAAGCGTAAGTCATGACGAATCAATCTCCCTGTGTTCTTCCACCAAAATTAAGATCAAAATTGATTATTCGATTTGGCTTTTGAAGAGATCAAAAGGGCAAAAGAGAATTATGTAATAAAGCAACTGTGTGTGTTGTGTGTGTTGTGTGTGTCTCTAAAATACTAAATAATAGGGCTGGCTGCGCAAATGTCAGCGAAACAACAAAAACCATACAGAAAAAATAAATAAATAAAAAATAGAAAATTATTACGCACACCACCACACCTCTACTTTTTGTTTTGCAATTTTGGCCCCTTCTCTGTCGGAAGCAAAACGCGCTTTTTGTTGTTCTCGCGTTTTTCCTTCAATTGTTTTGTTTTGACTAGATATTTAAGTGTTGATTCTTTGGGACATTTGAAAATTACTAGTTTGAATCGCGCGCTTTTACCTTTTTTTTTTTTTTGGGGGGGGGGGGGGGGGGGGGGGGTGGGGGTAGTTTTGGCACTTGCCAGTGGAGAATAGTTTTTCCTCGACTTAAATACTATAGTAATAACTAATAAGAGTTAAATACATTGAACCCCTAACCTAAGACTCACTTTTTTATTTTTTATTTTTAAACCTACCTATTTTTATTAAAAATCGCCCTTGAGTCCTTAATTAGCATTTCGTTTCTATATTTGTTTTCTATTCTAAAGTTAAGTATGCGAGCGATTGTGGAACACCATATAAGGTGAGTTGACTTTTTCTTTTATAACCAAATATCATTAAGGAATAAAGGGAAATTACAAGTCATTATTTACAAGAGATGGAGTCCTCCGCACAACAAATTTAACACATCAGAAGAGGAAGAGCATGGGCCACTCCAGCTATTTGTGGCAGAGCATTTGGCGCAGGGGCGGACCCAAGCCCAAGGCTGGGTTGGGCTGTAGCCCATGATAGATTTTTGACGTGCAATTATGTATATATAGTTTAGCCCACATATATATACATAAAACAAATGGGCCACAAAAATAATTCATCTCATGATCTAACTAGTTTTAGCCCACACAAATATATATAAAACAAATGGGCCACATAAATAATTCATCTCGTGATCTAACCAACTTAGTTTTAGCCCACAATCTCCATTATATAAATACAAAAATCCTATAAATACAAAATCCATCTGAATAAAAAGAAAAAGGAACTGCACCATTTAGAACACTAGAACAACAACGTGCAACGGAAAAGATCAAAGGAGAATAGAAGAATATCTAATAAGTCTATTCAAAATATGTATATTTTAGGTTGGTATTCATTGTTTAAACTTTTATTTGTTTTTGGATTTACCATGTTGAATATTTTAACAAAGTAGACATCAAAATGCTTTTGGTTTGTACTTTCTAAATTCCTATTTTGTCAAGATTAGAATATGAAATTAAAAAGTGAGAACTTTGAGTAATCTCAAAAAAATTTGAAGAATGAACTTTGAAAAGGAGTTGGAAGTTAGACCCAGTGTTGTTTATGGATTATGAAAAAAGAACTTAGACACTTTTTCATTTCTTATGTTTAATGGTATGTAGCTCTTTAGTATTTTGTATCGAACATGGATATTTCTCATTCTATTTGATATATTTTAGTTAAGTTTTTTTATATAATTTTAATATAATACTTAACTCTTTAGTAGCCCAGGTTAAACTAAAATCCTGAGTCCGCCCCTGATTTGGCGATGTTATGAGCCTCAAGGTGAGTAGTTGCTTGGTTTTGAGCATGCCTCAAGGTGAGTAGTTGCTTGGTTTTGAGCATGAACGACAATCTTGGCCTCTACTCCAATGATTGACTCCATGCAGCAGGAGGTCTCGAACAAAGGCTCGTGCAGTTGCAGCAACGGGGTAAGGTGGGTTAAAGGTCTCAAGTGAAGGGATCCAAGGGTTCACCATTTTAACCTAGGGGTGGGAGAGGGTAGGATACCCACCTCATTCGGGAAATAATTGCGGATATCCACATGTTCGGGAACACAAAAAAAAAAAAAAAAAATTGTTCCCGAACTCAAATTTGTCGGGTACTCAATGAGGACGGGTATCTGATGTTGCGTGTTTAGGGTATCCGATTTCTTTTTTTTTTTTTTTTTTTAAGGGTTTTCTAGACTTCAAACATAAATTTCACATTAATTTCAAATGCAAACTCTCATGCATTTTCAAAAAGTGAGTATATATATATATATATATATATATATATATATATATATATATATATATATATATATATATTTGCAAAATCATTGCCACATTCTTCATATATCATATCAATTGTCATCCCTCCCAAATCATTATAATAAGTTATATACTTGCACCTCTATCAATTACTCGTGACTAAGAATATCCTCCTATATAATCATAAATCAAACATAGCAGTAATTTATAATTAAATGTGTGTATGGTGAATTATTTAAACTAAAATTGAAAAAAATAAATTACTTCATGTATATAATAAGTTCAGATATTAACTAAAAATAAAATAAAAAATTTAATGAGATTATGGCCAATAAATACCCTATCGGATTCGAGAAATCAGGGGTAACTACCCGAACCCATTCCCAATCCTGCCTAAAAATCGTGGGTAATGAGAATTCGAGTACCCGCACCTGAATTTTCTTGACCAAATAAAAAAATTTCCTATAGGGTCGGGATCGAGATTGGGTACCCGCACCCGTTGCCCACCCCTATTTTAACCTTCTCAATAATAGTCTTTGACGAGATTGTTATATCACTTATGTTGGTTAAACATGTATTGTTTAAGTTCTTTTGGTTCAAATAATATAGTAGGACATGTATATGTAAAATGTATGAAGTTAAGTTAGCATTACATTGTAAAAAAATGCATTACAATTCTTAGTTGAAATAATTATTGACTAAGAAGTTGTAAAGAATCTTGAAAAAAAATAAAGAAAAGAGTCACAATTCAAAATATTAATCAATTTCATGAGAAAAAAAATTCTGTAATTACATACTCTTCGAGGTTTAAAGTGTATAAAATCACATTTTTATAATATTAAAATATTAAAAGTAAATAAATTACGTATAACTTTTTATTTCAAAAACTAAAGTAATGTCAAACGCGGAGGAGAGAGAGTACTTTTTTTTTTGAAAAATAGTTTTTCTCTAAGAAATCTTTTAATTTCTTCTATTTTATTTGTATTTTCTTTACTTATTTTCCAAGGAACCAAGTAGATTACATGAATCCAATTTTCATTCGATAAAAGTCGTTTTCTGTTAACGACTTTGATCAATCTTCGTGAAGTTGTTAGATCATGTACGAGGGTTGACGCTTGCCTAGTTTGAGGAGATCAAAGAAGTCGGTTAGTTGATAACTGTAGAATCAACTCCTGAAGCTACGGTGACTTCAGTTTAACGAATTACTAAAACTTTTGTGTATATATTACTACTTATATTAATTACAGTTTAACGAATTAACAAGTCACATAACATCGATAGCTTACCTATTTTATTTACTAGACAAATTCTTCTAATCACATTAAAACAAGCAATGAATTTATGAGCCCTAATTAAAACCAACCTTTTTTAGAAACAAAAATTTAAGTTTTCTCCTAAACAAAAAATAGAAAAATTCCAAAGGTTTCACACGCATGACAGATAAGGAAAACGCTAAATCACACGTGGCTTTGGCGTTAATACTTAAATAATAAATAAATCCAAATGTTCATAATAAAAAAATCGAAAAACCTCTCAACATTATATATATATATTATAAAACCGGCACCAAATCCTGAGCGGGAGTCACAATTTCACACACCCACACACCAACACCAACACACCGCGATTTTTCACAATCAAATCACCGAAAATGTTGAGATTCAGCTCCAATTCCCGTTGATTCACCTCGAATTACGACTCGATTCTCATCGGCATTGCATTAATAGGCTCACAGCGAGATTTTGTTCGGTTGATTCTGTGAATTTTTGGACTGTGCAGGGGTCAAAAAATGGGGAATCAGAAGCAGAAGTGGACGGTGGATGAGGAGGAGGCGCTCAAGGCCGGCGTGGCGAAGCACGGGCTCGGAAAGTGGAAGAATATTCTCGTTGATTCGGAACTCGGCGCGAGGCTAGCTAGCCGTTCGAATGTTGATCTTAAGGTTTTTGTGATTTTTATGCGCCGTTTCGTCTCTGTGTTGATGTAGTTGTTACGGAATTTCGTATGTGTTTTTTTGATTTTTTTTTGTTTTTGTTTTTGAGGAATGTGATCGTGTTGTTTGTGTCATTTTGTACTTGTTTGTGTCGTTTGTAACGTGTTGAGATTGTTCTGTTGTGTGTAGATTGTAGATTTGTTGTTTTTCTGGTGCAGGTTTGCCTCAGACGCTCTAATTAGTAGCAGTTTTTTTTTTGTTTTTGTTTTTGAGGAATGTGATCGTGTTGTTTGTGTCATTTTGTACTTGTTTGTGTCGTTTGTAACGTGTTGAGATTGTTCTGTTGTGTGTAGATTGTAGATTTGTTGTTTTTTTGGTGCAGGTTTGCCTCAGACGCTCTAATTAGTAGCAATGGAGATGTTTCTATTCGTGATTTAGCTGTAGATTGTAGCTTTGGTTGTGGAGGCTGTTGTTCTATTGTGTATAGATAGTAGATTTGGAGTGGAATTTTATTTGTGCAGGCTTGCTCAAACAGTGTAATTTGTTGTAATTCTGATGTTTCTATTGTGATTTATTTGTAGATTTGTAGCTTTGTTTTCTGGAGGTCGTAGTGATTTTTGAATTTTGATTTCTGTGTTTTTTTTTTCTTTGAATGTTCTCTTTAGTTTTTTCTTATCATTGAGCTTAATCACTGGTTTGTGCTAACACCAGGACTCGAGATTGTGTAATTCAAAAGAGCGAAGCTTGTTTTATTTATTTGTTTGCATTGCCAAAGCATGTGTTATAAGTTGCAAGTTTGAGCTTGCGAAATCATGTGTGTTTTATATGCAAGTCGATACTTCTCTAGAAAGAATAATGATCAATTTTGATCGGTTCTTTCATCTGTGTTTACCTATTTGACATTTGAAGTCTATTTTGGTTTTTGTTCTTCGGAGAACATTCAATTTTGTAATTAGGTCCTTGAAATTATATTGCAGTCTGGTTTTCAATGCTGTTGCTAGATGAATTCAGGATGAAACTAAGATCTATGCTGTTGGTTCTACGTGTGTTTGAATCTTAAGTTGTTTGGGGTGGTTTTTGAGTATAACATTAAATTTTTTTGTAATATATAGAGGCATAGTGTCAAAGAAATGTGGCTATTTTCCAATGATATACTGTGGAGAATTTTCTGGAAAATATTGAAAAAAGCATGAAGGTTTAACAAATTTTGTTCTTCGGTTCATGTAGATGAAGGCAGACTTTCCTGCCATCATCTAGAAAAAAAAGCAGTCTCTGTCGCTTTACTTAGAACTTCAGTGGGAAAAGAAGCTATGGTTATAAATCACAGGCTTTCCCATGGATATGAGCAATATATACTTTTACTACATTTAATTGCTATCCACCCAAAACTGAAATTGAGTTTTCAAACTTCCATAAATGCTTTAATTGTGAAGATATGAGTTTAGTAATTGAATAATACATCTAAACTATTTTTCCTTATCTTGCACGTTTAAACTCTTCATGTGTTATTACTCTTCCACTCATTTTGAATGAGCCGGGAAGCAGAACTCATCTGATTGACTTGGTATGATTACTATTTTGGTTCGTGTTGCCTACCACAATTCTTGGGATAAAGGTCTTGTGGTCATCGTAGTCGTATGTGTCCCTATTTTTATGTGCTTGTTAAAATGTAATATTTAAGATTTGTAAGAGATTCTTTGACCAAGGTTATCCCTATCTATCACGTCAAACTTTACTTGAACTAACCACATAGAAAATAATGGTGTTTTTTTGTATATTTGGTATTCTTTTAACTTGCTCTTGAGGTAAATATTGATCTCTTTCTTGTTCATTTAATCAGGACAAATGGCGAAACATGTATGGTAGCCAGGGCCAAGGCTCTAGAGATAGCGCTCCTACTCCCAAAGCGAAAGCAACTGCGCCCAGCATAGTGCTGCCTAAAACTTCAACTACATCTTCTGTTTTTATATCCAAGGATAATGCTGTTGACAATGCTGCCCGAAGCTCGGACACAAAAAATGCTCCGAAGTATGTTTGCATTTCTATGTTGCATTATTGCTCTATGTAGCTCTCATTTTTGAAGTATACTCAACTTCTTCAGTTTAGGTTATAACCACTGCGTGCATTTTACTGTTGCTCTGGTAATTGTCCAGCTTGTTTAAGTTTGTTTTTGTTGATGTTCATAACTTGACTCGAATCCTTTCGGGTCCTGTGGAGACCTTATTTGTCTCTGTCTATCTGTTTCAGTCTTTTGTTTTAATGTGCATTTTTCTTCATTGATTTGCATCTATATAAAATCTTTAATTGCAGGAGAGTTCATGCATGTCTTAATCTTGCAGCCTGCTATCTTTGATTTCGTGTGAATAGGGTTGGTTATTCATATGATTTTCCCTTCTTCTCGTATTACAGATATAATACTCTGATATTTGAAGCACTTTCTTCCATCAAAGATCCCCGTGGATCTGATATGGGTGCAATCGCGAGGTTTATTGAGGTGGGATGGATTCTATACCTCCTATATAGTTTTATCTTTAATTTAAATGACACTGCATAAAGTCATCTAAAACTATTTGCTTAAGTTGTGCTGTTAGAGTTTGAAGGTACTGACTTATTCATTTGAAAGAGAGTCTATATCAAACGACACTGTATAAAGTTATCTAGAACTATTTGCTTAAATTGGGCTGTAAGCTGTTATAGTTTGAGGGTACTGATTTGTTCATTTAAATAAGGAGTCTTGGCATGTCAAGACTTTTAGGAATAATTTTGAAGCTGTCGGGGGCACTGAATTGAAAAAAACCTCTATAATTTTTCTTGAGCTCACTCCATCCAACATTTTAATACATCTATATTTTGCATGTGGATATTTAACCATGTTTTTTGAGTGCTCATAAAACTTTTCTGCGTCTAGTATACGTTGTTTCTTAATGTAAAATTTATCAAAATAATCAATTATTGTTTCGTCGACTATCAAGTATCAAAAGGGTTTAGACGATTTTACATAAATCACTTGAAATACTTAATACTTGAAATAATAGAGTTATTTGTAATGGTCAGCTCGAAGTTTGTTTATTCCAATTGAATTTTTGAGAAATGCGTATGATTTTTCGTGCTTTCGTGATATTTGAGGACAAAATTAACTCTCAACTGCTGTGCAAATTTTAGGATATGCTCTTGCACTTTTGCCTTTTGGATTTAAGCCCACTGTATTATCCATCACACTTTTCTTATCTCCCAAGAATCCATAAGGTTGAACATCAAATGTCTTATATTTGACAGCATAAGTATGAGGTGCCGCAAAAGTTCAGAAGGTTACTGAGTTCAAAGCTGAGGAAACTTGTTTTGCAAGGCAAACTTGAGAAGGTATGTGAACTTCCCCTGTGTATTCAAGCATTATATGTCAGGAATATGGGGCACTTTTAAATTATGTAGTCGTGTAAGCTTCGTGAAGTATGTTCATACAATTATATGCCTTACTCTTCTTTTGAATTTGAACCCATAAACCACACCACTTATTAATTATGGTCATCCGTTGGAATTACACTTCGATGAATGTGAACTACCGTTTGAAAAGCATGAAACACCTTCAACATCAAACTTTATAAGCAAAAACTTGTTTTATTTGTGCCACGATTTGGCCTGATGCTGGTATGCTGTTGCTTTACAAAGATAAGTTTTCACAGTTCCACAATAGTTAGTGGTGCTAATTTAATATAACGTGAGAAATATCGAATAAGAGACCCAGGTGACAGTCTTTCCAATTTCATTGTCCACAGAAATTTATGCTAGCTAATTCCATACTGCACAGGTTCAGAGAAATTTTAAGCTTAAAGATTCTGCATTGGGCACAAAAACACCAATTCCGAAACAAAAAGACTATAGACCAAGGCGAGCACAGCAGTATGGGCCAACCATCAATCGAGAAACAGCCGAAGATAAAGCTAAAATGTTAGCCCATAAAATTGCCGAGGCAGAAAACAAAGAGTTCGTGGCAGCTGAAGCAGTTAAAGAGTATGAGAGGATCTCGCAGATGGTTGCAGATGCAGATGCAGCAGTTATTGCTTTCACAGAGATTTTTGAACAAGTAAGTCTTGAGCCATCTTTCATTGACGCGATAATTACAGTTACATCCCCTGAAGTTTGGTCTAAATACAAAAAGTCCCCCAACTGTATGAATAATTGCAAAAACATTCTTTGAAAGTTAAAAGACCATTACAGATAAAACTCATCTCTCTCCAAAGTTTGAATAATAACTGAGACATCTCCTAAAATGTTAAAAGAATTACAGATAGAACCTCTATTTTCAGTGTTTTGTAAGCTGTTCGTGGTGTGTAATTGGAAGTTTTTGTTATTAGACAAAACATTAGGGAGTGTAAATGTAATTATCCCTTTACCATATTACACTATTATTGCAGTTTGATCTTTTGATGATTCACATTTATCTATATACAGTAATACCTACTGTCAAGGGAAGACCATTGCTACATTGAAAACTCTATGAGTAACTACTAAAATATTTGTTATATATAAGATTAATCGACATTCTTTTTTCTTGCATTCGTGTATTTCACTTTCAGGTTCTCAAGGTGAAGTCATCCTAGTGGTTTAGTATTTTGTTTGAGGTTACTACTTGATCATGTACATAAGATCCATCTAGAAAAAGGAAATGCTCCAGTTTTTGCCGTACCATATGGAGATTAATTTTCGATAGATATAAAGCGCTGGGCTCGAGTTTTTGTACTTGTGAATCAAAGTAAGATGCCAGAGTTGAAGAATGCTTGGAAGGGAGCCTAAGTGATTTTCATCGTATCTCAAGGAGCTTTGGTATCTGAAGTTTTTAGTTCATATTTAGCTGTCTTTTACAATTATAGCTGTGAAAAATGTAGCTTTTCCGACTGTTGCGATATTTGTAGTTGGGCTCAAAGCCTGTGAGTGTGACTGATGCCATTGACAGAGTTTTATGACTATTCTTGTAGCTTCCTTCGCAATTAGTATTACAATTTTAAACTTAACTTCGAACTAAAATTGAACATCTACTCATAGTATATACAGGCTAAACCCCATTTTGCGATGTTTAGCCCCCCTCCCCCCCCCCCCCCCCCCCCCCCCCATGTGGTTAATCAGCGAATACCTCGCATTACTTTTACGAGTATCATCCTGCAAAATCTAATCAATGTAATAACCTTTTATCACTCCAAATGTATATACATGCATGCACCAAGACTTAGAGCGAACTTAGATCTTTCATTTACTTCCGTTATGCATAAGGAGAGACATATCGTACTTTATGAGATTGAAGATTCATATGTTTCCATAAAAGAAAAAATTGGTTATAAGGAAAATCTTCGGCAAATAAGAAATATTACGGGAATCAATTTCTGCAATTTACTCATATTGGCAACCCCAGTTTGGTCGGCAAAGGTTGGTCCTGAAAAACTGAAATATGAATATTGTTCAATGATTTGGACATGGGATAGTGTCGCAAACCCATAACCATAACACAATATTTGGACCTTCTCCTTGAATTAAACACAGTAGTGAGACTCGAGAGCCAAGAATTTCAATCAACTAACCACCAAATCATAAAGTCTTGACAGGATCTCAAGAATTACGACTTTGTCAAGGACAATAAAGCATTAAAAGATAATTAGTAGTTGACAAGTTACCACTGGATGCTTACAAAATCAGCAAATGCCATCAAAGAAAACAAACCCCGATATGAACCTAATGAAAGTGTTCCAGTTCAAATGCAAGGCAACTTAAGATGGACAAAGAAAATAAAATTTGCCTGCGAAACTTGGTGCAAATGTTCACATCAAGTCTCCGTTTGGTCTTAAATCAAGCACAAATGCAGAAAATACAGTAAGACAGTTTAACATCCCAGCAACGAGAAAAAATCACTATTAAGATACAAAAATGCTTGCCCTCGGGTGCATAATCGAATCCTCATCTCAATTATAAGAGCACAAGGCCAAGCTCAGATGGTCTCAAAACATGGTTCAGCCGATAATTGTAGAGATAGTAATGAAGTTTTCCATCTCCTGGCCCAAACTTCAGCTCCTTTAAGAATGTCTCGTTATGCATAGCATCCAAAGCATTAAAAACGTCGAAATCCTTCTTCTTGGCAACAATGAGGGCATCATTCATCAGTTGGAGTAATGGAGTCTTTGTAGTCACATTATAATAAGAATATGCAGCCTTTAAAGTAGAGTAGCTTTGATTTCCAAGTATCGAAGAGGGTAAGATGTAAAAACTGCAGAAATCGGTGATTTCATGAGTTTCGGGACTTTCGACCAAATAACTTTCCATAACATCTTCTTTTGGAAGCAGCCAGTGTTCCACATCATTTTCGTCGAAGTCTGGTGCGACAGCAAATTGGTTCAAGTAATTCCTAACCAAACGAGTGACTGCAGGAACATCATGGGACTCCATTTTTCTGAACCCAGGAGTTACCGTTTGGTCAGGTAATTTGTACAGCTTTATAGTCCGACTCATCGTCATTCTTGCGCCAAGCCGAGAAAACCCAACATCAATTAGCTTTTTTGGATTCAAAGACCGATGCCAATACTGACATGACGTTATGGGCGTAGGAAGAACGACACCAGCAGTATAAGCTGCATGCCAGATATTCTCCAAATGGACTCTTCTAGTAACCTCTTTGATCATGACTGGAGCAAGTCTTTTTGATCGAAGCTTTTTGTGAACACAAAGAAAGTTTACTTCAGCCATCACTACAACGGTATCACGGACTCGTATTTTTGCAGGAATCCCAGTAATGAAAGCAACCAACTTTTTCGAACTCTTGACCCTCACTCCAATGTGCCAACTTCTGTAATAACCCGGAGGGCGAAGTGCCCAGCGAAGAAATTCCTTTGAGTAATTGAACCTGAACATACTCTCGCCATCCTCGACGTAATTATTGGACAACAGATTGTACACCTCAGTGCATACCTCGTCGGAATCTATATCACAAGTAATCCACTCGTAAGGAGCCGGGAGATTATATGGGTCTTGTTTGACTTCAGAAACGGGGATCGGCTGTTCAATTGAGCCCTCAGGCAAGCTCGAATCCCCCAGATCTTTGAACTGGCCAACAGGTTGCGTTTCCCAGAATTTATGCTTCTTTGCAAGTGAGAGGGACTCTTGCACCTTCCTTGCTAAGGCATCGATTGATGCTTCTTTCTCATTTTCAGATGGTACATTACCATCCCCTGATGAAATGTCGTTCTCAGTTGGTGTATTGTGATCGGCCATCTTACGGATTGGTCTGGCATTCGTTAAGACAGCAGCAGAAATCACAAAACAATTAAAGCAGACACAAAATTTTGAGCACGAGATTAACAGATGTAAGAGGGCAGTAAATTTTGAACCAAACTATTAACAGAACTCACGCCACAAATAGCAGGATCGAGCATCTTAAGTGCTCTACTATGATTATCCAGAATCCGAATCACTAGCACCGTCATATCCACTCACATGCATATGCAACTTATTCATCAGATAACAAATCTCGTGCTTTTTAACTTGGTAGAACAACAGACAAATTAGCCATAAAACAGTCCCGATGAACTCCGATTAACAGCGATACAATACTAAAAAAATTACACCATGCAATTCCAATAAGTTTTTGCACTAGCTGAAAATGAGTGATTCATAAATAGTGAATTATCCGTCACCGTATTTCATTTATACTCGCTCAATCACATAAATCTGATACAAATAATCACACAAGAAGCTCATTTCAGCAACAAAAAAAAATCACATTATTTTGTAAAAACCTAGATCAATATCAATATAGACGATCCAGATTCTTCACTACTAACTCTTAGTCGAGATTATACACTAACTAAACACACCTAATGTAAAATATTGACTTGATCGGCTAGATTATTATAAAAAATGAGTAGAATTGTAAGATCTGAATCCGCTGAAATCATGTCATATCAATCTAATAATAAATCAAAACATCAAAATTGCGATAGCCTGTTACCTTAGTACGGTCAATTGGTGAAGAACTAGGGCTTCAAATTTGGGAAATCTTTTGTGTCGATTTTGCAAATGAAAAATCTGAGAGATAAAAGAAAGGGCTAAATGGGCTTCGGGAATAACGAGAAATTTAAAGCATAGAATGAATAATTTGATGTTGCCAAAAGGTTGGGCCTTTTTCTCCACTAGCCCTAGCATGCATGGGCATATTTGTCATTTCAAAAAGTTGAGCTTTGATTGGGAACTTATTGATGAAAATGTTGTGTAATATAATTTTATTTTATTTTGTATAATATAATTGAGATGAATGATTGTACATATTTAGGATTGAGAATGAGCATCAAAGTAAAAAACATGATTCGAGATTGGTACCACTTGTGAATGGAAGACTCTTTAAGTTTGATGCATGATGTTATACTAATTCAAATCTCATTAGAGTCATGTTACAATATAAGTTTGAGATAACCTGCATTTCGTTCATGCACGTGAGGTAAGCTAGCGGGAAAATCTGGCAACGAAAATCATGTAATGTCTAAGTCAGTAAGATCGAATGATATTCATAACTAAGCACGATTGAGCTGATAGTAGGGTTGATCATAGTTGATCAAATGAGTGGGTTGATCGACCAAAGATCGACCAGGTGATTAGATCAAATAGGACTCTCCATACTAATTGAGTCAAAGTAACATGCCTTATTTTAATATAGGATGTATATAACTATATGTTAGCTTTCTGGTTTCAGACGGATGATTGGTGTCCATTTGTAATTAGTAGACGTGCGGCACACTGTTCTGGTGGATACTAAAATTGAGGGTCACAATCGATAGGTTACATGATCGACGACTACAAATAGTTTGATCGTTGGCCAAGATCGATTTGATCGAAGACCAGGGTAAGCTTGATTAGGGAGAGTCCAATGTCAATTTGATTATTGACCATAGTTGATTCGACGATTTACCAAGTTTAATTGGTGATTTATCGTGGCCCACTTAAATCTCACCACATGTCATGCTTAATTATGACACGTTATATGTATATATATGTGTGTCATTTATATATATATATATATATATATATATATATATATATATATATATATATATATCAATTTAAATATATTTTGGTACTTCTAAACATCTAGAAATACGGATTTTATATAATCATAACTGTATTATGTTGGAGTCCTAACTCCGAGTGGATAGATGGTACATCTAAAATGCTAATATTTTATCAGAGAAATATTTTTGATTTGGGCTTTCATGAGAATATCTGCAGTACCAATTTTTTGTTAAGTCGTTCGTAAATACCAATTATTCTTGTACTATACAAATTAAATCTTAACTCTCAAAACTATTTGAGAACGGAGTAGACGGGCTAATGATGCACCTTAAAAAGGATTACACATTTCAGCAAATTAGTAATCGGACTTGGAATCTCATTTGGAGGATAAAAGCTGTCAAGTAACAAATTTGTACTTGAGTGTTAGCTGTAACAATTTAGATTATAATTTTGGTAATGTTTCAATTTTGTCATTGAGTATATGACCCAAAATTTACATAACTAATATGGATTGTATTTTCTCCATAGCCAGTCCATGTATTAAAGTTAAGCCTTTCTCTAAATAAAAAATCACGAGACCCAGTTTTAGATTAACAGAAAGTATATTTTTTGATTGCAATTTTGTTTCCACTCGATTGATTTAAAATTTCTTTTACCATCTTTCTCATTAATCATTACATTGGCTTGTCCCATGTTGGGAATTCTACGCCTCTTAGTGTTGCATTCGTAAATTTATATTTTATATTTCACGTGAAGTATTGTTGCATCTACATCTCATCTGAAATATATTGCTATTTCTCTTATTAGTTTTATCAATTCACACATATACAAGAAATCATAAAATATTAACTAATCCAATTAATTAACCATAAAGTCATTCAAAACTAGCATTCGTTGTATACAATATGGTTCGCGTAATAATATTGATAATACAAGACCTTTTTCCCCGTTTTACCAATTAGCTAATTTAATTTTCTACCAATTAGCTAATTTAATTTTCGATTGGACTCTGTATATACGAGAAAATACTTATTTGGTCCAGGTTTACAACAGATTTTGTAACTACAACTGATCATACAATTAAGTCGTATTTACAATTATACAAAAGACTTTGTAATACATATATATATATATATAAATATTTAGGCTAAGCAAAAAAGGTTTAAATAGTAGGTACGTATTTGAGTAGAAGTGCTTTAAATATAAGAAAACAAGACCAAAATAGTTTTTTTTCTTTTCCTTTTTTTTTTTTTTTTTTTTTTTTTTTTTGGTGAAGAGAAACAAAATAGTTGTCTAATAAATATCCGAGGAGGAGTCTTGTAAAATATTTGCCCTAGCCGCAATTGGGATAGGAAACAAAAAAAGGAAAGTGCAATAATAGTAATAATAGGACACTGAGAGGGCCTCAATTGCAAATAGTATATAAAGGGTGTGCAACCCTTTATTTTTGTAACCCTTGTTTTTATTGCAGCAGCACACAATACACTCTCGATTCGATTTCAATTTCAATTTCGATTATTCTCTCTCTCACACTAAAAAACTACTCCACAGCGCAGATTCGAGGAGTAAATTCACCAATCTCACAACAACAACAACATATATATATATATATTTTCGAAGCTCTTCTTCAATCAGATTCAAAGGTTCGATCTTTTTATTTTGTATGTTTGTGTTTTTTTTGTTGTGATTTTGTGAATGTGGAGATCTTTTTTGGTCTTTGATTCGTTGTTAATGGTATCTGATTTGTGATTTTGGATCTGTTTGTGTTTGTTTGTGGATCTCGAGTTGTGTGTTTTTTGTTTGATTTGTATCGTTTTTTTTTTAGGTTATGATTTGATATTCAGTGCATCAATGGTGTTGTGATTTGTACGTACATTAGTGTGATTTTTAGTTGGTTAGATTAACAGCAAAGTTGGATTTTGTTTTTGCGAAAAGGATTTCAGATTTGAAAAATTGTTTGTAGATTTGAGTTCTTTTGCCTAAGAATGTGATATTGAGCTTTTATGTTAGTAGATTTGTTTTTGTTGGTAGATGCCGATTTTGTTCGACAAGACTAGATTTTTTCGTGGCTGGCAAGCTAATTTGCATGTTCATGGTATTTTTGAATGCCTATTTTTCATCTGTGGGAGATTACCGGATTATGGAAATTTTGGGGGAGAGGGCTCAAGGGCCTTTTTTGGAGGATTAATTCCTTATCGTAATGTAGCCCCTGCTCTTTGAATGTCTTCGCCCGAACATAAAAACAGAAGTTTAATGCTTGTAACCCATATTGAGTGGCTTGCAAGTTTGGCTCTTGTGTTACATCTTTTGAGATTAGAGAAAAGTTCCTCTATGTTAGCATTAACTCTTGGAGTTATCATCTGCTTCTATTGTCTGGTTGCTTTTATGTATTCTTAAAACTGATAGCTGTTGCTAATTCATTGAATTAACCATGTCTTGACCTTTTTTCTTATGTAAATTTCAGTTCTTCCAACATATAATTACTAATACATCTAGCATACTTCAGTTATGGCAGGTTTGGCACCAGAAGGATCTCAATTTGATGCTCGTCAGTATGATGCGAAGATGAATGAGTTGTAAGTATACTTTGAAACTGCTGATGTTTGCCACAAACTTCTTTTTATTACTGAAAGACGTGGAATTCATGTGGTAATAGATATAAACTAGGGAAATTTGTATCTTTGTTTGTATTCCTCAACCTTCAACCATCTGCTGCAGGCTCCAAGTTGACGAGCAAGAGTTTTTCACTTCGTATGATGAGGTTTATGATAGTTTTGATGCTATGGGACTTCAAGAGAACCTCCTCAGGGGCATTTATGCTTATGGTGAGAATATTTATAGCGTTGATTGCTTGTCACCCGCAGAAGTTTTATCCTGCTCAAATCCTTTGTTGACACTTCCCTTTTGCATGGACATTATATATTTGTCAAAGTGTCACTGCAGCTCATTAATCTGTTTACTTTTTTGTCTGCTTAAGGTTTTGAGAAGCCATCTGCTATCCAGCAAAGAGGCATTGTCCCATTCTGCAAGGGTCTCGATGTTATTCAGCAGGCTCAGTCTGGAACTGGGAAGACTGCTACCTTCTGTTCTGGTATCTTGCAGCAGCTCGACTATGGTTTAACACAATGCCAGGCTTTGGTTCTGGCACCCACTAGGGAGCTTGCGCAACAAATTGAGAAGGTCATGCGGGCTCTTGGTGACTACCTTGGTGTTAAGGTTCACGCTTGTGTGGGTGGAACCAGTGTTCGTGAGGATCAAAGGATTCTCTCAGCTGGGGTTCATGTTGTTGTTGGAACTCCTGGCCGTGTGTTTGACATGCTGCGAAGACAGTCACTCCGTGCTGATTACATCAAAATGTTCGTGTTGGATGAGGCCGATGAAATGCTTTCAAGGGGTTTTAAGGATCAGGTAATATTTTTAGCAGGAATACTGTTACATAGTTCGTTAAATGACCAATTTTTTATGCAACTTTTCCAATTTGTGGATTTGATTATGGAATTATCTCAGTAATACGTATTTTGAGTTTGGTCTAATTAAGAATTTTCCTATTGAGATATTCAGAAACACTTCTTGAAAATATAATAAATTACAGACAGAATTTCTTGAATTTCAAACCAATATAGACACCTCAAGTTTTGAAATATATTATAGATAGTCGCCCTATTTTTTTGTGTTTTAAGCCTTCTAAGGTGCTTCTATAATTGTTCAAATCTTTAGAGACCTTTTTAATTAGACCAAACTTCAGAAGGTGTAGATGTGATTATCACCCTAGATTTTCTATTGCTGAAGCCTTACTAATTATGTTTATTTGTACTGCTAGATTTACGATATTTTCCAGTTACTTCCGTCTAAAGTTCAAGTGGGTGTGTTCTCCGCAACAATGCCACCCGAAGCCCTTGAAATCACCCGGAAATTCATGAATAAGCCTGTGAGGATTTTGGTGAAGAGGGATGAGCTAACCCTCGAAGGTATTAAGCAATTCTATGTCAATGTTGAAAAGGAGGACTGGAAATTGGAAACACTCTGCGATCTTTATGAGACTCTAGCCATCACCCAGAGTGTCATCTTTGTGAACACTCGAAGAAAGGTCGACTGGCTTACTGACAAAATGCGAAGCCGTGACCACACCGTCTCAGCCACCCATGGAGACATGGACCAGAATACCCGTGACATCATCATGCGAGAGTTCCGCTCTGGCTCTTCTCGTGTCCTGATCACTACTGATCTTTTGGCTCGTGGTATCGATGTCCAACAAGTGTCTCTTGTCATAAACTATGATCTCCCAACTCAGCCAGAAAACTATCTGCATCGTATTGGAAGAAGTGGAAGGTTTGGAAGAAAGGGAGTTTCGATTAACTTTCTGACCAAGGAAGACGAGAAAATGCTTCAGGACATTCAGAAGTTTTACAATGTTGTCATCGAGGAACTTCCCTCTAATGTGGCTGATCTTCTTTAAGGTGGCGGTTCTGTTCAGGTTTCGTGTCCGTAGAAGGGGGGCCTTTGAAGTTTCTTGCTGCTAGTTAATGTGTTTTCCCATACATTCTTTATGGTTAATGTTAATTTATTTTGCAGAGATTTATTCCACCAAATGAAATTGGGTCTGCAGTAGGCAGAGCAATTCATTTCATTGTGGTTGGGAAATACTAATGAAAGTTTTGACTACAGGTAGTGTTTGGTAAGCTACTCATTGTTTGCCCCAAATTTTGTTTTATTGGAGTCTTAGCCATGAATTAAAGTTTGGATTTCAGTGAATGTTTTAACATTTAGGTTTTAATATATATGAAGTTTCCGTATTTTTTTTTGTGTTTTTTAATAAATGTCAAGGAAAATAATATAGCAACAACAAATTTTGTAAGTTTTGTTTTTATCGTGGTGAAAAACAAAATAATTTGTGTTTATAACAACGCATAAAATCTTTGATTCATTTCGACTGCGCATTTTCTCCTTTTCTACCTTTTTTCTTTAATGTGTGCGGCTTCATTAATATAGTTATCATATGTATGAACTGTACTTATAAATCGGCTTCTAGCGTAGGTGCTGCATTTGCCAGATTGCCATTTATGACTATCGGTTAAAATATAATTCTGGTATATGTTTTGATTCGTCAAATTTTTACATTTAGCGTTTTTTCAAGAGTTTTTATATGAACTTGAAAGTGCTCTTATGTTGCTTTTCTACAAGTTCAAAACGAAATAGTTTCGGCATTTTTCAAGAAAACCAATCCCTACTTGTAACCATTAGCTTGATGTTTAAGAAGAATTCAACATGTCAAGTTCTTAACTTCGCATTCGAAACATATAATTTGAGGCCTGAAAACTTGTGACGACGGTTCAAGGATGAAAATTGAAAACATAACCTCTTTTATTTATATTGTGATAGTTTTGTTAATTTACATGTTTCGTGGAAATCGAGTCTCAGTGTCACCAATAATTGATAGCTGAAAAAGTAAAATTGTTAAAGTAATATAATTAAGGGAGAATTACACAAAAGATTACACAAACCCCTGTTGTAGTTAACTAGCATTTAAAATTTTTGTCGAGTATATGAGACCCCTTATAATTTTATAATATATGAAAATCAACCAAAAATGCTACTAGAATTGAAAATGAAATTCTCGTTATCTGTTTAATGAAATAACAAAAACATTAAAAAAGATGGATGTTTTTGAAAGTCCTAGTAAATTATTTACTACATCATTTTTTTCGCTAGATTTTAACAACATTCTTTTGTTTAGAATTTTAACAACATAAGCCTGTCTACAGAGTCATACAATATACTACAAACAATGATTGAATAATAAGACACATACTACAGAAGTTGTTTACGTATTTTCTGAACATGAGGGATATCCTTATAATTAGCCCATACCTACAAGGGTGTTTTTGTAATTCTTCATATAATTGATGTAAGAAATTAAGCACCAAGACCCAGCCTATTGGACTTCTACTTTTCTATAATCTTTTTTCTACACAAGAAGTAGCATAATCATTTTCACAAGCATTTGTAACAGTCCAAAGCTTGTTCCCAAAAGGCACCACAAACAAAGTTCCAAGAAAATATTTCTCAAACGAATATTCACTTGATTGATTCATTGATTTTATGGTCATACGCTAATAACTGGTGTAAGTTTAATGAAGTCATCGGCTATCAATTTGCTAAATAACCGCGAGCACTTTCACAAATTAACAACAAACTATGGAACAATAACAGAGGCACAAAATACAATTTTACCAGAGAAATTTAATAATGATATGTAGCATTTACAGACTTAAGTATGAAATCCCGATCATGGGTTATCGTGTAGCGAAATCAATAGAAGGATCGGTACAAAAATAAGTGTGGGACAAAGTAACGAAGAAATAAAAGCATTATCTGAAGTGAGACCAGCACCAAGTCTATTAAACTGCAAACACAACATACCAAATCAGATGTCATGTTGTCGTCGCAATTTTGTGGTCTCTTTCTTATTATGCGACCTACTGCACAATCTGGTCGATAACTTTCCACGGTTTTTCTTCAACTTAACTCGACAGGATAGCAGATTCCCCAAGTGTGAATATGTGACAGGATTCCTATATTTTTAGAGGGAGCTGACGGGAATGGTACTGTATTCTGGCTAATAATGCACTCTATCATTGCCGCCAAAATTCAGACCCTCCATACTCTTAAGGGTAGATTCAAAGTTCTTCATGTTTGAGGGGATTCTATTTGAAGATGAGCGCTTATGATCCGATGATACTACTGGTGAACTTCTTTGGGCCATGTTGGAACTTTTGAGGAGAGTTCTTGAGCCTGTATCTGCTGTACGGACATGTGAAGAGTCATTACCATTCCCCGAAATCTCAGGATCACGATCACTTGAAACAGCAGGTCGTCTTGATCCGATTCGGAAGAAGCTTGAACTAGATGCCTGCAAAATTACAGGGGAGAAGATAAAGAGCACAGAATGAGGGGGAAATAACTTTTAAGTTATACCACACAACACTCCTACGGACAATATACTTCAGCATTTTCAACTGACATATCTAAGATCATTAGTCCTCACAGGTACATCTCTGGTAAATACAATGGTATTCAGATACTGCACGTTCATCATAGAGAACAATATACCCACTCCTTCAAATGAAATCAGACACGGCGGATGTGCACATAGTAAAGACTTGGGAATGAAAGGACGTTTTTGTTAAAAGGTTTGTCTTACTTCTTTAGCCATGGAAGACTCATTCGCAACAAGCCCCTTCTGCCTAGAAGTACTTCCAGAATTCAACAAAGTTCTACCCTGAGTTGCATTAGCAGACCAACCAAGAGTCTTGCCTTCCTCACCACCTGCAAATACATTTGTAGGAACACATTACTCTCAGCAGTAGATGACAACAGCAAAAGAGTAAGAGCTTTGTTGAGAACAGACTGCTCCCATGACAAATGGCTACTCAGTATAATGAACCATACAATCGTTGGGAAGCAACACCTGCAATCTTGTATAGTTAGATTACACTAAGTGTCCAGGAACTACCTGATTGCCTATCGATTTTAGCATGTTGCATCCCTGAACTTGTTCCCGCAGCAGTACCCTGTCTCAAATTTAATCAGGTATGTCTCTTGGGAAGAAAAAATGTATAACCTACGCTAAAGATAATTACCAGTGCAAGAGATGGAGGATTGGCAAGTTGTGACTGCTGATATTTCAAAATAGTCCAGTCAAATACATAGTCTAATTCAAAACCTGTCAGGGGAGATAAAAAGGAGAAGCAAACATAATTAGAGGGCAAAAAACTTGAATATAAAAGCCAAATGTTGGAAGGCTCAGACAGCTGCGATACCTTCGCGAATAAAAAGGTCACGGAAGATTCTCTTCAGATAAGCATAATCGGGTTTATCATCAAATCTTAGTGAACGGCAGTAATGAAAGTAAGATGCAAACTCAGTAGGATAGCCTCGACATAAAGCCTATAAGAAGACCGAAATAGAAAATTAGTCTTGCATTATGAGAAATACACCACTTTCTAGAAGGAAAGTCAATTACCTCAATGGAAGTTGAAACTTTTTTCTCACTAATTTTCTCATACTTCTGTTTCTTGGTTCCAGCTCTCAGCCCCTGCCAGGGAAGACTGCGTGTTCGGAATGCACAGACATTAGATGAAGTTGGGGTAGAGATAAAGTTTAAAAGGAACAGATTTATATATACATACCTTCCTCTTAAAAAGTACATGAGAACATATCCAAGTGATTCTAAATCATCCCTCCGGCTTTGTTCTATGCATTGGCAGATGAAGTAGATTCGCAACAAACATAAAATCAATGCTCAAAACAATATCGTTTGTTGAGAAGTTCAAAGGACAAAGACATAATATAGATCACATGCGTACCAATGCCAAGATGTGTATTCATGCTTGCATATCTGGCTGTTCCAGTCAAGTTTTTATTTTCTCTGCATTTGAAATAACAATTAGCTGGATTATGCACATCAACCCAAAGCTACTTGAGAGTTCAGTAAAAAACTTAAACTGTGAAAGAAGAGTACCTATATGGGATATGTTGATGAGTTGAGGAGTCCCTATACTTCTTGGCAAGTCCAAAATCAATACAATAAACCTACATTTAACCATTGAAGTTACAGTTTCCAACAAATTCACAAGGAAGAAAGTTGAAATTGAACTCTGGGAACTCAGAATAAGGACAAACAGGATACCTGATTTGCACGCCTGCCCAAGCCCATGAGAAAATTGTCAGGCTTAATATCCCGATGGAGGAAAGATTTAGAGTGAACAAACTCAACCCGATTAATCTGAAAGCAATAGTTGGGACTTCAAATGAAATGCCGTAACATGAATTCAAAACCTCAACCAACCACAAGCACATAGCATCTTACCATCTGATCTGCAAGCATGAGAACAGTCTTCAAAGATAGCTTCCTACTACAGAAGTTAAACAAATCTTCAAGACTAGGTCCCAACAAATCCATCACAAGGACATTATAATCTCCTTCAACCCCAAACCATTTCACATTTGGAATTCCAGCTACCAAAATAGAAAGATTTTAAAGGTGAGCACATGGGTTAACATAAAGATGGTAAAGGAAACAATTCAAGAAGCTAATGCAACAAAAATAGAAAATTACTTCCTCCTTGGAGTAATCTGTACAACTTCGACTCATACAGCAACTGGGGATGCTTTGTTTTGACACTTTCCTGAACACAAGGACCAGCATAAGTAACGGATTTCGATACAAAACAGAACGTCAACAAGTGTTATATTCCATGTTGTTGAATGAATTATGTGAAGAAAGTGTAATTGCGCATAAAACATCTAAAAGATATCACCAGCAGTGGCACACTCAAACCAACCATCTATGTGTAACAAACCACTCAAAGATTGAGAAGCACAACAGCATCACTTATACACTATAACAAAAACAGACTCTAGTGAACCTTATTACGAAAATGATAAAGGTGACGACAAACAGGTAACTACGGAAACCAATAGAAGTTTTACTCATAGTCATTTTCTTGCTAACAATATCTTTCACTTCTCTAAAGCACTTCACAATTTATCAATCCAGCACAACCGCAACAGCTGGCGACTTAAGATGGCATAACGGCCTAAGTTGACATGACAATGTAATTATACTCTAGAAGATTTGCAATTAGAATAATTTTCAGTCAAAATTTGTTTCAAGAAACCAATAAACGCGATACTAGTTGAAGCTATCAAACACTAATAGAACATAAGTCACAACTAAGCAGGGATGCCTTCATCAAACACTAATAGAACATAAGTCACAACTAAGCAGGGATGCAGGTGGGATCCGAACTTCCATACACCATCTTCACTCTGAACTTCGGCCAATATGAAATGATATTTCAACTATGAACGATGGGGAAATCTGACGATTACTTCTATCATGTATATACATACTCAAACATTTTCCTTAAAACCCTCGAAAACTAGCAATGTAAAGACAAAAAGTGCGCGGACCGCCTTCCCGTTAACATAATAAGTTTCCCACTTCCAGTTAACATAATAAGTTTCCCACTTCCACCATAGCGCGATTCTCCACTTAGTATCAACGCAGGGTAAATTTGTTAAAAGCTACAGCAAAGCATCGTAAAACTAGCACATAGTATAGGTAATAGCAGCATAAAAAACATAATTCAAGCTCAGTTTCTCGTTTTTCATTACCGGAAAACGGAAAATTCAGTCAACAACAATCAATTACTGAAAAACATATAAACAATTACGAAGATAGCAAAACACTCACAAGCTTAATAGCAACCTCCTCATTGGTCTGAATATTAGTACCTGCAAATCAACAAAATAGGCAAAATCAGAATAGAAAAAAAAATAAACAATCAAACACGAACAATTAAGACTTGAAACAAAAAATGAAATATTGAAAACCTAAATAGATCTCTCCAAATGAACCGCTCCCAATTTTCCGCCCCAATCGAAACTTATTCCCAACACGCGGCTCCATCGCAAACCCTAATTTTGAAACTAAATGATTCCTATGATGAACACAACAGAATCGACATACAAAAAGATAAAATAAATCTCATCGGTGGATCCTTCGATCGAATAGATAATTCCCAAGACTTTTTTGTTTGCTTCCAACTTAATTCTTTTTGCAAAATAAGCTATTTATTTACGCCTTTCTCTTTTTCTTTTTTCCAAATTCTTTGTTTATTTTAAGGAGAATTACACAAACACCCCCTAATGTATGGGCTAATATTATAGGGAGACCGTCTCATGTTTGGAAGATTGTATAAGTACCCATGTTGTTAACTTCCGTTGATAATTTGGTAAAATTTGTTGAATGTTAATTTACCTCTGAAAAGGTATAGAGGGTAAAACGGGGGTTAGAGCCCTGAATTGACAAGTTTAGCAACTGGAACATTCTATTCCTGAGCAGGGAGGCTGTTTACGAAGCGTAGCTCGTATGCATTTAGGTTGAATATATTTTTGGGGTTAGGATTCGTTCACTCCTTTTTTCACTAGTCTTCTATTAGAGCAGGATGGAAGGTATTTATAGAGGAATTGATGCGTCCTGATGTCATCTCTAGGCCAGGTGCCAGGTCTCATATGACATTAAAAGGGGACATGTGTCATGTCTGACAGTGTCATTAAGACCCCACGAGGCTGTTGGGTGAACTAGTTTGACCTTTGTGTTTTCACTTTGGCGTATTTAATATTGGGTTGTCTGCTTCATGCAATACACCTCTATATTTATTACTTGGATAACGTCGTCATCAATGATTGTGTCGTTTAGTGAAGGGGTTCTGGACCTTATGGACATAATATCAATGCTTCTGGGGTTAAGAGCTTCGTGCCTTCTAAAACTACGAGCTTCGAGTCCTTAAGGCCTCAGGCCTCGGGCCTTTAGGGTCGTTCATTTCGAAACCTTCGAGTCTATGATCCTTTAGCCCTTAAGGGTGACAAGCTTAACGCTTCAAAGGTCACTAACCCGAGGCCTTCTTAGCCACGGGCCTTAAGCCCTTTTTATCGAGGAGTTAGGTGTGGTTGAGTTTGATGCGTTATTTACCTCATCATAAGTCCCTCATTTATTTAGTATAATAATGAAAAAAAAATAATAAGTATTTTCAAGAGTTTTAGTAAAATATTTGCCACATCAGTTTTTTGAGTAGGAACTAGCGTCATAGAGTCTGATTAGATATACATTATAAATGGTGTTATATAATAAAATACATACCCTAAGTGTGTTTGTGTAATTTCCAAATATGGGAGTGTGCTCCTGTAATTAGCCTATACCTCAGAGCAAGTGTATGTGTAATTCTCCCTTTATTTTATTGCCGTTAGTGCTTTTAATTTCCTTCTTGTTTTCTTCACCAGAAATGGATCTTTTGATTTATTGCACAACGGTCGGTATGTCGGTATGATATAAAAATCTTCATATATATAATATATATATAGAATTTAAAATACTAGATATACTTATTCTTATTGTATTTTTATGTTGTAAAAATAAAATCATATATAAAATGTGTCATGTGATTGGTGCACTGTCCCTGTAACTTAATGAGAGAAGTCATGCTAAAAAAATTGATATAGTCGCACAATTTACTTTTAAGTTTCCTTAAAATTCTAAGCTACACACAACGGAAAATATATATATTTCTTAAAGGGGATTTCTGGGTATGACTATATTTGAAAATTAAGTTTTCAACATAATATGAAGTGAGTTATAAGAGAAATAACGTATAATAAAATTTGCAACTATGCAGCATTAGGTATTTAGGTTGGTCATATACTTGAGTTTTTGTTTGTTTTGCAATTTTAACGGAGCTAGAAATTTAGGGGGGATGATTCTTCTGAAAATAATATTTTTCTTACAGTCTAAACTATTTAATATTTAATATTCTAATGACAAGATAAATAGTGATTATACAAGTAAACGTTGAAAAACAGAAAACACAGAAAACATTCGAATACAAGCATTTAACATATATATAAGAGAAATAGACAAAAGCTCCGGGTTGCTTGCTATTAAATTATATATTTATTCTAATTCTCACCTCCTACTCTTTTATTTTCCCTTTAAATACCTATCTTCTCGATTAATCTCTTCCATTCTTTCTACATATAATTGTTTCTTTCCACTCTATACTGCACGTACACAGAAACGGACGGCAATATCTGAACAATCACATTTAAAAAAAAAATGGATATATTACGATATGGATTAAACTATTAATTTTAATATTGTTATCGCTGTTATGCATTATTATACTCATCCAATTTACTGAAAGATTCACTAATATATGGGCACATAGAGATCATAGGAGCTTCGTCAGAGTATTGGAGTGTCTAAGTATATACAGTACAAAAAATATATATTACGGTATGAGTATGCCAATGATTTTAAAGTATTTGTGCAGCATAGTCTTCACTCATTCTCAACTTTTTACATTCTAAATGCATAACAAATATCTTTGTAATATTATCTTTTTATATAAATTATGACTTTATTAATAGAAAATAGTGCATTACATATTTGTTGATGGTTTGTTGCACTCTACCAAACTAACAACATACCATCTCCACTTTAAAATTCTAAACAAAATCTACGGCGGCCTCAACATTTTGGCCAATCGAAATATAATGTGATTATAAAAAAATTTAACTAGTATGGTGACAACATATCCGAAAAATAAAGCATCACAAATAATGTGTCTGCATCTTGTGCCATGTGTTGTGCATTTTTTTTCCTTTCTTCAACCATTCTTTAGTTTGTTGCCTTGTTGTGCTTTCAAAGGATCATGAAACCCAATCTATTACAAACATAGGCCCACCTCAAAAGTGAGTGCCCTGAAAATTTAAGCCTCCCAAATTTGATACAACAAAATTTGTTTAAATCAAAACTTTCTTAACAACAATATATATAATAGAGTCTATGTTGGAAGTACAATAAACATGGTAATTGGACAATATAGCAACATGTCCACCTATGGTCCCATCGGGTCAGCATGTATGGAACCAGTTCTTCTATGTCCTTCTACTGGTATGCGTGCTTGTCGACATGGAGTTTCTGATGGATTTAGAGTGTGGGTCCACTAAAGCTACCTTGTGTTCTCTGGGCTACTACTATCCTTGTCGGTCCCACTTATTTGATACAGGTAGAAATCCAAGCAATCGTCCTCAAAGTAACCTTTAAGTGTGAGTAACCTTATTCAAATGTCTGATAATAAATAACTGAGGTTTGTCTCGTCAAAATATTTTCCAAATCCGTAGTGTGCATGGAATTGCTTTGTATACCTATGGGAACAATGTGAGAAAGTGTGTGCGATGACAAACCAGATGAGAGCAATAGGTATACAAAGCGTGTACTACTAAAAAGTGTTCACAAAGGAAACATTCATGGTTAAATGGTGAATTGAGAAGCCGCCACCTAAAAGACCAACAAAGAAAAGAGATGCAAAGTCTTAGATTCTAGGGCAGAAAAGAAAAAAATATATGTAGGGTACCCGTGAAGGGATGTTCCACAATAATGAGAAATATATCTCTCATATGATGCCTACACTGCCAACTAATTTGTTTCCACCAAAAGTTGCACCCATTTGCATGATTGATGATATGGTAAGAACCTAATTGCCTACATATCTTTTCACCCACTTTGAAGGAACATATTGGAGGTAGGCTTTCTCATAAATATCCATATCCTAGTGTGCAACGATATGCATTGACCCCATTGATTTCGTATGTGGCGAAGTGTGCATGTGAAGTGACAAAGCACGCGATGAGAAAAAGGGACCAATACGTGTACAATTGAATCAAGCATAAAAATAATATTACCTTTTATATATTTCTATACTAACACATTTCCTTTTTTTCTATCTCAGTTTTTTTATTCTCTCCTTCTCAACATTTTACATTATTGTTACATGTAAATTTATATGTTTGGTTATATATTTCTTTAGTATAATAACATAGTTATATTTTATCTCTATCATGTTAATAATTTATTTTATTGTTATCTATTATCATATTATATAGTATATTGTTTTTGTATGTAAGTTGCTATATATTATTATTTCTTTAATGTTTCTTTATAATTCAAATTTTATTTTTTACATCTTTTTGTTAATATTAATATTTTTCTCATTTTTTATAATCTTTGTTAAATGCTCTTTTTTAAGATTTAATTAATCTATTTAATGTGATAATATTCAGTTAACTATTTTATGTTTACGACAAATACTAGGGACTAATTCTTTGTCTCTAATGTTTTATAATTGAATAGACGGAGTTGTGGGCCTCTCTGATTCTTTATAATTTAAGGAAGCAGTATCCATCTCAAAGATAGAGACACATTTTTTCTCTCTAATAATGTTTTTGCTGACATAAATTTTTCCTCTCCAATTTTCATTTCTAAAGGATAAATTTGGTTCCAGGGAAAAAAGGAAAAAAGAAAAAAAAGAAAAGAATAGAAAAAGATAGGAATTTCTGGTAAAATTTCATAGAAGAGTTAAGTTTTCTCTATTTTCCATGCGTTGCATTACTTTAGTTTTCCGCAAAATATTATTCAATGGAACTGAAATGCAAGTAATAAGGTCCGTAAAACACACCAAATACTTGATTAAGAAGACTTATGAAATTATAGAACACTTAGAGTATCGAATGAAATTATAATTAAAATACGTTATTCAATATTATAAATAACTAATTGAATATCAAATATATATAATATATCAAAAGGTTGTATCTCAATGTTCAAAAATATGCTAGAAACAAAAATACCGGTCTTACAAGTATTTATATTGTTTATGAGTCGGTGGGAATATAAATCTTTTGAGAATTAAAAACTCTTTTTTTGAAGAGTAATGAATTTTTCCACCTTTGTATCAGAGGAAAATCAATTGTTCGTTAGAATAATAGTATTCTTTGATTACATTTGCCACTCGTGTATGAAATATCCGAAAGTTAAGAAGTGGTGGATATTTGTTCTAGAAATTTTAGTAATAAAATGTTAGAGGGTAATCAAAAAATTGAGAAATGTGTTAGTTTTGGATAAATATTAACAAAAACATTTTTCCTATCTTTTCCGAGTTTGTTTGTCCTACCAATCACTTGAAAAATATTATTTTTTACATTTTCTTTGTCCAATTTTTCGTGGAACCAATCATAGCCTAAAGAGAAATATCCATCTCTACATACCCAACATATTGGAGTTTTTTTTTTTTTGGTCCCATTTTTCGTGGAACCAATCATAGCCTAAAGAGAAATATCCATCTCGACATACCCAACATATTGGAGTTTTTTTTTTTTCTTTTTTTTTTCTGGCGTTACTAATGGTTACCAACATTAAGAACAAAATTTGCTCGTATTTGTTCGGCATATATCATACCTAGGGAGATAACATTAGTCTTTAAAAACCAAATGAAAATATTAGAGACATATCTTTCGTCAAAATGTTACAAATTTTAGAGACGATTTTGTTTTTCCCTATGGAGTCCTTCACCTTTAGGGAGGAACTAATTTCTCACGGACAAAATAACTATCCCTAAAACGTACTATGAGTAATCTATTTCTGAATGGTGTTTGGCACAAAAAAGTTGTCAGTAATAGTCTAGTACTATTGGAACAAATATGGTTGTTGCTTAAAATTTAAACATTAGTGATGATATATTTTCCATTAAGTTATAAGATTTGTTGATTTGAAATTTATTGGGGGAGAGCTGGTTTGTTTCACATAGTACAAGAATATAGAGAGAAATGTTGCTAATGATAAACGTATTAAACAGCGCGCTTAGTTTCGGTTGATCCTACAACTATTAGGGGTAGATTGATTGTTGTTGATTGTACAAATATATTAATTTTGTCAATCCTTGGATATGGCAAAAAACTATGTTGAATCAGATTTAGTTGATTATTATGAAATAGTTGCTGTTTTATAATTTTGATAATGGCTTCACCATTAGGCCCCTTTTCCAGTGAAGTATTAGAAACATATTTGTTGCAGTGATGCCCCACAACCTCGCTTTTAGTTATTTAATATTTTCTTCTTCTTGTTATAGAGTAATTGGGACAACTAATTGCAGGTACTATTTCATCATGTGGACCAACTTATTTGTCCTTGGTAATATTAATTATTTGGAATAATTAACTTATAGCTAATATTTTCCACGGATATGGTTTTAACAACCACAATTATGAAAGACAACTTTATTTTCTCTAATACGTTTTTTCAAAGGTACACTACACCTAAACCACCTAATTTTATTTAGGTGATTTAAGCGAAGTGTGTACTTTTGAGTGATTTAGGTGTAATATGTACTTTATTAGGTGGTCAGGTGTAGTTTGTTTCTTATGTTACTTTGGTGTCATCTTTGCTTTCTTTAGTAGGTGTGGTGTGTCTTTTTAGGTGGTTAGATGCCGTTGTTTGTCTTTTAGATGTAGTGTAATTTTAAAGGAATTTAGGTATAGTTATTGATAACAAATAATTAGATTGTGCATGTCTCGATTCTTTTCTTCTTTAGTTGTCCTCGTTTGAAGATACTCACAATTTTTTTTTCTTACGTGATTATGGTGTTATATGTGTTTTTTAGTAGATTTAGTGTGTCTTTTTAGGTGATTAGGTAGGTGTCTTGAGTTATTTTCAGGTGTACAGTATTTTTGTAGTGTATTCTTTTAGGTGATTTAGGTATAGTGTTTGTCTTTGAGGTGATTTAGGTGTATCCTTTATTTTTTCAGATGTAGAGTTTGTCTTTTAGGTGATTTAAGAAGGAGATGGGGGTGGGGTAGGATAGAGGTGGAGTAGGTGGGTAGAGTACGACATGTTGAGTAATATGTAGGTAATTATTAAATGAGCGGATAACAAGTTGATAGGATGAGGCATTTTGACTCATGACTTGTCATGACACACCCATTAACAAAGTGACATACCTGCTTGCAACCTCTAGGCATAGATGGGAATAAATTGAGTAGTTAGAAAAATAGCTTGTTGCTTATTTAGAAAAAAATAACTATTGATAACAAGTAATTAAATGGTGCATGTCTCTATTCTTTTCTCCATAATGTCTTCGTTTGAAGATCGTTACTTGAGTTTCATTTTAACCAATTTCATTGAAGCACTCACCATTAAAAAATTTCTTTTGTTCCCTTCCATGGTCATTAGTTGATCTAATAAGAATATTTAGACATTTTAAAGACAAGACATTCTTGCGAGATGGGGTGATTATTCTTGATGTGGCAAAAATGATTTTTTTTGTAGTTAAAATTAAGCACTTTCTACTACTAATCCAATATAATCATTGTGATTTGTTAATGACAATTATAAGATATTAGACAATATGAAAGTAATATTTTGCAATTTACTTAATTTAATGTAAGATTGCAGTAAGAATGTATTATAAAGCACTATAACATTATTCTTTATTCTTACTCTATAAATATTGAAAGAGAATACCTTTAAATGCCAACTCGAGGATACAAGTAACTCTTCGTTAGAAACTCAAGCATAGGCTTAATTTTGTAATACTACACTTATAAGTTATAACTCTTTAAGTATTTTTTTTCATCTCTAATTATTTATTCACCTATTTCTCCTCAGCTTCTTTAAGTTTTTTCTGCTCTTCCCCAGTTCCCCAAAAAACAATACCAGCTCGTCATCAACAAGGATCATCTAAATCACTTCGTCACACATTTATGTGATATTTAGTTGTGATAATATCACATGTTCATCTTAATACATCAAGAGGTGGTTGACTATTTGGCACATGGAATAGCAATGACACATACGATTTGGTTAACTTGTCACAAAACTGTAACGCTTAAAAGTTATATGATTGTATTTAAATCCTTTACCTTCCTACATGTATGACTATATTGAATCCCTCAAGTTTCGATATAACTATAGTAATATATCATATTAATGCAAACACCTCTTGATTTTTTTTCCTAAGAAAATTAATTCAAATAGACTACTTTGATGCTATATGATATTAAAGGTACTTAGTCTTCAATGTTTGGAAAACATTATAGATGAATTCCTAATTTCATGTCTTTGAAGTATCAAGATTGTCTTTATATTGATTGATGTTTCAAAGAATATGTAGTTTTCGTAATTACATATAACGTCTGTAAGGAAGACAATATATACATGACCTAATACATTTAAATTTGCATCATCATCATAAAAAACACACTAATCAACCCTACAACTTTTGGGAGCCCGAAATGCGGAGTTTGAGCCTGGGTCGGTAATTGCGGCCGAGCTAATTTCATTGGTCCCACCCAAAGAAGGTTCAACTCCTACGCCTCAGCCGTTGGCGGTGCGGAGAAATACGAAAGAGATGGCAAAGCGACCGAGTTGGTTGCCGGAGGAATGGAAAATCCCGAAAGTTCGTACTTCTGGTGCCACCGCTGGATTAATTGATCGAATGAGTCATCCAGAAACCACATATTTCGTTCAAGGAATGAGGGGTAGCAGGACACTTGTTGTGAATTATCGATGTATTGTTTAAGGCAATCTGTCATAACTGTCACTCATGCAAATCATTGTCGAGCAACTCGTTATCTTCCGAGAAATATTTTGATAATCTATTTCTCAAAATCAAACCCTCTTTGTCGACATATTCACAAACCTCCGGCACGTATCCTGGATCATGGTTGTCCTACGAGGTTGACTCATAGGAAACATCGTCTTCCTCAAGCCAGGAAAACTATCTGGCGACAGGAAGTAAGAGCCAAAGGAAGGTAGTTCCCGAAGCAGATGTTGCGCCTTTCTCAGAGCCAGAAAAGTGGAAGCCAAAACACAAAAAAAGAGGAAGTGAAGGGCTGGGGGATTGCTGCTAGCGCTATACTTAGGATACATGAACGGAGAAGATTAGTGAAGCTAATCATGCTTAAGTTTTCAAGGAACGGTAGAGATGGATAAAAGTTTAACAAATCCATTTATTAGTATATATGTTTGTATATTGTGGTGGAGAGGAGAAGAGCAACTGCGGGTTATATAGATGGTGAAGAGGCCATGGAAGGGTCTAGAGACAGGGTGAAGTTATTAGGATTTTTGGGTTATTTAGGAAGTGTAGTTATTATTTACTTGAAAATTGAATGAAATAGGTTGTGTAGTTAATAGTTTTGAATTTTGCATTAGATGTTGATAAGATTTTCACATTTGGAAATTGAGAGAATAATCTGAATAGTTTGAATACAAACTTCCAGAATTGTGGTTTTTACTCAAAGTATATAGATTTTATAAAAACTCAAATATAAAACATCTATTATTACAAGATATTATCATAGTTTTTACTCATACTTTCTGAGCTTCTTGTGGACTATATATACGTGTTTCTTAGCGGTTACATAGAAGGAATGATGTTATCATTAGAAATATCAATCTTTGTATGTATTGTTACATAGTATAAAATAAATTCACACCAAATAAATAATAGAATGAAAATATATATGACCGTATATTGAAGTTTGAGAAAGAGAAAAGTATCAATATTTATATTGAATCAACGTTCTGATCAACTGCTTAACCAGAAATTAACAAAAAATAAATTTACAAACATATCGTATTCACTTATCTAAACTAAATAGCAAGCCAAATTATAAACACATATTCTCATTGTATAATTATTGTATCACTAGAGGGAAACAATTAAATTTTACAGAATAAAAAAAAGAGATTTTTTCAATTATTAGAACTACCAAATTAGAAACATTCTTTCAAAAAAATAAAATAAAAAAGATAAACTAATTTTACTAGTAATTTATACTATTTCTCTTATGATTAACCGTTCTAACAGTCACAAATGGAAAGGGTATATGTAAAAAAACAAGAGAAAATCCAGGGGGACATTTGCCAAACTTTGGAACCTTGGGGGAGGAGGAACCAAAAATTAAAAGATTTATTTTCAGCAAAATATCTTGTGTATTCAACAGTTCTACATTTTTCATTAGCTTTTTAAAATATGTTTATATTTGAAATAGAGATATACCTGAAACTCGCATTCATCGCTTTTTTCATATTGTTTTAAACATAAGTTTAACAATAAATTAGTTTTTTGCCTAAACCTCATATATACCGATCTAGATGGCAGATTTAGAATCTATGATTTTATACAAACTAACGATTCAACGAAGAAAGAAAGTTATACCTTGAATCTTGGTCAAATAGGACAAATTATGGCCGACCAATGCCTGCTACCATGAAGGGCTTCCACTTCATTGTCAAAAAGATCTAGATTTTGCTCCATGGGCTTAAGGACCTTACAAACGCAGGAGGTAAGTCAATATGTAATATGTCTTTTTTTTTTGCGAGAAACTAGAAGGAAAGCGTAATCAACTATCTGAAGAAACAAAAACGAAGAGAAGAAGAAGAAGAAGAAGAAGAGGAAGACCAGAGTCTGGAGCGGCGCAAGAAGTGAATCATATGAGAAGTAGACTAGGGTTGGCATTGGATATTTATAAAACCTAGAAACGGCATTCTATGGAAGGGAACGAGTTAATGAAACGTGATTGAAAACGTGTTTTAATATGTGAAAGAGAAAAACTAAAGGCGCTAGGCAAAAGGACGTTTTTGGAAGACTGGGATATTGTAGCCGCAACACATTTACTATACGCCTTATGTTTTTTACTTTTATGGTATATTCGTTACATATGTACATTTTGTAGAAGGTAAAAATATATTAAAAAGACCGCCCAATCACTTATTTATTACTCTACGTCACTTTCACCAATCTCCCCTCCCCCAACAACATTTATATATTTTTTATAAACTTGAATAAATTATATGTTTGGTACTTGTAGGGTAAAGAGAACATGCCCACCTGCCCCCCAAAAAATGTTTTTTGCGACTTTACTCCCTAAAAATGTACAAAACTGAGCACTTTGTCCTACAATTAGTTTTTAGTTAGCCATTTGTTTACAAAAAAAAAAAAATGAAAATAAAAATGTGCCTAACATGTGCATCTTTCCACAATATTATCGTCTAAACACTTTGGAAGAGAAAAAAGTGCAACATTTTTCACCTTTTGAGGGTAAAAGGCTACATTAAAAAATTATATTGTACTATAAGTCACATTAATTTTAATAAACGAATTTTAGTATTTTATATTACTGAAAATTCGATCTCAAATTTATCGGGTACAAAAACATAAAGTAAAATATTTTCATTGAAAAAGCTCCTTGAAATATTTCCAAGTTATATTTTAAGGAAATAATAATTTTATTCAAGTACTTTAACGTACCTCATTGCAATATTATCTTTTTTACTAGCAATTTACCCCCCAAAAGTGAAGAACATCACACTTTCCCCCCCCTAGAAAGTGTTTGGATGATATTATCCTTGAAAAATGCTATGCACATTTTCTACTTTGTGTGTCAAAAAGAAGGCTAAAAATTAAGTTGGGAGAAAAGTCCCGGTATTGTACATTTTTAGGCGGTAAAGGAATTAATTTTGAAAGTGCTAAAATTGTTTATTGGGAGGGTTAAGTTCTCTTTTCCCCATTTTAATTCAAATAAGATGAATAATCATTAATAATAACTCATAAGTACATAAATGATTTTGGATATTTCAAAAGAGAAACCATATTATAACTTTGAAGTAAAACAATTATAGTTAAAATTTGTAAAAAAATCATTGAATAAAACTATGTAAATGAATATAAATTTGTCTAAAAAATAGAAAATAACACGAACAACCCCTGAGGTGTAGCCCAATTATAGGGGCACCGCCTCATATTTGAGAAATTATGGGGAGACCCCCTCTTTAGTATGCATCTCTCGTTATGTAAAACTATTTTTGTGTATATCTAATTACATATAAAACCTTACGATGTTAGATCCTAATGGAAAAATAATGTGGCAATAATTAAAAACATTCAAAATTACGTTCGTTTTTTTTTATGTTTTTTGTTAAACAGAATAAATAAGACTTAATTTTTTCCTTTTTGGCAACTTTGGTCTATTTTCTAATCATTAAACATAATAGACGGGACAGGGGAGGGGGGGGGGGGGGGGGGGGAGTAAATGTACATACACCAAAACTAAAAAGATTTCAAGAGGAAGTTAACCACAAGGAGGGTGTACGTCCCTATAACTAGTCCATACCTAAAGGGTCTTTGAGTCATCCGCCCAAATACTTTTTTTTTTATTTATTTATGCTACAAAAAATTTCTATTACTATTTTCTCTTATACATATTTAATTGTGTCCCATGCTTTTTGAGAATGTTATACTATAAATTATATTAAAAGTTAAAACCAAAGATATGATTATTTATTTTAATTCTAATTTTTATTTTTGACCTTTTAGTCTATAACCTTGTCTCCCAAAACTTTCTAGTGCACCTCTATACACTTAGAATGTGGTAAAGAATTAAAAAAAGGTTAAATCCATGCTCAAGATAAATCACACCCATTTGTTATATTAGATTAACATCTTTCTTTTTGATTTATTACCTGAAAAGATTACGACAAAGTTTAGAAATAGTGTAAAATGTACAAATAGTTATTGAGAAATTATGACTTTGAACAAATTTATAAATGGAGCACTTTTTTTTTGTTTTTTTGCAATATACTTGTTTCTCCTTTTGTGTTTGAGATCATGACATTTGGAGCCTTCTTCTTGAATATGCATCTATGGAATCTCTAGTGACGTCTTACAGTTTGCCGTCAACAATGTTACAACCCAGATTCTGTCGCCTTCCCAACCCTTGCAATCTCCATCACAAACACGTGAGCACGAGAAACCTAATCTGGATTTAGGAAGATGGTGATTTAACTTTCGTTTTTGTTTTTTGAATTTTTGTCTGAGCGTGATTTGGCCAGGAGTGTGTGTGTATGACTGGTCTGGGGGGGGGGGGGGGGGGGGTGTTACGGGAGGAAGACGATGATTTCACTTTTTTTTTTTAAAATTTTCTTATGTTAAATCAGAAAAAATTAAAAATATAACTAGAATTTCAGAATATGTATAAACGAGTCGAATATGTTAGAAAAAGTTAAAAACATATTTTTTCTTATGTTAATGGAATGGTATAAATGTAATTCTCCAATATATATGTATATTTCAACAGAAAACTAGAATATGTGTTTTTCCTTAAAATTCAAAATAATATGGGGTGTAAATAATATATTTAGATGATATAAAATAGGGCTAATTGCAGCAAACCCCCAATCTATGGGGTCCGTAGCATTTTGCCCCATAACCTATGAAAATGTGCAAAATACCCCCCAACCTATTGATTTTTGTGCAATTTGTCCCCAGGTGTCAAATCTGATGGACAAGAACTTAGAAACGTGTCCAAAATCACATAAAAATCAATAGGTTATGGAGCATTTTGCATATTTTCATAGGTTAAGGGCAAAGTGCTACAGACACCATAGATTAGGGGGTTTGCTGCAATTAACCCTATAAAATATTAAGAAATAACAAAAGCAAAACTTAAAAGTGTGAAGATGTGATTGGGCCATGTGGCATGTGTGGAGTAAAAATGGGTCAAAATCCCCAAATTGACGGTCAAACTCCAATTTTTCGGCCATAATCTAAAATCTATTGTGGCGGAGTATGCAATGTGGACACCCCTAAAGTTATCCCTCTCTTTTAAGTGGGAGAATTCTTAGGTACACTAGGTCTACAAATAAGTTCATGGACCTTGTGGTCCTCAATTAATATCATCATTTATAAAATAAAAATAAAAGAAACATGTCTCCCCTCTCTCCTCTGGAATTGTCTGGGGTACCTCCGGGTGTACCACAGCCCCCCCTTTCCGCCTTTCTTATTCCAAATTCTTCATTTAAAATTTTGTAGACTTCATTTCATAGTATTATTGTAAATATTTTTTTTTTAATTTTCCTTTTCAATTTCTCCATTATCTCTGTATCTCCTGACCTTATTTTTGTGGACTTTAAAAAAAATTATTGTTGATAATTTAAATGGAGCTTGAACCCAAAAAAAGGAAAAAACCAACTATAAATCCTATCATTCTCCAAGGATCATCGGCATTGTTTAATTCCCAGCTTATGTTTGTGTGGTGGTTTAATGATTTTTTTCCCTACAACAATAGCTAAAAATTCTATTATTAATAATTGTTATGAAGGAAGAGTCATTTTGCGGTTGTGTCTCTCAAGTTATTTGAGTTTGACAGAAATTGTCTTTCCTTTATTTAGGGGGAAGCATTACTTGTTAACACTTCAAAGAAGAACCATTTTCTCTAGACACTTAACTTACCTTCCATAATTATCTTCCATAATGAAAAGAAGACAGTTGCATAAATTAAGTTATAGCCCACAATCCAACAAATTTATGCCACATATTCCTTTTATAAAGCAAACATGGAACAAGATTGTTTTCCTAAACTACAAGAATCATAGAGAAACAAGAAAACAAACTTAACAACACATTTGCAAAAAATTCTTTTCCCAAATTAGATATTAACTAGAAGGGATAAAAGCGTTAAACCCCCTATACTATAGGGGGTGTAGCGATTTGCCCCCTGAACTATTTTTTTGGCAACAAACCCCCTGTACTATGGATAAATAAGCACTTTACCCCCTCAACTATTGACTTGAAAAAATAATTTGCCCCTTGATCGAATTTCCGGCCAATTTTCGCCGAAATTTGAAACGTGAACATGATGGTTCATTACTATTTAGCATCATATTCAATAAAATGCCCCTTTTTCACTTCGATTTTTGTTATATTTTCTGAATTCAAACCTTAAATTTCGATAATTTACACTAAGGTTTGAAAATTAAGAAAATATCACAAAAAATGAAGTGAAAAAAGACATTTTATTGAATTTGAGGTTAATTAGTAATGAACTCTCATGTTCACGTTTCAAATTCCGGCAAAAATTGACCGGAAATTCGACCAGGGGTCAAAAAGTCTTGTTCATCCATAGTACATGGGGCTTGTTGCAAAAAACAAAAAAAAAAAAATATTAGGGGGAAAATCTCTACACCTCTATAGTATAGGGGGTTTGATGCTTTTATCCCTAACTAGAATTACATAAGATAACATTTTTATTTCCATTTGATTTTCCATATCAATTCTTTAAATATTATAAATTTTCTCTCTCAACTCTTACAATGTATGATGGAACTACTTTTTTAGTTGGCTTTGTTTAAATTATCAATATTACATTTTGTATAGTACAAGTCCACAAAATAAAGTAAGGAAATATCGAGATAATAGAGAAAAAAGGGGGGGGGAATCAAAAAAATATTTACAATAATACTAGAAAAATGAAGTCCATAAATGTACTGCTGTTGAGTGGAGAAAGGAGAAAGGAGAAAGGAGAAAGGGGAAAGGGAGACATTTTTCTTTTATTTTTATTTTAAAAATGATGAGATTAATTGAGGAGCACAAGGTTCATGAACTATTGAACTTCCTTGTAGACCTAGTCTACCTAAGAATTTTCCCTTTATGTGTGTGTTCTGTCTGTATATAATATACATATGCTTACATATATGATATACATTTATATGTAAGTTATATATATACATAATATTCATAGTTACGTATTTCATGCATATAGTCTGAAATCTTATCTTTTCTTACAATAACTAGGAAAGTGGCACGTGCTACGCACATGCAAGTAATCAAATCACACAAATTCGGCACTGATGAACCAGATTTTTTACTTTAAATTGTGTTGCTAAGATAATTTTCCTGGGAACAACATTGATTTTTCAAAAATGATGCTACGACGTGAAATCAACTACTACAAAATAGCTATAGATGCCTATAAAACATATATCTTTTGTTCTATAGATATATGGTTTTCGGATTTACATAACTGGCCTTCATCTTGATCCAATAAAAAAATACTATTATAATATGGTAAACCTTCGTCTCATATTTAGTATTATGCTTGTGTTCTTCTAGTTATCCATCTAGTTTGAGACATAACCTCAAATAATTTTGATTTTTTCAGTTGATTTTATGATTTTAAAATCACCTCTTGTACTTATTATTAATACGATATAACAACAATTATATTGTCTTTTAAATAATAAACTTATAGTTGTTATTATGATTGTGCTTGTATCCAATATCTAATAGAATTTGAAATATTACGATGTGAATTCTTAAATTGTGGTATTATATACATACATATAAAACTAGGTTATAGATGAAAGAAACAGCCAATCATGCAACTAAAGATTCAATACCATAAAGGGCTCATGAATAATGCATAAGATTTATGAGGTTCTTGTATAAAAGTTAATATGTTACAACAAAAGATCAACTGAAAAAAAAAATACATCAAAGAATAGAGAAATGGGTGCTAATATATATACCTAGAGATCTATAATAATGAATTGGCAATTTTATTTCACTATAACCCTAAATCAAAAAACAAGAAAATTACATAAAATAAAATTTTCTTTGCGAGACAAAGCATGAGTGGAATTACTTAATTATTAAGTGAATATGAAGAATTTTTGTAAATGAATACAATGCTTTTAATAACGGAACTAATGATTTCAATACAGGAAAAAAATGAAGTACTTAAAGCCACATGTTTATCATATTGAAATTAAAATTTGAGAAGATGTATCATTAAGTTTACGTTAACTTCAATATTTATTTTGAGTAATTAGTAAATTTGTAAAACTATCATTTAGATGAACAATTTATGTACACATCAATTGATCAATGTTGATTTTACGCAGTAAGTGAACTTTTTAATTTCAGCCAATCAATATATATTTGACTTAATAAATGAACTACTGAAGTTATCATTTTAAATGAAAGCCAGTGTATTAAACTTTAGTCAATATTTCTTGTACTTATATAGACCTTTTTCATATATATGTTTTCGTTAATTAAGCCTTTCACCAGTCGAACAAAGTAAAATACATATTTCAAGCACTATCACCCAACTCATGAGTCATGACGGTAAGGTACATATAAATCAATTGCCAATTAAAATATAAATAAATACCCCCTGTAATACATTAATAATCCGTTGAGCATTAATGAGTGTGTGTGAGTGAGAGAGAAATTAGAAAGGACGTGACGTACGTGGCAGTAATTGAGTACATAGAGTGTGAAAAAATAAAAATTTACAAGGGTAATAGGACAGATAGAAATGTTTTTCACAAAGGAGAGAGTTTTATTGTATACTTTAAATTGAATTAATATCTACATCATATAATATTGGGGAGGAAAGGAGAGTAAATGTCGGCCATATATAATCTCACAACAAGAACACATGATGTTAGTTTGTTTGGATTCATTTTTTGAGTTATCTGTAATTATTTAAATATTATTTTTTGTGACGAGGTTTTTTGTTAGTTGACTTTTTTTTCTTTTTTTTTTTGTGAATCTAACAAATAGACCTATTCATTAAGAAAAAAAACTATGCGTAAGAAAATATCGTCTATTGAGTAACAACACGAAATATTATTTGAATATCAAACAGAGGGATTTTTGAAATTTCATTTTTTTTTGCATTATAAAAGTATTCCAGGTAGTCAATATGCAGGTCAGGAACAACTAAGCCAGATCATCTTAATAATAAAATACAACAAAATCTAGCATGTTCTTAATCATCAAATATCGTTAAATACATTATGTTAAGATTTCAGTTCCAGTGATGATATCAGGCAATATTTTTATTTTTTAGTTCACGTGTTATTCATAAATCATAGCCAACCACCCCGTTGTAATTGAAAGTCGAAACAAATGAAAAATGAAAACATAATTAGAAGAAATTATAATTATCCATACTAGAATATTTCTGAGCGAAAATACTTATTCAGATCAATTAATGAACTGGTAGTTCGTAATCCGTTGTCAATTATTTTATCTGTATAAAATATTGTAACTTTAAAAATAAAATTATAGTGAAAATGTATGAGATGTTATAAGGGAGACTTACACAAACTATACCTATGACGTGTGAGTAATTTACACAAATCGCAGAAACTTATACCCCAAAGTTTAAGAAGGACAAAATTGTCTTTTCACAAAGAAGTAGGTGGAGAAAAACTCCCCATTTTTATATAGTAGGTGGAGAAAATCTATACTATATAAAAATGGGGAGTTTTTCTCCACCTACTTCTTCATGAAAAGACAATTTTGTCCTTCTTGGATTTTGTCCTTTTTCTTTACATTGTTTATAGGGAGAATTACACAAACACCCCCTGAGGTACGGGCTAATTACATAGACACCCCTCATGTTTGAGAAATTACACAAACACCCCATGTGATTAAACTCTTTTCGCAATATGTTACATTTTGCTTGTACTATCTTGTCTTTTTCTTGTGCACAATTACTCTCCTTTCCTCCACAAAAATTATATGTTGGAGACATTAATTCAATTTAAAGTATACAATAACTCCATCCTTTATTAAAAGACATTTCTATCCTTCATGTAATACACTTGTAAATTTATATTTTTTCACACTCTCAGTACGTCAATTACTGCCACATCACGTCCTTTCTAATTTCTCTCTCACTCACACACACTCATTAATGCTCAACGGATTATTAATTTATTACGTGGGAAATTTATTTATATTTTAATTGGTAATTGAGTTTCATATGTGCCTTACGGTCGTGACTCATGAGTTGGGTGAAAGTGCTTGAAGTATGTATTTTATTTTGTTCGACTATGAAAGACTTAATTAACGAAACCAAATATATGAAAAAGGTCTATATAAGTACAAGAAATATTAACTAAGTTTAATATACTGACTTTCGTTTAAAATGATAACTTCAATAGTTCATTTAGTAGGTCACATATATATATATTTATTAGCTGAAATTAAAAAGTTCACTTACTACGTAAAATCAACATTGATCAATTGATGGGTGCCTAAATTGTTCATTCAAATGATAGTGTTAAAAATTTATTAATTAGTTAAAATGAAATTAATTAGTTAACCTAAACTTAATGATATATCTTTTCAAATTTTAATTTCAATATGATCTACATATAGTTTTAACTACTTCATTTTTTCCTTTGTTCAAGTCATTCGTTCTGTTATTAAAAGCATTGTATACATTCACAAAAATTCTTCTTATTCACTTAATAATTAAGTAAGTCCACTCATGCTTTGTCTCGCAGAAGAAAATTTTATTTTGTGTAATTTTCTTGTTTTTTGATTTAGGTTTTTAGTGAAATAAAATTGTTAATTTATTATGATTAGATCTATAGGTATATATTAGTGCACCTCCTTTTTTATTCTTTGATTGATTTTTTTTTTTTTTTTAGTCAATCTTTTGTATAATATATTAACTTTTAACAAGATCCTCAAAAGTCTTATGCATTATTCATGATCCCTTTATAATATTGAACCTTTTAGTTGCATGATTGTCTGTTTCTTGCATCTTTCACAATTTAAGAACTCACATGGTAATGTTTCAAATTTTATGAGATATTAGATACAAGCATGATGATAATAACAATTATAAGTTTATTATTCAAAAAATAATGTAATTGTTTCTGTCGTATTAATAATAAGTATAAGATGTAATTTTAAAATCATAAAATCAAATGAGAAAATTCAAAATTATCCGAGGTTATATCTCAAACCAGATGGATAACTAGAAGAACATAAGCATAACTATAAATACGAGACGAAGTTTTACCATATTACAATAATTTTTTTTCTATCGGATCAAGATGAAGGCAAAATATGTAAGTCCGGAAATCATATATCTATATCACAAAAAGATATATGTTTTAGAGGCATTTATAGCTATTTTACAGTAGTTAATTTCACGTCGTAGCATCAATTTTGAAAAATCAATTTTGTTCCCAGGGAAATTATCTTAGCAACACAATTTAAAGTAAAAAATTTGGTTCATCGTGATTATCTTAGCAACACAATTGATCAATTCCGAATTTGTGTGATTTGATTAATCGCATGTGCGTAGCACGTAAAAATGGAGAGTTTTTGTCCACCTCCTTTTTCATGAAAAGACAATTTTGTCTTTCTTGGATTTAGTCTTTTTTTCCTTACATTGTTTGTACTATCTTCTCTCCTCCTTGTGCTCATTTACTCTCATTTCCTCTCCCAATATTATATGCTAAACATATTAACTCAATTTAAAGTATACAATAAACTGCCTCCTTTATATAAAGACATTTCTATTCTTCCTATAATACCCTTGTAAATTTTTATTTTTTCACATATTTTTGCCATCACTAGTTAAATTTATAATAATTTCTTTGGCTTGTCGTACCATCTATCTTTTACTTTATCTACTCTTATGATTTTCATTGATTTACATGTAACAAATAAAAGTAAAAGATAACAAATACAAATAACATTTTGTGCATATGATTCACTTTATTATGACGTTTCATTCAAATACTTCCACAGAAATACATAGCTTTAACCATTTAAACTATCAAATTTGGGGAAAATTGCATTTTTATACCCTAACTTAGCATTATTTCACTTTTCCATACATTAACTTGGCACCTCACGTTTTTTGTACCTACCTTGAAATCGCCGCCGATGGAGTAGCGAAGTTGAAAAAATTACGAAATTAGGGTATACAAAACGTGAGATACCAAGTTAAATATGAAAAAAGAAATGGTGCCAAATTAGGATATCAAAAATACATTTTTCTCATCAAATTTGATCTAAATTAGTAAAACCACTCAAAAACATAATTAAAAAAAGAACACAGAAAACTCCTTTTGTAATTTACAGAACTTCCGGGCCAAATATGTAAATACTCTTTTTGTCCTTCTTCTTCTTCTTCTTCTTCTTCTTCCCCAATATAAACCCTAAAAGTTCTCTGTTCTTGCCTGAAAATCCCAAATGGCTGTGCATATTGCTCTGGGCATTGCGCGCCCAGTCCCGTCTTTGTGGACCCATTTGACCCGCTCCGCCAACCCGTTTTCTCTCTCAAGAAAAGCCCCACTTTCTCTCTCTAGAATTGGGCCTCTTCGCTTCAACCGTGTTCTTCAAGCTTCTTCGCTCTATACCAGTTAGTATTTCAGTATTCATGTTTTTGATAGTTTCAATTTTGTGGCTGTTGATGTATATATAATCGTGTTATTTGTGTCCGGATTGTCTATTTTTGATCTGATGTGGTTACATTTTGGATTTAATGTAATTTTACCGACTTGTCGATTTTCGAGCTTGATTGAAGAGGCAAAGAGAAAAATCAATTAAGAACTTTAATCTGATATTACCACATTGGATGGTGTAATGTTATAGTGGACAATGTACAAAAGATGCATTTTAGATGTATGATTGGTGGTAGAGCTCTGGAATCAGTATAAAGTTTTAAGAATAAGCGTTTCGGTTTTAAGAGAATGCATTACTTTCTATTTTGGTTTTTTCGTCGTATATAAAGTTGAAGAGTTGTATGAAAATGTTTGGTTGAATGGAGAAAGATTTGAGCGCTGAACGCGATGTGCTTTTCCAGATATATCAAGTGTGAATTGATGTTAGATTCAGGTGAATTTGAGTTCGATCATATTTAATGAGGTATCGACCCAAATTTTATGTTTAAGTAGTTGAACAATTGGGTGGTTTCTTTTACATGGCTTGCTTGCACCTTGAATTTTCAGGCCTTTATTTCGACCTTAATAAATGGAATGCATTTTGATAATACTTATTCTTTTGAAATTGATTTCTTACTGGATAGATCTGAGGCAGCATTGAATTGCTCCATACTTTCATATTTTTTTTAACAACGCATGTGTTAAAGTGGGAACAGGCTGCCGAGGACTGTGAATTGCTTTCATGATGAGATCGTCAAGCTTCTCCTCTGTTTCTATGATCTGAGTTGTTACTGAAAATGATCAGGTTCTTCAAGTGACTCTGGAGGAGCACGAGTCTCTCTTGACCAACCTGAGATAATATTTGTGGGAACTGGAACTAGTGAGGGGATTCCACGTGTGAGCTGCCTAACGAATCCTGAGAAGACATGTCCGGTAAGCCTTCACAGATTGCATACGTCCTTAACTGACGGAATATACATGTGATTTCTGAGAGATTGAATACTAAACAAATGCCGTTGTTTAATAGGTTTGTTCCAAGGCTACAGAACTGGGTAGCAAAAATAGGAGACTTAACACAAGCCTTCTCATTCGCTTCCCCAAGCCGTCTGGAAATTGCAACATTCTTATTGATGCTGGCAAGTACGTCAAAATTCTTCCATACTTGCAATCGTCTGACTAAAGCTTTCTCAATCATTCTACTAATGCTTCTTGAATAGTTGTCGGTGTGAAGATGTTACTGTGTTCGCATTCTATCTGGCTTCAATCTTTAATTTTATTATTCATAAATCTTCTGAAATGCTGTCTCAACATTAAGAAAGCCATGCGGGCATCTTCGTCCTAGTTTAGCATTTTGATTAGCTGAGTATGTATAACATGTATGATATCCATTTTTGGTGAATGGTGTCTTGCTCATTTCATGAATGAGTAACCTGTCAATATTATGCTTGCAAGTTTCATTCATCAATCATATTTTGTGATTGAGAAGCTTTTTCCTGCGTAATAGATACTTGTCCGCTCAGAGGAGTAACCTGATTGCTATGAATATACTTCTTGTCAAATCAATGGTTCTCACAAGGGGGTGGGGTCGCATACTTCATCAAACTGAAGCACGTTTTGTAACATCAGCTAAATTTCAAAAAATTAACCTCATGGTTTACTACGTATACCTTATCAGTGACAGATTAATTATATTATAATAACAATTGAGATATGGTGATTAGGCGTCGCTTCCTGAAACTGGAAGAGAGTTGAGCATATTTGATTACTTATATGGTGAGATACATGCTGATATGGTTGATGCAGCAGACATCCACATTACTTCGAGAGATTTATATTTTTATATTTTCAAGACTCACAAAGCTTTTGTTGCACTAACTTAACCATCGCTTTAATTTGTATTTCTGTTCTCTATTTTGATTGAAACAAGACAAAGGATACAATCGAGGAAAATCTATAATAAGCTTCGTTATTTTCAAGTGGGTAACTATTATTTGAATGGAGTTTTGTTGCAATTTCAACAAACAAATTATTAAACCCAACTAATTGGGGAGGCTATATGAGTCAAAATGAGAATTACGTCGAGTCAAGCACCACAGATTTTCCCGTGATTGATATCCTATGTACTAAGGTTTTCATTTTGCTGCATGCTGCAGGTTCTTCTATCACAGTGCTCTGAGATGGTTCCCGTCTTATGGGTAAGTTAACTAACATTCATTATTCCAGGTCGTTACATGTATTTTAGAAGATATTTTACTTTCTGTCATGCAAAATGTATGTATCTATCATGATATATTTATTACTGCACATTTTTCCTTGTACACATCCGGTTTAATTTTTTTTATTTGAGTACTTATTTACTTCTTTATGCGTCATGTAAGGATTAATCTAAGGTAAAGCCTGACATGCCATTAAATCGAACTTCCTATACTTTATTTTTTAATTTTCATCTTTCCATCCATACTGTACCGTGCTATTATCCTGTCATTCTTTGAATTGTAACTTCACAAGCCCCTGGAAATGAATAGCAAAAGTGAGGTAGGTGTTTGTGATAAAATTATTGGGAGTAATTTACATATTTGTAGCATCCCACTTATAGACCTCATTAATTGGTAAGCACTTCCATGATCTTGAAAATCAAAGTTTCTTTTGATGGTTCAAGAAGGCTTTAGCTCATGAAAACAATTTGAGCCTTGACTAGTAAGTCAGCCAACTATTAGAATATCAAGAGTTTCAGTATAACTATCAAGTCATGCCAATGCAGTGCTTCAGTTACGCGATTGCTTTAATTTTCAGATAGATAAGTAATCCTTCAGTATGTGAAGAGTTCTGCATTTTACTTTGAGGATAGTTTATGCAGAATCATTTAGTTTACCTATAATAGGAGATGCAAAATCATCTTTTCAACTGCCTTACTTTACTTCCTTTTGAACTTTTCTGTGCACTTCATGATCTTAAATATCAGAATAGAGGAAAGTGCAATTGGTTGGAGCTAATAATTTAGCTACCTCTATGCAGGTTTTGAGACATTGTTTTCTTTAATCCATATCTTGTATTTTACTTGTATGCTTCTCAGTCAGTTAAGATGCTATAATTTTAGTGCAAAACTTCAGGATAGCAGATTTTGAAAAACCATGCTTATCGAAACTTATTTTGTCTTTAAATTACTGAACTTCCTTTTTTCACAGTACATAGTGTTTCTCTGCACAATTAATATAACGCCCACCCAAAAGGAGAAAAGAATCATCCTTTGTCTAGAGACATAGATGCTATGATGTCCTGCATAAGATTTTGCATTGGGCTTTATTTTGTGTTCAGTTGTTGAATATTCTGGGGATTTTATTAGTTATAAGGTAAGATTTTGTCACTTAATAGTGTTTCTAAAAACTAGTATCAGTTTTTGAATTGTTATGCTTGTTCCTTCTTGTGACTACTTGAATTTCTGTCAGGATAAGAACAATTGATGCGGTTATAATTACTCATTCTCATGCTGATGCAATTGGAGGTCTCTGGGATGTTTACTTTTGAAATTCTCCATGTATGAATGAAAGTAGTAACATTATTTTTTCTAACTATATTAGCAACACCTGATTATGCTTCAGGTTTGGATGATCTTCGTGATTGGACAAACAATGTTCAGCCTTCTGTTCCAATATATACTGCCAAGCGTGACTTTGAGGTCCTTCATAGCCATTCCAGACTCTGATTATTTGAATTTCTGCATAGAACTGCTAGCTTGATATTGTTGGTATACTTTCAGGTAATGAAGAAAACTCATTATTATTTGGTTGATACAAGTGGTGTTACGCCTGGTGCTGCAGTTTCAGATTTGCAGTTTAACATAATACAAGAAGAGCCATTCACAGTACATGATGTTCAGGTGGGTTTTTTTTATTATTCTTTTCACTCAAAAGAGTTTCTTGCAAGTGCAATCCGAATGTGATGAACTGGTTGATAGTTTTCAGGGTAAAGTAATTGCATAAATCGGATAGAAATTCCTTTAGTGAATCTTGTGTCACCAGATTCTTCCATTTGTTGTGGCGCTTAAGGGCATGAACCGTTTTAGTAGAAATCTTGCTATGGTCATCAAGCCTGGAACGTTATATTTGTTCTCTGTACTAATAGATTCTTTAGCAATTTTGTGAACGGCATATTTTAGGGGGGAAGTCTCTGTTACTGCTTGTTCGTAGTAATTTATTTTCTTTATATTGTTCACTTGCAGTTTACTCCTTTACCCGTATGGCATGGTCGTGGTTATCGCTCTCTGGGTTTCCGTTTTGGAAATATTTGTTACATTAGGTAACTCCGTTTTTAGATTCTTATTAGTTTATGTCTTCTCCTACCTTTATCTATACAGCTTAGTTTTGTTGTTTGTTTTTGTAGTGATGTTAGTGAAATACCTGAAGACACATACCCGCTTCTCAAAAACTGTGAAATCCTTATTTTGGTACTCTCTCTGTCTTTCTCTCTCGCTCTAACACACACACACAAAAATTATCGACTTTCTTATTCGTTGGGTGGCTTCTCATTCATTAATTTGCTTAATTTTTCATCATTAGGATGCCTTGAGACCAGATCGATCTTCCTCAACGCATTTTGGGCTTCCAAAGGTAAGTTTTCTTATGATACATCCTGATCTCTTGTGTTGTACTTTTGATTATTACTGGTGTAAGTTTATTGCTAACACACTCTTGGTGAATGGAAGTATACTACAACTGATTAAGTATTGCAAAATTTCCAGGCATTGGAGGAAGTTCGGAAAATCCGACCAAAGAGAACTCTCTTCACTGGTGTGTCCTAATTTTCTGCCTTGTAACATGATATTCTTCCGTAGACATCTTCCAACACTCCAAATCGTCTTCCTATGCTTGGCGTTTTGAGCTGTTGTTATGGACTCAATATCATGCAACTTTCCCAAGTTTGACAAGTTAGTAGGTACTAGGGCAATGAAATCTTTTAATTGGCAGTAGCACTTGCGCAACACCCATAGGCCATAATCCATCCCCCAACCAAGTTTTTAATCCCAATTAATGGGATAAACTACTTTGACTTAAATGAGAATTATGTTGAGTCGAGCACATGAATTCTCTTGTTCACTGATTTAGGTTAAACCAAGTGTCTTCATAAGTCATTTGGCAGTCATATTGTTCTGTTCAGCATCACACCAAACAAGTTTTCCTTTTCTGCTCCGCCATTCAATTCTTTTCCCTTTAAGTTGAAATATTATGCTCCTAGCACTAGTGTAATTTAGGTATTCATCTCACAGGATCGGACTATTGCAAACAATTCTTTTACATCCTCTTTAGAAGCTACACTTTCCGTAGCATGAATATCTTCATCTATCACCTCATCTCTCGTCGTTTTACCACACATAAATTGAACTCCGCATATTTTCAACAACCTCAGTATCGTCTTATGAGCATGATTATAGAGCTCTGATAATCCACAATCTTTTCATGGATCACTTTTGTGTGTTTTGAAGGTATGATGCATCTGATGGACCATGACAAAGTAAATGAATATCTAACGGTGTTGAAGGAGAGCGAAGGCCTTGACATGCAACTGAGCTACGACGGACTCCGTGTGCCAGTGACACTATAGCCGCTCTACCTTTACCAGTAATTAAAAACTCGACTTCACTACATCCATCACAATTGGAATTGTGACTATCATATTCTATAAGTTTTACCAATTTGCTGTTTAATGTGTTCTCTTCTAGAACTCCATCACTTGGGAAGCTGGTGGTGATGAGATATTATATTTTTGATTATTAATTAAAGTTACGAAGTAATACATTCTTTATTTATTTTTGGCTGCATAGTCGATGCTTGAAACTATCTACGTCCTTATTTTCAAGTATGACCGTAATTCTTGATACCATGCAAGTCACGAGCAATTTAACTAATTTAAAAGGTACTATCTTATATAACCTGCATGGCAGCATGGGGCTCATTTTTTATTTTTTTTTTAAGTTGAGGGAACCAAATAGTTAAGAAGTCTTTATATTCCGAGACTTTCTTTTATTTTGGAAGTCTTCCATAAGGTCAAAGAGAACATGAATGTTCTTTGGCATAGAAAAATGTGTAAGTTATTGACATGTTACTACAAGATGATATATAAACTATGTTGTCTTAAACTGACCAGTCATACGCCTTTAGACATACTTACTCAAGATATTTGACTAAACAAATAAAGTAAAAACTACAAGAGAGATGTACTAATGATTCTGTCTAACACACAGCTGCAACATGAATACCATCGCTGCGGCAATTTTGAATTGCAGAAGTTTAATTGAGCTCATGGCAGCGGCTTTGAGGATTGAAAGCCGTTTGGTGGTGTTGACGCAAGAAACTTTGAGAAAGCTTTTTGCACTAAACCACATACCAATCAATATAGATATATGCTTCATTGCCAGTAGAAAGTCTCTTTAGTTAGAATTTTGATCCCCATGTCTTCCACAAATTCTGCTAAGTATATTTTGTCGTCATTGAAACTGTGTCACCCTCCCAATCTAATGATGAACTCACATTGGTGAACCTCGCGTGTTGATCAACGTGCACACCCACCTCTCTTTTCAATTGAGTTTTGGGAACTTTACCTTCTAAAAAGTTCAAGTTCACCATTTATTCTGTGGATACAGAGTTCTGGGTTTTATTTGGACTACACCAGACCACCCTCCCTTTAGTGGGACAATGGATTCCATCTCTGCCTTCATTCATTGGACGAGATATGATTCTCTCATCCGCTAAACCCTTTTTGGTTCGACATTTCCAAACATTATTCCGCTATGCAATTGGAATGAGGCCTTATCAACCATAACATTGGCTCCACCTGAGTCACCAAGTTCCTTCATCTTATCAAGTTGAAAGTGGAAGAACTGGCAATCATTGATAATCCTCTCTTGAATGATGTCACTCTCCATGTCCTCAATCGCTTGGGTGCCCCCTATTGTGTAGTCATTGCAGATCAATGCTTGTGAGTCATGATGGCTCAGATTGTCCTTCACAACTCTTCATGACAAACTATTTTCTCATGAGACATTCATTCGCCGCCTAGACAGATAAAGTGCCTCGTAGTAGCAAACACTGACAGGCATAACTGCCACTCATAATCTATTGGCTTGACATTTCAACCAATCCTCGCACAACAATGGAAACCCAGTTTTGGGTACTCCAGTGAACTCACAGTTGTGGTGGCACTGAGAACTTCTATCACCGTAATTCTCTAACCCAGCAATCAGCGCTTCGACATCAATGATGGCAACTCTTGCCCCTTTATCGTGTGTCAAATCTATGGTATCACGGGTCATGTGGTCATACTTGTCACAAACTTCGGCCACCCCATGGCTCTCATGGCAGCTTCACCTTCACCGCTGCCTCGTGAAAACTTGTCGGTAGTGCTAACTTTTCCCTTTGGGATAGTAGTTTTTCCCTTGATAATGTTTTATGCCTTCCTTCGTCCAAGTGTAACTTGCTTTCAATTTATTGATGTGTGCAGTTTCGCAAGTGTAAGAATCAGTAATATAAGGTTTGTTAGAAGTCCAGGTTATTGATTCTACATGGACTAATTAAGAGAAAATTGTATTTTTGATACCCTAACTTGACACCATTAATTCTTTCTTCATACATTAACTTGACACCGTTTCTTTCTTTATACATTAACTTGGCACCTCATGTTTTTTGTACTCTAATTTGGCAATTTTCTCAATTTCAGTACTCCGACGGCGGCGATTTAAAAATCTCACCGAAAATTTTCACCTGGAGCTAAATTTGGGTACTTTGACCCCAGTCGAACTCCCACTCACCCACTTGACACCTTAGAAGCCACGTGGGAAAAAAATAATGAAGTACAAATAAAATAACAATAAAACAAAATCCAAGGTGGCAAGTGGGTGAGTCGGAGTGTGACCGGGGTCAAACTCACCAAATTTAGTCCCACGTGAAAATTTCGGCGAGATTTTGAAATCGCCACTACTGGAGTACCGAAATTGAAAAAATTTGGCAAATTAGGGTACTAAAAACATGAGGTGCCAAGTTAATGTATGAAAAAAGAAAGGGATAAAAGCATTAAACCCCCTATACTATACCCCATGTTGCACTTTGCCCCCGTCCTTTAATTTTTTGCGACTTGCCCCATGAAATATGTATTAATAAGCACTTTGCCCCCTGAGTCACTTTTTCACCATTGGATTTGAATACGTGTCAACATTTTTTGCCGTTTGATTTGAAATCAGGGGGCACAGTGCTTATTTATCTATAGTACATGAGGCAAGTCGCAAAAAATAAAAGGACAGGGGCTGGGGCAAAGTGCAACATGGGGTATAGTATAGGGGGTTTAACGCTATTATCCCAAAAAGAAATGGTGCCAAGTTAGGGTATGAAAAATGCAATTTTCCCGACTAATTAACAGAATATGTTGAATGTATTATCTTTATCTAAGTGATCGAGATCAATTAATTAGCGTTGTTTTTAGTAACCAATGAACTAATAAAACAATAAAAAATTAATGAATTACTATAGTATTTCTAACCTAAAGCTTCAATTTCACTAAAATCTTCATATATTCAGTTCATGTTCCTTTCAGTGGATTTCTTGGGTTTTTGTGAATGCACGCACGTATTCCTTATGTAATCTTAACTAGCTTCTTCACATACATTAAACTTACTTTAGCTCAACAACTCAAATGCCTCAAGTACGTGTTGGACCTTTGCAATGAATTGAGCAATCTTTATTTTAGTAAACATTAGTACTGATAATCTATTTCTAATCGATTAATTATGAATACTGAACTATAATAAAAAATAATAATTACAATATCAAAACCAGTGATCATACGATTTATGTTTTTTTTTTTTTGATTTTGCCGAGATAATAAGAGAACATACTTGTCGCAAATAACCAATATTTGGAATGTTGTGTTGTTGCCGAAGAGTAACTATCAACAGAGAAATAGTTGTCTCTAAGCATTTCAACTTTTAGAGTCAATTTGGTTGTCATTGAAATCTCAATATCAACAACAAGCACGTTATTTCTGCTTTCGACGGACAAATGAAAATACAAAATCATCAGCAACAAAAGTATCTGTTTAGCATTAAAGTACTTGTCGTGTTATGTTAACAATAGCAACAAACTATTAATTTGTCCCCAATGTTCAATTTTTAGCAACAATAAACACTTCCTGATAAGTTGTGTTAAAAGGATTTTCAGAAGCATCCCCATTGTTTTGTCACCGAAACTTATCAAAGTTTCGAGGTTTGTTTTTTAGAAACAACTCTTTCGGCTATAAAAGTCTTCAGTGACAGAATTGAAACTTTCACAAAGTAATTTCACTTACACGAATACTCGTTTTTCGTATAGTGTTTCCTGCTATGATTAAACAAGAATATTGTTAAGTGTTTACAAATATGTACCAAAAATTATATTTGATTTTGTCAGCAGAATAAATGCACTTATATTATATATAATGAACAGGTTCTTCCGCCAACTTCCAAAGTTAACTTTCTTGTAATTAATGTTTGGTTTTACTCATACTAAACATCAATAGAGCTTTAAAAATTGGCCAATAATGGCTATTCATATAGTCTTCCAATTACGAAAAAAAAGAGAAAGAAGTTGTGATGAGATTCTTACTATTTGCTAAGCAAATTGGACCTAATCTTGAAGATGTTTTTATTCAGCTTCCTGTGTAATTTTTCATCTGGAGCACTAATCAACGTTGTAAATATAGTTATAAGGTAGCAAATATATGCTTCAGGCATCAGAGATCTTGTGATAAATACATGTAAAATGTAAATAAGCAGGTTCCTTACTTGATTTCAGGGGCGTATCCAGGAATTTAATCTTGGGAGGGCTAACTCAATATTTTTTTAGAACAAAATATCTAATGTCATATTTAGAATAAAAAAGTATATCAAAAATTGATGGTTCATGCTTAAATTTAACCAAGGTTACAATACACACAAGCAATATAAATAATATAAAATTTCTAATAAAACAAGTAAAACACATTCTTTAACATAAAAGAGATCTAACAAAACACTAAAGTAAATAATGGCGCACAAAGGTAAAAACCATGTTAAGTTTAACAATATTCACTACATTCTAAATGGAAAAAGGAAAGTAAATTTATATAATAACACTTTTCATACTATTTATATATAACACTTTTCATACATAATTGAGTATCTTTCATTCTGTAGTAAATAAAACAGTCGTTGAATCTGAACCTAAAATTTATTACATGAAGATTGTGTATTTTTGTTGGTGGTTTTGAAAATTAATAGGAATTTTTAGGGGGTTTGTGTCCAGCTTTTATTTAATATGGGTTTGAAAATTTTACTTATTTAAGTATTTTTTTCTTATTTCTGTGTGTAATTAATACATAACATTAGTATTAGACTTCTTTTTATTATTTTTTTATGCATACTTAACATATAGGTGGTAATATATATAGGATCAGCTCAAGAATCTTGGGGGGGCTATAGCCCCCCAAGCCTTAAGGTGCATCCGCCCCTACTTGATTTACATCTACTGGATTGTCATTGTACCATCTCACTACAAGAAAAAGGTTGAACAAGGATGGAGCATTTCCTAAATTTCGTCCATGCCGAATTATGTCCCTCTTTGAAATAGTTTCAGTTCAAAATATGTAGGGGCTTGATTCCATTGTAGGCAGGGAAAAGCAATCCCATACAATTTAGGGACACAGTTCTGTTTCAAGAACTGTAAAAATATAAGATAGAAGTCAAAGAAATTCAAGAAGTGGCACGAAAATCTGACGCAAAATTTTGGGTCGGGAATTTTCGTCTATGGATTGGCTGGCTGGTCAAGACGCATGTAGGGACGGAATTTTCGTCCGTGATCTGCAGAGAAAGCCCTACATCTAAGAGCCATATTTTAGGCAGATTTTTTGTCCCTACTTTGAGAGACGGATTTTCTAGGCCTAAGCCGATTTTCAGCTGTAGGGAAGAAAATTGGCCACTGCTTGTCACAAAATCTGTTCCTACATATATAAAAAGAAAAACATGCTCTTCCTCTTTTACTATCGGCTTCCACCATTTTAACTTTTTGGAGTTTTAGGAAACACAAATCTCGTCCCTACATCCATCATCCTTTCACCGTTCGTTATACCTTTTGTGCTATTTTATTTCGAAATTTATTGATAGTTTATGTGTTATATTAGTAGTACGTAGTATTATTAGTTCTTTTTTTGTTTTTCTTTTTGGATCTGCATGTTTCAAAAATTAATTGAGCTACTTAATTTATGTAGCATGTGAGACACTTGGATATAAAAGTCGATATTTAAATAATATTAAGTTTGTTGGATTAGTAGGGTACTATCAACATCATGATAATGTACTTATTTTAGGGTAGTGTATTGTAGTTTAGTCATAGTTCATGATATTTTAGTAAGTCGAGTATTTTTTACTTAATTAGGAGAGGGCATTATTTAAATAAGTTCAGTAATTTATAATTTTTAATTACGACAGGTAGCATTAGGCAACTTTTGTCTTTTACTTATTTAAGTATGGTATTATTTAAGTTATTTAGTATTTTTAATTACTTCGGTTAGGATATTATTTTAGTTATTTCGGTATTTTGAATTATTAAATTAGTATATGACATTATTTAATAAGTTTACTTCAAGTAGTATTGATATATTGTTAATATATTAATTTAAATTTGCACATTGATAATTTTGTATCATGTAGTGTTTATAAGAGAATTATTTATTGATCAGGTAGACTGAGGGCATTTGTTTGGGGGCTGGCGATATTGCCAGAGCAAGAAATGTTGCTGCCAAAGCAATTATCATAAACTCTCTAATTTGCCCTTCCTAGTCAAACAATATAAAAGTTAACTATCAAAATCTCATTAAGCTATTAATTCTCCTTAATTGCTATTTCCTAAATTAAAGATCCGCATTTGAATTATTAAAGTTAAATCGATATCTTATAACAACTTAATTAGTTTCTAAAGCTTATTGAAAATAAACTAAATATTATATAGTTACTCTTGTTAATAATTAAGTATTAATTTTTTAGCTCATAGTCTGTAATTTAATTATACGTACTTTCAAAATTGGAAAGAATATTAAACTACAATCATATACGAGTCTTTATTTTTTTTTTTAATATTTTGTGAAATCGTCATTAATTTAAATTAAAGTTTAAGGTAAAACTACGGAGGGTGAGACATTGTAATAAAATTAATATATCAGAAGCATAAATTGTATGAGAAAGGCAAAAAAAAAAGGTCACGAAAATTAATGTAATGAAAGAAAAATACATTGTAAATGTAAAAATCTAGTAGTTCATGGACGAAATAGTGATTGTAAATAATATTATTTTCATAAAAAAAGACGTGGTTCAATTTGGATACCTGTGATTGGAGCCTATTTTTTTCTAGACAAAAAAATATATTTGTCAATAAAAAATTCTTGTATATATAATCAGTAATTGCACCAGTACTTTTGGTAGGAAAACGTTCAAGTTTGCTTTGAACTTCATTTACAATTTAAGGATTCTACATTTGCTAAAAAAATATTTATTTGTTAAACAAACTAACCTTTCAGTAATTTTTGGAAAGAGATTTGTGTATTAATGGTAAAAGATATTCAATCCTATAGTTTGGGAATGATTCATTAATAAGGAATAACTTGTGGCGGAGATTTAGGTAGTTAATTTTAGTATTGTTTGGCTACAAGGGGCAAATTGGAGAGTTTAAAATAATTGCTCTGGCAGCAACATTTCTTGCTTTGGCAATATCGCCAGCCTTGTTTGGGGGAAGAGGGTTGACTAGAAAGTCGATTCGACATAGGGTCATCAGTCCAAGACAGTCGTGCGCAGGGGCGGATGTACTTGGGGGCTATAGCCCCCCAAGATTTATAGACCAATTCTATATTATATATATATATATATATATATATATATATATATATATATATATATATATATATATATATATATATATATATATATATATATATATATATATATATGTGTGTGTGTGTGTGTGTGTGTGTGTGTGTGTGTGTGTGTGAGAGAGAGAGAGAGAGAGAGAGAGAGAGAGAGAGAGAGAGAGAGAGAGAGAGAACAATAAATAGAAGCCCAATATTATTACTATATATGTCTTAATTATACATTTACAAATAATAATAAAAAGAAGCCTAATAAAATTGTTGAAGTTTACAAACACATTTTTAAATAAAAGTTGTAGAGAAAACCCCTCAAAATCGCTATTAATTTTTAAAACCCAAGAACCAACCACATTTTCTTCCAAAAATAAACTTTAGATTCACATTCAACAAATATTTCGCTTATTTCTACAGAAAGAAAATATATACTCAAATGATGTATAAAAATATTATGTATATATATATTTTTTAATATAGTAATTAGTGATTATTATTAAACTTATCATGCTCTTGCCCTTGTGGCGTTATTTATCTTGTATTTTGTTAGATCACTTTTATACTGATAATTATATTTTAATTGTTTGTTTTAGATTTTTTTATAATTACTTGTATTACTTTTATGTATTTTAGTCTAGGATTAATTTAAGCATTTTTTTTTTTGGTCAGCAAAGAGCAACTTTTATTGATGGATGAGCAAAGAAGCAGGGGTATAAGAAATACACCCTGAAACAGTCTTCGGATCTCAGACAAAAAACAGAAAAACAAAAAGAAAACAGAAACCAAAAACCCTCACCATCTAAACCAGACAAAGCAAAGGATTTGAATCCCAATCCACAAATGAATACAAAAACTAATTATTTTTTGCTTTAAGCCAGCTCCAAGTTCTAACTTTGATCACCTCAATCGTTTTACGTTTTATTCGCATCGACGTCTTGATCCCGGAAATTAATCGAGTTTCTCAATTTCCATATCTCCCAAATCACGAACAGCCAAATACAAAACCCAACATCTTTACCTTTCTTACACGGCATCAAATTACCAAACTGAAGATAATGGCTTTTCCCTCGTTGCTGCATTACCGTTGAAACTCCGAACCACCTGCAAATGCTCATCCAAATGAAGTATGACACCTTACAAGAAAAGAGAAGGTGATCAGTTTGCTCCACTTCGCCTTCACACATCACACAACAAAGATTATCATTCAGGGTCATCACCCCACGCCTCAAAAGATTCGATTTACTTGGAATACGATCCATAAAAACCCTCCAAGCAAAGCACATAATTTTCAGCGGGGCATTGAGTTTCCAGAATTTTTTGAGGAATCCTGAATCATCATTCGTCACATGCTCTTTTCTAACCTGATCGTAAGCTGACTTTGTTGAGAAAATCCCACTACTCTCCAATTTCCAGAGCCATTTATCTTCGGCAAACGGCAGCAGCACAACGCTGTTAACCACTCTCAAAAAATCAGCAAACAGTTCTTCTTCCCACGTGAAGAAAGCCCTCCTCCAACTCCACCTCCATTCCCAACTATTCCCCTGCCAAAGACCCATACAACACACTAAGTTATCTTTCTGGCACGAAATCTCGAATAATCTGTTAAAACGTACTTTTAGAGGCATGTCCCCAACCCATACATCAAGCCAAAACCGCGCTTTGTCACCCTTTCCAATTTGCAATTTTACACCTTCTTTAAACCAATCAGCTCTATTATCATCATGACAGATGGGTGCTAAATCTCTCCACCATATGGAACTCGACTTGACGATAACATTCCTTCCGTCCCGCCACATTTTCTCTTCAAAGCCACCGTACTCTGAGCGAATAATTTTTTCCAAAGACAATCAGAATCGCTTAGGAATCTCCATCTCCATTTTCCTAAAAGCACTTGATTGAAACTCTCGAGTTCTTTAAGATTAAGACCACCATTTTCCTTTCTTCGACAAAGCAGATCCCATTTCACCCAAGAAATTTTTCTCTCACCAACACCTCCCCCCCCAAAGAAAGCATCTTTGAAGACTCGTTAATTCATGAAATACTTTCTTTGGAGCCTTATAGAAAGCAAACATATAAGTCGGTAGACCTGAAAGAACCGAATTTTCTAAAACAACTCGCCCACCAAAAGAAATCGGATTATTTTGCCAGCCAAGTAATCTTTTACGCATCTGTTTGTTCAATGTCCTTTTGCAGTTGCGGTATGGAAGGCAATTTCAGGAATTTTCAATTACCATGTGGAGTTATCGGGCTCAATTGATTTGTTGATAACGGCCGCGAGTAATGCACGTTTTGGTACACAGGTACGGGCTCTTTGGATTACGGCGATAGCTTCTTGCATTTGGTTGTTGTGGCAAACAAGAAATCGTTGTGTTTTTGAGGATTATATCCCAGAGATTGGGATTTTTTTGAGACACCTTTGGCGTTGTATAAAAGAAGTTGAATTCTTCCAAATTGGATCCGCTTCGAGCATGGAGGATTTCCGAGTTCTTAAATTATTTGATATGAAGATACATCCGCGGAAAGCACCACGTATCATTCCGGTTATCTGGTATCCCCCGCTTGATTCATGGATCAAGTGCAACACGGATGGTTGCGCAACCGGGTCGCCCGGTATCGGGGGTGCGGGTGGAATCTTTAGGAACTCTCGGGGTTTTCCGCATGGTTGTTTTTCTTTTAAACTGGAGTCGGTCTTCGCTTTCGAGGCCGAATTATGGGCTGCATCTTTTGCAATTCTTAAAGCAAAGGAACTCAATTGGAAATTTCTTTGGCTTGAAAGTGATTCTACATTTGTGGTTAATTTATTAGCCTCACGTTCTCACAAGGTTCCATGGAAATTAAGAGGCAGATGGTCCTCGTGCTTGAAGTATATTAATTCTATTCAATTTAGAGTTTCACACATATTCAGGGAAGGTAATAGAGTTGCTGACAAATTGGCGAGCTACGGAGCGTCTCATGATGGGCTACATTGGTGGTCCTCGAGTCCATCGTTCACTTACGAATTTATTAATGATGATTACTGTAATAGGGAGAACTTCCGTTTCTGTTGAACTTCGGTTGTATTGTCTTTTTTGCAACTTTCATTTATTTTTAATAATATTCGGGACTTGGGGGTTGTTTAGCTTTTCGAGGGTGCCAACCTAGTTGGGATGCTCGGACACTAGACGTCACTAAGTCTCCATCTTTCATTCAAAAAACAAGTAATCTTTTACGCATATTAGCAATTAACGGTTTCCACGTTTCCATCCTTCTCGGATTCACCCCAATAGGAATTCCCAGATAGTTGAGTGGAAAATGATCCACTTTACAATTAAGCATATTCGCGTATCCAGCCACCTCCAACTCATCGACGTTAAGTCCAACCAAACAACTTTTAGAAAAATTAACCTTTAAGCCTGACATAAGCTCAAAATTTCGCAGCAATGACTTCACAGCCCACACGTTCTCCCAATTTGCCTCCACGAAAAACAAAGTATCATCAGCATATTGATTGTGAGATATTGAGATATTATCAATGCCCACTTCAACTCCTTTAAGCAACTGAAGTTCCCCTGCTTTTCTGATAATTGCACTTAGTCCTTCAGCCACCAAAACAAAAAGAAAAGGCGCAAGCGGGTCTCCTTGCCTAATCCCACGCATCATCCGAAACTCGCGAGTAGGGCTGCCATTGATTAAAACTGAAACCATTGCCGATGAAAGACACTCTTTAATCCACATGATTCACTTATCACCAAATCCCATCACCTCAAGAATAAAAAAAAGAAACCCCCAGTTCACCAAATCAAAGGCTATCGGCCTTCAAAATCAGAGAAGGCTTGTTCTTCCTTTTCACCTCATCAATCACCTCATTAGCAATTAAGATACAGTCTGTAATATGACGCCCTTCAATAAACGCAGATTGTTCCTCAGAGATAACCTTCCCAATCACCCTCTTTAAACGTTTAGCTAACAATTTAGCAATAATTTTATAAATGCAGCCAACAAGTGAGATTGGTCTAAAGTCCTCCCCAGATAAAATTCCTGGATACGCCCTTGGTCGTGCGACGCTTTCTAGTGATGGCCAAGTTAGAGGCGGACGAAAGGGTTGGCATGAAGCTCCACCCCCCTCATCTCACCCCTCCCCTGTAATATATGTACATATATATTTATAAATACACAAACACATATACACTTACATCGGAAATAATTTTTTCGATAAGTAATCTTTTAAACTAATTAATATTTTATACTCTTATATACACTCAAACACACACACATATATATACCATAGTAACACTTAATATTTTATACTTATATGTAATTGTATTTTACATAAAGTCTTAATCTAACTAATAATTAATTTTATAGTAGCTTTTAATTATTTCACTTATTATAACAATAATTTATTTAATTTACCGGACTACATATTAATTTCTTCTCATTCACTTTAATGCTTTACACGTAACAAATAGAATAAAAAGGATCATTTCTAACAACATTTGCGTCTATATTTTATTTAATGGGATAGTTTAGTTTTTCTTAAATCCTTTCAACATTTGAACGTGTACTTTTAGATAAAACAAATTGTGGTGGACAAATTATATACTAAAAAAAAGATAATTTATTACATATTGTGTTAGTGATAATATTTATGAAAGAAGTTACATAAAATTTAGCATTAAATTGATATTCTCACACGACTTGCTATACAATTAGAAATGTTTAAGTAAGGACAAGCAACCCATTGTGGTACGTGTAATAGAAAGAAAAGAGCATTTGAAAAATAGACGAGAAAATCCATTGCTCTTTGTAATAAGCAAACATAACTCAAATTAGAGAAATAAGCAAATAAACCCTTCTTTTTGATAAGAGAGGGCACACGCGTGTTTCGCCTTCTTGTTCTCAATTCCAAAAGAAAAAGTATTGTGGAAGCTTTGTATTTCTTTCCTGGAGTCCTTATGTTAGGGGTGAATATATAAAAATGAAATTCTTTATAAAAAAGTCACTCATGTTAATGAAAAAAATTCCTGAATGCCATTTCGCACGCCCCAACCAAATTCCTAGCTCTGTCCTTGGGGCAAGTAGCAGAAGTGCGATGCAAGCAGGATCACTATCATTGCCATTTCAGTCGGGATCATATGCATGTCAGGGGTCGACGTCTTCACGTTATTGTATCCTAAGACCTGGCCATGTTCCATCACCACTCCATATCGCGGCCACACTATCACAAAATCATCACACCCTGTGGCTACCTCATCACCACGGTTGCAAGTTCCAGACATACCATATATCATCTATCGACACCCTAATGCTAAACATGGACCCCGACTATTCTAAGGAGCACATGGCAAGCTATTGGAGTTCAAACCACAGTTGATCTTGATAGCAATTTGGGTGACGCCAAATGTGAAGCTCTCGTCCAAGGTGGTTGTACGCACCATTACCAAGAATGTGACTAATTTGTTAATGCAAGCATACCAAAATCATCAACACAAATACCAAATTTTACATCTAGTATCTCAACTGAAAAATCTGGATGTGTCTTTTGACCCTAAGGAATTAAACAATTCATGTTATACGCAGGGGCGTATCCAGGAATTTTGTCTGGGGAGGGCTAGCCTAATAAATTAATTTATTATTGAATGCTAAATTTTAATAAAAGTCAATATCCATGCTTAAATTAAACGAAGGTTGAAATATATAAAAGCAATACAAGTAACAATAATAAGTTCTTATAAAACGAGTAAAATATTAATATAAAAGTGATCTAATAAAACACAAAAGTAAATGATGACGCAAAGGTAAAAGCATAGTAAGCTTAATAATAATCACTAAATACTACATGTAAAAGGAAAATAAATTTATATAATACCACTTTTCATACATTATTCGAGTATCTTTTTTTTTTACATAAAAGCAAAATATCCACTAAATCTGAGTATAGAATTTTTTTTTTTATGACAATGTGTTTTGTTGTTAGGTTTTGAAATTAATAGGAATTTTAGGGACTTTCTCTCCATGTTTAATTTAGATATGAGTTTATAACTTCAATGATTTTATTAGGCTTCTTTTTCTTATTCTTTGTGTGTGTAATTAAAATATAATAATAGTATTAAACTTCTTTTATTCTTATTTTTCTATGCATACTATATATATATATATATATATCCATTAATGGGGGTGGGGGTTGGGGGGGCTATAGCCCCCCCCAGCCCCTACATGCATCCGCCCCTGGTTATACGCAGCCAATATTGTTCTAACTCTTCAAACTATAACAATTTGAATAATATACCAAATATCGCATAATTCAGTATGCATTTTGCGTTCTATTTCTATCTTGCGATTATAAGAAAATAAATTAAATATGACATGTATTTAACAATACTATCTAACACAAAGAATATAGGTAATATCGAAGTCTTTAAATGTTTTATAAGAAAACAATTAAATACAACATGCATTTAACTATACTATTTTAACTTGAAAAATATAGGAAACATCGACATCTTTAATGTTTGATGACTGGCACATTTACTAGGCCAACTGTAAACCTTCACTGGTATGGGGTAATTAAGAATCGTTTGTACTACTCTGTGTGTCACTCCATGCTCTATTTAATTGTGATGATAGTATGTGTTTTAGATCTTAGTGCTTGAAAGGTGGATGATCATTTGGCACAAGGAGTAACACACAAAGTGTTGGAGATTATATACATAAAATATATAAATGTCAATCCTCTCTATCAGCTTAAGCTTTTAGTGAGAACGGCATTCAATATGGTATCAGAGCTCAGGAAAAGAGGAGGTCCTGGGTTCGAATCCCACCGCCACCCACTTAACAAAAAATAGCACGTGTCAGGCGTAACAAAAAGATTTACGGCCTGCACGTGAGGGGGCGTGTTGGAGATTATATACATAAAATATATAAATGTCAATCCTCTCTATCAGCTTAAGCTTTTAGTGAGAACGGCATTCAATACAAAGTGGCACAGACGATCTTTTTGTGCTATAAAACATTTCCCCATCTCTCCAAAGGGGCTATTCCATCTTGTGTGTGGTGATACAACTCTTCATATTTATTTCACAATATTGGTAAACTCTCCGTTGATACCCTCCATTTGAGAGCTTCCCTCCACCTTTCAAGTAATCAGTTAAGTCTTTCATCTTATCTTTTTTCGCTTGTTTCATTCTCTTAGATGTTGATTTTTAATATGCTTTCCAGATAAAGTTGTTTGAACCCATTGTTAATTATCAGTTGTTTCGGAAAAGGATAACAAATGGAAACTCATACTTGCTGCAACAAGGCGAAAGTGAAAAGGGGTCTTTGGTCACGAGACGAAGATGATAAACTTAGGAAATATATTGACGCCAATGGTCATGGTTGTTGGAGTTCCGTTCCAACTCTTGCCGGTACACTCTTTTTATGATTTTTTTTTCTAAATTGTACGTTTACATAATTATTGAGCCGAGAAAAGCAAATTCATGCCTGAATCCATTTTAAAGAGAGATACTTAAAAATAGGTTTTAACTAGTATTTGATTTTTGTGATTCAGGGTTGCAAAGGTGCGGCAAGAGTTGCAGACTGAGGTGGATAAATTACCTCCGACCTGGTCTGAAGAAAGGGGATTTCACTCCCGATGAAATTTCTACCCTCATTGAGCTTCACAAAGTTGTAGGAAACAGGTAATTGATAATTAAGCAAACCCCATAATATGTAAAAGCAGTTTTTTGGTAAGACACTCATATATAATCGATATTTAATTTGAAAGGCAAAATTTATTAAAAGAAGTACAAGGGGTACTCAAACCCATGAGCGACCAATTACATTCTTACATCAGAATTATCAATACACAACGATGGATACTTGCACCAATCAAGGAAAGAATAAGAGAAGGAACTTATTCTAGATCTAATCAACTACCACGAAAAAACTTTAATAAGATCCGTCATTTTATCCACGTCCACACCTTCATTCTTAAACAGCTTGACATTCCTCATTCCCCATATATAATCGAGATGTCACGTGCTTGAGTAACGTGCTTGTTGAAAAAAGAAAAATGTCATTGACTCATAAATTGTGAAGTCATCACAATTAATGTTTGTTGTCATTTAAACATGTATTAAATTTAAATGAAAATTAACATTTGTTTTTCCTTTACAGATGGGCAAAGATAGCCAAGTACCTTCCAGGCCGAACTGACAATGAAATTAAGAACTACTGGAACACACATATCACGAAAAATCTCCGAAATTCTGGAAACAGAAATAGCTCTTCATCCAGTCACTCGCAACTGTTAAACCTAAACAATAATGCAATCCCAAATGCACCACCAGGGTTTGCTCCTTTTGAATCTCAAATGATGAACTACACAGCCAATTTAGTTCCAATGGCCCCGCCCTCATGTCCTAATTTCTCCTGCAATTTGAAAGCCACTGTTCAAAATGTTCAACCCAAGATTTTTCAACTGCAGAATGATAATCTTATGCTTTTCTATGGTAATATTCAGTTCAACTCAAACCCCCTAGAGCCAAATCCCGGTACTACTGAAACGGCGAAGGGTGCTGCATTTGAGGCTGCCGTGTCACCATCTTTAAATTCACCAGCTCGATTTGTCAATCCAAATGAAGGGCTCTTGGCTTTTGGCTATGAGAAGGCGCGTTTTGATCCCTATCATATGAGTAACACTCATTTCACCTCTTCCTCATCATGCACCGGCCCTTTTTTCTTGAATCCTGGCGTGCCTTCAAACTGGGGCAACTAAATGTGATTTAAAGTTATTTCCTGTTGGACTATATATGTTTGTGTTTTTCTCAAGGACTACATATTTTGTTGCTTAAGGTTTTTATAAATTGTTCTTGCGGCAGTATCTAATATCTGAGGATAAACCTTGATTCTTCTGGAAGTTTCTGTTTTTCAACAGATTCTATTAAATTGATGTCCTAAACGTGTGTTTGTATATCTTTCACATGTTTATTTTGTTTGTTGATTAATCTATAGTTATGATATGTACTTAGTGGCTTGAATATCGACCATATCTGTATCTTCAATAATCGTTTATGCCTAATTGATTACTCTGTTATCACTCATAATCTGCTATCATTTTAATGCAGTATGATTTTCGGTGCAAATATATACTTATGAATGTAAGAGTTTTAGGGGTTGTAACTATGATTATACCAATTTGATAGGTATAACTGATACCAAAGGGTAAAATGCATCAAACTCCCCAACCTATACCCCATTTTACAAGTTGCAGCATAACCTATTTTCTTTTAGAACTAACTCCCCAACCTATTGAAAAATGTGTGAAGTGCCCCCTGAAACCTAATCCAATTGACAAAAATGCAAAAACATGGCAAAATTCAACAGTTGGATTTGGGTTCGGGGGCAATTCACACATTTTTTAATATGTTGGGGGGGGGGGGGGGGGGGTTAATTGTAGAAAACAATAGGTTAGGTCGCAACTTATAAAAGATGTATAAGTTGGGGGGTTTAATGGGATTTACCAATATCTAGGAGTTTAGCGGTGACCATACCAAAAATTAGGGGTATAACTATCATTATAGTAAAATTCAGGGGTGTAATTAACTTAAATCATGACATCAATAAACTTTTGGTGTGATATTTAAAAGCATCATAATGCTAATTAAAACTAAAAAAACATAATTATTTATACAATATAATTTATGCAATAAGACCATCAATTGTGATCCGCTTGTCCTTCTTGTTGTGGTGATACAACAGTCCCACATCAGAACATGGAGAAGAGAAACTAGGCATATAGGAATAAGTGATATCTCCATTGGTGTGGAACCTTTTCGGCCGAAGCCAAGAGCAAATTTATGAGGGTTTTGGCCCAAAGTGGGCAATATCATACAATTTTGGAGATGTATATTCCTACACTTCTTCTCAGTGATCCTGATAGTCTAGTTAGGCAAAGGGCTCTGTGAGCACGTAATGCTTGCCCATCACCGTTGTCTAGAGTGTGGTGTTGAGTGTACGTTGGAGGGTTGCAATGAGAAGCTAGTATGCGTAATATGTATCTCATATCCTGGATCAACTGAGTTTGACGTTGTAATGCCTTCGTCATACATGACATATTCCCTTGGATGGATGCTACGATCCCTTAAATGTTGAGATCTTAAACCAATGGGTTTGGATAGTGGTCTCTCTCTCTCTCTCTCTCTCTCTCTCTCCAACAAATCCGAGAGGAAGAATCGGCATACTTAGGCTCCTTACATACCGAAACAAACTCAAGATTGCTTCCTTTTGCACATGCAGCAACTTGTCTTCTTTCATGAACCGATTACATCGGACTAGACATTCAAATCCCACCTGGGCCATATAACCTGCTCTTCGCCATACCTCTATGTGCCTTTAACAACATAAAAATCATTTTGGTAATTGCATAAATAAATTAAAATACTAACTACAATTTAAAAAAGCTATTATTTAACTAAATTCAGTTTTATACTTACACTTACGTAAGCTTTCTGAGATTGATCATTGGCCTATTCAGGTTTTTCCAGTTATGCAAGTGAAATCGCTTGTTTCCGCCCACATGCGAGTAAAGGGGATTGTCTTAGGATTGCCATCATCCTTCTTAGCTTGTCGAAATTGCGTCCTATTAATTAGACATATAAACATTAATGAGTACAAATATAAATTATATATGTACCTTCCTAATTGCGTTACTATCGATGGTGACTGACCCTCCTAAGTGTTTCACATTCGAACCCTTGCTCTTGTTCTTCTTGGCCTTCTGTGATTTATCTTTGGAACTTATCATAGCGACACCACCTACATAGGCTGGCAAGAACATGTCATTACTCCAGCAAAGTTGGGGAATTTTCCAACTCTGGTCATTTATTGTGTACCCTGTACAACATTGGTCCTTTAATGTGCACTTTCAATTTTTTGGTCCTCTAATGTGCATAAATTACTAAACTCGTCCTTTTTAGCCGAAAAACACTATTCACTGCCTGAAAATGCCCATGTTTGGCGAAAAATTGCACAAATTACCCCTAAATCATGGGTGAATTACACAAACCATCCTTATGTTTGGAAAAGTGCACAAAATACTCCTATATTATGTTTGTTATACACTTATTCTTTTTGGTGTTAAATAAAATATGACATTAACAAAAAAAATTGGATAACCTACTGTTTAGTTTCAATAATTATTTTTCTAATCTAAAAAAGACAAGTTCTTAGAAAAACTACATATTATAACAGATTATTTATATTTCAAATTAATAAATTTTTTATTTGAATTTATAGAGGTTTTTTTTTTTTTTCATATATTAAATATTAATAGTAGATAAAAAAGAAAAAAAGGGAAAGGAAATTTGGGGAATCGTCTTCCCCGATTCCCAAATCAATCCAAACCCACCTGGACCACACCACCTCCCCCCTCCTCCCATCAGCCACCCCTACCCCGCCGTCTAAACCTCTCCTCAAAATCGCCCCACCACAAAAAAAACCTTAATTTCCAAATCCCCGGAGGAGAGGTGTGAGAGATGTTGAGGCGTCGGGGGTAGGGGTGGCTGACGGGAGGAGGGGGGAGGTGGTGGGGTCCAGGTGGGTTTGGATCGATTTGGGAGACGGGGAAGACGATTCCCCAGTTTTTATTTTCCTCTTTTTCTCTTTTTTATTTACTATTTTCATATATATATATATATATATATATATATATATATATATATATATATATATATATGAAAAAGAACAAACCTTTACAAATTCAAATAAAAATTACATTAATATGAAGTTTAAATAAAATGTTGTAATATGTAATTTACTCAAAAACTTGTCTCTTTTTTTTTTTAGATTAGAAATATAATTTTTGAAATTGAAGAGTAGGTTATGCAAAAAAAAAATTTGTTAGGGTCATATTTTATTTCACCAAAAAGAATAAGTATATAATTATATATCAAACATAATATAGGAGTATTTTGTGCACTTGTCAAAACATAAGGGATGGTTTGTGTAATTCACTCATGATTTAGGGGTAATTTGTGCAATTTTTCGCAAACACGTGACAAACATGTGCATTTTCAGGCATTGAATAGTGTTTTCCGGCCAAAAAGGATGAGTTTAGTAATTTATGCACATTAGAGGACCAAAAAATTGAAAGTGCACATTAAAGGACCAATGTTGTACATGATACGCAATAAACGACCAAAGTTGAAAAATTCCCAGCAAAGTTGTATCTCCCTCACTCTAGATCCCTTAACCCCATAAAGTAATAATCATTCACTCGGTTACATTCATGGCTAAATGCATCCTTGTATTCATGGACGGACCTATGTAGGAGCTTGCCTAGGCTGTAGCCCGGGTGCGTCCCCACCGCCATCTTCATTACTTAGTAATATATATATACACACACACATATATAATATATATAGCTACAAAAAAATTAATGTTCTTGAATATATTACATATGCACTTTACTGCAGGGAGAAATGTAAAAATTATTTGTTTGTGTCAATGGATGAGTCTAAAATCATTATAATTGTCTTCTTAAAGTTCTGATTTCATTTTATATATGTACCTTGATAATGTATCTTTTTCATATGTTACCTCAACAATTATGCATTATCATTTTATTGTAGTAGTCTAACCAACATTTTTTTATTTGCAAAAATGCAAGTCATACTATAGCACAAATATATTTGTAAAACATTAATGTTTTATTTAATTAAAGTGATAAATTTAAAAAAGTAAATGAAAATGATACCTTTTTGACAAATATACTACTATACAAACTCAATGCATATTTAATAAGAATGATTCTTATTAGAATTTTATAAATGTTAAAAATCAATGTTTAATAGTATAAAACCAATTTCAACGCACATGTTGTGGCTTTACGTAAGGAGCTTGATCTCATAAAGGTTAAGACTTGGAGGTGGCTTAAAGTTTGGAAGGAAAGTTACTTCGTCTCCTATGTTGATTGGTATAGGTTTCCGCTATTATGTTTGTAATTTGCTAGGGTCTGCATTTCTGATGTTATTTTGATTGACTCTCTTTGATTTTTTTCTTTGTCAAACTCTGGTGTACTTCTTGTTCCCTTTTGAAATAAATTATTTTGCTTTGGCCGATCAAAAAAATAAAATAAAATAGTATAACAAGTGCAATATGGATATTAAATCTCTAGAGTTTTCTTGTAACATCTTTGAATTGCGGCATTATCTATATTATATTAAATACTTTTACAGTTATAATCAGTCCAGGTCAATTAATAATCTTTGATTCACCTGTGCGTGTATGTCTAATTGTTCTTAACTGTACTACATGCCATAATGCTCATCATCCGACCGGTACACTTTCTGCAAGGAACAAAGACATGCTTTTTAGTTGATATAACATTATAATAAATAAATTTAAAATTTCAAAAAAAAAATATAATTATTGTAAAAGCATCTTAAATGCAAGTTATGGTCGTTCAGCTACCGAGTGTAAGTTGTATGTGGATGCAACAAGTAAGGGTTGAGGTTCTTGCTAATGATGTGAATGACTTCCTCGTGGGACAAGTTCCCTCTCTTCTGTCATACAAATGACCATCATATCCTATTGATTAATGAAAAGTTGAACCTTGATATCTTGTTTGTGTGCATCGCTCATTCTCTATATGTACAAGTTCAACACTATAGTGCAACGTACGGTGGTGTGTCACCTGAAGCTGTATGTGAACGTGGCTATAGAGCGGCAATTGGACGAGGATGTGGTAAAGATGTGACCGCATGATGGTGTAGTGGCCAATTAAAGGGGTAAACAACCCCAAAGCTCATAATTTATGTGATCTCGAATGATATGGGGATGATGTTGGGTTTAGCTGCATCACACTGACGCCCATCACCGTCTAAGACTAGTAACCTCATTCAAGCTCCTAAAACTAATATATAATGGGGTCGATCTTCTGCCCCAACCAGACCATGTGTTCCTAATCGAACCTCCACCTAAACTAGACAAATACGGTCTATCTACATCTGCAAAATCAATATTTATCTAATTAAATATTACAAAATGCAAAATATATATATTCAAATTAAATCCCCAAATTACTAAAATACTAAAATAACTTATACCTCTATATATCAGTTAATTTATTTTAAATTGTCTATATTACTAAAAAATCCAAAGGCTACTTAAAAATAAGCTAAAATGATTTAAATCACTAGAAAATCCGAAATCTTTTTAAAACAACTAAACATTGCCATAGATACATGAAATTACAGAATATTCCTGAAATTACTAAATATTCCTAAAATAACTTAAAACCAAGCAATGTCACTTGAACTGCTAATTAGCTTGCCTTCAATTACCAAATGTTACTTAAAATAACTTAAACCTACAAAATTACCTACTTACTAAATGTACTTAAAATACCTAAAGCAACAAATTATCTTTCAAATAACTTTAAATTACCTAGTTTTTCTAAAATTAGTGAAAATTACTAAAAATACTTAGTCTAAGTAAAATAACCTGAGCATAAACGTACACAATTTGACCTAAAATTACCCAAGTAACCTATAATTACTTAAAATTTCTGAAATTACTTTAAGATTTCTTAAAAACCATAAATTGGTAAATTATTTAAATATGGTTATATCTAACGTGCATGTACCAAAGCATTTTGTTAACATGCAAATACAACAAAATTACAAATATTAAAACTCTATTTAATCATTAATCGAATAGATAAGCAAAAACATATAAAAGTTGAGAAAAAGTTGCAATTTTGGTACCTTAACTTGGCATCATTTCTTTTGTCACACCTTAATTTGGTAGCTCACCATTTTGGTACCCCAATTTGGCAATTTTTTCAACTTTGGTACTTCGGTGGTGGCGATTTTGAAATCTAGCCAGAATTTTCCACTTGACACAAATTTGGGGATTTCGACCCCAGTCAAACTCCCAGTTCACCAACTTGGCACCTTGGACGCCACGTGGAAAAATAAATAAAATTTAATTTCTTAAAATTAAAAATAAGAAAGAAAAAATAACATAAACAAATAAAATTACAAAATATTTATAAAATCTTTTTCTCATTCAAAGTTTGGTGGAGAGATCGTGGCGTGAAACCACTGACACTAGAGAAGACGACATGACTTGATTGTCATGCCGCTTAGGATTCTAGATCGTGCGGGAAGGTGTGGTGGTGGCTACCGTAGCCGCCACTGCGCAGGTCACGGAAAAAACTGAGGCCTTTGGTTTCAAGAAGAAGAAGCCATCGTTCGTTAATACCGGAGATATGGTGAAAGAGCAACAATAGGGTCGTGCTGGCGAGATCGCCGGCGAATCGGGGAACACGACTTCCCCGATTTTTATTTATTTTGTTTTTAATATTGAATTTATGAAATTAGAAAAACTTTATTAAAATTATTTTTAAAATTTTAATTTAGTTTATATTAACTTGAATGAGATTTTTTTTAAATACTTTTGTAATTTTTTTTTGTTTATGTTATTTTTCTTTCTTATTTTTAATTTTAAGAATTAGATTTTATTTCTTTTTTCCACGTGGTTTCCAAGGTGGCAAGTTGGTGAGTTGGTAGTTTGACTAGGGCCAAAATCCCCAAATTTTGCGCCACGTGGGAAATTGTCGCCACCAGAGTACCAAAATTGAAAACTTGCCAAATTGGGGTACTAAAATCGCGAGCTGCCAAGTTAAGGTATGGAAAAAGAAATGGTGCCAAGTTAAGGAACCAAAATTTAAGTTTTCCCTAAAAGTTGATGACGAACACTAACGTTCTATCGATTTGTGAAAATGGACAAATTTAGGGATAAAATTTGGCCTTCTAAAGCTTGAAAATGAGCAAAAATGGAAGAAACAGCCAGGGACGTGATATCCATCCCTTCAAGTAACAAAACGCACAGGGAGAGGTATGCTTCCCTACAAGTCAATAGGGCGAGGAGGTGAAAATTTTTCTACATATTTGAAGTAATTTTTTGACCTTACCCCTAACGATTGTAATTTGTACAAGGGATATTCGTCCCTACCTCACCATAAAGGTAAAGCTTAAGTTTTGTTAGGAATTATCGTCGTTGCTCATTTTTTTGTAGTCTCATGACTTGAAACTTTATAGCAACATTCATTCCCTGAATTTCCAAAAGAGGTTTCCTTCCCTATATTTGCCGCATATATCATTTTTTCCCAATAAGGAAAGAAAGTTTGTTCATAAGTTTTAGGGACGGAATTCCCTGCCCTAGTGATAAAATTGGCTCCTTAAAAAATTTCCTTTTCTTTTTTTGCTGAAATTGAATTTTGGAATACATGGGCGTTTTTTTTTTCCGGGGATGCAACTGTCCCTGGGTAGAAAATTAAGAACGGATCGATTTCTGTCCTTCCCTAAATTTCATTCCCTCTTTGACCTTTTTGGTGAGCGTGATTTTCATATAGAAACTCTGCTCATCTACAATTGCTGCATGGATATGATCTTTTAAGTGTTTGACTTATGATCGATGCATCTGATAGACCCATACAAAATAAATTAATATCTTATGAAGATGAAGGAAAACAAAGGCCTTGAGATACAACATAAGTATGACGTGAGACTCCGTGTGCCATTGAGATTATAGCCTCTCCACATTCGTCATAAGTGAAACTGTGACTATCTTTTTTTGTTCTTTTTTTTATATGTGATCTAATTTAAGGTTTTTAGGGTAGCCGCTAGCGACGAGATATTTTAGTTTTGATTAATGTAGAAAAAAGTTATGAAGTGATAGTGTCTTTTTTTATTTCGGCTGTCTAGTTTATGAAAAACATTATGTAATCGTACGTACTTCTTTCCAAGAATTGTCAGTACTCTTGATAGCATGCAAGTCACATCTTAATAAATTTTGCTGTCGCTGATCAAAACAAAAAAAAAAAAAGTTTTATTTCTGACAATCTTCACGGCTTATATTTTTAGTCATACAAATTATATTTTCTCAATAAATATTTTGAGTAAACTCAATTTTATAGTCGGATATATTTTGAGACAACCCAATATATCATTGAATATATTTTGAGAATGATTACATTTACGCTCACATAGGTTTACCATAATTCAAACACCCATGTACATTTTGTTGATATTTGTGTGTAGTTCTGAGCAATTGTCCACTTAGCAAAGTTCAAGACTATTGTCTTGATTTTTGGATTTGTTATTTTAATTCAGTATAAAATAATAAAGAGTTACAACTCTCGAGAGGGGCATGATTCTTGTAAAAAGACAAGGCCATTTGTATAGAGGACATGACTATTTGTAAAGAGACATGACTGTTTAGTTATAACTTTTCCTGTTCTATAAATAAATTGAACCAAATTTGTTTCGTATTACTTAGCGATTTATACTTTTTGCATCTTATAGAATCTTCTAAACCTTTTTTTTATCTTGGCGGCTTATTTTCTAAGCATAGTGTGAAAATATTTCATGTAGGAAAGTGATTAATTCACATCTCCAGGAATTCATACAAAGAAAAGTATTTTGTCTTCCATAAAACATTTTCTGAAGTTTCAGATTAAACACATTTAGACCCCCTGAAATTAGATCTCTGAGATTTGGGTACTTATGCCCTTTAGTTTTGGAATATTTTAATTATTTTTCTAAGTTCATTATATATATCTCAAATAGTCTCCGTGAATAATATATAGTTCTTTTATGTAAAAAATTTAATTTCTTCTCGTTTAATAAGAAAAATATTTTGTCTTCCATAAAACATTTTTTGAAGTTTCAGATTTAACACATTTAGACCCCTAAAATTTGGTATAACTACATTTAGACCTATGAGATTTGGGAATAATTATATTTATGCCCTTTAGTTTTGGATATTCTTCTAAGTTCATTAAATATAAGTCAAATAGTCTCTGTGAATGCTATATTGCTTTTATGAAAACTATTTAAGTTTTTTCTCGTTTAATAAAGATTATTTGAATTTGGATGGATATATGACTCATAAAAATAGTCGTATCAAGTGTAATATTTTCTTGTGCCCCACCTGCTACCTCCTGATTCAAAAGTTGACGTGTAAATTAAATTATATGATTTGGATTTTTCAAATTAAGCTTTCAAAAATCATGAGTAGGATTGCATATTTTTGTATGTTAAGTTGTGCTAGCCAAAAGAGTAAGAAGAAGTTATTATATTATGGGACTTTCTATATTTTGGTGGACTCCAACAATTCGAACAAAACATGAATGAAAAGGGCATAGTAAAATGAGAAGCTTTTAGCATGGAACATTATTTGTATCATGTTAAATATTTTTTTGACACTATTGTAATATTATCAATATCGCTACTTAAATGAAAACATTCAAACCTTTTATTATGTAAAATTTAAGTTACACATATTTCAAAGCATTTAATTTTGATGTTTTAAATAATTTTTTTACACGTGTTAATTGAAGACAATTGTAACAGAAATACTTAAAACACAAAAAATATATATTTTGAAATATGTTTAACTTAAATTTTTAAATAATGTTTTGAAATGTTTTAGGATGTAAATGTGATTTTTGGAAAAGACTTGGGGTGCAAATGAAAATAATCCTGAGCTTTAGGGTCAAGATTGAAGAATTTGTCCAATTTTTCAGTCAAAAACGTTGACTCCTGGATCGGAGGTCTAAAATTGCATCAGGATCCACTTTAGAGGACTTAAATTGGAGACTACCACTTTAAAAGACCAATTTTTCAAGTAGGTCTCGTCATATGGCCATTTTGCCGATTTTTCCTATAAAAGTTAGATGCAAAATTAAAATTCTGCTCATACATATGGTGGCTCTTTTTAGTTACATGTATATTTTAGATATTATTTACAATATAATATGCATTAAAACATATTGTGATATTCTTTTATATTTAAAATTATATCTTGGTAACAAATAATATATAGTAAAAGACGTATATATACACGTAACGTTTTACAAAAATTGCCCCGTTTTTTTTTTTTTTTGGGGGGGGGGGGGGGGGGGGGGGTGATTGGGGAAGAAACAAAAGTGGAAACAGAAAGTGCTTGTCAAAGTTAGCCGTAAGTTTGTTGTATTCTTTGTTTTTGCCAAGGGTGGAGGGTAGCTTTTCTGGCTTTATTCTTATCCGCAAATTCTTTTCTCTCCAAAAGAACTCACAAAGCATAGAGAAAGCTTCTTTTGTAGAAGATGGTCTAAATTATTTGTTTAAACGCATGGGAATTACACAAAAGATTTTTAGTACCAAAAATGTCAGTTTCTGTGCCACCAATAGATTTATGCCACGTATAATAAGTATAAGATAAACATTTGATTCTTTATTTGTCAAACCACCCCCGAGCACTGCATTAACATCTCTCACAAGTAATCTACATTTATCATAAAGTTAGCGGTGGCATATGGATTGCCACACGGTTGCATAGGATAGCCTGTTTTGGTCTTATCACCATCCCTCTCTCTCTCTCTCACACACACACACACACACATTTTTCTGTTATTTGAAGAAACAAAAGTTATCTCATGAGGCGATGCAAATGTGGGGAAGAAAGAAGCCATTGAAAGGTTGTTGAAGCTTTTGGAAGCTAAAGTACAAAAACCTCTGAGAGCCACAACAAATTTTGTCAGACCACCTAATTCTTTCACCTCATTTTGTCAATTTTCACCAACTTTTGCTTTGTTAGTTCAGCACTTTTGTCGTTACATCGCAGTGCACACGGTCTTAAAAGTTGAGATTTATGGCATCATCTTATCCCATGACGCAATGCATTTAAGATTCCTAGATTAAATATTATCCCGTTCCTGATGTTATATACAACTGAAGCGAGAAACTGAAGCGAGAAAAATCTGAGCACGAGAGAAATGGTGAAACATTTCACAATTCAACAGACTCTTCACCTGGAAGAACACGAGTCTAATTTGACTTGTGCTTCTTTTGAAGTTGGTGGTTCTTCCAACATTAACAGAACTGCTTGTAGTGCAATGTATTCGACAGAGTTCAATTTCTCTTCTTTGAATCAACCTCAGCCAAACATTATAAAAAAGAAGAGAAATCAACCGTGTCAACCAGGTACCAAAAGCATTCTTGAATTATTTATATATTTGATACAAACTACGGAATTGTTTGAAATAGCAATCTGAGATTTTCAATTAGCTAATAAATTAAAGTTTTGATTTTAAATACCATGAAAAGATCAAATGATATATTGAGCATCAAGAGTGTCGTATGAGTTAGGCTTTAGATTTCTTTGTGATGGTTACATTCTTCTTCATTTAATCAAAATTTTCAGTCCCCCAAGGTGGGTATTAATTGACGAGGCCATTGGAAAACACAAATAAGATGTTCAAGATTATATAAATTAACAAGCTTAAGCTTTTAGATGAGGCAAAAATTCAATATGGCGTGAGAATTTAGGCCAAAGAAGAGGTACTAAGTTTAGATCCCTCCGTCACCCTTTTATCAAAAAATGTCGCATGTCAGGTGTAACAAAAAGAGTGTCGGCCTGCACCTAAGGGGGCGTCTGCAAAACTATTGAATATATCATAAGAAACTTCAATATATGAAATTGTACTTGTGACACCATTTCAAGAATTCTTTTACTTTCTATTATTTGTTTTTCTTAAACAGACCCTGAAGCTGAAGTGATAGCATATTCACCAAGAACCCTTTTAGCAACCAACAGATTTGTGTGTGAAATTTGCAACAAAGGGTTTCAAAGAGATCAAAATCTGCAGCTCCACAGAAGAGGGCACAATTTGCCGTGGAAGCTGAAGAAAAGAACAGACAAAGAGGCTATAAGGAAAAAGGTGTACGTGTGCCCTGAGATAAGCTGTGTACACCATGATCCTTCAAGGGCATTGGGGGACTTAACAGGTATCAAGAAGCACTTTTTCAGAAAGCATGGAGAAAAAAAGTGGAAATGTGATAAATGTTCTAAGCGTTACGCAGTTCAATCGGATTGGAAGGCGCATGCCAAGATTTGTGGCACGAGGGAGTATAGATGTGAATGTGGGACTCAATTCTCTAGGTAACTCCATTAAATTCAGTACTATTATTTTACTGATTACTCAGAAGATAAAGTATAAAAAGAGGGTGGGAAATTGATGCATTTAGTAATTAGTTAGAGATTTCCTGTTTATTTGATTGTACTTTTCCTTCTTGCTTAATTTCTTTCTCCCAAAATTAACTTTTCTCTCTGTCTTGCCTTTTTTTTTTTTTTTTTTTTTTTTTTTTTTTGTGTGTGTTTAGGGTTGGGTGGGGAGCCGAAACGTTTGGGAAATTCGAAACAAATAGTTATAAGCTAGCTAGAGAGGAATTTTCATATTATTTAATTTTTTCGTTTCCCCTAGTTTCTGAGGAGAAAATGCATAAATTTCCCTTGTGTTTTCAAAAACTTCCATCAAGCTACATAATGCCGTTGTACTTTCAAGAATCTTGCACCAACGCGCCTCTCATTTTATTTACCCCCTCACGTTTGCCGAAACTTGTAACAAAAACTATGCATCATACACCCTCATTCTATTAAAAGTCTGCGTCAAAATCCCTTCTTGCTAAGAGAGTAAATTTTACAATTTATATTTAACTAAGGTTTTTATATTAAAATGGTGGTTTGATGTACGGTTTTTGGAAACACCAGTGAGCTTTGTGCAAAAAAAAATAAAAAAAATAACACGAGGAAACTTGGTGCTGATTTTCTAAAACATAACATGGGGTTTATGGATTGCCCCTAGTTTCTTAATATGTTATTTTTCCTGCGAAATGCATCAAACTTCACAAATAGTCAACTAATGACAAAATTAATATTTTATTTTATTTATTACATATATATTACCTGACCTGAATTCTACAATTTAAATTGTAAATTCTATGCCACACCTCATGAGTCATGACTCATTCCAGTGTATCTTTCTTGATCTTCAATTATGCATTAAGTGAGAGCTTAGAGTTCGATTAAGGCTACAAAGCAAGAATTCTTTTTTGGTGCGCTTAGGTGGTTCTTATTTTTCTTCTTTATTGTCACTGCTGTTTTATTCGCTGTATGTTTTTAATGTTTGTGTGAGAATCCCTACTCAGTTTCAGTTGGAATAAATTTATTTTGCCTATCGATTTTCTTAAAATATTTTATTTTATTACTGAAATATAATAACTGATCTGTACTTTAAATTATAATTATGCAACACCCCGTGACTCATTCCAGTGTGTTTCCTGATCTTCAAGTTGCATTTTACTTATTCATTGTTCTTTTTTTTTTCTTCAGAAAGGATAGTTTTATCTCACACAAGGGCTCTTGTGATGCTTCATCCGAACAAAGACAAACACCAATTCCTCTTTCCAATAGCTTAGCACTAAAACCTCCAGCTGCTTCAAGTTCTCATCACATGATAAATGTCCAACAAACTCATCACTCCCATTTCAACCCCTTCCCAATTTCAATCAAAAGAGAGGAACAAAGTTTCAATGAAAGCCCAGAACTTCCACCCTGGATAGCTTACACACCACTCGTTGGTCCAGGAACTACACCCCTGCACCAAAACACCCGATCCCCATCACTCTTCCAAGGATACTTTTATGAACATCTCTCAACAAATCATGACCATCAAGATCACAATCTAAACCCGACCTTTGCTCCGACCACCCTACCCTTCTACTACCCCTCACCCCCGCACACTACTTCACCTGCAGGTTTGTTTATCAAACCCCACCAAACTCACTTGTCCCCACATGAGGAGTTTTTCCAAAGCCAGCTGGGTTCATATGGGGTTAAAACTGATGCTGTGACAGGTGGTAGTACAGAATCTGGTGTGACAGCAGGTGATGGCACGGGCGGCTTTCTTTCGTCTACCTTCTTTCATGATGACATGATGATTAATTCCAGTGCTGCTGGATTTGAAGGGTCAGCTTTTGATCAGAATGCTATATTCGGTGGAATGATCGATCATCAATCAAGTGATCAAGATAATGACAATTTGCATTCAACCCATGGTGAGTTTAGCACCACGACTATTACTGATCAAGAAGGTGGAGATAGTGAAAGTGCTGAGGGGGTTAACGATGAAATGACGAGGGATTTCTTGGGATTGAAATCTCTGTTTCAGAGTGATTATCCCCATGAGTATAACTGGTTTAAGGGATTGTTCGAACAGAAGCGCTAAGCCAAAAATCTTTAATTGGCTCTATTGAGGACCCTTAAGTTTTCTGAATCGTGATTGTACTTTTGTGTTTAATATTTCAAGACCTTTTCTGATGGAGGAAGCTATGTCGGACATTGGAAACCTAGCTTTATGAATAAATCTCAACTCCTTATGCATATATAGCTTGTGAATCCTTTATGATGCGGTTATCTTTAAGACTTCATTAATAATTGTCGTTGTATCTAAAAGCTCAAACTTTTAGAGAAGATACGCATATGTTGATTCATATATATTCACTGACTCTCTACGCTATGTTTATAGACTTTCATTCTTTTTGTTTCATAAACACTACACACGTCCTTAAATAAAGACTTTCATTCTTTTTGTAGAAACATTAGGCTTTTTGGTATTATATATATAAATATTCCATCATATGAACAATATTTAATCTAATTTGAAAGGTTTCAATGTTTATTCAAATGGCTTTCTAGAAGGAGTATTAAAGTTTGGAAAATGATTATATGACGGACTGTTAGTTCATAGACATATTTTTAACAAAAAGATCAACCTTTAAGGATGGGCAACGGCCCTTCCAGTTACACCTCAACTCTTCAATAATTCAACTTCCAATCTAGAAGTAAGAATTTATAGCTTCTCCAAAGCTATTCCTAAAATTTTCTTAATAAATTAAAATCATTAGTATGGCCTATAGAGTAAAATATGAGATAAAATGACAACCCTTACTTAATTAAACAACATTGTTCAAAAAAAAAAAAAAAAAAAAACTTAATTAAACGACATTTGTAAAAATGATTCCTTGCGTGAATCTTACTTCTGGAAGTTTCTTGAAACTATATATTTTTTGATTATGAAATTTGTAATGTGCATTTGACATCTGTGTACATTAATTACCAGGTAATAGGATAACGAGAAATTGTAAATTAATTAATGTAATAGATTTACTTGCTCGAACTTCAACATTGCTATTATGATAAACATACTAAAGCTCACAATTAATTACCCAAGTAAGTTAGTTTCTTGCGAAGTGAAGTTATTGACTTATTGATATTTATCGAATTTTTCGGTTGTAAAATCTTAAATCAGAAAAAAAGTAATTTGCTTCTATATTATATTATAAATGTTTTCTAAACAATGACCTACTATTTCGCACATGAATTGCCGCTAATCCTAATTTTTGGGACTTTTGTAACCAACGTAACTACTCAAAATATATAGAATGAGTAAAAGTTTAATAATCCATTTTTTTTTTTGGTCTGCAAAGAAGAATATTATTAAGAAACAAAGAAAACATGGTCAGTACAAGGAGTACCAGCCTTGAAGAATCCAGCTTTACTTGCTAATACAAGAAGATGGAGAAGAAAACCAATCACTAAAGGAAAAACAAAAATCACTGAAATTTGCCTTAAGCCACAACCAAGACTTCACCATGATGAGCTCAACACACTTAGGCACATCCCATTCTTCGTTCGTAAAGAGCAACTTGTTACGCCAATTCCAAATGACCAGATTGTGATTGTCCAAATACAACTCCATTTTTTCTTGTTCAAGTTCCCAGGTCAGAGGTCAAGGTTTAACAAAAAATGACTTCTCAAACAAAAAGGATTGGCAGTTGAAATGCCAAACCAATCATAGATTTTCATCCACACCTGGTGAGTAATCAAACAATCACAAAAAATGTGACGAGCATTCTCCTCGCGCAAGCCACAAAACGGGCAGTTCAAATCCACTGAATCGTTGAGAATGCTTCTTCTAACAAGATTATCTTTGGTTGGGAGTCTATTGTGAAATGCTTACCATGCAAGAGTCAGCATTTTAAGCGGAGCCGAAGACGACCAAAATTTGTTGAAGAAGTGGGATTCCTCGGGATCAGATGGTTGGAGATCGTTGGACTGAATAATGCTCTGGTGAGCTGACTTGACTGTGAACGTGTTATTCGGCTCAACAATCCAAATCCAAGTGTCTTTTTTGGTTGGATCAAGTTCAAAATTATTAATAATCTCGAGAAGATTATCAAGGGACTCCTGCTCCCAAAAGAATAATGGACGTCACCACTGCCATCTCCACGTCCAGCCAATAGTATCACAAATTCTAACATCTGCAATCACATCTTCTTTGTTATTGGAAATTTGGAATAGCCTCGGAAAGTTATCCTTTATGCTCCTGTCCCCAATCAAAAATTCAGACCAGAACTTAGTGTTCTTCCCATCCCCGATTGATCTTTTGATATTAAGCTTAAACCAGTCGACATTGTTCGGAGAAGGTTTCCAAAGATCACGCCACCAAATGGATTGAATATAAGCAGCCGAGTTACATCCCCTGTTTACAAAAGCCTCGTTCAAGTCGCCATACTTTGCAAAGAGCACATTTTTCCATAGGCCCGAATCATCATTTAGCATTCGCAATTTCCATTTGCTTAAAAGAGCGTCGTTAAATTGATCAAGCCTTTTCACTCCTAACCCTCAAGCTTGTTTGCTTTTGCAGATAGTATCCCAGCTGATCCAAGCTATTTTTCTCGACTCTGATGTCCCTCCCCAGAGAAACGATCTCTAGATGCTGGTCAATATGTTGATGACTTATTTCGGTGCTTTGTAGAAAGACATGTAGTAAATAGGAAGGCCCGTTAAGACTGAACTCAGAAGTGTTATGCGTCCTCCAAAAGAAATCGGACTATGAATCTAAGAACTCGCCTCTTTCTAAAAGATTCAATCATGGGCAGCCATGTGTTTGATCTTCGCGGGCTAGAACCTATTTGAACTCCCAAGTACTTGAAAGGAAGAGATCCAATCCTACAATTGAGAGTATAGGCATACGATGCCAAAGTTACTGGGTCAGTGTTCAAAGCAATGAGATCGCTTTTATTAAAATTATTCTTTAACCCTGAGACAAGTTCAAAATTGCGAAGAATGCATTTCAGAATCCAAACATTACGACTTGAATTTTCAAAAAATATCAAGGTGTCATCAGCATATTGGATGTGAGTAATATTGAGCAGGTTTCTTCCAATTCGCACTCCTTTAAGCATACCGTCCCCCACAGCTTTTTTGATAATCCCACTAAGGCCCTCAGCAGCAATGAGAAAGAGAAAAGGTGAGAGGTGGCCCCTTGACGGAGACCCCGCTCAATGTGAAATTCCTTAGAAGGACTACCATTGACAAGGACCGAGGTCGTGCATGGCGGAAGATAGGCATTCTTTTATCCAGTGACGCCATTTTGTGCAAAAGCCCATATGATCCATCATTGTATCAAGAAAGTTCCAGTTCACACAATCAAATGGTTTCTCGAAATCCACCTTGAGAATAAGACTAGAGGCTTTTTCTCTTTTGATATCGTCAATGAATTCATTTGCTATGAGAATACTATCAACAATCTGCCTTCCAGATATGAATGCCGACTGCTCAGAGGAAATTAAAGAGCCCAAGACCTTTCTAATTCTGTTAGCAAGCAGCTTCGAGATGATTTTGTATAAACAACCAATTAAAGAAATGGGGCGATAATCATTTATGGTTTGTGGATTCTTCTTCTTCAGAATCAATGTGATAAAAGAAGAGTTAAAACCATTTCGGAGACGACCATAAGAGTGAAACTCCGTAACCATCCTGAAAATTTCGCTTTTTAGCATGTCCCAAAATCTCTTGATGAAGGCAAAATTGAATCCATCCGGACACGGGCTTTTCGAGCTATCATAACCCCAGATCGCCTTCTCAATTTCTTCTCTGAAAAAGGTCCGACCAGTTGCTCGTTATCAGATTCATTGAGCTGGTTCAAATTTACGTTTGAAAGCAGAGGTCTGTTCTGAACATGCTCCTTGAATTGATTGGCGAAGTGCGAATGGATTTCAGATTTAAGATCATTTTTGTCAACCACCAGACTGCCATTGAAGATCAGCCCATGAACACCGTTCAATAACCTTCTTTTATTAATACATATGTGGAAGAATCGTGAATTAAGATCGCTTTGCCTGGTCCAGTTGATTCTTGCCTTTTGAAAGAGTAAAGTATCCCTGGATTTTAGCTTCTGCCAAAGCTCTTCCACCAGACTTCTCCTATTGATAATCTCTTCAGCTGATATATCCCCATCTTCACCTTTTAATTTAATAATCCATTTCTCTTTGTAATTTTATAAAACCTATTTTTATAAAAGATAATTAAAGAGTATATTGGTTTTTTTTTTTTTTTTAATCGGCCAAAGCAAAATAATTTATTTCAGAAGGGCACAAATAAGTACGTACATTAAATAAAGAGTATATTAGGTATCCTACATATGAAAAAATGTAGTAAATTAAATAAGTCACTTTTGATGCATAGGAAATGTTAATTACTGTGGTATTTGCATAGGTTAAAAACTAGAATACACTAAAAAATCAAGAATCGCAAGCAATCACCTAATTTTTCAAAGTTACATTTATATCACTTTTCAAATTAATTAGTACGAGGATAAATGTACAAAATAAGATAATCATAGATTAGCCTACTATTACTTTTTTTTAGATCAACAAAGGAATTTATTAAGAAGGAGTATAAGAAATACTCCAAAAATACAAAGTTCAAAAGAGATTACATGATACAGTGAAGAGGATTAGAAGACCATTCAACAAACGAGTATGTAAATCCTGAAACCTTTGCTTTAATCCAACTTCACGAGTGCACTTTAAATGATTCAACGACATCAAACTGAAGACGATATTTCCCATAAAAAACACATTTATTTCTTGTGACCCAAATTTCCCAGATTGTAAAAATCCAGATACACCTTCAGTTAGCCTACTATTACTTTTTATTGTTTTTTAATCTAAAATGACTTGGACCATGATTAAATACTAATTTTAAGTTAATAATCTTCAAACATCTCTCACTAAGACACTAACTAATACTGACATTATATAAATAAGTACATGAAAAGTCGTTCTTCTTGCTTGAATATAAAAATTACTTTAAATAAAATCTGCAACCGGCTGTAAGTTTTTTAAATCTTACAGCCGGCTGTAAGACAAGCACGGCCGTTAAAGTTTTACCTTCCTATCCATATGGGGTGGGATCAACATTTGGGCTTAGTTTTTAATCAGTTTTACCCTGGTCGCCACATGAAGATATAAACCTTATAGAGTGCATCTCCACCCAGGGTCAAGGCAGTTGGGCTTCAATTCTACATTTCTGGTACAATGTTTAGATATTATTGTTACTTGAATTCTAACATTGATAAGCAAAGAAAGCATAAATTGATCTTAATCTTGTGATTCAGAATTGTAAAGGTGTGGCAAGAGTCATAGATTTAGGTGGACAAATCACCTCAGGCCAGGTCTGGAAAATGGGACTCACTTCTTATGAAATTTCTTTCATCGTTAAGCTTCAAAGGAGGGTAGGAAACAAGTTGTTAACAATCAAACTGTCCAATAATAAGTTGTGATAAATTGTGTAGTCATCAACTATATTAAGTTAAATGTCATTTTCTTAAAATAATTAATTTACATTTAAATGAAAAATGAAATTAATTTGTTTTCTTGTGCAGGTGGACACATATAGCCAACTAATTACCTTGAAGAATTGACAATGAAATTAAGAAATTCTGGAAATCCCACATCAAGAATAAGCTCAAGGTTCAAAATAATCTAACTGAAGAAGATTCTTTAATCTCTTCAAATTTTGGTCATAGTGTCATAAATGCTCCACCTGACCAAGTCAGCTCCCCAAATCTACCTATACTCTTCAAAGACTTGCTTAAGTTGTTCAACCTCATATGACATTTGTTCTAGCAAATTTAGCACCAACTTCTTTAGAAATGCCAATGGTTTCATGTGCACCTAACCAACCCTCATTGCCTAGATTCTCACCTCAAAACATTTATCAACACCAGTGTGACACTACTGGAGAAGAGGATAGTTACACTTTTTACTTTGATCATAACCACAACCTTAACGACAACCATTTGTACTCAAATTCTAAAGTTGAAGTCCACATGCAAGAGATGTCTATGCTTCTGGACTCTTCTATGCCAAATCCTAGCCATATTACTGAAAAGACGAATGAAAATGTATTTGGAGTGCTTATATCATCTGGTAACCAAGCACAACTTCTTAACCTAAATAATGGACTCATAGCCTTCTCTCTGAACAAAATGCATACAAAAAAGATTTTGGCGTCTTTCATAAGAACAAGTCCTTGTATCCCAATTTTATTAGCACTATCACGCCCATGATGGGACCATTTTCATCAACAACCACTCCTTTGCCATCTCCATCTCCATCTCCATCTCCACATCCTCTTACTTTCATTCAGGCTCAACATTGGTGTCACCAGCTCGTGAATACACCCTTTTTGAATTCCTCCAAAAGTATGGTTGGTTAGTCATACCATAAGTTGTTTAATGCTTCAGAGTTTTGTGGTTATGTGTTTGTTATTTTCAAGGACATAATGTAATTTATTTTCAAGCTTTTGGTGTTTGTGCGGCATTGAAATTGGTTGTACAAAACCTCATACTTCTCTTTTTTATATGAATTTAATCATGATCTTTTATAACTATAATGATCATATGTTTGTTCATCTTTCATGCATGTTTAATAATTTATTTGATATTCTAACGATGATCTCAATACATACTTGATGTATTTATGTACAAATCGGTTAAAGCTCTTAAAAAATGACTAGAATTAAAGAGGATCCTAAGTAATACACTTATAGAGTTTTGATCTTACATATTGGGTTTCTGTACATATCTCTCATCCAATTTGGTATTTTGTTGTGGAGAGAGAAATGTCCTTTTACAAATAGTCTTGTTAAGAAGCTTATAAATTTTTTAAAGTTTAATAATACAGCATGATGACTCACACCACAAGAAATTGGAGCAATAACCACAAAACAATAGGTCCCTATTGGTGTGAAATTTGTTACTATAGATCAATGGGGAAAGAAAAAATTGTAACAAAAATTTGTTGTTATAGGTCTCCAATGCATAAAATTAAAAATTAATAGTGACATATTAGTTTATTACCATATATGGGGTTAGAATATATTGTTAGAAAATAGCAACAAAGCTTTTTGACCCCACAAGTAGGGAAAAACAAATCAGTCACTATACAGGATCAGAATAATATGTTACCGTGTGTAGGGTCAGATAAATTTGTGGCCGTACATTATTATGTTAGAGTATTAAAAAAAGTAAAATTTTAAAAGATACTTGGGGAAAGAAAAATCTGTCACCAGGCTAGCACCGTGGTGACAGATTTTTCTTTCCCCACGCATTTTTTCATTTTTATTTAAAAACTGTGGGGGAAGAAGAATTTGTACCCACTGTAGTACCATGGAGAAATATTTTTCTTACCCCATATATTCTGAAAAGTTTTTACAAAAATTTGTGGCGGTTTTACCGCAACCTTTTCAAAAAAATCAGAAAATACATATTTGGTGGCGGATTTTAGGTGCCACCTTTGTTGTATATGTATAAAAAAAGTAATGGATTCTCTTTAACATTTTTTCAAAAACAAAATTTGTTTTGTATAATATATAACTTGTTTATAATAAAAAACCAATTTATATGTATTAACATATTATATAGATGTGTATATTAATATATTATAACATGCATTATATATATAATACACACACACACACACACAGATATATATATATATATATATATATATATATATGTTGTGTGGTGTGGAACTAATAATATATATAGTGTGTAGTAGATGTTTATTAACATATATAAACACCCAAATTAATATAAATAACTATATAATTTGTATAACACCCAAAAAGAAAAGAGAAGAGAGGAGAGGAGAGATAATTTTCGAGTTTGATATGAAGGGCAGATGAGATGAAGGTGGTGAAACATAAGGTATTTCTATAGATATGAAATTGTGGGGGAAAATTTATTTGTCCGCATTGCATCACATGGATTGTGCTTTAGTGGGTTAAAATAAATTTGTCCACATTGGTATCACATGGATTGTGCTTTTGTGGGGTCAGAATAATCTTTCCCCATATTCAGAAATGGAGACATATTTTGTTGGCCCCACAAACTTTAAAGCAACAGGGACATATTATTCTTACCCCACAGCTAGGAATAAATAAATCTGTCCCCATATAAATCTATAGGGACAGATTTAGTTGTTCCCCTAAATTTAACAAATTTTTATCAAATTCTTTTAATATTTATAACATTAACCTTATTATGCAATAATTGTCATGAACGTGTTACTAATCATGATATTCTGTTTTACTAATCATAAATACAACACTTATTTAAATGTAAGTATTCAATTTTCTAACATCCAATTTTAGCTCATTTGCATAAAGTACAAAATATTTACTACTACAAATACCAATCTATACTACAATGTCCAAAATTATCCTAAATTAGCATGAATATTTTTTAAGTTTCCTATTTATACTAATTGACCAAATAATATCCTAATTTTTTATAACATTAAACTAATTTCATACATTTATATATCCTAAAACTAGGAATATTCATAATTTACATAAATTAAGCTAATCTTTCTACATTTATATATCCTAAAAGTGGAAATAATCATTATTAACCTAAATTAAACTAAATCGAATTATTTTAATATGTATAACATTAACCTTATTATGCAATAATTGTCATGAAAATGTTACTAATGATGATATTCTATTTTGTTTTTAAGTGAAAGATGGAGGCTTGGTATTCGCATGTGATGTGTCCGTGAATCCCAACTAGGTTGGCACCCCCAAGACACAAGCCGAACACCAAGGCTCAATAATTAAAATAAAAATAAAAAAGTGAAGAAATGTCGTTAAAATTCACTGTCTTAAAAATGCATTTGCAGATTGGATGGCTTCATTATCCCTTACTAGAACTTACCATGAAATGGATGACTTTTGTTCTAAAGAAGCAGGTTTTTTTTTTTTTTGGCTTTCTGTTATTTTGCTTGCATTATAGATCATTTGAATGCTAGGATTTTATTTTATTTTATTGATATTGTTGGGTAGAAATACTTTGGTTTCCGTCGTGACCCCTTCCAAGCTTAATTCCTTCAAGGTACGCCATTCAAAAAAATATACACATTTACGACTAATATTTTATTAAATACATTTTTTCCTTGAAAATATTAATTTTCTATTATTTGTAATGCATAAAACAATTTGATGGATAAAGTAAAGAAGCCATAGAGAAAAGCAAACTCTTAGAAGCTATATATGAAGTTCAGATTGAGTCATGGTGCACATGCTGGGTAAAGTAATTGAGTTTGGCAATGGGGAAAATTGCATTTTTCATACCCTAACTTGACACCATTTCTTTTTTCATACCTAAATTTGCCAGATCACGATTTTGGGGCTCCAATTTGGCAATTTTTTCAATTTTGGTTCTCTGGTGGTGGCGATTTCAAAATCTCGCCAAATTTTTTCACGTGGTACTAAAATTGGAGATTTTGACACCGGTCACACTCCGACTCACCCACTTTCCACCTTGGATTTTGTTTTTTTTTAATTATATTTTATTCTATTGTTTTTATTCCACGTAGCTTCTAAGGTGTCAAGTGGTGAGTTGGGAGTTTGACTGGTGTCAAATTCCCTAAATTTAGTCCCACGTGAAAATTCCGGCGAGATATTGAAATCGCCACCGCCGGAGTACCAAAATTGAAAAAATTACCAAATTAGGGTACCAAAAAGAGGTGTCAAGTTAATGTATGAAAAAAGAAATGGTATCAAGTTAAGGTATCAAAAATGCAATTTCCTCTTTGGCATTGCATTCATTCATTAATAGTTTTGAGAAAAAATATTGATTTTTTATCGTACTTTTTGTTACTGTATAACAAATAAAGCCCACTCACCGATAATTATTGGTTAATATTTTTATTGGATTTAGATGGGTTGTTTGCAATATTTTTAGTGTTAATTTTCTTTGAACTATTTAATCGACAACATTCACTTTTTATGATTGAAAAATTTCTCATTGATATCATATGTTTACATTAACTAAACTGTGAGATGATTTTAACTACTCCTGGTACAAAAAAAAGCAATAGGAAAACAATAAATAAAAAAGGAATGAAGTTAGACATTTAGAATCACGTTAGACAACTCGTATAATAATGTCCTGGTTAGAATAGAGTATGGACTTTGCACTAAAAAGATGTCACTTAAATTAGAAGTGAGTGTCCATCATATGCTTCATAAATTGCATATTCTTTTCGCCTATTTTTCAAACAATTTACACACAATTATTAAGCTTATGTGAAAATAATTTATGTTTATGCAACTTTAATTTTATTCCTGAATTTAAAACAACATATTACAATTAAATAATTTTAACACAAAGAACAAATTTATATACGGTCCCCACTTGTGTAGGCTTGCTAGAAAATATAAATAAATAAAAAAAGAGAAAAAAAATTATGGGGTTAGATTATTCTGACTCCATAAAATGGGGTCATAATATTCCGACCCTATGAATTAACGGTCCAGATCATGCATTGCGCATGATCTGGATTTTGGCCATTGATTCATGGGGTCAGAAAAATCTGACCCCACTTTACGAGGTTAGATAAATCTGACCCCATGAATTTTTAATGAGAGAAAGCTTATTCTGTCCCCATATTTTGCTATAGGGATAAATTATTTTTTTCCCAAGCATGGCAAACTTTTATCTGTCACTATGTTTTTCTTCTTTTTACAATGGCAACAGATTTTTTATGTCCTACCTCTACCAACTAATTTATCTCTCTCTATTGCTCAAAACTACTCCCGATTATGAGAAACAAATATTTATGTTACTATAGATTTTAATTCTTTTCCTACATAGGGACAAATTTTTATCTGTCCCCATGGTTTTCTCCCTATTGCCATGTTTTCTTGTAGTGTCATGCATATTTAGCTATTTGTTTGGTAACTACGCCTGTGATAACTAATCAATTATCTTCTTTTTTTTGTTAAACATGCTAAAAGCCAAATAATTAAGAAAAGGGAAAAATATTACCACTGAATCAATAAAATTTCATCATATTATAATTACTGCATTAGATGAAAAATGAAAAACCTTTTAAGAGATTTTTTATTCCAATTAAAAAAATATACTCAAGTAAGGAGTGACACACACATCCAGCAGCAAAGGTTGAACACTAATATTGGTCATTCATTACATAATGACAACGCTATAATCATTATCCGACACATAAAGAAACAAAAGAGAATGAAAAGAACTAGTGCTTTAAACCGTTTGATAACACAAAACTTTATATTTGAATAGATGGTGTTGATCAAATATAAGATGGCAATGTTGGAATGTCGCACAACATATAAAAGACAACAAACTTCATGAATGAGTTCATATGCTCTACTACTCGTGTCGCAAATTTAATATAGATTTCTACTCAAATAGTTATGTCTCCAATTTAGTGCGAGTGTAGTCGTCCACTTTCAATAGTTTTTTTTTTCTTTGTTATGTGCATAACTTTTTATTTTAAAAAGAGTATGCTATTTAATAACATTATTCATTCCCTTGTTCAATAATCATATCGTCAATTAATTAGTCCCATTATCTTTCATTCGGAATATTTTATATATATATATACTACTTGCAGTACTACAGTTTCACATATTATATAATGTAATATCTCTGTCTCTATTCTCACTCACAAAATAAACAAAAAATAATTAGCCACTTCCGAGAAAGAAGGCAAACCAACCAAACAGTGAAAGTAGCAACAGAAAATAATTGCTACAAACTCCCCAAGCTACGAGGTTTATTTTGTGTTGTGCCTCTAACCTTTCAAAATGAGTGAGATTCCACCTACTCTATTGAAAAATGTGCCAATTTCTCTCAGTCTTTAATCAACCGTTCATTATGTCATGTTTTCACCAACTTTAACTTTTGTTAGTTCAACATTTTTGTCCTTACATCACAAACACACTGTCTTAGTAGTTGAGATAATTTATGGCCTCATCTCATCCAATGATGCAACACATTTTAAATTCCTAGATAATTATTTATCCATTTCCTGATGTTATATGCAAGTGTTTGAATTGAGGAAAGTCTTAGAACAAGAAATTGATGAAAGGTTTTGCAATTCGACAGACTCCTCACATGGAAGAAAATAAGTCTAATTTGACTTGTGCTTCTTTTAGTGGTGGTGGTTCTTCCAGCAACAGAAACGATAGTAGTGGAATGTATCCAAACAGAGTGTAATTTCTCTTTTCCGATTCAACCTCAGCCCCACGTAGTAAAAACGAAGGTAAATCAACCATGTCAACCAGGTACCAAAAGAAATCTATTGAATTGTCCTTTTAACTCGATACAAACTATAGATCATGGAATAACAAATTGAGATTTTGAAAGTAGCCTAAGAAATGAAAGATTGATTTTTAAGTGACGTGTTCAAGAGTTTCATATATGTAAGTTAGCCTTTGGGTATTTTTATGATTATTACATTTTCTAGATTTAATCATATCTTTAGACCACACATGTGCATATTAATTGATGGGGGCATTGAAAACAGAAATAAGATGTTGGAGATTATACAAACATAATAAATGTCAATTATTTTTAATTGTTTGTTATTAGATGAGATGACAAATCAATACGGTATCAAAGCTCCAGCCAAGAAAGATGTATTAGGTCCAAATTCCACCGCCACTCTCAAGATCTTTTGCAACTTTTTCCCTATAATGTGAGTTGAATCCATCTTTAGTCCTCTAAAGTAAAATTTTGTAATTTGAATCCCCTAATGTGTTACAATATCCAATTTGAGTCCTTTTTTGCCAAAAAATTCAATTTTGCCCAGAAAATGTACGTAACATGCACGCGGCCACCTGAGCCTATCCTCACACGTGCAAGTTAAAGTCATTCTTCAGAAATCCAACTTTCTAAAATGTTTTCACTCCTTACCTCTAATTTTATTTTGAACACTCTAAATTGCTTTTTTTTTTTAAAACACCCGACCCATCTCCACCCCCACTCTGCCCCAAATTGACCAGATTGAAATATTTTATCCAAATTCCTTATTGCGAAGCCCCAATTCACTATGAACCCTAACCCTTGAAAGCCCCAATTTCACCAAATCATGCCCGAATTTCCCCCATTTCACCCAATCTCTCACATTAATCCGCAAACATATTGCAAATTACATGTGAACTGTTCATATTAATGGAAGATATTGTGTGAAACGTGGGGAATTCGAGCGTGACTTGGTGAAATTAGGGTTTTCAGGGATAAGGGTTCACGCAAATTCGGAGATCACGATTGGTTCAACCTGGCTGAAATGGAGTAGGGTGGGGTGAGGTGCTCAATGAAATGAAAAAAAAAAAAACAATTTTTGATGTGTGTAAAATAAATTACGATTTTAGAAGTAGGTGTAAAAACGTGATTTTGGAAAATTCAATTTTGAAGGTGTGACATTAAATACAACTTTACACATACGTGTGAGGCATGTGCACGTGCGTTTCACGTGCCTTCTCTGAGCAAAATTGTAATTTTGAACTGAAAAGGACTGAAATCGGATACTGTAACACATTAGGGGACTCAATTTTAAAAAGTTTCACATTAGAGGACTAAATGTGGATTCAACTCACAATAGAGGACTATAGTTTCACAAAACTTACCACCATTATATCAAGAAATGGATATGTGATGAGAATTTGAAAATCAAATGAAAAAAATAAATGTGTAGGTTGGTACGTAAGATGTTAGTGACATAAGCTGTCCTTATCCGGGTATCATTCAACAATAATGTTATAAAGCGTTTGCAAATTTTATTAGCAATTGTATTTTGATTTGGGTTAATTGTTGCAAACCCCTCAACCTACGGGATTTGTTGCAATGTGTCCTCTAACACTCCAAAATTAGCAAAAGGGTCAATAGTGATCACCCCGGCCCTATCGTTTGGGTTGTTTGGCGAAGTGCCCCCTAACGTTTCAAAAAGAGCACTTTGCCCCCTAACGTTTGTAATTTGACTCCTGGGTTCCTGGCTATCTTTTCATCCATTAGATTCGACATCAGGAGGCAAATTGCACATTTTTACAAATGTTAGAGGCAGAGTGTTTTTTTTTTTTTAAACGTTAGGGTGCACTTCTCAAAACACCCCATACATTAAGGGGAAAAGCGCAATTGACCCTTAGCAAAATTCCATTCAACCTATTGAAAAATGTGTCAATACCCTTGAGTCCCTACCATTTATTTTGTCAAGTTTTCACCAACTCTAGCTTTTGTGAGTTTAGCATTTTGTCCTTACATCACAGACACACTCTTTAGAGTTGAAATATATGGACTCATCTCATCCCATGATGCAACACATTTAATATTCCACAGAAATATTATCCCATTGTTGATGTAATATTATCCCTTTTGCTGATGTAATATATCACAATTGTTCTGCAATACAACAGACTTCTCTTCGCGGGTGGATGAAAACAAGTAATTTGACTTGCGCTTCGTTTTGTGATGGTGGTTCTTCCAGCATTAACAGAATGGATGGTAGCCGAAGCTATTCAGCAGAGTTCAATTTATCTTCTTCAAATGATCAGCCTCAGCCCCACACAATCAAAAAGAAGAGAAATCAACCATGTCAACCAGGTACGAACATGAATCTTGAATTATTTTTTAATTTGATACAACCTAAAGAATTGTTTGAAGAAGCAAATTGAGATTTTCAAAGTAAACTAAGAAATTGAAGTCTTATTTGAAACACCATGAAAAGATCAGATGATGTATTGAGTAGCAAGAGTGTCGCATGAGTTAGTCTTTAGATTTCGTTGTGATGGTTACAGTTTTCTTGATTTAATCAAGAAATAGACCACCAATATTGGATTTAACTGATTCTCGTGGCATTGAAAAACACAAATAAGATTCTGGAGTGAATATCAATTATTTTTACAAGTTTGAGATTTTAGATGAGACGTCAATTCAATGTGGTATCATTGATGCATTACCCTCTTATAAAAAAAATACATATATCAAAATTCAAGCGTAACAAAAGAGTGGTCTATTATTTTACTGATTAAATTTGTTTCTTTTGTTTTACTAATTAACCAGAAAATGAAATATAAGGTGGCACAAAATTGATGAATTAAATTGATGCTTTAGTAGTTAGTAGGAGGTTTCGCCTTAAATTAATTGTTATTACTTTTTTTAACTGCTTCTTGATTAATTTCTATCTACCAAATTTAATGATCCTCCCTGTCTTGCTTTTTTCTGTTTGGGGTTGGAAGGGGAGGGGCTGAGTTATAGGAAAACTTGAAATAAATAGGGCCTCGCACGTGCAAGTTAAAGTCATTCTTCAGAAATCCAACTTTCTAAAATGTTTTTCACTCCTTACCTCTAATTTTTATTTTGAACACTTTAAATTGCTTTTTTTTTTTTTTAAACAACCGACCCATCCCCACCCCCACTCTGCCCCAAATTGACCAGATTGAAATATTTTACCCAAATTCTTTATTGCGATGCCCAAATTCACTATGAACCCTAACCCTTGAAAGCCCCAATTTCACCAAATCATGCCCGAATTTCCCCCATTTCACCCAATCTCTCACATTAATCCGCAAACATAATGCAAATTACATGTGAACTGTTCATATTAATGGAAGATATTTGGTGAAACGTGGGGGAATTCGAGCGTGACTTGGTGAAATTAGGGTTTTCAGGGATAAGGGTTCACGCAAATTCGGAGATCAAGATTGGTTCAACCTGGCTGAAATGGGGTAGGGTGGGGTGGGGGTGGTGGTTGAAGGATTCGGCCGGAATCCTTGAATTCTCGACATCAGCTCATGAATTGCCCCTGACCTTGATCGAAAGTTTATTTTGTCATGTTTTCACCAACTTTAGCTTTGTTAGCTCAGTTTTTTTGTCCTTACATCACAGGCACACTGTCTTCAAGGTTGAGTCTTATGGCCTCATCTCACCATGATGCAATGCATTTAAGTTTCCTCAAATATTATCCCCTTGCTGATGGTAAATATTAAAACTCTCGAAGAGAGAAAAGTTTCAGAACAAGAAAAATGATAAAAGGTTTTCTAATTCAACAGACGCCTCACATGGATGAAAAAACATGCCTAATTTTACTTGTGCTTCTTTTGAAGTTAGTGCTCTTCCACCATTAACACAAATGATATTAGTGAGATCTATCTAACAGATTTTGATTTTTCTTCTCCGAATCAACCTCAGCCCCACACAATTAAAAAGAAGAGAATTCAACCATGTCAACCAGGTACCAAAAAAGTTCTTGAATTGTTCATGAATTTGATTCAAACTATAAAAATTGTTTGGAAAATCAAATTGAGGTTTTCGATGTAAGAATTGGTGCAAGCTCTTAAAACGGATTAGAAATAAGGAGGATTTTAATTGATAGACTAGTAGAGTTTGGAGCATACATTTTGTGTTTCTGTACATATCTCTCATACAGTTTGATCTTTTGTTTGGGAGAGAGAAAAGTCAATTTTAGATACGAGTTCTTGTTAAGAATCTTATTAAATTTGGAATACATATCAAATAGTGGGGGTACTACAACATGGTTTGCTCATGGCAAACTGTATTTAGTTTTCTTTTTGTTGGTAGCTAGGCTTGTGTGCACTAACAAATCACCCTTATTTTTGTTAAATGTACTAAAACCAAGTACTTAAGAGATAAGGAAACAAAATTATTGTGGATATTAATAAGTTTCATATGATAAATAATAGCATTAATTAGATTAAAAATGAAAACTCTTTAAGAGGCTTACGACTCCAACTACAAATATACTCACGTACGAAATGACACACATATTCTGAAAAAGAAGCTGAATGCATGCTGATATTTGTCATTCATTAAATAGCGACAAAGTTACAATCATAATCCGACATACTAAGAACCAAAAGTGAATGAAAAGAACTAGTGGTTTAAACATTTCAACAACCAAAACTATATATCTGGAAAGATAGTACCGATCTAAATAAGACAACGATAGTGGAATGGCGCAGAACATATAAACGACAAGCAACTTCATGAATAAGTCCACAGTACACGACTAGTCGTGTCACAAATTTGATCCACATGTCTACTCAAATAGTTTTGTCGCCATTTAATGCAAGTGTAGTCTCTCCATTTTAGCGGGAATTCAGTTTTACTTTAGGGCTAATTGCAGCAAACCCCCCAATCTACGGGGTATGTTGCACTTTGCCCCCTAACCTATGAGAATGTGTGAGATGTCCCCCAAACTATTGATTTTTGTGCGATCTGCCCCTGATGTCAAATCTGATGGATAAAAATTTAGACATGTGTGAACGATTGATCAATGACTTGGGGGGCAAATCGCACAGAAATCAATACGTTGGGGGACATCTCACACATTTTCCTAGGTTAAGGGGAAAAGTGCAACAAACTCCATAGATTGGGGGGTTTGCTGCTATTAGCCCTAAAGAAAAACAGAATTCTAGTTAAAGTGGAGGACTATACCTGCATTAAATGGCAACAAAACTATTTGAGTAGACATGTGGATCAAATTTGTGACACAACTAGTCGTGTATTGTGGACTTATTCATGAAGTTGCTTGTCGTTTATATGTTCTGCGACATTCTAGTATCGTTGTCTTATTTAGATCGGTACTATCTTTCCAGATATAAAGTTTTGGTTGTTGAAATGTTTAAACCACTAGTTCTTTTCATTCACTTTTGTTTCTTAGTATGTCGGATTATGATTGTAACTTTGTCGCTATTTAATGAATGACAAATATCAGCATTCAAATTTTTTTTCAGAATATGTGTGTCATTTCGTACGTGAGTATACTTGTAATTGGAGTCAGAAGCCTCTTAAAGAGTTTTACATTTTTCATCTAATTAATGCTATTTATCATATGAAACTTATTAATATCCACAATAATTTTGTTTCCTTATCTCTTAAGTATTTGGTTTTAGTACATTTAACAAAAATAAGGGTGATTTTTGGCGGGAATTTCACCGGAATTTTAAACGTGAATATGACACGATGAATCCTCAAGTTCATTAAAACGCCCTTTTCCTTCAATATTTTTATATTTTCTTAGTTTTCAAACCCATTAGGGTGCACTTCGCAAAACACCCCATACATTAAGGGAAAAACGCAATTGACCCTTAGCGAAATTCCCTTCAACCTATTGTAAAATGTGTCAATGCCCTAGAGTCCCTACTGTTTATTTTGGTCAAGTTTTCACCAACTCTAGCTTTTGCGAGTTTAGCATTTTGTCCTTACATCACAGACACATTTTTCAAAGTTGAAATATATGGACTCATCTCATCCCATGACGCAACACGTTTAATATTCCCAGAGAAATATTATCCCTTTTGCTGATGTAATTTATCACAACTGTTCTGCAACACAACAGACATCTCTTCTCAGGTGGATGAAAACAAGTAATTTGACTTGCGCTTCATTTGGTGTTAGCGGTTCTCCCAGCATTAACAGAATGGATGGCAGCTGAAGCTATCCAGCAGAGTTCAATTTCTCTTCTTTAAATGATCTGCCTCAGCCTCATAGTCAAAAAAAGGAGAAATCAACCATGTCAACCAGGGACCAACAGGATTCTTGAATTATTTTTTAATTTGATACAGCATAAAGAATTGTTTGAAGTAGCAAATTGAGATTTTCAAAGTAGCCTAAGAAATTGAACTTTTAATTCAAACACCATAAAAACATCAGATGATGTATTGAGTATCAAGAGTACTGCCGCATGAGTTAGCCTTTCGATTTCTTTGTGATGGTTACATATTTCTTGATTTAATCAAGAAATAGACCACTAAGATTGGTATCAATTGATTCTCGTGGCATTGAAAGACACAAATAAGATTCTGGAGTTTATATAAATTAATGAATTAATTATTTTTACAAGTTCGAGATTTTAGATGAGACGCCAAATACGGTATCATTGTTCAAACCGAAAAAGAGGTACTAGATTCAGATCAGACCATGCATTGCCCTCTTATAAAAAAATATATATCAAATGTCGCGTAACCAAAGAGTAGTCTGTTATTTTAATGATTAACTTTGTTTCTTTTGTTTTACTGATTAACAAGAAAATGAAATATAAGGTGGCACAATATTGATGAATTAAAATGATGCTATTAGTAGTTAGTAGGAGGTTTCTCATGAAGTTAATTGTTATTACTGTTCTTAACTGCTTCTTAATTTCTATCTCCCAAATTTTATAATCCTCCCTGTCTTGCTTTTTTCTGTTTGGGGTTGGAAGGGGAGGGGCTGAATTATAGGAAAACTTGAAATAAATAGGACTATTAGCTAGCTAGGAAGGAAGGAATTTCCTTTTTATCTAATTTTTCATTTTTCCATCGTTTCTGCAAATGTTTTTTTCCTCTGAGTTCGGAAAACTTCATTGATATATAGTCAATTGATAATCAAACTAAAATTTTTATTTTACTGCATAAATATAATACATTTTCTGAACTCTAAATAAGAATTATCCAATGAGGTAATGGGACATTACCCCTATATTATGTGAAATAGACACATTACTACAGAATAAGTGGTCAAATTACCTTATTCTATTATGCTAAATATGGCACATCACGTCCATGTAATTTAAAATGTTGCACACCACCATGTAACACTTGCGTGCAAGAGGTGGGTGTGGTGTAAGGCGAATATAAAAGGGTTCATTTTTTTCTTTTATTGATTGGTCCAGCCACCCGGATCTTTGTGTTGCGTAGGAGTTTATGTTTTCTTCAGCATTTTCTTTTCTCTCTCTTGATCATCTGTTGTAGCTACTGTTCTTGCACTTCTTGTGCTTTAAGGTTGATCTTAAATTCTGCAATTTACTCATTCATTGTTATGTTTTTTCAGAAAGGATAGTTTATCTCTCACAAGTACTCATGTGGTGCTTCAGCAGAAAGACCAACACCACCAATAACTCTTTCCAACAGCTTGTCCCTAAGACCTCATGCTTCAACTTCTTTAACAACTTCTCATCACATGTTAAACTTCCAACATCAAACTCATGAGTTCCATTTCAATCCCTTCCGGTTTCCAATCAATGGAGCGCAACAAAATTTCCGTACTCTAAGCCCAGAAGTTCCACCATGGATAGCTAACACATCACACATCGGTCCAGCAACACCCATGCATCAAAACACCCAAACCCCATCACTCTTCCAGGAATACCTTCATCAAAATTTCGCACCAAATCATCATAACCATGATGATCACAATCTAAACCCTAATCCCACCATCATACCCTTCTACTACCCCTCACCCCCACCCACTGCCTCACCCACCGGTGTGTTTATTGAACACCGCCAAACTCACTTGTCCCCACATGAAGAGTTTTCTCAAAGCTTGGGTTCTTATGGGGTTAAAGCTGATGCAGTGACGAGTGTTAGTACTGAATCTGGTGCGGCAGCATGTGACGACGTCACGGGCGATTTTCTTTCTTCTACCTTCTTTCATGATGATCACATGACGATTATGAACAGCAATCATCACTCTCTTTCAAATTCCAGTGCTGGATTTCATTCTACTTTCTTTCATGATGATCTCATGACGATTATGAACAATAGTCATCACCCTCTTTCTAATGAAAGTGCTGGATTTGAAGAGAATGTTTTACTCGATAGAATCATGAATCATCAATCAACTGAAGGAAGTGAGACTTTGCATGCAACCCCAGGTCAGGAAGATAGAGATGATGATGAAATGATTATCTTCATGAGAATAACTGGTTTAAGGGATTGTTCGAAATCTCTGTTTCAAAATGATTATCTTCATGAGTATAACTGGTTTAAGGGATTGTTCGAAAAGAAAAGCTAAGCCGAAAATCTTTCATTGGCTAGATTAGATCTTTTGGAAACCTATAAGTTATTTGAATCTTGATACTTTTGTGTTTAATATTTCATGACTATTTCCTAATGGGAGGCCGAAACAAATGTTGTAAATCGAAAACCTAGCTATTATATCTCATCTTCGTTTGCATGTGTAGCTTGTGGCCTTTACGGTACAGTTATCATGTCGGTTTTGCAGGAACCATCGTTCCGTCTAAATGCTCAAACTTATCTTGGTAAAAAAAAAATGCTCAAACTTATATTGAAGATAGGCATTCATTGGTTTATACATATATTCTTGGACAATCTACCTTATGTTTTTTTAGACTTTCATCTTTTATGTTTCATAAACAGTACTATTTACTTACGTGTGTCCTAACGTATTAAGAATTATTTTAAATATTGCTCTTTTCTCAGTAGTGGATATTTGAAGAAAAACTAGGGGTTTTGGTTTAAGGGAAATAGTATCCTCACAGAACTGTATGTGTATACAGTCCAATCTTATTGCTACAGTTAAATGATAAAGTGGGTAACGGAAATAATAAGTTAACTTCAATTTCTTTAAAATTTATCTAAAGCAGCTTCAACTTCTTCATAATTCAAATTAGGACTTAAAGTATTCTTTATCTTTTCTATCTTTTTTTTTTTAAACTAAAAAGTAGTTAGCATCTCTGAATTTCACCTTTGGTTTGTTTGGAGCTGTGACTCTTTGTGTGACCAAATTTATTGATTGAGCTCTCTTGTACTGGGACGAGTACCCCTTGTACTCATCATAATTCAGTTATTTCAGTTAATTTTGGCGAAACTGAGCTTTTCCGGTTTGATGTTTTCTTGCTCTCTGTACATTTGGGTTTGAGTACCCCTTGTACTCTTTAATAAAAATTTTGCCCGATCAAAAAAAAAAAAATTCAGTTATTTCTTTGTTCGATCAAAAAAAAAAAAAAAAAACTATGAATTTCACCTGTAAAGGACTGAGAGTTTTCATACAATAGCATATTTTCTCAATTTTATCTTGTGAGGCAAGAATTACTTTTTTTTTCCTGTTAATGTATTGTGGTAAATTAAAAACACTACCTTGGTTCTATTCATAATCTGCAGATAACCATCTCTATAATTTATTTTAACAAATACCCCTTATATTATTCAAAGATTATAAACAACACTACCACATTAATATTTTAATACACTAGGTCGATATTATCGATTTGTAAGCATTGTAATATAATTATATAAATCCCAGCTACAGATTATAAGTTGGTTTTCTATGATTCCTTTTTTTTGTTTTATTTTCTTTTGAAAACATTCTGGATAATTAACATGTAGATCACAACAAGGCGTATTTGCTAATTTTAATAGATTATTTGTTGCTGATCTTTGTTGCTAATTATTACACTGGGACGTTTGTCTTTCTTTTTTTGAAAAAGTAAAGTTACACTGAATTACATTATATATACACAACTTAACAACAGATTAGGTCAATGAATTTGTGTGTTTATCACTTTATCTTATTATAGCTTGGAATTATCTAACTCGGGATTTTTTGTAACTTTTTCAAAATTAGAGGGGTTGGAACAAAACATTAGAAATTATCATACACCTTACCGCAATTATATAACTATAGGACTGTGGGACAGTCCTTTGGCCAAACTGTGAGGCTAGCATAGCCGTTTGGTTTAAATATAATGTGTTTTGTCAAAATTGAAAATTTAATTAGTCATACAATTTAGTAAAGAACTATTTAATTAGCCGCTGTGTGTATTATAAGTCTCCAAATATCTCAATCTATTAGGAGTGTACAACACTCACAAAAATCTAGAGTATGGATGGTTTTGACCCGATCAATTGGGAAGAAATCGCGATATTTTGACCCAAATTAGACTATCTGTGAAGTTAGGGTTTACCCCCAAACAAATTAGAGCTCGCGATCTGATTATGGGGATGAAAACATGTGGGGGTGGGGGTTACGCGATATAGTCAGCAGGTTTAAAAAAAAAAAATTAAACCATTATTTCTTTTTTACAAAATGTGTCTGACAGTTAGGGGTTTTTAAAAGATATATAAGCATTTTTACAATGTTAAAAACGCGTCTTAGCAGAGGCATATTTAACTTCACACGTGCCAAAGGGAACTCAGGAGGCCACATGCTGCGCACGTGCATTTTAGGCGGTGAATAGTTTTTTTTTTAAAGAAAAAAAATGAAAGAGTTTAGTAAATTCTGCACATTAGAGGACCAAAAAGTTCAATGTTCACAATAAAGGACGAAGGTTTGTACATGGCACACTGAAGGACTAAAGATGGAAAACTCTCTGTTTCTCAATTTAAGCAGAATTTTAAAAATATAATGTGCTTAAGTTTATTTCACCTTTCGTGCATGATTAATTTACTTGATATTCTAAGATAATTAATCCTACATACTTTTTTTTTTTTATCAGGCAAAAGAAGTTTCATTAAAATTGAGTACAAGGGGTACTCCAACCCACACGAACAAAGTACAACAAACAAAACAAAACCAAATCACCAGTAACTCATAACATCAATAATTTTCTAAACACTCCAAAGGGGCGATGCACCAGTCTGAGAAAGAATAAACAAACTCTTTATTATGTGCTTTCACCCAAGACCATAATCTGACTTTAATGAGTTCAATGATCTTCTGTACCCCCAGCTCTATGTTTTTATAAATCTTCTTGTTCCTAGCCTGCCATATAGACCAAACAACCACACTCCACATGCTTTTCCACAAAGTTCTTCCTTTCTTTCTTGGAAATAAGCCTGCATTTTGACAAAAATGGATTTCTGGTTTGTTACAAATTGTCGTGGATACCCGATCCATTAATCCTACATACTTGATGTGTTTATGTAAGAATTGGTTCAAGCCCTTAAATATGGATTAGAATTAAGGAGGATCCTAACTGATACACTTTTTGAGTCTTGAGCATACATTTTGTGTTTTTGTACATATCTCTCATACAGTTTTATTTTTTTTGGTAAGCAAATTTTATAAAACGCAAACAGATCAGCCGAGTACAAGGAATACTCAACATGAAATTACAGCAGCAACACTAACCCCCAATACATCATAGGCAAATTAACCCAAAAAATAAACGAAAAGTGAAAGCAAGTAGATTGCGCTTTAATCCACCACCAAGTTCTTGCTTTGATTAGATCAATCACCGTCTCCAAATCTGGTATGTTCTCCTCGAACACCATTTTATTTTGGAAGTTCCAAATTGACCACATCGTCACAAACCGCACACATTGCCATTATTTATTACCATTTGACAAAAGGAATAATTCTTGATTCTGACGAAAATGCGCTGCAGCTCCCTTAATAATAGTTGTGTTAATTCCGAACAAATGATAAATTTTCATCCAAACAGAGTAAGCAACTTTACACTCATACAATTTGATTATTCGTCTTGGAGAAATTAAAGCCATTTCCAAATGCGAGATTCTGTCAATAATTTCAATAAATTTTGAATATATATCAAATAGCGGGGGGTAATATGACATGGGTGACTCTCGTCAAATGATATTTGACATATTTTTTTGTTGATAGCTATGTTTATGATCGCTAATCAAATACTAAAGAGATAAGAAAACCAATTTAATGTGGATATTGATAATTTCATCATATGATACATACGATTTGACAAGAATGAAAAACATTTTATGAGATTTCTATTCCAATTAAAAATATACCCACGTACGGAGTGACATACATATTCTCTAACCAAAGTTGAATACTGATATTGGTTATTCATTGAATAATGATAATCATTATCCGACGTACCAGGAAAAAAAAAGAGAATGAAAAGGACTAATGATTTAATTTCAACGACCAAAAGTACTATATATTTGAAAATATAGTTTTCATTTAATATATGACGACAACATTGGAATGTCGCACAACATATAAAAGACAACAAACTTCATGAATGAGTTCTTAATACTCAAAAAGTTGTGTCGCAAATTTAGGGATAAAAGCGGTAAATCTTCTTTGCTATATATACCCCTCCTCTCAGGTGGATGAAAACAAGTAATTCGATTTGGTGTTAGCGGTTCTCCTAGCATTAACAGAATGGATGGTAGCCGAAGCTATCCAGCAGAGTTCAATTTCTCTTCTTTAAATGATCAGCCTCAGCCCCACATAGTCAAAAAGAAGAGAAATCAACCATGTCAACCAGGTATCAACAGGATTCTTGAATTATTTTTTTAATTTGATACGACCTAAAGAATTGTTTGAAGTAGCGAATTGAGATTTTTCAAAGTAGCCTAAGAAATTGAACTTTTATTTGAAACAGCAATCATTACTCTCTTTCGAATTTCAGTGCTGGATTTCATTCTACTTTCTTTCATGATGATCACATGACGATTATGAAGTATAGTCATCAAGCCCTTTCTGATTCAAGCGCTGGATTTGAAGATAATGTTTTACTTGATGGAATCATGAATCATCAATCAAGTGAAGGAAGTGAGACTTCGCTTGCAACCCCAGGTCAGGAAGGTAGATGATGAAATGACAAGGGATTTCTCGGGATTAATATCTCTGTTTCAAAATGATTATCTTCATGAGTATAGCTGGTTTAAGGGATTTTCGAACCGAAATGCTAAGCCAAATATCTTTCATTGGCTTGATTAGCTCTTTTGGAGACTTTTAAGTTATTTGAATCTTGATACTTTTGTGTTTAATATTTCATGACTATTTTCTAATAGGAGGAAACAAATGTTGGAAGTTGAAAACCTAGCTATTATATCTCATCTTCGTTTGCATGTGTAGCTTGTGACCTTTACGGTACAGTTATCATGTCAGTTTTGCAGGAACCATCGTTCCATCTAAATGCTCAAACTTATATAGAAGATAGGCATTTATTGGTTTATACATATATTCTTGGAAATTCTACCTTATGTTTTTATAAACATTCATCTTTTATGTTTCATAAACACTATTTACTTACGTGTGTCCTAACATATTAAGAATTATTTTAAGTATTGCTGTTTTCTCAGTAGTGGGTATTTGAAGAAAAATTTGCGGTTTTGGTATTAAATATAATGTATTTTGTCAAATTGAAAATTTAATTAGTCATATAATACAATGAAGAACTATTTGATTAGCCTCTATGTATATTATAAGTCTCCAAATATCTCAATCCATTAGGAGTGTTCAGCACTCGCAAAAATCGAGAGTATGGATGGTTTTGACTCTATTAATTGGGAAGAAATCATGATATTTTGACCCAAATTAGACGATTTGGGAAGTTATGGTTTACCCCTAAACATATTAGAGCTCACGATCTGATTTTGGGGATGAAAAAATTGGGGGTGGGGATTACGCAGGTTTTAAAATTTATTTAAAAAACCCCTCTATTTCTTTTTACTAAATGCATCTGACTGTTAGGGGTTTTTAAAAAAAATATAAAATCGTTTTTACAATGTTAAAAACGCGTCTTAGCAGACGCATATTTAACTTCTCACGTGCCAAATGGAACTCAGGAGGCCACATGCTGCGCACGTGCATTTTAGGCGGTGAACAATGTATTTTGGAAGAAAAAAAATGGACGAGTTTATAATTTCTGCACATTAGAGGACCAAAAAGTTCAATGTTCACAATAAAGGACCAAGGTTGTACAGGGCACACATTAAAGGACTAAAGATGAAAGATTCTCTGTTTAACTTAATTTAAGAGGATTTCTAAAAATATAGCGTGCTCAAGTTTAAGTCTAATTCACCAACTTTAGTTTTGTTAGCTCAGCTTTATTGTCCTTACATCACAGGCTCATTGTCTTGAAGGTTGAGACTTATGGCCTCATGTCACCATGATGCAATGCATTTGAGATTCCTCGAATATTATCCCCTTCTAGATTTTGTATATTACAACTCTCTGGAGTGAGAAAAGTTTCAGAACAAGAAAAATGATGAAATGTTTTCCAATTCAACAGATGCCTCACATGGATGAAAACAAGCCTAATTTTACTTGTGCTTCTTTTGAAGGTAGTGGTTCTTCCACCATTAACACAAATGATAGTAGTGAAATGTATCCAACAGATATTGATTTTTCTTCTCTGAATCAACCTCAGCACACACACTCATAATGAAGAAAAATCAACCATGTCAACCAGGTACCAAAAGAATTCTTGAATTGTTCTTGAATTTGAATCAAACTATAAAAATTGTTTGGAATAACAAATTAAGGTTTTCGATGTAATGTTATTTAATAAAACTCTTCATCCCCCCTGTTCATTAATCATATCGGCAATTAATTAGTAAATATCTTCTATATCATAATACTATTATTGTTATTATTACATATATATACTACTAGTAGTACTACAAATTTACATAGTATATGTTGCAATATCTTCGTCACTGTTCTCCGTCACAAAATAAACAAAATCATTTAGCCATTTTCGAGAAAGAAAGCTAAGTAAAAAAGCAATGAAAGTAGCAAAGGAAATAATGTTTTAAGAATTTGAAAGTCAATGAAAAAATTGTGTAGGTTGGTAAGTAAGACATTAGTGACATGTTGTCTTTATCAAGCTATAATTCAATAAAGATATTGTAAAGTGTAAACAAATGACTACCAGGAATAGTATTTTGATTTGGGTCAATTGCTCCAAACCCTCCAATGTATGGGCCCATTGAATGTGCACCTTAACTTTTCAAAATGACCGAAATACCCCCTAACCTATTGCAAAGTTTGTCAATTGCCCCTAGCCTTGGTCGACGGTGTATTTTGTCATGTTTTCACCAACTTTGGCTTTGTTAGCTCAGCATTTTTGTCCTTACATCACAGGCACGTTGTCTTGAAGGTTGAGTCCTATGCCCTCATCTCACCATGATGCAATGCCTTTAAGATTCCTCAAATATTATCCCCTTGTTGATGGTAAATGTTACAACTCTCTGAAGTGAGAAGAGTTTCTGAACAAGAAAAATGATCAAAGGTTTTCCAATTCAACAGACGCCTCACATGGATGAAAACATGCCTAATTTTACTTTTGCTTCTTTTGAAGTTAGTGGTTCTTCCCCCATTAACACAAATGAGAGTAGTGAGATGTATCCAACGGATTTTGATTTTTCTTCTCCGAATCAACCTCAGCCCCAAGCACTCAAAAAGAAGAGAAATCAACCATGTCAACCAGGTACCAAAAGAATTCTTGAATTGTTCTTGAATTTGATTCAAACTATAAAAATTGTTTGGAAAAACAAATTGAGGTTTTCGAAGTAGCCTAAGAAATGAAAGTTGGGTTTTTCATCATCATAAAAATCAAAGGGTGTATTCACTATCAAGAGTGTAATATAAGTTAGACATTTGATTTCTTTATGATTATTATATGCTTCTGATTTCATCAAATCTTTAGACAACCAGAGTGGGTATTAGTTGATGTGGTCATTGCAAAACACAAATTAATAAATGTCTAACATCTCTATAAAGTTGAGCTTTAGAGGAAACAGAAATTTAATATGGTACCAGAGCTGGGTTCAAATCCCAACATCACCCACATATCAAGAATTGTCAACTTTTTCCAGGAGTAACAAAAATAGTTGGCCTGCGAATGAGGGTGGTTGTTGCAGATTATATAAATTCATAAGTATCAATTGTCTCCTTAAAGTTTCAGCCATTACATATCATCAGAAATTTCAACTGTATTTGTTTCTACTCGTGTCACCATTTCAATAAGTTTTTTTTGTTATTTTTAATGCAGACCCTGAAGTTGAAGTGGTGGCATATTCACCAAGAACCCTTTTCTCAACCAACCGATTTGTGTGTGAAATATGCAACAAAGGGTTTCAAAGGGAGCAGAATCTGCAGCTACACAGAAGAGGGCACAATTTGCCATGGAAGTTGCAGAAAAGAAACGAAAATGAGGCTATAAGGAAAAAAGTTTATGTTTGCCCTGAAATAAGTTGTCCACACCATGATCCTTCAAGGGCATTGGGGGACCTTATGGGATTGAGGAAGCACTTTTTCAGAAAGCACGGAGAAAAAAAGTGGACATGTGATAAATGTTCAAAGCGTTATGCGGTTCTATCGGATTGGAAGGCGCATGCCAAGATTTGTGGCACGAGGGAGTACAGATGTGAATGTGGAAAGCTTTTCTCTGGGTAAGTGAATTAAATTTCATTATTATTTCACTGATAAGTTAGAGCATGAGAGATAAACCCAAGGTGGCACATTGACACACTTAGTAATTAGTTAGATATTTCCTGTTTATTTAATTGTTATTTAGTTTTCTTAATTGCTTCTTATTCTCTTTCTCCAAATATTTATGGATCCTCCCTGTCTTGCTTTCTCCTTTTTAAGGATGAGGTGGGGGGGGGGGGGGGGGGGGGGTTGAGTTATTGGAAAGCTTGAAACAACTCGGTTCAACTGTTTTGTGCTGAAACCATGTGCTTGCATTTAATGCCACAAAGTTATGACATGTGTACATAATTTGTTTTGAGATTTTAATACAGGCGAAGTTGGGTGATTACAGAGGTATCGACGTCTTACCTTTATATATTATGAAAAATATGCAAGTTACTCTTGTAAAAATAAATAATTAGTTACTCCTCTATGTTATGTTAAATACATGTGATGAAAAATATGCAAACTAACCCCTGTGATATTTAAAAGGTTGCATAGCACCCTTTATCACTTGCATATAAGAGGTTGTATTTCTGAACATATTAAAATACAAAGGAAAGTTATGTTTCTTTTTAACATAAAAAAAAAATGTGTTATTTACCTATTTATTTTTCATATGCAAGTAATGTGCTTATTTTAACATAACACGGGGGGTAATTTGTCAATTTATTTTTCACAAGGGTAAAGGGCCTGTTTTAGCATAAGGGTTTCGTGCCAAAAAGCCTTATGTAACTCATTACCCATTCCAGTGTTTAAGGTTGATCTTCAATTTTGCAATTTACTCATTCATTATTATGTTTTTTCAGAAAGGATAGTTTTATCTCTCACAAGTACTCATGTGGTGCTTCAGCAGAAAGACAAACACCAATAACTCTTTCCAACAGCTTGTCCCTAAAACCTCATGCTTCAACTTCTTTAACAACATCTCATCACATGTTAAACTTCCAACATCAAACTCATGAGTTCCATTTCAATCCCTTCCGGTTTCCAATCAATGGAGAGCAACAAAATTTCAGTACTCTAAGCCCAGAAGTTCCACCATGGATAGCTAACACATCACACATCGGTCCAGCAACACCCATGCATCAAAACACCCAAACCCCATCACTCTTCCAGGAATACTTTCATCAAAATTTCGCACCAAATCATCATAACCATGATGATCACAATCTTAACCCTAATCCCACCACCATACCCTTCTACTACCCCTCACCCTCACCCACCGGTGTGTTTATTGAACACCGCCAAACTCACTTGTCCCCACATGAAGAGTTTTCTCAAAGCTTGGGTTCTTATGGGGTTGAAGCTGATGCAGTGACGGGTGTTAGTACAGAATCTGGTGCGGCAGCAGGTGACATCACGGGCGATTTTCTTTCTTCTACCTTCTTTCATGATGATCACATGACAACTATGAACAGCAATCATCACTCTCTTTCAAATTCCAGTGCTGGATTTCATTCTACTTTCTTTCATGATGATCACATGACGACTATGAACAATAGTCATCACCCTCTTTCTAATTCATCAAGTGCTGGATTTGAAGAGAATGTTTTACTTGATGGAATCATGAATCATCAATCAAGTGAAGGAAGTGAGACTTTGCATGAAACCCCAGGTCAAGAAGGTGGAGATGATGATGATGAAATGACAAGGGATTTCTCGGGATTAAAATCTCTGTTTCAAAATGATTATCTTCATGAGTATAACTGGTTTAAGGGATTGTTCGAAAAGAAAAGCTAAGCCGAAAATCTTTCATTGGCTAGATTAGCTCTTTTGGAAACCTTTAATTTATTTGAATCTTGATACTTTTGTGTTTTATATTTCATGACTATTTCCTAATGGTAGGCCGAAACAAATGTTGGAAGTTGAAAACCTAGCTATTATATCTCATCTTCGTTTGCATGTGTAGCTTGTGGCCTTTACGGTACAGTTATCATGTCGGTTTTGCAGTAAACATCATTCCATCCAAATGCTCAAACTTATATAGCAGAAAGGCATTTATTGGTTTATACATATATTCTTGGACATTCTACCTTATGTTTTTATAGACTTTCATCTTTTATGTTTCATAAACACTATTTACTTACATGTGTCCTAACGTATTATAAGAATTATTCTAAATATTGCTCTTTTCTCAGTAGTGGATATTTGAAGAAAATTAGGGGTTTTGCTATTAAATATAATGTGTTTGTCAAATTGAAAATTTAATTAGTCCTATAATATAATAAAGAACTCTTTAATTAGCCTCTGTGTGTATTGTAAGTCTCCAAATATCTCAATCTATTAGGAGTGTACTTCACTCGCAAAAATCGAGAGTCTGGATGGTTTTGACACGATCAATTGGGAAGAAGTCGTGATATTTTGACCCAAATTAGACAATTTGAGAAGTTAGGGTTTACCCCTAAACAGATTAGATCTCACGATCTGATTTTGGGGATGAAAAAATGTGGGGGGGGGGGGGGGGGTGGGGGTTGCGCGATATAGTCAGCAGGTTCTAAAAATAAAAATAAAAACATTATTTCTTTAAACAAATGCGTCTGATAGCTAGTTAGGGGTTTTTAAAAAAACATAAAAGAGTTTTTACAATGTTAAAAACGCGTCTTAGCAGACGCATTTTTAACTTCTCACATGCCAAAGGGAACTCATGAGGCCACATTCTACGCACGTGCGTTTTAGGCGGTGAACAGTGTTTTTTGAAAAAAATGGACGAGCTTAGTAATTTCTGCACACTAGGTAAGAATTGGTTCAAGCTCTTAAATATGGATTAGAATTAAGGAGGATCCTAACAGATACACTTTTGGAGTTTTGAGCATACGTTTTGTGTTTTTGTACATATCTCTCTTACAATTTGATTTTTCGTCTAGGAGAAACTAAAGCCATTTTCAAATGCGAGATTTTGTCAATAATCTCAATATATTTTGAATATATATCAAATAGCTGGGGTAATACGACATGGTTGACTCATGTCAAATGATATTTGACATTTTTTTTGTATGTAGCTATGCTTGTGATTGCTAATCAAATACTAAAGAGATAGGAAAACCAAATTTATGTGGATATTGATAATTTGATCATCATATGATACATACAATTTGATGAGAAATGAAAAACCTTTTGTAAATATTTCTTATTCCAATTAAAAATATATCCACGTTCGGAGTGACACACACATTCTCTAACCAAAGTTGAATATTGATACTGGTTATTCATTGGATAACGACAAAGCTATGATTATTATCCGACACAACAGGACAAAATTGAGAATGAAAAGGACTAGTGGTTTAACTTCGACGACCAAAAGTACTATATATTTGAAACGATAGCGTTCATTTAATATAAGACGACAATATTGGAATGTCGCACAACATATAAAAGACACAAACTTCATGAATGAGTTCATAATGCTCAAAAAGTTGTGTCACAAATTTAGGGATAAAAGTGGTAAATTCCCTATACTATACCCCTATTGCACTTTATGTCATATCCTTTTTTTTTTGGAAACTTGCCACCTGTACTATGGATAAATAAGAATCTTTTTCCCCGATCAAATTTATGGTGGGATTTTTGCCGGAATTTTAAACTTGAATGTGAGGATTCATCACGATTTAACCTCAAATTCATTAAAATTTGAAATTTATGGACTCGTCTCATCCCATGACGCAACACATTGAATATTCCCATAGAAATATTATCCCTTTTGCTGATGTAATATGTCACAGTTGTTATGCAATACAACAGACTTCTCTTCTCAGATGGATCAAAACAATTAATTTGACTAGCGCTTCATTTGGTGTTATTGGTTCTTCCAGCATTAACAGAATGGATGGTAGCCGAAGCTATCCAGCAGAGTTCAATTTCTCTTCTTTAAATGACATCCTCAGCCCCACATAGTCAAAAAGAAGAGAAATCAACCATGTCAACCAGGTACCAACAGGATTCTTGAATTATTTTTTAATTGATACAACCTAAAGAATTGTTTGAAGTAGCATATTGAGATTTTCAAAGTAGCCTAAGAAATTGAACTTTTATTTGAAACACCATGAAAAGATCAGATGATGTATTGAGTATCAAGAGTGTTGCATGAGTTAGCCTTTAGATTTCTTTGCGATGGTTACATTTTTCTTGATTTAATCAAGAAATAGACCACCAAGATTGGTATTAAGATTCTGGAGTTTATATTAATTAATGAATATCAATTATTTTTACAAATTTGAGATTTTAGATAAGACGTCAATCAATATGGTATCACTGTTCAAACCAAAAAGGAGTTACTAGATTCAGATCCGACCATGCATTGCCCTCTTATAAAAAAAAAGGGATAAAAGCATTAAACCCAATATACTTTGCCCCCTGAGTCGTTTTTTCACTGTTCAAACCAAAAAGTCTGTTGGTTGATAGAAGGGTTCTTGGCGAATATGCTATGACTTCTGCTTTAGGGTTTGTTTCATAAAACCAAAAAGAAAAGAATAAAAGAATTCTTGAAATGGTGACACAAATATATTAAGTTATTATTGAAATTTCTGATGAAACAGAGACGCCCTCTCAGGTGCATACTACTCTTTTTGTTCCGCTTGACATTTGATATTTTTTTAGGGATAAAAGCGTTAACCCCCCTATACTATACCCCGATTGCACTTTCCCCTGATCCTTTTATTTTTGGCAACTTGCCCCCTATACTATGGATAAATAAGCACTTTGCCCCCTGAGTCGTTTTTTCACCATTGGATTTGAACACGTGTTAGGATATTTTGCTGTTGGATTTGGACTCAGGGGGCAAAGTGCTTATTTATCTGGTGTGCCAGCAGGTGACGTCACGGGAGACTTTCTTTCTTCTACTTTCTTTCATGGTGACATGATGATGAATTCAAGTGCTGCACTTGAAGGACTGAACATCAGAATGATTTCTGGAAATGGACTCCTGACAAAAATGGGCAATATTCAGTTTCTTCAGCGTACCAAGCTCTATCAAATTCGCAGCATAGGGAGCAGGGGAACTTCTTCAAAGAATTCTGGTCCTCCTCGGCTCCATCAAAAGTAACGGGGTTGTGTTGAGGAAGCTTCTCTATGACAGAATTCCAACAAGAGCTAATTTAGTTAAGAGAGGTATCCTAAACAACAATGACAATCTTGCTTGTGGTCTTTGTGATCAAGTGATGGAGAATGCAGATCATCTATTTTTTGAATGTAAAGTGTCTTATGCCTTATGGATGGAGTGTTATAGGTGGGTGGGTGTTGCAACGATTATTCCAAATAATGCAGCAATTCACTTTAGGCAACATGCTGCAATTCTGCCAAGCAAGAAGGGTATCGATTTATGGAGAGGGATTTGGTACTTCGTGATTTGGAATATTTGGCAAGAGAGGAATAAGAGAATATTCAGAAATGAGGCCTTTTGCTTGAGTAGAACCATGGAATCAATCAAAGTGAGTTCTTGGCTTTGGGTGAAGGCAAAAAAATGTGGTTTTCCCTTCTCATTTACTGAATGGTATCAAGAACCTCTAGAGTGCATTTTGTGATGTTCTTGGTCTTCTAACATTGGATGTGGTGTACTGGAACTTCTATTCTCTTGTATTGGGATGAGTACGTACCCCTTGTACTCAAGTTTTTTTTTCCAATAAAGCCTTTGTCTTATCAAAAAAAAAAAAAAAAAAAAAAGAGGGTGGATCAGATGAAAGTGGTGAAGGGATTAATGATGAATTGACGAAGGATTTCTTGGGATTAAAGTCTTTGTTTTAGAGTGGTTATCCTCGTGAGTATAGCTGGTTTAACGGACTGTTCGACGAGAAATGCTAAGCCAAAAATCTTTTAATTTGGCTAGCATAATTAGCTATTTTGAGGACCCTTGAGAGTTTTTTTCTTTTTCTTTTATTTTTGAATCTTGATAGTACTTTTGTGTTTTTAATATTTCATTACTTTTCCTAATGGGAGGGAACAAATGTTCAAAGTTGAAAATCTAGTTTTACTAATGTATCTTAACTTCTCTTGCATGCATATATAGCATGTGTTTTCAAATATATATATATATGTGTGTGTGTGTGTGTGTGTATATAGCATGTGTATATACATATGTCTTTAAATCTTAAGAATTAATTCAAGCTTAACAATATTTATGGTTGTTTTCTAAGTAGACCTACTACGAAAACCCTGAGCAGCAGCGACACTATTTTCCAACAAAATTTAGGCTTACACATAAAAATAAAAAAGTTTCATCACTGAAGCCTACATCATCAAAAATTCCGTCAGTATTGCTTAGCTTTTTTGTAGTATATTTGAAATTATATCATTTGTAGAAAAGTAATTATTTTTTATACTAAATAAAATACGTTATTCCAATTTGGCATATTAGTTGAATAATATATAAAAGAATAACAAAATACCCTCTGTGTATTTTATAAGTTCCTCAATATATAAGGGAGGGTACTTCACTAGCAAAAATCGAGGCTATGGATGGTTTTTGCTTGGAAAGGGCATTAAAAGTACTTAACAATTAATAATTTAAATAACTGAATAATACTTAAATTAGTTTTCTACTACAATTCCCTTGAAACATACATATGCTTTTTTTTTAGCATTTTGAAGGAATTTTTACAAGAAACAATATTCCCACTTATGAATTATTGACGAGATTTTGTGAACAAAAATACCGCAAAAACTTTTTTGTCTGCATAAGCTAATAAATTTCAGATTGAGTAAAAGGACAGGCAAAAACTCCCTTCGTATAGGAAGCAGAGGTGTTGTTCTTCACCTCTGTTTAAAATCCCAATATAATGATTTTTCGCTCTCTCGCCTATTTCGCTCTCTCTCTCTCTTACTTTTCTATTTTTCTTTCAATATAATGATTTTTCGTTTATTACGCAAAACATTGACTTCTTAATTTCTTGCTACCCGATCTATTTCTTGGTTACAAAAGCCCAATTACTAGATCTTAAATCATGTAAAAAGCAAAACGAAATCTTACATAAATATATATATATATATATATATATATATATATATATAGAGGGAGAGAGGGAGAGAGAAAGCAAGAAAAAAAATCTCCCTTTTCTATATATGTACAGAAAGAAAAGAAAAGACTAGACGATGTCAAAATCCTTTTGTATAGGTATCTGCCTTGCACATTGATGTGAATTTACTACCATTTTTTTTTCTTATTTTCCCCAGGGGCGGAGCCAGGAATTTGAGTTTGGGGGGGCGAAATCGTATGAGGATTTTTCTATAAATATAAAAAAATTTAGGATTAATTACTTCTAATTCGCTTAAAAAATAATGTCATAGTGAAAATACAAATCACTTCTCAAGCAGATATCTAATGTAAAAATTAGTAAAGTACGGAATTATTAACAGATTAATAGCAAAGTACTTAGTAATTTCTCTCATGACATGTATTATTAATGCAATATCTAAAAAGTATCTTGTGTTTTTATCCATCACTTGTTATTACAAACCTTTTTATCAAAAAATACACATTTCGTTATAAAAGTATCTAAGAAAGCTAAACTATTGTAAAATAAAAAGTAGACTCGTACATTATATTAGATAATCATTCTTCATTTTATTTACTACATCAAAGAGCAAGAGAACATTAAGATAAACCTCCGACGGTTATGCAACAATTTATGAATAAAATATCATGAAATTACAAAATTTAATAAATTACAAAACAAAGAACAAGAGAACTTGGGGTAAATTAGAATCAATATAAAGTATATGAACCTATATGTTACTATATGTGTTATAAATTATGTATAATATAATAATATAAACTAACATAAAGGCTTTATATAAGCCACATATAATATTATATGTATACATGCATAAGGGGTGGGGCCTAGAGTTGGGGGGGGCAAAGGCCCCTAATGCCCCCCCCCCCTTGGCTCCGCCCCTGATTTTCCCCCTTTTTAGGATCTTTACTTTAGAAAAATATTATTATTCTCAAACTGTTGCAAAATGATACTAAATTTTCAAACACTTGGAAATTCTTAATTAACATCATATAAATAAATCTATTTTAAGTCCAATTTTTTTTCAAATTGTACTTTTATAACCCTTCTCAAAAGTATTTCCAAACACTTTGAAAATATTGGTAACATTCTAGCACATAACATCCATATTTAATTTCTTAGTGCAAGAAAATAATGCACATATATGCTAGAGTGGAGATATATGTCCTAATACTTCATGGCACGTTAGACATGCTCAACATACAATCATATTGAACAAATAGACATTTAGCCAAGTACGAAAAGTTAAATAATAATCGTCCAAGGCCTGAAATATATATCCTTTGTTGAAGTTTTGTGTTGGCTTCAAGTCATTATTCTACCTCACTTTATCAACACCAACATACTTGAAAGGGCTTTCAAGTCGCAAATCTACTCTAGAGAAACCTTTATCATGGAAAATCTTTTTTTTTTTAGTTCCTTGGAATAAAGTGCGTTATTTGGTTTTTAAGGTTCAATCTATTTTTTGTACATCTTGTGAGTTATAGAGAGTGAATAATGAAACACGAAAAGATATCAATGGAGAGGCTAAGAGAGACAAGGGGCTTCATGCCCCATATTATATTTAATATTTATAGTGATAGGCTTTTCTTTTGTCTCACAAATCCTTTTCAAATTTAAATTTTGTGACCATTATAAAAGTTTCATTAATCTATCATTGAATAAGGTAAGTCCACAATATCATATCTGTCTTCTAAAAGTACTAAAACTCATGCCAAGTCAAGTATACATTTGTAGATAGATTTTGGTTTCACATTATATTTGTTTGTAGTAGTGTAAGGGTTCTTCTTATTGTTTAAAGAAATAAAAAGTTTGCTAGATTGTACCTTTTGCATCACCAAATAATTTATCTTTGATTTTTGCATGCATCACCATGTTATTTGTTTTATTTTTTTACAATTTTTTACCGATTATACTATAAATGATCGTTAAGGTAAAGAAAAATGATAATTTTTTGGTTTAATAAAACATACGGCGTTAGTTGACTTGTCGCTAATACTTTATATCAGAAAAAAGTAAGGTGACTCTCATCATTGACCGGATATTTACATGAATTCAGGAAAAGTATTAAAATAATAACAACAAAAAAGGTTTTAAATATCAACAATAAAGTAGTATTATCGATGTAATAAAGTTATTAATGCCCAATCAATTGTCGTTAAAATCCCTACTGTATGTGACAACTAACAACTAACAGTTGTCATTAATGTCTTTCACTAAGCATACCACTATTATGTCGTGGCAAGGCATGCGCTTTAGCGATCTAGGTTAATTTTCTGAACAAACTCTTCTGGCTGAAAAATTGCAGCATTAGAATTTAGACTTTCAGAAAGTAATTCGGTGTTCTCGGATACTTAGTGTTTTTTACCTGACTCTTCTACAAAAATAATCTATAACCATTTTGTTCGATCATAAATATTTCAATAGTTCCATTCAGTATGAAAACTAAGTACTTGGAGTACATATACATATATATACATATACACATATATATAATAGAAAAATAATCTATAACCATTTTGTTCAACCAGATATTTCAATAGTATTCCATTCACTATGAATATTAAGTACTTGGAGTACATATATATATATATATATATATATATTAAGATTCAAATGCCCCCTTCTTTGTTCTCACGCTTAATATAAAATAAAATAGATCTAGAGAACAATTAAGTAGCAATAAAAATATATTAGTGTGTGTTTTATTACTGATCACGCTCATAACCTTTCTCCTTGACGAAGGAAAATGACTTTAATCTATAAAACTATTAGATAAGCATTCTCTATTTTTTTTTCATCAAAAATCATACCCAATCATGGAAAATTAAAAAAAAAATCTCTTTATGTAATTATCTACTATGGGTGAAAGGGCTTGATTATTTAATTTATAAACCAAACTAAAAAAAATAATAACAAATTAATTTGTGTAGGTTTAACTAAGATACTTATGACTTGTGTTGCTCTTCTCTACATATAATAAAACAATGCTAGTGATTGTTTAAAAATATTGTTTATAAGCATTTAAAGGTTAGACTAGTAGTTGCAATTTGCTTTTTACAGAAGTTAATGCACTTTATAATGAACAGGTTGGTCTACCTAGAAAAATTGTCCTCATTTCCTTTATGTTTGATACTTTTTTTCATATAAGCTATCAACCTTAAAATTTGGTATGATATATGTGATAGTCAAAAAGAAGAAGACGGCGATGATGATAATGAAAAGAATTTAACAACTCTTTGAGCAAACTAAAGAAAATAAGGGTCCGAAAAGTTTAGGAATGATGAACTTAGTTTAACTACTCTTAGAGCAAACTAGAGAAAATCTCTTAGTTTGTTCTTCTATTATTTTTCAACTGCGAACTTTAGATTAACTGTAGTTAGTTCAATATTGACCAAGACAAATGTAGTTACCCGAAACTCATCCGGATAATAATGTTGTGATAAAGTAGTGACTATGTTTCTCAATCGCGCAAATAATCCTAAACTTTGAGAACGAGTGTAATTAAGCAGGTTCATTTTGAATTATATTTCATTGCATGGTATTGTGTTTAGTCACATCTTTTGTAAGGGGACAAATTTTGGACCTATTTCTCTGATGCAATTGATGAAGTTAGAAATAAGAAATTAAGCAATGCATGTACAAAACAAATTAATTTGAAATCTTCAATTTATTAAAATATAAGTAGATTCAAAGAGGTGCATACTTCTTGTATGCATATTGAGTTCTATCTATGTCTCCTTAGTACAAGTCTCTTTTGTTCCAGAATGGTGTACCACTCTATGTACTAGTATTAGATTTCGTACAAGTAGACATCATGTGTAGTCTTAATGCATGTGGTATGTGATTACAGATATAAATATGTATAAGTATACCTTTTATTTATTATACAAGGTATGAATTCAACGGCGGTACAGAGAGCGATATACCACTATGGCAAAACAATTTGAGATGTTATCTCGTATATGTCCAAACTTAAGAAAAAAGTCAAACATGAGGTATAGTTAATAACCTAATTTGACCTTGACAATATATCCAATGGTACTGCATGGTGGACACGTGGTATGTTGAGATTGTAAACACCCACTATAAAACCTAGTCACCTTCCAAATGTTTAGTGCATCTTCTCACGGTTAAAACTAAGGTACTCATGTCCATGGTTATAAAACTCCTTATAATATTTATTCCATGGTTTTTTTAATCCTCCATAGATACAACTCATTTTTAAAGTACTCATTTTGGGTATGTATGTGATATTTTTTCCTCTCATCTCGGTTGTTTTATGTTTTTTGTCTGTGATCTGCAGGTCGGAGTAGTTTGAACTAAATTTCATTGTTGTCATCTACGATTGAAAAAAAAAAGATTAGAAATGAGAACTCATACTTGTTGCCATAAACAAGAAGTGAAGATGGGGCCTTGGTCACCAGATGAAGATATAAAACTTACGGAATGCCTTTCTACCCATGGTCAAGTCAATTGGGCTTCAATTCCGGGACTTGCTGGTAAAATTTTGAGATGTATTTTACCATTAATACTTGTAACATTGATAAGCAAAGAAAGCATAAATTGATCTTAATCTTGTGGTTCAGGGTTGCAAAGGTGTGCCAGGAGATTCAGGTGGATAAATCACCTCAGACCTGGTCTGAAAAAAGGGGGTCTCACTTCTGAAGAAAAATTATCCATCATCGAGCTGCAAAGGAGGGTAGGAAATAGGTAGTTACAAATTAAACCATCCACCAATATGTGATAAATTATTTAGTCATCAAAAATATTAATGTTAAATGTCACTTTCTCATAATAATTATTTTACATAATATATAAAATGACATCATGTGCACATCATGTGCAGGTGGGCACATATAGCAACCCACTTACCTGGAAGAACTGACAATGAAATCAAGAATTTTTGGAGCACCCATATCAAGAATAATCTCCAGGTTGAAAATGGTATTCCCGAAAAAGATCCTACAATCTCATCTGACCAATTCAACACCTCAAACCTACCTACGACGCTTCAAGGGTTAGCTCCTGTTCAACCTCATATGGCCAGTGCTATAGCAAACCTAGCACCACCTCACCAACTCCTTAACGACAACCATTTGTACTCAGATTCTAGAGTTGATGCCTATATGCAGGAGTTATCCATGCTTTTGGACCCTTCTGTGCCACTTCCTAATAATATTACTGAAGAGTCATATGAAGATGTATTTGAAGGACCTATATCATCTGCTGACCAAGCACTTTTTGATAAGTTAAATAGTGAACTCTTCTCTCCTGAAAAAACTGCATGCGAAAATGATTTTGACTTCACTGATCAGAGCAGGTCCTTGTATCCCAATTCTATGAGCAAGATCACCTCTATAATGGGACCCTTTCCATCAACAACCACCCTTTCCTACACATCAGCATCCACCTACTCTAGTCCAGGCTCAACATTAGCGCCACCAGCTCATGATGCGCCTCTTTCTTAAATCCTTCCAAAAGTGTGGTTGGTCAGCCCTATAGGAGTACTTTGTGGTTCTATATTTGTTATTTTCAAGGTCATTGTATAATTTATTTTCAAGATTTTGGTGTTTGTGCGACAGTGAAATTAGTGGAATAAACCTCATCTCTTTCTAGTTTAATTGAATTTAAGCAGATTTGTTAATATAATAATGTTCATAAGTTTGTTTTTCCTTTTGTGCATCTTTATTAATTTACTTGATATTATAGCGATGATTAATCAGTACATATTTGATGTATTTTTGTACGAATTTGCTTAAACTCTTAAAAATAGATAAGAAATAAGGAGTGTCCTGATGGCATACACATTGTGCTTTTGTACATATCTTTCATACAACTCATGTTTTTCTTTCGAAGAAAGAAAAGTCCTTTTCAAATACGGAATCTTTTAAAAAAAAATATAAAATCGTTTTTACAATGTTAAAAACGCGTCTTAGCAAACGCATATTTAACGTCTCACGTGCCAAAGGGAATTCAGGAGACCACATGCTGCGCACGTGCATTTTAGCGGGTGAACAGTGTTTTTTGGGAAAAAAAATGGACGAGTTTATAATTTCTGCACATTAGAGGACCAAAAAGTTCAATGTTCACAATAAAGAACCAAGGTTGTACAGGGCACACATTAAAGGACTAAAGATGAAAGATTCTCTGTTTAACTTAATTTAAGAGGATTTCTAAAAATATAACGTGCTCAAGTTTAAGTTTAATTCACCAACTTTAGCTTTGTTAGCTCAGCTTTTTTGTCCTTACATCACAGGCACATTGTCTTGAAGGTTGAGACTTATGGCCTCATCTCACCATGATGCAATGCATTTGAGATTCCTCGAATATTATCCCCTTCCAGATTTTGTATATTACAACTCTCTGGAATGAGAAAAGTTTCAGAACAAGAAAAATGATGAAATGTTTTCCAATTCAACAGATGCCTCACATGGATGAAAACAAGCCTAATTTTACTTGTGCTTCTTTTGAAGGTAGTGGTTCTTCCACCATTAACACGAATGATAGTAGTGAAATGTATCCAACAGATATTGATTTTTCTTTTCTGAATCAACCTCAGCACACACATTCAAAATGAAAAATCAACCATGTCAACCAGGTACCAAAAGAATTCTTGAATTGTTCTTGAATTTGAATCAAACTATAAAAATTGTTTGGAATAACAAATTGAGGTTTTCGAAGTAGCTAGCCTAAGAAATGAAAGTTGGGCTTTTAATCATCATAAAAATCAAAGGGTGTATTCACTATCAAGAGTGTCATATAAGTTAGACATTTGATTTCTTTATGATTATTATATACTTCAATATGATAAATGTTCATGTGGTTCAATCGGATTGGAAAGCGCATGCCAAGGTTTGTGGCATTAGGGAGTATAGCTCTGAATGTGGAACTCTTTTCTCTAGGTAAGTGAATTAAATTCATTATCATTATTTTACTGGTTAGTTAGAACATGAAACTTAAAAACAGGCTAGCACATTGATGCATATAGGAATTAGTTAGAGATCTTTCTTGTTTATGTATATGTATTACTGTTCTTAATTGCTTCTTAATTAGTTTGTTTCTTCCAAATTTATCCTCCCTGTTTTGCTTTTTTTTTGTTTAGGGGTGGGGTGGGGGTGGGTCGGGGCTGAATTATTGGAAAACTTGAAACGATTAGCTATTAGCTAGATAGAGAGGGATTTTTTAGTTATTTGATTTTTCGTTTTCCTCTAGTTAATTTCTGAGGTGAAAATAAATTAAACTCGCCTATTTTCTAAGAAGCCCTAACGGCTATTCTCTTGTATTATTTTCTTTTGCACATAACTCTGCTGTGCTTCAAAAAAAATGTCATCAGAACCCCTCTCCTTTTATATCAAACCTCCTCTTATATTTATTATAACCCCCGTATTTTTTTTAAACGCATTAAATTTGCTCACAAAAATCTGCACAAAACGCTCTTGTAATCAAAAACTATGCACCATACCTCCTCATGTTATAAAAAAAGTTGTATCAACCACCCTTCTTATTAAGAGAGTAAAATTGACATTTCATATTTAATTAATATTTTTGTTTGAAAGAGGTTGCTGCAGGGTTTTTTAAAACACGGGGGTTTTTCGTGAAAAAAAAACAAACACAAATGGTGCAGACTTTTTAAACACATGTGGTTTCATGCATTTTCCCCAGTTTCTGAAGATGTTTATTTTCCTTAAATTCATCGAACCTCACTAATAATCATTAAATGAGAAAATTATTATTTATTTTATTACATAAATATAGTATCTTATCTCAACTATAAATTATAAATTTCAAAATTATAATTATGCAACACCTCATTGTTCTTGTTTTTTACTCATTCATATATTGTTCTGTTATTTCATAATTTATCTTTCACAAGGGCTCTTGTGGTGCGCTTCAGCAAAAAGAACACCAATATCTCTTTCCAATAGCTTCTTACTAAAACCTCTAGCTTCTACTTCTTTAACAACATCTCAAAACATTATAAACTTCCAACAACAAACTCAGTCCCATTTCCAATCAATTAGAGCAACAAAGTTCAGTACTCTAAATTAACACGAATGATAGTAGTGAAATGTATCCAACAGATATTGATTTTTCTTCTCTAAATCAATCTTAGCCACACACACTCAAAAAGGAGAAAAATCAACCATGTCAACCATGTACCAAAAGAATTCTTGAATTGTTCTTGAATTTGAATCAAACTATACAAATTGTTGGAATAACAAATTGAGGATTTCGAAGTAGCCTAAGAAATTAAAGTTGGGTTTTTAATCATCACAAAAGAGCAAATGATGTATTCACTATCTAGAGAGTCATATAAGTTAGATATTTGAATTCTTTATGATTATTATATATTAGTGATTTAATCAAATCTTGAGACAACCAGGGTGGGTATTAGTTGATGTGGCCATTACCAGACACAAATTAATAAATGTCTATCATCTCTACAAATTTGATAGTAGTGAGATGTATCCAACAAATTTTGATTTTTCTTCTCCGAATCAACGTGAGCTCCACACACTCAAAAATAAGAGAAATCAACCATGTCAACAAGGTACCAAAAGAATTCTTGAATTTGATTCAAACTATAAAAATTGTTTGGAAAAACAAATTGAGGTTTTCGAAGTAAGAATTGGTGCAAGCTCTTAAAAACGGATTAGTAATATGGAGGATTTTAATTGATAGACTAGTAGAGTTTGGAGCACACATTTTGTGTTTCTGTACCTATCTCTCATACAGTTTGATCTTTCGTTTTGGAGAGAGAAAAGTCAATTTTAAATACGAGTTCTTGTTAAGAATCTTATTAAATTTGGAATAAATATCAAATAGTGGGGGTAACACAACATGATTTGCTCACGGCAAACGATATTTAGTTTTCTTTTTGTTGGTAGCTAGGCTTGTGTGCGCTAACAAATCATCCTTACTTTTTCGTTAAATGTACTAAAACCAAATACCTAAGAGATAAGGAAACAAAGTTATTATGGATATTAATAAGTTTCATATGATAAATAGCATTAGATGAAAAACGAAAAACTCTTTAAGAGGTTTCTGACTCCAATTACAAATATGCTCACGTAGGAAATGACACACATTCTGAAAAGAAAGTTGAATGCTGATATCTGTCATTCATTAAATAGCGACAAAGTTACAATCATAATCCGACATACTAAGAAACAAAAGTGAATTAAAAGAACTAGTGGTTTAAACTTTCAACAACCAAAACTTTATATCTGGAAAGATAGTACCAGTCTAAATAAGACAACAATACTGGAATGTCGCAGAACATATAAACGACAAGCAACCTCATGAATAAGTTCATAATACGCAACTAGTCTTGTCACAAATTAGATCCACATGTCTACTCAAATAGTTTTGTCGCCATTTAATGCAAGTATAGTCCTCCACTTTCACGGGAATTCAGTTTTTCTTTAGGGCTAATTGCAGTAAACCCCCCCAATCTATGGGGTCTGATGCACTTTGCCTCCTAACCTATGAAAATGTGTAAGATGTCCCCCAACCTATTGATTTTTGTGCGATCTGGACCCTGATGTCAAATCTGACGGACAAAAAGTTAGACACGTGTTAATAATGAACGGTTGATCAATGACTTAGGGGGCAAATCGCATAGAAATCAATAGGTTATGGGGTATTTCACACATTTTCTTAAGTTAGGGGGAAAAGTGCAACAAATCCTATAGATTGGGGGATTTGCTGCTGTTAAACCTTTTCTTTATTATGTTCTAAACTTCTTATTATGAAAATGTAATGTTATTTAATAAAACTCTTCATTCCCCCTGTTCATTAATCATATCAGCAATTAATTAGTAAATATCTTCTATATCATAATACTATTATTGTTATTATTGCATATATATACTACTTGTAGTACTACAAATTTACATAGTATATGTTGCAATATCCTCGTCACAGTTCTCCGTCACAAAATAAACAAAATCAATTAGCCATTTTCGAGAAAGAAAGCTAAGTAAAAAAGCAATGAAAGTAGCAAAGGAGATAATGTTTTAAGAATTTGAAAGTCAATGAAAAAATTGTGTAGGTTGGTAAGTAAGACATCAGTGGCATGTTGTCTTTCACAAGCTATAATTCAATAAGGATATTGTAAAGTGTAAACAAATGACTACCAGGAATAGTATGTTGATTTGGGTCAATTGCTCCAAACCCTCCAATGCATGGGCCCATTGAATGTGCACCCTAACTTTTCAAAATGACCGAAATACCCCCTAACCTATTGCAAAGTTTGTCAATTGCGCATAGCCTTGGTCGACGGTGTATTTTGTCATGTTTTCACCAACTTTGGCTTTGTTAGCTCAGCTTTTTTGTCCTTACATCACAGGCATGTTATCTTGAAGGTTGAGTCCTATGCCCTCATCTCACCATGATGCAATGCCTTTAAGATTCCTCAAATATTATCCCCTTGTTGATGGTAAATGTTACAACTCTCTGAAGTGAGAAGAGTTTCAGAACAAGAAAAATGATGAAAGGTTTTCCAATTCAACAGACGCCTCACATGGATGAAAACATGCCTAATTTTACTTTTGCTTCTTTTGAAGTTAGTGGTTCTTCCCCCATTAACACAAATGAGAGTAGTGAGATGTTTCCAACGGATTTTGATTTTTCTTCTCCGAATCAACCTCAACCCCAAGCACTCAAAAAGAAGAGAAATCAACCATGTCAACCAGGTACCAAAAGAATTCTTGAATTGTTCTTGAATTTGATTCAAACTATAAAAATTGTTTGGAAAAACAAATTGAGGTTTTCGAAGTAGCCTAAGAAATGAAAGTTGGGTTTTTCATCATCATAAAAATCAAAGGGTGTATTCACTATCAAGAGTGTAATATAACTTAGACATTTGATTTCTTTATGATTATTATATGCTTCTGATTTCATCAAATCTTTAGACAACCAGAGTGGGTATTAGTTGATGTGGTCATTGCAAAACACAAATTAATAAATGTCTAACATCTCTATAAAGTTGAGCTTTAGAGGAAACAGAAATTTAATATGGTACCAGAGCTGGGTTCAAATCCCAACATCACCCACATATCAAGAATTGTCAACTTTTTCCAGGAGTAACAAAAATAGTTGGCCTGCGAATGAGGGTGGTTGTTGCAGATTATATAAATTCATAAGTATCAATTGTCTCCTTAAAGTTTCAGCCGTTACATATCATCAGAAATTTCAACTGTATTTGTTTCTACTTGTGTCACCATTTCAATAAGTTTTTTTTGTTGTTTTTAATGCAGACCCTGAAGTTGAAGTGGTGGCATATTCACCAAGAACCCTTTTCTCAACCAACCGATTTGTGTGTGAAATATGCAACAAAGGGTTTCAAAGGGAGCAGAATCTGCAGCTACACAGAAGAGGGCACAATTTGCCATGGAAGTTGCAGAAAAGAAACGAAAATGAGGCTATAAGGAAAAAAGTTTATGTTTGCCCTGAAATAAGTTGTCCACACCATGATCCTTCAAGGGCATTGGGGGACCTTATGGGATTGAGGAAGCACTTTTTCAGAAAGCACGGAGAAAAAAAGTGGACATGTGATAAATGTTCAAAGCGTTATGCGGTTCTATCGGATTGGAAAGCGCATGCCAAGATTTGTGGCACGAGGGAGTACAGATGTGAATGTGGAAAGCTTTTCTCTGGGTAAGTGAATTAAATTTCATTATTATTTCACTGATAAGTTAGAGCATGAGAGATAAACCCAAGGTGGCACATTGACACACTTAGTAATTAGTTAGATATTTCCTGTTTATTTAATTGTTATTTAGTTTTCTTAATTGCTTCTTAATCTCTTTCTCCAAATATTTATGGATCCTCCCTGTCTTGCTTTCTCCTTTTTAAGGATGACCATGTGCTTGCACTTAATGCCACAGAGTTATTACATGTGTACATAATTTGTTTTGAGATTTTAATACAGGCGAAGTTGGGTGATTACAGAGGTATCGACGTCTTACCTTTATATATTATGAAAAATATGCAAGTTACTCTTGTAAAAATAAATAATTAGTTACTCCTCTATGTTATGTTAAATACATGTGATGAAAAATATGCAAACTAACCCTGTGATATTTAAAAGGTTGCATAGCACCCTTTATCACTTGCATATAAGAGGTTGTATTTCTGAACATATTAAAATACAAAGGAAAGTTATGTTTCTTTTTAACATAAAAAAAAAAATGTGTTATTTACCTATTTATTTTTCATATGCAAGTAATGTGCTTATTTTAACATAACACGGGGGGTAATTTGTCAATTTATTTTTCACAAGGGTAAAGGGCCTGTTTTAGCATAAGGGTTTCGTGCCAAAAAGCCTTATGTAACTCATTACCCATTCCAGTGTTTAAGGTTGATCTTCAATTTTGCAATTTACTCATTCATTGTTATGTTTTTTCAGAATGGATAGTTTTATCTCTCACAAGTACTCATGTGGTGCTTCAGCAGAAAGACAAACACCAATAACTCTTTCCAACAGCTTGTCCCTAAAACCTCATGCTTCAACTTCTTTAACAACATCTCATCACATGTTAAACTTCCAACATCAAACTCATGAGTTCCATTTCAATCCCTTCCGGTTTCCAATCAATGGAGAGCAACAAAATTTCAGTACTCTAAGCCCAGAAGTTCCACCATGGATAGCTAACACATCACACATCGGTCCAGCAACACCCATGCATCAAAACACCCAAACCCCATCACTCTTCCAGGAATACTTTCATCAAAATTTCGCACCAAATCATCATAACCATGATGATCACAATCTTAACCCTAATCCCACCACCATACCCTTCTACTACCCCTCACCCTCACCCACCGGTGTGTTTATTGAACACCGCCAAACTCACTTGTCCCCACATGAAGAGTTTTCTCAAAGCTTGGGTTCTTATGGGGTTGAAGCTGATGCAGTGACGGGTGTTAGTACAGAATCTGGTGCGGCAGCAGGTGACATCACGGGCGATTTTCTTTCTTCTACCTTCTTTCATGATGATCACATGACAACTATGAACAGCAATCATCACTCTCTTTCAAATTCCAGTGCTGGATTTCATTCTACTTTCTTTCATGATGATCACATGACGACTATGAACAATAGTCATCACCCTCTTTCTAATTCATCAAGTGCTGGATTTGAAGAGAATGTTTTACTTGATGGAATCATGAATCATCAATCAAGTGAAGGAAGTGAGACTTTGCATGAAACCCCAGGTCAAGAAGGTGGAGATGATGATGATGAAATGACAAGGGATTTCTCGGGATTAAAATCTCTGTTTCAAAATGATTATCTTCATGAGTATAACTGGTTTAAGGGATTGTTCGAAAAGAAAAGCTAAGCCGAAAATCTTTCATTGGCTAGATTAGCTCTTTTGGAAACCTTTAATTTATTTGAATCTTGATACTTTTGTGTTTTATATTTCATGACTATTTCCTAATGGGAGGCCGAAACAAATGTTGGAAGTTGAAAACCTAGCTATTATATCTCATCTTCGTTTGCATGTGTAGCTTGTGGCCTTTACGGTACAGTTATCATGTCGGTTTTGGAGGAAACATCATGCCATCTAAATGCTCAAACTTATATAGCAGATAGGCATTTATTGGTTTATACATATATTCTTGGACATTCTACCTTATGTTTTTATAGACTTTCATCTTTTATGTTTCATAAACACTATTTACTTACATGTGTCCTAACGTATTATAAGAATTATTTTAAATATTGCTCTTTTCTCAGTAGTGGATATTTGAAGAAAATTAGGGGTTTTGCTATTAAATATAATGTGTTTGTCAAATTGAAAATTTAATTAGTCCCATAATATAACAAAGAACTATTTAATTAGCCTCTGTGTGTATTATAAGTCTCCAAATATCTCAATCTATTAGGAGTGTACTTCACTCGCAAAAATCGAGAGTATGGATGGTTTTGACACGATCAATTGGGAAGAAGTCGTGAGATTTTGACCCAAATTAGACAATTTGAGAAGTTAGGGTTTACCCCTAAACAGATTAGATCTCACGATCTGATTTTGGGGATGAAAAAATGGGGGGGGGGGGGGGGGGGGAGGGGTGGGGGTTGCGTGATATAGTCAGCAGGTTTTTAAAAAAAAAAAACATTATTTCTTTTAACAAAATGCGTCTGATAGTTAGGGGTTTTTAAAAAAACATAAAAGAGTTTTTACAATGTTAAAAACGCGTCTTAGCAGACGTTTTTTTAACTTCTCACATGCCAAAGGGAACTCATGAGGCCACATGCTGCGCACGTGCATTTTAGGCGGTGAACAGTGTTTTTTTGAAGAAAAAAAATGGACGAGCTTAGTAATTTCTGCACACTAGGTAAGAATTGGTTCAAGCTCTTAAATATGGATTAGAATTAAGGAGGATCCTAACTGATACACTTTTGGAGTTTTGAGCATACGTTTTGTGTTTTTGTACATATCTCTCTTACAATTTGATTTTTCGTCTAGGAGAAACTAAAGCCATTTTCAAATGCGAGATTCTGTCAATAATCTCAATATATTTTGAATATATATCAAATAGCCGGGGTAATACGACATGGTTGACTCATGTCAAATGATATTTGACATTTTTTTTTGTTGGTAGCTATGCTTGTGATCGCTAATCAAATACTAAAGAGATAGGAAAACCAAGTTTATGTGGATATTGATAATTTGATCATCATAGGATACATACAATTTGATGAGAAATGAAAAACCTTTTGTGAAGATTTCTTATTCCACTTAAAAATATATCCACGTTCGGAGTGACACACACATTCTCTAACCAAAGTTGAATATTGATACTGGTTATTCATTGAATAACGACAAAGCTATGATTAGTATCCGACATAACTGGACAAAAAAGAAAATGAAAAGGACTAGTGGTTTAATTTCGACGACCAAAAGTACTCTATATTTGAAACGATAGTGTTCATTTAATATAAGACGACAATATTGGAATGTCGCACAACATATAAAAGACAACGAACTTCATGAATGAGTTCATAATGCTTAAAAAGTTGCCTATACTATACCCCTGTTGCACAAAAACATCATGAATGAGTCACAAATTTAGGGATAAAAGCGGTAAATTTCCTATACTATACCCCTGTTGCACTTTACAACATATCCTTTTTTTTTTGGAAACTTGCCACGTGTACTATGGATAAATAAGAATTTTTTCCCCCGATCAAATTTATGGTGGGTTTTTTGCCGGAATTTTAAACGTGAATGTGAGGATTCATCACGATTTAACCTCAAATTCATTAAAAGTTGATATTTATGGACTCGTCTCATCCCATGACGCAACACATTTAATATTCCCAGAGAAATATTATCCCTTTTGCTGATGTAATATGTCACAATTGTTCTGCAATACAATAGACTTCTCTTGTCAGATGGATCAAAACAAGTAATTTGACTAGCGTTTCATTTGGTGTTAGTGGTTCTTCCAGCATTAACAGAATGGATGGTAGCGGAAGCTATCCAGCAGAGTTCAATTTCTCTTCTTTAAATGACAGCCTCAGCCCCACATAGTCAAAAAGAAGAGAAATCAACCATGTCAACCAGGTACCAACAGGATTCTTGAATTATTTTTTAATTGATACAACCTAAAGAATTGTTTGAAGTAGCATATTGAGATTTTCAAAGTAGCCTAAGAAATTGAACTTTTATTTGAAATACCATGAAAAGATCAGATGATGTATTGAGTATCAAGAGTGTTGCATGAGTTAGCCTTTAGATTTCTTTGCGATGGTTACATTTTTCTTGATTTAATCAAGAAATAGACCACCAAGATTGGTATTAAGATTCTGGAGTTTATATTAATTAATGAATATCAATTATTTTTACAAGTTTGAGATTTTAGATAAGACGTCAATCAATATGGTATCATTGTTCAAACCAAAAAAGAGTTACTAGATTCAGATCCGACCATGCATTGCCCTCTTATAAAAAAAAAAGGGGATAAAAGCATTAAACCCCCTATACTTTACCCCATGTTGCACTTTGCCCCCTATCCTTTTATTTTTGGCAACTTGCCCCCTATACTATGGATAAATAAGCACTTTGCCCCCTGAGTCGTTTTTTCACCATTGGATTTGAACACGTGTTAGGATATTTTGCCGTTGGATTTGGACTCAGGGGGCAAAGTGCTTATTTATCCATAGTTCAGGGGGCAAGTTGCCAAAATTAAAAGGATAGGGGGCAAAGTGCAATCGGGGTATAGTATAGGGGGGTTAACGCTTTTATCCCTAAAAAAGTATCAAATGTCAAGCGGAACAAAAAGAGTAGTATGCACCTGAGTGGGCGTCTCTGTTTCATCAGAAATTTCAATAATAACTTAATATATTTGTGTCACCATTTCAAGAATTCTTGTATTCTTTTCTTTTTGGTTTTATGAAACAAACCCTAAAGCAGAAGTCATAGCATATTCACCAAGAACCCTTCTATCAACCAACAGACTTGTGTGTGAAATTTGCAACAAAGGGTTTCAGAGGGATCAAAATCTGCAGCTTCACAGAAGAGGGCACAATCTGCCATGGAAGCTGAAGAAAAGAACAGGCAAAGAGGCTATAAGGAAAAATGTGTATGTGTGCCCAAAATAAGTTGTGCACACCATGATCCTTCAAGGGCATTGGGAGACCTTATCGAATTGAAGAAGCACTTTTTTTCAGAAAACACGGAGAAAAAAAGTGGACATGTGATAAATGTCCAAAGCGTTATGCGGTTCAATCGAATTGGAAGGCACATGCCAAGATTTGTGGCTCGAGGGAGTATAGATGTGAATGTGGAAAGCTTTTCCGTAGGTAAGTGAATTAAATTTGTTACTATTGTATTTTTTTACTGATTAACCAGAAAATGAAATATAAGGTGGCACGATATTGATGAATTAAAATAATGAGTTTAGTAGTTAGTAGGAGGTTTCTCATTAGTTTAATTGTAATTACTTTTCTTAACTGCTTCTTAATTTCTGTCCCAAAATTAATTATCCTCCTGTCTTACTTTTTTTTCTGTTTGGGGTTGGAAGGGAGGGTCAGGGGCTGAACTTATAGGAAAACTTGAAATAACTAGGACTATTATCTAGCTAGGAAGGAATGAGTTTTCTTTTCAATTAACTAAGTTTTCATTTTCCCTTAGTTTCCGCAAATGTTTTTTTCCCCTAAATTCTTAAAACTTCACTCATGATATATTGTCAATTGATAAGCAAATTAAAATTTTATTTTACTGCATAAATACAATACATTTTCTGAACTCTAAATAATAATTATCCAATGAGGTATGGGACATTACTCTTATATTATGTGAAATAGACACATTACTACAGAATAAGTGGACAAATTACCTCATTCCATTAAGCTAAATATGTCCATTACCTCCATGTAATTTAAAAAGTTGCACACCACTGTGTAACACTTGCTTGCAAGAGGAGGTATTTTACAACATATAACAATACACAGAGAGGTAATGTGCATTTTTAACATAAACCAATTGGATAATTTGTCTTTTTTTATCATATGATGGTAATGTGCCTATTTTAACATAATAGAGAAGAATAACTTGTCGTTAATCCTTTACAGGGGTAATTGTACAGGTGTTGTGCCAAAAACCCTTAAGCAACACCTCATGACTCATTCCAGTGTCTAGAGTTGATCTTCAATTGTGCATTTTACTTATTTACCGTTCTTCGTTTTTCAGAAAGGATAGTTTTATCTCCCACAAGAGCTTCTGTGATGCTTCTGCTTCAACAACATCTCTCACATGATAAACTCCCAACAAACTCATCATTCCCATTTCAATCCCTTCCCATTTTCAATCAATGAAGACCAACAAAATTTTAGTACTCTAAGCCCAGAACTTCCACCCTGGATAACTTACACACCACTCACTGGTCCAGCAACACCCCTGCACCAAACAACCCAATCCCAAACACTCTTTCAAGAATAATTTCACCTAAATTTCTCAACAAATCATCATAACCATAATGATCACAATCCAAACCCTAATCCCACCACCCTACCCTTCTACTACCTCTCACCCCCGCACGTCTTAGCTACTGCCTCACCCGTCAGTGTGTTTATCAAACCCCACCAAACTCACGCGTATTCTGGTACAGCTGGTGTAGGGGTAAACTTCTCCACACTTGACTTCTTCCAAAGCTTGGGTTTTTATGCCAGCAGGTGACGTCACGGGAGACTTTCTTTCTTCTACTTTCTTTCATGGTGACATGATGATGAATTCAAGTGCTGCACTTGAAGGACTGAACATCAGAATGATTTCTGGAAATGGACTCCTGACAAAAATGGGCAATATTCAGTTTCTTCAGCGTACCAAGCTCTATCAAATTCGCAGCATAGGGAGCAGGGGAACTTCTTCAAAGAATTCTGGTCCTCTTCGGCTCCATCAAAAGTAACGGGGTTGTGTTGAGGAAGCTTCTCTATGACAGAATTCCAACAAGAGCTAATTTAGTTAAGAGAGGTATCCTAAACAACAATGACAATCTTGCTTGTGGTCTTTGTGATCAAGTGATGGAGAATGCAGATCATCTATTTTTTGAATGTAAAGTGTCTTATGCCTTATGGATTGGAGTGTTATAGGTGGGTGGGTGTTTCAACGATTATTCCGAATAATGCAGCAATTCACTTTAGGCAACATGCTGCAATTCTGCCAAGCAAGAAGGGGATCGATTTATGGAGAGGGATTTGGTACTTCGTGATTTGGAATATTTGGCAAGAGAGGAATAAGAGAATATTCAGAAATGAGGCCTTTTGCTTGAGTAGAACCATGGAATCAATCAAAGTGAGTTCTTGGCTTTGGGTGAAGGCAAAAAAATGTGGTTTTCCCTTCTCATTTACTGAATGGTATCAAGAACCTCTAGAGTGCATTTTGTGATGCTCTTGGTCTTCTAACATTGGATGTGGTGTACTGGAACTTCTATTCTCTTGTATTGGGATGAGTACGTACCCCTTGTACTCAAGTTTTTTTTTCCAATAAAGCCTTTGTCTTATCAAAAAAAAAAAAAAAAAAGAGGGTGGATCAGATGAAAGTGGTGAAGGGATTAATGATGAATTGACGAAGGATTTCTTGGGATTAAAGTCTTTGTTTTAGAGTGGTTATCCTCGTGAGTATAGCTGGTTTAACGGACTGTTCGACGAGAAATGCTAAGCCAAAAATCTTTTAATTTGGCTAGCATAATTAGCTATTTTGAGGACCCTGAGAGTTTTTTTTCTTTTTCTTTTATTTTTGAATCTTGATAGTACTTTTGTGTTTTTAATATTTCATTACTTTTCCTAATGGGAGGGAACAAATGTTCAAAGTTGAAAATCTAGTTTTACTAATGTATCTTAACTTCTCTTGCATGCATATATAGCATGTGTTTTCAAATATATATATATATATATATATATATATATATATATATATATATATATATATATATATGTGTGTGTGTGTGTGTGTGTGTGTGTATAGCATGTGATTAATCTTTTATGCTGCAGTTATCTTTTTGTCTTTGATTGTGATAATTATCGTTCCATCTCAAAGCTCAAATTTATGGAGAATAACAAAGTCATTTATTGATTTAAATATATTCTCCCACATTTTGCCTTACATTTTCATAGACTTTTGTTATTTCTATTACATAAACACTACATAAGTCTTTAAATCTTAAGAATTAATTCAAACTTAACAATATTTATGGTTGTTTTCTAAGTAGACCTACTACGAAAACCCTGAGCAGCAGCGACACTATTTTCCAACAAAATTTAGGCTTACACATAAAAATAAAAAAGTTTCATCACTGAAGCCTACATCATCAAAAATTCCGTCAGTATTGCTTAGCTTTTTTGTAGTATATTTGAAATTATATCATTTGTTCTAAATAAAATACGTTATTCCAATTTGGCATATTAGTTGAATAATATATAAAAGAATAACAAAATACCCTCTGTGTATTTTATAAGTTCCTCAATATATAAGGGAGGGTACTTCACTAGCAAAAATCGAGGCTATGGATGGTTTTTGCTTGGAAAGGGCATTAAAAGTACTTAACAATTAATAATTTAAATAACTGAATAATACTTAAATTAGTTTTCTACTACAATTCCCTTGAAACATACATATGCTTTTTTTTAGCATTTTGAAGGAATTTTTACAGGAAACAATATTCCCACTTATGAATTATTGACGAGATTTTGTGAACAAAAATACCGCAAAAACTTTTTTGTATGCATAAGCTAATAAATTTCAGATTGAGTAAAAGGACAGGCAAAAACTCCCTTCGTATAGGAAGCAGAGGTGTTGTTCTTCACCTCTGTCTAAAATCCCAATATAATGATTTTTCGCTCTCTCGCCTATTTCGCTCTCTCTCTCTTACTTTTCTATTTTTCTTTCAATATAATGATTTTTCGTTTATTACACAAAACATTGACTTCTTAATTTCTTGCTACCCGATCTATTTCTTGGTTACAAAAGCCCAATTACTAGATCTTAAATCATGTAAAAAGCAAAACGAAATCTTTTATATATATATATATATATATATATATATATATATATAGAGAGAGAGAGAGAGAGAGAGAGAGAGAGAGAGAGAGAGAGAAAGCAAGAAAGCAAGAAAGCAAGAAAAAAAAATCTCCCTTTTCTATATATGTACAGAAAGAAAAGAAAAGACTAGACGATGTCAAAATCCTTTTGTATAGGTATCTGCCTTGCACATTGATGTGACTTTACTACCATTTTTTTTCTTATTTTCCCCCTTTTTTGGATCTTTACTTTAGAAAAATATTATTATTCTCAAACTGTTTGAAAATGATACTAAATTTTCAAACACTTGGAAATTCTTAATTAACATCATATAAATAAATCTATTTTAAGTCGAAATTTTTTTCAAATTGTACTTTTATAACCCTTCTCAAAAGTATTTCCAAACACTTTGAACATATATACTGGAAACATTCTAGCACATAACATCCATATTTAATTTCTTAGTGCAAGAAAATAATGCACATATATGCTAGAGTGGAGATATGTCCTAATACTTCATGGCACGTTAGACATGCTCAACATACAATCATATTGAACAAATAGACGTTTAGCCAAGTACGAAAAGTTAAATAATAATTGTCTAAGGCCTGAAATATATATCCTTTTTTGAAGTTTTGTGTTGGCTTCAAAGTCATTATTCTACCTCACTTTATCAACACCAACATACTTGAAAGGGCTTCCAAGTCACAAATCTACTCTAGAGAAACCTTTATCATGGAAAATCTTTTTTTTTTTTTTTAGTTCCTTGGAATAAAGTGCGTGATTTGGTTTTTAAGGTTCAATCTATTTTTTGTACATCTTGTGAGTTATAGAGAGTGAATAATCAAGCACGAAAAGATATCAATGGAGAGGCTAAGAGAGACAAGGGGCTTCATGCCCCATATTATATTTAATATTTATAGTGATAGGCTTTTCTTTTGTCTCACAAATCCTTTTCAAATTTAAATTTTGTGACCATTATAAAAGTTTCATTAATCTATCATTGGATAAGGTAAGTCCACAATATCATATCTCTCTTCTAAAAGTACTAAAACTCATGCCAAGTCAAGTATACATTTGTAGATAGATTTTGGTTTCTCATTATATTTGTTTGTAGTAGTGTAGGGGTTCTTCTTATTGTTTAAAGAAAAAAAAAAAAGTTTGCTAGATTGTACTTTTTGCATCACCAAATAATTTATCTTTGATTTTTGCATGCATCACCATGTTATTTGTTTTATTTTTTTACAATTTTTTATCTATTATACTATAAATGATCGTTAAGGTAAAAAAAATTATAGTTTTTTGGTTTAATAAAACATACGGCGTTAGTTGACTTGTCGCTAATACTTTATATCAGAAAAAAGTAAGGTGACTCTCATCATTGACCGGATATTTACATGAATTCAGGAAAAGTATTAAAATAATAACAACAAAAAAGGTTTTAAATATCAACAATAAAGTAGTATTATCGATGTAATAAAGTTATTAATGCCCAATCAATTGTCGTTAAAATCCCTACTGTATGTGACAACTAACAACTAACAGTTGTCATTAATGTCATTCACTAAGCATACCACTATTATGTCGTGGCAAGGCATGCGCTTTAGCGATCTAGGTTAATTTTCTGAAAAACTCTTTTGACTGAAAAATTGCAGCATCAGAATTTAGACTTTCAGAAAGTAATTCGGTGTTCTTGGGTACTTAGTGTTTTTTACCTGACTCTTCAACAAAAATAATCTATAACCATTTTGTTCGATCATCAATATTTCAATAGTTCCATTCAGCATGAAAACTAAGTACTTGGAGTACATATACATATATATACATATATACATATACACACATATATATAATAGAAAAATAATCTATAACCATTTTGTTCAACCAGATATTTCAATAGTATTCCATTCATTATGAATATTAAGTACTTGGAGTACATATATATATATATATATATAAAGGTTATGAGCGTGATCAGTAATAAAACACACACTAATATATTTTCTACTTAATTGCTCTCTAGATCTATTTTATTTTACACTAAGCGTGAGAACAAAGAAGGGGACATTTGAATCTTTCTCCTTGACGAAGGAAAATGACTTTAATCTATAAAACTATTAGATAAGCATTCTCTATTTTTTTTTCATCAAAAATCATACCCAATCATGGAAAATAAAAATAAAAATTCTTTATGTAATTATCTACTATGGCTGAAAGGGTTTGATTATTTATTTTATAAACCAAACTAAAAAAAAATAATAACAAATTAATTTGTGTAGGTTTAACTAAGATACTTATGACTTGTTTTGCTCTTCTCTACATATAATAAAACAATGCTAGCGATTGTTTAAAAATATTGTTTATAAGCATTTAAAGGTATGACTAATAGTTGCAATTTGCTTTTTACAGAAGTTAATGCACTTTATAATGAACAGGTTGGTCTACCTACAAAACTTGTCTTCATTTCCTTTATGTTTAATACTTTTTTTCGTATAAGCTATCAACCTTAAAATTTGGTATGATATATGTGCTAGTCAAAAAGAAGAAGACGGCGATGATGATAATGAAAAAATATTTAACAACTCTTTGAGCAAACTAAAGCAAATAAGGGTCCGAAAAGTTTAGGAATGATGAACTTAGTTTAACTACTCTTAGAGCAAACAAGAGAAAATCTCATAGTTTGTTCTTCTATTATTTTTCAACTGCGAACTTTAGATTAACTGTAGTTAGTTCAATATTGACCAAGACAAATGTAGTTAACCGAAACCCATCCGGATAATAATGTTGTGATAAAGTAGTGACTGTGTTTCTCAATCGCCCAAATAATCCTAAACTTTGAGAACGAGTGTAATTAAGCAGGTTCATTTTGAATTATATTTCATTGCATGGTATTGTGTTTAATCACATCTTTTGTAAGGGGACAAATTTTGGACCTATTTCTCTGATGCAATTGATGAAGTTAGAAATAAGAAATTAAGCAATGTGTACAAAACAAATTAATTTGAAATCTTCAATTTATTAAAATATAAATAGATTCAAAGAGGTGCATACTTCTTGTATATCTATGTCTCCTTAGTACAAGTCTCTTTTGTTCCAGAATGGTGTACAACTCTATGTACTACTATTAGATTTTGTACAAGTGGACATCATGTGTAGTCTTAATGCATGTGGTATGTGATTACAGATATAAATATGTATAATTATACCTTTTATTTATTATACAAGGTATGAATCCAACGGCGGTACAGAGAGCGATATACCACTATGGCCAAAACAATTTGAGATGTTATCTCTTATATGTCCAAACTTAAGAAAAAAGTCAAACATGAGGTATAGTTAATAACCTAATTTGACCTTGGCGATATATCCAATGGTACTGCATGGTGGACACGTGGTATGTAGAGATTGTAAACACCCACTATAAAACCTAGTCACCTTCCAAATGTTTAGTGCATCTTCTCACGGTGAAAACTAAGGTACTCATGTCCATGGTTATAAAACTCCTTATAATATTTATTCCATGGTTTTTTTAATCCTCCATAGATAGAACTCATTTTTAAAGTACTCATTCTGGGTATGCATGTGATATTTTTCCTTTCATTCTCAGTTGTTTTATGTTTTTTGTCTGTGATCTGCAGATCGGAGTAGTTTGAACTAAATTTCATTGTTGTCATCTACGATTGAAAAAAAAAAAAGATTAGAAATGAGAACTCATACTTGTTGCCATAAACAAGAAGTGAAGAGGGGGCCTTGGTCACCAGATGAAGATATAAAACTTACGGAATGCCTTTCTACCCATGGTCAAGTCAATTGGGCTTCAATTCCGGGACTTGCTGGTAAAATTTTGAGATGTATTTTACCATTAATACTTGTAACATTGATAAGCAAAGAAAGCATAAATTGATCTTAATCTTGTGGTTCAGGGTTGCAAAGGTGTGCCAGGAGTTGCAGATTCAGGTGGATAAATCACCTCAGACCTGGTCTGAAAAAAGGGGGTCTCACTTCTGAAGAAAAATTATCCATCATCGAGCTGCAAAGGAGGGTAGGAAATAGGTAGTTACAAATTAAACCATCCACCAATATGTGATAAATTATTTAGTCATCAAAAATATTAATGTTAAATGTCACTTTCTCATAATAATTATTTTACATAATATATAAAATGACATCATGTGCACATCATATGCAGGTGGGCACATATAGCAACGCACTTACCTGGAAGAACTGACAATGAAATCAAGAATTTTTGGAGCACCCATATCAAGAATAATCTCCAGGTTGAAAATGGTATTCCCGAAAAAGATCCTACAATCTCATCTGACCAAGTCAACACCTCAAACCTACCTACGACGCTTCAAGGGTTAGCTCCTGTTCAACCTCATATGGCCAGTGCTATAGCAAACCTAGCACCACCTCACCAACTCCTTAACGACAACCATTTGTACTCAGATTCTAGAGTTGATGCCTATATGCAGGAATTATCCATGCTTTTGGACCCTTCTGTGCCACATCCTAATAACATTACTGAAGAGTCGTATGAAGATGTATTTGAAGGACCTATATCATCTGCTGACCAAGCACTTTTTGATAAGTTAAATAGTGAACTCTTCTCTCCTGAAAAAACTGCATGCGAAAATGATTTTGACTTCACTGATCAGAGCAGGTCCTTGTATCCCGATTCCATGAGCAAGATCACCTCTATAATGGGACCCTTTCCATCAACAACCACCCTTTCCTACACATCAGCATCCACCTACTCTAGTCCAGGCTCAACATTAGCGCCACCAGCTCATGATGCGCCTCTTTCTTAAATCCTTCCAAAAGTGTGGTTGGTCAGCCCTATAGGAGTACTTTGTGGTTCTATATTTGTAATTTTCAAGGTCATTGTATAATTTATTTTCAAGATTTTGGTGTTTGTGCGACAGTGAAATTAGTGGAATAAACCTCATCTTTTTCTAGTTTAATTGAATTTAAGCAGATTTGTTAATATAATAATGTTCATAAGTTTGTGTTTCCTTTTGTGCGTCTTTATTAATTTACTTGATATTATAGCGATGATTAATCAGTACATATTTGATGTATTTTTGTACAAATTGGCTTAAACTCTTAAAAATAGATAAGAAATAAGGAGTGTCCTGATGGCATACACATTGTGCTTTTGTACATATCTGTCATACAACTCATGTTTTTCTTTCGAAGAAAGAAAAGTCCTTTTCAAATACGGAATCTTTTTAAAAAAAAATATAAAATCGTTTTTACAATGTTAAAAACGCGTCTTAGCAGACGCATATTTAACTTCTCATGTGCCAAAGGGAACTCAGGAGACCACATGTTGCGCACGTGCATTTTAGCGGGTGAACAGTGTTTTTTGGGAAAAAAATGGACGAGTTTATAATTTCTGCACATTAGAGGACCAAAAAGTTCAATGTTCACAATAAAGAACGAAGGTTGTACAGGGCACACATTAAAGGACTAAAGATGAAAGATTCTCTGTTTAACTTAATTTAAGAGGATTTCTAAAAATATAACGTGCTCAAGTTTAAGTTTAATTCACCAACTTTAGCTTTGTTAGCTCAGCTTTTTGTCCTTACAGCACAGGCACATTGTCTTGAAGGTTGAGACTTATGGCCTCATCTCACCATGATGCAATGCATTTGAGATTCCCCGAATATTATCCCTTTCCAGATTTTGTATATTACAACTCTCTGGAGTGAGAAAAGTTTCAGAACAAGAAAAATGATGAAATGTTTTCCAATCCAACAGATGCCTCACTTGGATGAAAACAAGCCTAATTTTACTTGTGCTTCTTTTGAAGGTAGTGGTTCTTCCACCATTAACACGAATGATAGTAGTGAAACGTATCCAACATATATTGATTTTTCTTCTCTGAATCAACCTCAGCACACACACTCAAGATGAAGAAAAATCAACCATGTCAACCAGGTACCAAAAGAATTCTTGAATTGTTCTTGAATTTGAATCAAACTATAAAAATTGTTTGGAATAACAAATTTAGGTTTTCGAAGTAGCAAGCCTAAGAAATGAAAGTTGGGTTTTTAATCATCATAAAAATCAAAGGGTGTATTCACTATCAAGAGTGTCATATAAGTTAGACATTTGATTTCTTTATGATTATTATATACTTCAATATGATAAATGTTCATGTGGTTCAATCGGATTGGAAAGCGCATGTCAAGGTTTGTGGCATTAGGGAGTGTAGCTCTGAATGTGGAACTCTTTTCTCTAGGTAAGTGAATTAAATTCATTATCATTATTTTACTGGTTAGTTAGAACGTGAAACTTAAAAACAGGCTAGCACATTGATGCATATAGGAATTAGTTAGAGATCTTTCTTGTTTATGTATATGTATTACTGTTCTTAATTGCTTCTTAATTAGTTTGTTTCTTCCAAATTTATCCTCCCTGTTTTGCTTTTTTTCTGTTTAGGGGTGGGGTGGGGGTGGGTCGGGGCTGAATTATTGGAAAACTTGAAACGATTAGCTATTAGCTAGATAGAGAGGGATTTTTTAGTTATTTGATTTTTCGTTTTCCTCTAGTTAATTTTTGAGGTGAAAATAAATTAAACTCGCCTATTTTCTAAGAAGCCCTAACGGCTATTCTCTTGTGTTATTTTCTTTTGCACATAACTCTGTTGTGCTTCAAAAAAAATGTCATCAGAACCCCTCTCCTTTTATATCAAACCTCCTCTTATTTTTATTATAACCCCCGTATTTTTTTTTTAAATGCACTAAATTTGCTCACAAAAATCTGCACGAAACGCTCTTGTAATCAAAAACTGTGCACAATACCTCCTCATGTTATAAAAAAAGTTGTATCAAACACCCTTCTTATTAAGAGAGTAAAATTGACATTTTACATTTAATTAATATTTTTGTTTTAAAGAGGTTGCTGCAGGGTTTTTTAAAACACGGGGGGTTTTCGTGACAAAAAAAAAACACAAATGGTGCAGACTTTTTAAACACATGTGGTTTCATGCATTTTCCCCAGTTTCTGAAGATTTTTATTTTCCTTAAATTCATGGAACCTCACTAATAATCATTAATTGAGAAAATTATTATTTATTTTATTACATAAATATAGTATCTTATCTCAACTATAAATTATAAATTTCAAAATTATAATTATGCAACACCTCATTGTTCTTGTTTTTTACTCATTCATATATTGTTCTGTGTTTTTCATAATTTATCTTTCACAAGGGCTCCTGTGGTGCGCTTCAGCAAAAAGAACACCAATATCTCTTTCCAATAGCTTCTTACTAAAACCTCTAGCTTCTACTTCTTTAACAACATCTCAAAACTTTATAAACTTCCAACAACAAACTCAATCCCATTTCCAATCAATTAGAGCAACAAAGTTCAGTACTCTAAGCTCAGAACTTCCACCCAGGATAGCTTACATACCACACATTGGTCCAGGAAGAACACCCCTGCACCAGACCACCCAATTGCCCATGGCCTTGATCGACGGTCTATTTTGTCATGTTTTCACCAACTTTAGCTTTGTTAGCACAGTTTTTTTGTCCTTACATCACACGCACATTGTCTTGAAGGTTGAGTCTTATGGCCTCATCCAACATGATGCAGTGCATTTAAGATTCCTCAAATATTATCCCCTTGCAGATGGTAAATGTTACAACTCTCTGAAGTGAGAAAAGTTTCAGAACAAGAAAAATGATGAAAGGTTTTCCAGTTCATCAGACGCCTCACATGGATGAAAACATACCTAATTTTACTTGTGCTTCTTTTGAAGTTAGTGGTTCTTACGGGATTAAATCATTTTTGGTGCCTCAAATTGGCACGATTTCAATATTGGTGCCTTATTGAGGCAGCCATCAAAATTGGCGCCTTAACTCGGAATTTTTATCAATTTCACTACATAAGCAATACTCCACCAACACCGCCACATGTGCAATTAAAAAAAAACTTAAATCCACAAATTTATATAAGGAATTGTATTTATAAATTTGAGTTATAAATATTTTTATTTTAAAATCTGATTTTCATTAAATAAAAAATAAAAATAAAAAAAAAATCTTCATCTCCTTCACCTCTTCTACAGTTCATTCTCTTCTTCTTTTCCTCTGCTACAGTTCATTCTCCTCTTCACTTTCCACATCTTCATAATAACACTTATTAACAACACCAATCAATCAAACAAATAAAATTGCAGAGCAAATAAGAAGTAAAAATAATAATGAAGATTAACGGAGCAATTGTTGAAGAAGAGTTCGTTTACAGCGAAGAAACGCATCTGACCGTTCAAAAATACAAGAAATAAACACACAAAACACATTTAACTAAATGGCAAATAATAATAATAATAATAATTATTATTATTATTATTATTATTATTATTATTATTATTATTATTATTATTATTATTATTATTATTATTATTATTATTATTATTATTATTATTATTATTATTATAATAATAATAAATAAAAACAAATTGGTGATAATCACAATTAATGAAGTTGGAAAAGATAAAACCTAAAATTGGAAAATATAAACGTAAGTGCAGAAACCACCCATCCCCATCCACTCCGACCACCACCTCTGCCCTGTAACCCGCCCTCACCTCTACACCCTCCGCCGCTCGTCTTCTTCCTCCGACACTCCCGAACCCGAACCCATCCCTCTTACCCGAATCTCCTACTTGAACGACGTCAAAGCCAGTCTCCGACAAGAAACTCCATCGCGAAATCGCCCCTTCAAACCCCTCTCGTTTACAAAACCCTATTCCCAGTCCACCACCACCTCCTTCCTGATTACCCTCTTTAGAAGAAGTCCGACGATTTCAATTGGGGAAGATGACTATACCCAAAATTATTATTTTTAATTGTTATGAATTTTCATTTAGTTAAACCTGTTTTGTGTTATTCAGTTTATTTATTTCTAACCTATGATTTTATCTATAATGAAATTATAAAGTTTGTAACTTTTTAAAATTTATTCTGGATTATAAAAAACCTTTTGAGAAATTTTTGGGGTGTAAATGTGGTTGTATGAAAGATATGGTGCATGAATATAAAATTTTCAAATTTTTTTAGGGTTTAAATGCATAATAATTTTTTGGGGTGAAGAGGCGAAGGAGATGAATATTTTTTTTTATTTCTTGTTTTTTTTTATCATAATTTTTTATTTATCATTAAATCAGATTTTAAAATAAAAAATATTTATAACTCAAATTTATAAATACAATTCCTTATATAAATATGTGGACTTAAGTTTTTTTTTAACTGCACATACGACTGTATATGTGGAGTATCGCTTATGTGGTGGGTTGACTTGGGTCAAAATCCCCAAATTTTCTGCCATGTCACGTCCGCGTAAGCAATTCCAGCCAAATTTCAAATTTTCCTGTGAATTGATAAAAATTCCGAGTTAAGGCACCAATATTGAAATCGTGCCAATTTGAGGCACCAAATATGATTTAATCCCTGGTTCTCACCATTAACACGAATGATAGTAGTGAAATGTATCCAACAGATATTGATTTTTCTTCTCTAAATCAACCTTAGCCACACACACTCAAAAAGGAGAAAAATCAACCATGTCAACCATGTACCAAAAGAATTCTTGAATTGTTCATGAATTTGAATCAAACTATACAAATTGTTGGAAAAACAAATTGAGGTTTTCGAAGTAGCCTAAGAAATGAAAGTTGGGTTTTTAATCATCGGTTTTTAATCATCATAAAAGAGCAAATGATGTATTCACTATCAAGAGTGTCATATAAGTTAGATATTTGAATTCTTTATGATTATTATATATTAGTGATTTAATCAAATCTTGAGACAACCAGGGTGGGTATTAGTTGATGTGGCCATTGCCAGACACAAATTAATAAATGTCTATCATCTCTACAAATTTGATAGTAGTGAGATGTATCCAACAAATTTTGATTTTTCTTCTCCGAATCAACGTCAGCCCCACACACTCAAAAATAAGAGAAATCAACCATGTCAACAAGGTACCAAAAGAATTCTTGAATTTGATTCAAACTATAAAAATTGTTTGGAAAAACAAATTGAGGTTTTCGAAGTAAGAATTGGTGCAAGCTCTTAAAAACGGATTAGTAATAAGGGGGATTTTAATTGATAGACTAGTAGAGTTTGGAGCACACATTTTGTGTTTCTGTACCTATCTCTCATAAAGTTTGATCTTTCGTTTTGGAGAGAGAAAAGTCAATTTTAAATACGAGTTCTTGTTAAGAATCTTATTAAATTTGGAATAAATATCAAATAGTGGGGGTAATAAACATGATTTGCTCACGGCAAACGATATTTAGTTTTCTTTTTGTTGGTAGCTAGGCTTGTGTGCGCTAACAAATCATCCTTATTTTTGGTTAAATGTACTAAAACCAAATACCTAAGAGATAAGGAAACAAAGTTATTATGGATATTAATAAGTTTCATATGATAAATAGCATTAGATGAAAAACGAAAAACTCTAGGTTTCTGACTCCAATAAAAAAATATACTCACGTAGGAAATGACACACACATTCTGAAAAGAAAGTTGAATGCTGATATCTGTCATTCATTAAATAGCGACAAAGTTACAATCATAATCCGACATACTAAGAAACAAAAGTGAATTAAAAGAACTAGTGGTTTAAACTTTCAACAACCAAAACTTTATATCTGGAAAGATAGTACCAGTCTAAATAAGACAACAATACTGGAATGTCGCAGAACATATAAACGACAAGCAACCTCATGAATAAGTTCATAATACGCAAGTAGTCGTGTCACAAATTAGATCCACATGTCTACTCAAATAGTTTTGTCGCCATTTAATGCAAGTATAGTTCTCCACTTTCACGGGAATTCAGTTTTTCTTTAGGGCTAATTGCAGTAAACCCCCCCCCCCCCCCCCCCCCCCCCCCCCAATCTATGGGGTCTGATGCACTTTGCCCCCTAACCTATGAAAATGTGTAAGATGTCCCCCAACCTATTGATTTTTGTGCGATCTGGACCCTGATGTCAAATATGACGGACAAAAGTTAGACACGTGTTAAAAATGAACGGTTAATCAATGACTTAGGGGGCAAATCGCATAGAAATCAATAGGTTATGGGGTATTTCACACATTTTCATAGGTTAGGGGGCAAAGTGCAACAAATCCTATAGATTGGGGGATTTGCTGCTGTTAAACCTTTTCTTTATTATTGTCTAAACTTCTTATTTTGAAAATGTAATGTTATTTAATAAAACTCTTCATTCCCCCTGTTCATTAATCATATCAGCAATTAATTAGTAAATATCTTCTATATCATAATACTATTATTGTTATTATTACATATATATACTACTAGTAGTACTACAAATTTACATAGTATATGTTGCAATATCCTCGTCACTGTTCTCCGTCACAAAATAAACAAAATCAATTAGCCATTTTCGAGAAAGAAAGCTAAGTAAAAAAGCAATGAAAGTAACAAAGGAAATAATGTTTTAAGAATTTGAAAGTCAATGAAAAAATTGTGTAGGTTGGTAAGTAAGACATTAGTGACATGTTGTCTTTATCAAGCTATAATTCAATAAGGATATTGTAAAGTGTAAACAAATGACTACCAGGAATAGTATTTTGATTTGGGTCAATTGCTCCAAACCCTCCAATGTATGGGCCCATTTAATGTGCACCCTAACTTTTCAAAATGACCGAAATACCCCCTAACCTATTGCAAAGTTTGTCAATTGCCCCTAGCCTTGGTCGACGGTGTATTTTGTCATGTTTTCACCAACTTTGGCTTTGTTAGCTCAGCTTTTTTGTCCTTACATCACAGGCACGTTGTCTTGAAGGTTGAGTCCTATGCCCTCATCTCACCATGATGCAATGCCTTTAAGATTCCTCAAATATTATCCCCTTGCTGATGGTAAATGTTACAACTCTCTGAAGTGAGAAGAGTTTCAGAACAAGAAAAATGATGAAAGGTTTTCCAATTCAACAGACGCCTCACATGGATGAAAACATGCCTAATTTTACTTTTGCTTCTTTTGAAGTTAGTGGTTCTTCCCCCATTAACACAAATGAGAGTAGTGAGATGTATCCAACGGATTTTGATTTTTCTTCTCCGAATCAACCTCAGCCCCAAGCACTCAAAAAGAAGAGAAATCAACCATGTCAACCAGGTACCAAAAGAATTCTTGAATTGTTCTTGAATTTGATTCAAACTATAAAAATTGTTTGGAAAAACAAATTGAGGTTTTCGAAGTAGCCTAAGAAATGAAAGTTGGGTTTTTCATCATCATAAAAATCAAAAGGTGTATTCACTATCAAGAGTGTAATATAAGTTAGACATTTGATTTCTTTATGATTATTATATGCTTCTGATTTAATCAAATCTTTAGACAACCAGAGTGGGTATTAGTAGATGTGGTCATTGCAAAACACAAATTAATAAATGTCTAACATCTCTATAAAGTTGAGCTTTAGAGGAAACAGAAATTTAATATGGTACCAGAGCTGGGTTCAAATCCCAACATCACCCACATATCAAGAATTGTCAACTTTTTCCAGGAGTAACAAAAATAGTTGGCCTGCGAATGAGGGTGGCTATTGCAGATTATATAAATTCATAAGTATCAATTCTCTCCCTAAACTTTCAGCCATTACATATCATCAGAAATTTCAACTGTATTTGTTTCTACTTGTGTCACCATTTCAATAAGTTTTTTTTGTTGTTTTTAATGCAGACCCTGAAGTTGAAGTGGTGGCATATTCACCAAGAACCCTTTTCTCAACCAACCGATTTGTGTGTGAAATATGCAACAAAGGGTTTCAAAGGGAGCAGAATCTGCAGCTACACAGAAGAGGGCACAATTTGCCATGGAAGTTGCAGAAAAGAAACGAAAATGAGGCTATAAGGAAAAAAGTTTATGTTTGCCCTGAAATAAGTTGTCCACACCATGATCCTTCAAGGGCATTGGGGGACCTTATGGGATTGAGGAAGCACTTTTTCAGAAAGCACGGAGAAAAAAAGTGGACATGTGATAAATGTTCAAAGCGTTATGCGGTTCTATCGGATTGGAAAGCGCATGCCAAGATTTGTGGCACGAGGGAGTACAGATGTGAATGTGGAAAGCTTTTCTCTGGGTAAGTGAATTAAATTTCATTATTATTTCACTGATAAGTTAGAGCATGAGAGATAAACCCAAGGTGGCACATTGACACACTTAGTAATTAGTTAGATATTTCCTGTTTATTTAATTGTTATTTAGTTTTCTTAATTGCTTCTTAATCTCTTTCTCCAAATATTTATGGATCCTCCCTGTCTTGCTTTCTCCTTTTTAAGGATGACCATGTGCTTGCACTTAATGCCACAGAGTTATTACATGTGTACATAATTTGTTTTGAGATTTTAATACAGGCGAAGTTGGGTGATTACAGAGGTATCGACGTCTTACCTTTATATATTATGAAAAATATGCAAGTTACTCTTGTAAAAATAAATAATTAGTTACTCCTCTATGTTATGTTAAATACATGTGATGAAAAATATGCAAACTAACCCTGTGATATTTAAAAGGTTGCATAGCACCCTTTATCACTTGCATATAAGAGGTTGTATTTCTGAACATATTAAAATACAAAGGAAAGTTATGTTTCTTTTTAACATAAAAAAAAAAAATGTGTTATTTACCTATTTATTTTTCATATGCAAGTAATGTGCTTATTTTAACATAACACGGGGGGTAATTTGTCAATTTATTTTTCACAAGGGTAAAGGGCCTGTTTTAGCATAAGGGTTTCGTGCCAAAAAGCCTTATGTAACTCATTACCCATTCCAGTGTTTAAGGTTGATCTTCAATTTTGCAATTTACTCATTCATTGTTATGTTTTTTCAGAAAGGATAGTTTTATCTCTCACAAGTACTCATGTGGTGCTTCAGCAGAAAGACAAACACCAATAACTCTTTCCAACAGCTTGTCCCTAAAACCTCATGCTTCAACTTCTTTAACAACATCTCATCACATGTTAAACTTCCAACATCAAACTCATGAGTTCCATTTCAATCCCTTCCGGTTTCCAATCAATGGAGAGCAACAAAATTTCAGTACTCTAAGCCCAGAAGTTCCACCATGGATAGCTAACACATCACACATCGGTCCAGCAACACCCATGCATCAAAACACCCAAACCCCATCACTCTTCCAGGAATACTTTCATCAAAATTTCGCACCAAATCATCATAACCATGATGATCACAATCTTAACCCTAATCCCACCACCATACCCTTCTACTACCCCTCACCCTCACCCACCGGTGTGTTTATTGAACACCGCCAAACTCACTTGTCCCCACATGAAGAGTTTTCTCAAAGCTTGGGTTCTTATGGGGTTGAAGCTGATGCAGTGACGGGTGTTAGTACAGAATCTGGTGCGGCAGCAGGTGACATCACGGGCGATTTTCTTTCTTCTACCTTCTTTCATGATGATCACATGACAACTATGAACAGCAATCATCACTCTCTTTCAAATTCCAGTGCTGGATTTCATTCTACTTTCTTTCATGATGATCACATGACGACTATGAACAATAGTCATCACCCTCTTTCTAATTCATCAAGTGCTGGATTTGAAGAGAATGTTTTACTTGATGGAATCATGAATCATCAATCAAGTGAAGGAAGTGAGACTTTGCATGAAACCCCAGGTCAAGAAGGTGGAGATGATGATGATGAAATGACAAGGGATTTCTCGGGATTAAAATCTCTGTTTCAAAATGATTATCTTCATGAGTATAACTGGTTTAAGGGATTGTTCGAAAAGAAAAGCTAAGCCGAAAATCTTTCATTCGCTAGATTAGCTCTTTTGGAAACCTTTAATTTATTTGAATCTTGATACTTTTGTGTTTTATATTTCATGACTATTTCCTAATGGTAGGCCGAAACAAATGTTGGAAGTTGAAAACCTAGCTATTATATCTCATCTTCGTTTGCATGTGTAGCTTGTGGCCTTTACGGTACAGTTATCATGTCGGTTTTGCAGTAAACATCATTCCATCCAAATGCTCAAACTTATATAGCAGATAGGCATTTATTGGTTTATACATATATTCTTGGACATTCTACCTTATGTTTTTATAGACTTTCATCTTTTATGTTTCATAAACACTATTTACTTACATGTGTCCTAACGTATTATAAGAATTATTTTAAATATTGCTCTTTTCTCAGTAGTGGATATTTGAAGAAAATTAGGGGTTTTGCTATTAAATATAATGTGTTTGTCAAATTGAAAATTTATTTAGTCCTATAATATAATAAAGAACTATTTAATTAGCCTCTGTGTGTATTATAAGTCTCCAAATATCTCAATCTATTAGGAGTGTACTTCACTCGCAAAAATCGAGAGTATGGATGGTTTTGACACGATCAATTGGGAAGAAGTCGTGAGATTTTGAACCAAATTAGACAATTTGAGAAGTTAGGGTTTACCCCTAAACAGATTAGATCTCACGATCTGATTTTTGGGATGAAAAAATGGGGGGGTGGGGGTTGCGCGATATAGTCAGCAAGTTTTAAAAATAAAAATAAAAACATTATTTCTTTTAACAAAATGCGTCTGATAGTTAGGGGTTTTTAAAAAAACATAAAAGAGTTTTTACAATGTTAAAAACGCGTCTTAGCAGACGTTTTTTTAACTTCTTACATGCCAAAGGGAACTCATGAGGCCACATGCTGCGCACGTGCATTTTAGGCGGTGAACAGTGTTTTTTGAAAAAAAAAAAAAATGGACGAGCTTAGTAATTTCTGCACACTAGGTAAGAATTGGTTCAAGCTCTTAAATATGGATTAGAATTAAGGAGGATCCTAACTGATACACTTTTGGAGTTTTGAGCATACGTTTTGTGTTTTTGTACATATCTCTCTTACAATTTGATTTTTCGTCTAGGAGAAACTAAAGCCATTTTCAAATGCGAGATTCTGTCAATAATCTCAATATATTTTGAATATATATCAAATAGCCGGGGTAATATGACATGGTTGACTCATGTCAAATGATATTTGACATTTTTTTGTTGGTAGCTATGCTTGTGATCGCTAATCAAATACTAAAGAGATAGGAAAACCAAGTTTATGTGGATATTGATAATTTTATCATCATAGGATACATACAATTTGATGAGAAATGAAAAACCTTTTGTGAAGATTTCTTATTCCAATTAAAAATATAGCCACGTTCGGAGTGACACACACATTCTCTAACCAAAGTTGAATATTGATACTGGTTATTCATTGAATAACGACAAAGCTATGATTATTATCCGACATAACAGGACAAAAAAGAGAATGAAAAGGACTAGTGGTTTAATTTCGACGACCAAAAGTACTATATATTTGAAACGATAGTGTTCATTTAATATAAGACGACAATATTGGAATGTCGCACAACATATAAAAGACAACGAACTTCATGAATGAGTTCATAATGCTCAAAAAGTTGTGTCACAAATTTAGGGATAAAAGCGGTAAATTCCCTATACTATACCCCTATTGCACTTTATGTCATATCCTTTTTTTTTTGGAAACTTGCCACGTGTACTATAGATAAATAAGAATTTTTTCCCCCGATCAAATTTATGGTGGGTTTTTTGCCGGAATTTTAAACATGAATGTGAGGATTCATCACGATTTAACCTCAAATTCATTAAAAGTTGAAATTTATGGACTCGTCTCATCCCATGACGCAACACATTTAATATTCCCAGAGAAATATTATCCCTTTTGCTGATGTAATATGTCACAATTGTTCTGCAGTACAACAGACTTCTCTTCTCAGATGGATCAAAACAAGTAATTTGACTAGCGCTTCATTTGGTGTTAGTGGTTCTTCCAGCATTAACAGAATGGATGGTAGCGGAAGCTATCCAGCAGAGTTCAATTTCTCTTCTTTAAATGACAGCCTCAGCCCCACATAGTCAAAAAGAAGAGAAATCAACCATGTCAACCAGGTACCAACAGGATTCTTGAATTATTTTTTAATTGATACAACCTAAAGAATTGTTTGAAGTGGCATATTGAGATTTTCAAAGTAGCCTAAGAAATTGAACTTTTATTTGAAACACCATGAAAAGATCAGATGATGTATTGAGTATCAAGAGTGTTGCATGAGTTAGCCTTTAGATTTCTTTGCGATGGTTACATTTTTCTTGATTTAATCAAAAAATAGACCACCAAGATTGGTATTAAGATTCTGGAGTTTATATTAATTAATGAATATCAATTATTTTTACAAGTTTGAGATTTTAGATAAGACGTCAATCAATATGGTATCATTGTTCAAACCAAAAAAGAGCTACTAGATTCAGATCCGACCATGCATTGCCCTCTTATAAAAAAAAAGGGGATAAAAGCATTAAACCCCCTATACTTTACCCCCTGTTGCACTTTGCCCCCTATCCTTTTATTTTTGGCAACTTGCCCCCTATACTATGGATAAATAAGCACTTTGCCCCCTCAGTCGTTTTTTCACCATTGGATTTGAATACGTGTTAGGATATTTTGCCGTTGGATTTGGACTCAGGGGGCAAAGTGCTTATTTATCCATAGTTCAGGGGGCAAGTTGCCAAAATTAAAAGGATAGGGGGCAAAGTGCAATCGGGGTATAGTATAGGGGGGTTAACGCTTTTATCCCTAAAAAAGTATCAAATGTCAAGCGGAACAAAAAGAGTAGTATGCACCTGAGTGGGCGTCTCTGTTTCATCAGAAATTTCAATAATAACTTAATATATTTGTGTCACCATTTCAAGAATTCTTGTATTCTTTTCTTTTTGGTTTTATGAAACAAACCCTAAAGCAGAACTCATAGCATATTCACCAAGAACCCTTCTATCAACCAACAGACTTGTGTATGAAATTTGCAACAAAGGGTACATACTTCTTGTAATATCTGGAACGGACGAACGATAAGAAAGTAAAGTGTGGCCAACTAGGGTACTGAGGGCGTATATATATATTATTTCAGACCCTTCTTCCGAAAAGCCTCGATCTTGTTTCAGAGGGATCAAAATCTGCAGCTTCACAGAAGAGGGCACAATCTGCCATGGAAGCTGAAGAAAAGAACAGACAAAGAGGCTATAAGGAAAAATGTGTATGTGTGCCCAAAATAAGTTGTGCACACCATGATCCTTCAAGGGCATTGGGAGACCTTATCGAATTGAAGAAGCACTTTTTTTCAGAAAACACGGAGAAAAAAAGTGGACATGTGATAAATGTCCAAAGCGTTATGCGGTTCAATCGAATTGGAAGGCACATGCCAAGATTTGTGGCTCGAGGGAGTATAGATGTGAATGTGGAAAGCTTTTCCGTAGGTAAGTGAATTAAATTTGTTACTATTGTATTTTTTTACTGATTAACCAGAAAATGAAATATAAGGTGGCACGATATTGATGAATTAAAATAATGAGTTTAGTAGTTAGTAGGAGGTTTCTCATTAGTTTAATTGTAATTACTTTTCTTAACTGCTTCTTAATTTCTGTCCCAAAATTAATTATCCTCCTGTCTTACTTTTTTTTCTGTTTGGGGTTGGAAGGGAGGGTCAGGGGCTGAACTTATAGGAAAACTTGAAATAACTAGGACTATTACCTAGCTAGGAAGGAATGAGTTTTCTTTTCAATTAACTAAGTTTTCATTTTCCCTTAGTTTCCGCAAATGTTTTTTTCCCCTAAATTCTTAAAACTTCACTCATGATATATTGTCAATTGACAAGCAAATTAAAATTTTATTTTACTGCATAAATACAATACATTTTCTGAACTCTAAATAATAATTATCCAATGAGGTATGGGACATTACTCTTATATTATGTGAAATAGACACATTACTACAGAATAAGTGGACAAATTACCTCATTCCATTATGCTAAATATGTCCATTACCTCCATGTAATTTAAAAAGTTGCACACCACTCTGTAACACTTGCTTGCAAGAGGAGGTATTTTACAACATATAACAATACACAGAGAGGTAATGTGCATTTTTAACATAAACCAATTGGATAATTTGTCTTTTTTTATCATATGATGGTAATGTGCCTATTTTAACATAATAGAGAAGAATAACTTGTCGTTAATCCTTTACAGGGGTAATTGTACAGGTGTTGTGCCAAAAACCCTTAAGCAACACCTCATGACTCATTCCAGTGTCTAGAGTTGATCTTCAATTGTGCATTTTACTTATTTACCGTTCTTCGTTTTTCAGAAAGGATAGTTTTATCTCCCACAAGAGGTTCTGTGATGCTTCTGCTTCAACAACATCTCATCACATGATAAACTCCCAACAAACTCATCACTCCCATTTCAATCCCTTCCCATTTTCAATCAATGAAGACCAACAAAATTTTAGTACTCTAAGCCCAGAACTTCCACCCTGGATAACTTACACACCACTCACTGGTCCAGCAACACCCCTGCACCAAACAACCCAATCCCAAACACTCTTTCAAGAATAATTTCATCTAATTTCTCAACAAATCATCATAACCATAATGATCACAATCCAATCCCTAATCCCACCACCCTACCCTTCTACTACCTCTCACCCCCGCACGTCTTAGCTACTGCCTCACCCGTCAGTGTGTTTATCAAACCCCACCAAACTCACGCGTATTCTGGTACAGCTGGTGTAGGGGTAAACTTCTCCACACTTGAGTTCTTCCAAAGCTTGGGTTTTTATGGGGTTAAAACCAGTGTTATTAAAACCGGACCGGCCCGGCCGGTCCGGCCGGGCGAACCGCGACCCAGTGGCCAAGCCGGTCCGGAGAGACCCTCTCAACCGACCGGCGATTTTTCCGGTTGAACCGGGTTCAACCGGTAAACCGGACCGGTTGTAGAACCGGTCACGCTAAAAATAGGGAAAGAAAAAAAGCAAAAATCTTCCTGCCCCCAATATTTTCTTCCCGATAAGCACAAAACCAAAACAGAGCAAAACTAAAAAGGAAAAAAAGGAGAGAAAATTGCTGCCGATCATCGATCCCCGCCTCCGATCGCCGCCTGTACTTGACGTCCCGCTCGCCGCGGTGCTCCAGTCTGTGGGGGTTGGGCGGGTGGGGGACTTCAAAGGGGGAAAATATTTAGGGTTTGGGAAATGGTGGTTGGTGGGTTGGTGGGGAAAATTATAGGGAGATAATGAGCTAGTGTGTTTTGACCTTTTTTTTGGGTTGAATACGTGTGACTTGGAACAAGAGTTATTTTAATTTTCCTTTTTAGTGTAATTTTTCTAGAAATTAGATACACTGATGATCTATATTTCTTTAGGGAGAACAATTTGATAAAAAAAAAAGAAATATGTGGGATACGTATTTTGAAAATTTTAATATAATATGGTGATGGGGCTCAAGATGATTTGACGTGATTGTATCTTGTGACCGTTGTGATTTTATTGTTTATGATTTAATATTGTGATGTGATTGTGAAAATATATAATTATTCAGTTATTTAAATTTTTCTTGAAATATACCTTCACCGGTTCAAACCAACGGTTAAACCGGTTAAACCGGTCGAACCTGGAACCAGTACCGTCACCGGTTCAGTGTCCGGTCCGGTTCTGAAAACACTGGTTAAAACAGATGCAGTGACAGGTGGTAGCACCGGGTCTGGTGTGCCAGCAGGTGACGTCACGGGAGACTTTCTTTCTTCTACTTTCTTTCATGATGGCATGATGATGAATTCAAGTGCTGCACTTGAAGGACTGAACATCAGAATGATTTCTGGAAATGGACTCCTGACAAAAATGGGCAATATTCAGTTTCTTCAGCGTACCAAGCTCTATCAAATTCGCAGCATAGGGAGCAGGGGAACTTCTTCAAAGAATTCTGGTCCTCCTCGGCTCCATCAAAAGTAACGGGGTTGTGTTGAGGAAGCTTCTCTATGACAGAATTCCCACAAGAGCTAATTTAGTTAAGAGAGGTATCCTAAACAACAATGACAATCTTGCTTGTGGTCTTTGTGATCAAGTGATGGAGAATGCAGATCATCTATTTTTTGAATGTAAAGTGTCTTATGCCTTATGGATGGAGTGTTATAGGTGGGTGGGTGTTTCAACGATTATTCCGAATAATGCAGCAATTCACTTTAGGCAACATGCTGCAATTCTGCCAAGCAAGAAGGGGATAGATTTATGGAGAGGGATTTGGTACTTCGTGATTTGGAATATTTGGCAAGAGAGGAATAAAAGAATATTCAGAAATGAGGCCTTTTGCTTGAGTAGAACCATGGAATCAATCAAAGCGAGGTCTTGGCTTTGGGTGAAGGCAAAAAAATGTGCTTTTCCCTTCTCATTTACTGACTGGTATAAAGAACCTCTAGAGTGCATTTTGTGATGTTCTTGGTCTTCTAACATTGGATGTGGTGTACTGAAACTTCTATTTTCTTGTATTGGGATGAGTACCCCTTGTACTCAAGTTTTTTTTTTTTTTTTTCAATAAAGCCTTTGTCTTATCAAAAAAAAAAAAAAAAAAAAAAAAAAAAAAAAAAGAAGAGGGTGGATCAGATGAAAGTGGTGAAGGGATTAATGATGAATTGACGAAGGATTTCTTGGGATTAAAGTCTTTGTTTTAGAGTGGTTATCGTCATGAGTATAGCTGGTTTAACTATTGTTCGAGGAGAAATGCTAAGCCAAAAATCTTTAAATTTGGCTAGGTCAATTAGCTATTTTGAGGACCCTTGAGAGTTTTTTTCTTTTTTCTTTTTTTTTTTTTTGAATCTTGATAGTACTTTTGTGTTTTTAATATTTCATTACTTTTCCTAATGGAAGGAAACAAATGTTCAAATTAAGTTGAAAATCTAGTTTTACTAATGTATATTAACTTCTCTTGCATGCATATATAGCTTGTGATTAATCATTTATGGTGCAGTTATCTTTTTGGCTTTGATTGTAATAATTATCGTTCCATCTCAAAGCTCAAATTTATGGAGAAGAACAAAGTCATTTATTGATTTAAATATATTCTCCAACATTTTGACTTACATTTTTATAGACTCTTATTCTTTCTATTACATAAACACTACATAACTCTTTAAATCCTAAGAATCATTTCAAACTTAACAATATTTATGGTTGTTTTCTCAGTAGACGTACTAGAGAAACCCTGAGCAACAGCGACACTATTTTCCGCCAAAATTTAGGCTTACAAATAAAAATAAAAAAACAAGTTTCATCACTGAAGCCTACATCATCAAAAATTCCGTCAATCTTGCTTAGCTTTTTTGTAGTATATTTGAAATTATATCATTTGTGGAAAAGTAATGATTTTTTATACTGAATAAATACGCTATTCCAATCTGACAAATTAGTTGTATAATATATAAAAATAAAAATTACCCTCTGTGTATTTTATTAGTGCCTCAATATATAAGGGAGGGTACTTCACTAGCAAAAATCGAGGGTATGGATGGTTTTTGCTTGGAAAGGCCATTAAAAGTACTTAACTATTAATAATTTAAATAACTGAATAATACTTAAATTAATTTTCTACGACAATTCTCTTGAAGCATACATATGCTTTTTTTTAGCATTTTGAAGGAATTTTTACATGAAACAATATTCCTACTTATTAATTATTGACGAGATTTTGTGAACAAAAATACCGCAAAAACTTTTTTGTATGCATAAGCTAATAAACTTCAGATTGAGTAAAAGGACTGGCAAAAACTCCCTTCGTATAGGAAGCGGAGGTGTTGTTCTTCACCTCTTTTTAAAATCATAGGGGGTCTCTCGCCTATTTTGCTCTCTCTCTTACTTTTCTATTTTTCTTTCAATATGATGATTTTTCGTTTATTGCGCAAAACATTGACTTCTTAATTTCTTGCTACCCGGTCTATTTTTGGTTACAAAAGGCCAATTACTAGGCCAATATATATATATATATATATATATATATATATATATATATATATATATATATAGAGAGAGAGAGAGAGAGAGAGAGAGAGAGAGAGAGAAAGCAAGAAAAAAAAGGCTCTCTTTTCTATAAAGGGCAAATTCCATCCACCTCCCCTGAGGTTTCTTCTCTCCATTCACCTCCCCTCTAGTTTTGATTTTCCCATCCATGCACCTCCCCTCAATAAAGTTGGCTACCACTCAACCTTTGAATTAAAGGGTACTTTAGTAAAAATACTTGTTGTATGTTACTTTTGGATATAAGATTTATTTATAACAAAAAATAACTAACATGCTTTGCTTTGAATGATGGCTCATTTTATTGAAGTTTATTAAGTGATTATGATATTTATATTTACAAACTTGATAATTTGTGAATTCTTTTATTAAAAATAAATTTAATTTAGACTTGTATTAGGCCTGGGTCTAGAACTCTAATGTATTTTTTTCTCAATGATAAAACTGAATTGATGTGTACATTTTTGTAATATTTAATTCAAGCATTTCCTAAAGAATCTCTATCTTTGATGGCTTAATTAAAATACAACTATTAAATTTAAAAAAATCAATATAAAATTGTTTAATTGTTTCGTAATTTTGCGTAGCAAAATGAGCTCAAATTTATAAGCCCTATTATTATTTTTGTGATCTAATTAGGTTGTATATACTCTAATATCATTTAATAAATAACTTGATCAAATCTTGTATAATCATAGTTTTCAAAGCAAATTTAAATTCATGAATGAGATGTGTGTGTTAACTTAAAAAAAGCCTTGTAATAGAAGAAATTTTTTCTTAGTTATTTAAGTACTCGAGATTACAATATATAAACAAAACGTAATTAGAACCAAAAGACAATAACATGGCTTATATTGAATTTAATCTCATTTTCGCTGACAGAAGTCACTACACAATTGAATAATTTTTATAATAAAAATATAAAATAATTCCATAATTGCATTATAATTAACCCGTTAAAGATAAAGATTATTTAAGAAATGGTACTGAAAAAGGATATTATTGTCCAAAATAAATGTTATAAAATCTACAAATCAATAGATTTTTATGTTTTTCATAGACTTGAGAAAAAAGGTATAAAAATTCTATACTCATGCTTAATTACAATTTTGGATTAAACTTATTTTTAGTAAAAGAATTGACAACTTGTCAAGTCCATAAATATGATACCATAATCACTTAATAAATCTCAATGAAATGAGCTATCATTCAATATAAACTATACTAGTTCTTTTTGTTATAAATAATTCTTATATCTAATAAATAACATTTAATAAATATTTTGACAATATTACCCTTCAATTTAAAGGTTGAGTGATAACCAACTTTATTGAGGGAGGTGGATGGAAAAATCAAAATTAGAGGGGAGGTGGATGGAGATAGAAGAAACCTCAGGAGAGGTGGATGGAATTTGCCCTTTCTATATATGTACAGAAAGAAAAGAATAGACTCGACGATGTCAAAATCCTTTCGTATAGGTATCTGCCTTGCACATTGATGTGAATTTACTACCATTTTTTTTTCTTATTTTCCCCCCTTTTTTTTCGGATCTTTACTTTTGAAAAATATTATTATTCTCAAACTGTTGCAAAATGAAATTAAATTTTCAAACCCTTGGAAATTCTTAATTAACATCATATAAATAAATTTATTTTAAATCCAATTGTTTTTCAAATTGTACCTTTATAACCCTTCTCAAAAGTATTTCCAAAAACTTTGAAAATACTGGTAGCATTCTAGCACATAACATCCATATTTAATTTCTTAGTGCAAGAAAATAATGCACATATATGCTAGAGTGGAGATATGTCCTAATACTTCATGGCACGTTAGACATGCTCAACATACAATCATATTGAACAAATAGACATTTAGCCAAGTACGAAAAGTTAAATAATAATCGTCCAAGGCCTGACATATCCTTTGTTGAAGTTGCGTGTTGGCTTCAAACTCATTGTTCTACCTCACTTTATCAACACCAACATACTTGAAAGGAAATCTACTCTAGAGAAACCTTTATCGTGGAAAATCTCTTCTTTTTTTTTAGTTCCTTGGAATAAAGTGCGTGATTTGCTTTTTAAGGTTCAATCTATTTTTTGGACATCTTGTGAATGAAGAGGCTAAGAGAGACAAGGGGCTTCATACATGCCCCATATTATATTTATAGTGATAGGTTTTTCTTTTGTCTCACAAATCCTTTTCAAATTTAAATTTTATGACCATTATAAAAGTTTCATTAATCTATCATTGGGTAAGGTAAGTCAAAAATATCATATCTCTCTTCTCAAAGTACTAAAACTCGTGCCAAGTCAAGTATACATTTGTAGATAGATTTTGGTTTCTCATTATATTTGTTTGTAGTAGTGTAGGGGTTCTTCTTATTGTTTAAAGAAAAAATTTGCTAGATTGTACTTTTTGCATCACCAAATAATTTATCTTTGATTTTTGTATGCATCGCCATGTTATTTGTTTTATTTTTTTACAATTTTTTATCTATTATACTATAAATGATTGTTAAGGTAAAAAAAATGATAATTTTTTGGTTTAATTTTTTTTTTTTATCAAGCAAGCATTTTATAGAGAAACGAAGCACAAGGGGTGCTTCAACCCCGTACAAAAATTCGACAAAAACAAAGCAGATATGGAGAAAACCAACCCTAGCCATCAACAAGTATCACCTTTCCATCCTAAAAAAAACCCCAGGAGCAATACACCAATCGACAAAGGTAAGGTGACTCTCATCATTGACCGCATATTTACATGAATTCAGGAAAAGTATTAAAATAATAACAACAAAAAAGGTTTTAAATATCAACAATAAAGTAGTATTATCGATGTAATAAAGTTATTAACGCCCAATCAACTATCGTTAAAATCTCTACTGAATGTGACAACTAACAACTAACAGTTGTCATTAATGTCTTTCACTAAGCATACCACTATCATGTCGTGGCACGGCATGCGCTTGCGATCTAGGTTAATTTTCTGAACAACTCTTTTGACTGAAAAATTGCAGCATTAGAATTTAGACTTTCAGAAAGTAATTTGGTGTTCTCGGATACTTAGTTTTTTTACCTGACTCTTCTAGAAAAATAATCTATAACCATTTTGTTCGATCATCAATATTTCGATAGTATTCCATTCAGTATGAATACTAAGTACTTGGAGTACATATACATATATATACACACACACACATATATATAATAGAAAAATAATCTATAACCATTTTGTTCGACCAGATATTCCAATAGTATTCCATTCAGTATGAATATTAAGTACTTGGAGTACATATACATATATATATATATATATATATATATATATATATATATATATATATATATATATATATATATATATATATAATAAAATAAAAATTCAAATGCCCCCTTCTTTGTTCTCACACTTAATATAAAATAAAATAGATCTAGAGAACAATTAAGTAGCAATAAAAATATATTAGTGCGTGTTTTATTACTGATCACGCTCATAACCTTTCTCCTTGATGAAGGAAAATGACTTTAATCTATAAAACTATTAGATAATCATTCTCTATTTTTTTCATCAAAAATCATACCCAATCATGGAAAATTAAAAAAAAAATGCTCTTTATGTAATTATCTACTATGGGTGATAGGGTTTGATTATTTAATTTATAAACCATACTAAGAAAAAATAACAAATTAATTTGTGTAGGTTTGTAACTAAGATACTTATGACTTGTGTTGCTCTTCTCTACCTGTAATAAAACAATGCTAGCGACTGTTTAACAATATTGTTTATAAGCATTTAAAGGTTTGATTAGTAGTTGCAATTTGCTTTTTACAGAAGTTAATGCACTTTATAATGAACAGGTTGGTCTACCTACAAAACTTGTCTTCATTTCCTTTATGTTTGATACTTTTTTTCATATAAGCTATCAACCTTAAAATTTGGTATGATATATGTGCTAGTCAAAAAGAAGAAGACGGCGATGATGATAATGAAAAAATATTTAACAACTCTTTGAGCAAACTAAAGCAAATAAGGGTCCGAAAAGTTTAGGAATGATGAACTTAGTTTAACTACTCTTAGAGCAAACTAGAGAAAATCTCATAGTTTGTTCTTCTATTATTTTACAACTGCAAACTTTAGATTAACTCTAGTTAGTTCAATATTGACCAAGACGAATGTAGTTAACCGAAACTCATCCGGATAATAATGTTGTGATAAAGTAGTGACTATGTTTCTCAGTCGCCCAAATAATCCTAAACTTTGACAACGAGTGTAATTAAGCAGGTTCATTTTGAATTATATTTCATTGCATGGTATTCTGTTTAATCACATCTTTTGTAAGGGGACAAATTTTGGACCTATTTCTCTGATGCAATTGATGAAGTTAGAAATAAGAAATTAAGCAATGCATGTACAAAACAAATCAATTTGAAATCTTCAATTTATTAAAATATAAGTAGATTCAAAGAGGTGCATACTTCTTGTATATCTATGTCTCCTTAGTACAAGTCTCTTTTGTTCCAGAATGGTGTACCACTCTATGTACTACTATTAGATTTCGTACAAGTGGACATCATATGTAGTCCTATCTTAATGTATGTGGTATGTGGTTAGAGATATAAATATGTATAAGTATACCTTTTATTTATTATACCAGGTATGAATCCAACGGCGGTACAGAGAGCGATATACCACTATGGCCAAAACAATATGTCCAAACTTAAGAAAAAAGTCAAATATGAGGTATAGTTAATAACCTAATTTGACCTTGGCGATATATCCAATGGTACTGCATGGTGGACACGTGGTATGTAGAGATTGTAAACACCCACTATAAAACCTAGTCACCTTCCAAACGTTTTAGTGCATCTTCTCATAGTGAATAACTAAGGTACTCATGCCCATGGTTATAAAACTCCTTATAACATTCATTCCATGGTTTTTTTTATCCTCCATTGATAGAACTCATTTTTAAAGTACTCATTCTGGGTATGCATGTGATATTTTTCCTTTCATTCTCATTTGTTTTATGTTTTTTGTCTATGATCTGCAGATCGGGGTAGTTTGAACTGAATTTCATTGTTGTCATCTACGATTGAAAAAAAAAAAAGATCAGAAATGAGAACTCATACTTGTTGCCATAAACAAGAAGTGAAGAGGGGGCCTTGGTCACCAGATGAAGATATAAAACTTATGGAATGCCTTTCTACCCATGATCAAGTCAATTGGGCTTCAATTCCGAGACTTGCCGGTAAAATTTCAGATGTATTTTACCATTAATGCTTGTAACATTGATAAGCAAAGAAAGCATAAATTGATCTTAATCTTGTGGTTTAGGGTTGCAAAGGTGTGCCAGGAGTTGCAGATTCAGGTGGATAAATCACCTCAGACCTGGTCTGAAAAAAGGGGGTCTCACTTCTGAAGAAAAATTATCCATCATCGAGCTGCAAAGGAGGGTAGGAAATAGGTAGTTACAAATTAAACCATCCACCAATATGTGATAAATTATTTAGTCATCAAAAATATTAATGTTAAATGTCACTTTCTCATAATAATTATTTTACATAATATATAAAATGACATCATGTGAAGGTGGGCACATATAGCAACGCACTTACCTGGAAGAACTGACAATGAAATCAAGAATTTTTGGAGCACCCACGTCAAGAATAATCTCCAAGTTGAAAATGATCTTCCCGACAAAGATTCTACAATCTCATCTGACCAAGTCAACACCTCAAACCTACCGACGACTCTTCAAGGGTTAGCTCCTGTTCAACCTCATATGGCCAGTGATATAGCAAACCTAGCACCAGCTTCTCTAGAAAGACCAATGGTCTCATGTGCACCTCACCAACTCCTTAACGACAACCATTTGTACTCAAATTCTAGAGTTGATGCGTATATGCAAGAGCTGTCTGTGCTCTTGGACCCTTCTGTGCCACATCCTAATAATATTACTGAAGAGTCGTATGAAGATGTATTTGAAGGACCTATATCATCTGCTGACCAAGCACTTTTTGATAAGTTAAATAGTGAACTCTTCTCTCCTGAAAAAACTGCATGCGAAAATGATTTTGACTTCACTGATCAGAGCAGGTCCTTGTATCCCAATTCTATGAGCAAGATCACCTCCATGATGGGACCATTTCCATCAACAACCACTCTTTCCTCCACATCAGCATCCACCTACTCTAGTCCAGGCTCAACATTAGCGCCACCAGCTCATGATGCGCCTCTTTCTTAAATCCCTCCAAAAATGTGGTTGGTCAGCCCTATAGGAGTACTTTGTGGTTCTATCTTTGTTATTTTCAAGATTTTGGTGTTTGTGCGACAGTGAAATTAGTGGAATAAACCTCATCTTTTTTTAGTTTAATTGAATTTAAGCAGATTTGTTAATATAATAATGTTCATAAGTTTGTTTTTCCTTTCGTGCATGTTTATTAATTTACTTGATATTATAGCGATGATTAATTAATACATATTTGATGCATTTTTGTACGAATTGGCTTAAACTCTTAAAAACAGATAAGAAATAAGGAGTGTCCTGATTGCATATATACACATTGTGTTTTTGTACATATCTTTCATACAATTCATGTTTTTCTTTCTAAGAAAGAAAAGTCCTTTTCAAATACGAAATCTGTTAAGAATCTCATTAAATGTCAACGACATATCAAATAGTAGGGTAATACACATGGTTGACTCATGGCAAGTGATATATAGCGATTCCCAATTGGTATTTAGGCTTGTGAGAACTAATCAAATATCCTTATTTTTGGTTAAATGTACACAAAGCCAAATATTTAAGAGATAGGTATAACAAATTATTATGGACATTAATAAATTTCTTCATATGAAAAATAACATTAGATGTAAATTGAAAAACCTTTGAAGAGATTTCCTACTCTAGTTAAAATACATACTCACATACAAAGTGACTTACATTGTGCAACAAAAATTGAATATTGATATTGGTCATTCATTAAATAGCAACAAAGTTATTATCATTATCCGACATATGAAGAAACAAAAGAGAATAAAAAGAACGAGTGGTTTATACATTTTAACAACCAAAACTTTATATTTTTGAAAAGATAGTGTTCATCTAATATAAGACGACAATATTGGAATGTCGCACAACATATAAAAGACAACAAGCTTCATGAATGAGTTTATAATACTCGAGAAGTCTTGTCGCAAATTTAATTCATGTGCCTGCTCAAATAGTTGCCAATTTAATGTATCTGTAGTATACCACTTTACGAGAATTACATTTTTTCTTTGTTATGTGCAAAACTTCTTATTTTGTAAGTATTATGTTATTTCTAAAAATTCTTCATTCCCATGTTCACTAATCATATCCTTAATGAATCAGTCCTATTGTATACGATTAGGAAAGGATACTTGAAGTACTACAGTTTTACATATCATATATTCCAATATCCCTGTCTTTATTCTCAGTGACAAAATAAACAAAACCAATTTGCCACTTTTGAGTAAGAAGGCAAACTAAAATAGCAAAGGAAGTAGCTTTTATCAAACTCACGCAAATTCTGGTACAACAGGTGTAAAGGGAAACTTGTCCACACATGAGGAGTTTTTCCAAAGCTTGGGTTCTTTTAGGGTTAAAGCTAGCTGATGCAATGACGGCAGGTGACATCACGGTGACTTTCTTTCTTCTACTTTCTTTCATGATGATGAATTCAAGTGATGGAGTTGAAGGAATGATTTTTAATCATTATGTTTTATTTGGAAGAATTATGAATCAGTATCCTCAAGTATTGAAGATAATGGAAATTTGCATGCAACCCTTGGTGAATTTAGTATCACAACTAATATTGATCAAGGTACATGGATCAGATGATAGTGGTGAAAGGGTTAATAATGATGAAATGGCGAGGCAAAAACTACCCTGTGTAATTTCTAATTGGCGAAAAACCTCTTGTGTAATTTTAATTGGCAAAAAAAACCCTGTGTTATCCGGTCAAAAGCAAAAAAGCCCTTAGTGCGGCTCACGCGCCTCAATGCAGGTGAGATTCGAATTTTTAGTTTGAAATTACACTCTTACCCTCCAATTTAAATTGTTGAATCCTAAAGAAAAAGATAAAAGGAAAAGGAAAAATAAATTGAACACGCCAAGATAAGGTCAGTTATGGCGACGGTGAATCAGCCGCTGCCAGATCGAGTCCAAGAGGCGAGGAGCCGCCACCACCCAGGCCTGTTCGTCGTCCCAATTGGCCACGACCCCGATACTGTTGCGGAGGGCGGCGACGGCGGGAAGGTGGTGAAGATGAAAGGTTGAGGGGGATGGGCGGTGCGGTGCGGAATAAGGGCTGAAGAAGACGATCTCACTTTTTATTTAATTTTCCTACTTTTATTTAATATTAATTTTGAAGAAAATACAAACTTGTTTCAAATTGAAAATGCAAATTAAACATTTTTTAATTTTAAGTAAAATAATAAAATATTACTATGATAAAACTTGATAATAAAATTAAGAAAAAAAATAAAATTATTACTATGGTAAAACTTGATATAAAAAAGGGTGTTTCTTGTTATTTGTTTTTTTTAAAGCTTATTATTTTTATTTGAATTAAGCAAATAATTAAATATAAACATTTTGTTTTAAACTTTTTAGATAGCTAAATGTTATAAAGGGTAAAAGTGGTATCTATTACTATATTAAAAGCAAATCCTCCACTCTCACATCATTTGGCAGTTGTTGTACCAAATTATTAGTTTTTCTAAACTATCCCTAATTTCTATTAATTTCTAACAACCCAAAAAGGATAGGAAAGTAATTGCCTTTTTTAACTCAAATCCACTAACCCACCTCCCCCACTTTTAGTGGAAAAAGTTGGCAGTATTTACTTTTCAAATTTCACATTTATTCATCATTATATCCGGTCTATATCTATTAATTTTTTGCTTTCATTTTTATTAATTTCTCATTCCTACGAAATTCAACATATCTTCTCTCTCCTGTCTCACACTTTCCCTACTCAAGTTTTAGGGATTAAATCATATTTGGTGCCTCAATTAGGCACGATTTCAATAGTGGTGCCATATTGAGGCAGCCATCAACATTGATGCCCCAATTTGGAATTTTTATCAATTTTGGTGCCTCGACGCCGGAAATGTGAAAATCTCGCCGGAATCGCTTACGTGGACGTGACATGGCCGCAAATTTGAGGATTTTGACCACGGTCAACGCCACGTGGTAAAATTGTGTCACGTGTTATGCCACGTAAGCAAATAAAATAAAATAAAAATTACAAGAAATAAAAATATTGTATTACAAATTTAAGATATAAACATTTTTGTATTTTAAAATAAAAAAGAAAGAAAAATAATAAAAAATATATATAAATTCCAAAAAAAATATTTCAAATTATTGTAATTAAAATTTTAACAGATTTTTTTTTTCTAATTTCATAAACAAGTAATTAATAAAACAAAACAAAATAAATAAAATAAATAAAAAAAAATAAAAAAAGGGGGAAATCGTCTTCCCATCACCCCAGCCCCTTCGCCGATCGCCACCAACAACCACCCCACCTCCGCCAAGACCCACCACCACCATAGCTCTCCATCCTGCCGGAATCGATTATTCCTCAGACCCCTAAATGAAATCGATTTGGGCGACGTCATGACTGAGAAACTCCAGTTCTTGGAGAAAAAACCACCACATTTGCTTCTGTTCATAACAAATACAATTTCTTCAGAGGAAAATAACTATCAACAGCAGCAATACAACAAACAAACAATACTTACAAAAACTGATAACTATAAGCATAAAAAACAGAGAATAAAACCAAATCACTGACGTTTTCATGATCCATATGTCGAAGAAGCTTGATCTCACGCAGAGTCCTCTTAGCATCAATTTTGTTATCAAAAGCATTTGCAATCTTTTTCAATGGCACGTTCTCATTCGTCTCCGAATTCAACGCCGAGCTTTTTTTTCACCAACACAGCAAATCAATCAATCAATTTCACATGTAAAAAATTAGGCAAAATATAACAACAAAGCTATAAATCTGATAAACTAATTTGATTTTGTGTTGTATTGAATTGTACCAAACGATGCCGTATGCTCCTTTGCCTATGGGCATGATTGGGGGCTTGTATTTAGATGTGACCTCGAAAATGTTGCCGAATATGTTGTAGTGTATGAATCGACCGCCGTGGCTCAGCGTCGCCGGTATCTGATCCGACGGCGGAGGCTGCTGCTGCGGTGGGTCCGCCTCCGACATCACGGCGTCCGCCGCCGGCGGTTGAGCCCCAGACCCCTAAATGAAATCGATTTGGGCGACGCCATTTTTTTTTTGGTTTTTACTGTTAATATTAAAATTCATGACTGAGGAATAATCGATTCCGGCAGGATGGAGAGCTATGGTGGTGGTGGGTCATGGCGGAGATGGGGTGGTTATTGGTGGCGATCGGCGAAGGGGCGGGGTGATGGGGAAGACGATTTCCCCCTTTTTTTATTTTTTTATTTATATTGTTTTGTTTTATTAATTATTTGTTTATGAAATTAGAAAAAAAAAATCTGTTAAAATTTTAATTACAATAATTTGAAATATTTTTTTTTTTTGGAATTTATATTTTTTTTTATTATTTTTCTTTCTTTTTTATTTTAAAATACAAAAATGTTTATACCTTAAATTTGTAATACAATTTTTTTATTTCTTGTAATTTTTTTTTATTTTATTTGCTTACGTGGCATAACACGTGGCACAATTTTACCACGTGGCGTTGACCGTGGTCAAAATCCCCAAATTTGGGGCCATGTCACTTCCACATAAGCGATTCCGGCGAGATTTTCACATTTCCGGCGCCGAGGCACCAAAATTGATAAAAATTCCAAATTGGGGCATCAATGTTGATGGCTGCCTCAATATGGCACCACTATTGAAATCGTGCCTAATTGAGGCACCAAATATGATTTAATCCCTCAAGTTTTATGTAATGTGAATCTCTCTCTTTCAGTTTTTTGTGTCTCAAATTTAATTGCTATTCTACTTACATTTTCAATTAAACAGCCTAACAAACTGAATTATCTCCATTACAAGAGAGTATACATGCATTGGACTTTTATTTTATTTTTTATGATTTCTCTGCATTTCATGTATTAAAGGTGAGTTCACGTGAGTACATGTTCAAAGTTTTTTTATTCCTTCTACTTCTTCCCTTTTGATCAAGCGAAAGATCGCGTTTCAGGGACTATTTCGACGAGATTCACATATTTATCTTCAAAAGATGGTAAGTAGCAATGACTTCTTTCTCTCTAAGTTCTTCTGATTTAGTAGAAGTTTGGCTATTAACTTATTCCCTACCTGCAGGGAATTTTACATGTGGCATCCACGTGTACTACGTCAAAATAAAAATATTATGTATACTTAGAAATTTTACACGCGGTTCCGCGTGTGCTTTGTTGGCTAATTTTTTATAAAGTCGAAGCAAAAAAGGTGTTTGGGTGCTGTGTGCTACTTTTTAAATAACACAGGGGTTTTTTGCCAATAAAAATTACACAGGGGGTTTTTCGCCAATAGAAATTACACAGGGGTAGTTTTTGCTAATAGTTCGTTTCTTGGGATTAAAGTCTTTGTTTCAGAGCGATTATTCTCATGAGTGTAACTGGTTTAAGGGATTTTTCGAACATAAATCCTAAGCCAAGAATCTCGAATTGGCTTGGTTAATTAGCTCTTTGAATCTTGATAGTACTTTTGTGTTTTGAATATGTCAAGACTTTTCCCGACATTGGGAGGAAACAAGTGTTCGAAGTGGAAAACCTAGTTTTATTAGTGTATCTTAACTCCTCTTGCATGCATATATAGCTTGTCATCAATCATGTATGGTGCAGTTATCTTTTTTGCTTTAATTATTAGTAATTGTCGTTCCGTCTAAAAGATCAAACTTACGAAAAGATAGGCATTTATTGATTCATATATATTCTCCAACATTCTACCTTATGTTTTTATAGACTTTCATTCTTTCTGTTTCATAAACACTATGTACATCTTATATGAAGAATTACTTCAAACTTAAATATATTTATTGCTATTTTCTCAATAGAGACTACGAAACACCCAAGCAACAACGACAATATTTAACGAAATTTAGGCTTTTACTGACCAAAATAAAAAGTTTCGTCACTAGAGCCTACATCATCATAAGAAATTCCATCAATATTGCTCAATTTCTTTGTAATATATTTGTCATTACATGTGTCATTTGTAGAAAAATTAGGCTTTTTTGGTATTAATAAAATGTGTATGTTATTTGACAAATTAGTTGTATAATAATTTTTTTTAAAAATAGTGCCTTTGTGTATTTTATAAGTCTCCAAGAGTCTCAATGTATAAGGGATTGTACTTCACTTGCTAAAATTCAGAGTATGGATGGTTTTTTGCTTTAAAAAGGCATTAAAAACACTTTAGTTAATAATTTAATTACAAAAAGAAACTTAAAAATAATTATTGACAAAGTATTTTAAAGTATTGTGTGAAAAAAATTAATCATTGACAAAAAAGACATTATACGGGCCCCACCTATGTGAATCCCACATGTATGTAAGAGCTAAGACCATCTTCGTAATTGGAGGCTATGGTACAAATTAAGTATGCCGAAAGAGGAAGATCATATCTCGACTGAAAAGACCATTCCGTGTTAAATTTTTGTTGTTACAGATCATGTCACGAATCAAAGTTTCGTTTCTTATCTATGTTTCGATTCTCTAAATATTAGACACTTTTCCTAATATTTTGAAAAATTTTCACAAATTGTCACAATGAAATAGAAAGTACTTATACGTCTCGTTGCCCTGAACTAAAATCCGTACTTTTTTATAGAAAGCCATACCACTAGCTTTTATATTTCTGCATATACAAAACCAGTCAATACTTCTTAACTTATCATCAATTAAATAAAATTTACCATTCTAATTTTTTGGTTAATTGTCCACAAACAAAAACATGTGGAGAAATATTTAATTTAATCTAAGCATCATCAAGCGTGTTATTTAATAATCTCATAAAAAGAAAAAAGGAAAAAAGACAACGTGAAGAACAGTTCATCAAATTTGAAACTGAGACTGGCATCTCTCTCTCTGTTGATCATGATGAGGAAAAACATAGCCAAGATTTTGATTCTCCTCTTCGTTTTTGCTGCTACTCATTCGCTGTCTGAGTTTCATTTGAATGACAAAGTAAGTCATTTGCACCGTTATTTAACTGTGTAAGAATTAATGGCAATAAATTTTAGTGTATTGGAATTGTTTGTTGACCGTTGATTGACTTGAAGTTGTCAATAGTTTTTCTTGATTTAGTTATTCTTTTTGTGTTTCTTAAGCTTTTCTATTTTTAGCTCTAGTTTAATTAATGAATGTCCCTCTGGGTTTTTATCTGGTGCAGTGATGTTGTTCAACTTCATTGTGTGTGAGTGTGTTTGTGGGGGGTGGGGGTGGGGGTGGGGGGGGGGGGGGTTGAAACTCTGCTTCAACATGAGTCTGGTCTATAATCAGGGGCATTGCCAATATAAAAATTGAGTCTTGAGATATTTAGCTACATGGTTATTGACGGGATTTATCGTTGTGTAATTAGTCGATGCGTGTTGAATGTGTGAGCCAACAATGGGGGGGAAGTAAAAACGGACTTATTATGTAGATTGGTTTAGGTTCTCCAACTTAGAATGTGGAGTTTTGTCGATTATTGTTTTGAGGTTGTCTTTTGAGTTTCATGGTGTTAATAAATAGTTGTATTCAGTTCAATCAATATGTAAGTAAACAATTTTGGTGATTTTTATAGGCGGATGAACATAAGTTTGAGATAGCCGAAGACATGTTCTGGAAAGATGGGGAGCCTTTCAGGATAATTGGAGGTGACTTGCATTATTTCCGGGTGCATCCTCAGGTATATACTTATATTGCCTATCCCTCATCTTGAGAAAGTGATCGTCGTTTATCACAAGCTTTTTCCAGTGTTCACCTTATGTTAAATATAGATGGATTAATATAAGTGCCGCAGTATATTGCATCTGTATATTAATAAACTTGAAAAACTAAGACAAAGCTTACTTGGTCTCTTTAGTACACCCCTCCTCCCCTGTGCACCGATTCTGGTTTTATACTAACAATCTATGTGGAAATTTTCTTGAATGACGAGTTTTAGTATTGGGAAGATCGACTCCTGAGGGCAAAGGCATTGGGTTTGAACACCATTCAGACTTATGTTCCATGGAATTTGCATGAACCAGAGCCAGGAAAATTGAACTTTGAGGGTATCGCAGATATATTCGCATTTCTGAATCTCTGCAAGAAATTGGACTTGTTGGTTATGCTGCGTGCTGGGCCCTATATCTGTGGAGGTTAGCTAAAACTATGTTTTACATATGTGTGAGTCTTTGTCTGTGTTTTCCTTAAGTCGCTTGACCTCAATTAGAATCTTTAGTGAGCAGTAAGTTTAGACAATTTGTCAGTTTGCAGATATATTTAGAAGTCAGCTTATTGCGTCTGGATGGTTAACACCTTGGTTTTATATACTCCAATGCTGGATTAAGTACCAACCTTGAAAATGCAAATTCTGTCTTCTTATCTGGTGATGAAACTCAGTTAGAAAATAAGACTTTATTCAGTCATGACTGGGGATCTGAATAATATAAATAAGTAGTTTAAACACCTATTTTCCATTCTTTTAAGTAAATAAATAGTTTAAACACCTATTTTCTAATCTTTTAAGTAAATTAATTAGATGAGAAAGTATTTGTGTGTAGTTGAAAACAATAGTTAGCAATGATCTTCATCTGCATTTTTCTTCTTCGGCTTTTTCTTTAATCCTGATCTTCTCATTCTATTTTGGGGCATGCTCGCGGTTACATAAGGGTTTATCCTACCCATTATATGCTTAAGTTTCTTTTTCATGTTGAACCACCATTTGTCGCATTCAAATTAGACAAAGAGTACAACATTCAGTCTGGGCTTGTCTGTGTCTGTTTGTTACTGAACTTATGGAAATTTATCTCAACTGGGAATTTTTCAGTTGGGGTACTCACAGTGTGCAATTCCATTCTTTGTTTCACTTGCCTGGCCCCTTTACTTGGATTTCAGAGTGGGATTTGGGTGGCTTCCCAGCTTGGTTGCTTGCCAAAGAGCCTGCCGTCAGACTAAGATCATCAGACCCTGCATTCCTTGACTTGGTAAAGTTCATAATTAACATTTCAACTTCTGGAATATCATTGTCAATTATATGTTGAGCGAAGATGATTGTTGATTGATACATGTAGGTTTTTCTTAGTTACATCTAGTTTTAACTGAATAGTTTGCCCTGCTTGTAAATTGACTTGAAAGAATACTTGATGATTGCTGTCGAACTACTTCTAAATGCTGTCTTCTAAGGGCACTTGATGAATTACAGGTCAAAAAATGGTGGGGAATTCTACTTCCAAAAGTGCATCCTCTTCTTTACAACAATGGAGGTCCTATTATAATGGTTCAGGTGTGTTAATAGTACATACCAGAAGCTTTGTTAAAGCACTTAAAGGATGGTATTTATCAACTTCTCGGTAGTTGAAAAAGTAACTGAATTAGATACGTAGTCTGCTACGGACATATTACATTTAGAAGTTCTCTAGTCAAGTAGTTGATTACAATAAGGGGTCTTTGAGATAAGGAGAGGATAAGATCTATCATACTAGTCTTCTAGACAAGAAGATAATATCTATCTCAGTATTAGGATTAACTTATATATAGTTGGTTATTTTTCTCTAATTCCAGCAGAAATGGTTTTAAAAGTTCAATTTTTATATTTGTTCCTTTCTCTTATTGAGACCGGGATTGTTCTTGTTATTCTTCCAATAAATAGTGTCCATTATTTCTCCATGAATATCAGTCAGTGTACTGAAAGAGATGCCACTGCGCTAGAAACTAGAGCTTAATTTCGAACACTGTCTACAGCAATTGTAACGAGTAACTTTTGAAGATTACTAAACTCCTGCTGCAAATTACCCCTTGTAGCATTTCAATCTGCAAGTTCCTTCTCTCTAACATCTCTACATGCTTCCACGGATGTCTGCACTCACGTGGTTGGCTTATCTGATAGGTAAGACCAATTGATACCTACTGGAGAGATTTATCAAAAAATTAATGAACTTCATTTGTTACAAGAATAAAAAGAACTAACCCGGTCTCAAGAGAAAGGAACCAATTTAGAAGTGAGTTTCTTAATGGATTTTCTGTTGGAAATAATGAAAAATAACCAACTATATATAGGTTAATATAATGCTATCTCCTAGCATACTTAGAACTCTACTTAAGTGTAATCTCTTTTTTCTTGAAAACTACTAGTTGTAGTATGATATATTTATATTCTTATCCCGAAGACTCTCCTTATTGTAATAAACTACTTGGCTTGAAAACTTCTAACTGTACTAGGTTTGTTACATAATCTAATAATAAATAAAGTAATTTGTTTATTCTCATCTCAGCTATTTTTTATGTTCTCTTACTCTGAATAAACCTTTGACAGCGTTCTTTCAGTGGAGAACACAAAACAAGGTTGCTTGGACATTATTTTATTTCGGCAGAGAAAGTAATTTCGTTAATGAGTGACCTCTGAACTTACCAACCCTGCATTTAACTCAGGCCTGTATGGAGTATGGATAGGGGCTTAGGAAATAAAGATCTCTAGCGCACAGTTTTTATCTTGCATCACTTTTCTAACATATCTAGCAAAATTCAATATTAAAGACATGCAATTTTCCTCTTCTTGTGCATAATTTTCCTACGTTGTTGGTAATATCTGCAACATTCCTCCCTCTTGTTTGAAGTAGAGAAGCCAATTTCCATCCATCATGTATACCTTTAAGTGAGATCACATCATAGTATTGGTGCTAATATGTTACTTCCTATAATATTAAGTTTAGAAGGTTTGAACCTTGAATATTCTAAAATCCCTTTCGAAAGAGCTCTAATTCTGTTTTACAGTTGTTACCTAGGTCTTAAGTTTGAAAATGGTTTTGCATTTGGTTTCAGACAATTTAAAAATCACGTAGCTCTCGCTAGAACATAATTCACTTTTAATTTTTAAATGGAAAGTTGACTGCTTGAAACTTATTATCTTGCAAGAAGGGGGAAGCTTTGATTTGTAATCAAGAGACTTAAGGGTTACAAAGATTCGACATCATATAATGGTCTATTCTTGTTAACTTCATTTTTTATCCTTAAATTCCTGACAAGTGGTGGTTGTTCTAAGAGAAGAAACATGTAACAGATTGAGAATGAATTTGGTTCATATGGAGATGACAAAGCTTACCTGCATTATTTGGTCAATCTAGCGCGAAAGCACCTTGGAGAAGATATTATATTGTAAGTTGGAACTCATAAAAAGTTGAAAAGTTGCTTCATTTCAGCAAACCCGACCCTTCTATGCATTCATTAACCCTTGATTTCACAAGTGAAGATGTAAATCTCATTATCTCTTCTTGGTATGTTTCATTATGCATGTGTGCATCCTGGATTCACTGTAGAGGTAGAAGAAACAAATTGTTATGTGCCTGACTTGTCTTCTTTCAAAATTGATTACGATGAGTTTCTAAACTTGATTGTTCACATCTCTATGGACTTTATTCTGTCTTTGCAGGTATACTACAGATGGAGGTTCTAGAGCAGCTCTTGAAAAGGGAACAATTCGAGGAGATGCTGTTTTCTCAGGTTCAGTGACGGGAATGTTCTGATAATAAAATTGTAAACAGACTATTGGAGTTGCGCATTCTCATAGTATTGACTTAGATATATAGATTTATACTAACTATGTTAAATTTGATAAACACTCTAAAAGCTCGTATAGCTAATCTTGCAATCTTCCTTGTTTGAGGATTATAAACTCATGTAATTTATGTTTCAAAATTTTGTTCTTCTCTTGGCACCTTTCAACCAAGTTTTGATTTGTAGCACGCTTAAACATATAAATATGCTCGTTTATGAAATATTCCCTTGGCCTTCTCATATTTACGTTATACATGGAAGAGAAGTTTTATGTTAGAAGTTTAACCTTAAAGCTGTTAAGTTTTTGTTTGCTGCCTCATACTTTTCTAAGTACAACACTCTTTAATCTTTCATTTTTCGTTACAGCCGTGGACTTTACAACTGGAGATGATCCAGTGCCCGCATTTAAATTGCAGAAAGAGTTCAATGCACCTGGGAAATCCCCAACTCTTTCAGCGTTAGTATCTGATTTTGATTTAGAGAAATATTCTTGGCATAATATAACAGTTATGTTCATCATTTCCCATTATTTCCAGAGAGTTCTATACTGGGTGGCTTACACATTGGGGAGAGAAAATTGCAAGTACCGATGCAACTTATACAGCACAAAATTTGGAAAAGATTTTGTCGTTGAATGGTTCTGCTATCCTCTATGTATGTAATTACACTCAAAAACTAGCTGTTGAAAATGATTGTTTCTACTTATGAGATCGTTGTGCTTTGTATTGTAGATGGTGCATGGCGGAACCAATTTTGGTTTTTATAATGGTGCGAATAGTGGCGACAATGAGACTGACTACAAACCTGATCTTACATCCTACGATTATGTGAGAAAGATAACCGGAATTTTATTTTCTTTTGTTCTTTTCTTTCTAATTGTTTGTACGTGATGACCGAAAATCTTACTGGTCTCAACTTCCTTATCAAACTGAACCTGTTACTCCAGGATGCACCTATTAGAGAGTCTGGTGATGTCGATAACACAAAGTACAAAGGTAGACCAATCCTAGTAGAATCATGCTCTCCATGTTTTTCTTAGGATTCTTTCTTTCTCCTTTCATGTTTCAATGTTGGATACAGCTTATTTTTGGTCTTTGAATTACTTGAATCCATAACCAAATTAAGTTGGGCTCTGCCGCTCTAATAATTTTGGGGTTTGCTAAAGCATTGCATATGTAGTACTTTATATGCTGTCCAACCTGTGATTTTTTTGTTTGTTATAGCCTGGTGAACATCTATCGGTTCCTACTTTCTACTTGGGATAATGCTTGGTGTTAAAGGACAGAATATTCAGCGAGAGAGAAAGGGAAACATTTATCACCTTCTGAAAAGCAGTTTATCGGAAAATACACTTGTTAGTTTTGTATTGTTGCTTAGCTGCACTGACCTTTCTTAATTAGGAAAAAGCGTAATAACAGCAAATAATATAGTATTTTCTTGAATTTCTTCATATTCTTTATCCTCTTAAACATAAAATTCAAATTTAAACCTTCTTGCTTGTGCTGCATCAGGTTTTCTTGCCTGGCTATAAGGAACATGGGAATCTGGTCTATAAAACATGTGCATTTCTTCTAATTGTCACTTTTCCACCCTATACAATGTCTTTTGTCTTAACCAAGGGACCTCTGAGTTTCATTTGCATACTTATGGCACATGTCAGTCGGATTTGTATCTGTTTGATGACTGTTCAAATGCCATCACTTTCTTCTCATTTAGACATAGTTGTGAAGTTGATCTCCTCATCATTTGAAAATAATGTGATGCTAGCAGTTACTCAAAAAAAAAATTATCAAAACTTTTTTAACTGAACCTGTACTTAGTGTTCTATGCTATTTTCTTATGATGACATAATGTTGCTTTCAGCTTTGAGAAGGGTTATTGCTAAATACAGCAAGGAGCCTCTCACTTCAGTTCCGTCCAATAATCGGAAGACAGCTTTTGGACGTATTAAGCTGAATAAACCTTCATACTTTTTCAACATGATCGACATTGAAAACCTTGCCAGTGTCATTGAAGCTGAGAACCCTCTTTCAATGGAGGCGATCGGACAGGTATGTAGCATAAATGTTTTATGATTCTTTCAAATAGTCTAAGAGCGTGGATATGAACTCTGATATAGCTTTTTTGTTCAGATGTTTGGGTTTGTTTTATATGCCTCAGAGTACACTCCCAATGGCAATATAAGTGTGTTATCCATTCCAAAGGTCAGCTGACTCATCTCTTTCACGCCATTATGTTAGTTTTATCGTGAATTTTTAGGAAAGAAAAACAATTATTTTCATGGTTTTGCTTTAAAGAATGGGGAGGAAACATATATCTAAGGATTAACAGATCCATGGGAACTAATTACAAGATCTAAGGATACAATTAGATGGGAGAAAATGAACAAACTTACTGCCCCCAAAATTTAATCTACTGGCTTACAGATCCCCAAAATTTAGGATTACAAGTATCTTTGACTCTGCTGGTCGAGTTTCTGGTCTCATGATGAAGATCCAAAACGTTATCCTTTGAGAGGCAACAAGGCTCTTCGTCAAAACGCGCTATGTTTATTCCTTGAAAATATATTGGTGCAAGTCATTAATCTCGAGTTCTAGGTCTAAGTTTTTGATGTTCCAACTTTACCAACTCCATCTCCACTAAGAATGATATCAACTGCATATACTATCAAGACAACAATTCTTACCTTCCTTCGGTGCTTTCTGTAAAATGCTGTTATCATTCTGAGGCTGAGAATATCCTTGATTTTAGCAAAAGGTGTAAACTTGTAAAACCATGACCTTGGAGATTGTTTGAGCCCATCTAGTGACTTCTTCAGCTAGCAAACTTTGGATCCCTCTCATCAAGTGATCAAACCCTGTTGGTAAGTCCTTGTGACCTACTTTCCGAATTAGAGAAGGCATTCTTTACACCTAATTGATGAAGCATCCAATCAATGATATCAATATCACTGATTGATTCAGTTTAGCTACTAGTGCAAAGGTTCTTGGTTGAAGCCTTATAACTCTTTCCGTTTTGACTAAAGTTTAGCATGAACTTTCATTTGCAAGACACGAGCTTCATTTCTCTAAACAAACCTACTTCTTTTAATGTTTGGTTTTTCTAGAGAGCCCTTGTCTTGTCATCAATGGTTTTCTGCCATGCTCAAAGTCTCAAACCTACAATACCTCCCATCTCTTAGAATTTCCATAGATGAGAGTTGTTAGTGAAAGCAAAGAAACCATGGATAATTTGTCAAACGAAACAGAGTACAGTTGAATGTTTTGTGAAAGTGCCCACACCCTTTTGAGAAGTGACTGGGAATATTAAGATCATAAAAAGACTTGGTAGGGAATTCATAGAAAAAAATTCCTAGAAATTTATTTCAGATAATTTACACAGCTCAAACTCATGGCATTTGAAGAGACGCGAAGACACATCCTTTGAATGGTTAGGTCAAAGACTCGGAGACTTGTCATTTATATTGTAATTAGGTCTGCATTATGTTCTTCTTTCTTTCTTTTTGTATGATCTTTTCCTTTTCCTGATGAAACAAAGATGGGGTACCGTTCCTCTTGTAATGTATGATCTCAATTAGTGCCAAAAAGAGAGGATCAAACATATTAAGTAAGTGTGAAGAGGCTTCAAATCAGTGGTTCTCGTTCCTATTTGATTTTCTTCTTCTTCTTCCAGTTTCAAGCTTAATGGTTGAAGTTTGATTTTACAATTAGGATAGATTTGGTAGTTTGCAATTGATCTCGGTGTTTAGAAGAAGAATCAACTACATTAATGATAGTGTCAAGTGTGAGAAGAAATATGAATATTGCTACTAATATTAGTTCCAAGCAATGAGCAAAACAATTGATGTAATAACTTATGAGCAAAAATAGAGCTTGCAAATCGCTTCACTCTCCTCTCATGTTACTAGCACCATCATACCCTTGTCCTCAGATATTGTCATGCTAATTGATGAGAAGAGCACGAGATAAAATCATTTTTCATACCATAACTTGTCACGATTTTCATTTTCATACCTTAATTTGGCACTCATCAATTTGCATCCCATAAGTTGAACATTTTCTTCACATTTGGTACTTTGATGCCGGAAATGTACGTGAAATTGACGTGGAATATGTTAAGGTGTAAGGTTGGAATCGGTCTTAATTACTCTAAATCTCCAAATTTGATTTCATCGGATGGCACATGGTACTTTTTCGGGGCGAAAGTACCCATTGTGAAGAAATTGCCCAACTTATGGTATGCAAATCGATGAGTGACAAGTTAAGGTACGAAAATGAAAATTGTGCCAAGTTATGGTATGAAAAATGATTTTTTCCCAGAAGAGCACCACATTAGTTTTTTTTCAAAAAGATGTTTAGTGTCCTGAACATGAGGTATATCAAAGAGCATTTCTTGAGAAACCCCCTCTATGTCAAGAAACCTCAAGACAATTGTTATTTGGGTTTGTTGGTAAAGAGTTTGTTCGAGAAAAGGTCCTTTGATATAGTTTATGTGCAAAATAATAAAGCATCTGCCTTTGAAAAAAAAATGTGTGATATTTTTTTTCCTCATAAACTTAGAAATTAGAATACATGACATCTAGACAAAGTTGTGATGGTTCTAGTAATATGAAAGGAGGCTGGATGGTTAGTAAGCTCTATTATTGAGTGAATGCTTGTACGTTTATCCATTCACTGTATTGCTCATCGATTGCAACTAATATTAGTAGTGAAATTTCTAGAGGTTTGTTCTTATTAATCACTTCTCACGCTTAACTCTTATCATTAATGTAGTTAATTCTTTTTCCAAAAACCGTGATTTACTGGAAATTGCAAAATTTGTTCAAAGTGTAGAGTCAACTCTAAAATACTAAGCTTGAAAAAAAAACAAGTTAGCACTATGCAATGTCCATGCACTCTTGTTGTCTGGTTCTAATCCTTTTCAATTGGCACATGCAATGCATCAGTCGCATGTCTCCTATGCTAATCAATTGTTGAGACAACTTTCTAGAATGTTCTCAGAAGTATGATCTAGTGTCTTCATGTTTTGCAGGTGCATGATAGAGCTCAAGTTTTTATTTCCTGTCCTGAAGATGGTGGGAAAAAGCCGATATATGTTGATGTCATCACGAGATGGTCAAATAGAGCTATCGACCTCCCGGATTTAAAATGTCAATCCAAAAATAAATTATTTATCTTGGTATGAGTTATCCCATAACTTCTCTGTGAGGAAAGGCATCTCACAAGTTTGCAGACAATATTTCTAGCATATAACAGAAGACTAGTGCATTTTAGTTGATTCCCATTCCTTAATTCTTTGGTCAATTTTCTGTTTTTTTTGGTTTCCAAATTGATGGACTTCGTAAACACAAGTGTCTGATTTATACCCCTATTTTCTTCTAAAATCTGATAAAAATAGAACTCGAGATTCTTTCTTTCTATATTTTGAGATTCTTGTATTGAGAAATTATTTATAAATAATATCATGTATCAATTATATGTGGGTTGAATTGCGTAGGTTTAGTGATAGTATGAACTTATCCAATCTTCTTCTGTAATATTAAAACTATGGTTGAGCTATCACTGCTAAATCATGATCATTCTTAATGATTTATATACCCAACCTTCTTTTTTGAATCACTCAGTCATGTTGATTGATATTTCTACTTATATAGGTCGAGAACATGGGTCGATTGAATTATGGACCATACTTGTCTGATAAGAAGGTAAACATTATGGATTGGTGAAGTTACAGAACAAGCGTGTAAAGTTGTACAGATCTGTCGACTCTATTTTCCATTTCTTTTTTGCCGTTTTAATTTTCTCTACGGCACAAAATAAAGGTTGTTTGCTTATCTGGTTTCTAGGGTGTTTTATCTCCTGTTTATCTTGACTCAAGGCCTCTGAATAAGTGGAAGATGTTCCCACTTCCCATTCCTTTCAACAATCTGAATGGAGGCCAACGAATCAATCCTGTTATTCAGAATGCAAAAACGGAGTTTCTTGAAGTATCCACCCGCAAAAGAAGAAAGAGTGTAGAAAGTAAGCAGTAAAGCAGTTTGAGACTAAAATATACTAGAAGGAGTATTGAAATGTCTCAGATTCTCAATTTGAAATGATCATAGACTTAGAAAAATTGTATGAATGAATTTGCTTTCGTTTTTCAGAACTTCGTCCAGAACCAGCTCTTTATACTGGAAGCTTTGAGATAGACAAGGTCGCTGATACATTCATATCATTTAGTGGCTGGGGAAAAGGGGTTGCGTTTGTAAATGATTTCAATATTGGGCGTTATTGGCCGGTAGAACACTCAGTTTCCTGTTTTTTTGCTTACCAAATTGCAAAGTTCTCTTTGAATATACTTAATTGGGATTTCTTTTAATCGATGGTTTTGCAGTCTGTTGGACCACAGTGCAACCTTTACGTTCCTGCTCCTCTTCTTCGGGAGGGTGAAAATTCTGTGGTATGACATAAGAAATGCTATAGATTTGACACGTGAAATTTGCTTATCATACTAAATTTGTTGTATTTTTTACATAAACAGGTAAGCTTGTATGTTTTAGAAAAACGCAACAGTTTACTAAGCTGTTGATGTTTGATGGTTGTAAAATCTTTTCAAATGCATGGTCATTCAACATTATTGGGAGTTTTCAATACTCTATTAATCTTTTGTTTGCGATTCTATACTTGTGCGGCCCATCACCCTTCCATGTTATCCTTTCACAATTGAGACAGTCAAAAATATCACGTCCCCTTTGAGTCCTCTCAAAGGGATATCATACTTGTGCTCATTGAATGTTTTAGCATGCTTTTGATTCTCTTCTGGACCTTTACGATACTCTGTATTATAAGTGAATTATTGCAAACATTCACTAGTGTAATATTTTGATTACATTACTGGGCTTCTATGATACTTTGTCTTGTCTGAAATCAGGTTATCCTGGAGCTCGAATCTCCAAATCACGATCTCTCTGTGACCTTTGTTGATCATCCAGACTTCACTTGTGGTCCGAAAAATCGTAAAGTCTGAGGTCATGATATGCCGGCTTTCCAAAGGTTCCAGATGAAATTACTTGAGTTATCAAAGATCAGATACTTGCAATGTTGTCAGCTTCATATTGCTCATTAGATCATCTCTCAACCTTCTATGTTATACAGAAGATTATAGAGAAGAAAGGTGTTTGTTGGGCAATTCATGAACTATCAATCTGTATCATGATTCCCTTGTTTTATCTCAGCCATAAATTCTATTTCCGATAGTGTCTTAATCCCCGGAAAATATGGTTTGTATTTGAGATTGGATCTACTTTAAATGGGTTTATCTGAAGTGGTTTCTAAGTTTCATCTTCAGTCGGAGCTGTTTTCTGGTTAATTTTTGCTAGAAAAGAAGAAGAAAGTTAAAAAGGACCCATTATGCATGACTGATGATTGCATAGAGCGCTTAGTTAGTGTATGCTCATTTAGTGGTAGTGAAACAGGAATATGATTTCGAGTTAAAATAAATTATATAAATCTACTAAATTACTCTAATAAAATTTCAAAAGCTTAGTTCCATTTTCCCAACTCAAAAGGAAAAGCCCCTTAGCAAATGTGATTGACATTCATAAACATAGCAGCGCTAGCTTGCAACAGTTAACAAGTGCATTTGTGAAGATGGAAAAATTGTATTTGACCAAATGTGGGTGCATATTGAAACTTCACTTATATGCATACAACAAAAATTATCCGGAAAAATTACAACGAAAATCAGCTGGAAGAATCAATTGTCCAAGAAAAAAGGAACAGAGATCCATGTAGTAGTCAAAAATATGTCAAGGTATACATTATGAGTTCACCCTCTAATGTTGGGGGGAAAAATTCAATACAACCAATTCAAAAGATGTTCATTGCTAACAGCTAGCAGATTACACATCTTTATCCTCAGTGACCAGAGAAAACCTAACAACTCGCAACCACATTTCTATGCTACAGTCTTTAGTTTAATTGTTACACGTCTTATTGAAGGAACCCAGAAATCAGGATATTCAGAAGTTCCCAAAATTGACCAAGACACGACTTGCCTCTACAATGTTATTTTGGAGACTGTGGAGAATCATTCTTCTGGTCCTGTTTCGTTCCTGAAACGGCTGCGGTTGCTGCAGCAGTCATGGCAGCTGCTGCAGCACCAAACTTTACTCCTCCAGCAGCTTTCATGGCAGTTCCAACTTTAGCAAATGCAGCAATTCCTCCTACAAGTATGGCTCTTAATGCAACTGTTGGCTTTATCGACATGATGCCCTGCAATAGGCATCTCTAATCACATAGACAGAACTGAGAAGTAAATTAGCAGTGGGTAACAAGTTATGGGCAAAAAAAAGTACTAATCACCTCTTATATCATTGACTTCCGTCAGACTTACGTGTTTTCATCATATCCATAACCTAATTATGAACCAAGAACTCAGGTCGAGACAGGTACAAGAATAACTAAACCAAGGGGCACCCATGTTAAAGATTTCATTTAGTTCACATCACATTCCCCAGCTATCTATCTCCAATCTCTTCAAGATAAGAATCTAGTATCATGGACTATGACACCAGTACATTTTATATGTCGAAAGAGAGTTCAAGACAAAAAGGAGTCCGTAAATGATGATGAATTGAGATCAATGTACCAATGACCATCAACTGACAAAAACTGAGAAACATTTTTGGTTAACAAGAATTCAAAGGATTCTCTTATTTTGTCATGTGAGCACTGGTAGAATAGAAAATTCAACTTTGCTCTACAGCAAGAATATCAGTGGTTATGGTAATTGTTCTTTGCTTATTTATATTTTAGACTAAAATCATCTCTGGATCAAAAATCTGCTCCAGCTTCTCGCTTATCATAAAGACCGATGCAGCAAACACATAGAAGCATAAACACAATCTCTTTAATGTTTCCCAGGAGATGTCACAAGTTTAACTAGTATAGCCTCTTCCAACTTTATTTCGGAATATGAAATTTAACAATCAAGATCTATGACACTGAAATGACAAAGTTGCTTTCCCTGATAGAAAATTTATGCAACACAAGCTAACAGCTGTGTCTATCGACCAGTCCTGTTTACCATCATGGAACCTATTTAGGTGAGCTAACACTGCCAGCTAGAGCACTTGGCTAAAGATGGACGCACTTTACTTTCCACGAAAGACCAGTAGCAGGTAGAGTAACAGGGAAGTAACTAGAGGGATACACTACATTTTTGCGTGGATGCTTCAAAAGAAGAGCTCCCACATTCAGATGCGGGATACTGATTCCAAAGTAATATTGATGTTTCTTTGCTTAGTATAACTGTCTTGATAGCTATCTATCTTTTACTAACTTATTTTTCCGGCCAAACGGCAATGCGTTTCTCCGGCCCTGAATGGCATAAGAATAAAGCTCACATCATTCAAGTTGGTAGCTACGGATACTTGTACTCTCGTACCTTCTTACCATCGCATCCCCAACTCCCAACACGACGAAAGAATTCTAATCCTAAAACGAACATAGCCTGACAAAGTCTATGCAAATTTCCTAGAATCTTTATCCAAACTTCCTCCTTGTGTTTGCTACAACATTTATCTAAATGACATGAAATTAACAACCACAATATAACTTAAAACTACTAATAAAATAGCCTAAAATCAACAAAAAAAAAAACATTTTTATCACCACAAATAATTGATCAGATGAAACAATTAGGAAAAAAAAAACTATTCTTTAACTAATCATAAAAAACAAAAATAAAAGCCATAAAGAAAGGTCCATATAACGATCCAAACATGAGAAGTGCACAAATTCAATTCGATTGAAAAATTAATATAACAAGCGGCAAAAAATAGAACCTTTAATTACCAATCTTTTTCGGTTTTCTTTCGTAGAATCAAACTAGCTGAATGGTGTTTGTACGAAAATGAAGAAAATTGACGCGACGGCGTCGTTTTGCCGCGTTTTGTAATTTGTTTACCAATTTTTTGGGCCAAGGCCCAAATAAGGAAGCATGATTTGAGACAAAGTGATAAGAGTTGGGCTTGAGTCGAGTTCGTGGATCAATTAAAAGTTTTTTATTGGGCTTTCTATTCATACATTACGAGTCTTTGAAAGAGATTGTTATGTTTATTTTGATTCATTATAATGTTAAATGATTAGATGAAATTATTGTAAGATATAGAATATTTACTTAGTTGATAAAGCTTTTTAAATTGTTCTGATGGATTATTGGTGGTTGCTGAATTCTTTAATTGTCGGCTGAAAATGTAGCTGTTATTGTACTGTGAATTTATAATTTGATATACAAACTACATTTATCTTTTACTTAATTTGGTATGCTTAAATGATAAACAAGGTATATTTTTTACCTTGGTATAAATATTTATAATATAGTTAACAACGAGAACATAAGTATTTTCAAATATAATTTAAGATTTTATCATTGTAATTACTCTCACGTAGATAAATACATAACTTAGTTGTTAACATTGACTACTTTAAATTAGTCGATATGAAAGTCAGTGCATTATATCACTTCTACTATAAATTGATTTATAAGAACTTGACTGGTAACAACGCTTGATTTCTTCTGAAAATATTTCGTGCATTAAGGGCTAAAATTATATGAATTGGTGTTTAAATAGATTATATCCACAAATATGAAATAAAAAAAACCTGTTTTAGTCTACAAGCATAAAAATAAAAGATTGCAATGATTATTTATGTAAAACTATTAAAAATCTCAAAAAAATCAATATTTTATAGTATTTACTAGAATTAACACGCACTATATTATTTCATAAAAGAAAGTTACTAATTATTTATATATAGTCAAAATAGATAAAAATTGTGTCAGCCTTGTTGGCTGTTATTTGCTTATTTTTAAACTTTGTAGAATAGAGAGTGTCTACAGTCTACTAATAAAAAGTACACAAGGTATTATCCGTCATTCACAAATAACAAAAGGACCATTTATGCAATTTACTCAACTGCAAATGACTGTAGAAAATTGGGTTATAAATACAAATCACACGCTTTCGATTTTTCAGAACTGTACTGAATAAAGAGCTTATTTCAATTTCACCAAAATTCACCGAGACCCTTTTCAGTACTACCTCAAAGATTCAATTTTTCCCAAAAATCATATCAAACGAAGACCTAATTGAGCAGCTGGTAGCAAGAACAAGAACAATCACACCCAATTTGAGGTATAACAAATCATTGCAAAATTTAGCTTTTCAATTCTTTTAATGGGTTCATATTAAAGAAATTAAATTGTATTTGTTTACTGGGTTACTGAACCTATTGTTAAATGTTCGTTTTAGGTGTGTATCTGCTTTGAAATTGAGATTTTGGGTGCTTTGTTTGAGAATTATACAGCAAGTGTATATTTTGATGTGAATTTTGTATAGAAGATGGAAGGGAGTAGCAGTGTAGTTGTAGCGGATTCAAATTTAGAACCTAGGGATGAGATAGAATTCGAGACGCGGGAGGTGGCTTACCAGTACTATAAGGACTATGCGAAATCGGTAGGATTCGGTACCGCGAAATTGAGCAGTCGACGGTCGAGGGCGTCTAAAGAATTCATCGATGCCAAATTCTCGTGCATTAGGTATGGGAATAAGCAGCAGTCGGACGATGCTGTTAATCCGAGGCCTTCGCCGAAGATAGGGTGTAAGGCTAGCATGCATGTTAAACGGAGGGCGAACGGGAAGTGGTATGTTCATAGTTTCGTGAAGGAGCATAACCACGAGCTTTTACCATCTCAAGCGCATTTTTTTCGCAGTCATAGGAATGCAGATTCCTCTAATAACGATAGTAAAGTCAGGAAGAAGAAAGTCTTGACTTCCATGTTGAGACAGTATGGTGCTTATCAGTTCACCGGTACGAGTTTGGATAACGTAATCCGGAATCAGCACGATAGAGGTCGGTATTTGAGTCTAGAAGAAGGCGGCGCTCAGCTTGTACTTGAATTTTGTGCGCATATGAAGGAAGAGAATCCCAGATTCTTTTATGCATTAGACTTTAATGAAGAGCATCGGCTAAGAAATGTTTTTTGGGTTGATGGAAAAGGAGTTGAAGATTTTACGTACTTTGGTGATGTAGTTTCGTTCGACACAACCTATTTTGCAAGTAAATACAAAATCCCGCTGGTTCTTTTTATAGGAGTGAACCATCATGCTCAACCCACTTTGCTTGGTTGTGGATTGATAGCAGATGAGACGTTTTATACATTTCTTTGGTTGATGCAATCATGGTGTTTGGCAAACGGGGGACGAAGTCCCAGACTGCTACTCACGGACCAAAATGAGGCTATTAAAGCTGCTCTACCAGTGGTCTTTCCAACTACTCGGAACTTTTACCACACGTGGCATGTGTTGGAAAAGATACCTGGACGGCTTGATTACCTGAGCATCTGGCACGAGTCATTTATGGCAAAATTCAACAAATGCATACATAGGTCGTATAGCGAAGAACAATTTGAGAAAAGATGGTGGAAATTGCTTGAAAGATTCAATCTTCGAGAAGATGAATGGTTTCAGTCGTTGTATGTGGAACGGAAGCTCTGGGTTCCTGCATTTATCAAGGATGTGTCTTTTGCCGGGCTATCTGCATCTTCGAGATCTGAAAGTTTGAACTCTGTCTTTGACAGATATATCCATGAGGAAACTTCTTTGAGAGATTTCATTGGACTGTATAAATCAATTCTTGAAGACAGATATGAAGAGGAAGCCAAAGCAAACTTTGATGCATGGCATGAAACACCAGATCTGAAGTCACCTTCGCCTTTTGAGAAACAGATGATGCTTGTTTATACTCATGAAATATTTGAAAAGTTTCAAATAGAGGTTCTAGGAGCTGCAGCGTGCCATCTGAAGAAAGAAGATAGTTCTAATGTATGTAATGTGATATATGCCGTGAAAGACTTCGAAAATAAGCAAGATTTTAGGGTAGAATGGGATGAAGTAAAGTCAGATATATATTGTTCTTGTCGTTCATTTGAATATGAAGGTTATCTTTGTAGGCATGCTATTGTGGTTCTCCAAATGTCTGGTGTTTTCAGCATACCATTCAAGTATATACTGCAAAGATGGACAAATGCTGCAACAAGCAGACTTCCGCTTAGTGAAAAATTGGATGAAGTGCAAGCTAAGATTAGGCGTTACAACGACCTTTGTCGACGAGCTATAATATTGGGTGAAGAAGGTTCATTATCGCAAGATAGTTATGATAGCGCTGTCGGTGCGATAAACCAAGCTCTAAAACAATGTGCAAATGCAATTAATCCTTCTGAAAATGTTTTGAGACCAAGCACATCTGCACCTCTTCTTTCAATCCAAGGTGCTGAAGGGAACCACAATGGGGCAATCGTGTGTCGAGAGCAGGTGCCTAAAAGTAAAGTACCAAATACAAACAAAGGTTCCAAGAGAGCTCCTTCCGGGAAGGAGACAGCTGGCAATGGTGTAATATCTAGCAAAAAAGGGAAGGTCAGTACTTGTATGCTTGTGCGATTTTTGTTTTTGTTTTTGTGTTTGTTTGTGAAGTTGGCTTAATATTTGCATCCCTGTATGCATCAGGTGCCGGTAGAGCCACAGATTGCTAATGTCGGAACACAAGGCATATTGCAGCCCGTGGTTTGTCTCTTCAAATCATAATTGTGCTTTTCGGTTCTTACTTCTAGCTGGAAGTGGGAATATTCATCATTTAGCCCGATTGTCATAGTTGTCCTTTTTTTGAAGAACAAATATTTTGTCTCTTTTATTATTTATTGGCATTGCAAATATAGTTCATTATATTTTTAATCATCTAAGGTATGTTAGAGATTCATCACCGAAACATGGCATTATACCTCAAATTTCTTTTCACTAAACTTGGCACTGTAGGTCATTTTATTTCCCCTTTTGTCTTTCCTTTTTTAATTTCTTCCCAAGCGTAGTAGTGTTGTGTCGAAAAAGTGAAAGATAGTGACTTTGCTTAAGTTAAGCTTTAGCAATCTGCAAGCGTGGACGAAAAAAGTTAGCATCCAACTATTTGTGAAGATCCGACGATAGTTCTAGTCTGGTGGTGTTTGACGATGTAGATCTTTTCGTTTTTCCTTTTTGAATGGTATACATGCAGAATCATTTTTAACTATTTATACTTATTCTATAAGTTTAACTATATTTTAACCCCATGCTTTACCTTGACATTAATGCTTGGGGCACATACACCCCTTTGTCTAGTTTGTTTGAATAATAGTATAGAGATAATTTTATTGAATGTGTAACACAGAAATATCCTCTCGGGTGTGTCGTATAACTCCGTTGCTTGGTTTATCTCTTTCTAGGATGTGTGTAGCACCATGGAGTACCCTACTTTGTACCCTAGGTTCCTTACAACGTTGTTAAAAGGTGGTGACATGTCCAAGAGAAGTGTGGAGATGCTTGGGGAGATGTTGGAGGAACAAAGTTGAAGCTATGGACATCAAGGACAAGGATTTTTATATGCAAGTCAATAAGTTCTTGTTATTAATGTATATGAAGGTATGCTCTGAACTGGTTTTTGTTTCTTGTGAAGATCACTTCAGTTTGAGTGCTTGATTAATCATCTTCTCCCTTCTATACCTCAATGAATTGGATTGGCCCTATCACTTGAGCGTTCTCCTAACCTCTAGTACTCCCTAAGCGACTGTTTATATATGATCATGCGTACTGCATTAACAAGCACAATCATTATACCTATACCAAAGCTTACAAACCCAAGGTTATTTAGCTCTAGCTTTCATACTTCCTCACTTAATCTCCTCAACATACAAATTACTAATCTCCTACTACTACTACCACCACCATAAACTACTCTGTTTATTTACCATGAGGGAACTTACGTCACAGGAGGCTGTGCAAATCAAACGTTCACCGAGGTAACCTTTTGGACTTCACAGCTACTCGCTTAGTGTCCGCGGAGGCACACAAAATGCTAGAGGAAGCATTTATTTCAAACTCAATCAAAACATTGAGAAATATTTTTTAATTTTCATGTACCTCACCATTATCATGACCAACACAATTTTTAGAAGCTACAAAAACCAATTTCATACGTTGACCGAGGTAACCTTTTTGACTTCAGAGCTACTCACTTAGTGTCTGCGGATGCACACAAAATGCTAGGGGAAGCATTTATTTCAAACTCAATCAAAACATTGAGTTATATTTTATCTTTCATATACCTCAGCATTGTCATGACCAACACAACGTTTAGAAACAATTACTTAACATAAAGCAATTTGACTTCACATGTCAGTAGAGGCTTAAATCCTCCCCCCTTTTTCCCCTTTTTCCTTTTGGTTCTAAAGAAATTCCATTTCAAATGTTATTTGTTTACCAACATGTGATGCCTACTTTGTTACTGATAACTTTTTTATCCTTTTCTTGTGAACAGCCGGAGTCAGTGAACATTTTATTCTCTATTCCACGGGGAAAGAAAAAGGCAGCCAAGTTAGTCAGATGTGATCAACTCTTAGGAACACCGGTCTAGTATGAATGGTAAATGCTGGTGTCATATCCATTCAAGATCATAATGGAACTTCACACGGGATGATTGTATAGATTTTGCTTGCTGATTCAGAACCTGCACATATGAATTAACACGAAGACTCAATGTATGATCATGGTACTTGGTCAATTTGCCAATGTTACTGTGCAAAACTACCATAGAAACTGAGAAAGATGCAAACTTTTCTCTTATGAGTCGACCTACGACTCATGCCTTGTAATTGGTTAATCTTTGAGCTTGTGTTGTAACTTTTTGAAGCTAGATTTCGACCATGTATCAGTTACGAACATCTAGTGATTCGTTACGCAAATCTTTGTTATAGAGACGCCCGTGTGTGCTGATATAGCGAATGAAACGCAAGAGGAAGTAGTGTATCTTTATCCAAGTAGTTGATACTGTTTTGACCATCATAAGTTGATGTAGAAGGAAAAGAATGGAGTATTCTTGTTCCTGATCCAAAAAGCGAATAATTAAATTTATACCTAATTAAGTTTGGTTTACTTGTAAATTTTCTCTATTGTTGCATAAATGTCCTTCGAAACTTAAAATAACATTCTATCGTATTCAAAAAGGTCTACATAATAGCAAAAATCCCCTTGAAGTTTGCAGAATGACATATGGCTGCTTTTATTTCTTTTTATTTGTTAGTTTAGTTATGAATTATATAAAATTTAAAAAGATATTTTTATAGTAAAACCAAATCACAGAGCGTAAATGTAAGTATTCGTATAAAACAAAAATGGAAGTTGGGGTCCAAAAAGGGTATACGGTTTTAGAAAAATAATGTTTTCACTTTAAGTTGTGTGATGTAAATGTAATTATATACTGCATGTATAAATTATGTTTTCAACAAGTCCAATAAAATGTTCCAATTAGTCAGACTTACTGCAGATGACTTTTTGCAATCAATATAATTATTTACAGAAAAATTCGCGATTGAGACGAAAACTTAAATGTTTAGAGTTTTATAATAATTTAGGTAAATTTACAATTTCATTGGCATCCAGCTCTATAAACTTCCATTAATAGCATAAATATTTATTATTTGCTGCCGCCTTATAAAGAAAGAGTATGAAGTTTGAAACTAAGACACGGTACCACACGTCACAATAAATTGAGGTTTTGGCAATTTACCCTATGTTATGCTAAATTTGATAAATTACCCCCTACAAAAAATAAATTGGTAAATTATTTCCTGTGATTTCAAAATTAGCAAATTATCCTCTATATGGGGAGGTGTAGTTCACTCGATCGAACTTAAGAGTGGGGTTAACTTTTTAGAAAAAAATAAACAATTATATCCTCTTTTCTAAAAAAAAAAAAAGCAGATATTTGTTTAATACTTTAACTTGTTAAAAAAAAAATTAGTTATGATTTCATAATAAAGAAAAAAGGGCTCTTCCCGCTTCCTAATCCTTAAGAAGGTAGCTCCTTCCTCCATTCTTGGATGACTCAGGAATGGTCCGAGATAATATGTATGTTTTACAAAAAATTATACTTTTACAAAATAAAAGTATTAGAAATAACAAAGGTATTTTGTTCATTAAATATAAAAAATGCACTAAAAATTTTACGGGGAGGTGGTGTGCCAATTATTTAAATCACAGAGGATAATTTGCCAATTTAATTTTCACAGGGATAGTTTGCTAATTTACATAACACACGGGGTAAATTGCCAAAAAGCCCAATAAATTTAACTAAAAACGCGTTAACCAACAAGAGCGCTTTACGTTTACCTCTTTACTAAATACATAGATAGAGTCCTCTCTCGAACAAACCCACCATATTGATTCTCTCACAGAGTTGATTTTTGAGAACCCGAAATGAGAGAAATGGGTCGTCGGATCTCGGGTCGGATCTCATCCGCCATTGTTGTTCTTCTCATGCTCTCATCCGCTCACGCCTTCTACCTCCCAGGCGTTGCACCTCGCGATTTTCTTAAAGTACTCTATTTTTATTTATTTTTTCTCCTTCGATTAACACGCTATTGTTTTTGATCTGTAGATCTATTCGGTATGTTGAGTTATTTTTAGTGATCGATGAAGATCTAGAGGTCTATGTTGAGTTAATTGGTGGTTAGTGGGATATGGATCGATCGATCCAGGGTTTTGGGTCTGAGTGTAAAATTATGTGCTTTATCTTTTATTTTAGTCTCAGATTTTATCTTGTTGCATTCGTTTAACTTGATTAGATGTTGTTCTGTACATTCGAAAATGTGATTTTTTGGCTTTTCTGATTTTACTGTTAGTTGATGTGAGTAGTTCACTTTCAGAAATTCTTGTGCATGGTTTTTTTTTTTGTTTAATTTCTACTCTCTTTTTTTTCCTACCATTTTCAGGCTAAGTATGAAATTTATCAGTTTTTTTTTTTTTTGTTAATTCATTTTTGGACGATTGATGCACACGTTTGACTTGCTCAGATATTTTGTTGTGCTACCTTTGTTTATGATCTGATATAGTAGTATGTGAATATTGACAAGTAATGATCTGTACGTGTGCCCAATGATAGAAAATGTAGGAAACTTGCATCGGATTTTCTGTATCATATGTTGAATACAGAAGCATTGGCTGTCAGGAATAGGCGAGAATCCTAAGTGATTTTATATTGTAGCTACAAATGTCTATTCTTTGCGTGAACATGCCCCTAACTCTTTCAGTCTTGTTCGTTGATAAGTATTTGACCGTTTTTGAGACAATAGAGACCTAAATCATGCTCCTCATTTGCTAGAGTTAGAGACAATCGATCTCTTGGCATAGATCTACGCTTGTTATAGATTTTGTGAGAAATTAGTGGCTTCTAGCGCACCCCACTTATTTGTTTTATATCAATCCTTTATCCCTATCTTCTTGTAGGAGTATTTAGTTTTGTACGTATAGTAATTGCGTTTTCATGTCCTTATTATCTGGATCCCACTGTTGTTAATCCATTATGCTCTTTTGTTCAGCTGATTTCTTTTTCCCCCAAAATGATGAGACAACATGTAACTTGTGTATTTATTTATTTGTTTCTTATGTGTGCTTCTCTCGACTTTCTTACAGGGGGATGAACTTCAAGTGAAAGTTAACAAACTATCATCGACCAAAACACAACTTCCTTATGACTTTTATTACTTGAAATACTGCAAACCACAAAAAATTAAAAATGTTGCTGAAAATTTGGGAGAGGTCCTTCGGGGGGACCGTATAGAGAACTCAGCTTACACTGTAAGCATCCGTCAACTGTTCTGGCTGAGACATCTCTTTCCTTAATTTCTTATAGTTTTGTATATTTCCTAATATGGGACTTTTTGGTGTGTTTCCGCAGTTTCATATGAGAGACGAGCAATCATGTACTGTGGTGTGCAAAGTTAGTCTTGATGCTCAAGCTGCAAGTAATTTTAAGGAAAAAATTGATGATGAGTACCGAGTTAATATGTAAGTGCTCGATGAAGTTTACTCTGACCTTTTTTGTGCTAGTGCTCTTTTTGCTTCATCAAATATCTCACTTCAGATTGATTTTCTTGTTGCGCTATCACTTTATCTGGTTCGCTAGTTCAATTGTCATAGCCACTTGCTGATATGCCTCAGCCACTAACACCTGAAACTCCATACAGGATTCTGGATAACCTTCCAGTCGCTGTACTTAGACAGAGGAGAGATGGAATTACATCAACGACTTATGAGCATGGCTTTCGTGTTGGGTTCAAGGGGAGTTATTCTGGGGTTAGTTGCTTTCTTTTCAATATGTTTTCTTTAAGAGGATGCATTTTGGAATGTTAAGATGCACATGCTTTCTTTTTTCAGAGCAAAGAGGAGAAATATTTTATAAATAATCACTTAAGCTTCAGAGTCATGTATCATAGGGATCCTGAAACAGATTCTGCTCGGATTGTTGGTTTTGAGGTTACTCCAAGCAGGTCTGGTGCTTTCTTTAGTTGGACTTTGTTTAATTCTTTACTTTGCATTTGAATTGAATTTTTTGCTACAGTAAAAATAATAGAGAACATTTTCCCCTATTTGTTAAACATAAATATCTAAGAGCCCTTAGAATTTTTGGATTGTATAGGAGTTCATATTTCTACATTGATTTACCTTAATCTGTTCGAACAGCATCAATCACGAGTACAAGGACTGGGATGAGAAGAACCCTAAGGTTGATACTTGCAACCAGAACACCAAAATTCAGGGGAACAATGTTCCACAGGAAGTGGAAAAAGACAAAGAGATCATATTTACCTATGATGTTACTTTCAAGGTACTGCTTTTGTAACCCTAGTTTTGGCCTCTCCTTACTGGTATCTTTTGTTGCTCCATAAGAAAATTCCAATTTGTTTTGTAGGAGAGTGATATTAAGTGGGCATCACGGTGGGATACGTACCTCCTCATGAATGATGATCAGATCCACTGGTTTTCAATCATCAACTCTTTGATGATTGTTCTCTTCCTTTCCGGTATGGTTGCCATGATAATGATGAGAACTCTGTACAGAGACATCGCAAACTACAATCAGTTGGAAACCCAAGACGAAGCTCAAGAAGAAACTGGATGGAAACTTGTACATGGAGATGTTTTTAGGGCACCTGTAAATTCTGGATTGCTGTGTGTTTACCTGGGAACTGGTGTTCAACTCTTTGCAATGACACTTGTCACAATGATCTTTGCCTTGTTGGGCTTCCTCTCACCTTCCAACCGTGGGGGTCTTATGACTGCCATGGTTCTATTGTGGGTTTTTATGGGATTGTTTGGTGGATATGCATCTGCTCGTCTGTACAAAATGTTCAAGGGCACCGAGTGGAAGAAAAATACCTTGAAAACAGCCTTTATGTTCCCAGGCATTCTGTTTGCTGTCTTCTTTGTTCTAAATGCTATCATTTGGGGAGAAAAATCATCTGGAGCTGTACCCTTTGGTACAATGTTTGCTCTTGTGTGCTTATGGTTTGGAATATCAGTACCGCTGGTCTTTGTTGGTAGTTATTTGGGTTTCAAAAAGCCTCCCATTGAAGATCCCGTGAAGACCAATAAGATCCCAAGACAGACACCTGAACAGGCCTGGTATATGAAACCAATATTTTCGATACTCATCGGAGGCATTCTTCCATTTGGGGCAGTTTTCATTGAACTGTTCTTCATCTTGACCTCCATTTGGCTGAACCAATTCTATTACATCTTTGGTTTCCTCTTCATAGTATTTGTGATCTTGATGGTCACGTGTGCGGAGATAACCATCGTTCTCTGCTATTTCCAACTGTGCAGTGAAGACTACCATTGGTGGTGGAGAGCGTACCTCACAGCCGGATCTTCTGCTCTGTATCTGTTCCTGTACTCGATTTTCTACTTCTTCACCAAGTTGGAAATTACTAAGCTGGTCTCTGGTATTCTGTATTTCGGCTATATGTTGATCGCATCATATGCTTTCTTTGTGTTGACGGGAACAATTGGATTCTATGCTTGTTTTTGGTTTGTCCGAAAAATCTATTCTTCAGTGAAGATCGATTGATATGAATACTGGATCAGCAATTACGTTGTAGTTTCGCGAGGATTGCTTTGGGGAGGATGGATTTTAGAAGAGAAGTAAAACCGGGTACCTTTAATTTGCAGGATTAGAGCAATGAACTCTGATAGTTTTTTCCTGCCTGCAATACTTCTTTATCAATGTTATATTAGCAGCATAGTATTAGGAGGCTTGTAATTTTCTGTGTTTTTGTTCTGTTCTCACCAGTGATTGTGGACTGTAAGAGAAAAAGATCTGATGAAAAATCAGTGTTTTGATCAGTTGTAGCTTTTACTAAGTTACTATATTCCGACCGACCTTCATTTTTATACATTCATCTGTACCAAATTTTTATCATCATCGTTTTCTTGCATCTAGGTGCTTGGGATAATTAATGTTTACTCACCTTCAGGTTTCGTTTTTCTTATTTGAATTTCTTTTTGACATTTTGATAAATGCGGTGAGATCTTCCAAAAGTTATAAAGACGTCTTTTAGGACATGTTTGCTTTACTACATAATAATGGCAAATTAATCACATATTGGATTTGGGTAGGAAAGCAAGTATGTGGTTAGTCCCCAACAACTAAAATAATTTCTTATTTTTGTTAAAGAACAACTAAAATAATTGAAAGTTTTGGCCCATGTTATATTGGACCGTTGTGATAAGGCACAAGCAACTGTTAAGAGTTTATATTATATGTTCATAAGTCTGACGCATGAAGATGTTATTATAATTATTTAAACAATGCTAGTCCGTTTGGCCTTTAAGCTTGACGAATGATGCCTCAATTGTTTTATATCCTTCTCATCATTTTTCCAGCTATATATAATCCAAACATGGCTAGTAAATAACAGTTCATAAACCAGACACTGTTAACGAAGTCGTCTTGATATATGTCACTTGAACATCTATAAATCTAGAAGTCTTGAAATTATAGAACATGACATAATCCTAAATTACATATTTAGGCAGAAGTACAATAAGAATAAAATAATGGGTATATACATCAAGGTCTAATCTAGTTACAGAGATTTCGTAAATATTGTAGGGAAGCTATCCCAAAATGTCTTCATAACTATTTTAACAAAAAAAACTGTTATTAGATCAAATTTCAAGAGAGTAGTTGTGGCTAAAAATGTATAACTCAGTTCAATCTATATACTTCTCAGCTTACCAACTTCATTTAACCAGTTAAGTGTCTTAAAGTATGGATGATATTAGTCACGATGAAAGGTCACTCTAAATGACGTGTTTGAGTACATGTTATCCATTTCTATGTGTGCGATTGTTCACGTCGTGCCTCGAGATAAAATAGATTACAAATTGATTTTTCATAGATATAAGTATATTCTCAATTGAAACTTTGTTTGTCTAGTCTAAAGTATATCATAAAAATTTTGATTTTCTATTTATAGGTCAAAGTAAACATGACAACGAAGAATGGAAGTGTATCAGTGAAGAACGATTGAAAGAGAACTTATTTTATGATATACTGTAATTAATATTTTTGACTCATGTAAGATAGTCATTCAATTTGATTATGAGATTTTTTTAATTATTTCTTAGTAGAATTTTAGCTTTACATAGTTATTTATAAAATTTGTACCCATAAACAAGAGTGTATCAACTCATAGTTAACTTGCTCAACAAATACTTTACCAATACCAAAAAATAGAAAAAGAAAAAGAAAAAACAAAATAAACTTGCTCAACAAACAAACAAACCGCCGGAATACGACGCCGTCACATCAATAACCCTCGCCAAAACCCACGATTTATAGTGACGCCACCTCAACAAGAAGAAGAATCTGAGTAGCCGTAACAATGAGCGAAGAACGCCCCAAACTGTTCTCCAACAAACCTAAGAAAAGTATAAAACCAACAATCTTTTATTCCATTTCAATTATTTTATTATTATTATTGTGAACTTGTCAATCACAAAAATAGATTGATTAATATTAGTGCTGTATTATATCCTTATCATCATCATCATCGTCATTTTGTATTTGTTGTTTTAACAGCTAAGCTGAAGCAAAATCAAGGAGCATCTGCAACATCGACTATGGCGTCTTCATCGTCGATCGGAACTGCTCCGCCGCCGCCGCTTCCTCCGACGCCGCCGGTGAAGGAATCGTTCGTTCGACGATACAGATTCCTCTGGCCACTTCTGTTGGCCGTTAATTTCACCGTCGGAGGTAAATTCTATGATTATATCTTTGTTGACGCGTTTTACGATTTTATCGCGTTAAGATAGTATATGTTTGTTTCGATTTATCACTTGTGAAATGGTGAATTGGATAATTTAACACATTTTGGTAAAGTGACTAAAAATGGATCATTTGGATCTGTCGTTCGAATAAGTGATAGTCGTTGTGGTTCGTTGAATGGATGGCGGATTCGGATAAAGGAGTTGTCTGATGAGTGATGAGTTTGTGAGTTTTTAAGATCGTGTGAAATTGTGGTTTGTTGAGCTGATATTGGAGTTCTGTAGATAGTATGAATAATGTAATGGAATTTGACCGCTTTAAAGAATTTCTTTCGATCTTTTGTCGCTGATTTTGTTTTTCTTCATTGATAGCCCGAACTTCCTATTAATGAATCGCGTGACATGAAATTGTGTCGATTTAGGATTTTGCAGTGACATAAAAGCATATGAGATGCATATGGCTTCTCTTGTTTCCTGGCTAATTTGATAGTGAGTGCCGTCATCCAAATTTATGATTAGATGTCAGGGTTTTTTTGTTTCACCTTTGAACTTCATATCTTGTCTGCAGAAAGTCTTGAAATGTCACCTTGACGAGCAGAGAATACCTCAAGAAGTTTACTCAGTTGATATTGGAGTTGTCCATGATGGATTGCAGCAAATGGAATGATTTCTAGTTGTTAAGTGTGCCGATGGATCTCCTTTTGATGATAGCAGTATATAGTCATATCTCGCTTTTAGTTGTGAAGTTTAATGAACCCATAGGGCTAAATTTACCGCAAGATTTACAGATTCATGAAAACTAAGCCAGTTTAAAACAACGTGTGGTATGTGCTTAACTATAACTATATTTTATGATAGCAGGATATTGTCGATCTTTTTCTACAAATTATAGCTATCTGATGGAAACCTTTTATTTGATTTCTTCTGTATTAAACAATCGCCTGTGATGTTTCCCAGAAAGTCATCAAGTATGTCTAACATACAATTTTTGAATGTTAAGAATGTGTGGTTGAAGTTGGGCCATGTATACAAGCTTAATTTCCAGTTAAAAAGTGGATATTCTGTATGTTTCTCCTGCTTCTGCACTAATTTATTTGGCAATGTTCAGGGGAATTAGCACGAGTATAAAGCTTTAGAACTTAGAGTTTTTGAGTGTTCCACAAATATGTGAATCTTAGTCAAAACACGTATCCCGTGCTCTTAAAGAAAACTTGAGGGATGCAACAGCAAATTCATATTCAATTTGTTGGATCCTCTGATGTAGCCTCGACTTTCTTTTGATTTTGTAATTTGGGCGAATATTTATTATTTTGGACTCCGTTGCCGGAAAACTAGATATTAGCCAGAAATTATTCGTCGTGGTGCAATTTTTGCTTGGAAAACTTGTGTGATTGATTGCTAATGCTAGGGTCAAATATATTGATGCATTTTATTCAGACAATTACGTACTAAATGTCTTTTGTTCTTTGAAGTTCTCTTCCTAATTTCCTGTGTTGAGTTGCAACCTGGAGCAAGGCCTTCTGTTTGTTTCTGTTTCTAGTTCATTGACGTTTGGATGCTTACATGTACTTTGGTGATAGCTTCAGACAAGTATGGAACAAATTTCTTCGAGTTGGGAGCATATGCATCGTTGATCTTATTCTTTCTTCTTCTTTTTAAAAAAAATGTTATTTGCAGTTTTTATGATGAGAAAATCAGCTTTGAACTCATTCTATGAATGTGAGAACTACAAAGGGTTCTAAGTTCCCTACAGAGTCTTACTAAACGAGCATTCTTTGCACAGTCTATCTTTTCACACGGACCAGGAAGAAAGACGTAGACACAGAAGAAGCCGAGTTGCCAAAAGTTTCCACCACTCCTACCTCAACATCTACAGCTGTTGCTGCTCCAATCACTGAAACCCCTCCTCCACCAATCATTAATCCTGTACCACGCGCACCAATTCAAGAGGATCAGCAGCGCGAACTATTCAAATGGATTTTAGAAGAGAAAAGAAAAGTGAAGCCAAAAGATGCCGAAGAGAAAAAGCGCATAGACGAGGAAAAAGCCATTCTCAAACAGTTCATCCGGGCCAAGTCAATCCCAAATCTCTAATTTCTTTCAACAATCTGATGGATCTTAACTCGTAAAGAAACTTCAAGTCATTCTCCTCTGCTTTGTAAAATGTGCTGTGTGAGTTCTGCATTTGTTTTTACGTAATGTGAGGAACTGTTGGTACTATTTGTCATGAAGAATACAGGTGGAAATATTCTTTTTGCTGGTTTGAAATGAACAAGGGTTAGTGACATTAGTTTAACATCAGAACTTAACTTTTTTCCTTTTTTTTTTTCATCTTTTCTCTTGTTTTCCTTCTTAAGCTGGGAACTATTTTGTGGTTAAATAGAAGTAAAATTGAAAGTGACATGTCTTATAGTTTGTATGCAAATAATCTTGTAGCATTTCTTGCAAAAGGTATAAGTTTCCTGTAGAAAACAGCTAATAATTGCTGAACAATCTTGAGTGAGGCCTACAGGCACAGAATCACAGACCTTAGATTTTTCTGAAATTACTAGTTATTGGATAATCTAGTTAAAAGGTAGCCGTTTTATTGAAATTAAAATCTTGCTGCGTAAAGGTTGCAAATAATTGATGCGACAGCTCGGAACATGCCTCGTGGTGAACTGAGTTAACTCGTCAGGGCCTTGCTGTCATTAAGGAACCGTGGGCCTTCTCGTTCGTTTAGTCCAACGAGAAAAAGAACCAAGAAGCCCAACTGCCCACGACAATGAACATGAGGATTAGTTGAAACTTGAAGGTGCTGCATAGTATTTGTACCAGCAATCTAGTACCATTGTCACCTTTTTAACGAGACACAGCACGAAACCTCAAACCTAAAACCCCCCAAGAATCCACCCCTGGAAAATGACATCATACGGTACAATTCTTACGCCATCATCTCCACCGATCAACCTTGCCTACATCTCACGTGTCAAGGAACGCGTCCAGGCCGGCCTAGGAACTCTCCGTCATTGGCGCCAAATGTTCGAGCTCCACTCCATCGGCTTTCCGAAATCCTTCAGCAATGTGGTGGTGCGTGTAAAAACAAACGCCACCTACTTCCGCATGAACTACGCCCTAATTGTACTCCTAATCGTGTTCCTCAGCCTCCTCTGGCACCCGATCTCGCTCATAGTCTTTGTTGCTATGATGGCGGTGTGGTTGTTCCTTTACTTCTTCCGCAATGAGCCGCTCGTCGTTTTCAATCGTACGATAAACGATAGGACGGTGCTGATTGCTCTGTCTCTTGTCACGGTTTTTGTTCTGCTGCTGACGCGTGCCACTACCAACATTGTGGTGTCGTTGTTGGTTGGAGTGGTGGTGGTGTTGATTCACGCCTTTGTTAGGAAGACCGACGATTTGTACGTGGATGAGAGGTTGCCGGAGGTTTGCTGAGAGATGTCGACGGTCTTTCTTCCACGTGATGTGCAGCTTTCGTATATTAATTTCCTAGTGATTCTCTTCTAGTACTGTATCGTATGACGATGATGGTTTGCTCTTGTTGCTCATTTTTTGAATATTTGTTAGGCACCACTTTATGATATTTGTGATGACAAATGTGTACTCAATTTAATTACTCATTTATATTCCCGTTTCTGACGTTGCAATAGATGAAGAAGTTAAAAAAGTTGTTTGTTCTGGATGTCATTGTTAATTTTGCAATTTGAATGGTTTCTACTTTCTACATTCCATACATTCTACTGTCACCGTAGCTATATCTGCATGGGGATTATGTAAGCAAGATATCATTTTTTATGCCTTATGAGAGATTAAAGTTGACATGTTTTCTCACAACCTATGGCATTATGACATAAAGTTATACATGTCTCTAGACTCTCTACACTTATGTAGTATAAATTAATATTAGACCAAAAGACTTGGTGTTGTAACATATGTGATACTAAAATATATTGTGAAATTTTGAAAAGCACCATCTTTTTCCTAATACTCAAGTCAACACTATTTCCTCAAAAAAAAACGTCAACCACTATAATATGGGCTAGAATAGCCCATAAGCTAAACGAACTTGGGCTCCTTTCTCTGGCCACTTAGCCCACTTACTATTTCATAATATCATTCTTGTAAGCCCAACCCACCTCACAGTCACAGTCAGTCACTCTAACCATCTTCTTCTTCCTCCGACACACACAAACTCTCATCTCCGCCGTCCATTTTCCGATATGTCATATCCTCCGCCGCCGTACGATCCGTACTACCCCGCACCACCTCCTCTTCCCGATTACGGCTACGGTCACAGTGATCGCAACGGTATAAATACGCTGTTCGTCTCCGGTCTACCGGACGACGTGAAGGCGCGTGAGATCCACAACTTATTCCGACGTCGTATTGGCTTCGAATCGTGCCAGCTCAAATACACCGGCCGCGGTAATCAGGTCTCGTATTTTTTGAAAAAACTCACACTTATAAAAGTTTTTAATTTAACGGCATTGTTAGTGTAATTGACTGATTGTTGTTTGAAATTGGTGTTAGGTTGTGGCGTTTGCGACGTTTGCTGATCCTGATTCAGCTATGTCGGCGCTACTTTCGCTGAATGTGAGTTGTTTTGTTGAAATTTTTGATTTTCTATCGGTTAATTTTTACTCATATTGTGTCAGTGTGTGTGTGTGTTTATCTGTAGCTTTGTTTGGTTTACGATAGATGATGGTTGAAGAGTGGTAGTAAGGTTTTGCTTTGTTTTACTGGTTTGTTGCAGGGTGTTAAATTTGATCCTCAGACTGGTTCTACTTTGCATATAGAGCTAGCCAGGTCGAATTCCAGAAGGAAGCATAAGCCAGGTGTGCCTCGTTATGATCTCTGCCTTGTCCGTATCATCTGTTTAGCCCCGTTCAGATGGGGGATTTTCGGTTACGTGATTGTTGATTCTGTTTAGAGTTGTGAGATGGTTGACTGAGTGTGCTTGGTGTTTGCAGGAATTGGTCCGTATGTGGTTATTGATAGAAGAATGAAATCCGGTGCTGATGTTAATGCTGATGCCGATGCTGGTGTTGATGGTGATGGTGATGGTGATGCTCAGGAGTCATCAAGCAATGATGGTAATCCGATGGATGAGTCTTTCGCTCGACTAACTGTACCTATATCCATACCCCCTACGTACTAGCTCCTTCCAGGAGGAATGATTTTGTGCGACTGCACCATGATGTGGTGTAGCTGATGCACGATGGAGATGAGGTTATGGGGAGCTTAGCCTATAGTTTAGGAAATATTGCAATTTTTGTCGTTACTTACACCACGTCATCACGCAGCGGTTGCATGAATTATTTTTTTTCCTTCTGGGAACCTTGGACATTTTTCTCCCCACCCCCACCCTTAATTGGGACAAGGTGTGGGGAGGCGCCCAAGAGAATAGGAAACTTGGGTTCATGCTGTATGCTTTTAGATTTTATTGTTTCAGCTAGTTAATTACTAATAATTTCCCTCCAGGTATTGCTATTCGCGAGTACTCACTTGAAAAGTCCCCCGAGTTTACATGTATTTGCATCTTTAACTTGCAGGGGATAGTGACTCTGATGATCCTGCCACCAATCATGACTCTGGTGACCAGGATGATTCAGCAGCTGAAAAGAGGTGCGAGCGTTTTCAGTGTACATGACTTCTTCCATTGAGTTGATATTTGTCTCCACGTTTATCTAGCCATTCTTTGTTTTAGCTGCTTAATCCCAATTTGATAAACTTGATTTCGTTGTTGACAGCAATGAAAACTCAGCTGTTGGTAATGAGGCTTCTGTTCCAGAGCATGTAAGTAAAGATGGGAACTATCTTGTTTCACATCTAAATTATTTTTTTGATGCTTTTGGGCACTGGACTGCTGTACTTGGACATCATTCAATGGAGTCTGTTAAATGATCTGTAACACTCTCTTAAAAGTGTGAAACTAAGGATAGCTGCTGATCAAATGCTACTTATTGAAAAACTTCCCAAACCACAGATAAATTGGTTATATCCGTGTTGGGAACTTGATTTCACTTGTAAATTTTTCTTAATAAACAAGTGTTTGCAATGATGAGCACCATTTTGTTTCTTTCTTGGTAGAGCTTTTTATTTTATGTCCCAAATGGGCTCCTTTTATGTGTAACCATTTTACATCTCGAGCTCAATAGTGTTGATATTGTTTTTTGTTGAAGATCAAATGATTAGTTTGGTATTAATGGTTGTTATAGGAGCAACCAAAAAACACGACAGATGGTGCGTGCTCTACGTTATTTATTGCTAATCTAGGTCCCACCTGTTCCGACGAGGAACTGAAGCAAGTTCTTTCTCAGTAAGTTACCCACTAAAACTCATGACTTGCATTTCTTTATCCTGGAACAAATTTATCATTGAAGACTAATGTATTGGAAACTGCTAGTAGATTTTCAGCTTTTTTCAATCAACGCGTGAAAATTTACTTGAAACTACACAAGCATCATTGTTGTTAAAAACTGAGATACTCCTCGATCAAAAAGTAAATTAAAATATCATTTTGTTTTCAGATTCCCAGGATTTAGCAGCACCAAGGTTCGAGCCAAAGGTGGAATGCCAGTTGCATTTGCTGATTTTGAGGTATCCTTTCCTTCTTCTGTTACAAATATAGGGTTGCTTTATTGAAGTACAAGTCCTTAAATACCTCATTGTTATGAGATTACTGATAGGTGGCTCCAAGCAGATAAAATGTAAGTTAGCTGTGAGCCAAAGAGAACTCAATTTTATTTTATTTTTGAAACAGAAAATTGAACAAGCAACTGACGCAATGAATGCTCTCCAAGGAAGCTCACTACCATCCTCAGACCGTGGTGGCATGCATATAGAGTAATCCTCACTGCTGATGTTGCTCATTATAGATACCTCCGTTTGGATCGTGGAACTAAACTTTCTTTTTTTTCTTCTCATCAGATATGCAAGGTCAAAAATGAGGAAGCCCTGAAATTTTCTATAAGAACAAGATTATACAGAGTCTGAAGGAACATAATGTCATGTTTCAGTCTGTTACAACATTCTGGGCTATTTAAAGCTTCAAAACTTAGGGTTCAGCATGTTAGGAGTTTAATCTTGTCCGTTGATTGCATTGGCATCTCGCTGTATTTAGTAGAATATTGTATAACATCAGCCTGATTCAGAAGGGTGAATATACTCTATTTTCATGGTTTCCATGGAAAACGAAAACCAAAGAGTTCCCTGTATCGTCAACCTCCGGACAGTTATAATTAAGTTAATGAACTGAAATTTAAGAATATAAAAAGTGCTATTGGGAGTTCCGTTTTATCTCATTCTTTTATTTGTTTATCATTCTTTTTTCTTTTGTTCTTTTGTTAAGGCTATTAATTTGGACGTAGTAATTTTAGGATTTCAGAAAAATTGAAAAAGCATCGGAAGTTTGACCAAATATCGAAGGATGACTTAGACCAGCCACCCAGCTTAATTGATCAACAATACGTGTTCTACTCACGGTGAATTGTATTAATTAGAGTTTTTGATAATATTTGGGTGAAATTGATGCCGTTCTTTTTATTAAGAAAAAAAAAAATAGAAATCGTGTTACCTTTGGATAACATATGCTCTAAAAGTTGGATCTTCCGGTGCGAAGAAGTTAAAAAAACTGGGAACAATAGTAGCTACTGAAAGTGAATCTTATTGATTAGAGTTTTGATAATTTCGGGACGCCGTTATTTTCTTGAAGAAAAATATATGGTGGAATAGGTGTTGAGGTTAGCAAAACTTTTGATATTAGTCTGTTGATTGATTTATCATTTATGTACTAAGCTAAATATTTATGCAACATTTCATAAAATTGGTTACAATTAAGAAAATACTCCGTTTGTGAAATGTGTAAATCGAACTTTAATTATGATTCGAAATTTAGAAGAAAACTAGTGATTGGATGCTTATATCGAATAGGAGAAGTTGAAGTGCATTGAGCTTGATCCAAAACAAAATGCATTCTAAGAAAGGCACATATATATAATCTAAGACTTGAGAAATCTATGGGGGGTCAGGCCTTCTCTTATTCGTTTAGCAGTTACCCACCACAAATAACATTAATCAGCTGTCAATCTAGAATGGTTCAATGAAAAATCTATTAAAAATTTGCTATGCCATACAAAGAATTATAACAACAAATAAGAGATCCAAACATCATTATATATAATTTTTGGCCAGCAAGAATGCATTATAAAACGGAATCTTGCCACTAACCAAAACAAGAAAAGGCAGAGGGTTAACAATCCATGCGTGTTATGGTACAAATTAGTAGAAATCAAAGGTTAAATACTTTTACAAATGCATAATCAAATGAAAATCTATAACAACAACAAAAAGAACCAAATTCTACAAAAGAAAGAAGTAAAATCATTATGCCACCCATGGAAGTTAATAAACTTAATGGCCTGCAAGTTAAGCAGCAGCTCCTTTCCAGCAGCAAGATAAAACTACATTTACCTTAAAACTAGGGGCAATATAAAGACACATCTATAGTTTTTGTCTGTAGGGATAGCTACAATCACACTCCGTCCCGACTTCTAATCAACACAATATGACCAGAACTGCATCTTTCCCTTTGAGGAGAGAAGTCAAAAAATGAAAGAAATTTAAAGGGGCAAAGCACAAAAGGGTGGTGGAGGGATGGCTTCACAAGACTAGCTGCGCTACTGCAGGACCAGTGACGTTAGAAGCGTGTGCTACAGAGGCAATTTGGAGTGTGAGAAATTTGGCGAGCCTTGAGTTGCGAAATAAGCATTGTCGAATAGCAACCCCAAAAATGTTTACCGAGTTTGGTTACCAACTTCTTATGCATAATACATATACAAACTATTAGCAGCAGCACAAGCAATAGTGTTTTCAGATGGGTGCCACGCCAGGTGGAGCAGCTTTGTGGTGAAATCGAAGGAATTCCCATTGGCATCAACTCCCGGACTTTCTGCACCTATACAATACCCCTATGTCAGTTTGAGCACGCAAGTAAATGAAGGACATGTGAAGTGTATATAAATAGGGATAGTCACATCCATATCCCATGAGGTTCAGTCTAATTAGAAACCTCCACTGCCGATTCAATAATTACAGAGACACCACTTGAAGCTTTAAAAACGTGTAAAAATGGGGTTTATCGGTAATGTTTTTTATACTTCAAAGGGTTTCCCTGTAATAATTCAAACCTCCAGAGGAACTATTTGTAATATCAGTTTTCAAATATCAAAGGGTTTTGGTGCAATTATTCTAACAATGTTGGATGTCTATCTGTAACTAGACCAAATCATTGGCGACATAAATGTAATTGTCCAAAGTTCAAATGAAAAGAACAAAGTAAGCAGGAGACGAAGTCACGGGATAAGGGAAAAGCACCTCGTCTAACAACACGAGTGATACTACTGCCCAGCGATCTGGAAGGTCTTGAAGGAGTCTGGATCTGTCTTCTGAAGATGCCATCCAGCAGTATTTTTAGTTAATCCTTCTAAGCTAGATTGTATTATAAATTAAAGTTTGAACAGTAAGTCAAATTTAATTCGATGAAATACCTCATCGGGTTTTTACTTGCTTCCAAAGTAGTGGCCTCAGTGCTGCCAGCAGCACGACCAAACACGCGAAACAGATTGCTGGATTTGTACAAATTATTTTGTTAGATACAGAGAGATGAACATAAAGAGTGATGATTAATGAAACAGAAACTCGAGCAAACCTGTAAGAACCAGTTGCCACTCGAAGACCATCACCACTCAAGCAGCATTCAAATTTATCAAAAATCGAGTCATTTTCATATAAGTCGCAAAGCTGGATATCAAAGTACAACTTAATCAGCTCAACATCAATTATGAAGAATTTGTCGGCAGAATATTACTGGAGTAGGGCAATTCACCTTGGGTCTTAAATATTCATGAACCTGGAAGGTTGACACTGGCCCAGAATCCATATTAATATCCCATAACTGGATCCAATAATTAAACATCAGTAATAAGTAAAATGGTAGATAAAATTGAATATAATGATGCATGATTATTCCAAACTTCAGAAACTACTCCTTCAACCGAGGAAGCAGGCAACAGGAAACTTCATGTTTGTGAAAGAGCTAAAGAAGAATATTATTGCGAATAACTAGATCAGGAAATTCAAACTTCTAGGAATAAGATAGTACTAGACAAACAATTTTGATTAATTGAAGCACTAACAACAAATATACAATGATCATAGTGCTGGAAACAACTACATAGATATAACCTTAAGGGTCATGTAATCACGACTTAGAATATATCTTCCATCCTTTGCAAACTTGATATCTGAAATAGAAGCGATTATCTCCGTAAAAAAAGATCTTGAGCCAGGAGCCTCCTGTTCCTCAAATCTGTTTATCAATCGCATATCAATACTTATATAAAGAGAGTGTAAGGCAAATTGAAAGCTAAATGGATGCAAAGAATTAGGAGTTTCACCATTATCCAAATTTTGATTAGCCATTAAAAATTATTGAAACTCAATTTGCAAAGCAGACAAGTATTAGTAAGCAAATCACCAGGAGCCTGAAATGCAAATTGTTATCAAGGACTTACTTCCAAAAAACTTACAGTTTAGAATGTGAATCACACAAGGCGGATTGCCGCAAGTCAATGAGGCGAATTGAGCCTTTTGAACTACTATAAGCTAACGTGTTGCAGTGAGTAGGATGAAATTCTGCTGATGTAATCACCTCTGCAAGCAGAAACAGGTATCAACTGGTCGACTTAGTTCGCTAGTGGATTGTAAAATGTTTAACTGAAACATGATCCCAGATTTTTCCGACCACTTTTGTCTAATTTGAAAAACATTTTCCAGATAAATAATGATGTTTTGATGCTTTCAGCAGTGATAATCTAACAAACAACATGCAAGAATTAGACAACCACAAACTCATGGCATGGCCCTTTAATCTGCATGTCCCTTAAAAAGAGTCGTCACAGTTACGGAAAGGGAACAAACCTTAGGCCTGCTTAAATGTACTGGGATGCTAGAATATCCCCCACCCCCACCCAAAAGAAAAGAAAAAAATAAACATAAACATACCAGTCAGATCTTCCATATTTGTTGGTTTCACATCAACGATATTGAAACTTTGATTGCTTATTTCCAAGTTCCAGAGATTTATCCTTAGATCATCAGCTGATATAAATGTTTCACCATCACTGCGAAGCATTGCAATAGCATTAATTAAAATTAAAGATATGAGGACAAAAATTTGCTAAGGAACTTTTGATAAAAGTTTTTATAGCAACAGAAAATAGACCACCTTGCAGTTTCAGGGACTAGAGGTATTTAAGCATAAACAATAAGCACCTTAAGATGTCAAGTCTTTATTGTAGGTGGTTGGGCAGAAAAGAAAGAGCCCCTAATTGCTCCCTTTATCAGAAAATTATTTAACCCGAATGAGGAGCTAGTAAGATATTGGAAGCTTCAATGATTTGTGAAATGATGAAATGTATAAGGAAAATCAAGTAAACCACAATCTGGTGACCCATTACATAATAGGATTTGAGGTCATGGATTATTAATTTAATTTCCGGACAAAAATCAATCACTCAAAAGAGTCACTTCTATGATACTTTTCCAAGAGGCATAACCAAGTATTGCTTTTTATTGACATTCTTTCCGCATATCAATTTGATTTCCTCAGTGCTGTTCCTTCACCTAAATGTGTGCAGGGCAATTGAAGTGCCTCGCAGGGCAAGGGGTTGCATGAGCAGAGAAAGAAAAGAGGCGTCCACACCTCACATATGAATGCCCCCATCTTCCAGTCTCCTCTTATCGATGTAAGGCAAATGCTTTGAACAAGTATTTTTTTCAAAAAATACTGCACCTCATGGCTAAAATATGATCCCTTGCTCACAGACTGACAAGAAGCAAGGAAGTTATCGGAACATATATATGCTGCTGGTTTCTGCTTTCACTGGAGTACACGGAATGGAGTTTAACCAAACAATCAACATTGATAGCTAACTGAACAGTCACGTCCCCTTTAAAGATAGCACAAATGGAAATTTGAATGGCTTAAAAGAACAGGTCGGGCACAACAAGATAAGATGTTTTGGATCTTCACCTGTTATTTGAGATAGAATTGATATGGTAATCATGTGCATGGGCATATACTCTCCTGCATCTTGCAACAAGGTTGGTCTCGCTGCTCGTGACCTACAAATCCACATAATCCAGGGGTACGGGTACATTATGAGTAATAGGTTGAGTACTTTTGGCATTGAACACCACATTCGAAAAAAATATATGTCCAGGCTTAAGAGTGCCTCATGTTTAGCGGTGTCAGACGCACAGTCACTAATGTTTGAAAAATGGTGAACTTATGGGTGATTTGAGAAAGTTACACGAGATAAAGAAACAGATGAAATAAAGACCAAACATACTTTAGCCAAAATAGGTTTTCAAAATGGACACAAGTTTACAACCATAAAGCAATTTTCATTTTTATAATCAAACCAAAACAAGATTCACCCAAACATATCCCAAGATGAGACATCGTGGATGAATCCTATATTTAGCTAGTAAGGTGTAGCTTAGTTAAGTACAACTACCACTGGTAATCGAAGTGATGAAATGCCTCCAGGCGGGTAGGTTAAGTCATTGCTTAAACCATGTTGAGATCGATCTGCGTAGTCACCATTAGCAAGATACTGCTTCGGACTGGAAGAAACGCTAGGGCTTGCAAAACTTCCATTGCCAGCGGCTTTCAAATTATCTGCATTCATCTCCATTATTTTCTTAACTTTCTTCTCTTGGACCTGCTTAAACAAAAAAAAAAGTTTTAGATGCCAAATAGAATACTGCCATACACTTTTGTCTACCTCAAAACATGTATGGAAAGAATCTGCGTAGAGTGAAAGAAAAATCATCACTATATTCATGTCTCAACTGGATTCAATTCTTTCCAAAGCTGTCATCTTTATATTCCAAATCAGACTAGAATACAGGTGGAAAACTTCCAAACACCATGAAAAGGTGAGATTATGATTGCATTTCCCCCTAATTCAGACTGCAACAAAAGGTGAAAACTCTCGAACACCATGAATCCTGTCAAGGTACCAAGACCGCAGAAAAAGAAAAGAGGGGCCATAGTTCTAATACAATTACAGCACGCGCTATAATTTAATCTGATTGACAAATCTAAGATTATGATTGCTTTTCACTATGGAATTCTAAACCATCGTGCAACTACCAAGGAAATGCAATAGATTATGAGTCGATCCAAAAGTTGACTCCATGAGAGAGAAACAGTATACATTATACCATGAGAGAGACCCCTAAAGACTCTTGAAGTTCAAGAGAAAGGATAATTACGGAGCCATAAAAAAGAATCATGCACACTACGAGATATGCTCAGTGACAGATCTCAGAACAACAAATACAAGATTCGTATAATATGATCATAATGATGGAGGTCCATCTTACAATATGAACAATGCACTAAGTAGGATGATAGATTATAAAACTGAAATTCCAGAACGCACCTTCCAAAATTTAATGGTTTTGTCATTGGTAGACAGAAGAAAGAGGGCTCCATGAGCTGTCTGGCACCACCGGATTTTGTTGATTTTCTCCTCAATTTCCAAACTCTTGAGGTAATCAAACTGAATAAAAAGATGAAAAGCATTTCACAACTCCTCAAACCTTCTGTTATCTTCTCATTGGGGGAAAGGGGGCATAAAAAAAATAAAAAGAAAGAGGTGATACCAACAGCTCAATCAAGGTCAAGATGTTTGGAAAATGTAAACACAATGAGTGGGAACCAGCAAATAAACATACAAAAAGACCGAGCTTTAACATGAATACCTCGGGTTCATGGCTCTGAAATTCGGTTTTATAGCGGAACTCTGGATGTCGACTAACTGGATAGTCCGCCCGCTCTAAATCTCTTCGAGTTCCACCATTCTGTGAACAGGATCAGAATTTCAAGTAGATCATCGTAGCATACTAGACAAGAAGTTTTAGGTAGACAACTACTTTTATAACGAATTAGAATCCTTTGATATTGGTGCAACCTCATCCTTTCGTATCATTACTTTCAAATAAGTAGACAACTACTCTTATGATGACTAGAATCTTTTGATATTTGGTGGAACCTCACCTCTTTTGTATCGGTCCTTTCAAATAATACCACTCTTCCACCACGGTCACCCGTAGCCAGATGATCGCCAGTTTTATCAAACTCAATTGCTGATATGATGTCAACTGAGAATAAAGAAAAGAATCGTTACATGCTGTGCTTCTATAACAATTTAATATTCATCCATCAACTAAGCTTTAATTAACAGGGAGATACAGTTCATCCTACTCTAGATGTCGTATGCACATCGCCAGGAAAAGGGTAGAGAAAACGCTTGCCCATGAAAAATAATTGGGAAGATCAAGAAGTGATTTCCTTTTAAACTTATATCAGTCATGCTTCTCACATTCATGTACCTACTAAACAGTCTCAAGTCGCAAAATACAAAGTAAAGACATTTACCATTGTTTGAGTTCTCAATCATTTCATAGTTATGTATCTCATCACCAGACAATTAAAATATCAATTTAGAAACTGGAGAATTTCTTAAGCCAACCTACATATGATGACGACCCAATAGACTTTGAAAAAAATTCCTAATAGAGTCCTCCACAAGCACCCTCTACGAGTCTATGTTTGCACGAGAGACAACCGTAACTAAATCATGATCTGAACCCAGCTCGGGTAAACTAAACCTACCTGTCATCTCAGTTATTGTTTTAGGCATATTCTGCAATGTAACCTTATTCTCTTAGTTCTACTAAATCATTTCCTTGCCTTCAACACTTGAACTTTCTCCAACAACCATTATGCTTGTCCTTCCACAATGCATAGCGGCAGTAGTCATGAAGACTAAAACTGGAGTCTAATCCAAGCAACAAAGTCCATGCAAATTAAAGCAATAACTGTAATGATAAGGCGAAGGACACATTCTCTTTTACTTGGAGACAGCTTACAATAGACATTATTTTTGTTCATCTTCCTAATTCATAAAACTGCATAACATGATGCAGCTCTATCTCCAGAGTTCATCATTAGCACTTTCTGGAAACACTTGTATTGTCTAGAACCCATTTCCACCTAGAGAAGATTGCAACTCTTTCCTCTGCTGCACATATCACGTGACATGTCCCTCCTACTCTAGCCCAAAAGCACGAAAAGAATCCAAGGACAGCTCTCATCTTTTCAGATAATCACATAAATGTAATGTCATTAGTTGATCAAATGACCTCGAATCCAGCACGGTGGCAAATAATTATCGCATATGCAAACAGAAAACGCACAACACAGTTTTGCCTCAAATAATACCTTCATTGCTGCATGCAGAGGGGTAAACAAACCAACTCTCACTTTAACACAAACTAAAAATCGATGCTTGCAGCTCAAGCAATAGAGAACACATTTCCTTCAAAACATTCAGTAAGAACTCACAGGCACATTGAACAAAATTAAAAGCTCCGAAACCCACCGCATACAACAATAGGCAAATAAACAAAATCAAGAGGCATGCAGTAATTGAAAACAGAATCAAACTAACTTCAAAGCCAATTCACTTCACTTCCACACTATAACCCATCAAATCATGGACTAAAACACTGATGTGCAGATCACTAGCCAAACTCTCCAACTAATCTTAAGTAAATCAAGTAAACAAACGATCCAAAACAGATTTAATCCACTGAAACCAAACCCTAACCACAAGATCCAACCCCCAAAACACGCGAAAACTCCTCTCATTCCTAAAAATCGTGCGTTTTACCTTCCTGTACTTCTTCTCCAGCAGTTCTCTCGCCGAAGACCTGAGAGAATCTCCACTCGAGCGGCGCCGCAGCAGCTGATTCCACCTCTCCGCCATCACCGCCGTTCATTCTTCTCCACAATCGGCACAAAATCAACAGAACAAACAATCAATCAATCAATCACACAGAAACAAGTGAATTTTTTTTTCTCTCTCTAATTCCTTTCAGTTCGTCAAAATCGGAGAAGATCGGATCATCTTCGCATCAGCGGCGAAATGTTGGATTTAGATTCAACCATTTGTGCCAGTGTGTGTGTACGCGTACAACATCGATTAGTACAAACAAGAGGACGATTCAGATTTTCTCTCTCTATGTGTGTATAGATATAATTGATGTGTATGTATAGGTGTGTGTGGGGAGAAAACTGGGAATTTTTACTTTTTTTTTGTCTGTGTTATTATTATCACAAAACCGGTGTTAATTTTCTCTGTCTAAAGCTCTATCACTCATATTTCTCTCTCTATCTTTCTCTCTCTCTTCTTCTTTTTTTTATGTTTTTTTATTTACATGGCTTGCTAATCTCACCGATTGTCGCATGACATCGGTATCAAAAGTTTGACTTAAGATTGTTTGATTTTATGGCGTGTTTGTGATGATAGATGATAAGTAAATAGATGTCCGTGGATCAAAATATTCATATATTTTTGAAAACTATATAGTTTTCGATTTTTATTTTGTGGAAATAGAATGTAGAAGTATTGTTACAACTACAATTTTTGTAAATTTTTCGAAACGTGGTGAGAGCTCTTGAAAGTTTACGAAATATTTTAAATATATAGTAGATTGAAATGTACATTGAAATCGAAACGTTAGTCCGTGATAGACATAATGTTTTGCTGAGATTAAGTGTTTAGGTTTTCTGGCTGATATTTATTCCATATGGTTATGGAGTAATACTTATATAGATGTAATTTGGATAAAATAAAAAGGGGGAAATCACACGGCAAAAAAATTGAATCATGATGCAAGGTGCAGTTATACATCTTATCAAATATAATTAGTACTTTAGTGAAAAATGTAATCAAACATTACAATAGGAAAATGGGTGGTGTTAAAATGAACATTTTGAACTACACGGCACTCTCTAGTATTTATCAATTATAATATATTTATGTCTTGACATTCACTGGAACACCCTATATTAACAAATATATTGACAACTTCACTGAATAATTACGGTGGTTTGATAATTTTAAAATATAAAGAAACATTAATATAATTTGGTTAACTATGTGTCGTGATTTCACGGCGATACAAGAAAAAGAAAAACATAGGCCAATAAAAAAACATTTAAATTCTGGCGGTTTTATTCGTCACAGCATGCAGCAAAAGCTGAAATAATGAATGAGTCATGGAATACTGAAAAACATTTATATTTTTATGCATAACATACTTCTAAAGGATTTTTTTTTATATAAATAAAAAGAATAAGACAAAAATAATAGAAAAATGCACCTTCAGTTGAAAAACTACTTTTCTTTATATGTTACACAAAAATGCACAATCAACAAAAAAGTGACCGATGAAGAAACCACACGAACTTTAGTTATCATGAAAAGTTAATTACCATTTTTAGCATGCTTCATAAAGGAACTCCACTAATTTATTTATTTTGCCTCTTTCAACTTTTTTATTTTATTCCGCACTACCAAACATGCACTAAATTTCCATTTGTCTGTGACAATGATAGGACGACAGTCGGTGGAAAGGTGGAGTTGCAAAATGACGCAAATACCCTTTGTCTTTTTCTGCTTTACTTTATGAGTTTGTTTTTACCCCATTAGAAAAAAATGGATTTGGTAGAGGTAATTTGTTTTCTCGTGGGGGATTCAAAATCTCACAAGCATTCTTAGAATAAATTTTGTGAATCTTAATTGAGAAAATTTTGGTGTCATCTCTTTTGCTTTAATGCTGGTTTTGAGGGAAATTGTCGCATTGAGACCAAGCTTTTGGCTTAATTGATGATCAACATAGGGGTAATGACCAAGGATACAGTTTTACTGGATTATGTTTCAATCCTTTAAATATTATAAGTTCTTAAAAAAAATTGCATATTTCAAAATGTAGTCGTAATAACATAGACAAATGTTTTTGTATATTTTATCTTTATGATGTTAAAGAGGAATTTTTTGGTAATTTCTGAGAAAATAATTAGAAAAGTTAATCCATGTTAACTATATATGCATCCAATAAGTTTTGTACGTGAAGTTTGATAAGAAAATTACAAGTACCCACGGAAGTTTGGAAAATATTATAATAATGCCATTATCTTAATATATAGTTTCAGAGGATGTCTCTGTAATTATTCAAATAGTAGAAAAATAAATGTAGAATAAAATTCTCAGAGGACATATATGTAAGTATCCGATAAATGCCAATTTTCATAATGGGAAAATGGTTTTTTGGCGTGGGAGAAAGAAAGTGCGGTGCTTCGTTATGCATAGTACAATGATTTGAGGATTGAGATGTTGCAATTTGCAACTTGCAACACAGAGAATATATAACTCGTAACTCACTTTCGTAGTATAAGTTGTCAATAATTAACGATCTCATTCTTTATGTATTAAGTCATATGACATCTAATATCATTATTATAAGATTAAAGATACTTTTGTTTTTAGAAGTCGTAGAATTGCTGTTGACAAACACTCGAGTGACGAGTCTGCAATTTTCATTTGTAATTATCTTATAATAGTTCATAAAGACATGTTTTGACGTCTTTAATTAAGAACATTAATGACTCCCATAAAATGTCTAAATTATACTTTCACTAATTATTGAATCTCTTTATTTTTCTATTAACAAAGTTGCACATGATTTGAATAGTATAGCGAGAGTTTTGAACATAAAATATATCTTCGAATAGTATTTTATTGTATTTAAATGTCTAGGCTTCCTTAAAATGTATCAAACACAAGAGTACATAGACTTTTATCTATCCTCAAAAACATTTAAATATTAACATGGCGTCTTAATTTACAATTTCATTTTTTTGCACCGAGTTGTGTTACTTCACGAATAATGGCTAAATTTACGAAGCACCTGTATCGCGTAATAAAACATTAAAATAGTATAAATGAGTAAGAGATAACTTGTCTTTACATAAATGATAATGTGACAAATCCAATATTAATGTAAGAAATAACACAGAAATTTAATTACTCGAAATAATTTCTCGTCCACAATTCATGCTCCATCGCACAAAACAAACTAATACCCTATTGTCTAAAAACATAATTTAAATAGTTCAAAACATAAGATTTAATTGTCTTACAAAGCATTGATTGTGTCATGTTTATCAAAACCCAAAATCCACCACAAACATGAAAATTCAACGAAACAACTTTTACTTTCCTTCTTACATGTATAAAAACCCATTCCCACCAAGACCAATTATCATTCCTCCTCTTCGGAGACAACTAACAAAATTTACCCCATACCCCAACAAAAATTCTTGAAGTATGACTTCAAGGGGAATTCATGGCACAACATGTTGCTTTCTTTTGGCTATTTCAATAGCCGTTCTAATAAATTCGAGCTCCGTCAAAGCTCGAAGGACAATCGAAAATATGAATGTGATTGACAAATGTTGGAGGACGAATCCCAATTGGTGGAACCAACGCAACCAACTAGCCGCGTGCTCGGTTGGCTATGCAGGAAAAATGAACAATAATGTAGGGGGGGACGTGACAAATTATGTAGTAACTGATCCTAGCGATGATCCAATAAGTCCAAAACCAGGAACGTTGAGATATGCCACGACAAACATCAAGGGAAAGGTCTGGATCACATTCGAAAAAGATATGCAGATTAAACTTGCCCAACCCCTTCTTGTTAGCAGCTACACTACCATTGATGGACGAGGCGCAGAAGTTCACATTGCTTATGGTGCTTGCCTGTTGCTTTATAGGGTATGGTGTTGTGAAACTTTATAATGCTCCTCATATTCTTTTGTGAATATTATTTTTTTGAAATGAAAAATACATGGTGTATGCTTCTTGGAAAGGTTTGAATTTCAATGCTTATAAGCCCTTAAACTCCCCCACAATACCCCGAACGATACAAAGCACAATTTCTGACTGTGGTTATTGTTCTTCAACGTGTATCATAATAGGCGACTAATGTGATCATCCATGGCCTACGAATCCACGACTGTGTAGCACAAGGGCCTGGCCCAGTGATGGGCCCGAACGGCCAAATCATGCAACTCGGCCAGACAGATGGTGATGCCATTCGAATGGTAACCTCTTCAAAGATATGGATCGACCACAACACATTGTATGATTGTCAAGACGGATTGATAGATGTTACTAGGGGTTCTTCAGACATCACAATATCAAACAATTGGTTCAGGTTCCAAAACAAGGTCATGCTTTTAGGACATGATGATGGTTTTGTGAGGGACAGGAACATGAAAGTTACAGTTGCCTTTAACCATTTTGGTCCTCGATGTAACCAAAGAATGCCGAGGTAGCAATGCTATCATTATCACACATATATACAGACGTATTATGTTTATTAGTAGATATCTATTATGAATGCTAAATCCATGTATAATTCGTATATAGGATCCGATTTGGATACGCACATGTTGTCAACAATCTTTATCTGGGATGGGGGATATATGCCATTGGAGGGACCATGAACCCTAGCCTCAAGAGCCAAGCAAACCTATTCATTGCATCTGAAGGAGGAAACAGAGAGGTACATTGTTAACCCCTTATATTCTATAGTTCTACGTACCATGTTCGTTCATAACATGAAAAAAATATAAAGATCTGTAATTTGACTAAAATACAAAGGACAAAGTTGTAATCAATCCTGAAAATTAGTGCCTGCGTGTGTGATCAAATATTATGTATATTGACAATCCTACAAATTGTTGAACAGATCACATGGACAAACCAAGCAAACAACAATTTCAGATCTGTCCAAGATGTTTTTGAGAATGGAGCTTCTTTCAGGCCCTCGGCAACTATCGGAGGTATCGTAGTGAGTCCAAACTATACGGCTGATCAAATGTTTGAAGTAGCCGACGGGAAGACCGTGCGGTTGTTAACAAGTTCCGCAGGAGCTCTAAAATGCCCAAAAACATCCAGATGCTAAACTACTTAACTAAAAATTATCTCAAGAACAAATTTCTACGAAACACAGTAGTCAATACTGTGTGCTTTAAGTACTCTGATAAGTATGTTTGTGACAACGTTCTCCAGATGTAAATGCAACAAATAATCAATAAACTGCAAAGGCAATTATGCACCTTGGCAAAGTAAAGGCACTTCGTTGGACTCAATTAACTTTATATCAGTAAATTATTAGTACAAGGACAAACTGTAACATGAATCCCAATCAACTGTATATTAAAGTATTAAACACAAATAAAACAAGATGGTTCCCACGACTGACATCAACGGAAAGAAAACAGTCTTGATTTGTCGCTAATGGCTGAATATTTAGCCCGACTGCATAAACAGTTCTTCGAGTGAACAACAAATTAACTGATTAACATAAAGGAACTATTACATGGAGACATCGCGAGCCTTGTACAGGCAAATATAAGCCATGTGCCAATCACCTGAGATTGAAGCAAGATACTTTTGTTAATAAATATTTATACTGTGAGGTTGAAGCCTGAAGGTGTTGAGTGGGGTGAAGTGGGGGGTGCAGCTTACTTGCCATATAATGGGTGATTTCATGGTTTTTGTGTGAGAACAATAACAACAAAGTTTAGGCAAATCCTTACCTCCTCCAGAAAGTCTTGTTATGTCTTCCTCCCGTTGAGGAATTGGAGTGTCGTCATCAAATTGAATCCATTTCCCTGTGGTTCACGAAGAAACATGAAACAAAACTGACAAGTGGGACAATAAAGAATAAGCAATAGTTTTTTCTATAAACTGACCATTTTCTTGCTTAACCCAGGCAACATAATGCCCAGAATCAGCACTTCTACCCTTGTGCGTGAGCACAGCAACCAAATCATATACTCCTGTCAGGTGCTTCTCTTTCTCCGGAACACCTGAAATTAAGTATAAACTAATTAAATCACGCAGAACAGTAAACTGATAGTTACAAGAAATAAAATAAGACAAATGAGTTCTCAACAAAAAAGTCATTGACTGGTAAATAATAGTGTTAACTCAATGTCACCGGGAAAGATTAAACAAACATGGTTCCAGTTTTTCTTCAACGAAAGCCTAACACCACAAAAAAGTCCAGTTCTATTCTCAGGGCATCTAAGTCATCTTTGTACATGTAAGCTGAGTAAAATAAACTCGTAGAGTGGTGGTAACCTTCAGCTGCCGCAGCTTTAGATGATTCGCCACTACCATCTGTTGGCCCCTGCATGAGCCAAAGATATGAAATTAACATAGATCTTGAGCAAAGAATTGCACAGGTAAATTGGCTACAAAAAACTACTTTTCTTTCAAGTGAGACTTCTATAAAGAGTAAATCACTTACCTCGGCATCAGCCATCTTAACATCAGTATCTGTTGACGCTGAGCTTTTCTCCTTAGTTTTCAAACCAAGTTTTTTGCCCTCTTCATCTCGCAGGATCTAACAGAGGAATATTTGAAAACAAGTATGACACAACAGAAAAGGATGAGTTAAGAGTGTAACTCGATTCGAATGTAGAGAAGCTCATACCCGACGAGGAACTTCCAATCTCTTTTGGAGATCTTCTGAACATAAATCATACACGTCTAACTCCAACGGATAGTCAACTTTCTGTAAATCATGCAAGTATTTCAAGGTACATAAGACATCAAAACAGCTTCTATTAGTAAATAATGTCTCAACTGAAAATTGCCCAGGATATTATAGAGAAAATAATGTGACATCCAATCAATACTATTCAATCTCCAGTGATAAGCACGCTTTTGAGTATATTTGAAAAGAGTAAAGAATATTACCCGCAGAATTTTCGCCTTCTGGTTAGTTTCTCTCTTCCAGAAAAATCGTACAAACTGAATAGTCAAGTATCTGCCATCAGGACATAAAGATTATTCAGCTAACCAATCAAAAAATCATTAACAGCACATGTTTTACACCTTCCATCAAGCCCAAGGACCAATACTATGCAAAGAAACACCTGAAACGGGAATGGTCACAAAAGAGGAAGAAGTCTAATAAACTCTTGCTACCTCGGTAAATCTTTTATGCGCGAATCTTTCAAGTAAACGGCACTCCGGCCCAGTGAAGAAGAAGCCTTCTCCAATTCTGATTTCAGACCCTAGAAATATGAAAAGGGAATAGTTATTCATAACATCCTTTAGAAAACTAGAAAAAGAAGAATTGTTATATGCGAGAAACTGAGTTAATGAATCTACAAGTTTATCTCTGAAGATACTTTGTAACAGAAGTAAAAGTGCCAGGATTTTAGAGAAAATAGAACTGAATGAGAGTATCTGAATAAAACAAAATACACGCATGGAACAACCACACTAGTAACGTAGTCAGTTCAAATGCATCACATCCAGACTTTGCCATCTCTAAATATCAAATTGCAAGAACCAACAGGCCCAGGAGTGAGGATGAGCTAGATCCTTCATAGCATCAGCTCCACAAAGTCTATGCTTTACTGCAGCCACATCCATAACTTACAAACCTTTTACCAGATTTTGGTATTCAAATGGATAGCTCATATTTTCTACTCCCGATTGAGTCATTGCAACTTCACTATAAGATGTCGTCACTACAATGAAGAGAAGGTCCTAGATATTCCTCTTACAGTCGGACAAAGACATGAACCATGTAACAGATAAATGTTTATTTAGGTAAATAAACCAACTTAAAAAGAATTATGCAATGGCGATGCCGAAGGAGCAAACTGGAGAATAAAGTGTGTGTCAACATGAAGCAGAAGTATTACTGGATGTAATGTGAAAGACCATAATCAAACTTACACGTTTTAAACCTTCATGGAGATGGTTCACCTCTTGTGAAATATGGCATTTAAGTGAATACACCGACTCTGTTTCTGTGCTTTCTTCACCACTTTCAGCACAGTGGACCCTAGCCACAAATCAACAACAGAAAGAATATTTAAAATCCTTGGCCATGATTTTATGTACCACATATATTTCATTATCCATTAGAAGTGAACTGGAAGCCGTATAACAGAAAGCTTGGCAATAAGAAAACTGAATATTTTAAACATAGCAGGCATTTCCTTAGGATTCTATGATCTTCACTTTATCTTTACAGCTTATACAGGTAACTAAAGGTAACCAGACTGGTTATCATTGGAAGGGGTCATATTAAAAAATTATTGATGTAACACAATTGAAATGAAAAATAAAAACAGAAAGAGGTATCAGCTGGAGTGAAACTATTTCCACCACCTACTTATGGAGACTATTCAAACTTTAATGCAGCTTTCCATAAATACTAATATTTCCAATTTATAACCTCCTTTCGATCCATTTTCATCCATGGAATCTCGTCCTTATATTGACCAAAAAAATTCATTAATCAGCTCATGTTTCTTTACTCTTTTTCTTTCTTTCTTTTTTCCCTTTTTCTGGACTCTCAGTTCAGAAGATAATTGATGCTTGGTCGATTCCGGCAAAAGCAGCCTCGGTCCCTACATAATTTTTATCACTGTATTCTTACATTTAATTAGCAAAACGAGAGACTTGTTTATTCCTTCGAGATTATATGACTGATTATGTTGCTGATGACTTAAAAAAGAAATATCATTAGTATTTAACACGATAGTGATGAGATAAAGTTCAAGTCATTCTAACTGTAATGCTTGCTTATGTGACTGGACTGCTATCTCAAATTTTTACTTGAGGGCTAGGTAAAGAAACCTAATACAATTTTATTTTTAATGGAAAAAAAAAAGAGGATTCATAAGGGTTATCAGAAAGATCCAAGGTTAAAGAAGATAAGTTGTTGTCTCCTCTAAAACATAGAATCTGACAGATCTTTCAAAGATGTGAAAATAAATTTCATTATTTCAGTATGTTGTGTAGTTCATTAAACAGTGGTAGCTTTTGGATGAGAATAAAACAATTCTTCCAATTTGACAAGTATAATATACAATGACGTCGGGGTAACTGAAATATTCTGCACATTGGAAGATCAAATGATTTTGGCTCATACCAAGTCAAATAGATCACAGATGGATGCTCCACCATAATAATTATTAATATATCACATGAACAAACAAGTCATTCATCCCAAGAATTGCACTGGAACTAGTATGTGGGAACTCCTTCTCAGTCATTCTTATCAAACAATATCTTCCTATTAAAGCTTTTAGCAACCATATTTTTTCTTTATCATATCTCTGCTCGTAGTCTACGTTCCATTCAATGATTCATTACATCCATAGGCGATCACGCATCTTGAAGCTGACGCAACCGGTCCCCTTAGTATCTTTATGATACAGTTATTCATAAGTAATGTATTCGGGTTTATATAACAGTTGTTACGGTGTTACTTCTAGTGCAATAGGAAATACCAATATTTTACAAGACATGATGTCCAAATTCTTTTTATTGTTCGTGGGCCAATTTTCCTAGGAGAGAGGACAAGAATAGAAGAAAGGGTATTATAGCCGGACAACAAAAGACGAGTTGTCTAAACAGATAATATGCCGACCCACATAAAATCAGAAATGTGTAGGGAACCAATAGCAAAAAGAGAAAAAGTCGCAATAAGCAAACAACAATAGTAACAGAAGTACTTAAATATGCTTCTACAAATTTCAAACTGATAAGATGCCAAAATCATGTTGATGGATAAAATAATGAAATTCAGTGGCAAGCCTACCTGCTAACAAGGTCAATCCCAAAAAGTCTCTTCACCGTATCAGCATCAGCATCTTCACTACAACAAAAGGTAATGTATATTGTATATTATGGATACAAACTGAAAATAAGTACTTATTTCAAGTCATATGATTTTATAACAAACTAACAAACGAAGAGATAAAACAACGAGCGACCAATTAGAGATCAACGGATGGTGAAAATCAGTAATAGAACGTCAAAAGTTAAAGGGGTGTTAAAGGTCCCATAGATGTTATACAGAGAACTCAATATCAGATGAATCGAGCATCCTCTGGCGCTGACAAGATAAGACTAAGAGCACTACCTGGAACTAGGAGATCTTAGACACGAGGAAAGGGTAAATAGAATTTGCGACCAGCACTCTTCAGCATCCTGGAAATTAAAAGATTCATCAACACGAGATAAGTCATACGGGCAGATTTTCATGGTGAGCTCTGTAGAATATTTGTATACCTGTTGCATGTACATTCCATTCTGAAGCTGGGCAAATTGAGGATATTTCTTCCGCAATGCCTAAAAAATAGGAATCATGATTCAGGGAAAATGCTTTGAGTTCAGCTTTGCTCAGGTGGTGCTATGTATGGGAACAATGTATTTAAAAGTTCAAAACTATGTACTGTGTGCCAATTAGCCCACATTCTTATTGAGAGAAGAAAATCTAGAAAAAGTTACTATTTTAGGGAGTGTTTGGTAGGAGAGGTCAGACTGGCAAGGATGAGATTTTTTCCTTTCCCATACTGATTCCCTTTTCGCAATATCTCATTTCTTAATACCAAATATATGCTTAGAGATGATTCTATCAAGACTGTTATACATACGCATTTCTTACTGTATGCATGAGGCCAAATAATACATTCAAATGGTTAATAAAAGTAGCTATATCAAAAAACACGTTAAATTTTACTCAAAATTGCAACGGGACTTTCACACCTAGTATATGTCAGTAGCTGTAAACTACTCTCTTTTTCTCCTTTCCTTGCAGTTAGCATACATATGCTCCAATAGTATAATTTTTCTCCTCTTTACTTTTTGTGAAGAATCAATGTGATCTAATCATTGAAATCCAGACTTCATAAGTATGAAAAGAGGAAAGCCGATACTGAATAACAAGTTTGACCACCGCAAATGAACATTTCTCGTATAGATTTAGAAATCAAAAGAAAAATCATAATGAAACTTCACTAACTCCAGCTCATCTCTAAACAACTAGAAAATGAAAAAGAAAAACCTTATTATAGATATGGAAAGCATCCATTATCTCATATCTGCAATATGGCCAGGTTCACTGTTTAAGCTCTGGTAAGTTGTGAATTCCTAAAATATATGAACTAACATTGAAAACCATCTCATATTCGTTAACCTCCCAGATTTCAAGATATTTGCAACAGGTCTAACCCGAAACATCAATAACAAACAATTATAAAGAAACTAATACAACAAGAACATACCGCCAAAAACCGCATAGGTGTGACAGGCTTGACATTTCTATCAAGCTCACTAAACAAATCTCGTGTTGTCACGGCTAATGCATGAGAAGATGGATCAACTGCATTGCCCCCACTAGGAGGAAGATACCTGAGAGGAGAAGTCAATGAACAAAAGAAATCGTACAACGGAAAGCTATGTAACTACAAGAGTTAGACGAGATTTTATTCCTGGCAAGACAGAACTCACTTAATTAATGCCGACTTCAACTCTGGGACCAAATGCAAGCATTGTACTGTGGAGTTCATGTAACAGGTGTTTCCAAGATTGACTAAACCAGCTGAATGACCCTGAGATAGCAGCCAAAGTCCAGTTAACAACACAAAATTTAAATAGGAAGTCCCAAAATAACAAACCATCTCATCCAAAATAAGCATGTGTAAATAAGATATCATACTGAATCAACTGGCGTCCTTCTGTTACCCAGAAAAATATTAATCGGTGGTGAATGTAAACTTCTTTAAAATATTGGGATATGCAATAACCTTAGAATAATGATATTAGAAGATCCTATGCACAATAACAAATGTCAAAAAACTAGAAGAGTTTTCTCCAAAATAATGCAGACAGATAAAAATGGAGCAGAAATAAGATGACACCTAAATATTTTCAAGCCTGACACCCGATATAATATTACTACTGACAGGTTCAACAGTATTTTCTTCACAGCCTATCATAGCGAAAATCAATCGACCCCTTGTACTGTGGCAAATAAAATAAACATCTTAAAAATCAGAGACTAAGCACATGTAAATATTGGAAGAGATGGTCCCATTGACAATGTATTTCACCCTAAAATCACAAAAACAATGAAGAACTCACCACATGAACTACTTGTTCTTCTTCTGGCATGTCTTCTGCAAAAACTGGGCCTTTCTCTGGGGCCTTTACAATCTCATCTGCTGTTCCCATCATCATCAACTTCTGACCCTGGTTCAAGGAAAAAATAGAAGGTTTTTAAAAATCCTACCAAGCAAAGAAATAACTCTTGCAGTAATAAACATATTACCTCCTTGACTCCTACTTTTGACCAATCAGCATCGTCCTGTGTAGTCAAAGGAACAAGATAATCAATGGTGCTTTATGTATTCAAAACATTAAAGGAGAAAACATGATTTTCTGTATTTAAAGAACCGATTAATACCTTTAATAAGCCGCCCTTGACCATTATCTTTTGTCTTTCAGGTGGTACTCCAGTTAAGTCATACAGCTGGCACTTGAAAAGGTAAGGGGTCTGGCTGGTGTCTATTTCCACATTAGAGAACAACTCTTTTTGCCACTTAACACTAACTGAAATTTATCAAACGCAATGTTTAAGTAAATATATCCAGAAAGTTGCTCTAACAAAATTCGTAAAGCTTGTGAAACAACCAAAAATATCACATAAGACTTCATCTCAATTCTTTTGAGAATGCAAATCCTTCTGACAATAAATTAGTTCATTAAAGGTGAGAACTATTACAGCTCTACTATCCTGGTAATCTAGAGCACCAATTCATGACTAACCCAAGACCCTCTCAACATTTCTATTCTTCCCTGTTTCTATTCGCAAGGTATGACCTTGATTAGACATTGTAGTCCCTCTCACAGGCCCTCCCTCATACTCTATTACGGACAGTAACAGAGAACTAACGTGCATTCAGCTCCGTCAGCCGTTCTACAGAATTATTATTTTTTGCTAAAACTATCAGAACCACCCACATATAACAGCTACCGTAGCCAATCACACATTCGTTCACTTTCATCAACCATAATGTTCAACTACAAATATTCTGGAGAAAAATCAGACACACGTATCACTCCGGCTAAAGTCAAAACCGCGTGCATTTGACTTCGCCCGATAACTCTACTTACAGTTAACTCTACTATTTTAACCATTTCTAGACCCTTCCGGTGCATAATACGAAGCTGAATTTAAAATTGCATCCAATGCTAATTTCGTGTAACTAAAACCCTTTCTGAAAAACAAATAACATAATGCAACTGATATCCACCCTCCTTTCCCTTCACCCAGCTGCAAATTCAAACAACTCACAACATACAAATCCATTCAAATGTCAACCAAAAACGTGGATTCACAAATCACTCAACCCCTCAATTAATCGATTAAACCGCATATCTGGCCATATAATCACAAATTAACACTACACTATGCAGGAGAATCTCAAGTATCCGCTGTAATTGAGGATAAAATAAGCTTCCAAATCTCTATCAGTTTTACCGTAAATCAAACCACATAAAAAAATAAAAACGAAACCCTAGGTCAATTGTACCTCTCAACATGATTGCGAATTACTTCGAGTGAGAGAAAGATCGGGTGAGAATCGATTCTGCTGTGTGTTGTGCGTGTTTTTTTCCTTGCTTGCGCAGAGGGGCAATTGAAAGTGAAAGAGGTTAATTTATAGGGCGATAAAAAGATGGAGGACAAGTTCTACAACACTCCTCTTTTTGGGACTAAAACTCTAAATTAGAAAATTTGTTTATTTTGTACTTGGATCAAAGTTTCGATTTCGTTGTATGTTTCGGTCTTTTAAATATTAGAAACGCTTCGTAAATTTTCGGGAGCTTTTCGACATGTTTCGAAAACTTCGTGAATGTTATAGTTGTAATGAAATTGGAAATTAGTTCTAGGTTTCGTTTCGACCAAGTCAAAGACGGAAGCATTTCGGTGGTTTTCGAGAAAACATATGAAAATTTTGATCCATGATTTTGTATGATTTCTATATTAGAAAATATATCTAGAACCTAGGTTTTGATTTTTGTGTCACGAAATATTATTTAGATAAGAGAGTTGCTAGTACTTTGATATTTCTGTTTAAATTAATAATTTTGTGTGACTTGGTTTTTATAAGGTTTGACGAGTGTTCCAAAATTCTATTTTTCATTTTCTTGATTCGGATGTAACCTTGGCTTGATTTTCGTCTTTCTATCAGAAAAAATTAGGTTATTGATAATGGAAAATTCCTCCTTGAATTGGGCTTCTATTTCACCGACATCTTAATTATTGAATAATTTTGGATGATGTGATTGTTATGAGAGGGTGTTAGTAAATTTCTCTATACTTAATTAGTATAAGAAGAGAAATTGTACTTTTGATATCCTAATTTGGCACTATTTCTTTTTTCATATCGTAATTTGGTACCCCAATTTGGCAATTTTTCAATATTAGTACCCGACAACGACGATTTCAGAATCTAGTTGTAATTTTCCTTGTGAGTCAAAATTCGAGGATTTGGGCCTCAACCAAACTCTCAACTGACCCCCTTGCACTTTGGTTTTTTATTTTATTTTTAATTTTCTTCCTTGCGGCGTCCATGGTGGCAAATGGGAGAGTTGGGAGGTTGACTGTGATCAAAATCTCCAAATTTAGTCCCATACAGAAAATTTCGACGAGATTTTGAAATCGCCGATAGGGTAGTAAAATTGAAAAAATGTCAAATTAGGGTACCAAAATCGTGATCTGTCAAGTTAAGGTATGAAAAAAGAAATAGTACCAAGTTAGGGCATCAAAAATGCAATTTTCTCAGTATAAGAATGAGAGAGGCAAGTAATGATAGTTTTGTTTTGCTTATAATAAAAAAAAAGTTTGATAGTTTTTTGAGTGATTCTAATCTAGGTTTATACATGATAAAAACGTTTTCCTTAAATAAAATATTAACTATTAAAATCAAATCAATCACTTCTATGTTTCAAATTATGATGATAATGATTCTTTAAAAAAAAAACTTCAAGGAAACAAAAATAAAATTTTATATAACACAGATTCTTTATATAAGTCATATAAAGTAGGCACTCTACAATGGGTAAGGAGGGCGTTTACACCTTCTTATACTTGACATCTCATGACATTTGATTGAATGTTGTCTAACTGCATCTCTAGATGTGCAGAATCATCCAAGCATAGAATGGTACAAATTGGAAATCATTTATGATTATTATTAAATGTAATACTGGAAAAGCTTTATATACAAAATGATTTTTCTTTCAAATGCCATGCGAGTTTTAGGTTGTGGATAACTACTTTTAACACGTATGACACTCTCTCATGCAAGTCACTGTGTGTCCTACTCCACCTTATAATCTCTACTATCGCACTCAACAATCTACCAATACGTCCGAGTATACTAAATGACTTCGTATTGATTGCTCATCGTCACTACAACTAATGTTTTTGTCACCAACCAAATCCCTAGATATTACTCAAGTTTAAGTAGAACTTACTTCAACATTTCTATTTGAAGTACAACAGGTTCATTATTACCTTATTGTATTCTACTAACATTATCACTTACGTAATCGAAACCATCACGCTGATTAGGCAGTTGGTGAATTATGCCACTTTTATCCCCCATCGTTGCTTCCTTTATCTCTTACCCGTATTGCGGGTGAGGTAGCCTTAAATAAAAAAGCCCACAATTTTCCCTTATTTCTACCGTTTGAATGTGTGTTTAAATCACAATTAACAAATAACTCCAAAAATAACGCCAAATTGACAAACTACCCCTATAAAAATAAATAAATAAGAAAGACGCCAAAAGATAAGAAATTTTAAAAATCACTCTCCATGTTACATCGAATTGACAAAATACCAATTATAACAAATAATAGTCTAAGTGTCCCCTCAAAGGATAGAACTAAAATTTAAAATAAAGCTACCACAAAACACTACAAGTTAAATTTTAACTTTATTTCAAATTTTAAATTTTTGACAAAAAACAAACATCTTTTTTGCATAAAAATTTACCCTATTTTTTGAAGCGGAATTAAGAGCCACTAGCAAAAAAAAAAACCCTTGTGTTATGTAAAACAGGCAAAAAAAAAACCCTATGAAAACAAAAAAAAACCCTCCTTCATTTTTTACATGTATTTTGTCTAAAAAGACTGATTTGACCCTAGGTAAATAATTTCTTTCTTCTTTTTTTCTTTCTTCACTTGTTACATGACTCAAACATCAACCTTAGTTCAGTGCTGGAGCTTTCTCTCCAAGGCAAGGAAAATTATCTTCTTTTAGCCTCCATTAATGACCATATATTTGTTGTTTTCGTTAATTTTTGTGTGCTGATTTGTTCATGTTATTGCTGTTTTCTACATTAGTGTTGGTTTATTTGTTGATCCTGTTACCCTCTCCTAAAATTGCTCTTTTCTGGTACTGAAATGTATATTTTTGGTGCTTGGTTTGCTTGCTTTTTTACTTCTTTTTTTGTGCTGAAATTTTAATGTTTCTGGTGCTTTTTTGGTGATGAATTTTTACTATTTGTGCTATTATTTTAGCGCTGATTTACTAATTCCAAATGCCCATTTTCTGATTTTTTGTTTTAATTCCCGTGTTCTTTTGTTTGAATGTTTATGTTGTTTATAGTGTCTATTGCTGCATTATTTATGCTCTATCTGTTGTTATATGGTCTTTTTTTTTCCTGGTTTTGTGCTGTTATGCTGTCTTTGATGAAGTTTGAGTATTTGACATATTTTTGCGTTTAAATTTCATATTTTTATTATTTGTTTTGGAATTATGTTTCACTTAAGATTGAATTTGGTGCAATAAAATTTAAAGTTTTTCTAAAAATCCTTTATCACTTATTTAACTTTTTATATGCATTTTAAGGTTGATAAACATTGTATTTTTGTGGTAATATTTTGTCAAGAAATATGCCAATTATATATTTTAGAATTGGATTGTGGATCAATTTTTTTTTAAGTGAACATATCATCTATATTTAAGAGTTTTTGTAACTAATTTAATTGTATTTTATAATCTTGAAAAAGATAAAAACATTTCTTACAATTTGGATTGATTCAATAATTTCTTAATAATACATAAAAATGACATTTTTAGAAAATGCAATAAAAGTACATGAAATACTGTAAAGGGGGTAATTGTGTTATTATTGTTATTTTTTTAAAGGGGGACAATTTGACACTTTTCCCTTTTGTAAAGATTTAATTTTTTACTAAACGTGAAGTATGGGGGTTATTTGTCTATTAACTATACTTTAATGGTTTTCTTAGCTTTTAGCTCTTTAAGTACAAGGTTGCAAATTCATTTTGTAAGACAAAAATCATGCCAACTCTCACATCTCGCGAGTGTAGCTCACTCTCTTACAAAAGGGGGTAATTTGCTATGTATTATAATACATCTTTGCTTCTTTCTATTTTACATGGGGTTTTCTTGCCTGTTTTGTATAACACAGGGGGTTTTCCGCCAAAAACCCCGGAATTAATTGAAGGTTTCACAAGTACATTGTTTGCGTTTGTTGGAGGATTCTATGATTCTTCACATGATTTTGGTAGTTATTTTAGTGTGAGCAGCATGGTTAACTTTGAAAGAAAGAGAAGGATAAAAGTGTTATGCTACTTTTCTTTAGTATAGATAGTGAATTAGATTTTGAAAAGAAAGGGCACCAAAAGATATAAGAAGTTAAATGCTTTTGCTCGCAATGAAAATGTTTTTCATTGATTGTACAACTCGTAGATTTTGAAGATTGGTGAACCAGTAATGTATGACTAACTGCATTATGGTTGTAGAAGATAAGAGGTAAATTATAATGAATGTTAGGGCTAATTGTCATAAACCTCCCAATTTTTGAGGTATATTACACTTTATACGGTAACCTATGAAAATTTGCCAAGCCCCCTCCCCCCAGTCTATTGAATTTGTGAGATTTACCCCTAATGCCCAGTCTAACAAACCAAAATGCAGAAAAACTCGCAAAATGAATGGTGGATCAAGTATTCAGAGGGCAAATCATAAAAAAATTAATAGGTTAAGGTGCATATCGCACATTTTCATCGGTTAGCGAGTGAAGTCCTACAAAGCCCGTAAAATGAAGGGTTTTGCTGACATTAATCCAAGACCTTATATCCACCAACGCGAACATTTGACAATCACTCATTCACTTGAAGTTCACTAGAGTGAACATAGGAACTTGTCGATAGAGGGGTATACTTTGGATGTTGTCATAGCACTCGTATAGGTAATTATATTCTATTAGAGAAATTAATGATATCTTACTTGGCTTGAATAACGAGTACATCATATTTTATTGGAAGAATTACACAAACACCCCCTGAGGTGTGGTCTAATTACACAAACACCCCCTGAGGTGTGGTCTAATTACATAAACACCCCCTCATGTTTGGAAAATTACACAAACACCCATTGTGACTGAATTTTGTTCAAAATTTGTTACATTTTGCTGAATGTCAATTTGCCCTCTCATTTATCTTGTACAATAAATGAAAAATAAATCAAAATTGCTAAAAAAATAAAAAATAAGTCTCATTTATTCTGTTTTAGAAAAGGAAAAAATATCAAAACAATGTATATTTTGAAAGTTTTTGTAAATTATTCGTCACATCATTTTTTTGGGGTTATGATCCAACACCCGAAACTTGTCTATTCGATTAAAAAAATACACTACAAAGGGTGTTTGTGTAATGAGATGCATACTACATGTGGTGTTTGTGTAATTTCTCAATTATGAAGGGGTGTCTGTGTAATTAGACCATATCTCGGGGGGGGGGGGGGGGGTGTTTGCATAATTCTCCCTATTTTATTTATCTATAGCCATTAATTTATATTCTAAAGCTAGACAATATAAGTGTGAGTTTGATCTAAAACATGATACGATTTATATTACAAGAACATGTGGTTATTGTATAACAGGGTTTTATATAAATATTAATGTTGTAACTAGCCGTACGGCCTTCCCAAGTCGAGATAAAAAAATATTGCTATTATGAGATTATCATTTAACATAATTTAGAGTATAGATATATTTATTTCAACTCTCAAATAATTATATAAATACATATATAATTAAAAAAAGATTAGTGACTTTTGTAAATACTTACAAAGTAAAATACATACTCAAATTAGATGAATGTGTTGTGCTAGTTTTTTGTAGTGTAGATAGTGAAATTAGATTTTAAAAAGAAAGGGCACATTAATCCAAAAAAAAAAAAATGGTTGATCAATAATTCACGGGACAAATTACACATAAATCAATAAGTTGAGGAGCATAGTTCATATTATTAAAAATTAGGGGGTAAAGTCTAACCGACCTCATGAGTTAAAGAATTTGCTACAGTTAATCTACTCATTAATGGCAAAGTTTGACACCCACTCGGAGTTCAAATGGAATGAACATGGGTGTTTGTGAAGAGAGGGGTGTAGTCTTGGATGTTGGTGCAACACCCGTTTAGGTAATTATATCTTAGGGGAATCATAAATATTTTTACTTGTTCGGAACTCGAAACTTGAGTATATAGTAGATCACATTTTGTTCATCTAGCAATTAATTTCTATTCTAAAACTAGACAATGTAAGTGTGACTTTGATCTAAGATATGATATGATTTACACTACAAGAACCAAACACAAATGGTTATTGTATAACACAATCTTTGCATAAATATTGACGTTGTAAATAGCACGAGTCTCTCCAAGTCGAGATAATAAACATTACTATGGTAGTATTATCATTCAACATAAATGAGAGTATACACATATTAACGGGAGCTCTCATATAATTATATAAACATAATTACAAAATGATAAGTAACTTTTATAAATATTTATTATTTATAAACCAGCCATACATTCTTAACCCTAGTTATGCACAGTGCATTGACAATTGACATACCCCCTTGTGCAAATTATTGACATCCTAATCTGCAAGTGGGTAGTAGTAATTTGCTAAGAGCAAACCCAAAATTTTCTAATTCCACTATTGGTCGACGCCTCTCGTATTGTCATTAGGCAACACACACTGGTTAAAAAAAATAAAATTCCCACTCTTTCAAATCCAATTCCATCTTTTCAACGTCAAAAATAATTTAATTAAATTAAAAATCAACCAAAAATAAACAAAAAACCCCGACGCAGCGAAATCGCAACCCCCATGGTTGGAGGCTCCGCAAAGCTAGGTCGCGGCGGCGGCGGCGGCAAGCGAAACATCCACGCGCCGCCGATGAAACGCCCTTCTTCCGGCGCCGGTGCCGGTCGTCTCTCAATCGGCGGCGGAGGTGCGCGAGGTCGAGGCGGCGCAATCGCCGGACCTTCCGCCGCGTCATCGTCGTCGCTGCAGGTGGAGGAGAGCTTTAGCCTCGTGAGGGAGAATCCTCTGAATTTCGCGATGGCGATTAAGCTGACGCCTGACCTCGTGGATGAGATCAAGCGCGTGGAGGCACAGGGTGATGCAGCGCGGATTAAATTTGGTGCTAATCCGAACAATTCCAATGGGAATGTGAGTGAAAGTTGAGTTTAATTTGTTGTTTTTTGTGTATATATACACGAGGTTTTGATATTATAGTTTGGAATGTTAGGGATTGGATTGTTGTAGTTTGGGAATAGGTTTAACATGTAGTTTGGGATTGGAGGTTTTAGTGAAAGTTAGGAATAGTTTTGGTGTTTGCGATTTAGGGTGGATTTGTGGGTGAGGTTTATTGGCTGTAGGTTCTGTAATGCATCTTTGTATTGGTGATACGGTTTAGATTTGGTGCGGAGATTGGAATCTGGAGGTGAATCTTTACATATGAAACTTGTGCAGCTGGGGGGGCTGAGTAGAGAGGTAGAGTATTAGGAGTTGGGCATGCGTTTATGGCTTAGTTGTATATAGAGACGTGAAGGAGCTGGCAACGAATAGAGAACAGTGATCACTTGACTTTACTAGATAGTGTCATCCTAATAATGGAGGATGTTCCTAACTTAGCAATGTGGGCATTTTTGTGAAAGATGTTCAGTTGGGAACTGTAGGTCAAAGTTTATAGGAGACAGAAACACGCGAGGGCGTGGTATAAGCATGCATGGTCGTCTGATTGGGGAAAAAATAAGAAGCATCAGCTGGGACTAAGGGCATAGGCATAGAAAGTTGTCAAGTTGACAGCAGAGAGTTCTTGGCACTTAGACATGCTGTTAGAATGTATTCTCTTGTGTTTTTCACTCACTACACGACAGGCCATGGTTTTAATTATTATCTTGGACTTTCTTGTGTTGTATCCTTACGTACTGTAGAGTCCTCCCTGTTTCTTTCACTCTAATCATCATTGTTTTTCCTTTCCGACACCTACCTTCAAGGTAGCATGTAATTCAGTTAATTTTGATTTTTCATCTTTATATTTCATACAATATTTCTGTACATGAATGGTACCTTGAGTACGTTGTGCTTTAACATTATTTTCTTAGTTTGATGTATTCCACGTCATCCTAGATTCTTGTTTGACTAACAATCGTTAATTATTTTACTTGCTGTAGCTTAATCAATGTCAATATTCTTTTATTGTATGGGGTGTACGTTGGTCTCACGGCTTTGTCCAGTCTTCTGGAATCAGAATTGAGCTTCAAACAAGTACTTTCTGTTTTCTTTACCAGGTTATTAGTGTAGGAGACAAGAGCTTCAAGTTCACATGGTCGAGGGAAATTCCGGATCTTTGTGATGTATATGAAGAACGCCAAAGTGGCGAAGATGGAAATGGTTTGCTTGTAGAATCAGGTGCTGCTTGGCGTAAGCTGAATGTACAGCGTGTATTAGATGAATCTACTCAAAATCATGTCAAAATGCGGTCAGAGGAAGCTGAGCGCAAGCTTAAATCACGAAAGTATGCCTGTCATTCTACATTGTTTTTCATGATGTCTAAAATTTTTGTTGACTACTTTAATTTCTTACCAACAACTCTGGTATTAGACTTATTTGTGTAAGAATTTGCAATGAGTTGAGCTTAAACTAAGCGAGCAGTCTAAAAACGACACAATCTGAGTCGTACGAGATACCGAAAGTTTTGGCTATTATCCTAAATGGTTTTCCTGCTCATGTGACTTATCATCAGAGGTGGTTCGAAAATGACTCAATCTTGCTTTCTTCTCCGGTCTCATTCCATGGATATATTATTTTCTAGTTTTCTGGTGGTGGTGTTGCGGGAGAATATAATACAAGGAAGATTTTGAATTATCTTTGGACATTCTCATCAGATTTTATAGGGTTAATGATAGTACATACCCGGACAGTGATCAATTCTTCCTACTTAAATGTTGTTTACCACGGAGGATGAAATATGTTGCAAGTATTTCCAGATATAGAAAAACATGATGTAGAAGATCCACAAAATACAAACTAGTGAGAAGTTCCTTCATTAATCGAACAATTCTCGTTTCATTGATTTTTCCTGTCTCACTTATCTTTGAGTTTAACGAACATTGTTTCTGCATAATATATCAACTTTAAGAAAATGTGTTTATTTTTTTTGAGTTATTGGATCCAAATTGATGTTGTGTGTCAACATTTGAGAATCCCGAGACCAAGATTGCGTAAATTGATATTAAATTTATGCAAAACTGAAATGTCATCTATTTATATGTCTTAAAATTTTCATTTTGCCCTTTCTGTTTCCTGATGATACAGAGCCATTATCTTAGAACCAAACCCGTCTATGAAGAATCAAATGAAGGCGCTTGCTGCTGCCGAATGTAAGTTTTTTTCTCTCCATTGTAATATTGTCGCTATCCATTTTCTTTTAACAATTCTTTCTTGAGATTTTTGATTCATATATGGCTAAATACTTTTGTCTAATCAACCAACGTGTAAAATTGACTCTACTAGCAGATTATCATTAGTTGAAAACTATTATGCCTGTTAAAACTATTGCGATAACCCTGGTTCAAATAACGTTTTGAAATGTAGAAATATGTTAGAACTACTCAAATTTGGATTATCATTAGTCAAAAACTATAATGCCCTATTAAAACTATTGCAATAACCCTGGTTCAAATAACGTTTTGAAATGTAGAAATATGTAAGAACTACTCAAATTTGGATTGCAATAATCTACCTTTGTGCATAGTACTATTAGGTTATCCTGGTTCGATCATTTGTTTTCTTCCAAAAGTTCAGTGTAGACTTGATCTCTTCTCATCACTCTAGTAAGAGTTAGAACCTTTCTAAACCAAAACTTACATTTAGCTTTTCTGTGATAATGGATGATTGATGTACGCGATGGTTTTGGGAGGAGACATTCTTGATCGTAAGAGAATTTTGTATGCGAGAAATATCATCCTCACTTTCTTAGTCTTTGCATATCCATTGGCTAGGGATAAGCCCGTCCTACTACCAAACTTTTGGGGACAAAGTATATGTATATTTCAGAGGTTTTTTTTCTTTTCCACCATAGTTCCTAGCTGCTTCTGTATATGTGCTGTCAATATTTTTAAGAAGTTACGAGTATGGACTTCTATAGATATCTCATCTAAACTTTGGATTTCATGTAAAAGCCAACCAAGAGTTCCACGGACTTTTCCTGGAAGCAGAATGTGGGTGTGAAGTTCCTTTCCCTCGTATCCCTAACTAAGATGACGAGAACTCTAGAGGTCATTGTAATCGTGTACTTTTGGCCCGATTAGTTAGGAAGAAATGCATTTTGCAAGAAATAGCTTCACCGTTTTGGTTTTGTGTTTCTTTTAATCTTCTCTTGGATGACCCATCTTTACATCTCGTTACTCTATCTTAAAAGCTGGGATTCGTAAATGTTGCTTGCTGATAGTATCTAACAAATTCAGCTGTTGATCCTCAATCTGCTGTTTTATTAGAGTAGACATAATAAAGGAACAATGTTTTGTGAGCTCTGATGAATGAGCTTTATCTTTTGGCTCGTTTTCTTCAAAAAATTTCATTACTTTTCCCTCCATTATCAATTCTTTTAGTTAATTGGATATAGACCTTAAAAGATTGCGAAACCGATCATCTTGAAGAAGCTTATTTACAACTATACTACTTCAATTAGAGACATTATTATTGCAGAATATTTGTTGCATGACAAAGCATATATTATGAAAGCTGAAATATTTTGATGTTTATTCCTGTTTGTCAATTGTTCCAGTATAGTATTGTGTTTTGCTACCATATAATTCATTTATGGAGATCATTTTAAGATGAGTTTTTCAAATCCTCTACATGCATTGACAAGATGGCTGGAATATAATTTCTGCCTCTGTACTTTTTTAAGCTAAAAAAAATCATGAGAAAAGGTAAAGATTATTACTCTTGTTCTCTTAAAAGGAATTTTTTGCATTCTCATGACTTGTGACAGTAGCACTTCAGATTAAGGTGTGAGAGTGAAACTCTTATTTGGCATTAATATTACGAGAATCTTCATAAGATGACAGATATGTTCTATGTTGTAATGTATGTCACTCCTATACCATATGATAGAGCCAATATTATTATAGCCTTGTTTACGAAGCATGCACTAAATAATTATAATTTTTCAGTTGCTTACATCCATAAAGATAACTTAATTTTCCGTTGCATTTGCATCTGACCAGCAATAATTAATAAAATTCTAACTAAAACTGCAAAATATATTCCATTTTTCAAGTTAACTAAGTTTGTATTCATTTTTCAGCTAGTCAAAGGAAAAATTTTATGAACAGGAAGGAACCTCCTAACAAAAAGCCAAAATCTGAACCATCCCCAGGTAAATCAGAAATTTTGTTACGATAATATCTTTGCGTCGTGGCTTATGTATGTATCAGATTAATAGTCTTCAAGGTCTCACTATATTTGTTGTAAATTGGCTGGATATATACACCATTCTTTTAACGTAGTAATTTCTTTGCTATTGTTGCTTGTTCTGCATTACAGCAGTTGGACCTCCTAAGTCTGTTTATAAATTGGGTTTATCTGCAACAATTCCTTCAAAAGGTAAGCCGTCTGGTTCACCTTTCTCTTCTCAACCGGAGCAATATGGTGCTTCGGCATCCCCAATTGGAAGTGGGAATCTTTTGAAGGGACATTCCAGTGCACTAGACGCTGCACCCGCCCAAAATGTGAATAAAACTCCCATCTCAGACAAGGAAATGCATAGCAGGCTACCGAATAATACTTCCAGCGATAAATCTAAACACAACCGTAAGGTTGAACCTTCAGACTTAAGAAGTTTGATGATTTCTCTACTGCTGGAGCATCATTCCAATGGAATGAGCCTTAAGGTAATGTAGTGAGATTGACATTGTTGCTTAATTGACGTGTCCCTTCACTTCTGCTTTTGGTTGCCCCCCCCCCCCCCCCCCCCAAACAAGAAAGTTTTGGATGCTTATGGCTTAGTTATTATTTTTCATTTTTCGATACGTTCTTTGCTTCTGTTAATTGTATAACCTTTTTGCTTTTGTTATATTTTCTCTGCAGGGTTTGGAAAAAGCTATTGGAGATGCTATGCCCAACTCAATCAGGCAAATTGAACCCATTTTGAAACAAGTATGTTGTTGGTATTCTTGATGAAGTTGTTCTCAAAGTAACAAATAATTTGTAAATGTTATTTATTATTGTCAGATTGCAACTTTTCAAGCTCCCGGGAGATATTTCTTGAAACCAGGAGTTGATATGGAAAGCTTCAAGAGGCCACCTTCTGAAAGTAAAAGGTTTGTTTATCTCATCAGGCTTCTATGCACTTTTCCATGATATGTTAGTTTCGTTCAATGTTCTTGTATTTATTCTCTGAGAAGAAATTAATAAGTTTCATTGAGTGAGATTTCTTGTGCATGTTAGAATATATTGGGATGGAAGGTGAGTAGGTGTAAAAGAAGGTTTTGAATTTATCTGTCTTCTCAACACTGCACAAAATATGATAAGTAATCCCACGTGATCTGGTCTATAGTGTATCCATATAACAATATTTATGTTACTCATATTTCAATCGGTTACTATTTTTCCATGTTGGATGAGGTAATCAGAAAACTTTTCATATAATTTGATCAGTTTAAGCTCAATAGATCTGTGTGGGTTTCCTTACCGTCTTTCCATCTTGAGTGTTTTCATATGCTACTTCTTCGATGCCTTGGAAGCTAAACGATGTATTTTGTACTGAGTTGAGGCCCCTTGAGCATCTTTAGCGAGTTATACAGAAAATCCATATATCTAGTTAGTAATTACTTTTCTTCCTCTTACCTACACGACAGAAACTTCCTACAAGGGAGGATAGATATTGGAATTTGAGAGTTTTCAAATGAGAAAGGTATATTACATCTGGAGTTGGATCATAAGAGCATCCTTAGCATCAATATTAAGTGCAAAAGTTTAAACGACTCTGGCCATCCCAAAGAGCTTGGCTTTATGGAAGAACATGTGTTGGGTTTTCTCTATTGTGTTTAGTTCTTTATCATAAGTTGGGACGGCATATCCAGGAAGCATGAATAAGCAATAGGAAACAGAAACACAGAAACTTATTTCTTCTAAAGATCCCTAAAATTGATCTTATGAATTTACGGGTATTTTCATTTTGTTGCTGTTTGACTTATTATTTGAAGGGAAAAAGGAAACTAATTGTCTTTTAAAAGTTCATTGACTTTGATGGACTAAGTTTATGGGGATTGTTTATTGTTGCTGTTTAACTTGTTCTATGAAGGATTGTAACTGCATCGATGTAGTTCAATTGACTATTTTTGTTATCATGAAATGTCTCCATCTTGATGTCTCGTTTTGATGTTGTAAATGTGCTTGTTACCATAGATCTGATGATATTTTGCTTTCAGTTCTCCACAGATCAGTCATCACAAGTCACCTGCACTGCTGAAGCTTGATCAACCGTCTGCTGAAGATCCCAACTTTTCTGTGAGAATTTCCACGACCGGTGAAGAACAGGCCCAGTTGAATTCTACTCCGGAGAATGCAATAGACACCATAGATAAAGACATTATTTTACATAATTCACCAGATCCGTTGAGCGACAAAAAACTTTCTGACAATAGTGAAGGTTTGGCAGGAAGTTCTAGTGATAGTGGAAGTGAGAGTGACAGTGATAGTGATAGTAGTGACAGTGGTAGTGATACTAGAAGTCATAGCAGAAGCAAGAGTAGAAGCCCTGTAGGAAGTCGGAGTGGGAGTAGCAGTGGTAGTGGTAGTGATAGTGATGCATCATCCAACAGCAAGCAGGCATCTGATGAGGATGTCGATATTATGAGTGATGATGACAAAGAATCAAAGCATACTATGCGAGATTCTGAGCCTGTTCCATTGAAGTCTCCTGTTCAGTGGAGACCTCCTGATAGTGAATTTGTTGATATAGGCGAAATCGGAAAGCAAGACGACCATGTCTCTGATATAGTTGACATTGAGAAAGACTCTCCTGTAGATAACAATGAAGCTGTAAGGGCAGCAGTTAATTATTCGTTTCCTAATCAAGAAGGTCGAATACCTGTTGAAGAGCACAACTATTCTTCAGCCGAATATCATGAACACCAAGAAAGACAAGTTTATGACAATAAATCTAATTTTGGACCAGACAGTGGGGTCAAAGATGGGTTCAAGTCTGGACAATCTGGTAGTCATGAAAGATTATCGAAAGGCAAATCTAAAAGGCGCTCAGATGATAAGCATCGCGATGAGGGGCCTCAGAATAAGAAGTTAAAGGGTAAGAACTCAAGTCATCCTGTTTTGGGGACTATAAACTCGCTTTTTGGAGAGAGTCCGAGCAACTCATTCCCTAATACACCTGTACAAATGATAAACAATAATTCTATCGATGGTACTATTGATCCCTACTCACAAGTTGGATTTAACGAAGTTAATCCATCTAGGTCTACCACTGATTCTCCGCAACCAGGTCAAACATCATTTGAAGCTAGTGGACAGGCTGAGGCTCCTTCTGGTGAAAAAAGACCTGTTCAACATGAAGGTTCAGGTCGTGCTGTTAAGCACTCTGAAAGAGGCCTTCAAAACAGTGAAGGCCTTAGGATAAAGAAAGGTACTGGCACAGAGTCACTTAATGAAAATGGATTGGGTAGCGAGAGAAGGCCGAGTAAATTTTCTGCAGAAGATGTTGGAGTTAAACATGCAGCATTAACAGATTCCCGTAACAGAAAACTTGAGATGCTGGGGAAGGTAAAGGACGCTGGCCCTCATTCTAACTCATACTCAGGTTATCCTCCAAACGAGAACAATACCAGTACTGCAGATAGATCCCAAGTGATGAATGGCCGGGGTAGCATCCTTCGACGAGAGCATTCAGACTTGGAGCTGGGTGAATTTCGAGAACCCGTCCATGATGAAATCCCTGGGCCAAAGAAACAATTTGAGAGGAAAAGTTCTTTTAAACAGCGAGAAAACAGAGAAATGGATTCAGAATGTTGGAACTCAGATTCAGGCAAGGGGAAACCCTCGAATAAGAACATTGCTGATACAAAAAAATTGACCACACCAAATTCTGAAGCAGTTGTTTCTGGCATTCCAGATCGACCATCGAAGAGGAAGGTACCAGAAAATTTTGGTGTAGATCTCACAAGAACTAACAGAAGCACTCGACCTCCGTCACAGCAGCATCAATCCTGGGGAGATCATAATGAGGTCGCGTCCCAAAGCGACAAGGTTCCACAAATGGGCAGTAAAAGTAAATACGCAGAAGCTGGGACTGGCCCAGAGGCAAGCATGGGAGCTGCTGGAGATACTTATAAGAAAGTGGCTGTTAATGCAACTGAAAGGCAGCATGACTCTGTGCGAGGAGTTGTTCACCGTTCCACAAAAGAAAGTAAGAAACAGAAGGCCAATAAGGTAGGTGACTCAAATAGGCAAAAAGATGCTTCTCGGACAAGGAGCATTGATGGTGCTAACAAGAGGAGAGAATCATCTTCGGATGAAAACAGTTGTTTGTACACCAAATATGAGAAGGAGGAGCCTGAGCTCAAGGGTCCAATAAAGAATGTTTCTCAGTAAGTAAAGATGCATCTTTTTTCATGTTGCACGAAGGCTGTGTACGACTCAATATTCTTGTATGCTTTCACATTTGTGATTCATAGTTTTATTTCCGTGTTGCTTTCAGGTATAATGAGTATGTGAAGGAATATCAAGAGAAATACGAGAGCTATTGTTCACTGAGCGAAGTCTTGGAGTCATACAGGTGTTGTACCTTCTTAGTTTTGTCTCATTCACAAAATTTTAGTTTTGATCCCTTCCTTCTCTAGTTGTGCACCATGAATCGGAAACGAGTCATTTGTTCAATTCAGTTGTATAATGCGCGTAGTACTATTTCTCAGAGTAAAGTACAGTAATATGGGGAAGGACCTTGAGGCCTACAGGGGAAGGGATATGAAGAAATATCAAGACATCGTGGGGCAGCTAAACTCCTCCTTTCGTCAGTGTGGTGAGGTATGTTTCTGTTCGTTCTGAAAGTATAAGCTAGCATGCATTCTTTGGTTTGTTTACCAGCATATGAGGTCTTTACCTAGGTGCTGGTTGTGTCTGTCAAATAACAATGACTATCATGCCATCGTCTTACTTATTTAGACTTCATATAATTAATTTTTATAAGATCTCTTCTTTTGGGACTAACACCTGAGTGATGCAGAAGTATAAGCGACAGAAGAAAATATTTGTTGTGCTTTTTGAAGAATTGAAGGTGACTAGCTACTTGGTATTTTATAAAGTAATATTTGATTTTCTCAAGCTACCTGTTACTTTTAACACATTCGATGAATATTTTCTTATGCAGCATCTGAAGCAGATGATGAAAGACTTTGCTGCCACGTATGAGAAAGAATGATGCTAATTATGATTGTTGCCGGTTGAGGTCCGTTACAGATCATGAAACGAATATTTATTCTCCTTCTGGTGGTTTTCCAATATATTTGACGACTATGGTTGAGTTTATCTGCAATGATCACTTGAAGAAGGTTCAACTCTGGCCGGCGCTTTCAAAAAGTTGAAAGTGCGAAATTTAGACCCATGGACCATGATCTGTGAGTATTTATAGCAATAGAAGATGGGAAATTATGGGTTGATTTTGTCAGGCGTAGATGAAATTTATAGTCAGTTATATGGTCTTCAATTATTTAGAACAGATACTTAAAAGATGGGAATTCTGGGCCAGTTTTGTCAGATATCAATGTTGTGTATATACGACTGTACCATATCTTATTTTTTTCCTTCATGTTACGGTTTGTGGTTTCTTGAGGCAATTGCTGCTGATTTTGATGTATCTATTGTAATCAATTTTGTCAATTCTTTTGGTATTTTATTATAGTTTATGCTGTTAGAATAACAGTTTATTGTTTCTATGTAACTATCAGTTTATCAGTAGTTTTGTGATTATGATTGATTTCATTAAATTTCAACATATAACAGGAATCACAAACTCGTAATGAAGTTTCAAATAGAATTTTAGTTATTGGAAGAAGATTGCAAGGCAAGGCAACACACTAATGCCATATGACATGACCACTCACTAAATGATATAAATGCTCCTTAGTTTGGTTTGACGGGATAAGAAAGTGAAATAGAAACAATAACATTTATTTTTCTTTTAGTTTTAGTCTTTACATTTCACCCTATTCTTTCGATATATTTTTCTTTCTTTTCTTTTTACGTTGTCTTCCTTTTAAAGTAATTTATATGACCATTAGACTACTTATTAAAACTGTAAAATTGATTCGACTCGTGTTTAAACTCTTTTTTCTTTTAATTATTTCATATGGTCAGGTCAATGTTTTAGAATTGTCATTTGATAATTTAAGAGAATGCGTACTTTATAGATTACATCTCATCGACATTTTGAAACTATTTTTTTTCGGCAGAACAATTCGGTGTCGTAATATCTTTCTCATTTTTCTACTCGAGTGCGATAAAAGATTGTTAACTTTTTTCGCCATCACCCTTCCTAGTGTTTTGCAACCCACATGAAGTGTATCACTATTTCAGACAAATTCGGAACTTTAGGACAAATCGTAAGTTGCCTTCTTCAAGGAAATCTTTTTCTACGGAGCAATGTAACTCTATCAAATATGAGCATTATCAAAAAACAATTAAATGGACTAAATCACTATTATGGCACGGATATGACAGTACACTTTCTATATATAGAATTATGAATCGTTTTCTCATCGTGAAGGTTGCAATTCTGTGTAAATCATAAGTTAATTTTGAACAATTTTAATTGTATAAAGCACGTGTTTTTTTTGTTTCTATATCATATTTTTGATTTGCGTGATCATAATTTTCATCTCATTTGAAAACTTATGATATAAAATACAAATATATTTATAAATTTTAATAAATAAAATTGTAATGAACATAAAAACTTTCATAAACACATTTAAATCTAAAGATTCTCTGTATAAAAACCCACAAATTCTATTGTTCAACTTTGTTTAGGAATTAGGACACAAGTACAACAACCCTTTTCTTGCAATAAAATCCCTTTATCACCAACTTTTAACCCCACAAAAAGTTACTAATTGCATTAAACTCCACAAAACTTGGTTCTTTGATTTCTTTCACCCCTATCATTCTCTTTCATGACCCTTTTTCGATCCTCTAAAATCCTGCTGGTTCTTCAATTTTCCTCCTCAACTCAACGCGTGTAGCCAAATCTTTTGTATTGTGGTTATCCACTGCTGTAGTTTTAATTACAGAAGAATGATCTGAAGCAGAAAAAAGGATCCCACTATTTATATAGCTGTTAATATCCAGCCCATGATAGCTCTGGTCTAGTTTCGTGAGTAAAGTTTCAATCTTTCGTTTTGTTACAGGTTATTTATTCTTTTCTTTTTGTGGGACTGTGTAATTTTGTCTAAAAATTTAATCTTTACTGCAGTTTGACTGAATTGTTTGCTTGGTGAAGTGGGTTTGTGTTGCTTTTTGAAGCTTTGTTATTTGAATGTGATAGTTTCATATGTACCTATGTTTTGCGTTTTCATATTTGTTGGTTTACATTTTTTAAATTTGTCTGAAGAAATTGAGTGTCTTGGGTTTTCCCCCTTTGTGGTTATCTTGTTGGAACCCTACCTTTTTATGTTGTTGGCCTGCAATTTTTTTCCATTATGATGAGTATAGAGTGGTCATATCATATGGCCATGTTAGCTGGCTTTTCTTTTTGTTGATCTTGATTTTGAGAGATAAATACACAGTCCTACTTAGATAAACTAAGCATCCTAGCTCAACTAGAGAATGATGTGCAAGATACATAATTACGTCCGGGGCTTTGATCTGGATGGTGCAAGCTTGAAAATCAGGGACCCGAGACAAAGTATCATAATAAAACAGTCTATATTGAAAATGGTAGGAAAAAAACAACCATCATATACCGTCTGTAGCGTACAAAATATTGTATAAAAGTTTTATGACATAGTTTTGTAGCAAAGAGCTTATGAAAAGTTTATAGATAATCAGAGAAGATTATGTGTAGATACGAAGATGGACTTCTAGAGTATAATTTTGTCTGTTGATGCCAGGAGGATAAAATTGATGGAGCTTCTGTGCCCTATTTGTTCTGAATGGTCATTTTTCTTGCTCTATTGAGTATTTGATTTCTTGTTTACCTTCATGTTTTAAATTCTACATAGTTTTTGCTAGGACACTTCTATAAATGAGAGCAAGAAAATGAATGAGAAATCAGGTGTACAAGGAAGTAGAGGAGCATAAAACTAAATATCTTGCACGCAAGTAACTAATTTTATGGACCTAGGGTCCAAATGTCGTACTCTGCAACTAGGTATCGTAACAATCCACCACTTTCTCTAGCAGTAGCCTTAACAAACTACAGGCAGCTGCAATGCTGTTGTCATCCTGTTGCTGCATAACTGCTATTGAGAGGCAGCAACAGGCGACTCTGATAACAACTGAGCACTTAACCAAGCCCCACGCAAATACTCCAATGTTGGTATCATTATTCTGGTGCACGACTGTTATTGAGAGGCAACAATAAGTGACTTTAATAGCAATTGAGAGAATCCAACCTCAACATCTAGAAGTGGAAGACCCTAAGGCCACGTAAACTGCAAATCAGAATCCCATTTTAGCGACATGGAGTCTGAATCCTATACCATGTGACTGGGATTTTAATGGATAGATTACCGTTCTTTATTTGTGGATCACCGGTTGGATAGCTCAAAATTTTAATTTTCATATTTTGGGACGAGTTGTTTGAGAATTAAATGACTTGTACTGGAATTTTAGCAACCACTTTTACTTATTTCATTAATAATTGGTAGCTGGAATATTTGTAGAGGGCAAATAAAGAAACTCTCACATAAAGATTACAGAGAAAAGCAATGGTACGTTGCAATCGATGTTTGAATGAATAAAGTAATTTTATGATTCTTCTTGTCTTTGTATTCCCCTAAAAGATATGAATTTGATTGAGAATTTGAGTCTCAACTGACTTTAAGACCCCAAGCAAATGTATCCATGGAAATGATAACATTGGGAAATGATAAAAAGAAGGAATGCCAATGTCTGATTCCCTAATAATGTATGACAGGATTCGTTTGCCTCACATTGATTTCATTTGTTCCCAAATAAGTTCTTACTAAGCAAGTTTAGTATAACTTACTTCTTTTTTGTTTCTTCACTATTGGTGTAAAATCTGTGATTTGTGCTGATGGGTTAGTTGCAATTGTTTCTTGTGGTCATATAGTGCTTTTCTTTATGCAGAAAGAGAACATTAAGCCAACGGCTAAATTGTTATGCTGAATGTTGCTTCCGGATGGTGGGGTTGGGATGACATCTACAATGGATGATATGAACTTGATCCAACAGAGGCATCATCTTGTTGTCAGGGAACTTAGTGAAGGGATTGACTTGGAAATAGGTCCTGGAGACGACGAATCTTTTGCCCATGACTCTCTTCTTGCCCTTCAACCACATGAATCATCTGCCAAAGAATCTTCTGAAAACAAATATATGATGAGTTCTCAGCCTCCTGGCGATGATCAAGATTCATCAAAGGCACAAACAGGGAAGAGGAAGAAGAAGGTAGTCAAAAGATGGAGAGAGGAGTGGGCTGATACATATAAGTGGGCATATGTTGATATGAAGGATGGAACAGCAAGGATATTCTGTTCTGTTTGTAGAGAGTATGGCAGGAAGCATAGGCGAAACCCTTATGGAAATGAAGGTAGTAGGAATATGCAGATGAGTGCCCTGGAGGAGCATAATAATAGCTTGCTTCATAAAGAGGCTCTTCGTCTGCAGCAAGCCTCTAAGGAGAAAATAATTGTTGATAAATCGATTTATGTGAAAGGTCAGTTGTTTTTGCTCTATTCTCTTTGAAATTTAACTCATACAATCTTCTATCTCTCAGTTATTTTCACTCTTTCTCCCTCTCTGTTGTAATTTTTTTTGATTCAGTTAAAGTCATGTTTTTGCTTTTAAGAAAACTGACTTCGTCAAAGACTTAACATTTCGCTGGGAAGTACTAGTTAACAAAATCCTATTTGTCTCACACTAATTTCTGACATATCAGAGGAATATTAAGTGTAAAAAGTTTTAAAATGTAGTTCAATATCGTGATAGAGATATAAAATATATACAATATCTTCTAAAGTTATGTACTTATGTTCTTACAATTTTTCCTTTATATATTCTTTGAAAAAGAAATGTTTGTTGTATTGTTTCAGTCCGGTATCCTAAGAGCATTGCTCAGTTAATCTGTGTATTAGTTTTTTCTATGATTTGTTGTATTATTTAAGAATTACTATTGGCTCTTATTCCGTGATGGAACGCTAGCACAGCTCTTATGTCGAAAACAGCTGGATCAATTGTTGAAGCCGTATTGAGAAGAGATCCTCACGAACATGAGTTTATACAGTCTGTTCAAGAAGTGGTTCATGGTTTGGAAAGAGTAATTTCAAAAAACTCCAAGTAGGTTGCTTACTTTTGAAGCCATCATTACTAATTAAGAAACATGTTTATTGATTGATAATTATTATTTTTGTTGTGATAAAAAGGGTTTGCAATGTTGTAGCTATGTCAATATTATGGAGCGGTTGCTAGAGCCTGAGCGTACGATCATCTTCCGGGTTCCATGGGTTGATGATAGGTGTGAGACCCACGTCAACCGTGGATTTCGAGTGCACTTTAACCAGACTCTTGGTCCATGCAGGGGAGGTCTACGTTTTCATCCATTAATGAACTTGAGCATTGCCAAGTTTCTGAGTTTTGAGCAGGTGGTTTTCAAAACTTTGCCTTTTCAATAGTAAAGTGCTTTCATCGGAATTCTTGACCCATGCACCCTCAGCCCCATCATTTAATCAATATATTAAGTTGGTTCCTTGTGCGATTTTTGAGACCTACTGCTCCAAGCACTGGGCTCATAGAATAATAAGCTGCCATAAGTATAGAAATTTATGATGTAAAGCATCGAAGCTAACAGCTTCATAATTTTCATACTGTTTGCAGACTTTGAGAAACGCCTTATCTCCTTACAGACTTGGAGGCTCTTCAGGTGGGAGTGATTTTGATCCCAAAGGCAAAAGTGATAATGAGGTAATGTTCTGCATATACTAGCTACAAAAGTTGAAATCTTCAAGAATGTTTACCTTCTACTTCTGTTCGTAATTTTCATGTATAGATCATGAGATTTTGTCAGAGCTTCATGAATGAGTTGTACCGGTATTTGGGTCCTGACAAGGTATTGTAAGTTGGATTCGTGCCTGAATAGTAGAATTCTGTCTCTCATACACTATTGGATATCTGAGCTGCTTCTAATAATCTAGGATCTTCCTTCAGAGGAGATGGGTGTTGGAACTCGCGAGATGGGTTATCTATATGGACAATATCGGCGCTTGACTGGTTATTCTCAGGTTAAAGCAGCACCGTTTTTGGTTTTGTTAAAATTGTGCCACCAGATGTTTATTGTTGGGATGATTGAACTATATGGCACCCCTTATATTAATTCATTGAGAGATGAAATATTAAATCTTGAAGATCTAGCTATAGGTCTTGGTGTCAAAACAGCAATGACGAAAAATATATCCACCATCATCTTTAATCCCCTACTATTGTGTTTTACTAGTATGTAACATTTAGCTTTGATGTCATACTGTTCTAAGATGTCATGATAAAATTTATAATGCTTGTTCTTGTTAAATTTTATTTGTATGTTATGTCATCATAACAGGGTTTTAAATTCTAGGTGATGTTATCTCGTCATAACGTACAGATTTTGTTCAGACCTCTAATCCATTGAAATGTGTTTATCTCGATGCATAACTTGTGATTATTACCAAATGCAGTTATAGGGTAATCATGTGATGTGATCCGTCTGCCCTACGTATGCAGGGCAGTTTTACAGGGCCAAGAGTAAACTGGACTGGATCCAGCCTTCGTACAGAAGCTACTGGCTATGGATTGGTGACCGACTCTCCCTTGTTTTATATGCATGCTTCCACGTGTTTTTTGTTAATTGAACCCTCTTGCTCTTTACAGGTGTTCTTCGCACAACTTATGCTTGCTGATATGAACAAAGAACTAAAAGGACTAAGGTTATACCCTTAACTACTCCTAACATATGATCGGATATTATTCACGAAATTCTTTACTGGCATGTGTACCCCGGAAACCTGCTCTTCTACCTATGTAATTAAACACTATATACATGATTATGGAAAGTAATTATCCGCCTTAACATACTAAGGAAGTCTTTATTCATGTAAGATGGTAGTTGGATTTGCCTTCTATCATGTTGTGAGGGAATTCTGTGTATCTGTTAGGTACCAAAATGATATCTTCTGGAAGTATTAGATAAGAATAATAGGAAAGACTGAAATACAAATAAAGTGGTAGAAGTACTAATCTTCCATTCCCAGCCTAAGCCGAATCCTTAACTGACTAATTCACTTCCTGTTCCTTCTCTTTGCAGTTGAAAACTTTTTAAAACTACGTTGCTACTTCCTACTCCTAGAAATCTGCCTTGCATTAAGCTCCTTTATCCTTGTTTTCCTCTTATATAATTTCCAAAGAAGAGGCTGATTCGTGCTTGAATATATGCCTAAAATGCTGTTTCAGCTACTGCAATACCATCTTATCATACAATGAAAGGTATAGAGGCAAATTAGTTTTGGCTCTATTGAACATCTGAGAATGAGTTTTTATGTCTGTAGAACTTGGTTAACATGCCTATAACTTCGAGTAGAGTATTTTTTTTTTAAAATTCTGAAGTATTTTGTAATTTGTGTATCTTCATGCTTTTTCTGAATTTTTCTTTGCAGATGTGTAGTTAGTGGTTCTGGGAAGATATCAATGCATGTCCTAGAAAAGCTTATTGCTTATGGTGCTCTTCCTATAACGGTATCAGGTAAACCTGTGGGTTCTCAGATACATGTACTTTGAAATTTGCTCGATGGAAGTATTGATATCAGAACACAATAAGCTACTTTGAGTTTGTTGCGCCCCCTATTATAATTTTCCTCTTTGGCCTTATAATTTCACTTTGCAAGGACTCATAATGTCTGAATGTTGAACCAGACGCATTCTAGATGCAAGTAATTACTGCACATTGATGTGCTCTGGAGAAGACAGTTGGACTGTTATCTGTTATTTTTAATTTTGTCTTATATGCAAAAACATTCTTGTGCTACAACTTATTGAAATAAAATAATCTTGTGGGCTATAACATCTTTGTGCAATACAGTAGTTAGCTCATATTTGTGTTGCATGTTTGTAATATTCATGTGATATTGATCATGTTATTATCATTGGAGTGACTACCGGGATAAATTGTAATAAGCTGAAATGCGGCATGGAGAATAAACTGTTCATGGCTCATAAGGGTTCTTTTGTTCTAACCTGGTCATTTCATTTAGTGATTTTCATTTGCTTGTGATTCACAGACTCAAAGGGTTATTTGGTTGATGAGGATGGATTTGATTTTATGAAAATATCTTTTCTCCGAGACATCAAAGCTCAGAATAGAAGTTTAAGGTTTGTATGCTCCCTTCTGCTCACATATAAATTTTGATATGCTTCTGCTTATACGTAACATTTGCAGAGACTATTCAAAAACTTATGCCCGCTCAAAGTATTTTGATGAAGCAAAGCCTTGGAATGAAAGGTTTGATGTTGGATTTCCATGTGCTTCACAAAACGAGATCGATCACTCTGACGCTATACAATTGGTGAACTCAGGTTGCCGTATACTTGTTGAAGGTAGTATCCAGTTTTTGTGTATATCCCCTTTTAGTTTTGTTATCCTCTCATGCTATATTCTGCATTCTCTGTTAGCATTCGCCATATTCATTATGTAACCTGTTTTCTTACTGTGGCTAACTACATCTAAATTTGTTTCAGGGTCAAACATGCCTTGTACACCGGAAGCAGTTGATGTTTTAAGGAAGGCCAATGTTCTGGTAGCTCCCTCCATGGCTGCTGGGGTGGGAGGGGTATGAATATCCTTAATACTCATTTTCTACTTTATTGAATTGCCGTCTCATCTAAAAGCTTAATCTTGTAGATAGGACGTACATTTGTTGTTCGATATATATTCTCTTACGCACTCCCTTACATGCAGGCTTTAATCTTCTTTGTTAAGCCTGACATGTGAGACTGTTTTGATAAACGGGTGATGATGGGATTTGAAAATATGACCTCTTTTTGGCCCTCGGATATCATATTGAATTACCGCCTTTATCTAAAAGCTCAAGCTTATAAAGATGACTGACATTTATTACTTTAAATGTATTCTCCAACATGCTTCCTTCATTGAGCAAAGTTTTAACTTTTAAGCACAAGATGAATTGTTATATGCCTCAAGAAATGCTTACAGTTGTCATAATGTAATTTTGTTCTTTGAGTGCTATAACTGTACCCTGTGTGGTTATGGTCTTACAGCTTATAAAGTTACCCAATTTATAGAATTAGTTGTTGACTGCTAGGTTTTGGTGGCATAAAATTTTGAAGGAGCTATTGAATTAGGATCATATCTAGAGTCACCATAGCATTGTGCATACTAGAAATAGGATATTTCTTGGCATGTCTAGAGTCACCATAGCATTGTGCATACTAGAAATAGGATATTTCTTGGCTATGATGGGTTACTACTTTCTAGCCTAGTAGTCTCAGTGGTCATGCATTAGAGCTCGAGTCATAGGTTAAAATTCCTTTGATGGATTAGTTAATGGTGTAATATAACGTGATTGGAAAACAATTTGAAGTTCTCTTTCTGTCATTGATGTGAATGCATTTTTTCCGTAGCCTGCTCTTACGAAACGCTGGAATTTGTGATATATCGCAGGTAGTGGCTGGGGAACTTGAACTAAAAGAGTGCAACTTGAATTGGTCTCCTGAAGATTTTGAATCTAAACTACAGGTAATCCTTTTCTGGCAGTTGGGGCGAGTAATCGTTTGAAATTTGAGAAAAGCTTCTCATGTCCATGTTGGATTATCTAATTTTCTTAAAGTTTTAAACCTTTGTTCATGCACTGACCCACTGATGCAGTCCACTCTATCCTTTTACGTCCAGGACATATTGTTGCATGTGTTCATTCTTAATTCGCTTTTTATTTCCTTTCCCAGGAGGCAATGAAACAAATATATCAGAGCGTACTGAAGGCCGCTACTGATTTTGGCTATCAGAAAGAAAGTCCTGAGTAAGGCTATACCTTTAGTAATGCTTCAAAATTATATGTTATATATATATATATTTGTCTTATTAAGCCGGTCTAGCACGGTTGGTTCATGCCTTTTTGGATAATTTCTTATATAATTCGTCTCATGTATCATCATGGTAAATATTATTACCATCTTGTCGTTTATCATAGAACTTTATAGTTTTGAAATGTATGTAGAGAATACTTGAGAAAAAGAATAATATTGTATGTTGAGAAAACTTATTGCGTCACTACTCCATGATTTAGTCTAAGCTTATGGCTGGCAAACATGTAATGAATTTTCGGCGGTAAATGACCATCTCATTTACTCCTTTTGAAGTGTATTGACAGATAAAATCCTTTGAAGTTTGCCGAAGATTTGTTAAAGGATCTTTAAAGTGCAGTAGTTAATTCTTGCACCAACACTCATCTCAGAAGTTCGCTTTAAAAATATTTGAAAATCTGGACTTGATAAATACTTGAGTCTTTTGGTACTATATTTACTAAGGATGCTTAGGTTGAGAGATTGTCATGCGGTATATACAGATATTAGATGGTCAAGATAAATCATCAATCCTCCAGAGCAGAGATGTCTTTCGTTATTGATCAAGATAATAAACCATATTGACAGTGATATCACTGTCTGAGAGAACCTAAAGTTTTTGGAAGTAGTATATTCATATACATTATTTTTTACTTTTAATCGCTTATACTGATTGTACATTTTGCTTCGTAAAGATCTTGTGGTTTATGCTTGTTAACTCCCTTTGCTGCAGGGCGCTAGTGCACGGAGCAGCCATTGCTGCTTTTCTAACAATTGCTGGTGGCATGGCTGATCAAGGATGTACGTAGACAACAAACTGTTATGACCTTGAGGATCGTGATTCTGGTAAATCATCATAAACTGGAGAAAGATTCGTCCTTTCCCATCGCCATTGTATTCAGCAAATGATTTCATTCTAATGCATCTTTGTGAGTTAAGTTAAGAGTTGATTAACTTTGGGGGTTGCAAATAAGTTATATAGTTCTAGGCTGTGTGTAGTATATGTGAAAAATGATATTTAGTGTCGAGGACTCAGTGCTATGTAAAATTTGTTTGCTCCTGTGATTACCTGGATGGAGATCTAAACAAAATACATTCTTTCCGCGCTTGCAAGTATTAGGACGGTGGTTTTAACTTTTCAAAGACATATTTTTATGACTGCACAATGGAAATCTTCTGCCCAACCTACCAATTGTCAAAATCATTGCGATTACACTTGTTGTGTTTTAAGAGTTGATTGAATCAATTGCACCAAAGTGAAATTGAATATCAATAGCCCAAATTATACACCTTTGAAAGTTATGAGATCTCTAAGAAGATCCATTTGAAAATAGTAACTAGAAAGATTTTGAAAGGCGTAGAAGCTTCATTGACAAAACAAATAATACTATAGTTTAGATTAAGCACAAAACAGTCCACTGTTATGATCTCCTGTAACACTCAAAACTTTTTAGCATATTTGAAATGAGATTGACGGAAACGAGGTTTGCATTACCAAGAATAAGAGATGGAACTTAGCGCAACGGTATAGAAAACATTCTTGTGCACAAAATTGAGCCTATGCAATCATCTCACTTCCAATTAGTACTGATATGTTACACTGCAATCTAATTCATGTGCAGCCCACTATCTGATCATCATTAATTGTGGACAAGGAGTTTTAGCATTAACAAGAAAACAGAAGTGACACCCCGAAACCATATACAGCGATGCATCATATGGATGAAAGAAAATAAACAACAGTCCTTGACCACCAATACATTAAAGAATCGAGGTTCATCAATCTCATCAAAGTGTCATCATCCTCCGTTTAGTCAAGAAACCACAGCAAACATACGTAAAGCATAATAAAGTTGACACAAACGAATGATCATCACAATTCAGTCGAGTTCATACACATTCATCCATTAGAATCCAATTCAATTCTTATATGCAGCTTAACTGAACGAGTTTATTAGGAGGAGATACTCAGAATGAATCAATAATTTTCAACAAGTTATCATTGCAACACGTTTAAGCATAAGACTGTATACTTCCACAGAAATTAAATCAATCCAGCTCTAACTATTTTCACTTCTTTTATCTGAAATTGATGGATACAAATAAATAAAAATATGTGATATAGATACCAAAGACCAGGCATATACACAGTTCTGCCATATATTGGGCAGTAGCTGATGGATTCAAGGCCATTTGGTGAACTCAAAAACTTTGAGGACAATGTCAAATCCAGTAGGGATCTGCCAAATGAAGAGAATAACATTCACCGTGTTCAAGGCAATGTGAAGACTTCTGGCTGTATCATTTCCCTTCTGCATTGGAGGTACTAATGCAGCCGCAGCTGCCCATAGAATTGTTATGGCTGCAAGTTTACAATTTAGGAAAAACCCCATTTAGGTTATCTTAAACTATAACACATCTGTGTGTAAGTTTCAGTTGACTTAACTCTTATTCGTTCTAGTATTTATATTATAAGATGGAGAAAATAAATGAATTACCTGCCCCGGCATATAAGTGAGGTCCAGGGAATAGCTTTCCTGTCCTGAGATATGTGTTGACCCCTCCAAATATTGCTTCAAACACCCCAAATCCCAGCAATATGGAACCAGCATTGAAGTGTTTATCTCTGTACGACCCTTTGATCAACTCCTTTCTCTCCTGGATTTCAAAAAGGTGTCATGGTACTATACATAGGATAAGGAGATACGGCAACATAAGAGTTCAAGATTTCATTTATTAAAAGTAACTAAAGGATGTCACTAAACTATGAAAACTTGCACTAGTCCGACAAAAATCCAACAATCTTGAAACTACTGCACATGCGCAATACTAAAATCATCACTTACTTATGGATCACATGTACATGATTTAATCTGACAAACTCTTTAAAGCTCCGTCTTGATCGTGCATGAGTGTAGGGTGGGGAAATAGAAAGACACTGGCCGACATCATTTTATCTTTCATTTCACTTTCTTCAAATATCATATACTAGTTTGGATTACCCCAAGTCCAAGAGTAGCAACGAGTGGATGCAAAGCCCCTCTGTTTTTCACTCAGTTCTTCATATTGGAAAGCACAAGTAGACAATGCAAATACAGTTACACTCAGTACTGTTTTTTTGTTTGCGCCTTTATCTTTATGTAAGATCAGATCAAACCCCTTAATCTTGAAAAAAAAGAAAAGAAACTTCAACAGAGTACAGAACTTGATTTTGTGCTAAATTTGGAAGGTGATACGTTCTCGGCTCCAAATTACTTACTTACAAATAATGTTCTAATTCATATCCTAAGAGGCAGATTAGCCAATAAAGGCTTAGACATGGAGCTACAGATTATATTGTGGAGTTCAGTCTGATTCTACAATAAACTTACCAAATGCACTAATAGCATGTCACCAAACGGTACGGTATTAAGCGCTATCAAACGGCCCCTACCGAACAAGTATCAAAGGCCCCGACGGAACAAGTAATAACGTGTTTCCGATAAAACGATTCTAGCAAACAAAACAGAGAATACACACAAATGTATATAACAGAAACAGAGTATACACCTCAGTGAGTTGCTGAATCTTGGCCTCAAGAGGGGACGGCTGAGGCGGCTGCGCGGGCGGGGTCCCGTCGGGAGTAACAGCAACAGGCTTCACTTGCTTCTTGAGCTCATTAATCTCGTCCTGTATAGTTCTCACCCTCCTCCATTGCCAGCCAAGATAACCAGCATACAGAGTGTACAAAAACAGAGCACCCATCACAATAGGATGAACCAGAGCAAACGTTCTCCCTTCAAAAATCCCATATTCCCCTCCAGCTGCAAAAGCATCCTGTCACATTACAACCCACTCTCGTCAGTTAACTACTGATAGAAACAATTTAAAAATATGATCTTGGCAAATTTTGATAATGAACAAAAATACTCTGTTTTTTTTTTTTTACAAACCAAGAACGTGCCTCGGGGTTTAGTAAAAAGGGCAATGCGAGAGCTGCTGCTAGAGGGAGTGAGTTAGAAGCTGATTTGAGGTGGGTAATTGCTTGGGTTAACTGGAGGGTGACAAAAGAGTGATCTTTTGAAGAGGGGTTATTTTGTGATTTGAGAGTTTTTGGAGGGGGTAGTGTTGAAAATAGTTTGCAATGGATTTGGGGTTTTGGTGATGGAAGTCTGAGGAGGGTGAGTGTGGCAGACATGATGCTTCTTCCTCTGTAGATTTACTTACAGAGAAAAGGACACGTGCTAATATGAGTTTTAGAGTGGGAGTGATGGAGAAAGATAAGAAAGATGAGGAGGACAAGTTTTGCTCTTAACAAAAAAAGTAAGTTATAACTTAGCCCAAAGGAAAAAATATTTTCACTTTTCAACGGCTCAGATTATATTGAATCGTGTTTGATCTATGGTGATTAAGATGGGTGTAATTGTACACAAGTTCGTTTGTGTTCTGTTTACACGAATTGAAAGAGGAAAAAATGTGTAGGTGAAGTGTGTGGATGGAGAATTGGAAATTCTGATTATTGAGAGGAAGAATATATAAGGTACAGAGAGAAAATGTATAGTGAGGAGGACTAAGGAGAAGTGGAGAATTCTCCGGAAGGAACCATCAAAGGAGAGTTTTTTGCGGGGAAAGGACCAAGGAAAAAAAACATCAAATCCATCTATCTATTGTTCGTGTCTGTTTTCTCTCGTAAGTTATGAAAAGTTTCATAAATGTCAACGGCTCGAAACCTAGTCTTATGGTCGAAAATGTAAAAACATGTTCAAATCGAACTACTAATCAACTTGACTCATGTTTACTTCACACTCTTTTTGAAAGGTTAAACATATGTTATAAGTTATAACTTTTCGGACGTTAGGAGCAAGTCGCATGTAGAAAATAGGTTAAAGGATTTGATGCTTTTTAGCAAAAAATAAAAAGGTGAGATATTATTCAGGGAGATTTCAGATTTGGGGATGTCGCTGTTTGAAAGAACCTAAAGTTTTTAAGGAAATAATGTAATAGTTCTTTTTTTTTGTTACTCTGAATTGAGATTACTAATTTTACATTTTGACTCGTAAAGATCTTGCCATTTACTCTTGTTAACTCCCTTTGCTGCAGGGCATTCGTGCACGAAAACAAGACAGAGCAGCAGTTGCTGCTTTTCCGACAATTGCTGGTGGCATGGATGATGTACCTAGACAACGAGCCGCTATGACTTTGAGGATCGCGATTCTGCTAAAGCGTGGTGCACTGGAGAAAGATTTTTCCTTGGCAGTCGCTATTGCATTCAGTAGATGATTTCATTCTAATGTTCAATTTCTTTTTTATTTGCATCTTTGTGGGTTAAGTTTACAGTTGATTAGCTTTCGGACTTGCAAGTAAGTTGTTGTCTCATGTAGTTCTAGCTCCGTGTCATATAAAGTGAAAAAGGATATGAATGGAATTGCTCAATGCTCAGGATTCTTACTATGTAAAATTTGATTGCTCGTGTGGTTACTTGGATGGAGATCTAAATAAAATCCATTATTTTTGCGTTTTGGTAATAGAACCAAGGTTTTAACTTTTGAAAGACATATCTCATGACTGCCTCTGTCGTTATATAATTCACTTTCAAACAAATTACGACTACACTTTTTACGTTGTAAGAGTGAATAGAAACACTTGAGCCAGAGTAAAAAAGATATCAACATCCCCATAAAAGATATGATTTTGAAAGGTGTAAGAACTCTATAAGAATATCATTTGAAAACCGAAGCTACAAAGATTTTGAAAGGTATAGAAGCTTCATCGACATAACAAATCATTCATCCGTACATGGTTAAGCACAAAACTATCCATTTAGTCTTTACACCTTGCAACTACATTAATACTCATATTGATAGGAAACAATGAGACATGCATTAGTCAGTAGTACAAAACACAGTATGAAAGAGTAGTGTAGTGTAGCAATTTACATCATTGAATAAGCACCAAATTTAAGAGAACAACAATATATGCTACACGGATAATGCACCAACAATTAAATCATGTCTTGAAACATCATCAGTATCTCTATATTGTGAATACTGACGATAAATTTCAGCCTTGATGCCCACATAAAATCCAAAATCAACTGCTTTGATCTTTTGGCATCAGTCATAATGAATCTGTGCCATAACCAACAGAGAAAACTGTAAACATGCAAGGATCCACGGGATAATACACACTTCAGAAAGAGCTAATGATAGATTGAGGAATTAGGGGCAGGGATATTAGAGAAATATGGAGAGGGAGAAAATAAGAGGGGAATAATCAGAAACATTAGGGAAGGAAAATCTCAATCTTTTGATAAATAAGTCTAACAACCAAGAATCTGATAATATATCGATCAGGAATTAAAAAAGTAAAGATTGGAATCATAAAGAAACCAGGAGATAGTACTTAGTGCACATTGTTATTCCTAATATACTTGATATTTTTTATGTCAACCACCTAACTGAACCAAGTTATGGCTGGTGATAGAACATCACACTATACCACTCAAACTTCCAGCATATTTAAAATGTGATTTGATGGAAAAGAGAATTTAACATGAGCTTACCATTAAGAAGAATAACAGATTGAACCTAATGCAAAGGTATACAAGACAATATTGTCCACAAAATTGAGCCAATAGAATATCATCTCACTCTCAATGAACACTAATATGTTCCACCACAACCCAACACATATGCAGCCCACTATCAGACAACCATTTTTCGTGGACGCCGAGTTTCAGCATTAACAGGAAAACAGAAGTGACACGCAGAGACCATATACAACGATGCACCATATCTCATCAAACAACCAAAACTTCAAACAACCGAAGTCCAACAATTTCACCAAAGAGTTATCATCTCTGCTAAATCAAGCAACACACAGCAAACACACAGAACCACCAACAACACAAAGCATAATAAAGTCAACACAAACCAACGATCATCACAATTCAGTCAAATTTATACACATTCACCATTAGAATTCAGTTCAAACTTTAATTAATACTCATATATCACACAAGATAAGCGTAACATAAATCAGGAGCGCTCCAGCCCCCAAAAATCCGTAACACACAAACAATCTCCAATTCTATCAAATTACCCTAGCCACGCGCTTTCAGCTCCGCAAGACGCCTTGACAGGTCATCCTCATCAACCTTCTCGCTCGATGCAACAGCAACAGCGTGCGCAGCAGGCTGTGGCAGACCAACTGACACCTCGAGACCGTAATCGTCCGCGACCTGCTGCATCAGGCTGTTGACCTCTCCCTCAGGAGTCGAAAGCGACGTGCTGCCGGCCATCGAACTCTCCATAAACTCAGCGTGCACCTCCATATTCACGAACTGGCGCTCGAACTGGTCCATAGTCTCGGACATCTTCTGTAGATTACCGGTCGAGAGCGACGATTCGAGCGATTTGACGATATTGCCCATGGACTTGCTGATCGTGGACATCTTCGCCTGAGTGTCGAGCCGAGCGACGACGGCGTCGAGGCGCGAGGCGAGGCGGAGGTAGTTCATCTGTTCGCTGCGCTTGCGGATCGAATTCTCGGCGTAGATCCGTGCGCCGTCCATGTTCCCCTTTTCGATCGCCTTTTTGACCTTGAGTTTTTCGGATTTTTCCTCTTTCTCGCACTTGCGAGCTTGGCGCTGGAGGCTCTTGGAGGTGAATTTGAGCTCCATGATCTGGTTCATCAGCTTCTCGGTGTTGCCCATGGCGATCGATTGAGTTTTTTGAGAGAGTGATTTGAGAATTGAAAATTGTAATTTGAATTTTTAGGGTTTTGAGTTTTTGAGATATGATTATATGATCGATCAATTGGGGACTTTCTTTTTTATCTTGTGTTGTTGAGCAGGTAGGTTCCTTTTGCACGGTTACAAATTCTAATCCAATACGCGTTAACTAAACGCGGATAGTGTTAAGTATTATTAAACTATGGTTTTGTTTTCAAGTTTAATTCATATTTGTATTATTAAGTTTTGATTAATACTCGAGAAATAGTGATTGTTTTATTAGTATTTCTTTGTGGTAATTTGTTTTTTTGAATTAATTGTGATAATGTGGATTATATTCGAAGTTTTAAACAAGTGTTGTATTATTAAGAGCTCCACATTGACAAGTAAGGGGTAATGTGTGAGTGATTCTAACATAGTATTTCAATGTAAATTCATAATTGTGATTTGTGATTTGTGAACGTCTATTACTATATTAAAAGCAAACCCTCCACCCTCACATATTTTGGCAGTTGTTGTACCAAATTAATAGTTTTCCCAAATTACCCCTATTTTCATCCATCACCAAACTAATCAAGAGGATATTTGGCTTTTCAAAGGATATCTACTTTTCTCTGTCTTCACAAACCTTCCACATAACAAAATAGAAATCCTTATCCCCTAAAATCTCTCAATTTCTAACCAATTTCTTGAATGAATATTTCTTAATTACTAATCTTCTCCCATAAATTATCTTCATTAATTTAATACTGCAACAAATTTACACGCGGTCCCCGCGTGTCTAGACTTTTCTATATTATAAAACTAAAAGAACACAAAAGATTACAAAAAGAAAGGAATATAGAATTTCGTATATATAGAGCTTCGTTGATTTACTATTTTCAAATGTATATTACAAATGAGACTATGAGAGGTAAGCACCTATTTATAGAAAGGAGCTCGTGGAATTTTACAAATAGAAGTAATTGCAGGATGAGGTTGCAATTTCCCATTTATGATAGATATTCACATTTCTTAATAGTGAAGTAGATTCCTTTCTCCACAACTAAATGTATAACATAGCATGAATTATCTGCTAGTTGAGTTTATTGCTCTGCACAAACAAAATATGGCATATAAGACAAGTTATTTCTTAAGAATGAGTTATTTATGCAAATATTCATTATATTTTAAAAGGATAAAAGCATTAAACCCTCTATACTATACTCTCTGCTGCACTTTGCCCCCTGTCCTTTTGTCTTTTGCGACTTGCCCCCTGTACTATGGATAAATAAGCACTTTGCCTCATAAGTCACTTTTTCACCATTGGATTTGAATACGTGTCAACTTTTTTTGCCGTTGGATTTGGACTCAGGGGGTAAAGTGCTTATTTATCAATAGTACAGGCAAATAGCAAAAAATAAAAGGACAGGGGGCAAATCGCAAAAAATAAAAGGACAGGGGGCAAAGTCCAACAAGGGGTATAGTATAGGGTGTTTAACGCTATTATCCCTATCTTAAAATTTAAATTACACAAACTATTCTTATATTGTATTTGAACTCATAATGAGTGAATTAATAATTAGTCATATAATAAATAAATAATTAGGCGAAGTACATATTACACTCAGTCATACTATTTGAAAAACTACAATAGCACCCTTGATGCTATGAATGCAAGTCGTCCAAGAATTCAACGATGTAACAACACTATATTATGTGTAATTTTTTAAACACGGGAATGATTTTTGTTATTAACTCGTACTTACAAGGGCACTAAGAAAAAGGAATAATAAAAGAAAACTTAACATCTTGAAAAATTAAATATGTACAAATACAAAATCAACATGTAAAAATTGTTAACACAATCTAAAGAACGACCATAACTACCTAAACAACAAGTTCGTACAACTTATGCAAATTGGCCAATTGCACAATTGAATCAAACTGTATTCATCTTCCATTTTTACATTCAACACTTTCTGTTTTTTCTTGATCTTCACGAGACATATCAATGCATTCAAAAACTCTCTGCTTTCGAAATCCGAAAGGCTGACTTTTCATTCATCATAACTCGTGCTTCGACGGCTGCCAAAGTTCTGGCTCACCTGCCTGGCGTAAACAACCACCGCTTTAGCCCATTTCTTGATACGTTCCTTAAACTTTCGCGAATCCAAATGCTTCAATGATTTAACGCCAGGATCAATGGATATTTCTGCGAACGAGACGCAACTTTTAGCTCGCCTGCGTTTTGTGTTCCCCTCATCGTCGTAAATCTTGACGCTTTTGCTCCTCTTTGGCACTTTGAAAGAGATGGATTTGCCTATGGAGTCCTTCTCCATTTGGTGGTTGAAAAGTTTATTTGTGTCTAAGTTGAATTCTCATTGTACTTATAAGTTGGCAACTTGGGTTGTTCTTAATGCGTGTCGTGAAATTTTATTGACTTTAAATTTTATTGACTTGTGACTTCTTCAGAATATTCTGCAATTTGCGAGTAAAACCACATATAAAAAAGGTTTATTTTGTGTGTAGTGGACGAGTATGGATCTTATCTTATTAAGAACTATAATGTTGACGAAGGTTGCTAGTGATCTCGCCCCATGTTCTCTATTTCCGACAAGGCAGTTTGTCGATAGTCGTAACTCGTAACACTGCCAAATTACTTATTTTCATAATTACAACTATAAATTCTGACATGCAATCAAATTACAATAAGGTCTATGTTGGAGAAACTACAGAACTTTTCTCTGAAAACTAAAGCTAATACCACTGCAAAATAACAAAATAACATTCATATCGTCTCGTCTTTGATGCTGTAAGTTGTAAATAGAAGCTCATTACAAGTTCACATCAGAAAACCCAATATCATAATATGCTTCCAATTATTTTATATAAATCTAATTTTCAGACGCCTATTATTTAGAAAACCATTATACTAAGCCAAAAAGGATGTTTTAAATTATATAAACGGAATCACGCTTTTAGAATTAGAAAAACAAATTTGACCAAATTTAACAAAACATCTAACAATCCAACTTGTTATTCTTTTCCCCAGTGCTGGGGGTTCAGTATACCAACACACAGGAGGCTGAATCAACTATTTGACAAGTATTCTTTTGTGCAAACTTTAGAAACACATCACCCTCCTATAACCAGCAGAGTGCCGTGTACCACAAGTACAATGCAAGGAATCCAATTCTACATCTTCCGTACTAAGATGTTTGGCAAAGTTTTGGACCAAGAAAACTAGAATATAAAAAGTCAATATCCACGTTTATTCTTAAAAAATAAAAAGAAAATAGAAACTACCTCTACAAAAAAAAGACCTTTTACAACCAAGACTAGCCTCACAATTATCCACTCAACCCTTCTTGTATGCCTCACAATTAACTTTGGCAATATCACAATCCCACTCAAACTCAGTCTTCAATTCATATGACTAGCCTCTTATATGCTCAAAGAGCCATAGGAAATCACAAGTTACCAGGAAAAAACAATCACACGGTTCTGCAACATGTTGTCTAACAAGTTTCCATCAAAAGCATCATAGCTTACTAGCAGCCAAACCCACAAATTTAAAAGAAAATTAAAGTAATTGATGTCTATTTGTGTCACAAAACATAAGGTACCATTACAGCTTCAATTAATAAGAGATGGCAAAAATGAAAACTGCAAAAATATTCGGAACTCAGATTCATAATAGGTAACAGGAAAACATGAAAAGAACAGATCAAGCTAATCCAGTCTGTCCCTTAATATTCTAACATCGACTTAGGCTTGTCTGGTCTTCTTCTTGACACCAGACTTGGCGACCTTGAGGCTTCGGTTGACAACACTCAATCTTGCAAGGGCTGCCTTCTTCAGATCAGGCCTGTAGTAGTTGTCACCAACCTGCAAAGACATATCCGTAGGGTTCACATTAAAACAAGGAGAATACATTTGACATATCAGACTAACAAAGCAGCATCACAAATTCAACAAATGATAGACATTAATTGTGAATATATCAAACCATTGCCTTCACAAAACAATAAAGACCATTGGTCTAAGACTCTAAGTCAACTGTTATGTGCCATTAAAGACAAGGACTATTTGGTGCAATCATAACAGCCTCACAGTATACATGAAAGGGTTTATAAGATGTAGTGGAGATTATAATGGTTAAACTTTAAGAACCCTTAAACTAACTAGCAGAGTCAACACAGAACTTAAATAAGGCGGATGAAAGACAGAAGTGCGGGAAAAGGTTGCCAACTCACCTGGTTTGAGACAGCCTTGGACATACGGCTGAACTCTTTCTTCATGAGGGACTTGTTAAGCAAGCTGGAGGGCTTGTTTTGCTTCTTGGTCTTAGTGGTTGCAAGCAGCACCGACTGGTCCTTTCCGGGTTGAATGGTGACTGTCTTCTTGTTAGCCAAACCTAACAAACAAAAACCGACAAGAAAATCAATATATAAAACCAATCTATTACAGTTTAATTGCACCAAAATAAAAACTCCTAGTAGGAAAAAATGAAAACCAAGACAAATCCTCATTTTGATCATATTCCATTAGCTGAAAGCCACTTACAAGCCAAATCAACAAGCTTGTTCAACGAGCATAAGTTATGATGCACGTCACCAACATCAAGCCAAATTAATAATACCAAATTACAAACTTGAGACTATTCCAACACAGAGCATCGCCAATCCAACAAACAGAACTACGTTGACTACCGACAATTAAACAACAACGTACAGCAAAAGAACAAATTCATCTAACCATTTACAACCAAGTGATAACAACCAGTAAGAAACAATCACAACTTCAAAACTTAAAAAAACCTAATAATGTCCAAATCACAGCACAAGAGCCAATTCCACATCATCATCATCATCATCTACTGTTAACATAAAAGTGATAAAACTAATACAAAAAAAATCTATTCAACCACAAAACTCAAAAACACACGAGTAAATCCAAAACACATTACAATTAATTTTCAACACTGTAATAGAAATTTATGTACCAGAGTGTTTGTAGGAGTGCAAGTTGTAGAGATTGTTAGGCTCTTTGCTGAACTTGATCCCAGCTGTTCCGTTCCCAAATTGCTTCACCAAAAACGCGTTGTTCTTCTTCACGATCTCCCATATCAATTGTCCTGGTACCGTTGTCATTTTCTAATCAAATCATCAAAACAAAAACACAAAATTATCAGACGATTTAACAAATTAGAACAGAATTAACAACAGATTTCATGCGTATTCGTATTCTTGATCTACAAGAGCTACGATTTTACCTTCGATTGGGAAAGAGCGAACGGCTATGGAAAATCTAGGGTTTTCGACGACGGCTTGGAGTGTGAAGAAGCTAAAGCCTTTGTAGGAGGAGCACTGAGAATATATTAGGAGGGCTTATAAAACCCTAGGAGATGCAGGGGGGCAAAATTACCAAAATACCCCTTGTTATTTTCTTTCGATATTCTTTGAGCCCAAAAAAGATACAAAAATAGAAATGATTATTTGTATCACGTTTATTGAGTAATTCGTTTTTGTCCAAATGGATATTTTTTAAGTTCATATATGAAGATAAAAATTATGAATTATCATTAGTTATAAGATGACGAATTATTTGTTATTATAAGTTTGTGATGGAAAAGATTCAACCTATTATTTTAAATTAAATATTGTGTGTATCGTATTATTACAATATTAGAGTACGATTGAAATTGAGTTCCACAATCTACTTGACGATACATCCTACTTTAGATCTTCATATACACAAACAACTGAGTGTTGATAGTTATGGGCCTTTTGGCATTGAAGACCTTATAATCTAAATCAAAATGGAAAAGTAGGTTCCAAAATGATTACTATGTTTTTTGCATGATTTATCTTTGTAGCCATATGAATTTACAAAATAGTGTAAGAGTAACCGAGGGACCTATGGCTCGTTTTTATAAGTGTTTAATGAATAAAAAGCAAAGGGTGATATACAATTGGCACGCTCAGTTGGAACCATATATTTACTAGACTTTTAGGCTCCGCTTGATTCTACGGAAAATGAACAAAATATTGGAAATGTGATTGGTAGCATGTAAAATTTTGGATAAGAAGGTGAACCTTTTGTAGTCTTTATCCAAAACTTCTAGAATTCAATCTTTGGATTTCCCTCCAAATTTATCTAGCACTTTATAATTAAAATTTATGGGATTTTTTTTCAATATTTTTGAACTCTCAGATAATCTCATATAGCAAGAGACGATTGTAATAAAAAATATTATTCCCGAAAAGATTCGAGTTTCCAACAATATAAAAGGTGGAAAAGTAAAATCACTACTCTTTAAAAAACTTATAATTCTCAAAAAACTCATATTCTTACAACTTAAAAATCATATAAACACCTCTAAGATCAATATTTTATATTTGCACATCTTCTCCAACTGCGAGGTACTCTTTTGATTTAGTTATATTTTTTATTTATTCTAGTTATTTATCATCTACAATACCATATTAACATTTTAATCTAATCTATAATTTTGTTTCGTATTCTAAAAAAGTTTAATTATTTAAATCCATAAAAAATAATATTTAATGAGTTTTGGAGTATAATTACACTTTTTACGATGTTAAAATGATAATAAGTAAACAAACTAAGTAAAATATTTTTCTGGAAAACTAAAGATTTGTCAATCGCATAGAGAAGAAAGAAAAATTCTAACTTTCCACTATTTTATTCTTTTTCCTCATTTTCCGTGAAACCAATCAGAGCTTGAGGTTAAGAAATCATGCTTGTTGTAGAAAGAATTTTGTTAATTCACAAAAAAACATTTTAGGATTTATAAATTAACACCAACATCCCTCTTTTTTTCTTCTGAAAATTGAGGACATTCATAATTGTTATAACTCCACTAAGCAACTCCTATAATACGAGTGGTTCTTGAAAGAGAGGAAAACTAGATCTATTCCTCTTGAGTTTTGGCCTAATTATGAAAAGCTCTCTTAAAGTTTAGAATGTACCAAAAGTATAATAATTAAAATATAAACTTGACTGAAATGATCCAAAGCTCCAAAAGTCAGTAAATCCCATCATTCACATAGTCTGCATATCTTACATTATATACACAAAGAAAACAACATAATCCAAAAGTATCTCAACTCCACTTCTAAAGTTCCATGACAGAAATGTCACAGCATTATTACACAAAAAGGATTTCTACCTCTACAAACAGAATGTACATAACATAGAGCCTTGGAAAATTTGATCAAGATTCAGAGAAACTGGAAAGATAACATTCAAGTCCAGAACAGTTTCTTGAATCCGAGGAACCACAAACTTCATACACTAGTCAGAAGAGGAGCCGATCGCATCGAGTTCTTGAAGGCCGCATTAATCCTACTGAAAACTACGTTTAATGGAACGCAGGCAACAGAGGGCCCCTTCAGATTCTCCTTCAGTGGTTTCTTTTCTTCCCCAGACAGTGACGACAACTTCTTAGTCTTCTTAGATAAAAACCCGTTCCTCCTCGACTTTGGAGATCTTACCGGTGATCGGTGGGACTGCAACAGGGGGCGCCTAGCGTTTCCTCGAGGAGACGGAATATTAAGGCTGTGGTCAAGCTCAGAAACACATCTGTAATATTCCGACACACTGAGTAAATCGTCACAGAACCCGTCGGTCAGAACTTCGATTGGAAGCGGATGACCAATGATGGGCTGCCTATTTAGCTTGCTCATGAGAGAAATATAAGGAACGTGACGAGGCCGATCGTTGGTTTTTACCTCAATAGCGATATCGTACAAGCCAGAATTAGTATTATGGTGTTTAAGTAAAAAGTCGGAGGAGTCGTACTTTGGGTTGACCGTGAGACGAGATTGACGATAGGGCAACAGCCGTTGGGGAGCCGAGGAGTTGACCATTGACCCCTTTGCGACAGTCTCACTATGATGAGAATTCCAGCTCCAACCACGAAATTCCTTGACCGGAAATTCTGTGCTTGGTCGAGAATGTGTGTCGTTACTGTTGCCATTCGTAATGAGGGGCCCACCAATGCGGTGACACGAAATACCCGCTGAATGTGTTTCGATATCACCGTCCATGTCCGTTTTCCTCGACCGAGAATTCCTTTTCCCTTTTAACTGCCATTTCGAAGAACCATTGCCTATTGTGTGAGTGATGCTATGAATCTCCGTAGTACCTGAACTGGTGGAATTGCACTCATTGTGCTCCTCAATTTCCAAAGAAACAGTTTCGACAGGACTGCTATGGCTAGATTGGCCACCAGAAACACCCTGGATTTTCTCTGATGTACCAGAATTAATTGTGGCTAAACCTGAATGAATAAAATTCACAGATGAGCAAAAAAATTGAAAAATTTGCACTATTTACATGCGAATGATTAGACCACCATGAATAATCAATGAATAATTACATCTACACCTAAATTTTGGTCCAATGACAGAACTTCCTAAGGTTTGAATTACTATAAATACACCCTGCTTGAGCTACTGAATTTCAAAAACATGAAAATTGGACATTCCTTAATGTTTTTCAAACTCAAGGTGGTGTCTTTGTAGTAATTAAAACTTTAGAGGAATGTGGTTGTAATGTCTCTTTCTATTTCAAGGAGTACTTCGGTAATTACTGAAAAGGTAGGGAGGATTCCGTAATTAGACTAAACATCAGGAAGTGTAGATGTAACTATTTCAGTAAGTCAAGGCAAAGATATAAAAAATGCTTGTTTACCATAGCAACTGACTTAGACAATAACTATTAAATGATGATGATGGACAAGCTTTCAACTTTATACAGGTTCGTAAAATTTGACGAGACAATATAAGCCTCAAGATCTCTTTTACAAGCACTAGCACAACAGAAGCAAAGATTACATTCTACCTCCAATGTTTTCCGGCATGTGCAACATGTATATGAAGAAAACACATATAATAACCCCAGGTAAATCTCTCACAAACTGACCATCTAAGGAACAAAAAACATTTTATTCAGTTAGTTCTGGCAAGTGCCAAACAACATCAATGCAAGTAACATGCAACTCTCCATGATGATAAAGACATAATGATACAAATAATGCATTTATAGAAAATAAAGATATATCATTCTCATATATACATTTGAGCATAAACACAAACCAAATCGCCACTTAATACACAGGCCACCTGTATCAGATCATACCTGTGGAGGTCTTTACTTCAGTAATAATAGGCACATCGAACAACTTTTCAGAAGATTCACTCTCAGGAATCCCTACTGCGCAAGAAGCTTCATTTTCCTTCTGGAGAGATATAAGCGAAACATCACTAGCATCTCTAACTTCATTCAGTGACATTGCATTGTCGCGTAAAAGTCCACTATCATCCGAGTCCACATGAGAGTCTCTACTTTTTGATTCATTAGATTCTATTTCCAAAACCTTGTTTTCAGATGCCTCTGGACCAGAGAGTCCAGTTGGGCTGGACAGTCGTTCACAAACAACAGGAACAGACACCATTGCTGTACACTCCAAAACTCTCGTCAAAGTACGACGCCGGTTTTTCCTTTTCAGGAATTCCTGAACATGAGCAACCTGAGATCTTTTTCTTTTTGCTGTTGACACACCCATCCCCAAGTCCTCAAGTCCTCTCATTCGCTTAACTCCTTCAGTTTCATCATCCTCCGAATCATTCGGGGTTCGACATTTCTTACATTCTTCTTTAACCACATCCACATAATCCGGTTGCTCAAATGAAACGCCAGAGTCGGGCAATTCGGGACCGGAATCCGAATCATTTTTGGTAATATTCAACTCCTCCTCAATATCTTGGTTTTGTTCAGTAGGATGAGAGGAAGAAGGTGATTCATCACAATGACGATCATTGTGGTCTAGCCCAAGGTGAGAACTTTCAAGTTCAAGGGCATGAAGAATGGCGTCTTCTCTTCGTGCATATTTGACTGTCTTTTTAGAAAGATAAAGTGCAGATGCTTTAGCTTTCTCAATGCAGTCATCATACTCTCCGCAGCGAAAAGGTTTAACTCTTTTTGATTTCTCAAAATTATACCAGTCCCTGATATTTGGTTGGAAAGAAGAGAAATTAAATGGCTGTAAGGATTAGAAAATAGAACATCTAGAGGAACATAAAGTATTTTCACTATGAAAAGACAAAAGTGTGCAAAAATCCCAAAAACCAGGGTGGTAATAACAGGGCACATTTTTGAAATGGAAATCTACCACAGTATTACAAATCAAATTGGTCAATGATCTGATCTATATTATTGTATGACAGAGACAAACCTATTTGAATTTCAACTTAACTCTCAACTAAGCGAAAATCTCCTGTTTCAACTCAATGGTTAGACGACACTTGAACACAATTTTAAAGAGCACAGCCAACCATGAAGATAACAACTAACGAAATTACATAAGATCGTGTGATCCATTGCATCCAATTTGCAAATACAATCCTATCTTTTTCACTGAACAATGCAATTAGAACTTTTCGTGATTAAAATAAAAAATTGATATCAACGTGTACCTTCCTGTCAAAGGGATAAAAGGTTATTGTTAATTCATAACAAACCAAGGGGAGGCCCCTCACCATGAAGCATAATATTTTAAAACTTTCACAGTCACTGCATGCAGTTCTGCATATTGTTTGAACAAGCATTCAATTTGATTTCACAACTGAACCAAAAACTTGGAAAGCCATCCATTACTGTTTTGCTTAAAGTAAAAACATTTAACTCATTCCTTGATTCATTTCCTCGACAAGTGGGTCGAGCGACTGGTTAAATGAAAAGTTGTCAGGTGACGAGAAAGTCCAACACTAAACAACAAATGAACTCAATGGCCAATATTCCACTGTGAAAATTGCCAGACACAAACCAAGAGTTCATTTTCCCCAGCAAGAAATTAAAAAAGGGAAATGGAATTCTAAAAAGTCTTTCACAGCTATTGCTCCTTTTCTCTTCATATGAAAACTCAATACAACTAACTGTTAAATATCAGAACCATACATAATTTATGCTATTTCCACGCTTTTAAAATCGTGATATCGATGTCTCAATGCTATAAGCTACTAAAATCTTCTAATCAAGGGAACATGCAAACTGACCAAAAGCGGTACTTACACACTTGCATCCTCTCTACCAAGTAGCTTTACAGGAGTCCCTGATCTAGGTGTAGGCATACACCCTTCTGGCAGTTCATCAGTGCCAATAATCCGACCAGGCCACCACGACCCGTTCCTCCGTCGAACCCAAACCAACCCGCCAACCGACGCATCGATAGCCTTGCTTGGGTCTTCTCCAGAACTCCCCATTTACAAATCACAACCAAAGATGATTCCTTTACGTAAACTCAACAGGTTTGACAATCAAAAAGCAGAGAAGACAAAGATATGGTCCTATTTATTTCCAAGTCAGCATTTTTTGGGACAAACAAAAAGCAACCCAACAGAAAACTCAAACCCTTCTGCACAACCAACTAAAAAACTTCTAATTATTTCCTCAAAAACAGCAAAACTAGCACAAAATCCGAACAAAATAAGCTAATTTGAACTGGAAACAGAAAAACAACAGTATCAGATCTTGAAACTCTAAGAAAAAGAGAATAATAAACTCCAAGTAAACGGTTTTTCAATGGATATATAGATCTGGTACAAGACTTTCTCTAAAAATAAGGTTTTTAGGGTTTTTTTCCCTAAAAATTAGGACCCCATTAAACTTATCAGCCATCGAAGATAAAGTTGTAATCTTTATCATGATTACTACAAAAAAGTGTCGATTTTATGACCAAAACTACTCTGTTTTCGACACAGAGAAGTTCATCTCAGTGTGTGTGTGTGTGTTTGTGTGTCACTGTGTGTTTGTGTGTCGAGTCGCAGAAGATTTGTGCTGTGTTCTGAAAAAATTGGTATCTTTTGTGCCCAGATAGATACAGAGGACTAGCTCTCACTTCACAAGTGAGAGAGAGAAGACTGTGTGTGAGGGGTTTAAATTTGCCCTTGAAAATAGTGTAAATTGCAAACACACCCCTCGTGATTTGTATAATTGTAGTTAGCAACCCTAACCCTTTTGTGTAATTTTTATTAGCAAATAGTTTTTTTGCAAAATTTAAAATCAGCAAATACCCATCACTACTTCAAATTGATCTGCGCCTACTCAAGGTGATAGCAAAGCTCAATTTTATTATTAATATTTGATGTATTAGAGATTATTATGTTTAGATGGAAGCATGCATATAAATTTTGAAAAAGTAAAAAAGATGATCTTCTTTCTGCAAATTTAAATAGTGAATATTTTTATAAAATATTAAAAAAACTATAAAAAAAAATTAAAGTTTTGAGTTAAATAAACACACTGAGTTAATACGTAAAAAGTTGTTTAATTATTAATATAGTCTATCAAAAATATAACTTTGGTGTGTTATTTACTAATTTTAAAATTTTAATGGGATATTTGTCTATAAAAGTTATGGAGGATGGAGGGAGTTTTTAGAATACATACATATCAGTTTACATCTCAATTTCTTAAGGTGGAAGTTGAAAGCAAAACAACAAAGGGTAAAGAAAGGTGTGTAACTATGGTTAATTTTTTTTTTCTTTTTTCATTGAATTGTAGCACGATGAATTCGTGCAATTGGCCATTAATGATAACACGCGGTTGAGGTGGAAATTTAGAAGCATCTGTTTCAACTTTCAACATATAAAAGAGAATCTTAATTTGTGTCATAATATCTAGAAAAATATATATATATTTTAAATAAATTGGTTTACCATGTCATTATAGAGAGGTTGTCTAAACTATTTTTTGCTGCGATACTTCAACTTAGTTAGGTTAGGCATATAATGTCATTTGGTCAATGTAAGTAGTTTTATAACACATAATTTACAATGGGATTACTTATTATTATAATTTAAAAAGAAAAACCTTCCTCTAAATTAAAAGTCAATAACATTTACCTAAATAATTTTTCGTCCAATTAGTTAACACATCTGTCCCAGATGCTTTCATGTAGGTCCCATTTGCATGCTGAAATTACGAAATTGCCCTAGATAAATATTTTCGTCAAGAATCTTTTTTAACGGCTGAGATTATATTAAATCATGTTCGATCTATGGTGATTAAGATAATGATCGTCTAGAAGTTCCTTTGCAATAGATGTTCTGTTTGAGCAAGTCAGCAAACACATCTAACTAACTATCTAAGTAAAAAATAATGCACTATCTATACATATTTTGATAATCTATAAACGGTTGTCGAGTTTTTAGGAGGGTTTACTTTATATCAGCATTCTCATCATCTGAAACAAAGAAAATAAAATAATCGAGTGCAACCATTGAAACTGGCCATGACTGGTAATGATCATAAAGTTTAAATCCTTTTCAGTTACAACATTGTGTGCTTCTGTATTTATATCTTTTGTTGAGCAATTTTAAATGTAGATCATGAATGATATATGCATGAAGAATAAATATATTATAGAGTGGCTTCGAGCAAATTTAACCACAGCTTCTGAGAATAATTCTCGCTTTGGCTTGTTATGTTTCTTCTCAATTGCCTAGTACTTGGCCATAGTTTTTGGTTGTTTCATGGCGAAATTGACTGATTTTTTAAGAATTATGTTGGCCCATAAATATTTTATGAGGTGTTTATATGAGTTTTCTTGGTTTTATATATGTCAGGATGTAGGGATATAATCACAGTTGCACCTCATGAGAGGTTTGATCTAACTACAGAAATTGTGATAACACGTTTCATATGGCTGTTGAGTCGTATGGGCCACGAGGGTCTACTATATGACTCCTCCCTCGTGTAACAGACCTCATTTAAGAAAATTTATGGCACAACATGTCAACGCCTGTAAACTAACATTGTGTTGTCATACCCCGGAAATGAGGATATCCTTGTCATAGGGTTGTATGCGGCACGAGTGTCTACTATAGAACACCCCACTTAGCATCATTTATGGAGATTTAAGCACGTCAACGTTGACGTTTTAAGTAGCTTTACACCACTAGGACATCAAAAACAAAGGTGCATTCGCCATAAATGACCCCTCGCACAAGTACCTAACTGAATCAGACCCTTCAATGGCTTGTCTCCTTAGACACTTTACGTACCTCATGCAACACAAATACGAGGGCCCCATCCTGCATAAGCTCGTTGAACCAACAACAAAAAGGCAGAAGGCAAGATCCCATGGATTACTTCCACACCTCATCTAGTTCTTGTGAAAGTTCATCACCTCTGTTTACAAGACACGTTTTGTAAGGCAGGCCTTGGGGTCAGAAGAGGATGTCTAATTTATTTTTGACGCTGTGATTCTACCCTCGGTTAGTAAGGCCGTGTCATCAAATTACATGGACACCTCTTGAAATTTCGGAAGAAAGAAAAAAAATCCATTACAAATAGACCCCTTCGAGGTTTTGACGACTACAGAAATATTGACAGACTCCGTAAATTTACATGTTCTGTAAGTTTAGCTTTTCCAACTGTAGAAGAGGTTTTCGTAGCTACACTAAATAACAAGTGGTGTAGCTTGTAGCTGTAATTATCCTAAGTACATATATATGGTAGTTTGTGTTGTAAAACTGAGAAATAGAACAAGAAAAACTAAAGAGACTGATGCTCCTTTTTCTTTTTACTGAGATTTCCGCATTGCATATTGATGTCTGAACTGTTTGTACTAAAAGAAAAAAAAATCATCTTTATTTCCATGTGCTTTGGACAGACTATAAGCAGGAGCAGGACATGGAAATTGAAGCTTTGGAAGCCATTCTGGTCGATGATTTTAAAGGTTTGCATTTGATTTTCAATCTTCATCTTCATATAGCTCATGTAGTTGCATATTTTCACTCAATCAGTTCTTATGACTCCAATCTCAGAAATCCACTCTGGTGAAAGTGGCCTAAATACATCAACCCGCTGCTTTCAAATAGTCGTTTGTCCGCAGGTATACATAATTTTCCTCATGGCCTGAAAATTCAGGATTGACTATATAGTTATTTTCCAATATTATCTTATCGTGTGATTTTTGTCTTTTGTTTTCTCTATTCGTAACAGGATGATGAGACAGATGAATCAACTTCAGGTTTTTGATCTATATTCTAAAAGTTGTATTTTGCCAGTGGTGTATTTTTCTTACTTGAATGTTCTTAATGCAGTTCGGGCAGCTTTGATATTCTCGCACACAGAGAAATATCCCGACGAGCCTCCACTTCTGAACGTGAAAAGGTTACCTGTAATATCTCTAGGCACATTGCTATCTAACGGCCTATAGTGAACTTCTGTAACCTTCATGTTAACAATATACACATGTATTCTCAAATTTTACTGTAACATTTTTGGATTTCAATGAACTTCATAGATTTGTGATCATTTTTCTTTAAGCAATTGAAAGTAGGCTAGCTTCTGTTGTGTTTTATTATATAAAAAGAGCCATTTTGAAAGGCTTCCACGTGAACTTTATTGTTTCCAAAGCACTTGTTTCTTGTTTTCAGTTTGAAAGGAATTGATACAGGAGATCTTAGAGTTCTGAAGGAAAAGCTCGAACAAGAGGTAAGACCTGTAAATTCTTGTCTGTTTTCTTTTCTTCTCACTTCATTATGCAAGTGTATATCTATCAGCCTTTTCTTTTCTTACAAAGAAAAACTCATTGACTATGTAACTCTTCTGAATTTGCACGATTACTGTAATTTGTTTAGAGTATGAACGTGCCAGATGACAGTTACAGAGTTGAATGCCTGAGAACTTATTTGATGTTTATTGTTAGGACTTATTTGATGTTTATCATAGAACTACCTTTTATCCTTCATCAAGACAACACTTGAGTCAGGCTATTTTCAAATGCACACATCTGACAGGCAACTGAAAATCTTGGTATGGCAATGGTCTACACATTGGTTACGTCAGCTAAGGACTGGCTTTCTGAAAGATTCTCTCAGGATGTTGGAATTGACGATGCTCAGGAAGATGAGGCTTCAAAAGACGATGTACTCTTATTTCTTATACTTATAACTACATACGTCGCATTATGTTTGTAAATGTCACGTTCCTTGTCTATAAACTTGAGCAAAACCTTACCTTCCACCGAGTGTTCTGAATGTTTAGTGTAGTTAAAGCTGGTAAACATGACAATAATTTAGCTAAACATATAATTTTTACTTTTAAGATTGTCGTGCCACAAGGAGAAGCAGTCACCATTGAAACATTCTTAGCGTGGAGAGAGAGATTCGAAGCAGAATTAGCACTCGAAAGAGCAAAGTAAGTTTCCTAACTGCAGAAGTTCTGACTTTATCTGATGTTAGAAGAAGGTAGGAAAAATATACAACGTTCCAATTTTCGTTGTTCCCTGTAATAGTTTTACATGCTTCGTCGTTTTAGGTTAATGCCGGATTCAGCACTCGCTGCACCAAAGGAGAAAAAGCTTACAGGGAGACAGTGGTTTGAAAGTGGAAGAGCTTCATCGGTACTTTCCTTCTTCCACCTTATGTTTTGTTCGTCTAAAGTTACAAAACAGTCCCAAGTTCAAGTTAATGTGTGTTACCATATGAAACAACTCAAATATAATTTGCTTAGTTCATAGATAAGTAAATAAACTAGTGCATGTTGTTAGAACTGCACCTAGACCAATGTTGCTAGTGAAAAAGGCTAGGTTGATTAGTTTATTCGTTTAATACAGAGAGGTTCTGCAATTGTTGCTGAAGCGGCTGCTGAAGACGAGGAAGATATTGATTTCGATGATGATGACTTTGAAGGTACCTTTGTATTTGCATCATCGCACCACCACCCCATTTCTCTAAATAAACCCCTAATACGTAAATCCGCATGTTTTTGGCAGAAGACGAAGAGGAAGACATGCTTGATCATTATCTGGCTGAAAAATCAGACTCGTCGATTCCTTCTTCAAAGACAGGCAACTAATCAAAGCCTGTGGAATTGGCAAGAAGCAATATTATTCGCGTGCCTGGTGCGTCTATTTAAATCCATGACGAGAGTACGTAATAACATTTGACAGTATGAGCCTTCATGAGATACAATGAGGTATGGTATCAAATAACAAAGGCATACATAAGATTTTCATGTTGCTGAGAGATGTGCACTCAAACTGATGCATCTGTAAATTTTGTTATTCGATTATAATGTACTTTGTTAGCTTTTGCTTATGTGTTATGATAAGTTACTCAGATCAAACCATAAAGAATTGCACTGGAGTATAGAAATAACAGGTAAAATAATTACATAATGTGTATGTGATGTTTCTTTCTGTGCAGTAGACATCTTTTTCTTATTTTCTAATTTTTCTTTTTCTGAATCGAGCAATAATAAGTTCTTGTGGACTGGGATAAAGGGTTGAATTAATTCTAACAAACTGAAAATTGGCTTCTCAAAGTAACATGATTTATGAGGCTCTCTCATCTCCATTGAAAATTCAATGTCAAACTACCAATTATTCAACCATTTGCACTTAGTAGAATACTTGGCAGCTTCTAAGTGGTGGGACCCTGGGATTGTTGGGAATTTTAGTTATGTGATGAGCTATTAGCAAAAAGAACCCCTATGTTATCTCTAATTGGCAAAAACATGTATGTTATTTTAACTGTCAAAACCCCTTGCGTTAATCGATAATTAGCACGATGCCCTCGTTTTATGTTTTAGGGGTCGACTAAAGATAAGTAAACTATTATGCCCGTTTAACAAAATACGTCAAATTGTCTAAGTGGACGTAAATTAGGAGCAAATTTGCATATTAAGCGCGTGCAGTTCAAAACTGGATGCCACCATCTTTCTCACCCTTGATCGAATAACGTAGAAGTCTTTTTCCAAATAAAGATAACGTATGGGTAGTTTTTGCTATTACCGCGTAATATAACAATATATGTTATATTATGTCCTCCTCATCTCTTATTCCTCCAGCCACAAACCTTTTGTTACAGCCATGGAAACACTCTCAACCTCTGTTTCCACTACCTTCAGAATCCACCAAAAATGTCATGAACCGAAGCACCCGAACAAAATTACTCAGCAACCCAACCTCAATCCTTCTATCCACAAACCAAAAACTTCAACACTAGTATCATCAACAACAAGTACTAAAACAGCACCTCACAACAACTTCATTTCTCCATCATCATTAGCTAACTCAACACCTCTACTCAAACAATCTTCAAACACTAATCCAAAACCATTATTCTTCCATCGAAATGCCGCCAGCGGATACGCCGTTGCGCTCCTGGAGACGGCTCGACGCAACGACGCCCTCGAGGCCGTGGCGAGGGATGTGAAGAGGATGTCCAGATGGATGCAACAACTCTGTAGCAGCGTTGTTGAAATGAGAGAGAATGGAGAAACAATATTATTGAGAGGGATGTTGGAACATGGAAAGTTTCATAAGCATGTGGTGAGGCTTGTGAGGCTGTTGGTTGAGAAAAATAAGGTGGAGATTGTTGGTCAAGTGCTGATGGAGTTTCAAAAGTTTTTTAAAGAACTGAGTGTGAGTGGTGGTGCTGTTAATATTAATGATGATGATAAGAATAATAATGATCAAGTGGTGTTGGTTCCATGTGGGGTGAAAATGGATGAAAATGAAATTGTGGGGGTTGCTAGGAGAGTTTTGAAGATTAGTGGGGCTGAGAAGGTGAAGGTGGTGAGGCAAGTTGTTCATCAAAGATTAATCCCATCTTTTGCTGTTGTGTAAATCACTAAATTCAACTTCTAAGTTGGATTCTGTTCATCATTAATGTCGATTGATTTCAATTTATTTGGTGCTTTTTTTGTTTCTCTACCTTTATTCTATTGAATGTCATGTTTCATCAATTTTAATAAGACATTAGATTATTAGAGTCATATCTATAATTCGACTGATAACCAGTCAACGACCACAAATTGACGGGGAAGTCGTGGGGGGCAGCGTGCCCCTACTTTGAAATTGTTTGGATTTTCGTGTTCATATTCATGCTAACCGTAACTTCTCTCGTGCGTTGATTTCGATTTGGTGCCAAAAGAAAAATGATTTTCTTCCCTAGTTTGGTCTTTTTGGGTCTGTTTTACTATTTTTATTTTTTTGATAGGTAGATTTATTTTGTTGTTTATCTTTGCATCTTGTGTTGGATTTTCCCATCCTAATTTCGAGACAGAAGGGGAGATTCTTTGCAATCTATTGGTGGCTGTTTGATGAGAAAAATTAGGGGTATTGGAGTTACGTTATGAAAGCCTTCTTAAGGGAAAGAAAATTGTGAAATAATGTTTTTGGTGTTAGGAATCTCCTAAGTTACAAGGCTATTAGATGTTTGAGTTATTAATAACTCCAAAAATCATAAATTGGTATACACAATCTATTGAGAATGTAATAGGTGTTTAGTTGGCCAAGTTTGATACCTTTGACATCACTTGGAAATGTTATATGTGAGGTCCAACTTTATTGTCCAATATCAATTAAAATGATAAATTCATACTGAAATGGGAGTGTTCAAATTTTTTATTTTGAGGTGATAAAAGAAATCTTAACCAATTTATTTACTAATATGGTAATATGCTAACACGTTTAGAGAGTTTGTAGTTTTGTACTTTGCATTTTACTTGGTTTCATGACTTCTATTACTAGAAAAAAACCATATGCACAAATATTAGTTTGAATTTTCATCGATGCGTCATCGACCCGGGGCCGCGACATCCATAGAGGTATAATGTATCATCATCACAGGAACATATGCACAAATATTATAGCACTTTCAATATATATTATAAAAGATGTGCTAAAGATCTGCACTAATATTTTTGCATTTATATAAATTATAAATAGATGTGTCAAAGTCGCACAAATATTATAGCATTTTAAATATATTACAAATGGATGTGTGAAAGATCTGCACTAATTTTATTGCATTTTAAATAAGTTATAAGTAGATGCGTTTTAATAAGTATATTATTGATGTGACAAAGTTCGTGCGGAGTTATTTATTTATATGAATGTCATTGTCAACCCTCTTGAGAAAGTTATAAAATTTATGATCTCTAATTGTTCCCTATTAATTATGGAGTGTAATAAATCAAATTTCCTAAATATAGTATATCTTTTCTTTAATATCTAAATAGCACTCCAAAATTATGCAATTAACAACCTGGTTAGTTATGATTCTACAAATTACCTCATTTTTTCCCTCTTTACGGTAGCGGTACTAATAGAAGGAAAGCAGGTGCAAAATCGTTTATTAAGATGTATTGAAATACGCTATAAATAATTAACTAATTCCAGCCATTTTTACCTTATAAACTAAAAGAAATCGATTTTAGAAATTAAACTCTTAATACAATTAATTTTAAGGGAGAAACACCCTTTAAAAGAATAAAATACTTTTGAAATCGACTTTTCTCTGTCATGTTATACAAATAAGTATGATTTTCAAGATTGTTTATTGAATATTATATTAAATTTGTTTTAACAAACAACAAGAAACTAAAATCAGGTCACGATTCAAATTTATACGTGCACATTCGAATCACTTGACTACTTTAATTTTTATTTCGAAATTAAAGAACAGTATTAGAATAACAGAAAAGAAGGTTCTGCGCATAGAAAACTCTAGCAACATTTGCCAATCGTTTCAAGGATCTAAACAGACAGGAACAGAATAATTAGCGAAGGTCAGTAAGTGTCAGTTGTCTTCTGATGTTTAAAGATTTTACCAGGTGTTTGTGAATATGCCCCACTGACAAAATCAAATAAATTATAGTGCAGCTTTTTTTCATTGTCTAATTTCAGTTTTTATTTGTTGCTCAAACAGTGATGCTCAGACAGATCACCAGCATTGTGTTAAGTCACGAGCAATTTCACCGCACCGGAAAACTCTTGCCGATATCGCGGTCTATCACCACCATCTCCGCAGCTAACCTCGACCACGAGCAGCAGCAGCTCGCCACCATACAATCCAAATCCTACACCGTGACACCCCCAATTAAACCCTGGCCCCAAAAACTCTCCCACAAACGCCTCTGCTCCATCATCACTAGCCAGCAAAATATCGATCTTGCCCTTCAAATTTTCGACTACGCCGGGAAGTACCATCCTGGTTTCGAGCATAATTACGACACTTACCATTCCATCATTCACAAGCTCTCCCGCCGCCGTGCCTTCGAACCCATCGATTCCCTCTTAAGTGATTTGCGAAACTCGCGAATCAAATGTGGCGAGAACCTTTTTATCACCCTCATACGGAACTACGGTACTGCGAGCAGACCGAAAGATGCAATCAATGTGTTTGTTCGAATTAATGATTTTGGAGTTCAAAGGTCGGTTCGATCGTTGAATACTCTACTTAACGCTTTAGTGCAGAATAACAAGTATGATGCTGTGTATCTTATGTTCAAGAATTGTCAGAAGAGGTTCGGGATTGTGCCCAATGTGTTTACTTGCAATATACTGTTAAAAGCATTGTGTAAGAAGAATGACGTTAAGAGTGCGGTTGAGTTGTTGGATGAAATGCCGGGAATGGGCATGGTGCCGAATGTAGTGAGTTACACCACAATTCTGGGTGGATATGCGGCTCAAGGTGATATGGCGGGAGCGAGGAGAGTATTTAATGAGATTTTGGATCGAGGGTGGTTGCCAGATGCAACCACATACACAGTTTTGATGGATGGGTTTTGCAAGCTGGGCCAATTTGTTGAAGCCACAAAAGTGATGGATGAGATGGAGGAGAATGGGGTTGAGCCGAATGATGTTACATATAGTGTTATGATTGAGGCTTTGTGCAAAGACAACAAATCAAGGGAAGCGGTGAATATGGTCAGTGACATGCTCGACAAGAAATATGTACCAAGCTCAGCGTTGTGTTGTAGGGTGATAGATGCGTTGTGCAGGGAAGGGAAGGTTGAGGAAGCATGCGAGTTATGGAAATTATTGTTGGTGAAGAACTGTATTCCCGACAACACAACATCAAGCACACTTATATATTGGTTGTGCAAGGAGGGGAAGGTTTGGGAAGCAAAGAAATTGTTTGATGAGTTTGAAACGGGCTCTATACCTAGTGTTTTGACATATAACACTCTTATTGCGGGAATGTGCGAAAGAGGGGAGTTGTGTGAGGCGGGAAGATTATGGGATGACATGGTGGAGAAGGGGTGGGCTCCTAATTCATTTACTTACAACATGCTGATCAAAGGGTTCTGCAAAGTGGGTAATGCAAAGGAAGGGATTAGATTCCTGGAGGAGATGTTGGAAAAGGGCTGCTTGCCAAATGAATCGACTTACTCCATCTTAATTGAGGGGCTTTGTGACTCTGGATGCAAAGAAGATATATCAGTTGTGCTCAATTATGCTGCTTCCAGTAAGGTGCATATCAACTCTGATTCTTGGAGAATTTTAATAGCCAAATTTGTTGATAGCCATGGTAATGTCGGTATTGTTTTGGATACAATTTTGATGGAGAATGCTATGTAGATGTGTCTCCTTTACTTTGCTGTAATTAAAGTAGAGCTTGATGAGTGGGGTGAGCTGGAAGGCAAGACATTATGATTGAGGATGTATATTCTCATGCAGACTATGGGCCTTTGCTTCATATTTCATGGCTCGACCCACATGTGCTTCTTAGCGTTTCTCATTACGGTTCCAATTATAGCAATTGATATAAGAAAGCCTCCCTGACAAAGATATGCGTCTAGGTATTACCTTCAAGAGACTGAGATCAGATGTCGTGAAGATCGCATTCCTGACATGCCCAGACTGGCATGCAGATATTTCTAACAACACTTCCGTTAACGGTTTGGTAATTGGTATAGCTCCTAACCCTTTTCCTAGGTATTCGACATCTGCTCAGTTTGATGGTGGAAAAATATTTGAGTATATGTCAAAGTTGGGCTTGAATAGGGGAGTCGGCCTTCAGAGATGCCATGGCATGGTTATTGAAGTTTTCTGTTGGAGGTTATGCACCAGAGAATCGGTTATATTTTTGGTCTTGATGACAGTGGAGACTGCATCTTAATATTTCGATTGTCACGAATAATAGAATCATCGAAAGGGGATGCCTGTGCTGATTATTGATTTATGATTTGTCTCATGATGCTTAAAGAGGAAGACATTGCGACGAAATTGCAACAGGTCGTTGGGAAGTACCAATAACCAATTGTCCCAAATTGCAGCAGTGACATTAAACCGCGGATTCGATTTCAAGCAATAAGATGTAAAAATCTTCAACCACAAGATTTGTAAAAATAATTAAATATTGGCTACATTATATTTATTCATTAGAATTTGATGCAATAAAGCACTCTTATCTCAATAATAATATAGAGGTGATTTGTTTAATATTTTTGAACATGGAGAATATATTTTTATCACATATTAACACACGTTTTCTCAATCATCACCCTTTAACAGGCAGGAAAAATGTCATATTTAACATTTTCTCAGTTTTATTATCTTATGTACATATGCAATGCAGCTGAAAGCTCGATGATATGATTGATTTAATGCTGGTAATGTAAAAAAAGTCAAAATTGGAGTTTATTGCACTCGCCCCCCCCTGTATTTACGCTTTATGACTCAAAACACCCAAACAGTTGGATCAAAAACTCTTTGCCCGAATCACCTAAATACAAAGTCATAAGTAGTTCGTTTCGTTCGTCATAGCCTTATAGACCCGATTTTGCTGTTTATCTCCGGCAGTATTCCGACATAAAAGGTCAGCGTCGTCTCATCATATGTATTAGATTTTCAGTTACCAATTTATGTTGCTTGATTTTAGTTTTTGTAAGATTTTACAAGGTGTTTGTGAATATGCCTCACTGAGAAAATCAAGTAGATTATGTAATATACTTAATCTCAGCTTTTTCACTGTTTGGTTCAAGTTTTTCGGCTCAGAAAATGATGCTTATTCGTCGAACTGCATTACACCTCAAACCGCTCCCAAGAATCAGATTCTTTAGCAGCAATGATATCTCCAAAGTCATTGCAGAGCTCAATCAGGTGCCACCTTTTTTTTTTTTTTTTTTTTAGAAACTACAATGGATTATCTCGTTTCAATTCCGTAAACATGAACAACTTTTTGTATCGCTATTGGAGTTCGTTTAGTTTCTCTAGCTTGTTGTAACTTTCTTATCATTGTACCACTTGGCACAAGATTACAGTTTTTAAATAGTAGTAAGAGTCGAGCACTGTCGGAAAGAGCAATACGACAAATTAAAAAGAGTCGTTTCAACTCCGAAAAGGAAAGATCCGCTTTTTTTGGTAATCCGGTGAAAGATGCATTAAAATATTTAAACGTATTGCAGCTTGTTGAAATTGAAGTAGTAAATCTGATTAGTTGTGACTTGATTAGTGAGATTACTATGTATTCTTATGAACACTTTTCGTTTTTGCTGTAGGAAATGGAATCTGTCTTTGGTGAACCTCCTGCTGCTGGTCTTTCGGGATCTGTAGACACCCAAACTGCAGCTCAAGAATCCCATTTTGTAACCGATGATGTGGCTCAAACGAGTTCAGTACCTGGCTTGACGCATATTGGTGGTAAAGGTGAAGCCCAAATGGTTGATATCTCGTCCAAAGAGATCACCAAACGAGTGGCAGTTGCAAGTTGCAAAGTTATTTTAGGCCGGAAGGTTTACGATTTGGTCTCGGCCAACCAGATGGGAAAAGGAGACGTTCTTGCTGTTGCGAGAATTGCTGGAATATGTGGGGCGAAGCAAACAAGCAATCTTATTCCACTGTGCCACAATATCAATCTAACCAATGTTCGCGTGGATTTGAGTATGAATCCTAGTGACCTTAGTGTTCAAATAGAAGGGGAAGCTAGCTCGACGGGAAAAACTGGGGTGGAGATGGAAGCGTTGACAGCGGTAACGGTTGCCGGTCTAACCGTATACGATATGTGCAAGGCTGCTTCAAAGGAAATTGTAATCACAGATGTGAGACTTGAAAGCAAAAGTGGAGGGAAAAGTGGGGACTGGACAAGGAAGAAATGACTTTACTTTCTATTTATATCGTGATATAGACTTATAGAGTTATAGTTGGTCTTAATTATTCTATCCGTGTTATATTCCGTAATAATAGAACAAAGATCACCACAAAATCAAGCAGTAGCATTGATTTGGTTGAGTTTCTTCTTCACTGTCTAAATCGAATGATAACAGAACTCACTCAGTCTTTTCAACCTGCATGACTTTTTGTGGTGTTTTGGCTCTTACTATGAGAAAGATTGAATTTACTAACCTTGGAATTTGGTCAATTGCAAATCACGCTCTTGTGTTTATTCTTTTTTTAATAGAATACTTTATTGGGCTAAACTGATGAGTTTTAATGTACTTTTTTCTTGAAACTTTTTGTGAATCAATTATTATGTGAATGTAATGAAAATCTTTTATTTTAAGTTTCCCTTTTGTTTCATTAATTTAGAGGCGACAGCCTTAACCCTAAACTCATCAATCTACTTAACCTTCTGAAAATAAAAAAATAGTGTGTTGATCAAAGGATTAATGGTCATACATTAACAATTCACTTCTTAAATAGCTAATGTGCGGGTAACTCATCAGGACCTCTTAAGTAATTATGAAAATAATATAATTATAAAAAATTAAAAACACATATTATACCTAAATTGACTAAAAACAAATAATACATAGTAATTACCTGAAAAATACACAACACACTATGTTTGAATCACCTATAATAACATATACAACACACATTACACCTAAATCACCTATAAAAACATACACTGATACACCACGTGTAAATACCATAAAAATTCTAGCGAAGCAGGCATGTGCCTTAGATTTAGTAACTCATGCAAAATCTATCATGCTTGTGGAAGTTACGACGTCCCTCCACTTTTATCTAAAAGTTAAATTTTTCGTCGCAAACTCATTCCCTTCTCACATCCCATAACCTATTCCATATGTGTTCTCCAACGTAGACCCCTAGCATAAGGTTATATTATGCTTAACATGATAGGTCGTCTTATGCTAATCCATTAACCCAAGTCATAGATAGGTAGATGTAGTATTTTTCGATACTCTAGGTGGACTTACCTTGCGACATTCTTTATGATTGGACATAACGAAGTCCATTGCACATATATACTCTTTCAATTTCGACCGGTCATGCTACCCACTACAAAGATTTATTCAATTCCATTTGATTCATGAAACAAAAGCATGTAGGTTTCAAATAGACCACAATGCACATAATCTTCAAAAGTCGCATTAAACCCTCAATTTAATTTAGAAAAGAACAAGAAGATTACAACCTAGTAGTTGGTACTCTGTAGGGCACTAAGTATACCACCAATGATGAGGCATTCTTATAATTTAACCAAACTACTCTGATTTAATCTCCATAACTAATGTTGATAAAACAATTAAACATAAAAAAAAAAAAAAAAAAAGTTCTACATACAGATTAAAATTAGATATTTTATATAGCCGTTGACAAAAAGTCAAACTATTGCTTTTTCCCATATTTAACACGTTCCTCATCGACTACTCCTATTATATCATCACCTAACAACTCATCCAAACGCAAGCTTCTACAGATCTGTGAATATAATAATAATAATAATATCACACAGCTATTTCACTTTTTATCACTTTGTGCATGATTGATCAATTATCATCATTTTCTATTCTTAAAATAGAACCCTATTGATTGATGTAACCCACCGAAAAGAAAGTTAAGAACAACAAACACAGTAGAACAAAAAAAGAGTGAGAGAGTGTTTGAAAAATCAAACAACTCATCAATGATTTCTCCAAAAGGGCTTTTCCTGATTTTTTTCACTCTTTTTCGATTCTCATGCAAACCCATTTTCTCAAACTCGATTGTGAGCTCAGAGAATCTCGTTCTCAGTGAGATTCCGACAAATTTTCTCAATTTTGCTAAAAAAGGTGAGGTCTTTGATTGGATGGTGGGTGTTAGGAGGAAGATTCATGAGAATCCTGAGCTGGGTTATGAAGAATTTGAGACCAGTAAGTTTATTAGAGAAGAATTGGATAAGATGGGGATTGAGTACAAGTACCCTGTTGCAGTGACTGGTGTTGTTGGGTTCATTGGTAGTGGTGAAGCTCCCTTTGTTGCAATAAGGGCAGATATGGATGCACTGCCTTTACAGGTTTTGATACAAGTTTTGGTTTTTTTTTTGTTGTGTTTTGTAAAAATGGGCTCTTTTGTGTTGTGTGGATTTTGTGGTTTTAGGTTTATATAGTTAAGGTTGGAGTTAAAAAAGATTGAATTTTTTTCTTTTATGAAGTTGTGGGGATGTGAATTGTTTGATGTTGTTGGAGTGTGTTTTGGATTGTGTGGAGTTTTGGGAATTTGAGAGTTTGAGAGTTTGAGGTAGAGCTATTTTTATGATTGTGTTTGGTTTGATTTGTACAAGTTGTGAGGATGTTGTATGTTTGATGTTAAAGCTGTTTTTTATGTGGAGTTGAGTCTTTGAGCAAGAGATGCATATTTTATTGGTGGTATGTTTGTGTTATGTTGAAAAATTGGCATTTTTCGCAAGGAAATGGTGGAGTGGGAACACAAGAGTAAGAATCCTGGAAAGATGCATGCTTGTGGACATGATGCACATGTTGCTATGCTTCTTGGCGCTGCCAAAATACTTCAAGAACATCGCGAATATATCAAGGTCTGTTCTTGACCATCCTTCCATTTTAAATGTTATTCGATACCGAATCTTCAGAGTATACTGCGGTAAAAAAGTCTCATTAATTATTTTGCTACATTGATTGCTTTCAAATAGCTGGATGATTTTGGCTATAATCAAAATCAAATAGCTATGTCCATCAAAATCTGATATATTCAAGTTAGAATAAACCATATACAATCATATTTATGCCAGCATTTTAAAAGAATAATTGGGAGTTAGTTATTAGGATAGAGCTATTATTATAACATGACATGCATGTTAAAAGCAGGAGACTTCACTAGCAACTGTATGCATAAGGAATGTGTCCTTCAATGTGTTCCCTCACTATGTTACAGTAAAATTGCCCCATCTATTTCTATATTAAGGCTGCATTTTGTAACCGATAAAAGGGCTTACAAAGACTTCTAGTTATATTTAATTAGCATTGTTACTTGTTTTGTAGCATAGACCATTTGTCCAAGCCCCTGAATAATTTCAAAGCCAGCTATAAATTACATAAAGTAGACTTATTATTGAAAGGGGTTCAAGGGTCTTATAATAGTAAAACCTGTTGCGCCGCCTTCTATCTTTGATTTATTAAGGACATTAAAACTTTTAAACAGATGTTGAAACGCCAACGAATTGTTTAAGTTCTCTTAATTTCTTTGATCATAGCAGGGAACCGTTGTTCTTTTATTCCAACCAGCAGAGGAAGGAGGTGGAGGGGCAAAGACAATGGTAGAAGCTGGAGCACTAGAGAATGTGGAAGCCATCTTTGGTCTCCATGTCAATTCCATGTTGCCACTGGGTAATATGGCATCCAGGTCCGGTCCTATTTTGGCTGGGAGTGGCTTTTTTGAAGCTGTAATAAGTGGAAAAGGCGGCCATGCAGCCATTCCTCAGCAATCTATAGATCCTATTTTAGCTGCATCAAATGTAATTGTCAGCTTACAACATCTTGTTTCTCGAGAAGCTGATCCTCTCGACTCCCAGGTACATATACTGTTAGAATTTGCTGAGTTGTCCGCGATAAAATAGTTGGAGCAAAGCTTAATTAGTCGATTTTTAGGCAGCCAATATTGCTTGGTGATTAATGTTTGTACAGAAGGTAAGTCTTGGCCCGATAATCCACTATAGTTATTTGTTTGAAATACGCCAGTTATTAAAATCTAAATCTTTGTAGTGCCACTAAGCATTATAATTTTACATGGTTACAAGCAGTAAACTGTAAGTTACACTTTTATGGCAAGCAAGCGCTATGTAGAAGTAAGCCTTCAGTCTCCATTTCTACTTGTTTGATTTCTATCACTTTGTTAGAGCAGAAATGGTGATTTGTCGTCAACATGACAAGGTATTTTGTTTTTCCTCACTCCTCACTGCATTTACGAGCATCAGGACACTGAAAATACTAGTGAAAGCTGCAATTACAGAAGGGCTAGACTTGCTAGTTTATATAGGGTCAACCTACTGAACTCTCGGTAGCTTTTATTGGTTTATTTATTTATTTTTTGTCCGAGATTATAAGCTCCAGATATAGTTTGAGGTAGAAATTGTTAGTCGAGTATATTGGACTATCAAGAGAATACCCTATCTGCTCCATTTTTTCTCTAATGATTCATTTGAGAAATCCCAACCATTATTGTCTGATTTTTCACTTGAGAAAACAAAAAAATGGGTGGTTTTTAGAATTCAAGACTCATTTTGGACAGGTAGTAACAGTTGCTAAATTTCAAGGAGGCGGTGCATTTAACGTTATTCCAGATTCTGTTACCATTGGTGGAACTTTCCGAGCCTTCTCAATCGATAGCCTACTTCAACTTAAGCAGCGAATTAAAGAGGTAATAAAGTTAGGATAGCTTGAATAAATTTCTAAGTACTACCTGTTACCAGTCACCTTTAAGGGGAACTACATCTACACCTTCTGAGGTTTGGTAAAATTACAGAAACCTCAATAAGGTTTGAATATTACAGAGACGCCCTCCTGAATCTCACTTAAAGATAGGGATCTATCTATTTTTTTTATTTTATTTTTTATTTTATTTTTCAAACTTCAGGGGCTGTCTTTGTAATTATTCAAACTTCAGTGGATCCTATCTGCTGATGTCTTTTTTACTTTCAATAGATGTTTTAATAATTTTTCAAACAATATGGAAAGTTTCCGTGACTAGACCAAACTTCAGGAAGTGAAAATGTAAGTATCCCCAATATCTATTGATGATCCAGCAAGATCTTTTCCACCCCCACCGATTATTTCGTACTCACCAGTCACCACTATATACAAAAGAGCTAATTATGCCTATTCATAGGTTATTGTAGGACAAGCTGCGGTTCAGAGATGTAATGCTACAGTTACTTTTGAATCAAAAGACCGACCTTTCTTCCCTCCTACCGTGAATGACAAGAACCTGCACAAATTATTTCACAAAGTTGCAGGGCATATGCTTACTCCTGCTGGAGTTAAAGATATGCAACCATTAATGGGGTCTGAAGATTTCTCATTTTATCAGGAGAAAATACCTGGTTACTTCTCTTTTCTAGGAGTGCAGGACGAAACACTTGAACGACCCGTTACAGCACACTCACCCTATTACAGAATCAACGAAGATGCTCTTCCTTTTGGCGCGGCACTTCATGCATCTTTGGTGGTTAGTTACCTTCTTGAAAGGCAGATTGAAGCTCCCATTCGTAATGGACACCATCGTGATGAATTGTGAAGCATTTGCAGTCTTCGTCGATTTCTGTGAATATTTGCTCTAAGTGAACCCAGTTCCCCTTTAAACTAATGGCAAAGTGAAGATATAACATCTGGACTGGGTGAATGCCAGCCATGTCATTGTACTGCAATTGTATTTAGTTTCTAAGAATTACTTTAGTAGAGTTGAAGAAAATCTATTCAAGTCTGCATTATGCATTTGTAGTTATCGATTTCCTTTCCTTCTATCAAGCCATCAATTATGGTTTTTTCCGATAATATGTCATATACGTTATACCTTACCATCAAGAAACTGAACTTTCTGAATCTCATTTACTATACCACAGTATCGTTACATGATAGAGTACCAAAACACTGTACTATAAACATGGCCAGCATGTCAACTATGGTTTCTATTTTGCAAGTACCAATCTGCAGTGTTGTATATGTTGTTCTATGTTTCTGCCAACAAAAGATATCCAGCACCATTTTATGCATACATTTGTAATTATAACCTTGGATCAGATACTAAAGTCACCGTTTCAAAACCCGAAAAATTTGGATGAATGTTCTAACAAATGATCCAGAGCATTAGGAGCAAACTTTCTTGCGAATAAGAAACAAAGTGATGTTGGCTGATTGTTATATAGGCAAGGTTCACCCTCAAAAATTCTTTTGAAAAGCTCGTCATTAATATCAGCTTTCCCAAAAGTAGCAGGGTGCGCTCCGCCCCTCGACCAGTCTACCCATGTGAGAGTTCTGTTCGCCAGTAGTTGAGGAGATTGAATGCTCAACATGGTTGGAAAATAATGCTCGTCTACATAGCATGCTGGCCTACAAAACTGCTCGAATTTGGGGTAATACATATTATCTTGAATTATATCCACCGCAAGTTTTCTGTTGATTTCAAACCATTGGGATCCTTTACGCCAGTTTGTGATGTTGACATGGGGCGACATCTTTTCGTCGTAACGTCCTCTACCGTAAGGACCAGGTTCATCAAATGCACCCATAAAGCTGAACCTGGATCTTGATATGTGATTGTAGACAATGCTGAAGTTTTTAAGAGGAATGCATGCTTCTGATAGAAGAACAAACCATTCATTGGAGATATCGAGCAGTGCGTTAGCTAGAAGTCGCCTTTCAGCGTCACACATGCTCATCATTCCCCACTCGGCAACCTTTAGAATAAAAGCAGAAGTGCCAAAATAATCAGAATTAAATGGGAAAAACAACATCCATGATAGCACATGAGTTGTAAGGCTTAGAGTAAAATTGCATTAGAATTTAAAGTTTTGAGAAATGTACAAAACCTTAAGCTTCAAAACTATAGAGTAGTTTGTAAGAGTATAGACAAGGAAACCTTAAAGCTCAGAAACTGTTTTTTGTCCAACAGATCATTTATCTAGCCAATCACATATGTCAAGCTACAGTCTTTGAATCCAATAGTCCCATCAATTATCTATTCTAAAGATTATTGTCCTCCTGCATTTGGATTTAACATACATGTACTAGAATAATGGATAGCATAGTACATGTTATATCCATTGGTAATTGATGCTATTTTGCAAGTGCATACAATACAAAGAATTAGCATAAAAAAGCAATCTCAAACTATCAATAACCTAACATATTCATATAAGTTTGTTCAAAAAAAAAAAAAAAAACATATTCATATAAGTTGACAATATATGAATTGCTAAAAAGTATACCATCAATAACCACATAAAATTAAAAAAAAAAACTAAAAATCCAGAAGAAACTAGACAATAAGATGTCAAGCTCAAATACCTGGCTCGGAATTTGCCTGCCGTTAAAAGCAGATGAAGACGGAAAATCTGGTTGATAGGACGGCAACGAGTGAATATAGAGTGAATAAAGCTCCTCATTTCCCTTAAAAAACTTCTCCCACAAAGGTGCCATAGGCAAAGGCCCTCTAGTCAAGAACATGAATGCAATCTTGGGAGTTCTATTGAAGGGGAGTTCTGCAATCCTAGGTACAAACGAAGCTCGCCAAAAGAGCTCGGTGTCATTCATATCATGCAAAAGGGTTGATGGAGGTCTAATCCAACTCTCTAATTTATTATGTTCTTCAACACACGGTTGAAATTTCGATTGAAGCACGGGAACTACATTCTGCACCTTGAAATTCAAACTCGTGTACATACTGAGAAACGAAAACATTACGCCTGTTCCCAACAAAAGCAACAAACACGAAAGTAATCTTTGCGGCAAAACTCTGTTGGATTGGAGCATGAATTTAGCAGAAGGGTCTTTTGCTTCCTCCAATGAACCAAAACTCCCCACTCTTGGTTGCATCTTTGAATTCAAGTTTCAGTTGAAAATCAACAAAAATACAATCTTGATATCAAGAACACCAGCTTCATCCAGAGAACAATATCACATCACTGCAAATGAGTATATAATTTATTAATCAAAATTTTTGAAGTCCAATAAAAACTGTACTGATGAAGCACTAAAAAGTTCCAACTTTTCACCACATGGGTTCTCAAGAAAACCAATAAAGATTCCTTTTTTTTTTTTATCGAAAATAACAAAGAAAAAATCACAACCAAGATCATGAATTTTGACATATATAAAAGCTGATATGGGACTTTTTCTTACCATACACACTTCACTGAAGAACACCAAATACTGCAAAAAAGGAAAGAAAAAAAAAAGATATTCAAAATCTTGATGTAATGAGAAAGTGAATACAAATTAAAAGATTTGAGCTTACAACGGAACAAGAGGAAGTTGATCTATGTTTTATTATGACATTCTTTGTGCGTGTGGTGTTGTAATAAATGAGCATGAAGTGATATTTATTGAATAATGAATATGAGACGTTTGGGTTTGAATAATGAAACTGATTCTTTGTCTGTTGTCTCACACATTTTTAAAGGGTGCTTTTGTATTAATTTTTGCCCAAAACGTTTATAACATCTGCACTCTGCAACAACAAAAAAAGAAAAATGCAGGAAGCGTTCATGGGTTGTTGTTGTTGTGTACTACTAATTCGACGTAACTGAACATTGATGAGAGAGAGAGACTTTACGTACGTAGCTAAATAAAACTATAGGAGATTTTGGTGTGTTTTATCATTATGTGTGTCAAAATCATGGACTTTCTTACAAGAAAATGAATTAATGTTTGGTGCACTTTTTCTAATACCGCAGAGAAATATGTCAAAGTTCGCTAAGGCCTATTAGCTTCATTAATTTGAGCCAAACGAAAATAGCTTCATTAATAATTCGTGATATCTAATAGTTCATAACTGTTAAATAGGTACCAACAAGATTCATTAGTTTCTTTCGGTAGGGAAATGAGGTTTATATTGAAATTTTGATTTTATTGATACTTACAGGTATTATTATGTTTTCTCTTTCCACCCAAAGCCTTTTTCTCAAGTAGAAGATCTATCTCTTAGTGGCATAAATATCGAAGGGTCTTAGTCGGAAAACTTTCAACAAGCTTGCGTGCCTTATTTGAGTGTGGTTGATCTTGAACCAAGCCGATAATTTTATAGTCTGAATATAAATCGGATAATTCTCAATGTGACGTAGCGTATCTTAGTTGCCGACAAAATACCTTGCATCGATATACCATATACACATATGCATAAATAACACTATGTTATGAACAAAACCACCTGAGTAGAAGTTATACACAATAAAAGCAGCCTGTTATAAAAATTAATAGTCCCAAATTATTAAGAATTTCTTAATTTACTCCCGAATTAAAAATATTCTCATTAAACTCCTTTAAATAATCGGTTTACATTATATATTTTTTAGTCACTCTCCGCCCGAAGGAGTATTTCATCCAAATTCATTACATTGCGTGCACAGATGCCCATTCCTTATTGTTTTGGGTACTAATTTTGCTTAAGCTCGTTAGCATACAAAGAAAAAGTCATCAAGGATAGATATGTTACAAATGGGATCCTATTAGTTTTGTTTTTTAAAAGCAGTTAAGCGTGTTAAAAATTGTGAACATAAGATAGAAACTAAAAATTTTGTTTAACGATGTGAACTTCCTTGTGTACTTGCAAGAAAGTTTTTTTTTGACAAAAATTGCTTTACATGAGTTTGTATTTGGATTTTGGACCGTTAATACTTTCTTTTAGTCATGAAAGGAAATTCCCATTCCTGCTTGACTTGAAGAAATTTGTGTGATAGCATTAAGAAGAAAAAAACTTGGAATATCTCATATTAGATGCAAATAAGTTTTATCAAGACAATTTTGATCAAAAAAAAAAGTTTTATCAAGACAATCTCATATCATTTCTGAATATATTCATTTTTCTCACTATTTTTTGACTATTCTCATCTTTCTTACATTAGCTCTTCAGACATAATATATTGATAATACATCTATACATATAATATAACTATATGTACATATGGAAAAAGATTCATTACATTACGAAACATAGACTTGAAGAAAGGAAGATTACATATGGATATCGAATCAACTAAAATACAATCCCTAAAAGTTGAAACTATATACAATAACATCTGATTCACAAAATTTAAAACAGAATGCAGAACGTGTTCATACTATCCTGTTTGTGGTTCCACAAAAAGTACATATACACTGTCTTGGGGGGCTTCGTATCTATCTATCCTTTTAATTTAATGAACAATTCAACAAAACATAAGGCAAAATTAGCTGGTTTTTCTATTCTAGCACAGCTTGTAGCTTCAATGTAATTCAAGAACATAAACTGAGAGGAGATAATAATACTTACACTACAAATCTCTGAAGATCCAATCATTTAAATTTCACAATGTTTTCCTTATGTACACCTGTTTTTCTCACTCAATCTTCCATGCATAAAGAAACAGACAGAACCTCGTGGCCTTTGAATGACTCAACGTCGAAAAATACTTGCTATTACCACTACAATCACTCCCACTATTGTCCTCCTCATCGCTATCGCCATCAGGCGTGCCAGGCTTGAAAATAAACAACCCATGGTTAGATCCAGGATCACAGAACAACCACGCATGCACGTCCCAGAAAACTTGAACTGGCTGCTTATTAACTAGCACAGTCTCATTACCCCTAAACTTCCACTGCAAATTCGTAACATGTATCAAAACAATACCATCTATACTAATCCACATTTCCGGATCTTTCGACCCAGAAATCGAACTCTCCACAATAATATCATGCTCTCGTTTCTTCTGATCAAATGCTGCCCTCGTGGAGAAAGATTTCTTCCCAAAGACATGCTCTTTCTTGTAAAACAACACAGCTTCCACCAATGCTGGTCGTGATTTGGTTCTTTTGTATGCTTTTTTCTTGTAGTCGCCTAATAATAACACAACTTCTTCGTCAGAAACTAAAGCAACGTAGAAATCTGAGCAGGGCTCTGGACTGCCTGAGAATTTTGCTGATCTAAAATCCCAATAGGCCTCTACTTGATTACCATCAACCTCAAAGGCTTTGTACCCTTTTTTCGCCCAAAAGTGCCAGGGTTTAAGGTCGATTTTGCAAACATTAGCATGGTCGGTCTCCATGCTATCAATAGATATGCTGAGAGATTGACTCATTAGGTTCCTGTTCCATAGGATAGTAATCTTTCGCCAATAACCTGCAATGTGTGCTTGATACACGCACGTTACTGTGCTCTGTGCGGTTTTATGAGTCACGGGCTCGGTTGGTGACTTTTGGCCGAGGTGTGGTTGAGAAGAGGACAACGAATCAGACCTCGTGCTAGCACGATAAGCCATTTGTGTAAAATTCGCTGTTCCTCTCCTAAAGAACAAAAACCAAGAATCAACAACAAATTTATAATGCAATGAAAAGTAAACTTTTCTTGGAATGCACCTTCATCTGGAGAATTGACAAAGCCTAATAAAGGATACCGACTAATATATGCATCATTGGGAGCACAACTATATCACAAGATCTTCATTTTACCACAGGGAAGGAGGGTTATGCGAGGATGGGAAGATGAATTTTGACCTATCGGGGTCCAGAGAGAATGGTTGGATTCATGAAAAAATGTGTGAATAATAAAAGAGCATGAAAGAGATTTGATTTTTATGACAAAAAAAAAACACCTATAACATTGGACATGAATTAGATTTGATTTTAATATGCAAATCTACTTGGAATTGTTAGAGGAGAGAAGCGTGAATATACGAAAAAACAGATCAAATCTATGGGGCAAAGTTCATTGTGTGGAGAGGAAGAGCCTCTCCTGAAAGGAAGGGTCCAAAATTAGTAAGTATTCCCTAGGCTTCCAGGTGCTAATAAAATTCCGAACAGTTTCTAATTTTTCTATGTTAGCATAAGTTATGATTGTTATGTGGTCAGCAACATATATTCTAAACAAATTTTCCAATTACAAAGTAGAACAGCAATCACCAAAAGACTATTAATTTATTTGCACGCAATTATTCGTTAATCAAGTAAAGCTCTGAAATAGAAATAGGCTAGAAGTTAGAGCCTTTAGCTATTTGATAAACCAAATCCTTATGATGTGTAGTTCTCGAATATTCGTGTCTTCAATTTACAAAACAAAGAAACTAATGCTCATGTATTTAACCAAATCACAAGTTACAACAAACGTAAAATTGAATACAAAACAAATTCAGCCTGTAAAGGTATACATTTTCTAAATTAATCAAAGAAAAATCAGAAGCAACATAATCATTCATGATCTAACAAAATAGAAGATTCTTCTTTTCTAGTTTCAGTTGCAATAGCATCAAGATCTTCTAAAATAGACTACACTGAAAGTCGATTAAACAGTATTATTATGAAATATAACCAAAAATATTAAACTTTTACCAAAAAAAAAAAAAAAAAAACGTCATAACTGAACAGTTAGACAAAGAAATTTTGAGAAAATGAAAATGAAATAATAATAATAATAACAAAACTGAGTATAATAATTTGTGGAGAAGATGATTGTTGAATAATTTCAATGGATAAAAAGTGAAATTCAACTGCCCATCTTCTCCTAAAATCGATTTTGCAGAGAATACTTTCGAGCACAGTGCATCTGTTACACGCACAACGCCGATACACACAATCTCTGCTTGTGATTCAATCATATATACAAACACGTGACAAAATTAACTAAAGCATCTGTCAATGAAAATATCTACAAATTTTCTACTGTAACAGAGCAAGATATGAATCTCATCATCGGCTATTAATTTAATCGAATCTAATATGAAGCGCCGTGTGAAAAAATCGTCAAAATAATTCAGGGTGAGTGGTGTGTGTTGATTTGTTTATATAATGTGGTGTGAAGATTGAAAATTAGGGTTTATGGTTTGCTACCTGATTAGCAGCTCTATTCCCCAAAACGCCCTTCCCTTCTGTTGCTCTCGGTTCGGTCAATATCATGGTTGGTTTTCTCATCATTTATTTTGGATATATATATTAAATGAATAGTTTTGTAATTAATATCAAAAAGGTTTCTTAATATTGATTGTGATACTCACAATATTGGTTTTTTTTTTTTTTTTTTTTTGGAACGAACCATAGAATTGTATATGGCCAATGAGTGTGGCTAAACAATTTGTTAATGTCGTAGTTAGTCTTTGCAATACCACTTGGCTTAGTAATTAATTAATTATGTTTCTGATACTTAGAAGAGATTAATAAAAGAACTTCGTTTTGTGATTTATTAAATAAATATTTGAAAATTTGTAAAAAAAAAAAGAGTATAATCAAACCGAGCAAGAGGGCTGTCGGGTCACTGATCCCCTTTTGCTGGTTATAGACAATCCACTAATCATCTAAATCTTTCATAAACCGAGATGTCAAAATTTTGCATAACAAAATTATCAAAAAGATAAAAATCATAAACAATTATGTGATTTTTTGGAATAAGAAAATATAATAGGTGCAAACAACATAGCTATTTATAGGCAATATTACTGTTAGAGTGAAATCATGAATACTATGCTGCTCTGTAATATAAAAAAATCTGAATCTTATTAATTTATTACACTAGAAATATGTGCAGCATCTGCACAACAACTTTAGATCAAAAACCAACAAAGGAAGAGAAACATGTAGGCAGTTAGAGGTCTAATCCCAGACAAAAGAATACAAAATTTCATAAAAGACTTTGTAAATGGAAAAAACTACAGTGCTACAAAAATAAAAGTCTGGGATCATCGTAGTTATTGTTCGGCGAAAGAAGCCTTCTTCGCCCAGAATTGCATGAAAAAAGTTGAAGATGCAGACGGATCAAACTCGGTAACGAATGTATGGGTTCTGAGTTCTGAAATACTCTAGGATTAGAATAGATTAGATTGGATCTAAAGGCCCTGATCAATAAGGTAATCTCCCATCTTTTCAACTACCATGTTGCACTGCCCTGGAGTCATTGGTTCCTCATAGACACCAAAGATGAGAGCTTGTGCAGTTTTCTTTATAGTTATACCACCAGCTCCCTGCACGACCAAGATAAATGAGGATAGTAAAAAACTGAGTAAAAACAGACGTGCTGTTCCAAGCCAATTCTAAATCATTCAGGCTGCTCTGTATGCATTTTTAATTTGATCTCAGGCATAATCAGAAAACATCCGGAATATAATGTAGCTTTTAACCAACTGATGAATAATGGATAAATGGAAAACATGATTTGAGGTGGAAGCGGCTCTGCCTAGCACAAAACCAGCTACTCAGCACGAGAACATCGTGCAAAGATTAGGAAAGTTTTAAAGCAAAAAGTTCTGAAAAAGATTAGGTACTGAGAATTGGTTGGGTTCATCAGGCTGAGCAAAGGTAATTATTACAATGTTACATTTAATAGGAAGAATAACATATGACTGATAAAAGAGCATAGTTCACTGGACAAAATAATTTCCAGAATATCTGCATAGAACAGACAAGGATACTTTGAGAAATAGCTTGTGTGATGCAACAGGCGAATATTCTTTCGGTCATGAGAAGACAAGATCACGTGTGGAAACTTCATCCAACAGATATCCCAGGCGAAGCAGTCATAGAAATAGCATAACTTTACCTCAAATGTCATGCCAATGTCTACAATAAATTCACCAATATCTATTTGACAAAGTTTATCGAGAAAGACGGTGAGATTAGAAAGGGCGCACCTTCTTTCCACGGATAACAGCACCAGGCTCTCCTTGGATCACCATGTACTTGGCGCCTGCAAGGTGCAGACCAGTAGGAGCAAGGAATCCAGGCTCATCAAAGTCCTTCACAATGTTAGTAATCTCCTGAGGTTTAAACTGCAAAGAAAGATGTACAAAATCAACAATAAACTATCAGAAAAATGTACACGACCAAATTTTGGACAAAAAGTATGGAGTCAAGAACTGTAATATAGCTTTATTTGGTAAAATTCACACATTAAAACAGATACATAGCAGCACCGCTACGGTCCCTTAAATAGTATTATCATTCAGAGTGTAAACCATGGTACCATCAGCATTTCGCTCTATTGCAATCTTTGATCACAAAATTATTCTAACACTCAGAATCCTACGAATTAAATTGTGACTCGGATAATTGATTACATAGAAATATGTTATGAGCTGATTCGGATCGGTATAAATACAAAGCAAACTTCACGACAGAACATCTCATGAGTGATAACATTCCATAATGCAAATCCAAATCAAGCAAACGCGAATCATTACAATCTCCATATTAAATGATCGCATTATCACACTATATAATAGCTCACGAAACATCCGAGAACATTCCATAATCCAAATCCAAACAAACCAAACGTGAATCATTAACAATCTCATACATCATCACATTTCTCATTGATCACGCATACATGAATAACAGATCTGATCTAATTAGACACACACGTCAAAAAAACGCAATCCGTAACATTCTACAAACAGATCAAAAATCACACATCGATCACTATACTGCATGAAAATCGAAACACGAACCGCACCTGAGGAAATGTGGAGCTCTGTGCCCAAACGCTGCCGTCAAGGCCGATGATGGCGGCGGCGGCGAGATGAACGCCGTCGACGTCGCACATCAAGTGATCGTCCACGTAAGTTTGCCACGACATCGTTTCGCAGATAATTCAACGGTTGAGATTGATTTGTGAGTGTTCGATTGATTGTATTCCAACGCTTTTGTTCTGTAGGCTTGTTTTCGCGTCCGATCGGAGAGTGAGAGGAATGAATAAATATGCAGAAAAAATTGGAGAAAGGCTATTCATGGGAATGATTTTCGGCCGTAGATTTTAACGTGATTGGTTGTGAGGGAGAAGTTATTTGGTGCGGGTGTGGTGTACCGATTCAAATTTGTGGCGCTAATGTGTAATTTTGGAGTGATTGTTTCATCATTATGAGTGACGTGTTAATATGAAATGGTCAAATTTTATATAATTTTAAGAATTATTATAGATCTAAATAAAAATTGTTATTTGTGTCATAACTCATAATTGTTAGCAAAGCAAGGAAGGATTAATATTTACTGTTACATATTCATAAACTTCCTACTATTATAAGCTTATTCACGCGTTCATACCAGATTTTGTAATTATTTAGCAATCACTCAAATGTTATGTAACAAGTTATAACTTACAAATATATTAGCAGCTCGTGAAAAAACCTTTTACGGGTTACAAGTTACAACTTACAAAACATAGCTTGAATGTATAAATCCACTACTCAATATAGCTATATATTGGTCTAGCTAGTTCGATTCAATTTTAGTCTTTTAGATGTGGCATGAAACATTAAAATTCAAGTAAATTAAGTTTAGTTTGCAACATATACTAAACAACGTGATCATGAAACATTAACTCCTTGTAATTTTGATTTATTTGCAACGTACTAAACAATCAGCACGTAGGTTTTGTTTATCTTGATAACCTCCTCAGTCTTGTTTATTAATGAGGGGATATCGATTTTGGACTAAGGTAATTTTTCTTTTGGTGTTTGATTTTCTAAAGTAGAATTATTAAGAAAAGTTATTTGCATGAAAGAAACTCCTTTACATCGAGAACATGAAGTAATAAAGTGTCGAGTTGATCATATTGTGTTCATCTTTTTGCTCTTGTGTTTCTTCACATTATTGTTATATACTATCAACTAATATGACACTTTTGGCTAACTTATAGTGCGATAAGAAAGTCTGATTTGCAGTAACTCAGATTTTGCTCCCTCGCAGGCAAGTTTTGAGTATATATCTTATATATTTCCAAATCTCTTACTTCAAAATCTCTTGAGTTGTAGTGAGCAATGTTTTCTCTTTCGACCCTTAGGACTTTCCAGCAGAAAGTCTTATGGAAAAAATTCCTTTTCATAGAGCTAGCTGAATAGTCCTTGAGTTCTTTAATATTAAGACTTATTTTACCTCTTCTCATCCCGTGACTTATGAAAACTAAACAATTTTAAAAATTTACAAAACACAACCTGCACAACATTAAAGAATGTAGAACAAGGCTTACTGTTACAAAACACACGGACTTCCTACAAATTGCATGCGTGTCATAGCGGGCTTCAGAACTAGCAAGTGTTTAAACAAACGCTATAAAGTAAAGGGATAAAAGCATTAAACCCCCTGAACTATACCCCATGTTGCACTTTGCCCCATGTCCTTTTATTTTTTGCGACTTGCCCCCTGTACTATGGATAAATAAGCAGTTTGCCCCCTGAGTCCAAATCCAACGGCAAAAAAAGTTGACACGTATTCAAATCCAATGGTGAAAAAGTGACTCAGGGGGCAAAATGCTTATTTATCCATAGTACAGGGGGCAAGTCGCAAAAAATAAAAGGACAGGGGGCAAAGTGCAACATGAGCAATAGTATAGGGGTTTTAATGCTTTTATCCCTAAAGTAAATTATTATAAACCCCTGTAAGTTCTTACACGGGTTACAAAATGAAACCAAGTAAACAGAAAGTCAATATTTATATGGAAGTATTATCTGTATTTACAAGCCAAATACATGAAAATATCAAGTAAAACTCACGCGAATAATGAGCCTAATAAATTAAAAAAACAAAGGGTGATTTGCCGCTAGCTCTAAATTCCTCAAAACAACGCTAACTATCTCGAAAACCATAATAAATGCCAAGCAAAAGAATATGTTACATGGAACTTCAAACAAATTGAGTCAGTTTCAGTAACAAAAGTTTCAGAAATCTATCTCATGACTAATAGTTGTTTTCTACATATTCTAATCAAGATATTTGATGAAGTCATTAAACTATCAAAAAACTTATGCACCTGGGGGTTCTTCGGTACATCTCAATGCTTTTGCGGCTATGCTCAACATGCAAGTGAAGAGATGAAATATTGATCAAATTGATGGTCTTCTCATGCCCCAGAATGGGAACTTAATAAAGTGGCTCATCTGCAAAATTGTATATTCGTTAGAACTCGTATCAAAGACAGATCACAAATGTTATTGAGCATTCTTTAAGAGAGGAAAAATGAACTGCTAAAAGTGATGTGAAGTAGAAAGCATGGCCAAGAGTTAGCATACCGTCATTGTCGTCGGGCATATTAAAGTCATCTTCATCATCATCAAATTCTTCAGCCTGTAAAACTGCAAAGCTATTAGCCACGAAACATGATATCTTCAATCGGAATGGTGTTTCGGAGAGATGACTGTAAGTTGGACTTTATTGCTTTGTAACTCAAGTCACTGGCCATTTACTGGTTAAGAGTTTGATATTTCATAGCCAATATGCATCTAAAACAAGTTTTATTAATATTGCAATTAGATTTTGGAATTACAAAAAAAAAAAAAAAAAAAAAAACGATGCAAAAGGAAGATTACTGGGACAGAGTACTATGACAATAGATAAAGAAGAAAAATGAAAGCATATCAAATCAAAATGTGTATGCAACATCACCTGCTCATAATCACCCTCGTCACTGAATTCTCCCTCATCCTCTTCGTTTTCTACATCTTCTTCTTCTTCCTCAGCTTCCTTTTCTTTCTTTTCTGTCCCTTCTTGACCCTGGACATAATAATTTGCAGAGAAAAGCCATTATTACGTAAACAGGGTTGAAGGCAAATAGGAATGAAGTTAGGCAGTTACGAGAAACCAAACTTTCAAAATCAAAAAGAGAGATTCATTACTTGATTCTTCTGTTCAAGCTTCTCAAATAGATCCAGTTTCTGCAAATCTGTCAGATCACAAACTTGGACCATTTAATAGAAGTAAACAGTAAATGACTCGTTATTAGCACAAATTTAAATCAATAATCCAACTATCAATAGTATATCCATTCAGTTTTCATAACCAAATGAGAAAACATTTGTAGTATGCATAATGACTTGATGCTACCAATAACAAGAATATCATTTCACTGTTTAGTACCTGACTCTGGGTTCCATCTTACTCTTTTGGCAACATGTTTTTCCTTCTTTTCACCTGCAAATTCATCAAAAATAAAATATTATTTGTAACCATGATACTGAAAACCTTACATGTTCCCTTCAAATTGTTAATAACTTAAAAATTGGTCAACCTCGAGCTATTTCTGCAGGAACATGATCGATATCCAACTTCATGAAGTGCCAGAGTGGCGGCTTAGCTTTTGTTGCTTGCGAACCTCGATCTGAATACCTTTCTATATCTGTTTTTTGTACTTCTGAAGCCACAAAATATGGACATACATAACATCAATCCATTGCATTGCTTTGTAAGCATAAATACACAAACAAACACATTTATGAGAAATTCAGAAAGTGTAAGCAAGCGAGCTATAGAGGAAGTTTCATTAATTTTAAAATCCAATAATGAATGTGCACGATGACTTCATTATATTGACTGGCAACGATGAAGAACAAACAAGCAGAAGAATATCGAATATACAACTTGGCTATTTGAAGCCTATGAAACCTAGTTAAACAATCTTTCTTACTCAAATGGGTATAAACGAGTATAAATACCGAACATAAAACACGTCCCATTTTGTGAAATAATAGAGAAATACAAGAGTGTCTCCTCCTTTTACTGCGCATAAGTTATGCAGTCTAAACTAAATCTATCCCACCTTTCACACAAAGCTAATCACATATCAAAATTTCTAAACATCTCCGTCAAAAACGTGGAACGCTTCTATTCTCAACACGAACTTATAGATATTCTACAACTTCATCGCAATAACAAGAGCCTCGCAACATTTCAAAAAACACTTCAAAAATCTCACGAAAGTCTCCGAGAAGTTTCTAATACTTCGAAACACAACTCAAACCCGAAGTTCAGTACATTACACCAGTATTCAAGGCACGAAGCGACAAATTCACAACTCCATCCCATATGCTATTCAACAACACAATCCGTAACTCTCTCTTCTCTCAAATTACAATCTAACAACACAAATTAACAAATCATTAACCTAACAAAAAAAAGTAAAAATAAACAAAAACAAAAACTTACTCTCAGCACGTTCACTTCTATCTTCATAATAATACGGAGACGAATGCCAATACTTCTGCAGACTCGCGGACCACTTGATTAACTGTATATTCGCCGTCGAGTATTCGGCTTTACCTAAATCCTTAATCTCCTATAAAACGAAACACAATTAACATATTCACTGATCGATTATAACCACACAACGCATAAATTCACCAAAATTGACGCATTAAATGGAAAATATTGAAATAACTCACCGGAAAAAGTTCGAATGGCAATTGCTGAGCTGGCCTAAAACCGCCGCCGCCGCCGCCGAATCGGCCACGTCCTCGTCCTCTTCCTGACATTTTCGCAAACGAGTGTTGTGCTGCTTTTTTCTCTAAGTGATGACTACGTTTAATTTATCGATTAAATTAATCAATTTTGGTTTTTTTTCAAAATTCATAAAAATTAGGGCATCTAATTTGGGGCTGAAATTTGGAGCTCTTTAAAACATAAGTAAATTGCAAAAATGATAAACTTGTATTACTTCTAGTTATTAGATATAAACTCTTATATTATCTTTTATTGATTAATGCACCTTTTTTTTTTTTGTGAAGTTTACTCATTGCATTGTACTTTTAGTTTTATTTATATCTAAAGTGAAGTTTGTTATAATTATTATGGATATATGTGGATGTTAAAAAAATTATAAAAATGAAATTGCAATATTGATTGTTTTTATAGATTTTTAGAAGTTATAATAATTAGTAGAATAAACACGCATTTAGAGTAAAAATAATTGATATATAGAAGAAACAACCAAAATTTGGGATGGTATCAATCTCTGTTTAAAAAGGCGCGCCCCGGGGCGCGCCCGGGGCTAGCCCGGGGCGAAATCAGGCCTCCAGCGCCTCGAGGCGGTCAATTTAGGCGCTTCGTTCGCGGGGCGAACGCCCCGAGTGGCAAGGCGTCGCCCCGGGCGTATTGGGCGAGTTTTTTTCGCCCAAGAAGCTGGGCGTACGCCCAGCTAAAAAGAACAAAAACAGGCAGCAAAAATAATAAAAAACAGGCCCATTCAATAAATAAAATAAGGAGAATATGGCCCACTATAAAAAAAAAAAAAGAAAAAGCAAAGTGACGGCTGTCAAACCCTTTTCTTTTTTTCACTTTCAATTCTCAATTCTAACTCTCCATATACACATACAGTAACATAGTAACATACTCACGCAGCCATCACCATCAGTAAGTTTTCTTTTTCTTTATTTTTTTTTAATCTTTTTATTGATTAATGAATAATGATTATGCTTTCCCTATACAATACAAATAGAACACATAGTCATGTTATTCTTATTATTGATGCACAATACAATTATGAGTTATGAAGCATTACATCACCCGTGTATGTACTATGTAGGCACTATAGTTAAGGTTTGATTATAGTTACATAGATTATTTTTTCTGTTTTGTTTCTTGTTCATAAATCATAAATAAGTTTTATTTGGGGTTCTAATTACTGATTAAGTAATTAATCAGTTAAGTAGAAAGCTTAAACTGCATCTTGTTTCATCAAGTATTGAAATTGAATTGGTATTTAATGATGTAAAATCCATTGTTTGTGTTACTAAAGTTCATGGAAAAAAAAAATACTATAGTGCGTGTATGCAATCTTTATTATGTTACTTTAGTGCATTATAAAATTATTATTTTAAGATAAATCAAGTTTTACTTCTTATATTAAATATTTGACATTCTGCTACTTTTAGTTTATTACGACATTCCTTTTTTGGTATTTTTTGGTTATTTAGTTTATTACACTTCTAGATTTAGTGATTTACAATAAGCAAGTCTTTGCTAAACTAAATTTCATATCAATACTTGTAGGATGGCTGACAATGAAGTCCAAACTGAGAAAGGAACAAGTAAAAGAGATTTTGCTTGGGCTTATACAATTGTGAATCCAGATGAAAAATACTTCAGGTGTACATATTGCAAGCAACTATGCAGTGGAACTATAAATCGATTTAAACATCATTTAGCTGGTACACACAAAGGAATGAAACCTTGTTTAAGTGCTCCCCGTGATGTTATTGAAAAGTGTAAAAGAGCACTAGGTGAAGCTGAAGAATCTAAATCACAACGCAATGCTGTCTTAACCGATATACGACAAGCTGCAGAAGGGCTTCCTGAAACAACAAGTGAACCTGGAGTCAATGCTTCACAACCATTAGTAAGAGGTCCGATGAATAATTTTGTCAGCTCAAAAGCTCGAGAAAGTACTTTGAATTCTAGATTGAAAAAGGAAGAACGAATAAAAGTTTGTCGAAAAATTGGAAGATTCTTTTTTTCAGCTGGTCTTTCTTTTAATGCTTCCAATGATCCTTATTTTGCGCCGATGTGTGAGGCTATTGCTAGTTTTGGGCCTGGATTTTCACCTCCTACAATGCATGAGTTGAGGACTTGGATTCTAAAAGCTGAGGTTGATGATATCAAGAAGATGATGGAAGAACATAAAACAGCATGGAAGCAATATGGATGTTCTATAATGTCAGATAGTTGGACTGATGGTAAGGGCAGATGCTTGATTAACTTTCTCATTAATAGTCCTGCTGGTACATGGTTTTTAAAGTCTGTTGATGCATCTGACACAATAAAAAATGGTGAATTGTTGTTCAATTATCTTAGCACGGTAATAGAAGAAGTTGGAGAGGAGAATGTTGTGCAAATAATCAGTGATAATGGTTCAAATTATGTGAATGCTGGAAAAAGACTGATGGAAAGATACAAACATTTGTACTGGACCCCTTGTGCAGCTCATTGCATAGATCTTTTGTTGGAGGATGTAGGAAAACTGGCAATTCATCAAAGCACACTTACAAAGGCTAAACAAGTTGTGAAGTTTATTTACGGACATACAATGGTCCTTGATTTGATGAGATCATTTACAAAAAATCAGGAACTTCTTCGACCAGCTGTAACACGGTTTGCAACTTCTTTTCTCACCCTCCAAAGCCTCTACAAACAAAAACAAGCTCTCCAGAGCATGTTTTCATCAGAACGTTGGAATTCAAGTAGTTGGGCTAGAAAGCCTGAAGGTGCAAAAGCTAAGGAAACAGTAATGTATGATAGGGACTTCTGGGGTCATGTCAAATATTGCATTCTAAGTGTGATTCCACTTGTAAGTGTGCTAAGGGAAGTTGATTCAGAGAAAAGGCCAGCAATGGGTTTTATATATGAATTAATGGCTGCAGCTAAAGAAAGAATTGCTTTTAATTGCAATAATAATGTGCAGAAGTATAAACCTATTTGGAATAAGATTGATGCTAGGTGGATGCCACAGCTTCATAGACCATTACATGCTGCTGGATATTATTTGAATCCTCAACTTTGATTTGGTGATAAATTTTGCACTTCTGAAGAAATAAAAGAGGGATTGTATGAGTGCATGGAAAGGATGCTGGATTATAGAGATCGGCTTAAGGCCGATGTTCAACTTGATCAATATGATAATGCCCAATGAGATTTTGGAACTCGAATCGCCATTGATTCAAGAAAGTTACGTTCCCCAGGTAAGTGATTTTCTTATTGTTATTGCAAGTAAATTATAAAATATATTTATTTTTAAGAGATATGTCAACTAAAAAAATAAGTTTCTGAATTTTGTTTTTATAATGTTTTTAATAGCGGATTGGTGGATGAGATTTGGGAGCAAAACTCCAGAATTGATGAAATTTGCCATTCGTGTATTGAGCCTCACTTGTAGTTCTTCTGGTTGTGAAAGAAATTGGAGTACATTCGAAATGGTAATTATTTTTTCTTAGTTTTAGTCTTTAACTTTGATTAATTTATTAGTTTGAGCCTAACTTATTCATGTTTTTTATTTTAGATCCACACAAAGAAAAGAAATAGACTTGAGCACAAAAAGTTGAATGCTTTGGCTTATGTGATGTATAATACTAGATTGCGGGAAAGAAGTATTAAAAGAAAGTTAGATACTGATCCAATTAGAGTTGAAGAAGTTGACTCGGATGATGAGTGGATTACTGAGAAAGAAGACCCAGTGCTTCCAAATGAAGCATCATTTCTTGATGATGATAATTTGTTTGATGTAGAGGTGATTAGACACATTCCAGCTACTGAATATGATAGAGAAAGTTGTTCCCGTCCTAATATATCAGTTGATGCGAATATTCCTTCAAGTCAAGCAAGAAAGAAAATGAAGACAACACAATCTTCTCGCAGTAAGTCTTTTATTTATTTTTTGTCTATGCTTATGCAAAAAAGATTGTTGTTTACATGTTAATCTAAAATATATTATTTTGAAAGGTGTAACATTACGAAGAACTGGAGAAAGTAGTAGTACTACACGCACGACGAGTGATGAAGATAATGTTGTAGACTTGGAAGATGATTTTGGAAGAACTCTGAATGAAACCCCGCTCTGTGACGTTGAAGTTAATACTTTAGTTGATGGACTAGAAGTGGGAGGGAACAATGGAGATGATCATTTAGAAGATGGCTTCTATAGCGATTGAGTAAACGAATGTATTATTATTTGGTATCTTTTTAAATTAGACTCTTTTGTGAATTGTTAGACAATGATAATGTTTGCGGTGATTGGGTGAGTGCTTTACTAGTACTTTTTTATTTACTAGCAACTTGGTTTTGGCTAAAATATTGTTTTTTAAACAAGCATTATATGTGTTTTAGTTCTTTTGAGATTTTATTTATGTTTATTTGCATTTATTATTAGTATTATTCCTTTTTTTTTAAATAAAAGTTAAATTTATGGGGCTTACGCCCCATGCCCGGGGCTTACGCCCCGCCCCAAAATATGTGAAACGCCCCGCCTCACGCCCAACGCCTTTTAAAACACTGGTATCAATATCATTAAGAGCACTAAGGTTCGGTACAATGCAACAAACCATCATTGAAGTTTTAATAATATCAATAATACTCCTTCAGATTTGATATTACGGTATTACCTATCAGATTGGTCCAACCCTTAAAAAGAAAACGAAAGTTAGTGATATCAATTGAAATTTTCTAATAAATATAACATTTGTCTTTGGTCATTTTTTTTTACTGAAATTATAGGATACTCTTAGACATGGAGTGGTGTTGCGCAAGTTCCTCCATTTGTGGTCTAGATGAAGAGAGAAAATTTGGTGGGGTTGGTGAATGAATTACAATTGGGAGACTAATTCGGAACGAAGTTACGACGAGAGTTCGATGATCGTTTGTTCTATATACTTGTGAGGTTTTATAATTAACAAATGTTAATTGTTGAGAAGTGAAAACAAAAAATAAAACTAAAAATTGTGAGAATTTAGAGACTAATCAACTATAAATAATATAATTTGATAGTTGGATTATTGAAAGTGTGCATAAATGGAAGAAGCGGTGGGTATTTGTAAATATAGAAAAGTTGGGAGATGGGCGAAAAAAAAAGAAAGAAAGAAACTGGTCAATGCAACGACCATTGGGTGACTCAAAAACAGGTATGATACTGCTGTTTATCAATTATAATATTGGCCCAACAACGAGCTGGCCAATTTTATTGGACCCAGAATTTGGTCCAGTTCAGGCAAACTCAATACGAGCTAAGGCCATGCCGGGCCTGACATAGAAATTGTCCGGCTACGTAGCACGGATATGGAATACAAGTATGACAGGATAAAGACATGGCGACATAAATTTTTTACAACATATAATACGTCCAAAAACGTTGAATATTTTATATTAGTAATATAATTTGTATCATAATATAATATTTAAAGTAAAATACGGTTGATTCCTTAGAGAAACATAGAGACGAAATCACAAAAATAAATAATTTTACAGGTTGAAAATTGAAGCATGCTACTCTTTTTTTCTTTTCTCCCGAGAACAATCGTAACCCTTTGTCCTTTTGTTTATTTCTCAACTAATTATACCTTTCTTTTTGTTGTGCAACATTGTTTAGAGCAATAATTTATAATTTTGAGTTCTCTTTATTTGATATTATTATGTGTCTCAACCCCATGTTTTAGAAAACTACCAACACGGGTGCATACCATATCTGAATTCTAGTATATATTCGATACTGCATCAAGTACTTTTTTAAAGTATCCATGCATCATAATTGTCCGACCTAATGCACTAGCTGGGAGTCTTGGACCAGTTCAACTCATTTAAAAACAAGTCATGTTAGGTTGAGTCGGCACGACCAACTGACATCTTTATCCATTGCTATTGCATGCGTTTGTGGCAACATTTTTCCGCTTGTAAAGCTCTTCCTAATATTTTCAAAACTTAACAAGTATTATCATGAACTCTTTAAGCATCACAAAAAGTTCTTTTAAATGACTAAAACATATCGAAACCCAAAAATTCAATCAATAGCGTCATTCATTGGTTATCATTATTCATACAAATCTTTTAATGTTAAATTGTTAATTGGAAAAATGTTTGCAGTTAACAAATTAATACATATTTGTTGTTGATATATTTATCTTTTTTGTAAAATGCTTCTATCCGCCCAAGTAATTATCAAGGATATTTAAAAACACCTGCTAATGATGATTACATCTGGCCCATCAAATAGAGACAGGAGAAACCGAAAAGAAATTGAAATAAAATAAAATACCAAATATGATTAAGATTCAAGATTGATGGGTATCTCGTGTATGATATGTCCACTCTGGACTGAGAAAAGTTTTATAACTAATGTCCTTTATTTTGTACTTTCATTACTTTAATAATGTTGTCCAAAAAACCATAATCTGCTCAAACACGACGTCTTTTGTTTGCTTGCTTCCTGACAAAAAAATAAATTAATTGAAATTAAATCTGATGATTAAATTAATTTTAACGGTAGTAGTTATCTTTGGCCCACTTGTTATAAGGTTTGATCCTTTCCTCGACGGTCCTTTTCTCCAGTTGTACCCACATGCACGTGTGGGCCTACCCGGTCCAAATGTTTTATAATTCTGATGTTTTTATGTATATTGTTAAAAACTGCACTATCAAAAAACGAAATTTTTTCGAATTCAGTTATTAAGCTGGTGATAATAAGAACGTTGTTTATTTTAATTTATTTTTGTAAATTAACATATGTCAAATAATAATTCATTTCTCAGTATTTTGACATTTAAATACAACTGAATGTAATTTTTTGTAAATGGAAAATACCTCCAAGTGAAGTCTTACATGTGATATGAGTAACCAAGAGGTTAATGATACAAATAGGGTAACTAATTTTAATCAGAAGCTAATTGATTGATTCGTCCACATACATCTTCGTTCTGATTGAGTTAATTTTTTTTATTAAATTCCTAAGCATCCCATATACTTTATCTTTTTTTTTTTCTGAAAATAAAATGATTAAAGGAATTATATATGCTTCACAGTGGCAGTGACTTAAATTTTGAAGTATAACATCTTGCAATGATAAAATTTTAAATCCAGCTCTAACCATCATTAAAATGCGCCGCTGTGTGACTATGTTAAGTCAAATACTAATTTTATTGCTAAAAGTTGAAAATGCCACTTCACACACATAAAGTGAAACAAATCTTTTTATCAACAATCTCAAGGTCACTTCAGTTTTTTCCTGGGATTACAGTAAAAAGTTGAAGAAAGCAAATAACTTTTTCACATAACATTTTTTTATACACGTCAGATTTGTAGCAGACACTGCACATTTTTATTAAATATATCGTAAAATTATATCCACCAAATTTATAAATCTATTTAGATAAAAATAACACCTTCTCCACTGTCCCTACAGCCAGTGATCACTCTTCTTTCTGTTTTCTGCAAGAACAAAAACAAAAACAAAAACAAACATACCCAAAACAAGAAAAAATTTGATCTTTTGTTAGTCCCACTCTAGTTCTACTTTTTTCTTCCTTTTCCCCATATCTGACTTCATAATTCCCTGCACAATCCCACTACATTAAAGTTTTTTAGCTTTATGCTCTTCTTCCTATGCTTTTGTCTTGTTATATCTGCTGCTTCAACATACTTGAACTGAAATATTCATTAAAAATTCAATCTTTACATAAGTTTTCATCAAAGATTCAATTTTTAGTGTTACCAACTCATAAAGATTGAATCTTTCTTCATGAACTATCAATTTTCTACAATGGGTCATGTATTCTTGATTATTTTTACACTGCCACTCATCATTTTAAGCTCAGCATATTCAGCTCCACTCAACTGTACAGATACATCTCGTTTGTGCACATCTTTTCTAGCATTTAAGCCCACATCAGAACAAACTATTCCCATAATCCAGAGCATGTTTGATGTACTAAAAGAAGACATAACTGTTGAAGGCAATGGCAGAGATCACATTTTCATAAAAAAGAACTGTTCTTGTACAAAAGGGTTGAACTTGAATGAGTATTTGACACTTACCACTTTTACAGTGAGAGAGAATAAAGGGTCTTTGTATGATCTTGTGATTGAGTCTTATGAGGGGTTGGCTTATTTGCCTTTTAAATTCAGAAGAGTTGCAGTGAGAGGTGCTGTGGTGTCTTTGAAATTGATGTGTGGCTGCTCTAGTGGGCTGTGGAATTATTTGATGAGTTATGTGATGGAAGATGGGGATAGTGTGGAGAGTTTAGCTAGCAGGTTTGGTGTAAGTATGAGTAGTATTGTGAGTTTAAATGGGATTGTTAGTCCTGATAATGTCACTGTTGGAGCACTCTATTTTATACCTCTGAATTCTGGTATGGTTCTGTTCATGATGTTTGCTTTTGTTTATGTTGTTTGTTTTGAACTATGTTTGGTGAATATGATTGTTTGTATTTGGTCTCATGATTGTGTAATGTGAATCATGGTGTTCCATAGCTCTTGACTTGGTTGATTCAATTGGTGTAGAACTGTAGAATGAGTAGCATTTCTTGTTTTTGGTTGTCCACCAAGCTTTTTCTCTCATTTGGGCTTTTTTGGATTATGTTTAGGGGTAATCACAGTCAACGCACCATGAGTTTTGGTCTAATTACAGAAACCTCCTACTATTTGAATCATTAGGAGACACCCTCTGGAGCTTCAAATGCGTAGTGTTTTTCAAACAGTAAAGGGGTGTGATATAAGTATTCAAACCTCGAAGGCGCCTATTTCTAATATATCTTTAAATGTAATTATCCCTTGTTTTTAAAGGAGATATGGGAAATCTTACAATATAAGTTATTTTGTGTTACTTTATTGTTAATGTAGATGACTAATCTGGTATGTGCATTTATAGGAGTCAGACTGAGATCTGGAGCAGAGTGTTTTTTGTAGAGTTGGATTTTTTCGCATGATAATGATGTATGTGCATAGTGTCTTATCATTTAGTTAGAAGATATTAGACTACTCAGAATTGTGCATGCAGAAGTAGAAACAAACTAGTTTGTCGAATATCAAAGCTTGAAACTGGGTTACCATTGTTGATGTGGGTGCTCTTGGTAGAAAGATTTTTAAGTTGTTCTGAATGGCTCTTCACTCCTTGTTTACTATATTTTCGATCTCTATCATGTTTCAGTACCAGGTGAACCATATCCTTTTAAGAATGATACGAGTCCAGCTCCTGTTCCAGCTCCATCTGCGGATAACTTAGTAGGTAAGCTATTTTCTTCTTCTGTCCTCCTTAACGGTTTCTGAAATTTTTCGATAGTTGCAGATTGTCAAAACTAAGTAAACAGTATAGAATCAATTGCAGTTCTTATGTCACAAATAAGTCAATTTGATCCGATAGAATAAATCAATTGTACTAATATCTACACTCATCGTATAGTTTAGACGTAATATTTTCTTTCATGTACGCATTTAACAGATTGAGGGGGCGTTGTTAAGAAATTTTGTTTGCAACTTGAAACAGTGTCAATTACGCTTCATTCCTTCATAGTTTCTAAAATTGACTTGAAATTCATATCATCGTCAATCCTTAATTTTCTTCCTTTTTCCATCTCTTAAATCCTAGTCATTCAATATATCTGTATTTTGATAAATACTCATCAGGGGATCATTAAGACTATATGAAGCTGGCTTGTGCCATTTCATAGTTAAGCAACTTTCTGTATTTTTTGGCAGTATATGCGGTGAACCACAAGAGTCATGTGCCTTATTGGTGGATCATTGGAAGTTTGGCTGTTGGCTTTGCGCTCCTTATTGTGGTAGTGGTCGTTATTCTGTCCTTGAGATCATTCGGCTGTTTTAGTGGATCTCGAGGAAATCAAACAAGAGATTCTGATGAGAAGATTTCTCATAAATTTCAAATTCTCCGAGAAAGTAGCTTCTGTTGTGCTTCAGGGAGGTCCATTGATTGCAAATCCGGGAATTTGAAGCACTTGAATAGGGAGTCTAGTAAGCGCCACATGAGTATTCCTTCAGGTTTGAACAATCCTACTCATTATGGAGCACTATAGATTTTAACATTTCAGTTTGAAGACTATCGCACTATGTTATAAAGATTTTTAGTAAATAAATGTTTCCACGCTTGTAGAATAATTCACTTTGGTGCTTTGATCATCTTGTTTAGCTCGTATGCCTTTTTGGTCTTGCAGTTATAGGTACTGATGTATTTGACATGGAAAAACCAGTGGTTTTCACATACGAGGAAATTCTAGCTTCAACTGATGGATTTTCAGAGTCTAATCTTTTGGGGCACGGAACCTATGGTTCAGTGTATTACGGCCTACTCCGGGACCAGGTCTATCCTCCTATAGTTTATCGCTTTTGAGATTATCATGTCTTAGACAAGTTTTGGAAAGTTCTTTTTTGTTTGCATGAATTCAGGAAGTTGCCGTAAAAAAGATGACTGCTACGAAAACAAAAGAATTTATGGCAGAGATGAAAGTTTTATGCAAAGTTCATCATACAAACTTGGTAGGTTAAGTTGCACCCATGTTGCATCTAGGTTCTATGTGTTCAGAAAAACTTTTTTTTTTTTTAAATAGAAATTTTGATTTTGTTATATTTTGGTTATTTCAAAGGTAGAACTGATCGGATATGCAGCTACTGACGATGAGCTCTTTCTCATATACGAGTCTGCGCAAAAGGGTTCGTTGAGAAATCACTTGCATGATCCTCAATATAAAGGTAGCTCCTGTTTTTATGTATTGCTACAATAATTAATAGTTTATGCTGATATTATTTTGGAATCTTTCTTCACAATGTGGATAGGTCATACGCCGCTATCTTGGATCATGAGGGTTCAAATAGCACTTGACACTGCTAGAGGACTGGAGTACATACACGAGCATACAAAACCCCATTATGTGCATCGAGATATTAAAACGAGCAATATCCTACTCGATAGCAGCTTCAGAGCAAAGGTTTGTGTTATATGCCGTCGCTTTTTTGTTTTTGGTTGCACCTTGACTACATGCTGATATACTGCATTTGATTGATTTTTCTTGTGTAGATTTCAGACTTTGGTTTGGCGAAACTTGTCATGACAACCAATGACGGAGAGGAATCTATCACGAGAGTTGTCGGAACATATGGTTATCTTGCTCCAGAGTAAGTAATGCTTCAAACTAGTTCCGGTCACAGATAAAACTTTATTTCACATTTCCTACTGATTTCAGTGTTTCATTCTTTTAGATACTTGAAAAATGGCTTGGCTACGAGTAAAAGTGATGTTTATGCATTTGGTGTTGTACTTTTTGAGTTAATATCCGGTAAGGGGGCCATGACTAGAACTGCTGAAAGAAGGTCACTGGCTTCAATTGTAAGTCTTCTCTATTGAAATTTTCTGACTGATCTAATAAACATAACTTCAACACATGAAACTTTCAATATGGATAACGAATTCTTATCATGTCCCAATGACTCCAAAACTTGTGCTTGATATCACTTAAAAGCCACAAATACTCTTTAACACTTCTAATATTTCAGATGGTGGCGGCTCTGAGGAACTCAAATGACTCCATGTCGAGCTTGAAAGATCACATCGATCCTAGTTTGTTGGATTTGTATCCCCACGACTGTCTTTTCAAGGTAACTCTAGCATCCACCCTTGAGCATATCAATGATACAGCTCTTACATCCTCGTGCATCTACAAAAACGATAACTCTTTGATTGTATGAATATTGGTATTCAGATGGCTATGCTAGGAAAGCAATGTGTGGAGGATGATCCCATTTTAAGGCCAGACATGAAGCAAGTCGTGATCTCTCTTTCGCATATTCTTTTGTCGTCGGTAGAGTGGGAAGCCACTCTTGCTGGGAACAGCCAAGTATTCAGTGGCCTCGTTCAAGGACGATAGAGAGTGGACACGAGTTTCTTATTTCGATACCCATTTACATTTTTTATGTGATCGATGGTTGCTTCTTTACTGTGTTTCATTTTAATGTTTGTGTGTGTACATATATTCTTTCATAACTTGCTCTCTGCACAAAAGTTTTGGATGTAAGTAGTTGGATCTGAGTGCTTTGCCAAATGTTGGTAGTGTCCACTGTGACAGAATATTGAGAAATAAATATGGTGGTTACTGCTTACATTATTGGATTTTGGATAATTACATCTATATCTCTGAAGTTTGGTTTAATTATAAAAATGTTCTGTATGGTTGTAATATCTAAAGAGACAATCACTGGAGCTTTATAATCAAGAAAAGGTAAGAGCTTAGTTGTGATGATTTTCAGACTTTAGGGGTATCTTTGTAATCATTCAACCCTCAAGATTGCCTATTTAAAACTATAAAGAATGTATATTTTGTTATTCAAAGTGGGAATGATCTTGTAATTAGATCAAATCTCAAACAGTACAAGAGTGGAAAAAAAAAAGTACAGTAGAGTGTCATTAATTTGGAAGTTGAAATGTAGGTGTATATTTAAAGCAACTTGTGTCATCATTCTCCGATAACTAAGTTTATATACAGACCACTGGTGAGATCTTGTTCATCCATTTTCCTTTTGATTTAATGGTCGAAAGTTGCGCGTATCTCGCTGTATAATTTCAGTTTCGCGCAGATTCATCCTTTCAGCTATCACTCATTCTATATACGTCGAAATTGCAAACCACTTTTGGAATTGGAAACTAGGCATTGATGGCTTTCCAGCGATGTATCGCACGCCTCTTAATTCTTTCTGCACAAATGTCTGTAATTTTTGAAACTTTTGCCTCTTCTTTCCAAGTTCACATCTAATCTACGAAACATAAAAACAATCATAAAAATACCACATAACAATCAAGAATGTATAATTAAATAAGAAAAACTATGATATTTATGAAATATTTTACACACTCCTCGTGAGATTAAAAACAAATGACACTCATTGCGTTACTCTATTTAAGAAACTACTTAATTATGAGATCCAATTAAATACCTCTCAGATTTTATAAGATCTCAAGCTAAAAACAAGAAAATACTGATTAAAATATAAGAATTGTGTTACAACTTACAAGACGTGTTATTAACTCAACCCACTCATTAGCGGGGCCAAACTATAAATAGTTGAAACTGTAGTGGCCGAAATAGAAATAAATCCTCAACTTTGGTATAAAAACAGGAAGAAAAAAAAAATTCCCCGCTCGAGCAGAAATTCGAATTGAGAAAGAAACAGAGCAGCGAATAGTTACCGTTACGAACACACACAAACACACACACAAAAACACGCACAAAGAGCGTGAAAACGATGCCGAAGAGCAACGAAGCAGCAAAATCGAGAATGAAATCGAAATCTGTGAGGAAGCCACTGCGCGATGTTTCGAATGCAAAAACCGCCGTTAAATCGGCCAGAATCGTCAAGAGAAAAAACGAAGAACAAGACGGAGACGATAATGGCCTCGATCGCCTGCTCCTTGTTCACTCCGATGTATCGTCACTCTTGCGGCAGGTATTGAACTGTTCAATTTGGAAGATTTTCGATTATTATTCTTATTTTTGAAAACCTAGGGTTTTGTGTGTGTTCGATTGGATTTGGTAATTTGGTGATTATTGGGCGATTGTGTCGATTTTGACCTAGGGTTTATGTGTTTGGAGTTTATTTGGTCTTATGAATTGGTTCAAAGGTGTTTTAAACGCATTGATTCAGTTTTATTGAGTTTTTGGCTTGCTTGTATTAGGGTTTGAGTCAATTTTTGGGGTTAAATTAAGCAGATTGGAGACGTTTTATTGTAACATGGGATACTTTTGTGCCTGTTTCTATATTGAATTTGTCGTCCTGTCTAAGAGTTAAGATTAATAGAGAGTTTGGACATTTAGTGTTTTCCATGAGCTTAAGTTTTTTGAGATGTAGGATATTTATTGTTTTATGTGTATTCTCTTACAGTATCCAGTGCCAATTCCAGATTTTGCGATTGTCATAGAGTACTATGTCACATGCAATAGTAATTCATTTGCCCAGTTTATTAATTTTTGGTGTGGACGCTGATTTTGTCATATAATATTTGAGGCAGATGAAAGGTGCCATTGATGAAATAAAGACTAGATCCTCCTGACTTGACTATATTGCACGATTAGCTTGTAATTGCAAGGCGATACCATGGTGGTGTTCTAATAGATAAGATGATAATATGCAATCCTATTTCATTACAATTCAAGAGTCCAATGTATCAATGTTTTAACTTTGCTTTACATTTGTTGTTAAGTCACAACTCACAGGGTAGTATTATTGTCAACGGAGAGGCTTAGAAAAAGGATCTTCAAGTGGGTGAACTTTGCACATAGTGGTCAAATTACTTTTAAATGTTTCCATAAAGGTCTTCTTTATTTTTTTGAAATCACGAATTGGTTTGTGGCATGTCTTTTTCATTTATCTTCAAACTGATTTAGCATGTTCAGAAGCATTGGATCATTTTGATCCAAGAATGAATGATTATTTGAAAATGCAGTAATTGAGTTCATTGCGCATTGGACATAATGTTTAATATGAAGATACTAATGGGCAATTTGCGGAGGAAGTAAGATAATTGCAACAAATGTTGATGTATACCATTGTGCAATAGAGCTTCTTGAGATTAGGCAAGAGCTATGAAGCTGTTGTCTCGTTGAACCAATTAGAACTACTATTGACTTGATTTTTATCTACAATTTCTATTGCATGCATAAGAATGCACTTATAGGATTAGTCAAGTACTAGATATATACCTGATCATCTCCTGTTCCAGTTTGGAGGTTTGCTTGAAGGTGTGATTTGCATCTTGAAGGAAAATGCATCCCATTACCCTCTCTTACTCCCTGTACTGCTTTACGTCTATAGCAGTACAAAATTCATTAGATATCTTAACTGAATCAGTTGACTTGATCGTGATATTATCTCAGCTTCGGGCATGTTTCAATTGGTTCGACTCATTGTGTTGCAGATTGATGAACTAGTTGTTCAAGCACTCCAGTTAAGGAGCAAGAAAGGACGGGAGGAAGTCAAACAATTTGCTGACGTCTTGTCTGAAATGCGAACTTCCTTGAAGGTTAACCCTCTCTTTGACTATTTTGGTTTTATGGGACTTTCCCCATTATATAATCCTGTTCAGGTTTTGATCTCGTGATTGTGCAGCCATGGACACCCAGATTACAAAAAGTAGTTTCCTGTCAGTCTGTAGAAATGGAGAATAAATCGGAACATCAAACAGCCAAAGCTGTGCTTTCTGTTCCCCAAGAAGAAGCAGATTCTGTCATTGAAAGCCCTGAACAAACCGAGTGGGAGTCACTTATCTCTCCATCGCCTTTGGTATCCTGGCGTGCTGAATGCAATACAGAAGGTGGCAGGCAACTTTTTCTACTGACACCACTGCCTCAAAGAAAAACAATTTCGTCCAAGTTTCAGAAATTAGCGGTTCCCGCAAATAAAACTATTACAATTGACAAAATTGTCCAACCGGTATCTCTTTTCAGTTCAGTCAGTAACTTGAGTGAGGATCTACCTGAAGAAGGTATATTAACTGAGCCAACTCCAAACAAGGTTTTGAACATAGAAGTAACGGAAACCAACAACAATTTCGAGAATAAGTGTCCTCCAGCAAAGTTTTCGAGAATGAACTGCCCTATGTTCGTCATGACTCCCCGCTCGAAAATGTCGCCACCTAAGTCTTGCAAATTGCTTGAGCCAGTATCTGAGTTATCCAGGCAGAAAAAACCAGGATTCAGTAGAGCTACACCTTTTCCTGCCAGATCCCAATATACCACCGAATCTCCAGATTCTGAATCCTCCAGCAATCAAGCTTCAGATGATCTTACTCTGAAGTATCCTGAACTTTTCGGAATAAAATTAGCTCACACTATGGGAAACAGAATGAAGGTGGTAGAAGAATCACCAGATTGGAACATCTCGCCTCCTAAAACGTGTGCTATAATGGAGCCTTCTGATGAGAAAACGTTATCAGTTCTTTTTGATAAATGCTCATTGCCAAAAACCAATTTAGCCCAACCCGAAATGTCTTCCATGAAAGGAGGTGAACATCAATGTGACCAAGGCATAACCAAAGCTTATCACCACAGAGGTTCTTTCTCTTTCTTCACTGTCTCGTTATTGGGTTTTAACCAGCTTTACCTTGGATAACAGTGAGCTTTTTTCTTGGTGTCCCACAGATAATAGCAATACATTGAGCATAACTGAAAGCACTCCGATGATGAAGGAACCCGCTAGTAGTTTCCGAACGGGAAAGCATCCAGGGGAGAACACTTTAAAGAAGGAACTTTGGACAAGGTTTGAAGCAGCCACTACTCATGGTGTTAGTTTTAATGGCGTAGCTCTTCAAAATACACTTCAAAAGGGATTTCTTGACCAATTGGAAGAGGCATCCGATGTATGAAGTATGAGTTAAAATCCTGAGCTCTTTGCAGAATCAGGTGTGTATTTTGAAGTTAAGAGGTAGGACGGATAAATGATGTAGGATAAATGATGTATGAAGCCTGCAAACATTGTTAAGAGACTTCTGTTGTATGGGGAAATATATAAGGCCCAATATATCCTTCTTTTGGTCATGATAACTTAATTCTGTCTTATGCATTCTTTTAGTGATACCGAGCTTCTCAATAACTATATTTTGTACAATTGTTTTTTGAAATACGTATCACAAAATTTATACTTAAGAAATCAACTATCCTAGTCCATAACTTTTCTTAATATTTTTTATTAATTTAAAATATTCAAACTCAGGCATCACAATTGAAAATTTTTCCAATGAAAAAAATGAGCAACAAATGGAAATGACAAATAATATTCAAAAAGTGGTACATTAAATACAAATTAACTACTATAAAACTAAATAATGGGTAAAAGTCAGAAAAGGTATAAAAAAATTGAAGCTAAAATATTACATTTATTTATTTATACATAACCTTGTATAAAGAATTTCTATGAACATAATAAAACCTACACATAGGGTTTGGGGCGATTGCATCTACGTATCCCCACTCGGCCAATGAATATTATGGCTACAATTGGTTAAGTTTTTTAAATTTGTAATTATAATTATATAATATTCGTAATTGTTGCCTTTTAAATTAGGTGACAACACCACAATGACAAAGTCTATGAATTTGATTTAGGTAGTTACTTTTTCCTATTAACCTTACCCAAGCTCAATGATGTAAGTGTCAGCCCCAGCCCCATGCAATACATAAACAATTTTCTTGGCGGGAAGCCAAACCCTATCTCACATTTCATTTATATATATATATATATATATATATCAGGGATAATTACAGCAACAGCCCCTGAGGTTTGGTGTAATTACACATACCTCCTCTGTAGTTTGAGAAATTACAATGACCTCCCCTGAGGTTTGAAACCTTACACATACCTCCCCTCTACAACTTAAGGGCTGTTTGGGGTGTAATTTTGGATATCAATATGCTTATTATATTTAGACCCTTAAAGTTTAAGATAATTATAAAAATAATGTTAGAAACTATTATATTATTAACTAAAAATACAAAAAATGATTAAATTAAAACTTTAAATTTGAGAATATGTTAAAATATAATCCAAAATATATTTCTGAATCAAAACATTTAACTTTTAAAAAATGGAAAAAAATACAATTCACACAAACTTCGTTCAAACACAACTAAATATCAAATTTATGTCATTCTTCTCATTGCAATTGACGTGACAATTATTTTTGCAATAGAAGAAGATAACACAACGAAAATTAGTTTCAATAAATTGAAAGAAGAAGAATACTCCAAAAAAATAGAAATTGCAGAAAAGGCGGTGCATTTAGGTTACTTGTTTTGTCAAAAAGTTCAACAAAACTTGCTATCTAGAACTAGTGACCACGTCCATTACAAGGATGATAATTTCATTGTCAGTGTTGTTGGTAAACTTTGTCATCATTCTTCATTTCTTAAATAGGCTGTGAAAATCTTAATTATTTTTGTTTTTTTTTCATTGAGAATGATAGTTTCTACACTTGAGTTTTCTATTTCTTGTCTTCTTCTTTTTTTTTTTTTTTTTTTTTTTTTTTTTCCGAATATTGCATAGAGATGTTATTCATTTTTAACGAAGTTTGTGTGAATTGTTTTTTTTTACTATTAAAAGTTAAATATTTTGATTCAAAAATATATTTTGGATTTTAATTTAACTTATTCTCAAATTTAAAATTTTAATTTAACCATGTTTTATATTTTCAGTTAATAATATAGTAGTTTCTAAAATAATATGGAGTATTTCCTTTTATTTTTTTAAACATCAAAATTATTTTTATAATTATCCTAAACTTTAGGGGTCTAAATATAATAAGCATAATGATATCATAAATTACACCCCAAACATGCCTTAATTCTATAGGGGAGGTACGTGTAAGGTTTCAAAGCTCAGGGGAGGTCATTGTAATTTCTCAAACCACAGGGGAGGAATCTGTAATTACACCAAACCTCAGGGGGTGTAGCTGTAATTATCCCTTTCTTTTATTACTTACAGAAGAATATATATTTGTACTCGATTCCTCAAAACAAGAAAATGTTTGACTGTTATCTACTTATTTTTTATCTGCACCAAACAATTTCGTAAAAATACGATATTAACTCATAATTCATTAAACTAAATACACCATACTAACATATAGATATAATAATTATTATTTTATTACCAGTGGCCAGTTTTGATGATACAAAATTACTAGCGTTTTATCATGTTACTTTATTGAAACTGAAATAATAATAATCGCTCCTAATAAATTTGCCAGTAGATATATAAAGTAGTATATTTTTATCATGTTACTTTATTGAAATTGAAATAATAATAATAATCGCTCCTAATAAATTTGCCAGTCGATATATAAAGTAGTATATATATATATATATATATTTGTTCTTCTGCTTTCTCTTTTAAAAATCAAAGCCTTCTTCTCAGCAACAAAACCCTTAAACCCCCAACTCCACACACACACACACACACAAATTATGGCCGATTCAGCTCAATGGATCAAGCACATCGAGCTGTATGTCAACTCATCAGCCACTCCTACTCAACAGGTATGTACAATTTCTCAATTAATCGCCAACCAATTCCAAATTAAAGCTGAAGAATTTGTGTTTGTTATGTTATGATTTTGAGCTGTGTTTTTGTGCGACGAATGGTGAATTGCAGGCTGCGAGTGTGGACGCAATCGCTACGCTGATAAAAAATGATATGCTAACTCTAGAAGCACTTGTAAGGCTTTATTTTCGCGTTTTTCGTTATTGTTTAAACTATCAAGTATCAGCTTATATTGTAGTTGTGTTAATTGTGACTCCGAGTTGTTGTGTGGAATGAACGCTGTTGTCGTGTGTGCAGGTGAGGGAAATGGAGATGTATTTGACTACTACGGATAGTATCATCCGCTCTAGAGGTATTTAGTTCTTCGTGTAATGACTAAGAACTGAGTTTTATGTTGTTCTACTTACTCCCTGCTGAAAGGTCGAGGCTTTTTTTGTTAGTAAGTTTGTGGCTGCGTATGGTAATGGTTTTTTTGAGGTTAAGCTTTATATATTTGGTTGGTGAGGTGATGTACCTTAACCACCTCAATTAATTGTGCTTAGCCAATTGGTTATTGAGTTTCTTGTTAATGAAGTGATATTTTTCTTCAGTGAAAAGGTTCTAAGAGTTAGTAATTTTAGTAGCTGTAAGCAGCTGTTTGATTGCTGTCCTGTATCCTTGCTCTCTCCTAAGGACACTGTGTTCTAGAATAAGATATCAAGCTGTTTTTTTTCTATCAGAAAAATGATCAGCCTTGCCGTTATTTATGTGTACGGTGTACTCACCTCACTGATGAGGATTTTTCAAGTCTCGGATTTAAATGCTCTACCCTCATATTTAAATACTTCTGTAACCGAGGCTAAAATTGACGCCTTTGCTATATGATCATAGAATCTGAATTATCATCTTTCTTGTGATTTGAATTTTTCATAGTTTTACTTCGTAGCTATGCTGAATCACGGATCAATATTTGTGAAGTTTAGCTTATTTCATTCCATCATTCAGGAATTCTCATCCTGGCAGAACTATTAGCACAACTTACGTCAAAGCCCTTGAGCAATACTTCACTGCATAGCCTAATAGGATTCTTCACAGAAAGACTGGTGAGTGAACAAGGATATGGAAAACATTGGCCTACTCACTCGAGTTTGATTTTCACATGTTTACTTATCTTATATCATTTTTCCTTGTCTTAGGATTTCAGTATAATTTCTATGTATACTTCTTCCAGTTTGTGCTTTCATCACCTTCGTTTATCATCTTAATTAACATTCTCATCAATTTCTGGGTGTTTGTCATTGCTTCAGATATATAATAACTAGTGATCTTAATGAGATCCGCTCAACAAGTTTAGATATAAATAAGATACGAAGTGGAAATGGGATAGATATTGTTATTAAAATAGTTTTGGGAGTTCTCAATTCCCAGTGAAACTTATCGCTGATTGGTTCCTGCTAAGATATGCCAGATTCTATATGTGACTGTCTTCTAGTAAGTGGTAAGGATTTTATCATTCGAAAAAGGGAGTTTGTACATCTTACGAATTATGTGTAGATAAACTTTGATGTAGACCCCCAGAGGATAAATGAACCACAAAAGAAGTGTTTCTGCTCATATGATGTAATTGTTGAGTGTTAACATGTCAGTGTTTGAAGAACATGCAGAAGTACCCTTAATTAGCTAATTGAATAACACACAGCAATGTAAGATTATCAGAAACGTGCATCCAGTTAGTGCATTTAACATATCCCTCTAAATTTATTAGTCACAGCATCATGCGAAGAGTAGATTTGCATTTTGTGACCTAATCAAGCATCTTAAACTGGATGAGTTAACAACACAAAAGCTGCCAGACAGACTAGCATCTTACAAGGCATTATATTGTTTATTGCACATGTTCATGAGCTGACTCTTCCATGTCGACAAGGTAATGGGGAAGACTATTACAGCATTATAAAAGACAGATAATATGTTATGTATGTCAGGCAGATTGGAAAGCATTACGTGGTGCAGTTGTCGGTTGCTTGGCACTATTGAGGAGAAAATCTGACGTAGGAATAGTAACTGATAGTGAAGCGAAGGCTATAGCTCAATCTTATCTCCAAGATCTGCAAGTGCAGGCCTTGGGACAGCATGACAGGAAGGTAACTCCTGGGGCAATCCTTGTGTCTATTGATAATCTTTGTTTCGCATGTTACCATACCTGAGTAATTTCCATAATCACGCTCTGCAGTTATGCTTTCAACTCATGGAGTGCTTGCTAGATCGACATGCTGGTGCAATGCGTGATTTGGTAATCACTGTATTATTTTTCCATTGATCCTTATAGGTGGTAATCTATATATTGGACTTACCAACCAATTATAATTGATTATGTTACTTCGAGTTTTAAGTGGTTGGTAGTGTTTTCATCTTCATGTTATCTTCCTGAATAATAATGAATTAAGGAAAAGGATTTAACATAAGGTTCTATATAAAATCTGCTGGCCGTCACATTTGAATTCTTTTAGCTATTGTATGAATTGCGGTGACGGGATAAGGAACTAGTTTTTCAGTGGGAAATTGATATTTGCTGCTCATTTCAATCTCTTTGACTGCTTCCAGAGTTTCAGCATTCACCACTGGTTCTCCTTATGTGAATTTTAATGATCAACTTCTCATTTGCAGCAAATATATGCTTGTGTTCAGTTAACTTCACTCTTGGAGGGCTATGTTTATCTGATCAATTTTCTCGGTCCTGGCCACAGTAAAAATACAATTTTATAGTTCAGCAGAAGTCCGTGAATTAGAAAAAGTACTAGAAATCCGGTTTCGCATGGTTTACCTAATCCTGTGACATTCCTAAGGCCTAGTATGATATAGGACATTCAAATTGAAAAGTTATCTACTTATCTGCTTCCACATTCCTTCTTTTTTCCCTTCAATTTTATAGTTACTTTAGGTCTGACACTGCATCAAGTCTTGCATTTAAAAATGCTAGTTTCAATATGACTACTTTAAATTAGAAATCCTTATTTGTTTTTGACTGGTAAAATCATTACAGCATGTGCATTGTTCATTCCTTGTCTTTAAAATTGTCAGGTGATGTAACTAACTTTAAATATACTTGAATTGATTCCCTTATCTTTCGTATTATAGGGAGATGATCTTATTTATGGAATCTGTGAAGCTATTGATGAGGAAAAAGATCCTCAATGCTTGTTGGTTGTTTTTCGTATAGTGGAACGACTTGCACATTTGCATCCTGGTCTTTCTGGTCCTCTAGCAAATTTCGCCAAGGATCTATTTGAAATTTTGGGCTCTTACTTCCCCATTCATTTCACACATGTGAGATCTCGCGACTCATCTTATTGCTCTGCTCTATTTTTTCCAATGTGATGTGTATTTACAATGCTCTTACTGCAAAATGTATTGCACTTAACAACCCTAGATATTACCAATAGCTCTACAGAATATAGTTAGATGATTGTGATGCGTAAAAGAAACTTTTGGATGGATGACGGGTTCAGTAATTAATTTGACAGGGATTGGTGGTAGCCATACACTAGAATTAAACTAAAAATATGTAAAATTATTCACCTGAGAAGAATATAGATCCTTTTGGTTTAAGGATAATCTTGATAAACTAGAACGAGAACAACAGCACTAACACTCAATCAGGCTAGTACAGGAGAAGGTTTTGCATTGAGATAAATATAGAGTCGTTCTGGTATAAGGAATTTTGAGCTGATAGCGTCACTTGACCCATCTCTTTCTACAACTGTGTGTGGGTGCTTGAACATCTTGAAAGAGGGATGGGTTCTTTTCCTTTACATGCTAATGTTGCAACTTCAGTTGATAGTTTTCAATTTCATTTCTCTAGCCAAAAGATGAGGATGATGACGTGAAGAGAGAGGAGCTTTCAAGGGCATTAATGGTATGTGATTTTCTTTCACCTTGCAGAGAGCTGGATATCCAAATACATTTTTACTCTTGCTTGGGCATGTTATATCTTTTGTTGACTTTTTGCCTTATGTGCTTGCATGTCTTAATGCAGTGAGAAATAAGAACTCTCGATTTGTTAAAGCATCATGTTTTCTTCTCTGTTTCTGTTTCATGTGCAGCATAAATGCAATTTATTGTCAACTTATTACTTTAATTAATTCTTTTGCAAGCAGATAGAGAAGTTCAAAGTTGATGGAGAATTCCTCGCTCTGAAGCTTACTTTTGAAATCGCATAGCTGATTATATTCTCATTCACTTTTTTCTTTTCATCACACAGGCATATTAGACCACTTCTTTTATGATTCCAATTCAACTTTAGTTAGAAGAGAATAGCCCTGTTATAGGTGACACTAGAGATTTAACCTGACCTGCATTTGAGATTTGGAGACAACATCTTCTGTATCAAAACACCGAACTGCATGCCTTTCTTTCTTTCCTTGATGGCATAAAGAGGAACAACCTTGCAAATTATTCATATGATAGACTTTCTGCTCGCTAAAGCTTCCAAGAATACTTAGCTCTGTCCTGTTCCTCTTCATGGGTTAGAAGGAATGATTAATCCTTGCAGCTTCTCTGTATTGATAAATTGCACCTCTCAAATAACTTGAACTAGGCTGTGTATTCACACCTTACCATGTCTGCCGGTTTATCAAAAAGAATTAACACGAAGGAAGAAATAAGGAACTATGTTCTGTAGGTTTCAAATGATATTGTTCAAATTTAACACAGTGAGAAGTTGTATTAATTTAGATGCCTCATTGAATAAGAGCTACTCATATTATTTAATTCTTACTTTCTTCCATTATCTTTCAGCTGGCGTTTGCTTCTACACCTCTTTTTGAACCATTTTCCATTCCGTTGCTTCTAGAAAAGTTATCTTCCACTCTGCCGACAGCTAAGGTTGGTGCCACAATGTTGCAATTAGACTTACCTTTATCTGTTGACAGAAGAATATTTTCATTTGAGCTATTGAAGTACTATCTGTTCGCCTGCAGGTGGAGTCATTTAGGTATCTTAGTTATTGCACTACAAAATATGGACCAGACAGAATGGTCAAATATGCTCAGTCTCTTTGGGCTTCTGTGAAAGATGCAACATATTTATCACCTCAATCTACTCAATCATTGGAGTCTGAATCAATTGGTGGAATGGATTTTCAGGGAAGTGATATTATGACACAAGCTTTAGTGCTTCTGCAAGCAGTTATTGAACAAGATAGTGGTTTCATTAGCTTAGTTACAGCTGACAGTGACATAAACATGTTTGTGAAGTCCCTGAATCAATATAAGGGTTTTGATGATGTTCCTTTCGAAGTCAAGCAGAGATTGCATGCAGTTGGACTTATTTTGTCGGTTTGTGGCAAACCCTCAGTTGCACTGTGCAATAAAGTATTTGAGAGTTTCTTTCCACTTCTTATGGAAGGATTGGGGCTTTCAGTTTCAAATCCATCTGAGACTATTCATCTAGATGATGATTGTATTTTTCTGATCAGACATAATTTTGGCGCTCTTTATCTCTGCATTGAACTTCTTGCAACCTGTAGATGTTTGCTCGTTTCCCTGGATGATTTCACTTTGATATCTGACTTTACTCATCATACATGCTGTGCCATGCTTAGTAGTTTCTCTAAATCATTGGTGAAGGCTTTCACTCTTATTTTAAGATCAAATATTCCTAACGATGCACAGAAGACTTATGTTTATTATGGAGGTTAGTATTTTCTCCTTTTCAGCTGTCCGATATTTTCCTTACAATAGTGGGGACTTTGTTTGGTTTCTATATTTGTGGGCCTAATATTTTCAGTATATGAATGATTTATAGATAAAAGAACTAACAAATTGATTCCTTTTTAGACTATCCTGTGAATTTCGATAAATAAATAAAGAAGTAAAATAGTGATGTGTTTCGATGTCATCCTTTTAATTCTGATAAGCAGAGGTGAAGGCATGGAAGTTTGAGCCACTGATAGACTTCTTTGTTTTCTAGTTAGATGGTGATTCATCCTTGTCCAAAAATTTAGTCTTCATTTAATGTACAGCAACTTTCCTTTTCTTTTATGTCAATACACCCAACCATCTTAAATGCGACTGTATATAAGTTAGCTTCCTTGATTATTGGCATTATCCATGTTAAAAGGGAAGGGGGATCACAAAATTCCTGGACGATAAATTTCTTTAGATCAGATTAGTATGAAACATTTGCTGTACTTTTTCTAGTTTCATCATTAATATGAAGGTTGGCCTAGCAATTAGATAGGAAAACCAGATTCCGTAGTTTCTAAGGTATATCAGTTATTAATTTATCAAAATTTGTTCTGCCTTCTCCTATGAAGATTCATCATTGAGGTTGGAATCTAGTAAGACAAACACAAAACTCTACATTATCGTGAAAGAGTGAAAAGTGGCGGAGGAATCAAAGGATACATTTGTATTCTCTACCACGATTTTCTAGAATCAATCCAAATTTATTGTGTTTTTCGGGCATGACTTTCTGCAAGCTTGTGCGTGGCTATGTATCCTGTGAAAACATGAAATAGAGGTTCAGAAAAGAAGGAACTTGAATAACCTGTTGATGTATGTTGACCTATACATCTGTTTCATTTCTTTTCTTCTCTGAGTTGGCACTTATTTTTATGGTCAATTGTAGTATCCTAATCAATTTATATAACTGACTAAGCTTGTTTGTCCTTGTATGTTCATCATGTATAACTGCAGTTAGGGGCTTGCAAATTTTGGCGACATTTCCGGGAAGCTTCTCCCTAGTCTCCAAGTCCATATATGACAGTATTTTGTTGGAGCTTGTGTCAGTTATTACTTCTGATATCAATACAACATTCTTGTGGACATTGTCACTGAAGGCATTAGTGGAGATTGGGTTATTTAATGAAAAATGTCCAGACTCTGAAAGAGCTGCAAGCTTTGAGAGTGCTGTCTTGGAAAAGGTTGTTTCCCTGATATCTTCTAATGATTCAGCTATGACTTCGTCACTCAAATTGCAAGCAGCTTTTGATTTGGGAGCAACAAGGAAGGATGTTATGCTGAGAGTTGCCAAAGGCTTGGATGAGGCAATATCTGGAAGTTTGTCCGAAGTTTATGTATGTATACTCTTGGAATCCTATTTAATACAAGAATAAAACGCATTTTGATATAGCAGGGTGCCTTGTGGCATTCCAGAGGAAAGGGCCATATATATAACTTACATCACCCACCTTTCTCTGGGTTTTGAGTCCGGCTTAGATTTTTGAGTACAATATTTGCGATGCTATTGATTACTTTGGCACCTAATGAAATGCAGTTGCACTATGCCGTACATTTCACGGATGAGGATGCCATGCCGATTTTTATTCTACCTTTTCTGTTTAATAACAATCTGTCTCTCTCTCTATCTCTCACGCACACACACACACACAGAATCACTTATAATCCTTTTTCTTTCATTGTGAAAAATGCTTTATTTGGCACTCTCCTGATACTAAATTAGTCAATTATGGTTTACAGGATGCTGGGAATCTAAGGTCTCATGAACTAACCATCAAACTCCTTGATACTTATTCTCATAAGGTTCTCCCATGGTATGCAGAATTTTCAGTTGATCATTTCAAGATTTGGAAGTCTTTTACGAGCCAAGCATCTACATGATGCTATCTCCAATCAAGATTTATATCTGTCTTTATTAATGAGTTGATATATCGAACTAATCTCTGTATCATAAACAGTGTCACATGTTCCTGTTGTTAAAAGCTACTGGCGCCTTTCGTTAATTAACATATTTCCTGACATGAGAATCTGACCGCCTCACATTGTCATGAAAGATTGACCAGCTGGCTCATAATTTAAATATTCTTTTTATAACGAACAAAAAGTCTTCTACTCGGTGCATTCCTTACCAACCGATCTCAAAGTAGAGCCTTATTTTGATAATCATATCATCAAATAATCTGGGTCTGTATTTGATAAATTTATTAAGAAGACATATTTGGTCATAATATATCCTCTATGGCTTTAACTACTTGTTGTTTGGCAACTAAATAGTGATGATCAAACTAACCATAATATTTCCTAAGCTTCAATAGCTGTTCTCCTTTATGATATCTGTTGTCTTTTTGAGATGTTGGTTGATAATTGGTATTGCATTCATAACTTAAAACATGTGAAAAATGACTGAAAGATTGTGTCTGTAGGAGGATCTGATTCTAACTGATGTTAACTGATTAGCTTGCTATTAGCTTAGATGGGAGCTTTGGTGGGTGCAAGAACGGCGCATGGAATTATGAGCTAAGAACACATAGATAATTATTTGTTTTAAAAATGTTTTTCTGAAGCAACAAATGAGTAGCAAGTCATCCTTTCCTAACCAAAGTCACTATGTTTTTTTCACGTTACTAACAGAGTATCGAAAAGAAAAATAATATTTACAGTTAATGTGATTCACCCCAGTCTACTACTCTTTCATTCTCATATTTGTTATTTGCTGCCACACTCCTCTCTCTTTCTGTATTAGTTTCTGTCATATGTTTCTTTTTCTTCTGTTGTATCATGATGGCAGATTGGTTCTTTCAGTTCCCTCATCATTACTTTTTTCCTTTCTCCATCACAGTCTACCTGCAGCTTCACCACTCCAAACAAACAACCATAAACTCTGTCCCTCTCCTACCATTCGCTGATGCAATTACATCTCTACATTGTCAATAATGTTTTAACCCTTCTCATACTGTTCAATTTTCTGAAATTAAAAGGCGTGCTTAATTATTAGCTAAGTCTTCTCTTATGTGGTTCCTATCAGATTCATTAGGTATTTATGGAAGGAGTCCATCTTCCTGGTCATATGTAAGGAGGTGGTTTAAAAGCTTTGCCAGTTCTTGATACAGAACTTAGCTAGATACAAAAAAGAAAAAAAAAAAAAGAGCTGGTGATTTCAGGACAGCCTGGCTTTGTGGTGAATGCGTGTAGAAGAAGGAACTTGAAACACGGTTTATTTTATGAAACATTTACCTTTCAAATTCTTTTCTTTCCTCAAGCTAATGACATTTCAGTATTTTGAGCCATGCTATATTAAAGTTTTGAAAAGCAATTCAAAATTGAAATAGACGTGGAAAGCTAGTAGCATATGTATTGGACTTAACAGTATACTGTGGTTAAGAAGCAGCATCTGCTGCGAAGGTTGAACCCTCCTTGCAATTGGTAGCATTAGATAGATAGAAAAACATACAATGGAGTGACAAAAAGCTATCATCCTTGTGTCCAACTTGAAGCTATATGCTTACGTAATTCAGTTTTGTGCATGAACTTGTGTTACCAATGGCTTCTTGAATTGGTGTTGGATCAGCTCTTTCCATCACCATCCTTGACATTATCCTTGTCTGAATTGAAATGTGGTTCTAGTATATATTAATTTGCTGTATTTTGCTATCTGATCCTGATAAATAATTCTTGTCTGTATATGTTGTTTTTCGCGGGAAATTAACTGGCTGGCGCAAAATTACTCTTAGTAGCCTTTTAGTCTTATTTCCATTTACTCATTGGATTTAATTTTTGACGTGGCCATAGGTTGCTTGATGTTGGAGGTTTTGAGGAAATTCCATTGAACTTTGCTCTTAAGATCTGGGACAGGATTGAAAACTCTAGGCCCTTCAGCCTTAGTCCTCCGGAAATTGCAAGCGTAAGGCACCCTCATATAATAGACTGACTGTCCAGTTTTTCCAAGTTCTTTGAATTTCTTTGTAAAACTACTTGTGCTGGATTTTTTCTAAATAAAGTCATGTGTTCAGGATCTTCTTGCTGCTACAATGAGTTCGATGAAGAAGGCTGTTGCGAGCTGTTCCGAGGACAGACAATTGGTGATACTCAACAAAGCCTTTGGAGTACTCTTGTCAAGCAATCATTTCGAGTCACTGGGATTTGAATATGATAGTTCTACATTAAAGGAAGAAGGGCTGAAGAATGCTTGTAAAATTACCAATTCTTCTAGTAGAGATGAATGGCTCACTTCATTATTTGCATCCGTTGTTATCGCCCTCCATCCTCGAACAATTATACCGAATGGGAAAATGATTTTGATGCTGTTCATATCGAACCTTCTCAATGGTCATATTCCATCAGCTCATGCTTTGGGTTCTTTGGTTAACAAAATGCCTCTGGATATCACTAAATTGGATTCTTCAGAAAGTTTTAGTCTGGACGAGGCATTGGACATTGTATTTTGTTGTTTTGTAGAGACTAACCGCAGTTATAGACCTTCCTCAAATGGCAGCAGTGAGATCGACTTTAGCAGCTTAAGACTAAATACTGCCAGAATGCAATCAGCTAATATTAACACTGTTATTGGTTTAGCTTGGATTGGTAAAGGATTACTTATGAGGGGTCATGAAAAGATAAAAGAAATAACAATGACGTTATTGAGTTTCCTGACGTTGGATTGCAAATCTAAAGTTCGCGACGAGGAAGACTTACATCGGCTGATGGAATGTTCAGCAGATGCATTTCATATTATTATGAGCGAATCTGATTTATGTTTGACTCGGACACATCATGCAACCATTCGACCACTCTACAAGCAGCGCTTTTTTAGTACTATCATGCCGATTTTGTTATCTTTGTTAGTAGAATCTGGGTCGTCATCTGCGAGGTGTGTATTGACATGTCTCCAATTTACACATTTTGAAATTTTATCATGATTTTCTGACCAAATCTGTCCACTGTTATGGATTACCCTCTATTTGCTAAGTTGTGCTAGAATTTCTATGGTAGAGCGTCTTAGACTGGTTTTTCGGGATCATTAAAGTTTTTTTTTTTTTTTTTTTTTTTTTTTTTTTGTGGGGGCATTATTCTCTTCGATGTTTAGATATATAGTTATTCAAGTAATTGATTATGAAATGTGAAAGTAACCAAACTTCTGTTATTTTGTGGTTTTTGAAATGATATTTGATCAGATTTCCATTTACACCGCACTTAAACCATACGAGTTTCGTGAAACTAAACTAAGTAATCGAGATGTACCTAGGACCTAGT